>OY039069.1:14835000-17252500 GCA_955850985.1 Elophila nymphaeata | reverse complement strand
AGCAGTCGGCCTTCCTTCGAAAACGTCATACACAAATGGTATCCTGAACTGAAACATTTCAGTAGCTCTGTCCCCATTGTATTAGTCGGTGAGTAATTCGTGATTTACTATACGTACCTATGACTAATTCCTGTAACTGTAACCAGGTTTACTGAGAACCTTATCATCTACGTCATAAAGTCTACTTAAATGTGTATTTTATTCGGGCAAAAGTTTATTTACAATATTAAGCGAGTAAATCAATGACGTCATAATATGCCAGCGTACTTAGACAGATACCGTGCGTGGGTCAATAATTGTAAATTTTGTGTTGCAGGAATGTAGGAAGTTATTCGAGGAAAACTTTTAAATGTCTTGAACTAAAATTTTGTATTAACTTTATTTGGAATTATGCTTATTTACATTAAAATATTTCGTAGTAAAACCCATGATTAATTCTCAACCTGATTATTTTGGAACGATTAGTATTAAAATAGGTAAGCTAAGATAGGCAGGTATGTACTTACCTAATTAGTACCTAAGCTAATATAAGCTAAAATATTTTAGGTGTAGCTGTACTTATTTATACGATTATAAAGGACGCAGATAATTAACGAAATTAACAATAATTAGTGCTAATAGGGATGGAGTCACTTTATTAAATAATTCTAGTTCCTGTCTATAGACATTTCGACCAGTGACGTTAAGTTACTTTAGTCTGCACTCTACACGGTACGTCATCATTATCTAGAAGTAGACCTAGTTAAGTAGATCGGCTGCAAGAAACCTAACGTAAAGTTAAATAGTTCGCATGAGGAAGAAAGGCACAGGCGCACAGCGGATTAGGCCCGGACTCCACCAAAGTTGAGACGAGACGAGACGAGAAGAGCTGTGTTTTAAACAACCAATAGAAATTCGTTATTTATACATCTCGTATCCGCTCAGCTTCAGTGGAGCGGAATGAGTCATATTTATATGGTACGGTGATTGCTTACCATCACGCGAGTCATACCTATGTCGTTTGCCAGCCAATTAGTATAAACAAATTAATAACTTTTACCTACTACAATCTAGTTAATCTTGAGTTCAAAGAAAAAAACAATTCGCAGTTTAGAAAAATATACTAAAGGAGCGACTTTCTATTGTTTTTAGAAACTAATATAAAGTGGATTGTTCCAATCCAATAATTTATGCAACTTGTAAATATTATATCGACACAGCTGTTACAGTGAAAAGTAATCACTTGTAAATCTTGTAATGTAACATCTACCTACTGTACTTGACACATTATTATTGCCTTCAAACACATTTTCCTTGTAACCATTTATTATAAACTTCATGATTGTCCCATATTAGCTATCTAAGTAGGTATAAGAGATATTCGTTCCTTTTTGTTAGCTTGCCAACTTGCATCCAATCTTTTAAATTCAATATTAAAAGTTATGGATACATCCGGAATACATACCTACGTAGAACCATTGTTTGCATCATTCGTATTGTATTCTTAATTCGGTATACCATAAGGCCACTTATATCGGCTTCCTGTCTCAATCAGTTTGTCTGTCTGTTACAGCCACAAAAACAGACTTGAGAGGTACAGACCAAGCGGTAATCACGACGCAAGAAGGAAAGAAATTAAAAAAGAAAATACGGTGAGTTTTTACTTTACCTACTTACCTAACTTATATTTTATAATACAATAGGTACCCACTAATCACCACCTAGTAGATACAAATTAAGTAGGTACCGTTAAATACTTGTGCCGTCGGGCATACTATGTCGATGTCTCTTATATGTTTAAAAACTATATTTTTTACGTCATTGGCTGTGCCCAAGGAGCTTATAGGTAAAAACCTTCTTGGCTGTGCCACAGTTCGCAGACGCATGTCAAATTAAGTAGGACGCTATCCAACGCTATCTGTCACATCCACATGATCGATCACTCACCCTCTCCGGCGAGCGGATTGGCAAATCCACAGAGCATTAGAAGCTTCCGAATTGATAGGTAGCATAGAAAAATTACTCAGTGCTGCTATCATAGGAAGCGAGATAATGTTGCATCCACAGTGACAGCGGAGAGGATTTTTTTTGCAACATTTAAATTACTAACTGAAGCTTCAAGGCTAAAGAATACGATATTTTCAAGTAAACAAAGATCAGTTAAATAACTGAAAGAATTTCACGAAAATATTTGTCAGGTGGGCAGGGCACATTGCGAGGAGGACTATCGGCCGTTGGGGGAGAAAGGTCCTCGAGTGGCGACCACGTACCAAACGCAATGTTGGTATACCCCCCACAAGGTGGACTGACGATCTGGTAAAGGTCGCGGGAATCCGCTGGATGCGGGCAGCGCAGGACCGACCGGCTTGGATATCCTTGGGGGAGGCCTATGTGCAACAGTGGTCTCTCGGCTGAAATGATGATGGTGCCACACACAAGGTCACTTATAAATAGGCCTAATCGCCCATAATGGGGGGTAGGCTCGAGTCGCTCGGTGGGGACATTATATGAGCTGTTGATGATGAATACATTTTCTAAGAAAAGAAATGTTATTAAATTACGTTAAGAAAGTGAAAAAAGGTCGTTAAAGGCCTGGCCAGAAGAGTGCTATTTATCCTGTTTGACATGCTTTTATAATTTGATACGCGTTTCAGTATGGTTACTGCAAAAATAGGTTCATTTATAGGTAATGTATTTGTCAAGGACACAGTCAAAAGTCAATAACATTACAAATACAAATAAGTTTGTTGGTATATTTATATTATACACTAAAATGCAATACAAACAAGAGTATAGTAGGTAATCGAAAAGGGCTATCACCAGCGAGAGCCGGCAGCTCCTATCGTCTCTTATCGCCGGGTGATAATGGGCTGCTGATAAATATGACGACAGAAGCACAAATTGTAGAGCAAAATGAGTGAAATCTATACCATTGCCGAATCGTTATTATGAAAATCGTAATAAGTAATATAATTATTTTAATTAATAAAATAAAATAATGTAGGTAACATTAATGTAACACATTTCTAAATATTTCTTATGATCGACTTTTTTACTATTCTGATCCGTTTTCCTAGATGAGCGGCTTTGTAGAAAGGGCGCATATCATATCAACGCCAGCGCTTGTGCAGTCCCAGGCAGTAGATACCTAATTAATATCTAGTTGTCACCATTTTTAAGAGCCATTATTATGTTAATCTACTTCCGATGTTGACCGTACATACTTTAGAGTTCAGGCACGGTGATGTGCAGTGATGGTATTTACCGTGGCGCAGGCTTATGTTATTACCTGACGCGCTTCAATAAATCCCAATTATCCCCTCTTGGGCTTCTTACTATAAATGGAGGAAGAAACGTTGAGGGTCTTATCCGTTTTTTTGAGAAGACGAATGATAGACTTTTCTTGAATGGGTTACTAATAATTTTGAGTTTCATAAGTGTATCGGTACAAACAATAACACTTAAACTCGTAAAGAAATGGTTGAAAAAGTGCCAAATGGAAATTTTATAATTTTTTCGAAACGAATGAACTAAATAAATTCCTGTCTGTCGTGATTGATAACTAAATCATACTGCTTGTAACGTAATAAGAAACGATAGACTACACTAAATTTACTTGGTTCACTTAAGTAGTCACTGCACTGCTGACTGCGTAGCTCAGATGGAACTTCCGACTTAGGTAGAGTTCGTCCAAGTTGGAAGAACTCTACCTAAGTCGCCCGGATTGCGAAACACGACAGGAGTTTTTTGAGTAGGTATTTCGTATAATTTTCTTTATTAAATTGAATTTACGGTATATTGCTCCAATATTAACAATAGTCAAATAAATGGTGACTAAAAATATAATAATAATTGACACTAACAACACGCAAGGTAGTTTCTAATAAAGGAAATGAATTTTAGATCTCATTGAAATCTTAATCAACAATATTAAGAGACATTAGGAAGTAATGAGAGCGAGTTAATTAGTCCACAATGAGTTCTAGTAAGTGATAGGTAATAAACTAATTTGGGTAATTATAAGTTAGTTTAAATATAGGTAGTCCAAATTTAGATTTATCGCTGAAAACAGCTAAGCTAAAACTGGACACAAATTATCAGACGCGTCCATCAGTCGCGGCTGACGGACTCGTCTGATAAACTTATCAGTGATAAGTGTGCACAATCTTTCGACGAAAGTTGCATACTCCTCCGAGCGTTCATTCATTGACGAAAGAACATTCTACTTAGTGAAAGTTGCGACGATTTTCTGGCAATTAGCATTAAAGTTGGCACCACGAATGAAATTAAAAACAGTGCCGTCTAGGGACGCCAGGGAGAAGCGAAGCTTTATAGCATAAAGCGTAGGAACAAAGCGTTAAAAAATATATCGTGTAACGGTACTAAACCTGACCCTCTCGTGTAATGTAACGGTAAAATCTGACGTATCTGATCCGTATAGAAGCTTCGCTTCAAAAATAAAAAGGCGTTTGGGTCTATGGGGAGGTGAGAGGGGCTCATCACAGGCGAGAAAGCACCGACGGGGTCGTGGAAGTTTCCGCAAAGGTTCCCATGGACCTTTCCGCCAGCGACACATTCGCGGCCGACGCGTTCTCCTCGACGACGAAAAGGTGGCGGTCGTTGATGTTCTCGGGTCAGTTTCTAAATCGGTACAGCATTCTGTCAGATTCCCAGTTTGGTTTTAGATCGGGTATATCTACAGAAGATGCCAGATGCCATGGTTAGACTGACAGAGTATGTCACGCAGACACATGACAAGAAACAAAAGTGCCTTGGTGTTTTTATCGACCTTGCCAAGGTATTTCATACCGTCTCGATATCTACTCTTCTGGACAAGCTATCTAAAATATCGGGATAAGAGATTCGGTTTTGCTTATTTGGATTTCCTGTGTGGTCGAGTATAAAGAGTTAAGATTGGTGATTTTGGTAGTTCCGACGCCAGTATAATGTTTGGGGTTCCGCAAGGTAGTATACTTGGTCCAATCTTTTTTATTATTAATGACATGGTGTAATTACCTACTGGGCATGGAAGGCATATCACCTTAGTCCCCAGGATGGCAACGCTCTTGCAGTGTTAAGTGATTTATTATTTATTTACGAAGCTTTTTTGACACTCGTGCTTCTAAAAATGGGAGCAGCCTTTTGGGAGTCAAAGCCTTCATAGGACTTTGTAGGCAACAATTATGTCAATAAAGAAGTTTATTATTTATTATATTACGATGATGATGACATGACTATATGGACCAGATTTCTTTGACTTTACTAATTAAAAACAAAAGGCGATGTGCCTGCAAAGCGGTACCGTCGTCTAAACTGAATTGGGGTATTCTGAGATTCCGAGAGAGTTTCCTATCTATCTATTCACGCGAGTTGCTAGGTTGATTCGTGCATTTTTCTAAATTATGGTATCTGTTTCTGACAAAACAAAAAATACTGCCCCATTGTACAGGCCAGCCGCTGCATGAACCGGATGACGATAAGGACTGTCAACTTGGTGAACACGTCGCTATTTAAATAGATAAAAAAATAATATTATATGTAGGTAATATACTCGTATGTATAAAGCCTGGAGTTGACTAGAGCAGAAATGCGTCGAATCGAGTCGAATCGCATTTATTCCTCCAATTTTTGTACGTTAATGCGCTCTATTGATTCGATTCGGCGCGCCCTGCTATTGGACGCCGTTTAATATAGTAAATAATAATAATACTAAAACACTTTTGTTGCACACAAAACATAAATTAATACACAGGATAAGTAGACATGAAGAAACAGCACAAAGTAGGCGGCCTTATTTCTATATATCTTCTAACAAGCAATTTCTTTCAGGCACTCTTGAGGGAAAGTATAAAAATAATAATTAAAACTGATGGTGGGTGCAGGAAAGAACTAAGAATTATCATATAAACTTATTAAAATTAAAATAAAAACAAGAAGATAGACATGTGAACAAGGAAATGACTCCAGACTTAGCTTTTGAAGGAGCTCATGTGCGAGCACTCCTAATAGTTTCGGGTAAAGCGTTCCAGAACTGAACGCATGCAGTTCAGTTCTGGAACAGAAAAGGAAAAAGAAAGGAAATTAGAACAATAGGGAGGTACATACATCAAGAGCGAGATTAAAGTTTGAACGTAGAGTACGGTTAGATGAAAAAGAGCGGAAGGAAAATTTTGAACGGAGGTAGAGTAGAGCAGTGGGTAGGAACAGAACAGAATAAAGAAGTGAGGGAACGTGTAAGTCCTGACGCCGCCGACGAATCGGGAGCCATGGATGAGAACGATAGGAAGAAACATGTTTATATTTACACAAGTTAAAGATAAATTCTGCAGGCGTTCGAGCTTGTCGAGCAGCTCCTCCGAAAGATCCATATATGAATCTTTAGCATAATCAATCATGGAGAGTAAAAGTGATTGTGCCAAAAAATCAGCAAGCGATTCAGTGGGCTATACGCAGCAAAAACCTTCTTTCGAACGGTCTCAACTTGCAAACACCACGTCAAGCTCTGGTCAAAAACCACATCAAGATTTTTAACGCTTTGAGTGAAAAGGATTACAGTGCCGCCGAAGTTTACAAATGACGAGCTATAATCAATCCTCGAATCAAAGTAATGACTGCCAATTATTATTGTCTGAGTTTTTTGAGGATTGATGACAAGACCATACAACTTACTCCAACTATGGATAGTTCCATATCCCACATAGGACGCAAAGATTGATTTAGTACTCCGTGATAGGAAGCTACTTTCTGCGATTCGATTCGACTTGACTCGGCGCGCCTAATGCTCAGGCCATCTTGGGGAGTGGTCAGTATAATAGTGTTGCCTATCTCCTGAATTCTTGGAGAGTGGTCATTCAGTATAATTGTGTTGGCTATACCACAGATTATACCTATTATAATACTAGGTTATACTGACTTCTGGATTCTTGTGGTCAGTCAGTAGACATAATAGTGTTGCCTACCTCCTACACACCTGGATTCTAATCTTGATTCTTTTTCCTCCTTCCCTTCGCCTAATTTATTTCGGCCGTCCGACGCCTCTTGGGAATTCTGATGTAGGTGGTTTACTGCATAGCCACCGCATGAGTGAACCCCGGGTGCGATGATCTGTACAGTGTTCATTCACCCTGATTGACAAAGATAGATACACGAATATTTGTTTCGTTTAGTTAATAGTTTATTTATAAAATTAATTAGGTATATGAATTTACTCACTAAAGCTAGGTTTGTTTGGAAGAGTTCGTTAGAGATAAGCTCACCTTTGTGCACGTCGTTCTTTGTGTATTTTTATGACTATTTTATGTCTGCAAAAAGGATTTATATTGGGTGTAAAAGACATGGACAGTCAAACGAGAACCATGTATTCTATACATCAAAATAAGACATATTTCAAAAAAATAATTGCTGGGAAATGATTTTTATTTTTTGGTGTTAAACAAAATTGCAAATTGTACCGCGCAATGTAAAGCGCTCAACTCACACGCAACTCGTAAAACCGCGATAATTTTGCCAGACGGCGGCCCCGTTTGTTTGTGTCCGTGCGCATCGAGTGAGCTACATTGAACGCTAACCTTTTGAAGCCATTTTTTGTTATGAAATACTAAAAAAAATGATAATGTTTCTTTGGACAATAATTAAGAAATAATGTTTATAATACAAAAAATGAAGAAAAAAATTATGAACCCAATACCCATAATTATAATATATGTCATATAATTTTAAATAACATTTGGAACTAACTAAATGAAAAATCTCTCTTAAAAGGAACCTATCTTGTGAGTTAGGTACGATTATTATAGAAACCACAAAGCATTATATACAGGGTGACTTTTGTACCAGTAGCCAAATTTGAATATAGCAATCTATGACGCAAAAGACAAAACACGTATTTTTTATTTTGGTATCGTCCAGTACTAAAATATCAAGATAAAGCACCCAAAAGATGTCTGAAGAAACACTTAAACTATGGACAGGCTCGGCTCCTAGCTTACGCACACACGCGCCTGCCGGCGCCGTAATTACAACTGTATTTTCCCTTCATACTTTCATGGGCTTGGTACTGCAAATGCAAAAGGTAAGGTGTAAGGTAGTTAGTGATAATTAAACAGACTTACTACTTTATGGTCGGGAAATAAAATACCTACGGCAATTACGATAATAAAAACAAAATAAAACCACATTACGCGATGACTACGTTCCTTGTGCATTTCGGCGTATTTAAAAAGTTCGTCAACTTATGATCATACATTTAAAAAAATCATAATAAAATAAAATAAAACTTACCTAACACCCCTTTTGCTTTAGCCTAATACACTAAACACAATAACACTACACTACTAACACAAAACAAATTAACAATAAATTAAGAGTATTTTAATAATTGCTCAAAGTGCATACCGTTTCTCTCCAAACAGAGTCTTGCACGCTTTTGCACATTGTCTTCGAGTTTATTTAAAACAACAGTGTCCCTTTTCACTTGGTCAAACGCACACCTTATTTGCACTTTTAAACCCTCAAGGCTTTGGGCTTCCTCCACATAAACTCGCCGCTTTATCTCACCCCACAAAAAAAAGTCACATGGTGTGAGATCAGGTGATCGTGGCGGCCAGGCCACGGGGCCACCGCGACCGATCCAGCGATCACCGTATTCGCTATTTAAATAGTCACGTACGGCGGCGGCGTAATGCGGTGGGGCACCATCGTGCTGATAATAAAAGTCCAGGTAATTTATTAACGGCACATCGTCCATAAAATCCCTAACAATATTTCGCAGCATATCCAGGTATGTATTACCAGTTAGTCGGCCTTCAATAAAATACGGCCCCAGTATTTGACTGCCGACAATTCCAGCCCACACATTGGCACTAAAGCGCACTTGGTGATGACACTCCCTTATCGCGTGGGGGTTCTGATAAGCCCACCAATGCTCATTGCGTACATTATACAGTCCAACCCGTGTAAACATAGCCTCGTCTGTCCACAGAATTGAAGCACCGGGGTGGGCAATTAGCCATTCGCAGAAAACACGACGAGGGACAGCGTCCGCTTCATTCAGGCACTGCACTTTTTGGAAGTGGTACGGGTGTAAACCACTTACGTTTAACAACTTCCACACACCGTATTGGCTTATACCGAAGCGACGAGCTGCATCTCGGGTACTTGCTCGAGGATTTCGTTCGAAGAAATCAAAGATTTCGTCTTCGATTTCCACCGGCAGTCTTGATCCACCACGTCCTTGTGCATGTGGAGGTGTGGTAAATTGGCCATGGTCTAAAAGTCTTTGATTTGCCGCTAAAATTGTTTGCCGATTTGGCACTGTAGGGTTTAGACCTTGGTTACGAAGCCGAGGAATGCTGTCCGATTCGTAGAGTCTCTGGGCTCGGTTCAAACTCTCTCCACTTAAAATGTAGCACCGAACCATTTCATAAAACTCACGGTGCGAATACATTGTTACGAGACCGCAGCGAAGCGATCGTCGCGCGGCGGGAACACATGTAACACGCGTCAAGGACGGGGTTGCGCGGGCGACTGTTTGTAGTGCCGCCGCGCCGGTGGGCGACACGTGCCAAGGCGGCAAGTAGGTACCTATCTAGTTGCAGCGCGGAAGAAAATCGTAGCCATAGCAACCCCGCGCGCCATTGTACGGTAAACTCGGTAACCACGCTACGTTATTAATTGATATGGAAAAAATATTAATTTGTGAAAATTTGACCTACCCATTTTTTATCAAAAATGGCATCTATAAACGATACCCAATGTCTGGAAAAAATTTGGATACTGGTACAAAATTCACCCGGTATAAGATAGAAAGGTAGAAACCAATACCAAATCATTAACGTCACTAATATGTTTGGACATCTGTACCCGTAGTGTAAGTTTTTTCGTTTAAATTACTTAACTATTGTAGTTGCATTAAGAGCTCGATTTGTATAGGAAACGTAAATAGCGCCCCTAGCGGAAAGAAGTGTAATTTGTGTTTCCCTTACAAATTGAGCTCACACGCAGCTACAATAGTTACGTTTTTTCTACGAAAATACTTACCTATACTATGGGTACTGATAGCTGTCAACATGGTATAAGATGAAAAAGATGAAAACCTCTGACCATTAATGGTCTGTGATGAAAACCTATGAAAACGCAAACGTTTTGTTGTATTTTTTTTTTTCAAAATTTTGCTAACACGTCCATATTAATTCTGTCCTCCTTGATTTGGTTTAATTTGGATTAACTGTATATTAATACTTATATAATTTGGATTAACTGTATATCCTACTATTATTATAAACTGATAAATAATGTTTGTGTTACTATTTTTCCAGAGCTGTTTCACTAATGGAGTGCTCTGCTCTGGAGAGGATCAACATAAACGAGGTGTTCGAGGAAGCTGTCCGCGCCGCGATGCGCAAGAAACCAGTCAACAAACGCACCTGCCAGTATCTTTGATCTACAATTACTTTTGCTGCAGTTTCCGGCAGTGTATGCGGTGTTAATTCAGAGCCCTCTAGACTAGTAACTTTTCTTAACCCTTTCGATAGCTGAAAACATAAAAATGTATATATTGACATTTAGATTATTACAATGGACGTTGAGACTCACATTATGTTTTCTAAGGTTATTTATTGATGGGAAATGATGGGTTATGTTAGTAGGTACCCACATTTGCACATTTGTTATTGTGTGAATCTGTAATTAGGTATGTAACTATATTATACACATGGGACCTTATCCCGTTATTTACGTGGCAACGAAAACCAAATCGTTAACGTTCCCTTTGTTTTAATATTTGATAGCTGTCAAGCCGTTGTCAAAATATAGGAAAACGGAAATGTTTTCGATTAAGTTGATATGCGATAAACGGTGCTATAAGGCCTCGGCCTCTTAGAATAAGCTGATAATTCATCGAATAAAATAAATTTGCTTGTCAATAACGTTAGTAGATAAAGAACTTGCCTAGGGGGCGGTAGTTTGACATAAAACCAAAATTTGTAGATGGAACAGCGATACCTACTCAAATATTCCACTACCGTTGTGGCACTTCTCCAAATGCAAACTTTCGAGTATAGTCGGAGATTTCAAAAAGTTGTCCATATTTGTAAAAATTATTCTAATATACAAAAGTTAACTGCGTCCTTAATATAACTATATTTCTATCTGCCTTTCTCACAACGTGATAAAACGTGACAGTGTATTGCTTTCTGATATTTGTGAAGAACGCAGATGACTTTTTCTTGTAACACTGCTGTTATGTGGAATTTTTATTACGAATAGTCAGGACTTAATTTGTAAGCTGTAAAATGTTATGCAATTGATGCATTTAATTTATAGTACCTATAAGCTCCTTGAACAAATACTCGTAGCGACACCAAAAAATCCAATTGGGGATAGAATATAAAACCTATATGAAATCTGAAATTGAAAAATATTTATAAAATGCATTTTTAAATAATTTTGTATAATTGAGCTCAACTGAACTGCCATTGCTAATTAACTTTCATTGTAGAAAGCCCAAGATACAGTCGTAAAATAATGAAGTTATTCAGCTACATAAATTCTAATTCACGAAGTTCGTTTGCCTATGAATGTTGTCAGACATACTGTAAACTGTAATCAATGTTCCCCGTATTCCATTTAGCAAACATAATCATTTCTACGGCTCCCTTGCACCAAGCCAAGCCTACTGTTTACCCCAGCGAATAGAATATTAACGTAACATGGTGCAGCCAATAAGACGCGGCGTCTTCACTCCGCTTCTGCAAGACGCCGCCCTTTTGCAGTCGCTCTAGGATGGCCGACGAAATGGTCTGCTCTTATTGGCTCACACGACGGTGCCACGCGATTATCACTTACAAGTGGTACACTGAGAACTTTGTCGATTGTACAGAAGTATACATTGTTTTATGTGCGTAACCTGTGCGGGGGTGCTCATTCATAATTATTGACACACACAAGTACACATCATTACTACAACAGGAGCCAATGGACTTTGTGAGGTAGAATATCTGTATGTCATAGTATGAAATTAACTACACATATGGATGTAATAATTATTATAGCAGTTGATTCATGTTAAATAAATTATCCAATGTTAGGTAATTATATAAGTAGGTAACTTAATATGACTTTGATATCCTTTCAAATATACCATTAGGTATGATATTATTGAGTACAATATGTTGTGCACCCAATTTAATTTTAACTTTAATTAACCTTCATTTATTTATTAAGCTAATTTTATATAATGAAATGAAAGGTAATAAATTAAATTGGGATTGCTTGATTTTTATTTAAGTATTATGGCTGTATTACTCCTTAAAATTAAAAATGAGAAAATTTTAAAACTTTATCTTAAATGTATACCTAATTATTAATTACTATGAGAATTGTAAATAATACTTTGATTTTAATATAAAATTATAGGGAAAAAATGTTGGTAGAAAGTATCAAAAAACTTTTAATTACAGTATTTAAAGTGCATTTCAAAATTTGTTAGGTAGATAGCTACCAATATTTAGTTTTATAGTGAGTATAATAAAAGCAAAGCGCAAACTAAACAAACATAGTTAAGTTTAGCTCACATCATGCAATAGATACCGAAATTGTTCATTTCGAAATGGGTAGAAATTATATTCATTAAGACAATAATGTAATTTAAACTTATATTTGATCATTTGTCTAGAAGATTTTTAAATTATTTAACAGGTAAATTGGTCTACACTGGAATAATCTGTAAGGTTTTTTCGTTTTGTTTAGAAACTTTTATTATTTGTATGAGAATATTTTTACCCAACGTAACCAAAGGCTCTGCTCGGGTTGAGCAGAGCCTTCGGTAACGTTTGGGACTCTTCGTTTCGTAAGCCACGTCTGGCAGTATGGACCTTATAGTGCCTCCATATAGTGACAGATTGCCAGCGTATCGCCTATAGACTAAGGCGCGCTAAAATCAAGGCTGATAATTATTTATTTATATTATATTTATTTATTCTTACTAAAATCGTTACTATTGTATTTATCCATTGCGAAATGAACATTAGGTTATGGTGTGCACGATCCATCAGAATTTTCTTCAGTAAAATGTTATTTGAAACCGAACATGCCATAGCATCTAAAGTCGTATTTTTAATTAGACGAAGTCAAGTGACGTTTACTGGGTTGTCAGGTTTTGATAAAACAAAAATAGTGTTGTGACAAAGTGAATGAATGAAAAAATCGCAACTCGGTATAAAATTGTTCTCATAATGACTAATATTTATAACTATTAACGATTTTAATTATAATTCTATATTTTATCCTTTGCTATGCCCTAACAGGGTACATGTGTAGGTAATGTTTTGTAAAACATAGCATTAAGACATATGTATGCAATTATGCATTATGCAAGTAAAGAAATAATAACATGTATGTATGTCCAATTATAAATAAAACAACTTTTACGGATTTAACTCGCGTGTAATTAGATTTTACATTTTGTTATTATTGCCCGACGTTTCGTAACACTTTCCAGCGTTCGTGGTCACGGGATGACGGTCATCCCGTGACCACGAACGCTGAAAAGTGTTACGAAACGTCGGAAAATAATTTTATTTATAATGTGTAGTGCTCGCGCAAATCTAAGAGAACATTATGTATGTACAAAGTAGTCTGGTGAGTGGTTAGAACGCCGTGCTGCCGATATCGGGTACCGGGTTCCAATCGTAGTCGTGCCATGTAAGTAGGTACGAGTAGAGTTTTCGTACTTTTCGACGACTGCGTATAGTAGGTACCTACATTTACCATTACCGAGTACTCTAATGCTACATTTACACGCTTGCCGAGGCTTCGCAAGCCTCCACAAGTGCCAGGGATGTTAGGCTGTGGTTGGCTCGGCTTGCGCCGATCTGGACTAGTGTCGGTTTCTTAACACAGATCAAAGGAAGCGTGCGGTAAGCGCTTGCGACGTGTTCACACGCTGGTGCATTTATAGCCAAAAAAACTTAACAAAAACAACAAGTAAACACCGTATGCGCAGAGAAAATATTCTAGCAGTCAGACCAGAGGTTAGAAGACGCATGACACAGACAAAATGGCGACCGACGCGTCCGAATTTGTCTTATTTTTAAGAAGGTAGTAAAAAAAGTGATTATAATTAAATACCAGCAGATATCGACCTACTTTTATAGAGTAAAATATAAATAGTTTCTTTTTTTCGTATAGTAAGATAAGATTAACAATGTACTCATTCATATCATCATTCATTCCTGAGAGTGAACGAAAACTGAACCCATCACTATTACATAAAAGATGGCAACATTATTTCACAAAGTGACATTAGCTGCTGTCAGTTTACTTCGTCTAATTAAAAATTCGACTTTATGTTAGCTATCAGCGTGAAATGCGCTTAGTTGTATTTTTATTATACAACTGTATTATTTAGTTATAGTAACAAAGAAGCAATAATTATAAAATTGACCTAATATATTAAACATTATTTTTAAAAATATATCTTTTTTATTATGATCTTCTAAAATATCAATATTCCCAAACTCTACCACTCTTGAACTCTTCGTTCCTATTAGTTGGTTCACATCCCTTCTTTAAATACCTGCCTATATATTTTTTTGTAGTTTTTTCGGTTAATAAAGACAAAAATAATATGTCCAATAAGTCTTTAGAGCTATGGTGTGTCCTAATCATAGAACTTAATTATTAACTAATTTGGGTATAAGGACGCACGGCTGGTGATGGCTTTGCTAGCTTCAAATGGCGATAAGATTGAAAATAGCTGCCGTAAATTTTCAAAGGTCTGCGAAAACTGATCATGAACGTTTTCAAAATTTTCACTATTAGCGTATTTTGATGACATCATTATTTATTTCCTGTGACCGATCATCATTATGTCCGTTCTCTAAGGTAAACGTTCTGAACGTTTACCTTTTTCAAGATTTATTTTAGGTTATTGAAGATTTTTTTCGCTGTCTACTTTTTTCTTAATAACCCGGGTGTCTTTCTTTTGTGATTGCTGACGTTGAGTTTTTTTTATAGTGCATGTGGTCTGTTGATGTGCTATGTATGCATGTTGTGATCATTATGAGGTCTGTTACCATGAATTTTTCGCCAAGCACTCCCTAGATGCATTAATATATGTGACATGGCGTGACACCCATATTGCAAACATCAAGAAAGAAGAAATGACCAAGTGAAGATGGCTCAAAGGTGTTAGATTTCAAGTCAAAAACCCTATGGAATAATTTTATTTTTGCGTTTACAAACACGTAAATATTAATACTAGAAAAATGCACTGAAAAAATGCAAATTTCAAAGATTTGATGAAACAATGTTTACCATAAAAACATAAGCACCAAGCACTGACAAATTTCGACAGCGAAAAGCAGTGTCTCGGTGGCGTAATGGTCAACGCGTCCGCCCGGATTGTGGAAGATGCGGGTTCGAGTCCCGCCTGAGGCAAGTCGATTTTTTTCAGTGCATTTTTCTAGTATCAAAAACCCTAATAAAAAAATAGCGCGGTATTGAATCCTGAACGTAACGAAGGACTCCAGATTTAACTCCCGAGCGCAGCGAGGGTGATATGAGTTAATTCCTGAGTCTACCTGCGGGTTGGTCGACTTCACACAAAACCTAAGAATTTCTTCATATGTGTGTGCAGGTTTCCTTACGATGTTTTCCTTCACCGTAAAAGCGTCGATTAAACGTACATATGATTTCAAAATTTGAAAACATATTGGTACGTGGCGTGGATCGAACCAGTGCCTCCCGGGTGGAAGACGACGCTCTTACGCACTACGCCACCGACGCTTATCTTAACGACAATAATTAATAATGAATCAGATGAATTCGAGAGTCAAAATTATACTTCTGATGAATCAGATATTGAATAGAAAATATTTATTAGAATTTATATTTCATTAATATTAGATCAGTCACAACCATTGAATGTTCGTGGAAATCACACGGCTTGTTCAAACATTGCGAGCGAGAGACAACACGCAGACAAAAGCATTTATACTTTCTCGTATACGTAGTATAGGAATGTATGTACGTAGGAAGTCTTCTAATCGTCAAAATATTCGACCTCGAGATTTTGCCGGATTTACACGTTTTGGACCTCTCTGAGTCCAAAAACACCATTTTTGGAATTATGTCTGTGTGTGTGTCTGTGCGTTAGCACGATAACTCGAGTATGCTTTAAGTTATTGCAACTAAATTTAACATGCATGTATCAAAGTATAAGGTTTCTATTAACTTTTGAGTCTTCGATCACGAAAGTTAAACAACGAAGTGCGTGGTCGGTACTCGGATGGGTGACCGAAATTGTTTCCAAAATCGATTTTCCTCCGTGCTTCGTCGTCACGTTCGTTAAGGGTACACGAGAAAGTCAAGGGGAGACCACTCCCGATTTTTATTGTAATTATACTGTTTGGTAAAAAAAATGGTAAGAAAATTTTCCGTTAAAAACGTTGTACAAGATCTTTAGTCTATCTTTTTTTTATTTTTATAATTTAATTTTCAGCTGTCCACTTTGTTTCCCATTATTTTTTTCCAATGACGTAGGTTTTTTTCCAGGAAGAGAAAAAAAATTTTCAAAGAATCTTTTTTTCTTCCATTTTGACAATGTCCTGGATTTACAAAGGAGTTTGATCTCCGATAAAATTTGTTGGTTCTCAGACCTTGGTCTGAGTGTTGGTTAAAATCATCTAAATGCCAACCGTAGCTTTCAGGGTTTAATTTTCATATACAGAATCAGAAGCCACATAGAATTTGCGCAAATGGCGGTCGGTCGTCGCCAAGAAGGTTGGTAAAAACCTAAGAGCATGTAAAGTAAACCTACAACCTTCTTAACTATAGTCCGCGCAATAGGCCCGTTTTGACAGATACATACGTCAGTAGAATGTAACTGGGACGCAATCAAAACAGACGCAAGCAAAAAATAAAAATATATTATTGCATTTTTCAGTAATACAAATAGGTACAATCATATTTTAGCGAAATAAATAATATGTCATAATAAAAATGAAAACTATTATTTCTCGCATAATATTTAAAGTTAAATGTAATTTTCTAATCTTCCGAAACTTCATGAAAACAGTTACATTCTTAATCTTTTTTTTCTTTAGTGATAGTGCAGTGACATAAATTGATCGGTAATTTCACGAATATATTTGATGCAGTATACGAGTATATTGTAGCGAAAAGAAAATCAAGATTTCTGGGTTTCTAAATTAAATTAGAGTTAAATTATAAATTAAAATTTTCAAAAATAGCGAATTGCATGTTTTAAATGCAAGTGTATATGATGAAAACAGGGAATTAATCAAATCCCAAGTCATTTGATCAAACCACTGAGGATGTTAAAATAACAACATGATTTTATCATTTTAATAAATTAATGTCTACACGTAGGTATGTAGGATTTTTGTTACGTATGACCACGTGAGGTGGAGTATTTGTAAAAGAGTCTCGGACCAAAATTAAAAAAAAAATTGACGACACGAAGTTGAAGTTCCATACAAAATAACTCAATAATATTCTAAGTCCTGGTTCCATACTATATCCGTTGAATTTTTTTAAGTCCTGTACCCTTTTGCTAAACAGGTAAAAAGGAAAATATTTGGGCGCCAATTTGAGAAGAAAAAGTTAGAGCGTATTTATGATGAGAGATACCTTTAGCATGATCCAGGTACCTAATTGACTAAAAAAAGTGTGGGCAACACTCGTGACACGGTAGAAGTGACATTTCAGAAAAGTAGCAAAAGTGATTTCAGTAGCTATAGATGTGTACGTTGATGTCAAAATATTGAACTACAAACCGTTTTCAAGTCATAATTCACAACGGTGCTAAAGTTTCTTCTAATTTTCAAATCACATTCACATCGGTGTTAAAGAAGTTTTACTCCAAAATATTTAGATGCGTATTCGTAAATGTTTTTTTTTTAGTCACACATCATTTCTTTATTGCTATTTTTACCCGAGTTTTATTGTGTTCTTATTATTATATTATATTCTCAAATTAACAACATAAAATAATTACGATTACAAAGCTCATATAATAAAATTGTGACTCTATTTCTCATGTTAATCGTGTAAGTAAGTAATCGATTATTTTCAAAGATATAGAATGTACCTTCTATATCTTTGATTATTTTGGACACATCACCACTAACGATATTTTGACATGTGTCAAATTGCGCCAATATTGCGCGGACTATAGTCTGTGTTTCTTCTTCTTCTTCTTCTTAATGGCATTTAGGCCATTCTATATCTTTGATTATTTTGGTCACATCACCACTAACGATATTTTGACATGTGTCAAATTGCGCCAATATTGCGCGGACTATAGTCTGTGTTTCTTCTTCTTCTTCTTCTTAATGGCATTTAGGCTAGTGTTGTATAGTCTGTGTTCTGTGAGATATTCTTTCTAGAGTGCGTTCCAAAACCAGGTGAAGCCAAGTAGACAGCGTAAGAAAGCTTTGTAATTGGTGTAAATTAACTATAGTTTAACAAAACTAATCAATGGTGAAAGCGCTTCTTAATAACGACCAATAGTGAGCTACAATTTACTTTACCCCGAGTAAATTGAAATTGTTTTGGAACGCACCCCTAATCTGTGGTTCTTTCTTTCTTTTCTATCTGTGTACCTACGTGACGATGAATGAAAGTTATTTTATTTTATTTGTGGAGTGTTTATAGTGTGTTTCAGATACTTATTTGCTTTTATTCTTAATAATAGACGATCAATAGTGTTTGTCCTCTTCAAAAATGAAGCGAAGTTATGATTCGATGAGTTCTTCTATTGACATAAGTTCATATCGGGATCAACATTTCAAGGTATGGAAAATGAAGTGCAATACGTTTTGTTACATTCTTTCACGACAAATTTTAATATAATTGTCTAGCTACTATATTATTTCAATAAATTCCATATATATTTTAATAATTATGAGTGTTAGGGATACCAATAACATCATTTGTCTACAGGGTTCCAGAAGTGAACAAGAGCGTTTACTTAGGACGTCATCTACACTGTATATTGGAAATCTCTCATTTTACACTACAGAAGAACAAATATACGAGTTATTCTCAAAATGCGGAGACATACGAAGAGTTGTTATGGGATTAGACAAGTACAAAAAAACTCCATGTGGATTTTGTTTTATGGAGTATTACACAAGACCAGATGCTGAAAACTGTATGAGGTAAGTTGCAGTGCTAATTAGAAAATTCTACTTTACCCAGGAATTGTAATTTTATTTTGTTACAAAGTGTCTATGATATGTCTTTTCCAAATTTAATTTTATTTTAGTTTACATCTCTCATAGATTACATTGAAATACTGGTTTAACAATTGTAAGATGTAGCATAGTAAATGTTGTTGGTTGATACTGTAACCATATTAAGTGATTTGCTTACCCTGCTCCCAATTTTATTTAGGGTTGGTGTAATTTATTTTCTCTTCCATACATCTTAGTCTGCCGTCATTGCAGCATTAACTCCTTTCTTTGAAAATGCAACCATAATAACCATAATTAAATATTCATTGTTTGTTCATTTCATTTCAGATACATTAATGGCACTAGATTAGATGATAGAATAATTCGTTGTGATTGGGATGCTGGCTTTATTGAAGGAAGGCAATATGGTCGAGGAAAAACTGGAGGACAGGTAAAATGCATAATGTTATCCTAAGTAGATAATAAAAGTTGCAAGATACTGATTAGGATTGGATCTAATCTAAGTATAACAACTATCATGGTGTTGTGTTTCAATTGAGTAAGGTTTCCATAAACTGGCGTATTCCTATACACACCCACATATTTCCTATAACACATGTCACATAATTTATCAATGTTTTTTATTTAGTAATATCTCATTAGAACTAATCAGTGGCTTTTTCATTTCACTGATTATTCGAAAGCTATCTTTACAACTGTTATGTTTCAAATAAGTGAGGTTTTTCTTCTTCTTTTAAAATAACAGCAATCATGACACTCGAAAGATTATGCATTTCGCCAATGTCAAGTGAAACTTAAAATAAAGAGACAATTGTATGGTAGATCGAGTTAAAAATGGAGTCTTTCAAGACGTGTTTTTACAACAAGAACTCAGCCCCCCTAGCATGACCACCGAAACACGATATGATATAGCCATTTGTCGCGTTGAACTGTCAAAAATTATTGGACATAACCGTCAACTTAAAATTATATCGAAAGTGGGAACATGTATAAGGCTTATATACTGGGTGTAAAAGACATGAACAGTTAAACAAGAACCATGTATTCTATACATCAAAATAAGACATATTTCAACAAAATTATTGCTGGGAAATAATTTTTATTTTTGGTGTTAAAAATAATTGCAATTTGTACCGTGCGATGTAAAGGGCTCAACTCGCAAAATCACGATAATTTTGCCAGACTGCGGCCCCGTTCGTTAGTGTCCGTGCGCATCGAGTGAGCTACATTGAACGCTAACGTTTTGAAGCCATTTTTTGTTATGAAATACTAAAAAAAATTATAATGTTTCTTTGGACATTAATTAAGAAATAATGTTTAGAATACGTTTATATAAAAAAATTTAAAAAAAAATTTTGACTATTTTTGCGGGCTGGAGAAACTAAGTGAGGTTTGAGGAACTGACGAGTAATGGTAATGAGTGAGATGTATGTAGGTATGACTTACAAATATATATGTAGGGGATATCGTCAGGATTTAGCTCGAATCACTACCTCACATAGAAAATACCGAGTAAATTTATCAACACACATCACAAAGAGGAGAACTAGAGTAGTGCCTGGGACTTGTGACCCAGTGTGTAGGTTTACCTAGGGCACATTAAACATTGCACCGGCACTCGCCTTCACTTCTCTCTAACTATTATCACACAACCGTCGGACATAGCTTCCACAAGCATTCCTAATACAACCATAGAAACGTCCGCACTCAGCGACACCTCGAACCAGACTGAGCTCTGTCGAGCGCGCACCGCTGCAACAAAGGCACGCCCCACCACTATTCCGTCACATGATCGCATCGTACGATAGTTCGTGCGGCGCTGACGTCACTCGCAATAGCAAATTAAATTACAATTGAACCTAATAATGCCATAGCGCCGTCATATAAATCCCTGATTGTACATACATTATGAGACATCCTGTTTTTAAAAGAATAGTTTACTAAGAATTATTTTCTTAATCCTGATATTAATATAAATTCTCTATGAAATTGACTATTTGGTAGAATTGTTTCTTTTTTTGACTCTACAATTTAGTATTTCTTTTCAGCAGATTTAAATATAGATTTATTAGTATTTTGCTAATCTCTTCTTCCTTTACAGGTTCGAGATGAATATAGAACTGACTATGATGGTGGGAGAGGTGGTTATGGAAAAATTATTGCCCAAAAGATTACACCAAACACTTTAGAACGCTGATATGATTGGATAAGTTGGATGAAAAGATATTTTAAAGATTCATCTGTGCAGTAAATGTGACTCATCAAAGACTGTATTTAACGATAGACAATTGATAATATGCTATTGATTATAATGTTAATGAAATAAAAGTGCATTTTTGTGAAGAAAAGCCTTTATTTGGATTTAAAGAAATCAATATAGCCAAAATATATATACTTAGTGTGTAAAGATGAAATAGAAATTAACAAAAAAGTACAATAATGTATTAAAAAAGGAAGGTTTAAGTAAAAGTCTTATCACATTATTACACTTAATATTAGTTAATATACCAAGCATCAACAAATATTTATTTAAAAAATACATTCATAAGTATTTCATCATTTCAAACATTAAATAGAATCTTGTGTTATTAGAATGTAAAAACTTTATGTAAATTCGTAACAGTAAATATATTTATTTACAAACATATTAACTCTATACCACTGACAAGGCTTAACATTGCATAAGAAAGTGTTACTTTTTAACTTGGCGTTTACCAACTTACAATAAAAAATGTTGTATTTTGTTTTTTTTTAAATATCAGTTTTAACACAATGTTTTGGACGATTATTTTTAATACAACAACTATGTAAAAAATATAACTTACAAAGACTAGTTAATAAAACACAAATTATAAATCAGATCAAATCTTTAAGTAAGTAAATGCAAATTCACAACTCTACAAAAGAAGTAAAGTTACTTTGTGACATCTATTAAATTATTTTAACATTATGCATAACTATGTATATCTTCAAAATGCACAACAAATATGAATGACAAGCATAAGTAGAATCTAACATCATTAAAAAAAGTTGACAAGTCTTAATACTTTTTAATCTCTTGGAGTTGTTTCTGGCATAAGATCAAACCACAAGGTTTTTGCTTCCCTGAAGTCGTATTGATTGAGATGTACTACGACCTGGAATAAAAAAATAAAGAATGAAATCCAATCATTGTTTCAGTCAAAAGATGGGCACCATTAACGATGGATAGTTATGGCTAATTTTTCGCCACCTTTAAGTATTAGGTTATTTTATCTTGAAGAGAGATCTAATGGTCAGCACACATCGAATCGCAGCAAGTTTAATAAACGCGTCCCTCATTAGCCGAATTGAATACTACATTTTGTTCGCGATTTTTTTATATAAAAAGGTCAAGCAAATATTATGACTCTATTCCACCTGATGGTCAGTAGAAGTAGAGTCCAAATGCGAAGATAGCTAGTGTGAGAGATAAACCGCCGCGCTAGCCACCCTCGCCTTGCCGACCTGCAAGGTGCTTCTTCACGCCTCTTTTGAATGACCCTTCAATTGAGGATTGTAGGAAGGAGGAGCACGTGTGCTGGCAGTGAATTCCATTTCTTGATTGTGCGACAAAGTAACGAGTTGCCAAATTATTTAGTTCGCGTTGGAATGGTACAGTTTGTCGGTGACAACGTAGACCAGCACGCGTTGTCCTTAAAAGGAAGGGAGATAGTGGGATTAGGGAAAAAAAGCTCATTAGAGTACTCGCCGTGGTACAGACTAGAATGCGCTCAATGAAGCAACATTGCGACGCAATTGGAGAGGCTCAAGATTTTTAGTCACCTTTTCGTCACCGATGATGCGGGCCGCGCGAGGCTGCAACCTATCCAAAGCATCGAGTAAGTATTTAGCAGAGCCATCCCACAGATGCAAGCAATACTCCACGCAGGACCGTACTTGCGTCTTGTACAGCAAGCACTTTTGATTTGGCGTGCAAAATTGCCGTACCTTGTTGTTCAGGACTCACGAGTTTCCGTGAAGCTGTTTTTTATCACGCTACGATGTAGTCCTTCGGATTCAAATCGCTACGAACCTGCATATCGAACAAGGTGATACTGCTCTGTAGCGTTAGTGTTGTGCTCTGGAGAGAGAGAAGGGAAAGGAATGGCGACGTATTAGCCGTAAACGCGCACACCTGAGTTTTCTTGCGATTGAACTAAACCAGATTTGCTGTACCCAATTTAGAAACAAGGTCGAGCTCTCGATTGAGTTCAATGACAAGATTCTCACGACTCCATGGTTTCCGCTCGTTCGCAAAGTATTGCCAGAAAATCGGCTTTTTCCTGCGGCTTGTGAGCTCATCAGGACATATCAAGGGTAGCAGCGAGGGCTGGCAGAAATTACTTTGTACGGCTTTGGCCAGACGCCAGTATTATGTAGGACTTCTTGCAGGACTTGTAAGCTTTATTGTAGGCTGCTTTCAGTGATTCGACATGCATGGAGCTTTAAGAACCCGGACCCTAATCCAAGCGCGATACGCTGCCTGTTTCTGTGAAACAGCATCAGCACAATTACGTCTGCCCTTACTAATGAGATCGTAATGTGAAATGTAGTATTCCATACCCAATATAATCTCCTCAGTAATGGCAGCGGCGCAAGCTGATGTGTCGTTTTCACTGAAGCAACGTTGCTTCCAAGGGATAGACGCAAAGTAGTCGCGCATACCCTTGGAGGATATCAGGCATTGGTCAGATGAGCTTAGAGGGGCTCGGACCTCCACCTGATATCCCTCCGGATGGGTCTTGAGCAGAAGGTCCAGAAAAGAGGACGCTTGACTTGCTCTCTGGGATCCTGGCGGGCTGATCAACTAATTGTGACAAGTCGTGCGTAAGAGCGAATGCATGAGCAGAGATCCCTGTATGATCAGTTTTGGAGGAACTTAACCACACAAAACACAAACTGTGGTGAGCATTGAAGTACCCCAAAAACAATAGTTCTGCATTGGGAAATTGCTCCTGCGCGTTATGTACCACCCGACTCAGATGGTCAAAAAGTAGAGTTGTGTCAGCGTCTCCGGTGTGGGATCTGTAAAGACACACGTACATTCTGGCCGAGGAGCCAGAGTCGACGTGTACCCCTAGCATGGAAAAGGACGGGTCTTGCAGGTAGCTCAAACGGCGACAGCAAACATCCGCCCGAACATACAAACATACTCCGGCTTTCGCTTTGAACGACTCTTCAAGCGTGTAGCCGGGATAGTTAAGGTAGCTTGTGTCAGCAGGCAGAAGTATTTGCGTCTCCGTGAGAAACAACATTGCAGGTCGTGTTGTCTCTTGATGTTGGTGAACAGCATTGAGGTTGCTGTGGAGTTCGCGGATGTTGCTAAACTCAACCTTAAGCGGTGTGAAGGGGGTTGGGTGCTCCGCTGTAGGACCTGATCGTTTCATTTTGGCTGCCATGTATTAAGGAGAGGGACAGAGACTTGATTTGAGTCAGCCGTGGAACTGGCCTAAATAGGATATTCGTCAATCCGCCGGCCGGAATCGGCATGGCGGTCCAACCCGAGATTATGCGTGGCATGATAGGGCAGCTCACGAGCTGATTAGACACGCTCGGGCCCCTGCACTATGCCACGGGCGGCCAGCGGGATAACCGTTTCTATGCGTCTCCCTGGCCGGCGGGTCGACGCAATCCTCCCAGAATCGGCTCGACCAATGTCACCCCTGGACCGAACTATGTCGCAGTAACGCCCACTCAAGCTCTGGCTGTACGCTGGTTGATCCAGAAACGCGCTCAATGAGCACTTCACGGGTTTTACACCAAGCGTACGGTGGTAACTAACCAGGCGGGCGTATGCGCTAATATGCACGAGCTTTAGCTAAAATGCGCCAACTATGTTCAAAACTATTTGAACACAAGAATCGATAGTGGTTCGATAGACACTGAAAAGTACGCTGCGCTGCGACTCACCAATATATGCACCGGCCGGCCCTATCAGTTTCCGATACGCAAATTACGCAATCGTTTCTTCAGAACTCTTCTATGCCACGCCATGTGTATTCTCCAAGCTACCATCTTTCGTAACTTCAGTAGACCAGAATGGAGGACCACCCCAAATATTACAATAACAAATATTTCATCTCAAGCTGACAATTTTTTTATTCAATAGGTATAAATGTTAATCCAATTGACATTTCAAAAAAACAAGTTATGATAGTTACAAAACCATTTAGACCGCTGTTCATCTAGAACACTATATATTTTTTTCAGAATTTATTACTTGCTAAATTTATTACTTGCGTCGCGGCATTATCCCAGGGGCGGCGTCGTGAAGCGATCCACATAGAATCGCGGTCTGTGTAAAATTTATTGTCGCTTGATTAGCTCGCATCACAGAGACAGCCATTCACGCCCTAGGGTGTACCCTAGGGCGTCATTTTTAAACCTTACCAGTATTATTAAGTTTACTAAAAAGTAAACAAGTATGTACAGAAAGCATGGAGCTTCAGTTTTTCGTAACGTTTTTGTTACTACATACCTGTCCAATAACTGGACTGCCCCCTAGGAACCCTTTGTGCGTCGCTACAGTGACCTCAACCTGTCTTGAGTGGAGTTCAGCTAATGGGATCACCCACTCGAACTGTTCATCGTACTCGGGCATACAGCTGTCTTTGACAACCTGGTTTGGGGATAAAATAATTAAAATTACTAACGATACGGAAGGAATCGAATAAATTTAATTTTTTTGTGTCAATTACCTAAGCTAAAATTAAGTCTTATTATAAGCTCGTGGTGGGCAAAGTTTGTAGTTTCATTGTTTATCAATGCAGATGATTGATAAAAATGGCGAAATACTAGTGTAAATGACAGAATTTTTGTGTTGTTGTTCGTGTTAGCCGCATCTATAACTGTAATATGGGTTTGAGTTGAAATGAGCCTAAAAGTACAAGGCGCGCTGCAGCCACCGGTGGCGGCAACTGAACACTCGTAGCCGCTACGAGTGTTCTGGCTGCCGACCACTTCCGTTTGCGCGGTAACAAAAGATGTGGCTCATGGCCCATTTGCGCGGAGCGTAATTGTTGTAATAAAATATTATACTTGCCACTGTCTTCCGTTTCGAGTCCTTAGAACGTCCAGGTAATAGATAAAGTTTTACGTAGGGGTCAGGAACATTAGTGGGGTCCTTGAGAGGTATGTTTCTGTAAATTAATGTATAGACTTTTAATTTAGTATGATATTTGTGTGGTTGACCAGCCGGATTAACCGAATTACTGTTTGTCGATAACGTTTAATCGTCTATTATAGTACACGCAACCTCGCTATCGACGAAAATAATTCAATGTATAATATTGTTGATAGGTTCAGGTTATTTTATAGGAAAGCGGGAAGTAGTCTTTATTCGTACCTAATATAGTATTTAGGTGAAAAGTTAATCGCCGAACAATAATCCGGTAAACCACAAACTCGTAGCACATGGAAAGGAAACATTAAAACATAGTGTTTATTTTATAAGTTAATAAAATTTCTTACGCAATTTTGTGCACCACGACAAACAGAGTTTGATTCTGCATACTGTATCTAAGTGACAATAAAATCCTTCCAAGTCCCGCTTCGCCAGCAGACCTGTGAATAATGGAAACGTTATCAGTCTTTCAAACGTATGCGAATAATTTTAATCAAGTAAAACTAACAAGACGAGATAAAGTATGTACACTCGACAAAGTTGCCGGTGTTCCACTTGTAGGCGATAATCGCGTGGCACTGATGTGTCTGATTGACCGCGTCTGGCAACCGGATTGAGCCAATGAGAGCAGACAATGTCGTCGGCAAGGCTAGATAGTAGAAGATCCGAACATATATCGACCTTCACCGAGCTGATAATAGAATGAAACATATTTTATTATTAATTTAGTATATTAGAATAGTTATTTATTATACAAGAGTGGAAAGTTCCTTTTTAACCGCGTGCTCGATTTGGATGACCGAGCAAGCGAAGGATTCTAAAGTTGAATCACGAGCGCAGCGAGTGATTCTAAATTAGAATCCTGAGCGTCAGCGAGGGAAACAAACGAGCACAAGGTGAAAAATCTTTCCACTCGAGTGCAATACGTAACTTTTCATCCCACCTCAGCGAGGAAATGACAAAATAATCTTCATTCTAATCATAAATTTGGCACCATAGAGGTTACATTAAATAGGTTTAATGACGTTTTGAATTTACAATTATATTGAGTACTCATTATATGTGATGTTCTAAATTCAAATCTACTTTGCCGCTCAAGCGAATAAAATAGAATTTTCCAGCCAGATTTCGAAGCGCAAAATTACACTTTCCGAGGTGGTGGGATGAAAAATATATTAAAAATGGGTTGTCTAAAAAAATCCTGGACAGACTATTTTTTTTTATTTTTTGAAAAATGATTTTTAAAAAAAAATTAATAAAATATTGCAACATCAAGATAATAAGAAAATTTTGTCCTGACTGATAGTAGAAACCGTATAGAATGTGCAGGCATTGGGTTATTTATTATTTACCTGCGCGAACTACTGGGTTGTCAGGTATGAACAGGTATGTCGATATCAGTTACTTTCACTCGATTGGATAATAGAAAAAATTTTATATCATCATAAGCGCGCGACAAAATTTTCTTATTATCTTGATGTTGCAATATTTTATTAAAAATCATTTTTCAAAAAATAATTAAAAATAGTCTGTCCAGGATTTTTTTAGACAACCCATTTTTAATATATTTTCTAATATACTAAATTAATAATAAAATATGTTTCATTCTATTATCAGCTCGGTGAAGGTCGATTTAGGTTCGGATCTTAGACTAAGAGCGACTGCGCGGAGGGGAGGCGACCTGCGGAAGCGGTGTGAAGACGCTGCGCCTTATTGGCTGCGCCATATTACGCTAATATTCTATTGGCCGGAGTAAAAAGTAGGCGGGGCTTGGTGCAGAGCAGATGTTTAAAGGATTCTATTTGCTAAATGTAACACCGGGAACTTTGTCGACTGAACCTAAAAACTTTCAGTCGCATGTTAACATCGTATGTACACCCTAAAGAAAGAAAGAGGGAGTCGAAAGCGAGAAAACTTCGACAAATACTTACAAAATACAAATATTAGATACGTATTACTCATCATAACATGACTTAATAAGGGTCGCTTTGTTTACGTTTTATCTCGTTTGGCTAGCTTTACTTATATATTTCATAGAACTTACGTGGTAAGCGACGAGGTTCTATGAATCAGCTTTGGTGAATCCCTATCCGAAGGCGCTAGTTGGTCTTCTGACACTTCTGTAAAGAAATCAGAGCTTAGAATTCAGAAATTAGATCTCTATTGTAGGCACTTTAACAAATAAATGTATAACATACAAACGAAAAGGAAATTTAAAAACTGCAGATGCATAATAGACTTGTACGATTACACTCAATTTGCATTGTGGAGGAAGGTAATGGAAGCGAAATGTTGTTACATAAAAAATTATCGCGCGTCTTTCGTGGGATGCGCGATCATTCAGAGTTGCCGTTACTAAATGGGGTGACATCAACACAACACAGGGGGTGACAACGACAACCTATGAATCTCCTAAGTTGTCGTTGTCACCTCTATGTTGATACTCCTATATGTCGTTGTCACCCCTTGATGCTTGGCACCCAGAGCGGACCGCCCCTTCCGCCTTTCCTTAACCCTTAAACAGGGCCCCGATAAACCGCTACTGTATATTAAGTGTTGGATATGGATTTAGGCTTAAAATAACGCCCTTTCAGATTCCTTATCAACAAATTACTGAAAAAACACTGAAATAACTGAAAAAATGACGTGGGAAAACACAATCCCATTGCCTGGGTATAGACAACTCTTATCTGTATATCTATATATAAATGGTGAAGGCTAGTCTGTTCATAATTTATTTATTTTATGTACTTATTTTACTTATTTACTTTTATTTTTATATTATTTTTGCTTATGTTAAAACACGCGAACAATGTAGGGCAGTCTTTCTCAAACTGGGCGATAACGCCCCCTTGTGGGCGTTGGAGACCTAGAGGGGGGGCGTTAAGGGACCCAGAAAAAATAGGGGGTGTTGGCGTAGCTTAGGGGGGTTTTTATATATTTTGAAATTCACTAATATTAAAACCTACCTACTACTCAATATCGAATAATCAGTGTATATTTCTGCCCTGTATGATGGTATATAAACTAAAAATAATTAACATAGATTTCGCAGGATAGCCCGTACGCCGTATGCAATCAAGTTGTAACAAGTTTTGTTAAATAAACGAGTTTGTTCGTGTTTGTGTAATTAAAGTAATGAAATTGAGGTTTTTAAGTTTTAAGTGTATAAAAAATTGGGGGCGCTGAAAATAATTGATTTTTAAAAGGGGGCGGTAAAAGAAATAAGTTTGATAATCTCTGATGTAGGGTAAATAAGCTAGTATACAAAAAATAAGGTAATTAGAACAGGCAAAGGAAATATAATTCCCACAAATAGTTCAACTCAACAGGTTATGGTCATATGTTCCCCACATGTTATTTTACCCTATTTTTATAACATTTTGCAGGAAAACAACAAAAAAACATTAAAATTTTGATACTGTATTTCAAAATCTATAACATATCAAAAAATTGCACGACTTAATTTTCTTGGTTTCGCCATAATCGGAAAAAGTATTGCACAGTTACTGAAAATCACCTCTCCAACGGTAGTCAAAAATTCAACTGGCTGTCAATGACACATGCGTTCGGAAACACCGAGTTTTAGTATTTGGAACCATAGAGTAATATTTAAGATTAGATTTTGACAGATTGTGGGTTTTTTTCACCAAAACCTGGCTACGACGTTAAAAAATCTATGTGGGAAGCATACGTCCGCGGCTTGCTTAAGGGTTAAACTGCCACTATCTACGTCGAACAAGTGTCTCAACTGAAATGATGAATATAATGTTCATAGCTACAAGAGCTATTAATATTCGAGTCAATTTATTATATTATTTAATAATATACATACATGCAAGCCAAGCCCGCTCATAGACGGCACAAGCATATTCATAATTCACAAAGTATTTTTTTAATAATCAATGGAACTGTAAATCTTTTGCCAGAAATAACAGAATATTTTATGAAGTCTTCGTTTCCCTGTACAGTTACACCTATTCGATTTAGGGTATGATTGGTCCAGCCTGAAATTTGTATATTTGCTATTTTTGTCGCTTTGTACCCTAACCTAAAATCTTACCAATTGCTTTGCTGATTGGCTCCACGGGAATTGATTTCTGAGAAGATGAATCAGTTGTATCATCTACATTTTTCAACTCGACATCTGTCGGCACTGGTGCTGCAAATAATGACATTGTGGTATTGTAGACACTATACTTGATTGTGGAATAATTTTTGAATTTTTGCGTTTACAAACGCGTAAATATTTTTAACACTAGAAAAAATACACTGAAAAAAATCGACCTGCCTCAGGCGGGAATCTAACCCAACATCTTCCGCAATTCGCGCGGCTTCGTTAACCACTACGCCACCGAGGCTCTGCTTTCGCTGTCGAAATTTGTCAGTGCTTGGTGCTTATGTTTTTATGGTAAAAATTGTTTCATCAAATCTTTGAAATTTGCACTTCTAAGATCCGAAATATTTTTGCAAATATTTGACGCTCAGTTAAGATGAAACTACCTTACATTATGGAATAATTTTTGCGGTTACAAACGCGTAAATATTTTTAATACTAGAAGTTTTTCTAGTATTAAAAATATTTACGCTTGATTTCCTAAGAAAAATCTCTTGGTGTGACATCAAAACATTGTATTGTTGTATTATCAAATCAAAAAAGCATAACCAAGATATGGTCGGCTACGGTGAATCATTGTTTTCGCGACGAATTAGAATGTGAATTTAAAAAAATAGCTATTATTAGTCTTATCTGCCATATTTTGCGGCAAAAGTATTTTTATTATAAGTATTAGGTATATGTGTACACCTACTTTCATTAAGAAATATTTTCTAAGTTTTGTTAATAACCTTATTAAATTGTTTGATTAGATTGAAAAAACACCAGAAATGTGATGTATATGGGTCGATGATGAATGATGTTACCTGGCTCGATAGGTGTTTGTTGCGTATTGGTATTGATAACGTCTGTGTCGGGCATCGCCAGAGGTGTGGGCGGAGACGGCTGGGCCGTTGGGTCTAGAGGCAGATCTGAGGGAAACTCTTCGTCTACATCCTCTTCCTTGATCGCTTCCTTCAGTATCTAAATGTAAAAGCATTAATTGAACGACTCTTTAAAGATTTACTAACATGGTGCCTACCATAGATTTGAAATTACTGACGTTTATAGATTGGCAATGAAATGCAGAAATGGGCCAATGTGCGAGGAATGCGCATGTGTGCGTGAAAAATAGTGCATCAGTATGCACAGTCTTACAGTTGCTGTCTTTTCGACGTGACTAACAGGCCGACCTAGGCCGCCTACGTGTTTTTCGGAGTCGAGGCGTACACCGTGGGCCGTTCCCGAAACGTCCCCACAAAGGGCTGTGAGGGTGCCGATGGTTTTTAGTGGGTATTCCCGGGAACCCCCCATTGCGGTACGGATTTTCCATCGAAAAAAAGGCCGCCTACGTGTGCGGAAAATGGTCTCGTATATCTATCGCGTTCTAACCCCTTGTGTGTCGCGCGACCTCCTGGAGGTCGCTGTCAAAAATGCCTGTGAGTCGGCCGACCGCCTGGAGGTCGATCCCCCCCTCCACAGTTTTCCGATGATGAAAATGATGATATTATTGTTATTATTTGAAAATATAACTGTACTAATTATACTATATTCTGTTAGCTTATTTTATAACGATTTTAGTGACAAAACCTCATATTTATAGTTTTATTACAAAATTTTTATTATTATTTTTAACACCCGGAAAATTCGCGACGGAAAGTCCGGAAGTAACTGACACATGCGCGAAATTTTACAAAATGGCGGCGACACAATAGGGGCTAATATACGCGTTAGTATGCTCTTTCTCTTTCACATGGCCGATCTGCAGTTCCTGTATCTATAGTGCCGTACCTAAACACAATAGGAACGGCGCGGTGCGTGCAGCGGTAGTGGAACGGTTTGGAATATATCGGTTGCATGGTTTCATAATTATTTTGAATGCGCTATTAAATGCGAGTGATGTATTCGAAAACGCCCCGCTGTGACTGCCTGTTCCGCTCCTACTGTGTTTGCATACTAAAATGTCTGTTTGATCACTGAGTTTTTAAAAAACATAATAATTTTTCAGATAGTAGTAGCACGTGTAAATTCTAATGTAAATATATATTGGCGAAATTAAAAGTTAAAAAAGAAACGTTTGCCTACCTAATTTTTTTTACGAAAAATAAAAGTAATTTTTATTCTCATAAGATTTGATCTTAGTTATTAGTTTCAAAACAAAAATCTAGAATTGTGTAGTATTTTTTATTGAAAATATTATTTGTTCATATCAAAATGTCAAAAATATTTTCAACTTACCTTCAATTGCATTGACAGATAAATCTTAGACTCTGCGCCAGACCTCTGTAGGTGCATCGGCTGAGTCAGTAAGCTGAGATTCTGTTCCTTCAATAGATTAGAAAGAGCGTACGTCAACTGTCCCAGTTGGCTGCCAGTCTTTTGATCTAGGACCTGTGAAAAAAACGAAAATGGTTTGCCATACATATGCGGCAGGCGACCGTGACCAGCGAAGGACATAGTAGGTGGTTGCGCGTCCTGCATATCTAGCAAATCGTGTTGATTTTTCCGCACTTTCCGTACGTCACGCAGCCGATTCAACGTGGCATACTACAGCAAAAAATTTAGCCTGGCCTCATACTAGCCGTTCGTTCTTTGCTAACTAGAAAAGACCATAAAACCGGAAGGCAAGAATGCAGTACAAAACTACCCATCACACACCTATCGGTGTGAAACTGAAAGAACGCCCGGTAAGCTAACAACGGGACCACGCCCCTCGGCGGTTTTGCTTCATTCAGTACGCCGCCGGTAGCTGTGCTCCTGCGTGGACTCGTTGCAGAATGGCGGGATGGGTAGAATCTCTTATTTTAGATATTCAAAAATTCCCGTGTTTATGGGATATGCAGTATGTTATTTTTTAAAAAAGGGGCATAAGTTCATCATCGTCCATTACATTTTTTTACGTATTATTACAAAGGTACACGAGTACCTCTCTCGGCAAGCGCTAGACTACGACTGAGCGCCGATTAAGAAAGACCGGCCACCGGTGAGTGTGTTACGATGAACCCGTTTTTATGGTCTTTTCTAAGTAGCAAAGAACGACCGGCTAGTCTGGCCCCACGCTTATAGGTAAAACTGGAAGCAACACTGTCGAAAAAATCAAAACAATTTACCTTGAAACCGCTTATTTCCTATTAGTCTCTTTCTAACCACTAGAGCACACGTATTAGACGGTCACGTGACGTCATACGTACGTACATCATCATATTACTTGTGAAACAGAAACATTCAAAGGTTAATTGGAGTCAAAAAAAGGGTCTTCACTTTTTTATGGGTAGTGTGGGTTCCTGTTTTACCTATGAATTTCTTGCTACAGTGACTAGGCCCAGCGTCTTCACTCTTTTCGCTTCCGCAGCTCGCGTCCGCTCCCCGCAGTCGCTCTAGCGTGGCCAACGACTCAGTCACACGCGTGCTCTAATACGTCCATTTAACTTCTTCTACAAGTTATATCTATACTAATAATAAAGCTGAAGAGTTTGTTTGTTTGTTTGATTGTTTGTTTGGTTGAACCCTAAGATCTCAGCAACTACTGACTCAAATTGAAAAATTATTTGATTGTCTATTTATCGAGGAAGACTATAGGCCAGGACGTCGCAAACTTATTTTCATAGTGACGCCCTTAGGAATTTTCCAATTTTTACGAGCCCTCCCCCCGTTATAGTAACAGCCAAGTTAAGTATATACCTACAAAAACAAAAAAAACGGACGCAGCGCCCCGGATTGCGGAAGATGCTGTGTTCGAATTTTTCGCCCGCCCTAGACAGTCGATCCGGGCTCAAGTTTTGAAATCGCGACTTTCATTTCTTTCTCTACATTTATTTTCATTCGCATAGCAGCTAGACAGTCATTCTATGTGGATCGTCTCACTACGCCCGCCCCCGGGATAGAACCGCGAACCCTGGGGTGCCAGGGCATCGCGACACGCACCATGGGAAACCCTGATATAGGCCTATATACATCCATAGCATCACTCTACGACTAATAGGAGTTGAGCATCAATGAAAAATGTTGCAAAAATGGCAAATCCACGCGGACGAAGTCGCGGGTACAGCTAGTTCTTAATATGTACTTACTCTAGGTTAGATGATCATACTGACCTTAATGTCGAGTATGTCGATTTCGGGGTTCTGTACAAGGAACGAGTACCCGATCTCGTAGACCGGGCTATCTGTGCGCATCTGGACTGCAGTGTTCTTCGTCTCTTTGCCGACATTCACCATCAGGTATGGATCTGGCCGGGAGTGGACGCGTGCATTCTGGGGAATATTTCAATTACAAATGCCTTATTTCCTATGTACTGAACTGAGTGCAAGAGAGCACCAATTGCGTTTGCTGTCGTCTTGACGTAGCAGTCACAAGATGCCGTGGGATCCTTCAGTATGCCGCGGCATTCGACAGGATAATCGGCATGCCGAAACGTGCCGTGCAGTGCCATGCCGACAGTGGGCGCTGGCCCTTAATCGATTATAATTCTTATTGAATGGGCATAAGAGCTAGAGTAGCGGTCCTGAGCCCGATGGTTACTGGAGAGTTGTTTGATCTCAAATCCAACAATTGGTAGTGATTTTATGATTATTGACAAGAATCAATTCTTTAGTAGAAACCAAAAACGATTGTTTTGATATCATTTAACCATTGTTGACAACTTTTAAAATTAAAACTTTATAAAAATACTTACAGGCAGATTCCTACATGAATCAATGTAGACAGAAAGAACCGCTGAACTTAGCTCTCCAGTCTTCACCAGTTGTGTTTCGGTAATGGCCTGAAAAAGAAGTTTAATTAATAAAATCCCCTGTCCGTGGGCAATGCAAGACAGGCCAGAGCTACTCTTATGACCTCATTTTCCATCCATATCACATTTTTTTTTCGACTATTGATCATTACATATTTATTTCGCTTCATCTACACACTTATTCAGCGATTTTGTGTAGGTAATGTTTGCCCTTTTTAAGATGTTTTGCATTTCTTCAGTAAACCTTCGCCTAAAGGCCTCGACGGACGCGCTATAGCACGCCATTTCAGCGTTGAATTTATTCAATTAATGGCCTTATTGCCGTGTGTTTAGTACGGTATTTGAATGAAACAGAATGATGACCGCGCCGTGTCCTTGCCAGACGATCAGTGGGCCAGTCACCAACTGTTAGTCAGTGATATACAGGTTTACATTTACATACTTTTAAAGATCTCATCAACACAAACCACTTTTACTAAGGAAGCAACTCTGAAATCACGAAAAAAAATCAGTTGTTTCATACATTTTGGTTCGAAGGTGTTGCACTTTTGTATGGAACAGCTGATTTTTTTTCGCGATTTTGAAGTTGCTCCCTTAGTAAAGAGAAGCGTCAGTGGCGTAGTGCGTAAGAGCGTCGTCTCCCACCCGGGAGGCACTGGGTCGATCCCCCCCACGTACCAATGTGTTTTCAAATTTTTAAATCATATGTACGTTTAATCGATGCTTTTACGGTGAAGGAAAAGTTTTGCGTTCCCCACTACCCACTAAACGTCCTCCCCGGCCTGACCTTCTTGGTGCTTTTACAGGACGGCTCGGGATCTGTGCAAGCACAACTAACACCGAGGCCGCCCTGACGCCGCCGTCTAGGCACTCCTTGCACCAATTGGTGGCCAGCGACCCACAGGGGCCGCCGACTGACGCCGGCCCCTGTGGGTCGCTGGCCGATGCCGGCCCTATAGGTCAGCCACTCGGGTACGAAAGGCACTAGCTTCTCCTACCCCTCCTCCGCCCGCACTGAGTGGGAGCGGGAGCAGGAACGTCCAGAATCAAGCTCTCCACCACCAACACAAATGTAAGTACCTAGGTAGCTAGTAACTTACATGACTGAGATCTAACAGGTCACAGGACAGGCGATGCCAAGACAACCGAAGGTGAACTTTGCCGTGTTTTGCCTGTTGGAGTGTCTGCCACTGAAATAAATAATATGCCACTTAAAACACACAGTCCATTGGATTCAATAGCGACAATACTTGCCTATCAGAATCTCTTAAAATATGTGATACCTGGAAGTCCTTTTATCAATGACAAATAACTAGCTTAAAGATACAATAAAGGTACCTAAGTACTACATAATTGCAAAATTACCGTGTCCATACGACCAGCTCGAACCACTTGCGATATATCCAAAGTGCACCTATAAAGAAAACGTTTTTTAACTTCAACCACATTAAAGATTTTAGGTTAATAGCGAATTTACATTAATGAATAATGGAGATATAAATGTTATTAACTCATACAGTAATTTTTAAACAAAATCTTGTCAAAAAAGTGAACATATGCTTATGCAATGTTTCTTCATGATATATTTACAAACATATCTGCAATTTAGTGATGTGTATACAACTTCAGCATTGAATGCACTGCATAATAATAAATATAATAATTCCGTATCTCTTTTGGAACAAATAGTTAACAAGTAAAGTGTTAATAAACTGTTGATATTGATTAGGTATCCTAAAATAGAAAAATAAAATAAACTTATGACGGTGATCGTATGTAGTAATGTTGTTATAACATTAAACTTTTTAATGAAAACAAAACACAAATATTTACAATTTATATTTTTATTGGTCAAGCTAAGCAGTTAATTTTTAGATTAAATATTAATGATAAAATTTTGTGCAGATTACCACAACAGATAGGTAATGCATGTGTCTTAAATAATTGGCTAAGAGCGCCGTTGTACTGGTGTTTTTTTAGTTTGAATAGATTTAGATTTTTTTATAATTGACAGGGTAGGTCTTCTTCATCTTCTCACCAGAGCGAGCTTCACCTAGTACAACCCTCAGCCACGGAGAAATCTTACAAAAGTTCGTAAGGGAAAATTGTGATTCTATTTTTTATGTTGATTTATAAGCGTTTTTATGTAATTAAAACTGAAATAATAAATTTTGTGTACTTAATTCTGTCAACTATAAATTACTTTCCCAGTCCTCTCCTAAAAAAACACCAGTACGCCGGTACCCTTAGACACATTCAAAGCTTAAGCTTTTATAAACAGCAATACATTCACAATAAAAATTACATAAACATAATATTATGTTGCATTACATTGTTGAATAATCTAACGTTCCAATTATGTACAGGTCGAATCAGATGGGCTTTAAAAAAATAGGAACAGAAAAAAATAATAAAAAAAAATTGGAAAATTTTGAGTAGTGTGTTGTGACATGATATTATTATTTACAAACTTGCGAGTTTTATTTAGCAGTGGTTTACATATTTTGTTAGTAATGTTGATAATAATATGCGTTGGTGTTTTATTAGTTAGAATTATTCTACAAATGTGTTAGGTGAAGTCTTTTCGTGTGCATGGCAAAGTTTTAATGCATAGTGTACGGTGTATAAGATATTGGGCCGCTAAGATTCCAATCGTTAGATATGCCTTTATCCTTAAATGCACCTATGTTAGGTAACTACTAAGTTTTTACACGCGATATTTTTGCAATCTATGAGTATCGATACAAACACAAGTCGGCTGCGGCTTACTGAGTAAATCGTTAAACGAATGTGTACTCGACATTCGAATATCGATTGTTCATTCCTTGGCTGCTGCCAAGAAGCTAATATTTTATGGTTGCGGCTCTGCCTTACTGTTCTGTAAAGATCTCACTTCAATTTCACCTGTCAAAGTTTAGTAAAAATCATTAGTTTAGTCTGGTAAAGTGCAAACTAAGTTCGTATGTATAGTGTATAATAACAAAGGGTAGGTAATTTAGAAATAATTTGATTAAAAATATTCCGTTTTTTGTGAAATATTCGTTCGCACTTGACAGATAAATTCGAAGTGAGAAGTTAGTTCTCAAAGAATAGCACGGCGGAATGCACTAAAAAGCGCACTCGAATTCTCGCGTCTTTTTAAACTAAGATAAAGGTCAATTGGCAATGTATTTCTTTTTAATTTACGCTTGTAGTATGTATCAGTGTTTCATAGGTGAACCATATTATGGAAATATGATGAGGGCGGGCGTATCTAACGATTTAAATATTTTATGACGTGGTTTGGCTTGCGTTGATAGTGGTGGGCAAGTTCTGTGCTGTGATTCAACTTTCGATGCACATGGCAGTCATAAAAAATATGTGTGTCGCTAGAAATATAATAGAAATATGCAATTACCTAAAAATTTTGTTAGTTACGAAATATATTATGAATAGGTACGCTGACAAACAAAATAAGTATTTTTTTGAAACGGGTAACATGTATTTAATCCTAAGGTAACTGACACAATTAAGGCGAAGTAGGGTAGGTAGGCGACACATATTCAATTAAGTATATACTTAATAATAATAGTACCTACTTATCAATTAATTGCATATTTAGTTAGACATAGGAATTAGGTATTTATTTATTTATAGTTATTACTTACTTGCATTATATTGGTTTTAGGAATACAAAGCCTTATTTATATCAGCTACGTCTTTCTATTTCCACGTTTTTAATTGAAACAAATGCATATTCCTTATTTAAAAAGTGCTCTAGCGACGCCACATTCCTACACAGTGGCTACATACGGGTACGTTCCGAATATCACTCATGGGTGCAGCGATGGGTGCGTTGTGGGCGTACTCAACATCTTGAAATATCGTAAAGCTTTTCTAAAGCAGACAGTGAAGTAGATTCTGATACTGACAAACGTGGGATTTTTGAGATAAAATACTACAACATAATATTTTTTGTAAAAGATTGAAATTTTAAATATTTTGCTACGCATTTTTTTATTCTCATAACGAACATAATAATTATGCTAGTGATGAAATCCAAATATTACGACATTTAATTCCATTCAACCACGATATTACTGTTTTTATCCGGAACGTACCCAAAGAGTGAATCGGTAAGTAGTGATGTACCTGCCGAGACGCTCGTCGCGCCCCGCCCGGTCCCAGTCGAATATCTTCACCACTGCCGTCGACACACTGCCCCTCACTATACACTGTCACAACCCGCCACATTACACACATATCGATAAACACAGCCAACACACGCCTACACACATCACTAGCACGTGTATTTGTGTTCAGTGAGTATGTATATACATTGTTGGGTAAAGTATATTGCTGCTTATTTATAAAAGAAAATTCAACAGACCTTCGTTATGACCCCAGCGAGGTAGCCTATTGAGTGATTTGTTAATGTATTAAGTAAATAAAAACACATTAAACATACTTATAAATGAAAACAATAAACAGTAAGTAGATAATTTCTACCGTCACAGACCAAATTAATGTAAGTTTGTGTAAATTTTCTTGGAAATCAAGCAGTCGGTGACAGTAAAAAGTATTAGAATGGATAAAAAACAAATAAAAATAACACGGCAATTAATGTCGCTATCGAGATGAGGTAGCGCTCAAACGGACCTGCCGAGAAAATCATCGTTCTGAATGCCCATCCCTGGGTCCCAGTCCCAGAGCTCGCACTGCAGCACTTGGCTCATCCTTGAGCTTATTATCGCCTTAGGACAAACACATTAGATTACCAACAGTATCAAACAGTTTTTGGATTTGGAATGGATGTCTCACGTGTGTATCATGAGTTGTGTTATGGCAACACCGAACGTAGTCTACGCCTCGAAGCGCACACACATGACAGATAAGCACGCATGCCGCGTAATGGATATCTTCTATGTGGTCGAATGAACAATTGAAAAATATAAGTGTTACGCCTCCAAATTTTGAAATAAGAAATTTATTATTCGAAAGTGAAATATCATACATTTTGAAATCAATGAAAATAGTATCAAGTGTACTTATTTATTATTAGAATCACAAGTGATACAAATAATCAAAATAATGTGATTGCAATAAATCAATTACCCATAACCATAATATATCTCATGTAAATGTATTGGCAAGCACAGTAGAGAAAATGATATGTAACATATTTTTGTGTTCCATAAAATAATAATAAAATATCCGAATCAGGTTATTACATATCACCTTCGCTTACTATCTACTTAAAAATAAGCTTAATCTACATTGTAGAACGATGTTAATTTATTATTCGAATATACCGATTAAATTTAACATCTGTCCACTTTAAATATCACGCCTAACAGGGATGTAATCACAGCGCAATGGTTTTATGATTATGAATGTAATATTATGTCCAGTTTGTGATACTGAATCAACTGTTGATACAACCCTGATGCGATAAGCATGCGCAAGCTAAACTACAGTGCAAGCTGCCCCCATTCCGATGATCAGCTGTCAGCTACCCTCACCGTCTGCCCCGAGTGCCCCCGACCACGCACGAATGTCCCGTGCCCACTCACCTGCCCAGTTTGTCGTCATTGTTCCCGTCATCCTTGTCGAACAGGTCTATATCCAACATTTGTCCCAGCGCTTGCGTTATGCTCGCCTTTGAGTCGGACGCACATTGTCCGATGCAAACATATATTTGGGAAAATAAAATCAATTTTCAGCTACTACTTAGTTTCAAAAATAAATTAAAAATTGCAGATATTGGCCGAAGAAGCGCGTTAATGTGAAGCCAAAAATAGAAATACTTAGTTAAACACAAACATGTATTAGGTTTCAAACAAAAGATCATTGCCTCGTATTGCTCGAAATAAATTAAAGCTAATAATATTTTTATAAATTAGTTAAAACAATCCCTTAAATTTCGCAATATTTTAAAACAACCTTCTGGTCCCATCCTTTAAAATCATTTTACCATTATGTAACAAATCTCTAACGTAATGCCGTTAGTACAATTCGATGGAAAGATAATGTTAGAACCTATGGCAACTAAACTGTTTCTTCATTTTCAAACAAAGGTAATATTTTTTTCCTTCGATGTGAACAGTTACATTTATGAACACGTGTTATATGACGTACCAAATCACAACACAAAACACGTCTCAACGACTCAGGTGTACACATATCCTTATTCGTATTTAAGAAGGAGAATATAAATATATATTTGTTCCTATACCTATAAAAAATTAAGTAATTAACGTAACTATAGACGTCAAGAAGTATAGTTTTAAGTCACGGATGGCCATGAAACGTGCACAGAATAATGAAAAAATTTAACTGATACAGCTGTACTATCGCGGACACACATTATTCAATGAGTTGATTCGCGTGAATTCTCTTGGAACAAAAACAAGGTAAGAAGAGTTCTAAGAGGCATTATTACCATTAAGATTATATTTTGAAACTCATTGTAATTGGTAAAAATTGTAAAAATAGGTTAAAAGTAACAAGATATTAAAAACAAAACGATGAACGCAGTTCAGTTGCCATGTTCATGACTTGTTGAAGAGTGCATAATAATATGTAGGTGATTATAGTGGTCTATACTCTTCATGCCCATTCCTGATGTCCTAATGTTGCATTGGTTAAAACAGCAAACTAAGTTCATCATATAAATAGTGAAAATAAGTTAAAATATGATAGCAACAGGGTATGCGAGACAGTCTTTTCAGTCTTGACACAGAACTTTCTCAATCAATCTTCAATTATACCAAATGGATATAATGATCAAAATCGTTTGGGAAATTATGTGATTGGTCCCATCAATATTGCTGATTAATTAATTAATTTAACAATTTACTGTTTTAACCAAAATGTGTCGAATATTTGGGATGCATCAGGCATATCTCGCCATAATGAGTTTTATCAAAATATTATGTTATGGCATGTAGGAACAATCAAATCCAAAAACGGTGAATTAAAATCAGAAATGAGCTAAAATTAGACGGTACCATAACTCACCCTTTCAGTACCGATTATTAAACATTCTTGCCCAATATATAAATTATAATATTAAAAGGTGCCCACTAAGCCACTGGAAGTGATAAAACTAGGACAAAACGTGATTAAATAGAAACCCTTTGTTATTATATTAATATTATAACAAATATTAAGAGATAAGAAGAAACAAAATAAAATTATAATTGCTCACCTCGCACCAGTAGTCCCACCGGGGGTTGACGTTGTTATCAATATGTTTCGTTTTCCAATTTTGCGCGCCCACGGTTATGATCGCATACGGATCAGACTTACCCTTACCTGAATAGACGCAATTGATTTTAGGCGGAAAATTACGATTTTAAAAATGAGAACTCAATAAAGGGGGCACGTATACATTTTACATTGACAGAACAAAATAGTGGTTTAAAAACATGTCTAATCGGTAGATTCACCCAAGTAAGATCGGTATATTTGGACCATAATCGGTAATCGTTTCTATTGGGATTATTATTGAACAGTTACTTATCTTAAAAACTAAAAACAGTGGACATAAAATGCATGCGACCTTTTTTTAGCAATGCATATGAAATAACCCTATCGATCGACGTTCGTTTAATAACATAACGAGATTTCTCATAAAAAATAAACAAATAGGGATGCCAACTAGGAGTTGTCAAAAATCGATAAAAATAGTTTCATTTCGGTGGGAGATGCGCTGGATGCGGGCAGCGCAGGACCGACCGGTTTGGACATCCTTGGGGGAGGCCTATGTCCAACAGTGGGCGTCTCTCGACTGAAATGATGATGATGAGGAGGAGGAGATGCATCATATCGGTAGAAATACCAAAAATTCAGTAGGTTCGAGACTACTAGAATATAATAGCAAGCAGCACGCTCTAAGCGATATAACTGCAATCTAGCTACTGTAAAGTGTATCTACAGCTAAAGACCTTAAGCCTACACCTATTTGCATTTTTCTCTTGTGCGAGAGTAGTGTGATATATAACCCTTTTGAACGCGGTCGAACATAATGTTTCGATTATACTAGTACTTCGATGTACTAGTTACATTGCATTAAAATCTTTTATAAACGTTTTTATTTACTTTTTTCATACTAATTGCATTAGATAACATATTTATCATAAAGTTATAATTATCAAATAGGTCAATGCTTACCTATCATAGACATATCTTTTTTCATGAGATTCTGAGCTTGTACGAGATGTATACGTAGAACACCCTGAAAGGACAAAATAGAGACAAATAATAATAAATATCTACAATAAATCACACAGTAGAACGTTGCCACTTTCCATAGAAAAGAGGGGAATTCCATATTAGTTTTTCTCCACTTCGGAATGTGGCGGTTATCGTAAAATCCTCAGCAGTGGCATATAAATTGCATTAATTAATTTTACCAAATTAAATAGAAAACGAAAAACAGGAAAAAAATCCTGTCATAAATTAAATCAAAGATGAAATCACAGATGAAATACATGAATAAATACGTCATGATATGCACAGTCCGCGGGCCTAGTCAAAGTAACTAACATATTAAAAAGGACGAAGTTTGATAACAACAAAATGTATGGGATTGACTTGAGCCGTCTTTAAATCACGTGGTCAATCGTCATCGCAAGTTCTTCTTCTTCTTTTAAATTAATGGCGAACACGACAAAGATTACTCATTTCGCCAATGTCAAGTGAAAAAGTACTTAAAGTAACAGACAATTGTACGGTAGATTGAGTTAAAAATGTAGTCTCTCAACACGTGTTATACAAGAACTCCGCAATCTTGAAATTTTATCGAAACTGCAAACATTTATAAGGCTACATGTTCGCAGTTTCGATAAATTTTCAAGATTGCGGTTATATCCAATATTTTTTTACAGTTCAACGCGATAAATAGCTATATCATATCGTGTTTCGGTGGTCATGCTAGGCGGGCTGGGGCCTTACCACCACCTTTATAAAAGCGATTCAAATTCCACACGGTTGGGTTTAGGTTTGTAAACTGAATCGTATTATTTCGTACCATCATTTTCATATTACTGATTCGCGTTTGCATCGAAACAATAAATGAAAGTTGTCGGTAGTCTGTTTTTTTCTCATTCTCCCTATTTTTAGGGAAGGCCAAAAGAACTAAAGCCCATACAGTCTCGTCTTTAGTATTCTTTTTCAATAACCTTTTTATTTGTTTTATTTGAATATTATTTTTGTTTATTTTAACTGAACTCGTTTTGAAGCGTTTTCATGGCCGATGATGGCGAATTTCGATATGTTATCGTTATGAAACGATCGCCACTTGTCTAAGCCACATCTAGCTAATTGGAAGAACAGTTACCCGGATAACGCGAGTGCTTGATTCGGGCCCCGTCTCGGCACTTAATCATGACAGAATTTGATTCTTAATTTGCGTTTTCTAATTTTGATACGATTTAAAAAAAAAAACTAAAGTTATGTGAAATAGGATTATGAACAAATTCTTTGTTTTGAATTAATCGCAGTTATAATTTTAAAATACTCCAAGACGTTTCATTACCTCTGGTTCAGGCATGCGCAGGTCGACTGTAGGTATTTCGTCGCTAAGCTTGATCGGCAGCTTGTTGGGTAGCACCATCAAGTTTGCCACTTGTTCCACGATACAGCGCCGTAAAATATCACTAGATATTGAAAAAATATGTATGTAAGTATGTAGCATGTTTTCTTTATGCTTAAATCAACGAAGAAGCTAACCTTTATCTCAGATGAAGTAAGTGATAATAAAGTTGAAGGCTACTTATTACTAATTTTCCTATTAACAAAACGCACTTAAGTGCGCCTCCCATGGCCTTTAGGTATCTGCCCACTACAACGTATTCATATCATGCCAGTAATTTGAACGTTTTCGGCACGGAAGGTAAAATGCTATCACTTATCAACACCGTATCATACAATGATCGCCACAAGTAGCATTTTAAATTATTGATCGTGAACTTATGTAGATTTTAAAGTATATGTAAAGTCTTACAAACGTTCACTCTTTTTTTTGTTCTCGTCTGACCCAGCTGCTTTCCCTTTCCTTCCCCCACGGGGAGTAGCGAAAGACAGGGCAGCGAAAACAGTCAGAAGAACCTTCCGGACAAGCGAGGGAAGGAGAGGGGTGAATCCTCATAGATACCGCAAGGGCCGGCCCCTAGGGTTATGTCAGACTTTTACTGACTAAACACCCCCTTATTGCCTATTGCCAAAGTGGCTATAAGGCTATCGGAAGCAGCCGCCGGAGAGAGGGAGGTGCAAACGTTCACTCAAATCTGCTTTTTTATATAGGCATATGGGACCCATATGCTTAACGCTGCATAACGGTAGCACAGAATGCTTCTATATCACCTTCGGTTATAATGCAGCACACTGCAATGGCGCTGTACAGCTTTGGATTTTATATAATCAAAACAGACATACCTGAATCCAGGCATATCAAGGACATCAGCTGCTCCAACAAGGTTGAAGTCTATGGACGGATTGTTCAAGAAGAAGACTTGCAGCCCTCCCACCAGCGGCATCTTGGTGATCAGCGGCTTCATCACCACGCGTACCATGCCGTGAATCTGGTCAGTAAAACAGGTAGCTATAAAGTACATTTGGAAGTGTCGTTCAATGACTGATCATTAAATCTTCCTCGAGTCTGAAATGGTTTACCAACAGTCGACTGGTCCATGAATTATTTGCCAACAGAACTTTTTATCTACTAACTATTCGATCAAAGAATATTGGCAAGTAACATTTGGATAACCTTGGCTCGACGTTTCGGTCACACATACATAATTATCCAAGTGTTTAATGTAAACGCGAAAGTTTAAAATGTTGTTGCTAACATGTTTACTAATACATGGTTTTTGTTTTAGTAAGAGCCAAATTTAAAGGGGCTATTCAGAATCCATAACAATCGACCCATTCTAACATTTTTATTTACTTTAATTATCATTATCCGCCATTAAAATAGTACGCCTGAATAATCTTATTTCATTCATCAAAAATATCTATTATTGGTTATATTAACTATTATAGGTAAGTCATCCAATTATTGTTGTAATTCAACTTACTTGAAGGTCCTTTATACCTCCTCGGATTCCTTGCAGGACAAATGATATATCACAGTCGCCAGCGTAGCTGCAACAGAAATGTATGTTTTATTTGATTTAAAATACTCATTTAAGTAAAAGGAACCGTAGAAATGAGGGGAATGGAGTGAATCAATATTGATAGTATTGTCACATAAAATACCATTGATAAATTACACACGGCGTTCATATTTCTCAGCATATAGAATAGAATAGAATAGAATAGAAATAAAGTTTACTCTCCACATCGTCGTATAAAGAAATAGAAAAAGACGTAACTTTTAGAAATATGTTACCTCTACATCTTTTGTACATTTTTTAATTAAATGTCCTCCATTTTTGTTTGTATAGGAACAATAAATTATTAAATAAATAACATTTTGGTTACTATCCGTTTTACCTTCACTATGAATAGATTATCGATGGTCTATCGAAAGTGGACTATCAATATGTAACACTAACACAATTTACTAAACTCTGCAACTCCCACATTCTGGAGGAGTAAAGTGATTAAAAATGTTTATCAAAAAATATTAAAATCTTATTTCCAATAAAATACACATTAGTAGAAATTCTCATAATACTTGGCGTATTGTGTTCTTACACGAGAAATATGGTGGTAAATGGTATATACTCACAATAAATCTACATCCATGATAATTTCGTTTCTAGCGAGGTTCTTGTCGTAGACTTTAACGCCGCCCACGCGCGGCGCCTGAAACAGCCAATGGTGCCAATTCCGTTGTGCCACTCTCTAAACTAAACTAACCTAAAAATTTTCTAGTTTTAATTTAGTTTTAATCATTTGCTATTCTGTTGTCACGTCTAACCTAATTTAATCTTTCTTTTTTGACAGGACTAGCGCGTCTTAGTTGAATTGAACAGTGTTACCCGTTTAGTAGATTGATAAAAATAAAAAAACGAATGGAGAATGAACGAAAGGGGTATTTTTAAGTAATAAACTTTTTAAAATTAATTTGAAAGTAGTTAAAGGTATTAACCAACGTATGTGAGTTTAACGAAAGCATAAAAACTATTATTTTAATTTTTATCTTATATATTTGAATTAAAATTTTGGAAGTGTTTAGCGGAAAATACTGACATCAAAATATAGATTTTTGTGCACGTGATTTGAATATCAAGGGGACACACTTGACATCAAAAGCTACACACCCGCCGAGAAAGTTTCCCCATCACGTTACCAGGGTCCGCCACAAGGAGGCTTCCGGACGGTCCAGAGGGCCTAGACAACATGCATTTCCACATTCGCTCTTGCTAAATAAAAAAATGGATGTGATTGACATAGGCAATCGAAGTGACTTTTCGATCGCTCATGTCAATCCCATTCATTTTTTGATTTAGCGATAGCGAGAGCGAGTGTCAAATGCATATTGTTGAGGCCCTCAGTAATGCTTTGCATCGTGTTATAAAATGTTTCTTTCTCGCTTGAAGATATGGCTTTAAGGGCTATATCCCTTTTCCATCCCGTGATAGGAAAAACAAAAAAAAGGGGACAGCTTTTCTACTTATAAAAAAAGCCCATCTACCTACATCTTGGATTATATAATCTAAGACCTACATATACCTGTCTGCGGAACTTATCAAACCTGCTGATACAAAATTCTCCATCTTTCATACGGCTACCCTACTACTTATTTTTGAAATCTAATTAATCCCACTAAAGCTGATTCTCTGATTATGCGTGATGAACACAGATCACTTAGTTAATAATAATAATAATTATATTTCTACGCTCACATCAATTATCTAGCCCAAATTAAGTATCTTTAAGAATTTGTGTTATGGATACCTACTAGATAACGGACAAATATACTTACTTAATAATTGTTAGGGACGTAGGGCGCTCTTCAATGACAGCTTTATTTTCCGTTTATCTGGCAGTATAACGTTTATTAAGAATTTTACATGCGTTACGTTTAAGAGATATAAGACGAATGTGGGGGGATACAAAATTTGAAAGGGGTCGTGAACGTAGAACGGTTGCCGCCCGCAGCTGCTCCGGTGTGAAGGTGGTTCGCAAAGTTTCACCGATTCGCCGTCAGATGTCGTCTACGCCTTAACATGCCGGCCGCCTTGGGAGAACCTTCTTCCAACTAAGTCTTCTCCGTACTTGTTTCCTCGGGATCAACGGGAAGAGGGCAGATCTTGGACCACGCTCTTCGGATGATGCCTGTTGCTGTTCGAATTTCAGCAACCCTGGATACGCCGTCAATTCCTGGGAACACACGAGTAATTCTACCCATTCTCCATCTCATCGGAGGCAGATTGTCGTCTTTGATTAGCACCAGACTGTTACTCGCTATGTCTTCACCTTCGCCCTTCCACTTCGTCCTTCGTTGCAACTCGGAGACGTATTCTTTTGACCAACGCTGCCAAAAGTGTTGTCGCAGTTGTTCTATACGGTCATAGCGCCCGAGGCGCGTAGCTGTCGTCGTGGATATTTCTCCGAGGGTTGGTGTTGGTGACGCAGTCAGTGGTCGGCCAATCAAAAAATGCGCTGGAGTGAGAGGAAGGTAGTCATCGGGATCTGTGGACAGAGGTGATAAGGGCCGGGAATTGAGGACGGCTTCGATTTGCGTCAATACCGTATCAAATTCCTCAAAAGTTAATTTAGCAGTACCTACGATACGTCGTAAATGGTGCTTACAAGCTTTCACCCCTGCCTCCCACAAACCGCCAAAATGAGGAGCATATGGAGGATTAAAAGTGAATTTAATTTCGTTGTTTGAAGTGAAATTTAAAATGTCTTCAGAATTTTTGAAAATTAACGATAATTCTTTCTCTGCGCCGACAAAGTTCTTACCGTTGTCTGAAAATATCTGGCAAGGTTTGCCACGACGCGATATGAAACGTTTTAGAGCCAACAAGTAGTCTTGAGTACTTAAACTGCCCACCAATTCTAAATGGATGGCCCTAGTACTAAAACAAATAAATAAACAAATGTAACATTTAATTAGTTTTGCGCCCCTGCCTTTACGATTTAATATGAACATGGGGCCAGCATAGTCCACTCCGCAATGCTTAAACGGAAACCCAGGCTCTAATCGCTCAACAGGTAGATTACCCATGATGGGACTTAGAAATTTCGGTTTCATACGTGCGCAGGTAATGCATTTATGCACGACTTGCCTGGCCAGGTCGCGAGCGCCTAGAACCCACCACCTCTCGCGTATCGTACACACAAGTAGTTGAGGTCCGGCGTGTAATAATCGTTTATGTTCACTCACGCACACAAGCCACGCCAATCGATGTTTACTAGATAACAATACCGGGTGTTTCTTATCGTAACCAAACTCGTTCGCATTACAAAGTCGACCGCCTATTCGCATAATATTATTTTCATCCATAAAAATATTTAATCCCGATAATTTATTTATGCATTTATTATTTTTAATTTTTAATGGTTGTTTATTTATTAAATTATTATATTCATTGGGAAAGGAACATCTTTGTGCCTCGCGCGTTATCATATTTACAGCTGACTCGAGCTCATTCACTGACAACAAACCGGTTTCACGTGGCCGGCCGCGTACCTTGGCGCTTATGTTATTAGAGAATCGCAAGACGTATGCAACTGCGCGCGTCATACGTTTAAAAGACGAAAAACGATTGAAATCAATAATTTCCGTGATGGTATTATTTAATAAATTAGTGGTATGTTGTGTTTTCACTTCCGCTAAATCAAGATAATTATCAACTAATTCATCGACATTTAAATTTGATGTTTCAATGGTAATCTGACGAATAAACAATGGGCCGTACCACCACAGATCACTATATTTACATGTTAACGAATCTAGGTCAACGCCGCGTGATATTAAGTCCGCTGGGTTCTCTTTCCCTCTTACGTGAAGCCATATCTTGTCTCCTGTTATTTCATTAATTTGGACAACCCGATTTTGGACAAAAGTCTTGAGAACTTGTGGTGGCATACGAAGCCAACCTTGAACAATTGTTGAATTTGTCCAAAAGTAGACCTTATCGAATTGTAGATTAAGTGCATTTTTTATTTTATTATATAACTTAGCTCCTAATAACGCGCCGCATAACTCGAGTCGGGGTATGCTAATTGTTTTTATCGGAGCTAACTTACTTTTGGCACACAATAATTGAACGTTTATTAATAAGTTACTTTCGTTATAAGAACGCACATAGGCGCATGCACCATACGCATATTGCGATGCATCTGTGAAAATATGCAATTCTTTATGCTGCATATCTTGACCGTTAAAGATATGACGAGGTATACGTATATTATTTAAATCTTTAAATTTTAAAAGATAGGAATGCCATTGTTTCGCTATTTCACATGGAACCTTGTCATCCCAATCTATCTTTATAAGCGTTGATTTGAGAATCAAGTTGCACAAGACAACATTGCGATGTAACGCTATCATTAAGCACACGATTATGGTTGTAAACAGGTCCAGAAATAATCCAACCTAGTTTCGAATTACATAAATAGGGTCCGGAACTGAGGCGTATTTTCTCAGTTTCCAATAATTCCCAAAAGATATCCGCACCTAATAATAAATCTATTTCCGAAGAGATGTTATAGGTGGGATCTGCGAGTTTTATATGATTAGGTATACGTATAGAATCGGTATTTACGTCTATCGAGGGTAATTTCGATGTAATGCTTTGTAAAACAAAACAATTGATACCGACGTTAAAATCGCTTAGTTTTGAACGAATTTTGAATTTATACGAATTATTTGACTGTGAGACTGCTTGTCCCACGCCAGAAATACGAATTGTGGACTGTATCATAGGTAAATTTAAACGTTTACATAGTCGCTGGGTGACGAAAGAATTTTGACTGCCGCTGTCCAGAAGGGCGCGCACCGTATGATAATTATTATGCGAATCAACAATATCTATCAGAGCGGTTGACAGTAAGACCGGTTTCAAAGCCTCATTACTAGCCACGACGAGTGCCGACCGCTGCGTCTGCGAGCCTACACAGTCAGCTGTTGGCTTCCCGGTGTTAACGTTAACTCCCGAACCGTGCTCTGTGTATGCGACCAAGTTAAAAGTATCCGTCTTATTTTCGTCCATGTGCAATAATGTGTTGTGTTTCGTGTGACATATTTTACATGGACCGAAAATGCATTCTTTCGGTGTATGTGTATTGGAACGAATACAGTTTTCACAAAGTTTTTTGTCGCTTATTAATTTACGTCGATTGTGTACTGACATATTAAGAAATTCAGGACATGAATACGCATTATGACTTCCACTACACACTACACAGACACGTATACTCCTTTGGTTATATTTACTCGACGAAGATGCGCCTTTAGAATTAATTGCAAGATATGATTGCGAATGCTGCTGTTGTGTACGAGTTTTATTTAGATGAGGGTGACTTAGTGGAACGTTAGTTTTTATGTGCGACTGCGAACGTGTTAAATTACTGTTTGACATAATCATGTCTAACATATCGGCTCGATTTCTCAAAAAAGTGAGTAAGTCGTGTAATGTTAAGGTATTCGAACTGCCTTGATAACTGGAGATGAGAGTGCCTTTGTGTTTCTCCCACTCCTGTTCCGTTACTGAATCCAGCTTAGACACAACTAGGTATATAATTAAGGTATCCCAGTTATCGGTGGGTTCGTGTAATGATTTTAATGCACGTAAGTTACGCAATATTGTGTCAATTAGCTTCCTTATTTGTGACGACGATTCCTTACTAATTGAGGGTGCAGTAAATAAGGATTTGACGTGGTTATGTACTAACAAACGATTATTGTGAAACCTAGCCTCAAGTAATTCCCATGCGTGGGTGTAATTATCAGGAGTGAACTCTAATGCGCTTATGACCTGGGAAGCAGAGCCACTAAGAGATGATTTTAAATAATGAAACTTTTGTATTGAATCTAAGTCCTGTCGATTATGAATCATCGTAATATATGAATTTCTAAACTCAAGCCACTTATCGTATGAGCCGTCAAAGGTGGGTAATTTGATGTCCGGCAGTTTAACGGACATTGATTTTATTTGCGTTGTGGACTGATGATGTTCCTCATGCTGATATTCGCTTAACAGGCACTTAGCGTTACTTATAACCGAATAATATTGATGTTCAAACGATTCTCGGTACTCTAAATGTGTGATCAAATCTTGTTCGTCGACCGTATTTTCGATCTCACACTGAACATCGTCAAACCTTTTGAAATACTGTTCGTTAGAATTGATGCGCATTTCAAGTTCTACCCGTTGGCTAGAAGTTAACATATTATGCTCTAAGTTACTCAAATACTTTTCAAACAACGTTAGTCTTCCTTTAAAAGTACTGCGCTGCCTTTTTAGGTCAGCGATACGATTATTCATTACGCTACCTCCAACATTGGGTGATTTTGATCGACGCAACGATTTAGCACTAATATCAGTGGATAATTTAATTTCATCGTCACTCATTTTGGCTGCTTATGTAAGACAAAGGTACTCACGGTTTTGTAGGCACAGACGTATCGCAGGCTGACTGCCTGGTGGTAGCACACTACTTGACACCAAATGGCTAGAAAATAGAAATTTAACACCGCATTAACGCAAATCAGAGACAGAGAGGATAGTGGATGGAACGTTGATGGCCTGACCAAATCCGCTATACTTTTCCAACGATCTTCTCCGATGTCGGTAGATTTTTTTTTCTTTCTCGATGTGCAGAGTAATCCAACGAATTCCTTTCTTCACGCTTCTAAATAATCCGGCTACTGAAGGTCCAATTTGTTAGGGACGTAGGGCGCTCTTCAATGACAGCTTTATTTTCCGTTTATCTGGCAGTATAACGTTTATTAAGAATTTTACATGCGTTACGTTTAAGAGATATAAGACGAATGTGGGGGGATACAAAATTTGAAAGGGGTCGTGAACGTAGAACGGTTGCCGCCCGCAGCTGCTCCGGTGTGAAGGTGGTTCGCAAAGTTTCACCGATTCGCCGTCAGATGTCGTCTACGCCTTAACAATAATCTAGATATTTTTATAAATGAACTTAAATAAATATATAAACAACCATGACTCATGAACAAATGCTCGTGTTCATCACACTAACATTTGCCTCTACAAGGACTCGAACCCGGACTGCCCGATGTGTAGGCAGCATTACTGACCACTCCACCACGGCGGCGTCAAAGTTGGTGATGAACTATTCATGTGTTCTCAAAAACTAATTTTAATCGACATCAATTTACACGTAGTCTAAATTTAGCTTGACATTTCTAAATTTAGAGATATTTTGACATAAAACTTAGACAACAGAATAGCGAATAGCTAAATTGAGTAACTAAATCAACTTTAATCCTGTCAGATTAAAATTTAGTTTATTTCTGTCATTTTAGACCGTTACAGAATAGGAATCGCAATCTGACAGCACTAAACCTAATTTTAGTTAAGTTTAGTCTAGTTTGTGCCAGCGGAATCGGCACCAGTATCTTTATAGCCTCGACGTCAACATTTATGTCCAGCAATTGCACCTAACTCGGTCTAATTATCTCAACTAACTTTCTTTATTCACTTATTAGTTCCGGTATTACGATTGAATTACTGAACTCATCTTTTGAGTTGAGCAACTCAACCATAATACAGTCCTAATACCTCACTCAATTGAAATATTTAGACATTTCTATGCCTGTAGAGCTTAGACAAAGAATCCTTGTCTGAGCTGTAGAGTCATGCTTTTTTGTGTCAATATAGCGCCTACAGTCAACTGAGTAAAATAAAATGCATTAATATTGATAATATCAATATTGACAATATTGCATAAAGAAACATATTATGCTACTAGCGCAGTAAACACATCCAGAAAGAATATAATGAATAACGGAATTCGTATAAAAAAATCTATATTGTTTTTGTGTTTAGATATTTTAAAATCAAACTGAATTGCGTTGCAAAAATAAGTATTTTATTGTTTTCAGTACCCGTAGAGTAAGTTTTTTCGTTAAAATACTTAACTATTGTAGTTGCGTTAAGATCTAAATTTGTATAGGAAACGCGAATAGCGCCCCTAGCGGAAAGAAGTGTAATTAGTGTTCCCCATACAAATTGAGCTCTTAACGCAACTACAACAGTTACGTTTTTTATACGAAAAAAATTACACTATGGGTATAGTACATCAACTGGAAACAATGAAATACTTATTTTTGTCAAAAAAAATACAATAGACTTAATAAGTGCAACAAACAGTTGGCACGCTTAATTATCAGGTATTGATATAATTACAAGCGATTATTAATAGCAGTTACAACAATGTGTTTTGACAACAATATGAACAGTAGATATTATAATATTTGCTTGTGGAAATACTTACAATGGTTCCTAGAATCGTCCTTTCAAATTTGAAGCCATTTAACTTGTAAAGAGTCAGACTCTCAGCGACGGCAGGTCCAATAGATTCTTTCAATAGAGTTCTGGCGAAATGGTTTACGTTAGGCCAAACTTGAAGAATGATCTGTAAAAAATATTATAATGAGAATCCCACGCTAATTACCTAGCCCAAAATAGGTGAAGATACTTATTTTTTTATTTATAGATATATGGTGATACCTACAGAAGATTTGAGTTGTTAGGTTCAAATGGTACCTACTGAACTGTAAAAGCATTAATTTAACTATTCACATAAGTGCGTTTCGTTGTGGAGATAAGGGTAAATTAGCTGTTAAATCTTTAAATTGTTGCTTTAACTATGTGTGATTTGACTCTTAAATATGCCCTCGAAATTCTTTCCTAGCCACTTAATTCCTAATGATGACAAGTGCATACTGCCTCTGTCGAAGAACCTTCGTACCAAAGAATTCTGGATTAAGCAGTTTTCAAAAAAATCATTCAAGGCAGCTGGCCTTGCATTTATTATGCAGTTACAGGTAAGTATTATTTATATGACTATTACTCACCCTATTTAACCATTCCGCTCGTTCCACATCCGGGAAGAATACCTGCAAAATGACACTAGAATTAAAACTAAAATACGTTTTGAGCAAGCTTTTAATTTAATGCATTCACTTCGTTAGTGATAATGCGCATGAATGAAGTTAAATTAGAACAAATAAGTTCAGAGTGAATTACGAACCACTTAAGTACCGAAAACGTTAGACCTTTAACGTATTGTAGTCAATAAATAGTTTTTGATAAGAGGTAAACAAGTATTCGAGCACACTTCATGCCCGAACATAAAAGAACTTGAGGTCCCATCAATCACGCATAAAAAACCTCAAACAGAGTTATTGCACGCACACAATCTGGAATTCTGTGCCATCTCGCATTTTCCTTTCTTCTTACAATCCAGAGTCATTCGAAAAAGGCGTAAAGAAGCACCTTGCATGTCTGAAAATTTCTCGCACTTTACTTGCATTGGGATTCCACTTCCGTGTCTACTCATTCGTTCATCAAGTAGAGTCATTTGCTAGACATTTTCTTGAGTAAAAAAACCGCTTGCGACATCTGACGGCAGATCGCACTAAAATACTACAAACGAACCAAAATAGACCCAGTAAGCGAACCAGCTATATACCTATCTTAGCCAGATCGTCCCAGTTTTCCGTTTTAACTTATAATAAACGTGATTGCAACTGTAACCTTTTTCCCAGCCATTTTGCACAGAAACTCCTGCAAAGAAATCAAACTCAGCGTCTAAATAGCGGACACAGAATAAGAATTTCTGAATTGCTGTTTTAGCAGAATTCCTGCACATTAATGGGAACCTGTCATTGGACAAGTCTCTCACCCATCGCCAGTTTCCTTTAACTTATCTGCTCATATTACCTTCTGATACTGATCGGAGAATCAACGTAGAGAAAAATAATCTGTTACCATACGTTGCTCATTGTCATTATTTGTCGGCGTAATATGTTTTCTTATTCCACCCTTCTCGATCAGCCGTCATCTTAACATTAGCACCCTTATTTGCCATATCATCGTCCACACAGTCTATGGATCCATCTTTTCTTCGGCCTTTCTCTCCGTCTATAACCATCCACATTGATTCTCGTCACTTTTTTTTGTAACATGGTCATCATCTGTTCTCTTGTGAGATTTCTATTTCTTTCTTCTCTAATTATGATCTTATGAAATAGAGATAACAGCGCTCAATCTTTCTGCCACACTGATGCTTCTTTCAAACTCTAACGTATTAATTTTTTACTATGCCAATTCTTGTTACTCTACACGTCCATGTAGCATTCTCCCATTAGTTGCTACAATAACCAAATAATTGTAGAATAGGAGATTTACTGTGGTACGCCAAGGTTTGGGTTCAGTTTTAAAAGTGCGAATGAGCGTAACAGTTTATTTTTCACTACAGATATAACACTACCGAAAAAAATAGATGTAATGTTATTAAATCGACATAAATAGAGATGAACGAATTTGAAGTAAGTTAAAACAATTATTAACAAAAGGCTATTTTTAAAAAGATGTATTTTGGTGCAGCAGTCTTTCAACTCACAGAGAACCTGTTGATAGAAAACCACCTTGGAGCCTTTTCTTATCTACGGCAATCAGTGTTTCCTTTATGAGTAGTTTTAGACTGAGTCACAGCATAGCATACTGCAGTGCAGCACACACATTGTGTAGGCAGTTATTTTTGTTTATTCCCATAACAATTTTTTTGATGCTCCGTTTTATGAACAGTTTAATGATGTTTATAGGTACTATTCTCTTCTGTTATTGTTTATGTATTTTTATGTTGTATGTACCTATATTGAACGGACTTTCAGGATGGAAATATGATACTTTTTATCCTGGTATACCAACCGGAACGGGAATCGCTAGTATGCAATAGTTTTCAAGATTCTAATAACGGTTAAGATCGGATCTAAACGCCATTCATGGGGATTACATAATTTTAATAAAAGGCGTTACTCAATATTTAGGAAAAACAACGTCCAATAGAAACAATTTTCAAGCTAGGCATAAAATTTATAAAAAAGACCCGAAACTGAAACTATCGGAAATAATTTCGTAACCGTACCTCAAACCGATATAAATTTTATTATTTATAAGCGTATCATATGAGGATATGATACGCTTATAAATAATAAAACTTCCCTGTATCACCAAAATAGATGAAATCCCAATAATAATATTAGCGAGTCAATTTAAACATATGCATTGCGTAAGCGGTGATTTTTAACACAGGATGTTGATATGCGGCGCATTCAACATGGCAAACAGTGAATCATTATGAAGTTACAATTTTGGATTAGTCTGTAATTGGTTTGTTACGTTAAAGCAAACTTAATGACTCTCCTCGCATCATAAAACAATTGAAAGAAGTATAGCAAGAGATTATGTCATCTGTTTCGTTATCATAATCTGCATAATCCTGTTAAAATAAACTGCAAATATTATTAATATCAAACTAGAAGGGAGTATAATACACATACCACAGCCAAGTCCCAAGCACAATACATGGGCGGATGCCATTATTTTATGTAATTTGGTTTAAGTAATTCACTCCGACCACATTTTACCGTTAAAGACAACCGTTTGGTCGGAACCAGATCACAATCACGACACAACCACCAGCGACACCACGCACTAGCAGCTGGCCACCTCGCATAAACAAACGACAACGCAACCACACCGACATTTTGTAGTTGCCATAATGCAACTGCAAAATGCTACAGCGACGCTATTCACTCGGCACCATGTTTGGACAAAAAGGAGCATGTTTGGCTACTTTTTGTCGTTGCGGCTGTGATGTGTTATGGAAAGTACGTATAGGTATGAATAATCTTTTACGCTATAATCGCTAATAGCACTGTTACCGAGCTATTTGCGATCATGAGGGAATACGGGTCAAATTGGTCACTTTTTTAATCAGCTACAAAAACGGTTTGCTCGGTAAATTTGAAGATTTTCCTCCAATTATGTTTTAAGCTGACTTCATACTTTAAGTTGGTACAGACTAGGAACTTTGCAAGCAACCATTACAAGGCGTTTCATACATCAGTCCTTATATTATTTGTTACTGTCTGCACTTAAAAACAGAAAATCTATAAAACAAAATAATGTATTTACATTTACCTATCTTGTTCTGTGATTTGCATAATACATATAAAAATATTGGAGCAGGCGCACTGAGCAAGAACATAGGTAATAATGATTATGTAGGGCCAAAACAAAAGTCTGAGATATAAAATTGAATTTCCAAGCCAGGTATGAGCGATTATATGAATTGATTTAAAGATAATCCCTTAAGCGCTAATCAAGATAACTCATTATAAATAGGTACCTACAAAATTGTCAATAGGCATTTAGATTAGCAGTGCTTTTATAATAAAACTAGTACGTACAATTTACACGTTTATGATGTAGTGACATAATAACTGCTCTCTAATTCTAGGCAATGAGATTAATCCAAAGTTGAGGCACATAGAAACACAGCTAACTCGCAGAAGCAAAATTTTGAGCTATGAAAAAAGATCTGTGACTGCGAATATATTTAATAAATTGCTTTTACGATCGAATGCTATTTAGCATTCGATCGTAAAAGCAATTTATTAATTTTAACAAAAGTATTCTTTTGTTAATTTTAACAAAAGGAACATTATACTACAAACAGACCAGTACTTAAGCCACACCCAAAAGCACTCCCAGACATTAAAAAATGAGCCACGTTGTATTCTTAATATGTTTTTATTACTTTTATGTCTCGAAAATATTTTATTCTGAAACCGAGCCCCTATAATCTACCTTCCTGTAGTGTAGGCTTTTAGTGTGAAAAACGTATCTATTTCAGTTGTGTTACTTATGAGTTTACTTGGTATGGTAAACGCGATTCGCGCTTCTTTCCGATATTAGAAGCACTAATCACAATTTCCATAAAAATTAATCTCTTAATGCTACTATTTAATTAAGTTTTTCACAGGTTCCAAGTAAGTTGTCATTAGCATTTATCTAACAAATAGGTAGTCCATACAAAACTGCCATATATCTCCTAATCCTAATCACAGTGAAACTGGCCCTAAGGGTACAGAACACAGTTCATCCAAGAGAGTTATGCCATAGAAGACCCGCCATAGATTGGATCTATTTTTCAATTTGGTCAAATGGTTTATTTTTCTGTCAGCCTGTCCAGTTTTAGCATTGACCTTCTAACTCACGAAATTTATGATGAAATTATCATTTTCGTTATCTAGAGTGATCTGTCCGGGCGTGTTTACCGAAAACTCTTCGTTGACACTGAGTATAAAAGTCATTAAAAGTGAGAGATAGGATTTCGTAACGTCGTCGGTAACTCGCGAGATCGCGGATGAATGCGATTAGATGCGAGATCAATCTTGCAAAGTATGCGCGAAAACTGCAATAAATTGTGATTGCAACAAGAATGCATTCACATATAGGTAGGAACCTACATCTAAGTCGCATATTTTTCAGAATAATTAGGTACCTATGTAAATTTTACGGCATTACGATTGCGACAAAGTGACTTGACTGCCGCCATAGTTATGTTTATGTCGATCTGCTGCACAAATGCACCTAAGAAATAGAAGACAACGAATTTGCCGCTCTTGACATTTTGTATTTGCTCAGTTCAAACTTTTGAGCCACCCTCTAGGAATGTGTAGCCTGAATTACGCAGAAGAGATATAATAAGGCGAAGGTTACGGTGCAAGCACAGAGCACTCCACAGATCTATTAACTACTTTTGTAGTCGCACCCATCATGTCTAAGCCATGTTTTGGAATTACGTTGCTTCTATGTAATTTAGGTCTACAGTTTTACTTTTAGATGTATTTAACTCACCCATGAAGGTAAATCGTCTAGACGAGCCAACACGATGTCTTTCTCCGACGTGACAGCGGCGGCCTTTGCCAGGTTCCGTCTGTATTCGCTCTCTTTGCGCCACTGATCCCTCATCACCGAGAGAACGACTGGTCCTAAGAGCCAAGCGACACTCCATTGCATATAACCTACTAAGTACACCGCCCCGACAACCGCAACCTGTACAAAAGAAAGAGTAACATAAAATTTTATAAATTGACGTAGGAGTTATGAAACAGCACATAGTGGATGGTAACAGGGTGTCACACTTTTTTTAAGTGACTTTGGTATTACTGTTGGCTTCAGGTGGCATTTACACCGAGATTTAAGAAGGTGTACGGAATGGAACCTTGGTGTATACATTGACTTGAATTTTCTCTAGAGTATACCCCGTTAGACTTGTCGTCAAGTTTCTAGGCGTTTTTTATGAGAAAGCGGAGAAACGAGCAGAAGTTTCACCTGATATTAAGTGATTACCGCCGCCCATGGCCATCTGCAACACCCGAGAGATCGCAAATGCGTTGTCGCGGCGTATAAGTAAAGAATACACTCTTCTTTTGAATATTTCGAGGTCTTATTGGATCGGGAACACCGCTGGCGATAATTGATTCCACACTCTTGTGGAACAACGTATTCCGGGCAGGCAGACTAGGAGAGACGCGCGAGTCGTCGATTACCAAGGAGAACGTCAAGGATGCTAAACTCAGAGTAGAAAAGGGGAGGGACCTATCCCAGTTTTTCCCGGATGTGTTGGCTCGTCGTCAGGCGAGCTGGGTAGAGCCGGACTTGGCTTTTCGGCATGAAACTCACAGAAGTGAGCTAATGCTACTATGGGGGTAATGACGTAGACGACGTACACCACGCACTGTGGGAATGCGAACTTTACGGGGAAACACGTAGGGATCTTCTGGATAAGGTAAAAGAGGTGAGCCCGGTTTACTATCCGGACCTCGTGGGGATGAAGGCGAACTTCGGAAGGCACCGAAGGCGTACCGAGTAATGTCCGCCCCAGAAGGGGGAGAGGGACCATAGGGACAAGGAAGATGAGTCAAAATAATTTGTATTTCCTACAAATTATCAAGAAGAATTTATAATATGAATTCTTCTTATTCATAATATTTATTCTTATTTAATATAGGTGTTTAGAATTCATAATATTCATCGTCTTCGCTAAAAGCGTCGATTAAACGTACATATTATGTACGTTTAATCGACGCTTTTAGGATGAAGGAAAACTTCGTGAGGAAACCTACACATACACCTATGAAGAAATTCTTAGGTTGTGTGTGAAGTTGATCAATCCGCACTTGGCTAGCGTGGTCGACTAAGGTCTAATCACTCCTAATGTGGGGTAAGTTCGAGCCTCTCGGTGGGGACACTATATGAGCTGTTGATAATAATAATAATAAATCAAGGTGCGCTGTGAAATCAGAGCCTCGGGCAAATAACAGCGCACTCTCCCGCGATTTCGGCCTGTATAACCGGAAAGTTGCGCCAGGCCATGGGTTGGTGGTGGGTTAGTCTTGTGGTACGCGGCAGAAAATTGCGCGTAAAACACACAATTGTAGACAACCAGGGATCCAGACTATGGGGATGGATTTGACGTCGCGAGGTACGACGACGGAATGCAGCGGAAGGTAAACTCCGAAAACTCCTCAGAACACTCCCCGTGATACAAGCAATAGAAGATGCAGAGTGATGCCACATCTCTAAGCAATGACAAAGTGTCAAGCCAATTAGAAAGGGCTATCAACGTTTCGAGCCGCTCTCCTCTGTATGCGCTCTAAGGGAAGAAGTTATTGGATTTGTGTTGAAACGTACGCTAGTAATCCATGTCCTACTTTAATCCTCACTCGTTGGAGCTTTGGAAGCGTTGCAAACAAAAAACAAAAAAACAACCTTACGAAAAGGTGCTCGCGTCCTTCGTTATTAGTTCCTTTGGGGAGAGTTACAAATCGTGTGGCTAAGGGCGCCTTCAAATTAGTCGCTTCGTGTCGCAGCCGGATTGTCGAGCATAAGTCGCTCGTTGAAGGCGCGCTAAACCTCTATCTGTGGGCTAGACAGTGATAATATTGTTCAACAGCTCAACACATTTTTAAATATCTAACTCACGTCTTACGTAAGTAGCAAGAAAACTTTACGAATTCAAAGGACGTTAATTTTGTTCATTACAAAGCGGTGTTTCATAATATCGCGATGTTCGCCACGGTGGAAAGGGATAAATAGAGATGCAGACAGAATGTCTTAAAATGAGATATAAATAAACATAACTACCTCAAATTATTTATTATCACAACTGTTTCAATCTACGCAAATAGGTTTACATGTTACTGATATACAAGGACTTTAAAAGTTGAATCAAAATAATGAATCTATATTAATATGTGAAGAAAAACAGTTGTACGCTTTTTAAACATACTGTGGAGGATTGAGATTTGGCATAATTCATATAGAGAAGTAGATTTTACACAAATTATAATTAAAAGTAAGGTACAGAAAATTGTATTTATATAAAGCAAGCAATTTGAATAATGTAAAACGATAAAATATAGCAGTAACTAAAGTCCATGACACTAGTTTTTATACTAGAAATGTATAATTCATTTCATAATTCAATTATCTCTAAACCTCATGGTCAACATTTTTTTACCTAGTAAGTAGTGTAATTTATGATATATTCCATGATATAATAATACAGTTGTGTTAACTGCTTTCAATTTGCAAAGCAATTAAGGTACATGCAAGAGCATGTAAACTACCCCTGCTAATTATGGACACAACAAGAGAGTTTAATGATTATTATTCTATATATAAAAAAACCACGGTTATGATTTATAAATAGGCTTAAACAATTAACAGTTATAATTTTTCAAACACTATTTTATGGTAGACAAGTTAATTAATTATGAAGCATATGTTTTGTTCCCAAGGGAACAGTGCCAGCCATGTGATGTCACTGACCTTTTATTACCATTAAGTATAGTAACTTTTATATTTGTAGCACTAAGAAGGCAAGCAACAAAATCAATAAAGTTCATATTACATTAAAATGTTAAAAAATATTTAAAAATAAATAAAAGATATCTCAATCAAACTTCAATATCCCATTAGGGTAACAAATTATATATCAAAACAAATGGGTACCTATAGTAACTTTATCGAATTGTGAAGGCTAAATGCTTGTTTGGTGACTCAGTGAACTTACATGTAGTCACAAGGTCATTCTTAACTCAAAAGATGTTCTGTTGATTTTAAAAGATTTGATAGTTATAAATGAATTTTGTATGTAATTTTATATTGGCAAAAAAAATGCAATTATTGACAGTAATATTATAATTTAAAATTGATTATTTTAAAAGGAGGTACCTTTTTTGAATTGAAGGAGAAAATTAATTTCATAAATACATAAAATTTACTCACCTTTTTAACAATCCGGTAAATTATGGATAAAACACTACCACTGTCATCACTACTTGGGGGTAGTGCTGTCTTGCTAGGGGCAACCATCTTATTACTGGTCGCCTGGTGAAAAACAAACAATAATTTGACAATTTTTTTATAATTTCAGGAGTAAATGTCGAGACGTGAATAAAGCAAAGAATAACTGAATTAAAGTGATTCAAAGAGAAGAGTCATTATTATATAAAAGAGTTTTGTTTATCACTTTATCAACATCCAATAAACATAAATGCAAGTGCTATAATTGTGGGGCTATTCTACAAGAACCAATAAAATCGAGTCATTCTTATTTATAGAATCCTGAATAAAACTTTTAGTGAAAAATTTAAAACATCACAGAAAAAATATTGACTCAAATTGTAGATGAACACGTACCATGCTGATTAGTTTATAGGTATACACTACAAATTTGACTGGGTATAACAATAAAAATAATAATCAAAACATCACAAATACGACTAACCAAGCGTACCGCACGTTAGCTAATGCTAATACCCACGCTAATACGAAATTCTGAGCGTGGCGCAATGAAGTAATACTCGGAACCTGCTCACGGAACCCGGAAAAGCGGAATCAATTTTTCATGCTGACAGTAAAGTAAGAGTTAAAAGAGATGCAAAAGTGATAACTTTTTTATAGAACCGGTTTTGTAGTAATTAGAGTTAATTATTTTTATTAATATTAGAACAGATTTACAAGATTGTTATAATAAATAAATAGGTAAAGTCGAATTTTTAATTAGACGAAGTAAACTGACAGCAGCTAATGTCACTTTGTGAAATAATGTTGCCATCTTCTATGTAATAGTGATGGGTTCAGTTTTCGTTCACTCTCAGGAATGAATGATGATATGAATGAGTACATTGTTAATCTTATCTTACTTATACGAAAAAAAGAAACTATTTCTATTTTACTGTATAAAAGTAGGTCGATATCTGCTGGTATTTAATTATAATCACTTTTTTTACTACCTTCTTAAAAATAAGACAAATTCGGACGCGTCGGTCGCCATTTTGTCTGTGTCATGCGTCTTCTAACCTCTGGTGTGACTGCTCGAATATTTTCTCTGCGCATACGGTGTTTACTTGTTGTTTTTGTTAAGTTTTTTTTGGCTATAAATGCACCAGCGTGTAAACACGTCGCAAGTGTTTACCGCACGCTTCCTTTGATCTGTGTTAAGAAAGTTTTTAAATTTTGAATTCATATGTACGTTTAATCGGCGCTTTTACGGTGAAGGAAAACATTGTGAGGAAACCTGCACACACCTATGAAGAAATTCTTAGGTTGTATGTGAAGTCGACCAACCCGCACTTGGCCAGCGTGGTTGACTAAGGCCTAATCGCTCCTAATGTGGGTTAGGCTCGAGGCCCTCGGTGGGGACATTATTTGAGCTGTTGATGATGATGATGATGAAATCCGTAAAAGTTGTTTTATTTATTATTGTATGTACATACATACATGTTATTATTTCTTTGTTTGCATAATGCATAATTGCATACATATGTCTTAATGCTATGTTTTACAAAACATTACCTACCCATGTACCCTGTTAGGGCAATGAAAGGATAAAATATAGAATTATAATTAAAATCGTTAATAGTTATAAATATTAGTCATTATGAGAATAATTTCATACCGAGTTGCGATTTTTTCATTCATTCACTTTGTCACAACACTATTTTTGTTTTATCAAAACCTGACAACCCAGTAAACGTCACTTGACTTCGTCTAATTAAAAATACGACTTTAGGTACGCCGCTATTTTGATAGCAGACAGCTGTTCTTCTGTCAGTGTCAAGTGTCAATCAACTTTGACATTTACGTTTGCTTTGTAAAGCACGCTTTTGGCTTAGATTTGGAGTTTGACCCAAATTTTGTTTTAGTCCTAATTCGTTGGTTTTAGTATTATAAAAAGCACGTGTGTTATGATGCGAGACTCCATTAATAAGTCAATCTACCGTACAATTTATTGTTACTCTAAGTGCACAACTCACGCGCCGCGTCCGATGTGCGTACTCTGCAGAGGCGCGGTGCGGTGCGGTTTATATCGGAAATGCTAGATTCCTACGTCATTGGAAATGCTTGCTAATGCTGACACTTCATGTTGACGTTAGTCCTACTGCCGCGGCCTTAGACAAAGAATGCGGCGCGCCTGGCAGCCGCACCGCGCAGCGTCCGATGTGTGGTGCTTCTTATACATGCATGCAACACTTGCCAGCTGCGCCGCACCGTACGCGATGTGCGGGGCTCCTAAGGAATACTATGCCGTGAATTTTTCGCCAAGCACTCCCTAGATTAGATGCAATAAAATGTGCGACACTCTTATTTTAAAGCTAAATTAAAGAAAGAAGAATAAATATGACTGAAGACGAGGCTTGCTTGATAGGTAATTTCCGGAGCTGTTAAATAATCAAACAAAAAAAAATAGAACTGTTTGGCGGGAAACCATGGCATTGGAATCAAATTGGAATTCATATTTTTGCTTCGATAATTCAAAATTATTGTTTTTTTTGGCAAGTTTAGTTATGATTGAAATTGATACCAAATTAAATAGAAAACGAAAAACATGTAAAAAAATTTGGTCTGAGAAAAAAATCCTGTCGTGGATAAGAGCTGAGACGGGACTTGAACCCGCGACCTTTCGCTATCCGGGCAACTGCTCTTCCAACTGAGCTACACAAAGAGAATATAATCACTACGTTTTCAGGACTGTTTGACGCAAGTTTGACCACAGACGTTATAGTGATGTTGACCATGACCTATGACCACATGACCACAACGAATTTAGCCATGTCTTTCGGTTTTTTTTTATTACGTCATCAAGTTGACGTAAATAATGATACCTACATAATTGTTTTGGAGTGGGTTTTGTGCCGTGAAAGTGGTGTAACTTTGATGCAAAAGCATTTTAATTTAGACCGTGCAGTGACGGTCTATAAGAATACCTTTGTCACTGCCCCTTCTCTTTCCCCTGGGTGTCGTAGGAGGCGACTAAGGGATTTATTAGCGACCATCCGCTCAACTGGTGGTAGGGCCTGACGCCCGCCTGGTTAGTTACCACCGTACGCGTGGTGTAAAACCCGTGAAGTGCTCATTGAGCGCGTTTCGGGATCAGCCAGCGTACAACCAGAGCTTGAGTTGGCGTTACCGCGACAAAGTTCGGTCCAGGGGCGACATTGGTCGAGCCGATGCCGGGGGGAATGCGTCGATCCGCCGGCCAGGGAGACCCGTAGAAACGGTTATCCCGCTGGCCGCCCGTGGCACAGTGCAGGGGCCCAAGCGTGCCTAACCAGCTCGCGAGGCTGCCCTATCATGCCACGCATAATCTCGGGGTGGACCGTCGTGCCGGTTGGTGACCGGGATGTGGGGTCCCGGCGGCCACTCCCGGGGGGGTACGGGGGCCCTTCCGTCCGGCGGATCGATGAATATCCTTTTTAGGCAGTTCCACGGTGAAACCAGCCTCCCCACTTTGTCCGGAACTGTCGCGGTAACGCCCACTCGATTCACGTCTCTTTTTCCTTTTCCCATGGCAGCCAACAAAAAACAATCAGGTTTTACAGCGGTGCACAACCCCACTCCCTCTACACCGTTTGAGGTTGAGTTCTGCAACATACGCGGACTCCACAGTAACCTCAATGCTGTCCACCAACACCTTGAGTCAGCACGACCTGCATTGTTGTTTCTGACGGAGACGCAAATATTGCCGCCCGCTGACACAAGCTACTTGAATTATCCCGGCTACATGCTTGAAGAGTCCTTCAAAGCGAAAGCCGGAGTATGCTTGTATGTTCGGGCGGATGTTTGCTGTCGCCGTTTGAGCTGCCTGGAAGACCCATCCTTCTCCATGCTAGGGGTACACGTCGACTCTGGCCCCTCGGCTAGAGTCTACGTGTGTCTTTACAGATCCCACACCGGAGACGCTGAGACAACTCGACTTTTTGAACATCTGAGTCGGGCGGCAGATGACGCGCAGGAGCAGTATCCCAATGCAGAACTGGTGTTTTTGGGGGACTTCAATGCTCACCACAGTTTGTGGTTAAGTTCCTCCAAAACTGACCATGCAGGGATCTCTGCTCATGCATTCGCTCTCACGCACGACTTGTCACAACTGGTTGATCAGCCCACCAGGATCCCAGACATTGCAAGTCAAGCGCCTTCTTTACTGGACCTTCTGCTCACGACCCATCCTGAGGGATATCAGGTAGAGGTCCGAGCCCCTCTAGGCTCATCTGACCACTGCCTGATATCCTCCAAAGTGCCGCAGGCCAAGCTTCCGCAACTGGCGGTTGCTAAACGCCGGCTCTGGCATTATGGGTCTGCAGATTGGGATGGTATGCGCGACTACTTTGCGTCCATCCCTTGGAAGCAACGCTGCTTCAGTGATAACGATACATCAGCTTGCGCTGCTGCCATTACTGAGGAGATTGTATTGGGTATGGAATATTACATTCCACATTCCGATCTCATCAGTAGGGGCAGACGTAACCTCTGGTTCAACCGCGATTGTGCTGTTGCTGTTTCACAGAAACAGGCGGCGTATCGCGCTTGGATCAGGGGTCGGGCTCTTAAAGCTCCTGATATCGAGTCACTGAAAGCAGCCTACAACAATGCTTCCAAGTCCTGTAAGAAGGCTTACATAAGAGCGGATGCCCAGCGCGTCGCACGCGTTGGCCACGAATTGGTAACGCATCCTACGGGCTCCCGTAGTTACTGGCGTCTGGCCAAAGCCGTGCAAAGCAACTTCTGCCAGCCCTCGCTGCCACCCCTGAGATGTCCGGATGGGTCTTTAGCTCATAAGCCGCAGGAGAAAGCCGATCTTCTGGCAAGACTCTTTGCGGCTAATTCCCAAGTCGATGATTGCAATGCACAGCCACCGTCACTACCTCATTGTGGCACCACGATGCCTGACATTAAAATCAGGCAGCGTGATGTTCGTGCGGAACTGCAATCACTCGATGTCCGGAAAGCTAGTGGACCCGATGGCATCCCGGGCGTTGTACTTAAGAAATGTGCAGCGGAGTTGTCTCCCGTACTCACGCGCCTATACCAGCTCTCTTACTCTTCTGGACATGTGCCGGAAGCTTGGAGAGAGGCTAATGTGCAGCCTGTTCCCAAAAAAGGGGACCGCTCAGACCCGGCCAACTATCGGCCAATAGCAGTCACCTCGGTACTTTGCAAAGTTATGGAAAGGATCCTCAACAACCACCTGGTCCGTTACCTAGAGGGTCACTCTCTGATCAACGATCGACAGTACGGCTTTAGGCCGAAACGATCGACGGGTGACCTTCTAGCGTACATGACGCATGTCTGGGGTGAAGCCATGGACAAACGTGGCGAGTCATTGGCTGTCAGCCTTGATATCGCCAAAGCTTTTGATAGGGTCTGGCACAAAAGTCTTCTCTCCAAGCTTCCGTCGTATGGTCTGCCTGCTCAGCTCTGTACCTGGGTGGCCGGCTTCCTGCATGAGCGAAGAATTCGTGTCCTCTCCGACGGATGCAGTTCGCGGTTCATGTCAGTGAATGCCGGTGTTCCCCAGGGTTCCGTTTTATCCCCTACACTGTTTCTTCTGCATATCAATGATATGATTCCTCTTGGGAACATCCATTGCTATGCAGACGACAGTACAGTGCATGCGGGCTACTTCGGACACGCAAGGGCTGGACGAGCAGAAACCGTGGAGAGTCGTGAGAATCTTGTCATTGAACTCAACCGAGAGCTCGACCTTGTTTCTCAATGGGGTACAGCAAATCTGGTTGAGTTCAATGCCAAGAAAACTCAGGTGTGCGCGTTTACGGCTAAAACGTCGCCATTCCTTTCCCTTCCCTCTCTCCAGAGCACAACACTTACGCTACAGAGCAGTATCACCTTGCTCGGTATGGAGGTTCGCAGCGACTTGAATCCGAAGGACTACATCGAAAGCGTGATAAAAACAGCTTCACGGAAACTCGGAGTCCTGAACAAGGTGCGGCGTTTCTTCACGCCAATTCAACTTTGCTTGCTATACAAGACGCAAGTACGGTCCTGCGTGGAGTATTGCTCGCACCTGTGGGATGGCTCTGCCAAGTACTTACTCGATGCTTTGGATAGGTTGCAGCGTCGCGCGGCCCGCATCATCGGCGACGAAGAGGTGACTAAACACCTTGAGCCTCTCCAATTGCGTCGCAATGTTGCGTCATTGAGCGCTTTCTACCGTCTGTACCACGGCGAGTGCTCTGAGGAACTTTTTTCCCTAATCCCACCATCTCCCTTCCTTTTGAGGACTACGCGTGCTGGTCTACGTTGTCACCGACAAACTGTGGCTACCATTCCAACGCGAACTAAGAAATTTGGCAACTCGTTTCTTTGTCGCACAATCAAGAAATGGAATTCACTGCCAGCACACGTGTTCCCTCCTTCCTATAATCCTGGGTCATTCAAAAGAGGCGTGAAGAAGCACCTTGCAGGTCAGCAAGGCGTGGGTGGCTAGCGCGGCAGTTTATCTCTCGCGCTAGCTATCTTCGCATTTGGACTCTACTTCTGCTTACCATCAGGTGGAATAGAGTCATTTGCTTGATCTTTTTTTAAAAAAAAAAAAAAAAAAAAAAAAATCCATGTTGACGAGCACTTATGAGGAATCAATAAAATAAAGGTTTTGTGGTGTGTATAAAGTTGAGAATTTAATAGAGAGATTTCCACCTCATCAGGCGCCATCATGAGGCGTTTTGCCATGCATTTCTCAACTGACAGTCTCTAAATGCATTAAAACGTGTGACACCCATATTTTAAAGCAAACATCAAGAAAGAAGGTAGAAAACTGAAGACATGGCTGTGTGGTCTAGAACCCTTTGCTTTCCCTTGGTAGATTTTCGTTGCTTAGTGTTGCACTTTTGTATGGAAGGGCTGAAATCTCGCTGATATTTTGCGTCGATTGATTGGCCTCATGTTTGGGGTAGACACTTAGGGCATTAGGCACATTTGGGTACACATAAAGCCACAGCTATCTTTAATCTGTGGCCCACACTAAACGGGCATTACATATAAGGGCATTACCACACCACTCACCGAACTATTTACTGATCCACATGAGTAAACGAATAAGACACTAAACTTGTCATGTTAAAACACCAGCGGATATGTAATTCCTTACTAATCTAAGTGTAATTCACTCGGTGATAATCACTTTCATCTGTCAAAAAAAGTTGGCGAATCTTTGGCGAATTTATACCGGCTACACGTTATCTGATAACGACACACGGTTGCTATCGTATATAGGTATGTACCTACAATAGCGAATTACGGATTGTTTCAATCGAGAGATTCAAAGGAATCACGAATCACTCGAATGATTATTAGTTCACTCACACGCGAACGTCACCACAGGATTTGAACTCTGGAGAGATCTTTACTCGTCCGATACGTATCAAACCCTCTCCCGCGCGAGTATTGTCTTCGCCGATTCGGGGTTCGCACACGAAATTATCGTTGCGCGTTTGCTATTGGCTCAACGAATCCACAAACCCTGAACGTTTGTATTATGGTCGCAAATATTTGAAACTTAGGTACGATAAAGATACAGTAGGTACTCTGCTCATCATATTATTATTGCTACTAAATGTCGAATTTCTGCAATGAACTTTATATCCAAGAAACAAGGTTGATAATTGAAGATATTTGACAGATTTGGGAGCCATCTTGGGTCCATGATGTGTTGCCGTCTTCAATAATCAGACAAGTGTAAAAATTATGTAGGTATGGGTTTGAAATCAAATACGATATAATCGATTTACGTTTCCGTTTATTTCACAATTTCAATTAATTAAAAAACTATGCCTAATACAAAGAAAATATTTCAAATTGATATGGCAAATATCAGGAATACAATCCAAATAAAAGTTTATGATACACTTAGATGTCAATGCTTATTGAATATTACATCTAGCGATTTTGACTACTTAATAGTGAAAATACGTTAAAAATAAATATGGAATGATAATGCATTGCAGGACTTGAATGCATGTTAACAAAATTTTAAATGCATACCAATTTATTTCAGTTGATATATTTATAAACGTAAAAATTAAAGCAATATGCTCTTGTAACAATATACATAATTACAATCAAACAATCACAAACTTTAAAATTTAACTGTCAAAGTACTCAATACATTTTGTTACAAGATAGTAAAAAATGTATGACAATCTCTGACACAATTTTCTATAATGAACTCTTACACAATTTCAAAAAGTTTAAACTTAAATAAACCAATACAAAAATCAACATGCTGTAAAATGGAATGTCAAGGGAGGTCAAACTGTTAATGGGGACAATCACGCGAGTAGCCAAAGCAACACAAAATAATCCATTAATTATATATATGTATACTAAATAGTCTTGTGTAAAAATATATTTTCTAACAACATCTCAATCCTATGTTGTTACTTTTTGTGTTATTGACAATATATTGTAAAAATCCATTATAAAAATGAGAAATATAAAAGATAATTTATACATATAAAATACCTAATTAAACAGACTAGGTGTAAATCTCAGAAACAACACTTGTAAATAAGTGATGCATGATGGCCCACATGACAAATTTAAATACAATCTAAGAATAAATTTTCGTTACAAAATTAGTCTTATAAAATTTATGCGTTATCCTTAACATTTAAATATCATATAATATCATAGTCTCCGATGAGTAGATAGACCCAAGAAACGTATTCATCACACGGACATCAAAATACAAACATGTTTTAGAATTGAATTCGAATGTAAAAGACATGCAACATTTTCTCTTATAAAAATATATTTTTCTTCTAACACTTTACAGTCTTGAGGCTAACATTTAAAATGAGAAGTTGGTCGTTAAGCTGCTAGATGCTTGACTCTCTCTAGGAGTGCATCGCAAGTCTTCTTGGCGTCTCCTAGCAACATAGCAGTGTTGGGATTGTAGAAGATGGGGTTATCCACTGCGGCATATCCGACGCCCATTGATCGCTTCATCACTACCACCTGAGACAGAAACAGCTTGTTACAGGAAGATGCAAGAAATAAGGCGCGTCGATGATCTTCGTTCACGCAAACGAAAACACCCATAGACATGGGAAACTGTAGATGGCCAATGTGAAAGAGAAAGAGCATACTAACACGTATATTGGCACGAGATAGATAGACGAGACCATTTCACGTACACGCAGGCGGCCTAAGCGTCGGCCTGTCAGTCACGTAGAAAAGACAGCAACTGTCAGACTGCAGTACTATTTTTCTCGCACACATGCGCATTGCGCATTTTTTACTTTCTCATATACGTAGTATAGAGGAAGTCTTGTAATCGTCAAAAAATTCGACCACGAGATTTTGACGGATTTACACGTTTTGGACCTCCCCGAGTCTAAAAATACAGATTTTGGAATTATGTCTCTGTGTGTGTGTGTCTGTGCACGATAAATTGAGTGTAACACGAGCGAAATACCTACATATTAAAAAATTACTGACGTATCTACGAAAAGTGAGGTATATGGAAAAAATATTATTATAGTCTTACTTATCGGATAGTCAAGGTAATTTAAAAAATGTCATCTCTCTCTGGTTGCGTTAATGAAGAGTTCAAGCAACCAAAAACAGCACAATATCGTCTAATATTGCTCTTTACCCTATTAAATTATGTAGCTACTTAATTCAATCAAATATTCACCACAAAATAAATCGCACGTTTAGGTACTGCTTAAAAAACAATCACACCATTCATTCGTCGCTGCGGCACATTCGTGACTTCGACTTCGGTGCCCACCGAACTCGAGGCGCGTAGGCCTTAAGCGCTTTCCGACCATTTGTATGAAGATAGAATACTGAATAGATTACATTACCGTGCTTCCTCTATACTGCGTATACGAGAAAGTAAAAAAAGTGAAATACGGATTCTTATAATAATCTATGGTCTATGGAGTTGATTCCGTCCCGGACAACATCGTGACACAGGAATTATATATAATAGGTGAATCGTACAACTATACGAGCATAGGTAAAATAAACCAACCGCACTTAAAATCGTCTTCAGCGTTCATAGTTTACAATAACGCGAGCAAGACTCCGGCATTAGAGAATGTGTGTTCCTACACACTCCCAATGTAAAACTAGGCCTATGCCGCCTGGGCGTGCATGAAATGGTCTCGTCTGTCTATCTCGCTCTAATATACGGGTTAGTATGCTCTTCCTCTTTTACACCTACAGTTTCCTATATCTATGCTAGCATCGTACTGCGGGGATGATGCGTTATTGGATTTTACGTCTACGTAAAAAAGGCGGGATTCAAACAAGCCTTTACCAAGTGGATAGTGTTATGATGAATGTCAACTAACCTGGTTGGATTTCCAGACTTTGAGGACAGGCATTCCAGCAATCGGGGAGTTGGGGTCGTCTTCGGCCGCGCTGTTTACGGTGTCATTGGCACCTGGGAATTATCAGTTAGTATAATTTTATAGCTTTTAGATAAACATACGACAGTAAATAAACGAAACAAAATGTTAAATCTACTTTAAGGACAGCAATAAAATATTTGAAAAATAACACTATAGTCTGTTTTTTTTAACAAACGAGTACCGAGTATGTCTCTCGCCTATTTCTGATATTGGCATAGTGAGATGGGTCATGTTAGGGGCGGGGCTAACGCCTTTGTTCAAAACATAATATTATTAATATTTTATGCACTAGAACTCATAAATCAAACAATTCTTCTAATCTTAAAAAGTATCGAGTAAGGTAGTGACTTTCCTTCTGATGAACTTTCTGCAGACACGTGAATAATAAACTGCTCTAACAGTATTTGTTCATGGCACATTTATCGTACACACCTTTATTTTATGGCGTTTGTGTGAAACGGACTTTATGTTGCTTACGTGGACCAATAGCAACGCAGACAAAATTTAGTGGTTTGAAGTGCTTTTTCTAACAGACGGAGCACATAATAACTGTCTGACATACAGTATACACGATATTTTTTTGAATCCTAAAGTCATAGAATACTGGGTTGAATAGTATCAATCTCATCACTCACCAATGACCAATACAAGGTCACTCTCGGGGAAGTCGTCGTTGATTTCCTCCATTTCAAAGACATCGTCATAAGGTACTCCAGCTTCAGCGAGCAACACGTTTAGTTGCCCAGGCATGCGACCTTAAATACAAAGCACAGGGATAAAAATGTGTATAGCAAAAATATTCATCATTTAATTCAAATAACCATAAGGGGTTCAATTAAGTTTCACAATTCATTTGCATAAGAATTTAAACCATAAAATATTTTGGTATATGGTAGTTTCTACTAATTATACTTACGCATTTTTTTGCCATAATAGATTTTAGCATAATTGATTTTTAATCTTAAACACAATCAGCATAATCATGTTTAAGCCATAGATTTATAATATCTCACATTTATAGATTGGCAATGAATCAACTAGGGTGAGACCAAAAAAATGCACCAATTTGTGAGTAATGCGCATATGTGCGTGAAAAATAGTACTGCAGTTGGTGTCTTTTGTCGACCTAAGCCACCTGCGTGTACGTGAATGGTCTCGTCTATATATCTCGTTCTAATATACGCGTTTGTATTCTCTTTAACATTGCTAAGCATAATGGTATCAAACCATAATTAATATAAGTATAATTATTTTAACCTACCCATCACTCAACCATGTACGTACATAAAACTCTCTCCCAAAAACAGTGCACTCCGCCTGGTCATAAAAAAATAACCCTAACCTACCCATCACTGAGCATAACATACTAGCTTCTCGACATAATACTATTACGCGACTATACACTATGCCTAAAACCAAAAATTATGCTTAAATATATTAGACTTAATTACAATTATGCCATAATACAATTGTTGCCAAAAATTAATTATGCCAAAGTATTTTAGGAATACATTATGTTAACGAAAGGGATCCCACCATAAGGTCAGTGAAATAAAGTTTTTGTGGTGTGAGAATTTTATAGTGTCCACCTCGTCACCATCATGAGGTCTGTTGCCATGAATTTCTCACCAAACACTCCCTAGATGCATTAAAATGTGAGACACCCATATTTTAACGCAAAAATCAAGAAAGAAGACTAAAAATGACTGAAGACAAGGCTTGATAGATAATTTCCAAAGCCAATAAATTACCAAACAAAAAAGTTTACGAGTACCTTCAGACTTCACTAAAGTTTAAATAACTTACCAGCAACAGGATGGATCGCAAAGCGCACTTTCTTTCCTGCCGTTTTGAGTACCTCCACCAATTCGGAGATGGGATACTGTGCTTTAGCGACACATAGACCGTAACCTGAAATGGTAATAAACAGTATACTGACATTGCCCAGTCTCAGATATTAAAAGGATGAGATTAGGTTAGACATAATGTTCATCCTCCAGTTTAGTTGAAAGATCATTCCCAGGATATTAAAAAACTTTGCGTTTCTTATTTATATAAAAATCATTTTTACCGACGATCAGAAAGATCTGGCTACCGTCTGTGAAACTTTTTCCATAAAAATTCAACCTTATTTCAATATGAATTCAAAGCCTCTTGAAGAAATTTGACAATTCTACCGTCGTCAAATAAGATCAGGTGGGGTCAACTTTGTTCGAGAGATCTGCGACAATACCTATTGGGGATTGTCCTGTGTTGCAAGTCTTTGCAAAGTATTATGATTCGGTCTTGATTGGGTCCTTCAAAATGCTTACTTTTTAATGTGGGCAACTCTGTTGGTAGTTTTTTAAATTTGACTTACCGCATATTACTGAAACTACTAATTAGTAGTAATTTAATTTGTTTAAACCTAGATTTTAAAAAAGTTTTAATAAAATACATATTATATACCCTCTTTTATAGTATTTCAAGGTTATTCTGTAGGTTTTCTAGTCCATATGGTATAGAATATTGTTTAAGCAGTGTTGAAACCGTAGTAGTATTATCTTTTTATAATGGTAACATTTTCTGACAATTTTGTTTTGTAATGGCTACCGCTTTGTTTGTTATGTTTTCGGCTACGATTACAAACAGACGGCGTGTTGTGTTGTTTGCTTGCTTACGGTTTGTCGAAAATATTTCGTTCGTATCATATCTTTGTGCTTATTATTCCGCTTTTACGTTGAGTTGAGAATCATCTCCTCCGTAACTGTGTCGAATTAAATTGTTGACTTTAATTTGTGATAGAGACACTGTGTTAGGTGTGTTAATATTTTGAAGTCATGGGGGATAACGTGAGACGTAAATGCCTCAAACGTGGGAGCTCACCTCGTGAAGACCCGGACATCAAATTGTACAGATTCCCTAATCCAGGATCAACCAATTCACAGCGGTAAGTAATCGTATAAAAAAAAACGAACGCATTAAGTACACAAAATAAAGTCGTCTCTTTAATTTTGTTGTTTAATTTCAGTTGTGAATTGTGGGTCAAGTATTGTTTCCCCGAAGGACCATGGTCTTCTGTCGACTTTCAGCGAAAATTATATGGTGAACATAGAATGCTATGTAACCAACATTTTGAAAAGTCTTCATTCACCAATTTTGCTGAAAAGAAGCTGAATAGACATGCCGTTCCTGACATTACAAATATTGAGGTATTTGTAATTTTTGTATTTATAAATCAAATCAAATCATGTAATATTTAGCATTACATTTTAGTAGTTTAATGTTATCTTATTTTTTAACACTGCTTCTTTTTTCAGAACCAGCTAACCAATGAGGTTTTAAGTTTTTCTGCTGAACAGCCAGTAAAATCTCATTTATCTGCAAATGATAGACCTCTATCATTGCAAAGAGAATTGGCAAATGTGACTAATATTCAAAAGGTAATGTCAATACCTCAGGTTGATTTAATAATAAATTATGAATATCAATGATTTAAATTAAAAACAGAATGTTAAGTAGAGTGTATGTATATTATTATTATTGTTTTAGGCAAAAGTCTCTGGTATTAATATTCTACTAGATACATCCAAAGATGAACCCCAGCCTGGCTCTTCCGGAGTATCTAATAAAAAGACAAAAAATCTAGATTCCAAGGTATGTAAATATCTAAATAAAATAAATTACAATCAGGTTTTATATCTCTTTACGGGAAGGGTGAGAAGTATCCGTAACTAGGTCCAGTAGGAACTAATCACCCTTCTGCCTTAGACGAGAGAGGGCTTATTCGGCATTACACTTAGAACGTTGGAGGAAAGCCTCCGAAAAGACTTGTTACACTTGTGGAGAAGCGCCTGGAACAGCTAGGCACATACTGGTCGGATGCAGGGTGCTCTTAGAGGTAGTATATAGAGAGAGTAGTCATATGTGAAGCTGTTAGTCTTGTGGTTGCAAGAGCTCAAAACCAATTCAAAATCCAAAATCTGTTCAGGTTATGATCATTGCCTACATTTGATACATAGAAAATATACACAGTCTGAGTAGAAAAATATTGTCACACATTGTTATTTTTATCATTATAGGTCTTGCCAAATGGAACCATGTGGAAAAGTTCTACGAAATGGATAATGGTGACGGAAATTTTGTTTTTGCACCCAAATTAAAAAAGGATCACTTGAATCCAAATACCAAACAAAAAATGAGGGTGAATCTTGCTGCTCAAGTTTTAAGTCACTCAGTTGCAGCAGGGATGTTTGCCAAAATATCTCAAGGTATTGTACTCAAACTTTGTTATTAACCTAATACGTCGTAACCTTGTCGATTTTAGCTTGTGTAGTTATAACCTTAATTCATTCTTGTTAATTTCCAGGATTGCTACCTGGAGAGGCAGCAGTTACTGCAGATATTATATCAAATATTGATAAATTATTTGACTGCTTGAATGGTGATACTGCAGATAGAAAAAAAGGAAAACCCCACTGTACCAACATGACAGACATATCTCCACATTTCGATCATTTCAAAAAAATGATTGAATTTTTTGAAAACTGTGAATTTGTAGGGTGCCATAGCTCGCCGCCATCGAAGCAAGGTTGGATATGGACAATTAGAGGTGTTATAAAAGTTTATAACAATTTAAAAAGAAAACATAATATAAAAGCTTTGTCTACTCGCCGTCTTCAACAGGATCCCCTTGAAAATTTGTTTGGCACCATTAGAGGAAACTGTGGGGCCAATTACAATCCAACCTCAGTTCAATTTATTGCTGGGCTGAAAACGACAATTCTATCCAACCTTGCTCACATGGGGTCAGGGAATTGTATGATGGACGATTGCAGTACTATTGCAGATTATAAACTAATTTTGAAAGCTTCCACTACCACAGACATATGCACAGAAACTCCACAAGTTTCTGACATGCTCTCTTTGGTAGACACATCTTTTCAAGAGAGTGTGTCTGATTCACAAGAGCTGCAAGCTTGTGCATATGTTTGTGGTTTTATGTTAAAAACATAAAAAAATGATAATTGTAAAAAATGTGATTTAGTTTTAAAAGCAAAAAATACCGATGACATTCTTTTATATACATTCATTGATTTTAAAGAGTACGATTCTATAAAAAAAGATTAAATTATGCATCCGAAGAATTTATAAGATGTGTTGAAAATTGTGCATCATTGTGTAACAAACTTTATGAAATGTCATCATATTCTTTAAATTTAAAAAAACTTGCTGTCGGAAAATTGACTGCAGAAATTAATTTTAATTTTCTTAAAAAGTGTGAGGAACATTTCTCAAAGAATTTTACATTTATTTGTAATAGTGTCTTCCATATAACAATAAAGAGATATTGTATACTTAAAAATAGGCAATTTTCCGACAGCCAAAAATTAATAAAAAGAAAAATGGATATTTTAAAAAATAAATGATTACACTATGATAAATAGACTCATTTGCAAAAAAACGGGCATCCCAGATGACAAATTGAATTTCTGTATTCATGATTATGTCAAAGCACAGGGAAAATTAACATGTGTAATACGGTTGTCTCCATCAGTATCTTCACTTGGCCATAAAAACTGCTGAGAGAATCCTTTTTTCTTTCCTTGTAGCGTTATATGGAGAGTAGAGCATGGTTTACTGAATGGCTTGTGTGGGGAAGCAAAGGTGTTATTGGAGACACCTGGATTACTTGTTGAAAAAATGTTCATCTCCCTTCGGCATTGACACAATCATCAGTGCAGAAGCGCACTTAATGCTTTCCTAGGAACTCGTCAAAGTGAGGTTGCTTGTATGAAATTAGTAGGGATGCCCGTTTTTTTTTTGCAAATGTATAATGTACTTTGCGATTGACTTGGAATTGCGTTTTATGTATTTACAAAAATTTACTTCCACTAATTGTTAGCTAGCGATGTATTTTTAAACTTAGAGGTGATATAGACCTATTTGGCTAGGTAGGTTTTAAGTATATATAACCTACCTACACAATTACGTATATATCAACTCTAATAACACATTTACTTTTTACTTATTTAATTCAATACAATGCAAAATAAAAATTAGGAATAAAATGGAAGCCGATATGCCGAAAGGCGATATGCTTCTATGTAAATGAAGTTCACTCACGTAGTATGGGGAAAGATGTATATCTGAAAATAATTTTAATAAACTAATTTTTGTTATTGTGTTATATTTGTATTGTATAGTTCACAAATGAAATATTAAATGTTCTTGTTTCTAAGGCTCTGTCATTAAGATAGCATGGCCAAAAACTTTGTTTTGAGGTTAATGTTGATTTTTTTTGCAATGGGATATTTAAAAGTTCATTGTTAGCTTTCACTTTCTTTCCAATTTTTATCTTGATGAAATCCATGAAAAAGTAAATTTGTGACAACAATGGATAGACCTAGTCGCCTATGTAGCTTTCATTTTCTTATAGCATATAGTTAAAAGCACTTTGCTGGCTAATAATTAGTGTAAATTATTTTTTCTGAAAAAAATATAACGAATTATGTATAATTCGATTGATCAAACTATTTGTGTACTACATATGCCAGGATATGGTCAATCGCCAAATACAAATACATGCATCTTAAAAGATTAGAAGTATAGATTGAAAAGGATTAGAATTAAATTGATTAAGTTCGTTGTAGTAATAATATTTTTATCGTTTTCTCTAACATAATGTCAATAAGCAAAGAAAATGAAGTTTATTATCCTAATTTAAGTTGCATATAAAACGGAATTAATATTTTTTAGCTAAGTTTATTTATGTACTTAGGAGCAAAGATATATTTTAGAGAAAACAGTTATTGAGCAGTTGTCAATCAATGAAAACAACAATGAATAAACTTACCATTTATTTCTAGTCCTGTTCAAATACCAATAATCATGCCTGCCATCTTTTAAAATGCTATTAATGGTTTGAAAAATAATACCTACATAACTAAAATTTTACTTAATGACCCAGTATCCTTGTTATTTCCCATTAAGAAACTAGTTTTTCTGTGTAGGTATCTAACCCAAAATGTCAAATTAGTTTGTCTCCTTCATTATTATATAATCAAAGGTTTCTTTATAGAATAATGCAAATGTATTTTTGTTTTCAGTACCCAATATTGTAATAAAACCATCTTTACGGGATTATTTTCATTCTCAGAAATAGCAGGTTTTATATTGTATTTAAAAAAATTAATAAAAAAGTACAAAAAAATCATCAGTGTTATTCAATTCTATATTCCTATATTTTTATTACATTAGAAATAATTCAGACTTTTCAAAATCATTTGGAAGTATTAACAGATTCTTAATACTTCCAAATGATTTTGAAAAGTCTGAATTATTTCTATATAAAAATCCAATTCAACGATAAAGTTTTCAAATTTCCCGCTCGTACAGAGCTTAAGTGGGAACCACAGAGATGGCGTTAGAGTCGTTTTCTGTTCCAGTTTTTTTATATGAAGTTGACATTCTTCCCTTGGGTATATGTGTTCTGTGAATAAGATTCATTTCATAAACTTTACTTTTGATCACTAGCCAAACATTATATTTATATTATTATTAAAAATAGGCTTTTAATATACTGGGTGTAAAAGACATGAGCAGTCAAACGAAAACCACGTATTCTATACATCAAAATAAGACATATTTCAAAGAAAATATTGCTGGGAAATGATTTTTATTTTTTGGTGTTTGTTTAAGTTAATATTATTTTAATATATTTTGTATGAAAGGAAACACTGCACGCGCGAATCCGTTGCTGCACCGCAGCACCACTGCAAGCGCTGTTACAAAAAATTGCAAATTGTACCGCGCAATGTAAAGGGCTCAACTCGCACGCAACTCTCAAAACCGCGATAATTTTGCTTGACGGCGGCCCCGTTCGTTAGTGTCCGTGCGCATCGAGTGAGCTACATTGAACGCTAACATTTTGAAACCATTTTTTGTTATGAAATACTAAAAAAAATGATAATGTTTCTTTGGACAATAATTAAGAAATAACGTATAGAATACGTTTTCATAAAAAAATGAAAAAAAAAATTTGACTTTGACCTTCAATAAAATCGTAACTATCAATTTCCCAGGTATAGTCTGAAGGAAGAAAAATGTTATGACGGTGAGCAGAATACATGGTTCTCGTTTGACTGCTCATGTCTTTTACACCCTGTATAAAGCCTCTCCTTGTCATCCAAAGAGGTTTAGGCAGTAATCCACCACAATTCCCCAATGCTGATTGGTGGACGGAGTATAAGGTGATCAATACCCCTTTGCTGATCTTTTCTACGACACCCATTGTAGGATATGGGGTAATGCTATTCTACTCTGCCGGCATCGCATGGCTCCTTAACATTATATTTACACGATGCAATAAGCTGGGTTACCTGGTGTAATAATGATGTTCGACGCGCGGTGGATAAGATCCGCTACGGAGTCCACGTTCAGTTCCGTGTGTGTGGCTCCAGCGGGCCGAGCTGACCCGCCGGTAGTCACGCCGTACCCACCGAGGATCACGTTGGGTAGTGAACGGTTCATTGCCTGGGAATTACATGAATACAAACTTACATAAAGACACGCCTTTCTCCCATGGGAATAAGCAGCGCTCAGTTCTTTCCACTTACTCCCTAAGATATTTAATACTCCTTACATATTTCTTTCGCTTCATCTACTCTCATCATCCTCATACATGCTTCTGACCTATAACATTGTATCTGCAGTAAAAAAATATGACTACTTATCAAGATAAAAACTATCCTATCTCTCAAGTTGGATCAAACTGCACACGGTGTACAAATTTGATTAAAATCGGTTAAGCAGTTTAGGAGTCCATCGCGGACAAACAACGTGACACCTAATTTATATATATTAAGATTATTTTTGGGTAATTTCATTTAAATTTTTTTTTCATTGTAACGATTCAAAAGCAGATTCCAAGCAAACTACTTTCAGTGTGTGCGTTATATCTGTTACACGTTGTATCGGTATACCTTGCACATGATGTAAGAAAGAATGGCTCCGGAGCTGCCGATGAGAGCGCCAACGATGGTCATGAGAGAGTTGTTAAGCATGAACCCTTCGGCACACAGCGCCCAGCCAGAATAACTGTTGAGAACTGTGATCACCACCGGCATGTCAGCACCTGAAAATACCGTAACCTTGACGCTTAACGCTCTGCAACCCTTGCAATTCGTTTGGATTCTGCATATGCAGAACATCGAAATAACATTGAAATCAATATTCGACGAGAGGGCCTTTAAATCACTCAATGCACTCAGTAGTCTATTTCTAGACTACTTCGCTGATTTAAGGTCGGCACTCGCAAAAAAATAACTTTGCTAACTTGTTGAACAAATAACTATTAAAATATACCTTTAAAAACAGAAATAATGAAGGTATTTACAACACATAATAAATGGTTAATTCTAGTATTTTTAAATATTTCTACTTTCTACATTACAGAAATAAATAAAGACTATAAACTTACTCATTCACATCATATTACAGAAGAATTGACATCTCCTGCCGGACCCTCATCAATCTGAAAATGGATATTGATGTCTAGCAGCTTTCTCCGGCCCTAAATAAAATTGGACAGAAACAGAAAGAAAACAAAGCACTTACCTCCAATAGCGGCAGTGAGTGTCAATCCCTGTATGCCGCTGAGTAAAGCCGCGCCTGTTAGTAGCGGCAGGCCGGGGGCTTCGGGGAAGGCCAGGAGGGCGGCTCCGCAGCCAAGCGAGCCGGCTAATAGGCCTGCGTTGATGGCATGCCTTCCTGGCAGTAGCAGGGGGGCTGAAGATAGCGAGCCTTGCAGCTTGCCGTAAGCTACCAAGGAACCCCTGTTGGCAATAGTACCACAGACTATATGGTCTACGCCCGTATTCACAAACAATACTTATCATAGTAAAAACAATGCTATGCAAAATAAGGCATTTCAGTAGCATTAAGGCTCAGTGCGTGAAGGATTTTGAAGTCTCATTTTGCGCGTGGACGCACAGGGTCGTCCAGATGTCAAAAGTTTAAAGTTTGAAGGAGGTTTAAAGTAATAAAACATCAGTACATTCAACTATGTGAACTAGGCAACAGAATCGAACCAATCACAAGAGCTCTATTCAATGCAATGCGTTTACTTATCCAAGTTCAGAAACCATTGCAATACACTCGTTTGGTACACGCTGGATACAGCTGGTCAATTTTTATTTATGTTATACGGAAAATGATCAAAAATAAATAAATAAGCCGGTTCATTTCGGCAGGTTTTCAACTTTGTTAGATGCTTGCAAAACCGTTTGTAGCGAACGCCTACTATAAATGTTACAGCAATGGTATCTTGCAGCATTGCGTACGCAATATAAAATATTTATTTTTGATAATATTCCGTATAACTTATATAAAAAAAACAATACTTCGAATTTAAACAAAAGTAAGTTCCTGTCTACCTTACCTACCTGCTAACTGTAATAGGGCCGCCTTGCCAAGTGAGTACGCATAAACACATATTAGATTATTCATACATTGCGTAAATTTCGTCACTTCAAAAATAAGTAACGTCTGGGGGCCCTGGGATCTTGGACTATAACGGCAGTGGGTAGTATTATCGTTTTTTTATTCTACCTATAAATATTATATTAATTTTATTGCATTTTAAAGCAATCAAATATAAATATTTTAATTTAAAAAAATAAAGAAAAAAAAGTCCATAGTTAAACGCAAAAAGTATAATAATACTACGCGAGTTAAGCGTCTGGAAACGATTTCGGCCGCCTTGGATTATTGCACGATGTTCATGCAAATTAAAGAAATCACTAATATGATCACATGCTTTATCGCGATAACTTTTAGTGCCAAAATGTACAAAGCATCGCCACGCATCACTTCGGGACGATAGGCGCAGGTGCGGCCGAAACATTACACAAATAAAGGATTAAATGCGAGTATGTTTACAGGGTAGTAGACTCACGTGAATGTAATGCCTCCGATGTATGTGCCGAGGAATAGCGACGTCTTCAGCGTGGCCGCGGTGGGGTCCAGCGCCATTGCGGGGAAGTCGTGCATATACGTCGCGATGCACGTCAATACGGCCGCCATACCGACAAGACTGGAAAATAACATTAGTTACGTTACGGTTCCTTCACACGGGATACGTCATTGACGATTCCTCAAAAAACACGATACGTAATGACGGATGAACTAGCCATGGAACATTTGATGAATATGAAAATGTGTGCATGAGAAAAATCATATGAAAGTATTTTCATTCGTCACACCTGCTGCTTCTTTTCACATTGACTGTTATAATTCACACTCTGTGAATTCGCATTTCGTTCCTATTGTTATAGTTCCTTGTTTTAAAAAAGTATACAACACATCACATTACGTAGATCGAAAAGTAACCGACTAAAAGATTCCATTTCATTTCATATTATACATCATAATTCATTGCTAAAAGCAAACTCTCGCAATAGTGACATTAGGCCACTGCGAAATAAAAATCATTGCTTGTGAAATTTCACATGTGAAATCATATGAAGGAAATAACATCAAGGAAAATTTTACACATTTTTTTATGCCAATCGATCTTGTTTCTAATACAGATTAAAAACTGGAACCAATGCAGGTTGGAGTACTAAAAATACAGAAATGGCAAAAAACTGTTCCCATGCATTTCGTAGGAAATGTGCGGGTTGGTCGACTTCACATGTGGCTCAGGCTGTCTGGACAAATCTTCAAAATAGCTTACATTTAAGTAGGTCAATAGGGCATTTTATGTGACGGCTAACCACCCTTACTTCAGAAGAGGTGACGCTACAGAATCTTAGTTAATCGATCGAAACCGTGTCCAGCCAGCTTGAAAAACCACTTTTCGCTGGTCTCTCAATCTCGGTAACGGAAGTGGTTTTGAAGACTTTTTGCATATCAACGGGCGTCACATAAATTTGTGACGGGCATCGAGCTAAAAGTTTTGTGATACGTACAGCGGTTTATTAGAAAAATGCAAAAATCTGTGTCCAGCCAGCTTGAATTTACGTATAAAACTTCTGGCTGGCACTTCTGAATCTCGATAACGGGAGCGTTTTCGAATTATGGTTCCTCTACTAACAAAATGTGACGCAAGTTGTGACGGTAATAACGTTTGATTTATGGCGTCACGTGTAAGGGTTTACGAGAAATCAATTAAAAACTAGTGTCCAGCCAGCTTGAAGTTCAAGCTGGCTGGACACGTGTATCTCCGCTGCCTGATGGTCTACGGCCTTCGAAATATGTTCAAGTTTTTGTGACGGGGACGATAATGATAATCTGAAGTTGTGACGGAGAAAGTATACGTAGTTTCAAAGATATTAATCATTAAATTTTTTCCATACAAACATCTATTAATAATGTTAGGTGACCATAATTTTACACAAATAAAGGATTTCTTTTTAATCGACTTATCGGCCGGTTGTGGCCACACCTGCATTGTATTTGATTTTTCCGTGAGAATAGGTTTTCCCGCAGTAAAAAAAAATTAAATAAAAAAAACCGCCTTCAAAACTAAAAACGGGAGAAATAAAAGTTTTGTTTATAAAAATCTAAATGTTTTTAGAGGTCGGTCCTGAATACAAGTGACAACGTTTATTACAAATATTGAGGTTGGCACCGACCTCAAAAAACAATTGGATTTTTATAAACAAAATTTTTATTTTTCCCGTTTTTAGTTTTGAAGGCGGTTTTTTTTCTGCTTTTAAGTGTTTTAAGTAAGTATAGAAATTTTAGCAAACTACTTCAAGATCTTTTAGACACACAAGTGATAAAATTACGATATCATCATTGTCAATTAAATAGGCATTATTATGGATAACTCAAAAACTACTTGTCAGATGTCGATAAAATTTAAATGGGACCCCAAGACAAGCACTAGCTTCCAAAGGTCAAAAGAATCTTCAAAATCGGTCCACTCAGTAAGGACTAAGGAGTTATGAGGTAACAAACACTAAAAAAAAACATACAGTCGAATTAATAACCTCCTCCTTTTTTCAATTCGGTTAAAAAAGCGTAAATATGTGTTAATTCAAAATAATAATTGACTACCAGCGTTGCCTAAAAAGAGCCCCCACTTATTATTTTGTGTTACTTTTTGCCCATCATTGGTTTTTACGAGTTGAATAGTCAGATTGTCAGAATAGTTTTCGTTCCTAATTAAGTCCACCATTTGTATATCTACTGGTAAGAATTTCGAAATAAGTCGCCTTTTTTTGGAAGTAGAGGAGGGTGAAGGGAGGGGGGTGGGAGTCGCCCCCCGTAAATTTCGAATGCCGGAAATGCTTACTTCTTTTATAAAAAATCAACCTCAAAATGTATGAAAAAACCCTAACCTACCTATCACCCAGCCATGTAGGTGCATAAAACACTAGACACGAAAACTCGAAAGCAACCAACGGAATGACGCAATTTAACGCTGTCAGAAATGTCAAAACTATTATCAAAATAGTGGATTGGCGTTTCGTTTCACGCGTTTTAGTACTTCAAAAGTTTTAAAATCTTATCATAACCTAAAAAAGTATAGAAATTACGTTTTGTTTCACGCAATCACAATACACTATATACGAATTTTAAAAATTAATTAAAAATATTTAAAGGCAACTCCGGCAGCCGAAATTGTTTTAGGGTGATCTTACGGAGCTTCCTTGAGCCCCCTACACATTCAGTTTCCTCAGATTCAGGCGACTCGTTTCGAAGTCCGACCCTATCTACTTACTCTCCGATTAGGGGCCAGGCTTCCTAGTGAAAGCTTTCGAAATGCAACTGGGATATTCGCTATGATGAAGATTTGTACCTACATCTACTATTTTTTGTGCAATAAGGAATAAATAAGGTATGTACCTACCTAATTAAAATAAATGCTTTACCGTCGTTAATTAGTTTTCTTTTTTCCCACCTCAATGAGAAAATATTAACTATAATTTCTTTTTTAGAAAACTCAGAGTAAGTACCTAGTCGTAGGGCGCGCCATAATCGGTATAGCATATATGCGGTTGACTCAGAGTATACTCTGAGGCGGTTGATGAAACAGTCTGATTCAGAAGAAGAGAACATAATTATGATTCGAACAGTTGTCCTAGTAGTACCAACTTTAAGCAACAGATGGCGACACCAACAGCAACTACTAAGCTCCTTGGCAACTACCTATTGAACCCGAGTCGGTCTGCGGCAGCGTATGAGCACGTTCAGAAATTGTTCATGTTCAGTATCTTTTCGTGACCAAGATATTTCCTAACAAATATTTTTACAGTAAAATATAACTAAATATACTTAAAATATTTTTGACTCTCTTTGCCGGAAAGTATTTACTTTTAATAGAATTTTTAGAAGAAAAAAGAAACCATTGTATCCTGTGTTGCTATAGCATTATTTATGCAATAGCATTAATTATTTATGCTTACCATGAAAAACACCAATACTTACCCACTAAAAAGAGTAGTTATCTGCACGTAAATAATCAATAACGCAAAAAATGACCCCCTTTCAACACCTCTACGCTTTTGTCTTCTATCGATTAAAATATCTAGGTACTGTAAATGTAGGTTAGTAGGTAGGTATTAATATCACCAATACACGGATTTTCGTTCATTAAAGCCTTAAAATAATATACTTGTTTCTACATAAAACCTACAATATTGGTAACCCTACTGCAGTGTTTGTATGAAAATAATCTAATGATCAATATCTTTGAAACTACGTAAACTTTCTCCGTCACAACTTCAGATTATCATTATCGTCCCCGTCACAAAAACTTGAACATATTTCGAAGGCCGTAGACCATCAGGCAGCGGAGATATGTGTGTCCAGCCAGCTTGAACTTCAAGCTGGCTGGACACTAGTTTTTAATTGATTTCTCGTAAACCATTACACGTGACGCCATAAATCAAACGTTATTACCGTCACAACTTGCGTCACATTTAGTTAGTAGAGGAACCATAATTCGAAAACGCTCCCGTTATCGAGATTCAGAAGTGCCAGCCAGAAGTTTTATACGTAAATTCAAGCTGGCTGGACACAGATTTTTGCATTTTTCTAATAAACCGCTGTACGTATCACAAAACTTTTAGCTCGATGCCCGTCACAAATTTATGTGACGCCCGTTGATATGCAAAAAGTCTTCAAAACCACTTCCGTTACCGAGATTGAGAGACCAGCGAAAAGTGGTTTTTCAAGCTGGCTGGACACGGTTTCGATCGATTAACTAAGATTCTGTAGCGTCACCTCTTCTGAAGTAAGGGTGGTTAGCCGTCACATAAAATGCCCTATTGACCTACTTAAATGTAAGCTATTTTGAAGATTTGTCCAGACAGCCTGAGCCACATGACTTCACACACAACCTAAGAATTTCTTCATAGGTGTGAGCAGGTTTCCTCACGATGTTTTCCTTCACCGTAAAAGCGTCGATTAAACGTACATATGAATTCAAAATTTGAAAACACATTGGTACGTGGCGGGGATCGAACCAGTGCCTCCCGGGTGGGAGACGACGCTCTTACGCACTACGCCACCGACGCTTATTTTTGTAATAGAACGTCCTAAGCATTTATTTTTAAAGTTAATTCACGGAAAAAGTAAGCCGAATCATTGATCTGTTCATTAGTATGGGTGTAAAAGACATGAACAGTCAAACGAAAACCATGTATTCTATACATCAAAATAAGTAACATTTCAAAAAATAATTGCTGGGAAATGATTTTAATTTTTTGGTGTTAAAAAAAATTGCAAATTGTACCGCGCAATGTAAAGCACTCAACGCGCACGCATCGCAAAACCGCGATAATTTTGCCAGACGGCCACGAAGTTCACAATGTAGGTTAACATAAATGTCAGTAAACATTTTTGTTTTAAAACACAATTAATCTAGGTACTTACCTACTGTTCATTAATTTTCATCCACGATAGGCCTTTCGAAAGGGTGAGGTGCGGTTCAAACTGGCGAACTTCGACGTGTAGACACATGCACGCACGATACCTACAGCGTTTCTTCGTGAACTCGCTCCAGGATTCCTACTCGTAGCGACTGCTGCTTATGTTCGTCGAATACGTCAATGATTTTTTGACGCATCTCAACAGCCGTTTCGCAAGGGCGGTCAAAAACTCTGTCCTTAACGAACCCCTTACAAAAAAACTCTAGAGGGGTTATTTGGCAATCGTGAATAGGCCCATACCGCCCAATCCCTTGGTCACCGAACAGCTCCGTCAACCGCTCCCGAACGGGTCTCACAATGTGTGTTTGGGGGGGTCGCCGTCGTGCTGATACCATCTATCTCGCAGCTGAGTTAGTGGCATGTTGTCCAGAGCGTCTGAAATGTACCCGTTTAACAGATCCAGGTAAGCTCGCCCATCCATTCTTTGCGGCAAGAAAACGGGACCAAGTATAACAGTAAACCATGTTCACATTTTCGCGGGCCCTATAAACATGCCCGGGATCTTGTTTCTAACACTCACTAAATCACCACGATCACAACACAAACTGCACTGATGTCTTAGAACCGCTTATTACTAGGACGGCACAATGTCATGCCATAAAACCGGTTTGATTACGCAACCTCATTTACGCGAGTTCGAAAGCATTCGATCATACGCGCGCTACTACCGTGGCGCTGCGCTAGCGACTAGCGAAGTAGAGAAATAATAAATCACGCGGAGTGTTGCCAGCTGCTGATATAAAAATTCCGCAACCAAACATATTTATTTTTAGTACTACAATACATTTTTAGAAATTTAAAAAAGTTTTGATTAGGTAGTAGGCAATTTATCTGAAAATAAAATACATAGTACCAACCAAAAAAGGTAGACAATCTTGAACACTTTCCAATACTTTAACCACAATGTATGAGCTAATTGTCGTTAAAAATCTACTAATCCCATCGTCATGACGGTGACCTTAGACCATTTAACACGGGACGTGGCATACCGCAGATTTAGTACAGAAAACATTCTGCCGTTTTTTGCGGGGGGTGAGGCAAACACGCATAGCACACATTTACTCACTCGTGCACACTATTGCAAAAATTATTTGCAGCGCACACTCGCGGGATCGGCTAACCCGCGTACTACCATATGGGATAACGTTGTTATATCGTTGTTTCTGAATTTGTAGATGAAAAATTGTGTTGTTATGTGAAACAGTAGTTGATTTGAATAGAAAATTACTTTCGTATGATAAGCAACTCCGTTTTAGGATAACTTTAATGTTTCTGGTGGTCGTTTACAAGGAGACACTCCGCAACCAATAATTTTTAAGAGGTCCGCTTAGCGACAGATACGAATTCAAAATGGCGGTCGGTCGTCGCGGCGAACTATTTTTTATAAACTGACATGAACGTTTATTCATGTATGTACTTTGGCAGAAGGGAACGCGTCCGCTTGCCACGTCCCGTATTAAATTGTAAAAGAAAATTGACCATTTAATGTAAAAGAAACCAATCTGCTATTACGACCTTTATAACAAAAAAGAATTGTCGTAATCGTTTCAGATTTGGCGCAGACACAATAAATAACTCAACTTATGTAAAAAAAAAACATTTAACCAAATAAATCAATCGCTATCATCAGAGTGCCAATTTACCAGTGATGGTGTGTGTAATACACTTGCCATATCTCACCAGTAATTACTGATTTAATAATTATTGATCAACAAATCGTGTTAATTCCCGTTTTAACATTACCGTTTATTCATGCAACGCGAAAGTTAAAAAGTAATTACTGCTTTGGTGCTCGTTTATGACGTTAAACAGTGAACATTGAATTGAATTCAATTATCGCAAACAACACAATGAACAAAAAAAATATTTTTTACTAGGTTTAGAGCAAACACTAAGTTGGCAACATTGTATGCAAGCGCGGTACGTAGGTAATTCCTGGAATTCTTTTGACGCGCGCCGCCGGCCGCCGGCCAAAGCGTCTGCCGCGACACGAGTTTCCCGCGCGTTGCTAGGTTACGAAGCATAGCTTGATTGAATGTAGGTATTTTATTTTCTGTACCTTTCTTCCTTGTTAAATTTTATAAAAAGTGTAATAAGTAATTATGCCTTAATTCATTTAAAGCTTTCTTCAAAATGTTATCGTCTCTGGAACTTGAAGAAATTGTCAGTCCTTACTAACATACCTACACATCTACGTAGGAACTAAAGTCAAAGCGTAAATTCTTACATTATAAAGGAATAAATTTGGAATTGCGGGTTCTATCCTATCTGGATATGTTTTCTCGCTATCCATAAAGTCATAAGTTTATATCAAAATGAACGTAAAAGAAAACTCATTTTTTTACAGGCACTGTGATTTTAAAATGTAAAAGAACGAGAAGTAACTTTTTTAATGTGTATGAAATTGAAATCACCGCTTTATGTAGGTAGTTATTCAATACCTATCTGTTACTTGTATGGTAAATCAACAAAGTACGTAATTCTTTATCAGTGATAAGAAACTTAATAAGCAGGTAATGTAGATGCTTACTACTTGGCGGTCTGAGCTTGACGGCAGGTTATTGGATGGTTGATCGTTTATTACTTTGTTCAACCAGGTGGTAGGTAAGTACCTACCTAGATCTAATAATTTATTAGTCAGCTGACTGCGGGTCCAATACTTAAATCAATTAAGTTTTAACACGCTGATTAAGTAATTTAATCATTAACTCATCAGCTGATCATTATTTTGCCTACCCTGCTCCAAATTTATAAATTTTCGGTCACCCATCCGAGTGCCCACCCCCCACTTGGTAGCTTAACTTTCGTGATTATTACTAATAATGCAAGACTGCGGCGCTATCGACCTCATTCTCCTCATAATCAACTGTTATGGGGTAATAAATGTTAGTCGCCCGAGTGGTAATTTTTTGCACCTACAGTCGTTGACGCGTCACTCACGATGACGCGCACGGAGTTCAATGGCCCCGTTCGTTAGTGTCCGCGCGGATCGAGTGATCTACGTTGAACGCTAACGTTTTGAAGCCATTTTTTTTTATGAAATACTAAAAAAAATGATAATGTTTCTTTGGACAAAAATTAAGAAATAATGTTTAGATTATGTTTTCATAAAAAAATGAAAAAAAAAATTACGACTTTGACCTTTAATAAAATCGTAACTATCAATTTCCCAGGTATAGTCTGAAGGAAAAAAAATGTTATGATGGTGAGTAGAATACATGGTTTTCGTTTGACTGCTCATGTCTTTTACACCCGTTATAGTCAAACTTTAATAAAACTAACCTGTGGAAACCAGCTACGAGTTGTGGCAGATCGGTAATCTCGATTTTCTTAGCTATGGTGCTACCAAGCAAGCCTCCAATACCGGCCACTCCCAACATTTGGATTAGCACTTCAGTAGTGGGAGTCAGCGCGCCGAGAGTAGCGGCAATACCGCCACCAACACCGATCTAAAAACAACATACCTTATAGCACATGAAATAAGGGCTATTATTAGTAACACTGACATGTTTGCAACCTCATATTACTAAAGTGTCATCAATATAGGATCGTGCTGAACCCGAGTTGCCACGATAGAAAATTAATTGTGCTATAACTATAAGATGCATCTAATTTAAACTAAATAACAGATGCGTTATGTTATTACTGACAAACAAAAGTACTACATTTTATATATCTATAAAACAAAAAATTAGGGTAGTTACAAAAGTTTACAAGTAAATTAATTTGACATCGCGACTTAATCAAGACACTAAAAAGTAGTTTCAAAGAATGCAGTAGTTTTGTTTCCAAGTCAATAATGTCTCACTGCCTTTACAATGGCTATAGATTGAGCCTAATGCCATCAAGATTACAATGAGCGGGACTCGGGCCGAGTCTTTTAGCTTTGATCCTTATTGCTTTATGTATGCCTTTTCTAATCATTGGTTGCAATTTTAATAATAAATAAAAATATGTAGTATTATTTAACGCTAATTCTCAAATATAGGAGGAAGCGGAGGGTAAATGAAAAAGTTGGGTCACGTGAGAGAGGACAATAAATATGTTATAAAGGAAATACGTTACAAATTCAAACTTTCAAGATATTTGTTATATTTGCATGTTGAATTCAAAATACATTACATTATTCTGACCCAATTTATAGATTTTATCAATGGCATCAGCTCATCAGCTACTTAAAAATATCAGAAATCATAATACAATCCAATAAATTGGTCTTGCGAACAGATCAGCTGCCAATCTTTGTAATTCAAAACACCAAATAAAAATTCGTTCTCACACCGCTTGACAGTCACGACTATTGATGAGAATTTACTTTTTGGTGAGTATTTATCAATTTTGGATCGGTTGAGTATGGTGCTCATTTAATACTAGCAATAAAGAACGTTATAATTCATACCAGAAACAATGAGAATGTTATGAAGAAAATTATGAGCATAAATATAGAGGTACAGCGGGAGAGGAAGAACGAAGACAAGATTACTACATGAAAGATGAATTATTTTGATGATTGAATTTAATGTTTTTGAAATTGTACGGAAGAAGAAAATGGGCAATCGAGCAGACAAATAATTATGACAGAAAATACCATTCCAAGATAGTTTCCTTTCCTAGCGGTGGTCTGGGAGCTGAGGCCGGCGAGTGCTCCTACGCAGCACAGCGAAGATGCCAGGTAGGCCATTTGGTGAACCTCGGGGTAGCCCTGAAAGACAAGATAGATATTAAATGTTTTAATAAACTAAATAGCACCGTCCCCAGTCGATGCACTAGACTTGGTAGACCTTGAAATTACTGATATTGGTAAAAGAATACGAGTAGTTTACCTGCATGGCGGTTGTGATGTATCCTCCGAGGAGAGCGGCAGCAGGGATTCCATAGAGGTAACCATATTCTGGTGGGTCTCCGGGCCTGAAAGATAACCATATTGTTAAATAAATAGCATAAATTAACTAAGTATTTCTTTATATTATGTATAAGCGTTTTAAATAGATCTCAACATACCTCTTGAACATGTCCAACATGCGTTGCGTTACCAAAAATCCACCGAACACGTTTACGAACGAGATGAGAGCGGCAGTGCTAGCTAACCACTGTGAACAAAGATATTAATAATCAAGCAATCCATTTCGAGGCTAATCTAAGCGAAAGTATATTTTCTAATGTGAGTATTATAATTTCCATATTTTGAAGCATAATTATGTTTGTATAGTTTTCTCAAAAATGCATGGAAATATTTTCATTATTTTCGAAAAAAGACCACGCGAAGTATCGAATTTACGGACAAAGAAAAAAAAACAAATCCGTTGCTGCAGCGTTTTTTAAATTTGGAAAATGACTCGGCGGAAATGGCAATTGCCTGTCTCGTATTAGTGACTTCAAAATAAACAAGAAACTCATACTCGACCTGCAATTGCCTATTTCGCGGTCTTTACAATATCTAACGGACGCAGACATACATGCACTGCACACTGTCTCTGTGTGCGTCAGTGCCGTCACTTAGCGTTCCCGCACTGGCGGTTTAGAGGAGGCGCGCACAGGTGACTTTTGTCAGGTGACTATTTTGTCACTCTCGTGGACTCGTGAAATGTATGGAGAAGCACCAAATGGCACCCACATGTCACGTCGTAACGTGAGCGTACCTCCCTCCCATCGAGCACATAACCAACAAAGAAATAATAATAATGATAAAAAAAACAAAGAAATTTTATTAACGAATAAAATAAAGCTATATCAAACGAATAGTATGTAATTGTACTGTAAATATTGATACACGTTTAGATTTATGATGATGCGACACTAGTAATAGTGCGATTGACAGTTTGACGTTAGTGGAAAGAAGTAACCTATTTCGGAAACGGAGGGCGCGTATTAACACTCTATTGGTTATGTGCTCGATGCTCCATACATATCCCTGGGCTTGATAAGAGTGACAAAATAGTCACCGTGACAAAAGTCACCAGTGCGCGCCGGCTCTTACAATACATAATAGCCGTGGCTCACCTGTGTTCTTGAGATTAAAATACTGTACTACGCTAAATATATGATATTTAAGCTTACTTTATATTAAATATTTCAGATATATTAATTATTTCTCAAATCAAAGTTAATTTCCTAATGGAAAATCATTCGTTTTATTTTAACTTATGATTTTTTAAATAAAGTAGTTATTGATACAAGGTCAAAGAATCAATTACTTCTAAATTTAATTTGGTATGTTGAAAATAGGCACTTGAGAAAAAGTACATAGAGCAGTTACTATTGGTTTCTATTTTAATACGTCATTTAAAACAATTCACATCAAAGGCTACTCTTGAGCTATCATTATTAAACACGCCTTGACGCATGTTCCATAACTATAAATCTTTGCAAACCGTATATTTAACTTATTTATAGATTGCAAAATGTAAACATTAGAAATATAATTTCGAGCAGTATGTAGGCTATTTATTTAAATATGGGATATGATAAAAACAAAGAGAAGTGATCCAAGGAAATATCTGTTTTCCGCTCTGCTTGGATATAAAAAAATAACCCGAAGCTACCAATAATAAGCGTGATTTCCATTCGAATATTCACAGTAATGCTCATAGAACCGATTATAGAATAACAAATGACAACTTTAAAACTACTGGAGCCATTCATACAATTTTACCCATCTTGTAGTTAAGTTCATTATTTAAATATATGAGCAAATGTGGCATTTTTTAAGTAAAATCAATAGTTTTCTGAGGCTCATATTATATATATTACGCCGTACTGAGCGTCGTACGTCTCTATTTATTTGTGATTGATAGAAAGGGACAAACGATTCTCAAGATATGATTAAATTATATGATATACGGGTCGCCAGCACTCATCATCGCCGAATATCTTAGCAGACCGGGCTAAAAAATTATACAATCACGTCACACTATACCTGTACTGGAGTCTCTGGTACATATCCGCCTCCCATGAGAAGTAGACCGCCGACAGCCGTGATACCAGACACAGCGTTGGTGACCGACATGAGGGGAGAGTGCAGAGCTGGTACGACGCCCCATACAGTGTGGTAACCCACGACGCCTAAGAAATTATCAATACATTTATGTTTGAGCAAGCTCTTTTTATCCTGGATTATATAGAAATATATTCTTATATTTCAAAAACTATTCACGGTGATTTTTCATTGGTTTTGGATCCGACGCCCTCTGAATATTAATCTTTACATTATATGACCATACATTATTAGGATAAAATATTGACTTCGAAATTTGAGAATACTAAGTAGCTGACGCTTGTCCGGTCAGTGACCGGATACAGCCTGATGCGGCACACATTCGTGTATTGAGTCAATATTCGTGTGTAGAAGTCGCAGTCAATACTATTGACTGCGACTTCTTCATCAACATAGAATTAATCACAAATAAAACTGTGAACATTCTTCCGAGAGAGTTCAAGTTGAACTCAACTGTGCGTGCGACTTAGATAAAAACATTACTATGTGTTCCCGATCAATAAACACTTTCGCAACTTTTGCATCTTACTTCTTGTATTGCCTTTATCAATGATATAAACCTATATATAAAATAGGATTTGGCTCCAAAACCAATAAAAAATCACCATGTATTCTATTTTTTTTTCTTTGCCTTATAATAGGTTAAGCTTAGTCAAGTTAACTTAGTTGTGTAATACCATAAAAATAATAATGCCGCCTATCGGATAGTATAACCGACTCTAACACAATTCTCTTGTCTACCTTTTAACTAACCTTATTTTGACGTACATCTACCTCGCATACAAGCTATAAAAATAGTTAATTAATATAATCCAAAGTTAAAATTCTAAGGCGAAACGCTAAGACTTATTTGGAACCTGTGAAACTTGCCATTAAATTGTCACAACTTGCAACAGTTCTTTGCTAGAATTAAAATATAATACAAAATTAATACCCGTTATTTACTTACCAGATAGAGCAAGGGTAGTTGTCATGGTTGTGAAGGCTGGGTTTGGCGATGCTATACCTAGACCAATCAAGGTGGCCATTCCTGTTGAGCATTAAAATAATATATTTTGTAATAGCGTTATTTGCTAGAAATATTTAAAAAATCTTCGCCATAAATAAACTCTTAACAATGCGGGTAGTTATAAAAAATATTCAACTTACGTAGAACAAATCGCAAATTAAAAAGTTCTCAAGGATATTTACCAGTCGAGTACAAGAAACAGTCCTTGAGAGTCTCGTTGAATGGATTGGGCGGTTCCGCCTTCGCGACGGCAGTAGGTTTGACTGCTTGGGCGGGCGCCATGCTGGGCGGGGGCGGCGGCGGCCATAGAAGTTCGCCCGCCTTTAACACAATGGCACCGCGAGTCACCTCGTCTTCCAAGTTGATGTGGAAGTGGTCGTTTGTACCTAACAGAAACAATAGAATGGTTGAACAGAATAGGGTATTTAACACCATGAAAGCAAAAATATAAAATTGCATTTTTATGATAGACTAGCTTTTGCCCGCGACTTCGTCCGCGTAGAATAGTTACTTCGGGCAGCATTTAAATTTTCTTATTATTTGTTCTAACTCAAGCGCCATATACCCGTTTTCATGGATTTTCCTTTAAAAATTACGGATTTCGATACAAACTTTCATCCCCTATTTTACCCCCTTAGAGATTGAATTTCCAAAAATCTTAAAATACATCTTTCCTAATTTGTAACTAAAAGGCCATGTACCAATTTTTATGGATTTTACTTTAAAATTCACGGATTTCCATACTAACTTTTCACCCCCTTTTCACCAACTTAGAGGGTAAATTTCCAAAAATCCTTTCTTAGTGCACCCCTGGACCTCATAAGGAACCTACGTACGAAGGCAAGCCGATTCCCCGCCGAGGCATGTATGGTGCTTTTCCCCCAATCCGCATTGGGCAAGCGTGGTGGACTACTGCCTAAAACCCCCTTTTATGACAAAGGGAGGCCTTGTGTCCCAACAGTGGGTCGAATTATAAAGGCTGTAACGACGAGACAGGGAATCCAAAATTTTAAGCCATGAGTCACGATTACATTACGTTACATACACGTGAAAGAAAAAAGATAGATATGTTTTTTCTTTATACATACTATGATAAATGATTAGCGACGTCAAGTTTTAATTGCCTACACGAGATAACGTCGTCACGTCTATAAAAAAGAGTGACAATGAAAAGATAAAACAGATCTGTGAATGCAAACAAATCATTGTTACTTTGCATGTTATGTAAAGACTACAAGAGTATTCCACGCAAGCACACGTCAAAACCAGAAACTATAAAAACAACAACGCACGTACGGGAGCTAATTTGTATTAAAATCAATAGAGTAATTCATATCATTTTGCCGTCAAACGCAACCGTGTTGGTTGGTACGGACCACATCGCAACCACGACGTAACCAAGACACCGCCACCTAGCAGCTGGCCACCTCGTAAAAATAAACGACAACGCAACCACACCGAGATTTTGTAGTTACCACAAATGTAGCTGCAAAATGCAACGACGCTATTCCTACGCTTGACTAGGTACTTTTTGTCGCTGCGATATAGTACGTGTGAATTCTCCCTAAGCGTTAGTAAAAAATAATATTCCATAATTGTTTATTCTGTGATGTTGTTAGTAATGAATTATCTATGTTATATAACAAAATAATTCATTCAGGTAATTTCCATTCTTGCGTAACTTTTATATTATCTGTATTGAAGGATTATTGTGTTAAAGGCTTAAGTAAATAAATCAGATGTATGTTTCATCATTAATACTCGTCGTCATTAATATTATCACTTAGTTTGAAATCACTTGGATTATTTACGTACGTATACACGTATACGTACAGATAATCTGTCTCGCAAAATGGAAAAGTAAAGTCTAAAATATTAATGTAGAAAAAATAACTTGGAATTATTAGCTTCTTTTAAAGTTTCCCATACATATTTAAACAAAAATCAATCTATATCACCGAACACAGTTCTGTGTTCGGTGATCTATATCATATGTATAAACCCTGAAACCTGGTGCAAAAAAGGACAGTAGGGCAAAGAGGTAAAATATTATGTATTAGATTGTATGTATATTGTGAATTATGGCTTTTTCCGAATCGTAGTTTCTTTTCCGTTCTTAGAACCAGGCATCTTGGTACACTTACACCATCATCATTTCAGCCGAGAGACGCCCATGAACATAAGCCTCCCCCAATCCATCTCCAAACCGGTTGGTCCTGCGCTGCCCGCATCTAGCGGTTTCTTGCTAACTTCTTATCCGCAGGAGAACCAAAGCCACCGATATAGCCCAAAGAAATTCGAACCTTAAGTGGAAGTGGACAGGGCACATTGCGAGGACTGACGGTCATTGGGGCGGAAAGGTCATCGAGCGGCGACCTAGTACGTATGCAGCGTTGGTAGGCCCCCCACAAGGTGGATTGATGATCTGCTAAAAGTCGCTGGAAGCCGTTGAATGCGGGCGGCGCAGAACCGATCGGGTTGGAGAACTTTGGGGGAGGCCTATGCCCAACAGTGGACGTCTTTCGGCTGAAATGATGATGATGATATTTTTTTGTAAAATCACTTCATGCTTACATAAATAAAATGTTGCTTTAATAGATATACAACTTACCTAAGCTGAATAGGAACCCAGAAATATTGTTAGCGTAGAGCGTAGACGCGTGAGCTGGCATCCTACTGGGGAGATCTGTGAGGCCGACGTGTGTGACGCCATGGACTTTTACCACTTCACCCTTCTTCGTGGTTTCGATGTTACCACCCATTTCGGCTGCCAAGTCCACTATCACACTGCCTGGGGCCATGTCGCGAACAGCATCCTGAATAACAAAATGTCTTGTATTGATACTAAAATACGCCGATACCAGTTATCCTGACCTTACTGAAGAGCAACTAAATAAACTTGAGCGCCTTCAAAATGTCTGTATAAGGTTCATTTTTAATTTACGTAAATTTGATCATGTCTCCGAATTTCGCATCAAGCTCAAGTGGTTGCCTATTCGTCTTCGCCGGGATGCTCATATTCTCTCCCTCCTTTATACAGTTCTTTTCCATCCTCAAACACCAACCTATCTAAAAGACCGCTTTAAATATCTTAGTGACACTCACTCACGAGTTCTGAGGTCATCGGAAAATCTTAGCTTAGCGACACCAATGCGTTACACAAAATTCTATAACAAATCATTTACGGTACAAGCTGTGCGACTGTGGAATGCATTACCTACTGATATCAGACAGGCACAATCCTTGAGTGTTTTCAGGAAACTGGTTAAGGAGCACTATCTGTCACTCTAGTCTTTGTTTTTTCGATTGTTCAATAGTATATCAAGTGTATATTATATATGTATGTAGGTTTATATATATGTATATTTGTATGTATGTGCGTATGTATGTATTTATGTAAATAGGTTTATGTATATTATATGTAGGTATATGTATAGTAGTATAAGTAGTTTTTCAAATATTTTATTAGTTATGATGAGTACTAGACTACATGGAAGCGGGTGACCAGGCTTCCATGCTAGGTAATGCTACTGGTATGAAAAAATTTGTGCAACAAGCGTTCCACCCCAGCTTATTCATCAAAAGACCTAGGAGCTCGTCACTAGGAAATTTAAAGGAAATTAGCAGTGCGTACGCCTCGCAAGAAACTCATGAAGACTCTTTAGAACCAATGGGAATACAAAACAACGTCGCTCCTCCCTCATGGCAAAGAGTACCAACTCAAAAGTTCTTCTCAAAATTGAAAGGAAATAAAAAAAGGAAGTTGTCGCCTACACCTTCACCAGACAAGATCAATACTTCTAACAGATTCAGCGGACTACCTATAGACTTGACTGATGAAGATCAAGAGCCACAAAAACAAAAAAAGACAAGTAAACCGCCTCCAATAATCTTGTATGGCATTGAGGATGTTAATGCACTGACAGCCCTCCTAGAAAAATCTGTAGAGAAAACACACTTTACATATAAGATCATTAATAGAAACCAGCTGAGAATCCATAGCACCGATGTGGAAGTGTATAAGAAAATTGTATCTGTGGTAAGAGCAAACAATCTTATAGGACACACATTCAACAATAAAGAGGAAAGATTGTTTCGAGTTGTTATAAAAAACCTACATCACTCAACACCACATGCTGCAATAGAGGAAGAATTTGAAAGAACTGGAAATGTTGTGAGTGGTGAAATTATCAATTCTAAATATGGGCCAGACAAAAAACCCACTTCCACATTCTTTGTAAATCTCCAGCCTGGTCCAAACAACAAGCTAGCCAAAGATATCAGATTTATATACCACCAATCAGTTATTATTGAGGACCCAAAAAAAAGAAATGTAGTGGTGCAATGCCAGAGATGCCAACAATATGGGCACTCCAAAAACTATTGCATGAGACCCTATCGCTGTGTCAAGTGTGCGAAATCGCATAAAACATCAGATTGTCCACAAACAGATAGAAGTATACCAGCTATCTGTGCCTTATGCCATGGCCCACATCCAGCTAATTATAAAGGGTGTGAAGTATACAGGGAAATACTTGCCAGGAAAACTAACAACCAACCAACACATCAAAAAAAGGACAAAGTAAAGACAATGAACCAACAAACAGCTAAAGAATTATCACAATCGGCACCTATAGAAGAAATATTAACGACTAGAACGGACAGAGGGGACAAATCACACCCAATATCTCATGCTGAAAAAAAGGCTATTCATACAGACAGAAGAACATATTCTCATGTAGCAAAACATCAAAACAAAAATGAAAATTGTTATACAGATCCACTCACAACAACCTTGAAAAACATGGAAGACATATATATAAAACAAACAGAGAAAATTGATTTAATACTACAACAAATGAGTACTTTAATGAACCTCATAACTACAATGCTCAATAAATTATCAAAATAACAATACTCAAAATTGCAACCTGGAACATAGATGGTTTAGCCCCCAACAAATATGAGGTTGAAGCTCTGCTGCAGCTACATCAACTGGACATATTATTAATCTCGGAAACTCATTTCACTGTTAATAGTGATGTTAGAATAAAAAACTATAAAATATATAGTACAAACCACCCAGATGGAACTGCCCATGCAGGTGCTGCAATCATTATAAAATCTTCAATCGATCACTATGAGCTCCCACAATTTAAAACTCAACATATCCAAGCTACTACCGTTGCTGTTCAGGATAAAAATGGGGATTTTAATGTGTCTTCGGTGTACTGTCCTCCGAAGCACAGGATAACTGAGGAACAGTTTACTGAGTTTATAGAGACCTTGGGCGGACGCTTTGTGGCCGGAGGAGACTGGAATGCAAAGAATGTTCACTGGGGATGCAGACTAAATACAACTAGAGGCAGAGAACTTAAGAAATGCGTTGACAAAAACTTTCTTACTACTATTGCGACACCAGAACCCACGATTGGCCCAGTGATCCCAATAGACTGCCTGATATTCTGGACTTCTTTATACTAAAGGGATTATCTAGATACTTCATGTCAGTTGAGTCCTGTTTGGATAGTTCTACTAATCATGTCCCAGTTATCTTAAAGGTTAGCACTACCATTCTCAATAGTGAAAAGAGAGCAACATTATACAATAAACACACAGACTGGGACTCATTTCGAGAAATGGTAGATGAAACACTAAAACTAAAAATATCGCTGAAAACTGAAACTGATATAGATAATGCTACCCGAGAACTCACAACGATGATTCAAGCGGCATGCTGGAAAAGTACGCCAGAAAACTCTAGCAAAACGCCTAGACAACATACTGTACCTTGGGACATAAGACAAAAAATCCTAAATAAAAGAAGGCTACGCAGGGTTTGGCATAATAGCCGACATCCAGAAGACAAAACTGCTTTCAACAGAGCGATCCGTGATTTAAAAGAAACTATTAAAGCAGCGAATGAAGCCACTCTGGAAGCCCACCTAGAATCACTTACAGCTACCAAGGCCACTGACTATTCATTATGGCGTGCCTGCAAAAACTTCAACCATCCACAAAACGCCAAACCACCACTCCGAGTAGGAAATATTTGGGCTAAATCTAAGCCAGAAAAGGCACAGATTTTTGCTAACCACCTAGCTGAGGTGTTCACGTGTAATGAAGCTGACCCCAATGTTGACGATTCTGATGTTGATGATATCTTGAATCAAGATTTTCAACTTGAATTGCCACTAAGAACTGTAACACCTCAGGAAATCATTAGATGCATTAAAGATATGGAAAACGGAAAAGCACCTGGTTTTGATTTGATAGACAAGAAAGTGCTCTCAGAACTCCCCCATAAAGGAATAATGTTTATGACTATACTCTTTAACGCCATCATGAGGATTGGCTACTATCCGGCGTTATGGAAGGTATCCCAAATTATAATGATCCATAAACCTGGCAAACCAATACATGAAGTGACCTCCTATAGGCCAATAAGCTTACTGCCTATTACATCCAAACTTTTTGAAAAGGTTTTATTACACAGACTTCTCAAAACACTTGCTGAAAGGTCCATTATCCCAGATCATCAGTTTGGATTCAGGAAACAACACGCAACTATAGAGCAAGTCCATAGAGTATGTAATGTAATAAGTACCACACTGGAACAAAAGCAATATTGCTCTTCTGCATTCCTTGATGTACAACAGGCGTTTGACAGGGTTTGGCACAAAGGTCTCCTGTGCAAAATTAAAACACTGCTACCACACAATTTCTACAGCATTTTAAAATCATATGTGTCAGAAAGAATTTTCCAGGTCAAGGAGGATGGTGCTACATCCGTATTCCATAACATAACAGCTGGAGTGCCACAGGGCTCGGTGCTTGGGCCTGTACTATACACATTATATACATCCGACTTTCCTAAGATCCCAGACGTGACCATTGCAACTTATGCAGATGATACAGCAATTCTAGCATCTAGTGGGTGTCCTGTGCAAGCCTCCAAAATCCTACAAAACGGCCTCAACAGGATAGACAAATGGCTCAAACAATGGAGAATAAGAACTAGTACATCTAAGTCAGTCCAGATAACATTTACCTTAAGAAGGGAAAACTGTCCACCAGTCACTCTAGGTGGTGAACGACTTCCTCACCAAGATTCAGTGAAATACCTAGGAATGCACTTGGATCGAAGGCTGACTTGGAGGAAGCACATACAGACCAAGAGAGATGAGATCAACCTAAAACATAGGGGGCTGTTCTGGCTACTTGGTCGAAACTCAAAACTATCAGTGGATAACAAGCTCCTGATCTACAAGACAGTACTTAAACCAATATGGACCTATGGCATCCAATTGTGGGGTTCAGCTTCTGACTCAAACATAATGATGATACAGAGAGTTCAAAACTGTATTTTAAAGCACTCCGCAAATTCACCCTGGTTTATAAAAATTGATGAGCTCCATAAGTACCTAAATATAAACACAGTCAAGGATGAAATTAGACGCCACAGCTCCAAATATAAATCAAGGCTAAAAAACCATCCTAACCATCTAGCAGTGCAACTCACAATCCCTAAGAGCATGGGACGATTAAAGAGGCGCAAAATTATGGAACTTGATAGTCAATTGTAGCTGACTGTAGTAACTTTAGGAGTGGAGTCCTAATGAGGACTTCAACTCTACACGCCAAATTCTCACCACAAATCTGCTCATAGTCAATGACTGATTGCATGATAAACGCACAAAAAAAAAAGGAAAAAAAAAGTTATGATGAGTTGCTGCATCGCTATCTTCCCTCTATTGTTATTCTATCAAATCCTGTCCATCCTAAGGTTGCCTGGAAGAGATCGCTCTTAGCGATAAGGCCGCCCATTGTACATTTTATTGTTAACAATTTTTTGTTGTATGTGATCTTTTATGTTCTGTAGATGTGCAATAAAGTTTTATTCTATTCTATTCTTCTAAAATACCTAAATAATTGGATGGATTTCCTTTCAATTTAGGATTATAAAGAGGATCCTGCATGTACCTAAATACAAAGACTAAAAAAAGAAACCATATAAGTATTTGTATTTTTTACTTATCTTTAATAAAAAAAAATCGGGAGCGTTCTCCTCTTGACTTTCTCGTATACCGGAAACGACTCAAACGTTGATAGAAACCTTATATTTTGATTTCATACATGCATGGTAAATTTTGGTCACCCATCTGAGTACCGACCGCGCACTTGATTGCTTAACTTTCGCGATCAACGACTCAAAAGTTGATAGAAACTTTATATTTTGATGTCATACATGCATATTAAATTTGGTTGCAATAAGTGTTATCTTGTTAACGCACAGACACATACAGACATAATTCCAAAAACGGAATTTTTGGACTCAAGGAGGTCCAAAACGTGTAAATCCGTCAAAATCTCGAGGTCGAATTTTTTGACAATTACAAGATTTCCTCTATACTGCGTATACGAGAAAGTAAAAACGGTCATGTTTTTAGACCATCAAAAGTCTTTAGATTATACTAAAATATGTAGATTAGAGAATTGTTAAGGCTGAAAACCAAATCGGGTCTCCTTGTCAGCAATTTTTCATCATCTAGCTTAGCAACCGTTAAACAGTCCAGTGAAAATGAAAATGAAAATGATTTTCTTAACTTATTTTCTTAAACTGTACTTTAATCTCCACTGAAAACGAATATAGATATGCCTTTTTTATAACACCAACTGAAGTTAAAAGCTGACTAAGCAATCAGGATTCTGACAAACAAAATTTATACGCAAAACAAAAGAAAAGAATTTCTGAGACAAATGTTTCAAGTCACTATAGACACTTGTTACAAATAAATTTGTTTAAAAAGTGCACTAATTTAAGAAGAATATGTACAATTTTAAATATATATTGCCACAGATTGGATTGTACACATTTATGATTCATCTTACACAGAAGAGGTCAAATCTGTTGATAATGTACGAACTTTGGCCAGCCATACATACCTTTGTTTCTAAACAAGTGCATTAATATAATTTACTGAAAATATTGTTGAAAACATTAGGTAACGTAAAATTTGATAGATAAAGTTTCACTAAGCACAAGATAACTTACTCATTATCGTCTGATTATCGTCTAGAAGTGGTTTTACTGTACCATGACTTGAAATAAATTTCAAATGCCGCAAAGATAATTTTGTATTAGGGCATCCACAATGACGGTATCTTTTGCTAACTATATGTTTATTTATTGACTTTTTTGTAGACAACATCGCATAGCAAAGAATCTTCCAGAAACTAACCACTTCTATCGAAATATTATATTAGAATAAGAACCTCGGTTAAGACCGCCAGCTTTCGTGAGCTTCTTGTAAAAAAAAATAGAATCGTTTAAGGAAACGATTAATCTTTTTTTAAAAGTTGCGTGTTATTCACATCTAACTTTCTTTTTAGTAAGGACTAAAAAGAAACTTAGATGTGGATAATACGTAACTTTTTCTTTAATAACTGCAAGATATCTATTTGTTTAAAATGAACTAAAAATACTAACCTCCATGATGAGCAACGGGGCTGGTTTTCCCGGAATGAGCGCGGTACTGATCACTACATCAGAAGACCTGGCCTCCTTGCCAAGTAGAGCCCTTTCCGCGTTAAGGAATTCTTGACTCATCTCCTTGGCGTAACCTCCAACACCAGCGCCTTCTTCCTGTTTATAAATTTATTTATTTAAAATATTTGCTGTAAAATACTCTTAAATAGGTAAGTAGGTACTTAAAACATTATTATCATTATCATAAATTTTGGGACTAATGGCGTCACAGCGACCTAAGAAAGAAAAACAATTCTGACCAACCATCAAGTTAGTCTACTTAGGTCTTACATATATTCCTTCTGCTGGGCGCTTTCCAAAGATTTTAAAATTTTCCTAGCCAAGATTATATTTTGATTTCTTTTAGGTTGAGAACTTAAAGATATAAAAAGCAAATAACAGCTTTTTAAAATTGGGATCTTGGGATCTCATCACAGTCCTCATCCCACATGCTAGATAATTTCAGATAGTTTTATCCTTTTCTCCCTATGTTTTCATCATCACCATCATTTCAGAGACGCCCACTATTGGACATAGGCCTCCCCCAAGGATCTCCAAATCGGTTGGTCCTGCGCTGCCCGCATCCAGCGGCTTCCCGCGACCTTTACTAGATCGTCAGTCCACCGTGTGGGGGGCCTACCAACGCTGCGTTTCCCGGTACGTGGTCGCCACTCTAGGACCTTTCCGCCCCAACGGCCGTCAGTCCTCCTCGCAATGTGCCCTGCCCACTGCCACTTAAGGTTCGCAATTCTTTGGTCTATGTCGGTAACCTTGGTTCTCCTGCGGATCTCATCATTCCTGATATGATCACGCAGAGAAACTCCGAGCATAGCCCTCTCCATTGCTCTTTGGGTGACCTTGAGCCTTCTTATGAGGCCCATTGTAAGCGGCCACGTTTCGGTTCCATAAGTCATCACTGGCAACACACACGAATTAAAGACTTTAGTCTTGAGACACTGCGGTAGATGGACCGAGAATATGCCGCGTAGCTTCCCGAACGCTGCCCAGCCGAGTTGGATTCTATCCTATCTATATGATATCTCCCTATGTTTTAAGGAAAGTAATTTTACATTCACTGGCTTCAAAATCATTTCCAAATCGATCACGAACAATTATTCTTGAGGATCCGGTTATAATTTAGATGGATAGAAAAGGAATTAAAGTTATTATGAAGGGCATGAGCAGGTTTTAAGCTACAGTTTGTTTTATTTCATGTATTTTTAAATTAAATATGGTGCCATTTTATATGTAAGTATTTTATTATCTTTATTAGATTTATCTTAAAAGTATTAATAGCGCCAACTACTAAAAATCATCTTTAAATATATGTATGTATTAATTAAGTGCTATTCTAAAAAAATCGAAATCAAATGGTTATATTCTATAATAGTAAGTAGATATGAACATAGCAAACAAAACCGGTTAAAACAAATTCATGTGTAATTAAAACAAGGTCATAAGACATTTGGCTTGAACAGTCTCTACATTCACGTGGTTACAATGAAACAATTTTATCAAAAATATCTCATGTTAACGCCATCGTTATTCTTTTTACCGACATTTTAAATGTGTTGACAAATTGAAAACTGAAAAGTTTTAAATAAATAAATCATTGATGGCTTATCTAAATAATAAGTGGAACGAGTTGATTACAATTTTGATTGATTACAAAGTAATGGTTAACTGACGATCGTAATCTTTAAGTTTAGATAACTTGTCGATACGTGACAATGGACAGCGTAATTCGGAGATAAGTGGCCGATATCGAATTGGGTAGATTTTAAAACGATTACTTCAATATCGTATTTTCCACTTTCAGTAGAAGTTACTGATATTGTAACGCAACGCAAATAATTTATAGGCATTCAATGTCATATCAATATCGATGCATTTGCCGATTGGTTGCACAAATAAGTGAGATGGAAACGTGACATCCACAGTGTAATCTCTTAAGGTATCAAATCTATAAACATAAATATAATATACTGGGTGTAAAAGACATGAACAGTCAAACGAGAACCATGTATTCTATACATCAAAATAAGACATATTTCAATAAAAATACTGCTGGGAAATGATTTTTATTTTTTGGTGTTAAAAAATATTGCAAATTGTACCGCGCAATGTAAAGGGCTCAACTCGCACGCAACTCGCAAAACCGCGATAATTTTGCCAGACGGTTCGTTAGTGTCCGTGCGCATCGAGTGAGCTACATTGAACGCTAACGTTTTGAAGTCATTTTTTGTTATGAAATACTAAAAAAATGATAATGTTTCTTTGGACAATAATTAAGAAATAACGTATAAAACATAAAAAAATGTCCCCTGTTGTGCATCCTCTGTTATTAGCTGGTTCTCCTGCATATCCGCTTTCACAACATCCAACCAGCGCTTTTTGGGCCTACCACGCGATCTCACTAATATGACTTTTAATTGCTAGTAAGCGCTCGTACTTGCAATTTCACACCGACGCATTTTAAGACTGATTCGCAGTAATATCTGAACGACCGTCGATTGCAGTTACTCACACGGATAAAAAAGGATGATAGCCGATATAACGTACGAAATGGTTTAGTTATGGTGTTATGAATCTCTTAAATCCTTACACTTCAACGCTAGGATTTTCTGTACTTACCTCGCTTTTGTACTCAGTTTAAGCCCCAGACTAATTTCAATCACTCTTATTAAATATTTCAAGAACTTTTTAACTACCGTTTTGTTCCATACCCCCATAATGCCCCACATACATAATATGTTAGAATCTTCGTACAAATATGTCATAATATTACGACTTATAAGCAAACCCCGGTGTACACTAAGGAAACGTCAATTATTATGCTAGAAAACGTAGTACCTATATGTATATCTATATATGTATAAATAAGACAAGTACCAAGGCTAGACAGTAACCTGCATTGAAGTGATATCGAACTTGCATCCTCTTTAGTGTGCACAACCGCTGCTATACAACGTAAACAAAATAATTCAATAATACTACAATGATATATCTACGTACTGAATATTAGATAACGACTTTATGAGATGTTACGTAATCAGTCACAATTCATTGAGAAGATTTGAATTAGTTCAAGGTCGCTTCTTATGATTTTATTTTTGCTTTTAGGGACAATTTTACTAGTTCATGATTTCGTTACCTTAGTCTAATCCTATTAATAAATTCTTAGATATTTTTTAATAAAAAAAAGAACATTGAGAAACTTTATTGAAATTTCATTAAAAGCTGTTCACTGGTTTTAAAGATTATTATAATATTATTCAAAAAAATAATTGTTTAGCAAATGCTTCAGTTTAAAATTAGAAAACGCAGTTCGTAACACGCCTTTGAATAAGTACATGCAGTTGCAATTTGTTTGCATAGGTGAAGAATGTCAAGACGAATGATACAATCTTGCATACAAGAGTACATTTTTGTTCAAATTGCAGTATCATATAACAAAGGTAGCAAGCTAGTCTATAAGCGATTGTAGTAGTGCTTTGCTCAGCTCTTGGGAGGTATTTGCAATTAAGTAGAGGAATACAATGAAAAGCTTAAACACTTAAAATACCTAGAATCAGTATTTGGTAAACCTAATAAATAAAATAAATAATACTACCAGCCAAACGAAATATATCACAAAATATTATGTTAGGGCAAAATCTTATAAGGGCGTTCGCACCGTTAGGGTAAGGACTCACGTAGCGATTTTTACCCGCGACCGCCGCGGTTGCGGGCCCGCAGCCTTCGTAGAATACAGATATTTATGTAAAAAATTAAAGCACATTTGACGACGCGTTTTGACGCGGCGAGTGCGATTGTTTGAGTGCGACGCGGCGAGTGCGATTGTTTGCGGGTCCCGCTGCACCGGCGGTCATCTTGTACCGGCGGGCGCGGGTCGTGGTCCCGCAGCCGAGGAGGGTGGCACCTGCGTGCTTTGCGATCGGTTGGCGGGACCGCAGTGGGCAGCGGGAGGCAACTCAACTGATCGTTTAACTGCTCGTCTTGCAACCGCCTATCTTGCGATAATCAACCGCCAAGATTGCGAGCGATAATCGCAACCGCGACGGCTGCGTAACCGCACAAAACTCCGGCCTCATGAGTTTTGAAAATAAAACTCCATTCCGCCACCGCAGCGGGCGCGGGTAAAAATCGCTCCGTGAGTCCTTAGCCTTAAGCGGACCAACCTGCGGCGGGCTCACGTCACGCCTCACCATCGCCTCACGCAGCGCCGCTAGTACAATTATCATTGCGCGTGTGTATAGGCGTATCATAAGGGCGGTTATATTAGAGTTTTTATCTGAGTCTATATGTTATGTTCGTTTCGGCATACGCGTTTATTATTATCCAAAAAACCGAACTCGCATACACTGGCTTATTCCGGCGTGTTCGCTCGAACAGGTAGTGGTGAGTCAGTATCAATATGGATTATAGTACGAGCTTATACTTAAACGCTTCAACAATTGTACGAGTTGCGCGTGTGGTACAAGGCGCGCCTAATACACGCGCTTACAAAACCGATTACCTAATAGGTACGCCCTAGCCAAAAGAAATAAAGTCAGTCAATCAGCCTCAGGTGGACTGACGATCTAGTAAAGGTCGCAGGAAGCCGCTGGATGCGGGCAGCGCAGGACCGTTCGGTTTGGAGATCCTTGGGGGAGGCTTATGTCCAACAGTGGACGTCTCTCGGCTGATATGATGATGAATCAGCCCATATGCCATGGCTAGATTGCTGTGTGGAGAATTTGTATCAAAGTCTACGAAATTGAGAGAACATCCGGCGTGGCACGCGGCGCGTGTCCATGGACTAAACGTTGCGGACGCACTTACTGTCATATCTAGTTTATTGTTTATCCATTACTTTTTTTATATATATTTCCACGCTCACGCCAATTATCTAGCCCAAAGTAAGTATCTTTAAGAACTTGTGTTATGGATACTAGTTATCGGACATTTTTAAAATACATAATAATTTTAGGTTTTTTTTATAAAATAAACTTAAATAAATATACTAAAGAACCATGACTCGCAAACAAATATTCGTGTTCGTCACACAAATATTCGCCGCTACCAGTATTCGAACCCGGACCGCTTAATATGTGGACTAGACAGCTATACTGACCACTCCACCATGGGATGCAGTTTCGTGAACATCAACCACCTTAAACTAATCTTACCTTCATGTCCATAGTAATGAACTGTGCGCCCAAGCTCTCAATCTGCTCCCTGACCGCGGGGCGTGTGTCGAAGGCTCTAACAGCGGCGCCCATGCAGCGGGCTTGCGCGGCCGCCGCTAAGCCCGCCACTCCGCCACCCACCACTAGCACGCGGCACGGCGGCACGCGACCAGCGGCCGTCATTTGACCTACGTCACGATACCACATGAGCGATGATACCTCGTGACACGTGGTTGACAGGGCCGGATTTAAAGGTCTGGAGGCCTCAGGGCAACAAAGGAGTGGAGGCCCCTTAGCCCCAAATTATTTTCCAAATAAAATGAACAATTTTTTTCAATCGAGTTTTCGGTTACAAAATAGGCATACTTCTTTACGACCTTTAATCAACGAACAAAATAGAAAGATATTATTATTATTATTATTTAAGTATATGTTTTTTAAATCTCAGCTTTTCAGCCGGTTTAAATGTTATCTACGGGCGAGTGCCAAGTAAATAACATTGTATTTTAAAATATATATGTAAATATTCTGTTGTTTATATTGGTTAGTTGTGTGTATTGTGTGATATTACCGAACATACATTATGAGGTGCTATTTCATTGTCTTTTATTTGCATAAACTTCCTGACGGTTCTGCAGGTATTAAGTATGGCTGCCTTCTGTAACTTTATATACAAGTGATCCTTTATGTTTAATAATTTAAGACTATTGTGGAGATGTTTAGGGATGACGCCTGTACTTGACAATACTATTGGGACTATGCACACTTTCTCTTGTCTCCAAATCCTTGTTACTTCCTCTCTTAAGTCTGTATATTTATGTACTTTTTCTGGGATGGTTTTGGTCATGTTATGCGTTTTATTATTATTATTATTATTATTCATGTAATCATGTTTGTACAAAGTACCGCAGGTAAAGGTAAAACGCGAAATAAAATATGAAAGGAAAAGTTGTTTACTGGTGTTTACTAGTCTGAATTTGAATTTGTTTTTTCCGAAGTCTATTGTGGGGGCCCCTCTTTTGTGGAGGCTCTGGGGCTGTAGCCCCGCTTGCCCTCCCTTAAATCCGGCCCTGGTGGTTGAAGTTGAAAATTGGAATAATTCTTATCGTAACGAGGATCTACACGCGACGTATCCCTTGGCGGGTACTTCTAACTGGGAGTGGGAATGTCCACCGAATGTATAGTATTTTCGTGAGACAGTAGCTTATCAACAAGTGAGCAAAGTTATTACGTTGTAACGTTCAATTCGTATTCGTTGTCGTATTAGATATTCTTCGTATTATTCGTATTAGATATCTACCGCGAGACAATTAAAAACAATTGTGTCTGGATTTTATTAGTGATCCACAGATTGATCGTCGCTCGTCGTTTTTTTAACAAGTGAGCAAAGCTATTTTTTATTGCGCGTGCTAACTTTAAATCACGAACCAGCGAAGTAGTCTAGTATTGAAACTGAGCGCAATGAGTGATTTAAAGGCAGGAGACAAAAAAAAATTGCTCTAACACAACTTTTCACAACAATACAAGATACATAAAGAAAAAAGAAGATGTAGGTACCAGCTTAACACGCATTCCGAAGCGTGGGGGAAAATCGCATTGAAAACTCTTTGGACACTCATCTGTTACTTAGTTTCTTAACACTTGCGATTGTTACTAGGAACGCACGTCCGCGACGCCATTGAGCTTCTTCGTTATCATAGGATAATCATGATCGAAGCCTTTGTTTGTCTGTGTGAAAATTGTGTGAGTTGGCAAGTGAACGTGTCCTAGATCAACACAATCCTTTACGAGGTTCTAATCATCCGAATCAACGCTCCCGAGTATGAGGCTGGAATGTACGTTTAACATAATCTCAGTGCTTACCAGAGAAGAATCTAGGGAAGTGTGCGGCAGCCTCGATGACTGCTCTGTAGCCAGCTACGTTCGCCATCGAGCTGAGGGCATCGAAGGCCTGCGCGCGACTGATGCGCGGCACACAGTCCATTGCTGGAAAACATTTAAGTTGCACAGAGTCTGACCAACAAAAACGACATTGTATTTAGAACTTTGTAAGAAGAACAGACGTAGGTAACCAACATACTATACAGCAGAAACTGCTTAGTAGTACTGCAGATCTCTTGTGTTATATAAGTACCTCCACCCAAAAGACGTTACATACAAGAAATACAACACAGTTATTGTATTTCTTATATGTCTTTTGGGGATGCATAAATTTATCGAAATGTGAGACAAGTTTAGTGTGAAAAAAGTATAATATACGGTATAAAACAGTAACCTTCCGAACGAGACCTTATCGCACTATTTATCGCATGGGAACTTTAACGATTTGGTTTTGGTTCTTGGTTCTACGATCGTAAATAGGGAAGTTATGCTTCCATATATTGGCTATTCTATTCTTAATTATTATTATTATTAATTAATGGCTTCGTGACACATTACGATGAAGAATTTTGCCAATGTCAAGTGGAAATTATTCTAAAGTAATAATAAATTGTATGGTTAAAAAATGGAGTATTACAACAGGAACTCGTGTGAAACTCCTATATTGGCTAGTACACGAGTGTACACGTGACTAATAAAGAACAAATGCCGTTTTTACTGACACCAACTTCCTTACTATATTATGATAATAATATTATGATAATAATAACAAAAGCCTTTATTTCTCAGACCAATTAAATTTAAACTTCTATATCAAACTAATATTAAACTAGTTGTCTATTGATATAGGCCTCCTTCAAATAATGCCATTTCTTCTGTTATGCCGCACTCTCCTCCATCCCTTCGGCATATCATCCTCCCATCTCTTTTGTGTTCTGCCTCTCTTTCTTTTGCTATCGTTAATTAGCTAAGGCTTCTTTAATTGAACAACTATTTGGGTGTTTATTACCTAAAATAGGTGTAGGGAGGCTTACGCCCTGAAGTGCGCATTATAATACGTTTGCGGACTGAATTTCGACAGTACATTACTTCGACATGTAGCTAACTTGGGAGTCTATTGTTTTATACACCTAAATGGCTGAGTGATGAGTAGGTTACGGTTATTTTTTTTATGACCAGGCGGAGTGCAATGTTTTTAGAAGAGTACGGACACAAAAACATGTCGAAGTATTGTACTGTCGAAATTTAGTCCGTAACCCATATTCGTTGTCTTTCATGACGCAGTAGTAGATAGTAAAATAATAAACTTTAAACTCACCAAATGCGTTGACTTTCTTAGCTGCAAGTTTCTTAATGAGATCTTGGTTTTGCGCGGGATAGAGGAAGGATATGAGAGTACCCTCATCTTGGACATTCTGAATTTCATTTTCTAATAAAGGTCTAACTTTGAGAATTATATCTGGAAGATGGAAAATTAGGATTAAATTCAATTCTTATAACAATACAAATATATTCACCAAATCTTAAATGTTATTACTAGATTGGAATGTATCCCTCAGACTTGTGACTTTGGCACCAGCTTCCTCATATGTTTTATTAGGAAAATTAGCTAAGGCTCCAGCGTTCTCTTCCACATTGACCGTAAAGCCTTTCTTGACTAATTTGCTAACTACGGCTGGTACTACTGCAACTCTATAACAGAAAACATTTATCTATATATTAATATGTGAAGCAAAAACTTTGTATGTTACTCTTTTTACGAAAATTGCGCGGATGGAGGAGTATGAAATTTCACACACTTATGATTTATACAGAGCAGGAGTGCAGAAGGCTAATATCTTTTTCTTATTCTTATTCTTAAATAAGGGACTGAGGCTGTATCTCAGAGCACTTCGACCCTATGGGATCTTTTGTGTTTCCCCTTACCTTATCACCCATCCCCACCAACATCGAAAACATTTTGTATGAGTTTCACGATGTTGGCGGGAATAAGGTCTATAAAGTCCTCTGGTTTAGGGTAAGCTAAACCTAGGACCCTTAGTCGCCTGTTGACTAGTGCATCGCAGTCACATAGTATGTGCTCCATGCTTTCTTCTTCCTCACCACACATTCTACAGATGGGGTCATCAGCTTTGCCTATTGTGCACAGGTGTCTTCTAGTGGCAAAGTGGCCAGTGAGAGCGCCTATGAGGCAGCGGATTTGGGTTCTGCTGATTCTTCCCATTCTTTTAAGGTAGCCTATGTGTGAGGATCCTAAAAAATTCTTTGAGTGTGTCAGTCTGGGAGTGGATAACCATTCCCTGAGGTGCCTCTTTTGACAATACTCCTTTAGTGCCATTTTTATGGTACTTCTAGATAATCCTACAAAAGGCTCGGGCCCATAAATGTTTTGAGCCGATCCCTTCCTTGCTAGTTTGTCAGCATTTTCGTTACCTTCAATCCCTATGAAACAAAATTATGGGTAACAAAACATTGATTTAACATTATTTCGAAAAAAATAATAAAATAGAAAAAGAATTTACGATGGAATGAACTTGTAAATAACAACTATTCGAGAAAATGAAATTGCGATGTAACCTGATTCTAGGAGTTGTTAAATATTGTATAAAAAGATCTGCAAATAGTTTTATGGGAAATGAATGATGAAAATCGTTGAAGTTAATTGTGATAAAGTGATGGGTTCCCAGTTTGACTAGGTTGTGTTTGCCTAGATTATTTAGTGTGTGTATCGCATTTAAAATATCTAATATCTTTTTAAAATTATGCATAAAAAATTCAGTAATTATAAATCCATCCATCATTAACTCAATAAAAAAACATTACACACACTATCATGTATTTGACACATACACATACATTAATGCATCTGTAAGGCTTGATAGCAGTACTATTTAATGTTTCCTATTGCCTCAACACTCTCCAGAAGGTGCGAAATTTAAGTCAACACTGTCAGTGAACTTTTGATTATATTGTCTAATTTATCACAGAATTACACATGGGATGTTACAATGTTGGTAATGGCTAGCAGAGTGGTAACTCGACTTAAGTTTGCTTACGGACTACTTAGTGACGACTGTGGAGCTCAGTGTGCAACTGAAGCTCCTGACTGAGTTTATTGAATCACCACAATTTACATTGTATGTGATCCTACACATCTTTACTTTCTTTTTAAAAAAGAAATAAAAGATTTTCCCAATATCAAAATAAATAACATAAAATGAATGTAGTCAGTATTACCTTCTTTCTTCATTCCATAGTTCTTTTGGTATACCTATACTAAGTTTCGTATAAGGTACACCTGGCACCTGCGGTGGAGTAGATGATGAGCTAGATAGCCTGCAGTGTAGTCTTCGAGGCAGTGGCTTATAAGCTTGCAGTATACGTAAACACCCACACATTTTATCTAATTTTTGTTAGCTACAAAAGAAAAAAGAGCATTAGTATTGTAATATACACTTGTGGAATTAATCCTTGGCATTGTCTAATGCTTCGGTTTCCTCAGCAAGCACATTCAGCACATATTTGGGGAACCTTATCTCTAATATATTTAAAATCAACACACATTACTCGCATTTAAGTTAAATATATTTTTTACACATTTTACTGGAAGACTGTCACAGATGACCCGTTTATAAATTACTTACAATTCATATTTAAAATTCTTTTAAGTTAGTATATAATTGATATTCAAAAAAAATGTTCCTCTATTTGTTTCATTCTAGTTGTTTAAAAACTAACACAGTATTCATAGCATCTAAAAGTGGAGTAGGCATTTTATCATCAAGAAAATCTAGGAAATACATTTGAGCTGACTAACAGACACCCTGATTCAAGAAGTCTAAACCTTGACATATATCCACCCGGGTGTGTGGTATTTCAGTTTTAATCTATTAATAGCGGCTAAATAATTAAAGAGGATTACCACCGATTAAAATAACATGGAATGAAGTAATTACAAAAGCTATGTAATATTATCTCAGAAATTATTAATAGAAACTTAAATAATTTAAAACCTTTGTGAGTTGTGTTATAGTCCTATCGCTTAAATAAATAGATAATCATTTACCTTGTTTCCAGGATATTAACACTGTTGTAAAAAATGGTGCGTATTACAAATAAAAACACTCGACTATAGAAACTTTACACACTATAGGAAGTTCGAAAATTAAAATAATGCTCAAAGAGCGGGTGGCACTCGTAATAGTTTGCCGAGCCTGCTCTAGAACTTTTCCCGTTTACAGTGCACTTTAAAAGTATATAAAATAATGCAAGATTTATTGCCTATCATTTAGTACGCTATATAAAGAAAATACTAATAAAAGTGAAATAAATACAATGCACCTTTTTTAGCGTGTCAATCGCACCGGCCTGCCGGCGCCCAGCTGGCGGAAGCCTGGCTTGACACTAGTGATGTAACATGGCTTGGGCTTAAAATATCTAGTTGATTTCAGTTCAGTATAAACGATTATTTTTAAAAACGAAGTTTTTGTTCTTAGCGTTTGATAGAAGTCACAAGTTAAACAATTTACATTGATTCGTGTATATATATTTATATAAATATAAAAGTAAAGTCACGATCAGAAATAGCTTAACACTTTAGTATAGCACCATTTCATAATCATAATATATGCCAGCACTTGTACAGTAGGTGCTGTAATAGTTGACACTTATTACAGTTCATAGATAATTCTATGAACTAGCGTTTGCACGCAACTTCGGCCGCGTGGAATAGTTACACTAGGCAGGATTTTAATTTTTGTTAGCTAGGCACTTAATTTTTTACTTACATACACATTTTCCAATAAATACATATATGCGGGTCGAAATTTCAAAAAACGCCAAAGTACATACTTATTTATCCCTTAACAAGTGCCTAAAATCAAAATTTTGATTTTAGGCACTAGTTAAGTTTTAGACTTTATCACATCTTTCCCCCTTTGAGGGGTTGAATTCTGAAAAAACCTAAAACGCGTATTTACTCATTTATCGATAGTAGTACTTCTGTGAAGTTTCGAATAAAATAGTCTAACTAATCTTTTTATCCTGTATGTTGCTGTTGTATTTTTAATGTATGCTTTTCCAATCGTGTGTGCAATAAAGTACAAATTATTGTTATTATTTTTATATAAATATTATTTCTATATCAATAAATAAATAAATAAATTTTCATCCCCTATTTTATACCATAAAGGGTAGAATTTCGAGAAATATTAAAATACCTTTGAAGTTGAGGAAAATGCTGCTTTTGCCTAGATATCGTGCAGTAGACATACAGTGAACCAGCGTCTGCTGAACTGCGCCACTGCACCCTTCTCTGGCCCACATCCCCCTCATGATTGCGCTATCTTGACGTGCTCGTTGGCTTACTGTAAGAACTTATATAGACTGAAGTAGTATTTATTGTATGTAAAATGTTTAAGGCAAGCACACTGTAACGCTGCGCATACGTCCTGCCCAAGAAATTTATAGGTGATTGGAAGCCACAACTCGAACAAAAAGTAAAGGCCTTGAAACATCTTATTATCGATTGGTCTCTATCTAACCACTAGAGCACGTGTCACGTGATCGTCTAATACGTCATAAATACGTATATCATCATATAGTCATCATACTAGTGGAGAGAGTTAGAAAGAGACAGTTAGGAAACGGTTAAAAAGGATACTTTGTTGTCAAAAAAAAAAAAATTAATTAAATTCCTTGAAAGTTTGTACAAAATCTGAAATAGTCGAAAATGGAACTACGATGTCATGTAAAAATGATGTTTGATTGGCGATTCCTATTGAAATCGAGTGCCATTTTATAACAATTCCGTAGTAGGGTTATAGCGTTTTACACTTTTTGAAAGAAAGAAAGGAAGATAATATTTATTCATTAATTGTCAAACACCACAAATTACAATATGTACTTTTACAGCCACTTAGCAATTAAAAGGCTTCTACTCACCATAATATCGAGAGCCCGTGGAGCCACGACCCTGATCTTCCGTGGATACCTCACACAATAACATAAACAGAACATACGCTATAAATATTATCTAAATTTAACAATATCGTGCTTATAAAGAACAAACAAACAAGAAATAAAAAACAAAATCAGCCACTTAAATTTAAGCACGGTGCCAAGCATCAGCTAAATAAGTATGTGTACATACAACCAAAAAAAGTAAATTCTAAAATTAATGAAGCTTATGCAAGCAAAATACGAATCTATTTCTATTATTTAACTAATTAAAGACAATTAATCGTTCCAATTGATCGGAAATCGCAACAATCCAATGTTATCATCAATATCGTAGAGATGAATCGACAGTGATCGGTCGGTCTTTACGATCGATCGTTATGATTTTCATCAGATTTAAAGAAACGATTAATCGCACCGTATATGGGGCCCGTTAGTCTGAGACATGTATAAATTTAAACAAATACATACTTAATTTTCAATATTTACTGCAGTCTGCAACTCGATTTCTTTTACCGGAAATTGATTCGACATTACACACATCACTATTGCTTTTTTTATTTGATACACAAACACATGCATGCACAGCACACACGCACTCACGTCACGTACACAACTACACAGTGGCAGAAGTCGGTCCTGAATGGTGTCGGTCGGCGTGTAATTTTAAATCATAAATACACGTAAAAAGTTTAAATTATACATAAAAATGGCTAGCAACAGTACCAAACGTTTATTTAACTACGTGAAAGACACCGCAGTTCAATCCACAAGAAATTGTAAGTACATTCAATTTGTTAAAGTTGAAATTTTATTGGTTAGGTAACTTCATGGAAGATTAAAGTCTACATAACTATTGTTGCTCAGATTTTTAAACATTACTGCTATTTTAAATTAAAATTTGACATTGCTATGATTAATCAACAAAGGAACTTGTATACACAATCTACATATATATTTTTAAAGTTTGTTACTGACGTGTAGTTAAAGGAAGGTACCTATTGCCGGCAATATGATACATAAAACAAAATATGAAACTATTATAATGTTAATTCTAATGAAAGCAAAAGCTTATTGCTTAAATGTTTATTTTTTTTTTACAAAAAGCCTACTTTAAGTCATTAATGTTTTAAGAATCTAAAATATTTTTTAGAACATAAATTTCCTACTTGTCTCTTCAGTACATGTAAATTACAATAAATTTTGCATTAATTAAACACAGGAAAGATATATTATGAGTAGTTAGAATCATCAATGTTTGCCACAAAAATTACAAAAAAACTTGTTGCAACACAATGGCATTTGCATATTGAATCCATGGAATTCTAAAAGTTTTCATCTCATCCTATGAGCCTTCCTTCACATAAAATACTAGCTTCCGTCTGCGACTTCGTCCGTGTGGACATGATCCCCTTAGGGGTGGAATTTTCAAAAATCCTTTCTTAGCGGATGCCTACGTAATAACATCTACCTGCATGCCAAATTTCAGCCCGATCCGTCCAGTGGTTTGGGCTGTGTGTTGATAGATCACTATGTCAGTCAGTCAGTCACCTTTGAGTTATATATATTTAGATTATTGGTAACCTATGATTTTTATTTCAGTCAGCCATAATAATTGCTCCATTTATTATGGCCATAATCCATTTAAAAATGGAGTCATATCATTACAGTCAACCATAGTAAATGCTTAACACACATAAAATAAATCGTCAAATAGAAATCATACTTTTTATGAATGAACTGTACAAGGTGGGGTATGTGATACCCACATACAATTTAGGGTCTCTTGGATCTCTGGGCTCTCTTGGTGGTCACCCCTGGACTGAATTGGCAACACAGTATGGAGCAGAGACATAGCAATTCCAGCTTGGACTTCTGAATTCGGTGTTTTCACAGTTTTAAAATTATTGAGATTTTTGGCGTACTGGGTTATGTCACGTCCCACCTAGTACATGGAATGTTAATTAATCATTTACCTTAGATTAGGCAAGTAGATAATTAATTATGGTTCTAAATAAATAATATAATTAATATATTACTTATGTTATTTTTAATAACATAATATAATTTATATTTTTTACAATTAATTAACTCCTTGCACAACAATATAAAAATGTAGTAGCAAGTACCTAGATTTGTTCTATAATTTCTTTTCTTGAATATTCTTTTTTAATAGATGGCTCTGCGAAAAGAGTTGTGGCGTCCAAGCCTGTTGTGGAAATGGATGGAGATGAGATGACCCGTATTATTTGGGCCGAGATCAAGGAAAAACTCATCTTTCCCTATGTCAAGGTCAGTGTCAATTTTTTTTCACATGCAAAATAATTTGTAATATAAGTTAATGTAAGTATACAAAATGATTTAATTTCTAAGGATGAAATTTCATACTATTTTTTTTTATGTTATAAAGTGTTTGAACTCCTATAAATATTAATTTGATATATGGATTCACTTAAATAATTTATTGACTCGCAATTTTCCGTTATTTTTTATGACCAAGCGTAGTGGAATTATTGTCACATCACTCACTCACACTACAATACTCAATACAGTGCGCAGTTTTGTGATACGGCGTTTTACACGATGGCTGCGACATTAATTTATACTCACCCTACATAGTTTCTTGCAGACGGCGGCTTTTTACAATCCGGCGCGCCTTTATGTAATACGGCGTGTTATACGATATGGCTGCGACATGCATGCATGCCTATTATTCGGAAGGATAACGGGTATTGTCGGACTTGAACCGACTACTGCCTTAATTCCATTCACTGAGACTGAAATAGAAGGCGACGTCTTCTAGGCCTTTTCTTGAAGACTGGTGTAAAGGGCTCTCTTATTCCGAACCCTACAGGGAACTGACTAACAACCACCTGAGTAAAGTGGTCGTCAATCGGCTGGACCGGTTGATGCAGATATCGGGACCCCGCCCCAATTTCTGAGTGATCTAGGCTAGGGTGACTCCCGTCGTTGGAACAGGCGTCTCCTTTGCCCAGCTCTGCGAGGGTTGGACAAGATGCATACAACACACTTTCATATCTGTCTGCTGATATGTTTTAGGAGTATAACAGTTTGTCGATTTTTGTTAATTCGATCACTAAAAGTATAGGGGTTTGATCTGATTGCTTGATCAACCTGTCACTATTTTGCGGCACTGCATGATGTAGCTATGCGTAACTAAATGTTACCTAAAGCTGTGCTCAACCTTTTTGTTTATAAAAAGGTCAAGCAAATGAGCTCCATTCCATTAAGCAGAAGTAGAGTCCAAATGCGAAGGTAGCTAGTGCGAGAGATAAAGCGCCGCGCTAGCCACCCTCGCCCTTTTTTTTGACGGGGATGTCAAATGCATTTACGCATTGTCCGTGCGGGATGGTGCCAACCGTAAGGAAATACCCACTAAACATCCTCCCCGGCCTGACCTTCAGTGCGCTATTACGGGACGGCTCGGGATCTGCGCACGTAAGCGCAACTACACCGAGACCAAACGCTGCCCGTCTAGGCATTCCTTGCACCAATTGGTGGCCAGCAGCCATTCCTCCACCGACGGCTGCTCGACCTGGCGCGTCCTCCTGACGAGGACACCAGGAGCAGCCATCGGACCGCACCCGGGGGACTGCGGGCGCGGTCGTGGCCCTGAACAGGGCCGTCCGGAACTAGCCGTGGTGGGAAAACAAAAACAACTCGACGATGGCATGTGACTTTGTATGCCAAGGGGACACACTTGACATCAAAAGCCACACCCGCCGAGAACGTTTCCCCACCCACGTTACCAGGGTTCGACACGAGGAGGGTTCCGGACGTGGACCCCAGCCACCCTCGCCCTGAATTTTGGAAGGAGGGAACACGTGTGCTGGCAGTGTATTCCTTTTCCCTTCCCTTCTCCTTTGCTAGCTTTGGAATGGTCACCGACAAACAGTGGCTACTGTTTGTCGGTGACAACGTAGATATCTACGCGTAGACCTTAAAAGGAAGGGAAATGGTGGGATTAGGGAAAAAAGCTCCTCAGAGCACTCGCCGTGGTAGACGATAGAATGTGCTCAATGACGCAACATCGCTACGCAATTGGAGAGACTCAAGAAGAGAGAGTCACCTCTTCGTCGTGGATGACGCGGATCGCGCGACACTGCAACCTATCCAAAGCATCGAGTAAGTACTTGGCGGAGCCATCCCACAGGTGCGAGCAATACTCGTACGCTGGGCCGTACTTGCGTCTTGTATAGCAAGCACAGGTTGATCAGGCGTGAAAAAACTCATAGTTTCCGTAAAGCTGTTTTTATCACGCTTTCGATGTAATCTTTCGGATTCAAGTCGCAAGGGAAGGGAAAGGAAGGGCGACGTTCTAGCCGTAAACGCGCACAACTGCGTTTTCTTGGCATTGAACTCGACCAAATTTTTTTATCATTAGTCCATAATCCTGTTTAGCTAAGAATTTAAAACTACGCTCATTGTAACTGTAGTATCTATTGTTATGTACATTAAATTATCACATCAGGTTATCGTCATGACTGTTCATGTCAGCTTATCAGCACCTTTCTGGGCCAATGTTATTCGTTTAATTGTACTGGAAAATGTTTGTGTTAGTGCTTTATTTGTGACCTGAAACAGTAAACACAAATTTTAGATGCCGGTCATATTTTTTAATTACGGTATATTTGCGACGAGTGTTGGCATCGTACACGGTAAGCTGCAGGTTGCGGGAGTTTGTTGTGGAAGATTCCAGGTGTCAGGCAGGCGGCTGGCCATATTGCCCCGACCCCAAGCAAATTGCGTCCAGGGTAAGACGAATTATTATTTTGACTGAAGCGGCGGTGATATAGTTTTTAACCGACTTCAAAAAAAGGAAGAGGTTCTCAATTCAACTGTATTTTTTTGGCGATTTAGAATCACTTAGCAAAGTCCATTTTAATAAAAAATAAAACTGTTCGATTTGAAAGGGATAAGATCAATATTGGTACCGTCCGGACATAATTCAGAATCACTAATACTTATTAGCCTATAGATGATGCTAAGCATAGCAAAATACGTATGTCTTTATCACTAATGTTGTTGAGATTTTAAACTTCGACTTTGTGAACTGTTGACTAATAAGGGCGTGCACTCGATTTCGTCATTGTCACATTTTGTGTCTTTTCGGACCTAATTTTGAAGCAATGTGAACAGACTTTGCAAAGAAATTATAAGAAGGTTAATTCTTGATTAAAACCACTATAGGGATATTTTAATTTACACGTATAAGTTTTGTAAAGCGAGGAGAATCTTATGGCGCAGTTTTAAGAAAAGGCAATTTGGAGCTATCTTTCAGATGAAATACAAGCATGGCAAACAATACTTTCCAAAAAAAAAGTCCGATAGAAAATATACTAAGTATTATAATCCACTATAGAGCCTAAATAAGTACAAAATTGAAATAACATATTAAAAACGGATGCCAAAAAAAAAATTTGGTAAATTTTAATGACGATTTCTACAATGATTTAAAATTAAACTCATTTCATATATTTATTATATCATAAAACATGTAACGCTAGACATAATAATGATTATGATAATATTGTTTACTGCACTCAGATATTTTTAATAATTACATATTTGAAAAATAGTCTAAATCCGAGCTCGCGGCCATTTTTCGATCGAACCTTAGACCATTTAAGAACACACCGGGTCTTCCCAGCTAGTAGACCTATCGCTCTGCGGGCAATGTCTATGTGTGTATGGGGTCCCATAGACATATGTATCTAACAACAATACAGCGAAAAAAATATTATTGGTACTTCGATCAATGCACGCTCTTAATGTGTTGATAATAATAATACTCTTTATTGCACACACGATTAGAGAACATAGTACAGTAAAAAATAAAACGAACAAGACTTCCTTTATACTACGTACGAGAAAGTAAAAATGTACAAGGTAGGTAGACGGACTTATTGCTATAAAGCAATAAGTCCGTCTACTTCAGCCGTCCAGGCAACCTTGGGTAAAGGGTTACGTCGTACCTGCAAGATAGGTTGATATTCTGAATGTTTCTGATTGTATTCTGTTGATATTCTGAAGTGTTGAGATTTTCAATTGTTGATCATAATTATGGTATCGATCTTTTGATTGCTGATATTTTGATTGTTGATCTCGAGTATCACTCCACTATTCGAGTAATATGACCAGTCAGCGATAGGCTTCTTGCTGCCCTTCTTTTATCGCTTTTTAAAAGATACTGTATTCAAAAGCATTTTAGTTTCGTTATCACTTGTTTTAAGTGCGTCCTTTGGGTGGACATTTTTTTCGGTCGATATTTATCAGCATTTTAAATATTCGGCGCACACACCCACGCTTAGTTCATTGGCATGGCATTAATATACGCTCATGCGTCAAGGACACGGTATCATCTAACCTGTTCCTTTGTTACTTTTATTCTTACCAACTTTTCTAAACTGGATGATTCGTGACTGAATGCCTCTATTGTGAATCTCCAGATGTATAGGGAGCAGGTAATAGGTACGACAATTTGAAGGAAGTACGTTTTTGGGATATTAAACAATAAGTAACTTACCTTTAGAGCAAAAACATTTACCTGGACAGTAACAGACTGTGCACCTTTACCAACCTTTGTTTTTTGTGAGTTTGCTCGAAATTGCAAAGTTCCTTGTTCCTCAGGCCGCCACATACAGAGGGAGGACAATATTTTTCACGAGAATAGCTAGATATAATACTACTACTTATCTCCCAATTAGCCATCTAGCTAGCTCGACGAGCGTGATAGAAATGGATGTAGCTTTTAATACTTTTATTTTGACTCTTCTTGGAAACGTAACAGCGAAAGCCGCATTACTTTCAGTGGTTGCCGAGATTAGTGCGGTCATACTAACGGACATGTAGCGAATGAATACCTACCTTGCTCGGGGACTTTTATACTTTAGTTGTCTCGTAGCAATAATTAGACAGAAAACCAACTTTCTTAATAACCTTCTTATAAAATTTTCATACAAATTTTGACGATAGCGATAGGTACGAATACTTTCTCGAAAATATTCGTGCTCACCGAATGCAAGCGGCGGACGGCGCCTCACGATTGTGATAAAACCTTTAAATTACCGAGTACTCGGCATGGCGACTTCGCCACACTCGTGTTACAGCTTTTTGGAACTTGGTCACACAACCATACGTTTATGTAGGTAGGTACCATACGATTGGCAAAGGACAATAACCCGAACTTTTGCTTTAACAGAACAAGGATTCGTAATACAGAAAAGACGTGTCCAAAAGGCGACAAGCCCGCAAATACATTTTGTGCAATTTTGACGATATTTACTCATATAAATAATAAATTGGGTATTATTTTGATTAGTTTTTATCATTTTCTAGAAAATAATCAAACTTTAATCAATTTGATGTTACTATAATATCTTTGGCGGTGTTGCGGTGCCCATTCTTCACAATTTTCATAAATAATTTTGGACTACACTTCATGCATGTATAATAATTACAGAGGTTCAAAAAAATGCTTTTTACAAATTCCTTTCATGTTTCTTTGAAAGCACCATATTCAATTATTTTGCGAATCGAAACAGACGACCATCTTAAAATGCCTGTCTTCGAATACACCGTAGATCAATTGTAGCGCCAGTTGTTGTCAATTAAAAACAAATTACTGTACTGTACTGGCTAGCGAAAAACTTGTCTGTTGCACGATACTATAACGAATTTTATTACTATCAGAAAAGGTTGGTTTTCGCGGAATTCAGTTTGGATTTTATCAATTGAAAACCGCACCCACATTCGTAATACAATAATATAATTTCCTATCGTCGCGTCTGTTTTTTAAACCGTTTAATGTCACGAGTTTTGATTATTGCAACTATCTATGTTCTGTGATTGCAACGTTTACTTCTAAGTACGTTTAAGACAACACTAGATTTCTTATTGTTTTTAATTAAACGAAACAGAACGGAACTTATAGAAAAAAATAATCTCATCATAATATTATGTTAAGATTATTTTGTTCTATTTTTACTTTCTCGTACTTAGTATAGTACGTCAAAAAGTTAGACCTCGTGATTTTGACGGATTTACACGTCTTGGACCTCCCTGAGTCCAAAAATACAATTTTTAGAATTATGTCTGTGTGTGTGTGCGTTAGCACGATAACTCGAGCATGCTTTAACTTATTGCAACCAAATTTAACATGCGTGTATGATATCAAAATATAAGGTTTCTATCAACTTTTGAGCCGTCGATCACAAAAGTTAAGCAAACAAGTGCGCGGTCGGTACTAGGATGTGTGACAAAAATTTTACATGCATGTATGACATCAAAATATAAGGTTTCTATCAACCTTTGTGTCGTTTCCGGTATACGAGAAAGTCAAGGGGAGACCACTCCCGATTTTTTCTTTTTCATTTAGCTTAAGTCATAAATCATGGAAATGTTTATGTATTTTGAAATTTTACCCTTCTGTCATTAATTTATTAACTCACTGACTGGTACCTATATTATAGTATTTTAGACAGCCTGGAGAGTTCACTGGAGGTTGAATGAACGCCTTGAAACCTCAATCCTCACAACATCGGGTTTCCTTCCATTGTTCTCTAGAAACTTTCATTACATTAGCTATAGTTAGATGCTGTAGCGATTGAATTAATTATATTGTTTGGCTTCTACAACTCAGGACTACGTTGTGTTAGGCTTAAACCTTCTTTCTTTTTTTGTTTTACAAAATACTCCGATATCTTGTGACTATGAATATGTATTTAATGAGAATAGAATAAAATATTATTTATAAATATCATGGTTTTCTACAATATTTGCAATCGTAAAAATGTATACCTGACACAATCAACATGTTTTACAAATTCTTTTATGCGACACCTGACCAGAAAGTAGCATTTTGTGCATATTAATCGCCCTCGCTAACATTCTTTGTTTTACCGCCCTAGTTAATAAATGTACTATCCTTGTACAGAGTTCAATTACAATTAAATGTTATATTATTATTAAAACTTCAAAGTTGTTTTAGTAGTTTAGTGGTTCGGTGTTTTTTTCCAGATTTGATCCTCGCGCACAAGTTTATGCTCGTATTGGTTGATGGTAAAGCTTGTTCTAAGTCTTCTTCTCTTAATTCATGGCTTCGCGGACATTACGAATTTAGCCAACGTCAAGTGAAAGTAGTATTTAACTAAGTATAACATTAAACTGTACGGTAGATTGAGTTAAAAATGGAGTTTAATGACACGTGTTATTATACCAAGAACTCTGGTGAAACTCCTTGTTCCTTACCTTAGTCTGTCGCCATAACAACAGTGTTAACAGTATTGTATGGTAATGTTGTGCTCCGACTGAGGCTCCGACATTCAGTGATAAGATTGCTAATCTTCAATGGTTGAAGTCGCCTACACCTTTGGCCATATCATTACTTACCATCTGGTGAGAATTAAAGTAGAAGGAGACATTTTTAACCAGTTTAATAATACTTTTAAAGTTTGCGATAAATTTACGGCGTTGGAGGAATAGATAATTCACTTTAATAACATTATCAATATCACGTAGACCATAGATAAGTTGATTATAATTTAACTAAATAGGTCATTGCTTTTGCTAACGGCATTTCTAGTTAAAATTAATTGATTTGACACATTTCAGCAGCGTTAGCAACCATTTAAAAGCGAAATCTGATAATGGCAAAATTAGTGTCAACTTCAAACAGTTGTTGCTGTTGTTGAAGAATTTCATTTAATAACTTTAAAGGAGCACTTCTAAAGAACTACGAAACGTGCTTTCGAAGGAAGGTTTTTTTATCGAATTTTAGGCACGTTTTTCAAATTTTTTTCTTGCACTCGAAACTCGGGTTAATGTCCTTTTATTGCGAAAATACGTTTCAATGATTTAGATAAACATGCTTGTGATATTAAGGTAAATCAATAGGTATTCTAGCTTTCAGATCATACAATACGCTCCGCCCGTTTTCGTCCGCGTGGAGTTTTTTTTTATATCAAATAATATAGCCTATCTATGTCACTTAGGAATAGGTAAAGTAGCGATCTAATGGTGAAAGAATTTTGGAAAACGGTCCAGAAGTTTTTGTGTTTTGTTACAAACATACAAATCTTTTCACTTTATAATATTAGTATAGATATAAAGATATAGATACAAATACTAAGTAGCCTTCTATCGCATGAAGAAGACTTGCAACTAACTTTTGACGATTTAAAAGTACCTAGCAAAGTCCATTTAAATAAATAGCTTTTTCATTTGCATTTAACTTGTCTATATGATGGCGTGTGTTCAAAAGGACAAATATTCAGAGCCCTAGAATTGGAGATGAGTTTCACGAGAGTTCCTATTGTAAAAATAGGTGTTGTTAGACTCCATTGTTATTACATTATATAAGTTTAATATTATAAACATTTTCACAACGACCCAAGGAGATTTAAGTTCGTAGAACACTTATCAGTTCGGAATCGTATCGCCTCTTTTTATAATGAAAAAATATTTTTAAATAAAAAAAACCTAAACTAAAAACGGAGAAATAAAAATTCTGTTTATAAAAATCTAAATGTTTTTTGAGTTCGGTCCCAAATACAAAAATGACAACGTTTATTCGGAAATATTGAGGTTGGCACCGACCTCAATAATAACATAACCTCCTCCTTTTTGAAGTCTTATTCGATACGGTCCGTAGTCTTTTCGTAGCCGCTGTTCCGTAGCGTTTATAGTGAAAAAGAAGCGTTCGTTTCCGGGCTGATAAGTATGCTATAACCTTAATTGTCGGGCAGGCGACCGGCTATAAAATCAATTGCAAAATCCACCGACCCCAAATAAAATTGGAGCAGGTTGGAGCAAGAAGACTATTATAAGTCAGATAATGCCAAATGTTTATTTTTTCGGCTCTCCCTTCTGTTAGGCATATCCACTTTGCGTCCTTGTTATCATACGAATGAGTGATGAACTAAGATTATACTTTTCCTATCAGCTGGACTGCCTATACTTTGACCTGGGCCTGCCTTACCGCGACGCCACCGACGACCAGGTGACCATCGACGCAGCGAACGCTGTCCTCAAACACAATGTCGGGATCAAGTGCGCCACCATCACCCCTGATGAGCAGAGAGTTGAAGGTGGGTACAAAAAACTTCCGAAAAGACATTGTAAAATTGATCATATTGATGTAATTTAGCAGTTAACCTCTGGCTATAGGGACTTTTAATTAATCAAATTGCTTTAGGTCACTAACAACTCTCTGATGCGGCTCTGGCTTTTAGTCAGCTCTCTCCATCTAAGAAAAAACTAAAGTTCTTTAGCCACCTTACAAAGGCAATTACACTAAATTCTAAATGAGCTGCAATAATAACTCTTGAGCCACTACAGGTCATAAATATCTCATATGTAAGAACTACTTATTTAGTACTAAAGATGCCAAATGAGGAAGAAATAGCACCTATTAGGGCACAGTTCTTTAGGGGGGATCTTAAGATGTCATATGCCTGTTTGAGTTGTAAAGGAGAGAAAATTAAAACCTTTATGCGTCTATAAGTAATACATTCGGCCTAATGCTACCCATAAGTAATAAAGCAGGAACAAAAATCACTCAAAAGCAACTGTTGATGATAAAAGTTATTTGCAAATTCGAGTGCTGTTTGCATCTATAAGTAATACCGTACACTCTTAGAAGTAATATTAGTTGGATTTAAAATTGTTCGTCCCATGCTTCTTTACATTAAACCCTATAAAATAACCTGTACACACAAGATACACATAGCTAACCGGCACACAATACCAGTGAGTGACCTTTAATACAGGTTTTAAATAATTCTCGAGTGGTTAAAGAAAAAAAATTGGCAGCCATTAAATTGATCGAATACACTGTAAATGAACTTGTCTGCTATCATGGTATTTTTAAAAGTCTTGAATTTAAATGAACACCATACTAACCTAACCTAACCAACAAAAAAGGATAAATGCTCACCAAAAAAGTGTAGTCTCACCAAAAGTTGTTTTTGGTGAGCAAAATATCCATTTTGATGAGCAATGTACTATTTTTTTGGTGGGCACTAAATTTGTTCCCCTTTCTTATTCTTATTCTTAAATAAGGGGCTGAGGCCGTATCTCAGAGCACTTCGACCCTATTAGATCTTTTGTGCTTCCCCTTTCCTTATCACCCATCCCCGCCAACATCAAAAACATTTTGTATGAGGTTCACGATGTTGGCGGGAATAAGGTCTATAAAGTCCTCTGGTTTAGGGTAGGCTGAACCTTGGACCCTTAGTCGTCTATTGGCTAGTGCATCGCAGTCACATAGTATGTGCTTTCTTATTCCTCACCACACATTCTACAGATGGGGTCATCAGTTTTGCCTATTGTACACAGGTGTCTTTTACTGGCATAATGGCCAGTGAGAGCACCTATGAGGCAGCGGATTTGGGTCCTGCTGATTCTTCCCATTCTTTTAAGGTAGACTATGTGTGAGGATCCTAAAAATTTCTTTGAGTCTACACTTAAGAAAAACCGACCCTTTATAAAAATAAAAAAATAGGCGATTCGCCACGGTCCGTAATTCTTTGAGTGTGTCAGTCGGGGAGTGGACCACCTTTCCCTGAGGTGCCTCTTTTGACAATACTCCTTTAGTGCCATTTTTATGGTACTTCTAGATAATCCTACAAAAGGCTCGGGCCCATAAATGTTTTGAGCCGATCCTTTCCTTGCTAGTTTGTCAGCATTTTCGTTACCTTCAATCCCTACATGTCCCGGTACCCACACTAGTTTGACTAGGTTGTGTTTGCCTAGATTATTTAGTGTGTGTATCGCATTCAAAACTAGTTTTGAAGTGACTTTGTAGGTAGTTAAGGCTTTAAGTGCCGCTTGGCTGTCACTAAGAATGTAAATGGTCATTCCTTTGGTGCCCATTTCTAGGTTCTTCTGAGCACAGGCAATTATTGCATATGTCCTCAGCCTGAAAGATCGTTGCATATTTGCCCATGCTTTGTTGGTACTCATACCCGTTGCCGTAAATGCCTGCCCCTGTACCTGACTCCATTTTTGATCCGTCAGTGTACCATATAAGACTGCTTTCCTTAGGGGTTTTGAGTCCTCGCTTCCATTCCTCCCGCGTGGGTATATGGATGCTGAATGATCTCCTAGATACAAACGATGGTTGGTTTACATTGTTCCCCTTTTAAAATATACTTGGGAGTTTCTCCCGAGTTCTTGTCGTAAAAACACGTGTTGAGAGACTCCATTTTTAACCTCAATCAACCGAACAAATTTTGTTACTAACTTTAGTTACATTTTCACTTGACATTGGCAAAATGCGTACGCTTAATGCGACGCGAGGCCATTAATAAAGAATAGAATAGAAAATATACTTGATCTAATTATGTTTTTTTCTTTTGTAACCATTCTTTAGAAAGAAAACAGATACTCGTATCTTATTTGAGCATTGTTGTTTGTAGGTATTTATTATGTAGGTGATAAAATCATTTGCACATAAAAATCTTTTTTGATGTATCTAAATCCTGCATGATTATTATTTTACGTACTAGCACTTACATAATGTTGTTCAGTGTGAAACTTCAATCTTTGAATTTCAACTTAACCTAAACTTTGTTTAAATACACACTCCTTCTGTCCCCACCCTGCTCCCTATTTATTTGGTGTCGGTGCAGTATGTCTTGATATTGACAATACTGCTAAAGGTTTTGGTATTATAGTTATAGACACCCACCCTCTTTGAGAACCACTGTTATATCTGGCTGGGGTAAAGAAAAGTATCGAGGGTATCTCTTGTAGATTACTGGATAGAAAAAATATTTTTTGCTAAAGTCTACATTCAGGTACCTATTTGTGTTCGCAGCGTCGCACACCACCTGGTCTGTAACGCTGCCTACACATCAAGCGGCCCGGGTTCGAATCCTGGTATGAGCAACTGTTTGTGTGATGAACACAAACATTTGTTCACGAGTCATGGTTGTTTGTTTTTATTTAAGTTTATTTATAAAAAATATCTATACTATTATGTATATAAAATTTGTCCGCTGTCGAGTATCCAGAAGTTCTTAATGATACTTAATTTGGGCTAGATAATTGGTGTGAGTGTGGAAATATATTATATTATTATTAAAACAATGTCGTAAAATATCTCTTTAGTGTTTGTCACTATTTATGAACCTATTTGGGAGACCTTGTGCCATCGTTGAAAGATGATCTTTATAATCTAGCGTTACAAATTTGATACCGTCATTATTCAATCAAACTGTTTACCGTAAGGACTCGCTTCCGCTATTATAAGGGGATTCCCTAACCTACAAACTGGATTTAAAATAAAATGTTTTTCTCCCTTAGAATTCAAGCTGAAGAAGATGTGGCTGAGTCCTAATGGTACTATCCGTAACATTCTTGGAGGAACCGTGTTCAGAGAGCCAATTCTTTGCAAGAGCATTCCACGACTGGTGCCGGGCTGGACCCACCCGATCGTGATTGGCCGTCACGCCCATGGAGACCAGTATAAGGCGGTGGATTTCGTTGTCCCGAAACCAGGAACGGTGAGACACGTGAATTAGTAAATTCAGAAGTTGTAAAATAGGTCACGGCGTGAGATGCGACAGTGTTGACTCTTATTGTTCCAATTTTAAGATAAAACGAACATAATAATTATGTAATTAAAATATAGAATGGCAGTTCTTGACCAAGGCAAGATGTCCTACCAAGGTCTTATCTTCATTAATCCGGTGTCACTGTAAACGCCAACAACAATAATCTAAAGTGGTAACAATGCAATTTGCACTGGACGAATAACGATAGAAAAGCATGCTTTAAACTGTTTTAAACAATAATAAAAGCTTGTAAAAATAGATTTATTTTAAAATCAATTAGTAAAATAAAAACTCAAATAAATTCATGAAAGTGCAAAACCAATCGTATTTTTTTTATTATAAAATGTCATTAACTATTGATATCTTTGACGAAATTTGGTTGTCGAAAACAAAGCAACATTTCATTCGGGCAAGATCGGTAAAAAGGAAAATTACAAGCCTCTAGTGCTTTGGAAAACAGATTAACCTGTTAGTTACTGAAACCTTAACGAAACTGTTGCCTATATGTGGTCCAAGTTTTTGGAAAACATTGCGATGAACATTCATGTCCAACAAAGTGTGTATAAGTTGACTTAAAATGTATAGAAATTAGTTCTTGGCCTGGGAATAAAGAGAGCTAATAAATACATTTTAATCTAAATTGTCAGGTGGATCTAGTGTACACGACAGAGGATGGTACAGTGACCAAGCAAAAGCTGTTCGACTTCAAAACGCCCGGAGTCGCCATGGGAATGTACAACACAGACGAATCCATTCGAAGCTTCGCTCACTCCAGTTTCCAGGTGAGTTCACCTATTAGAAAGAAAGTAAGAGATTTATTGACTGTTATAGCACATAACAAAATAATAATAAAAACTAACTGCAGAAGCTAGAAGCGCTGTTATTCTTTCAGCGCTTATTTTTATGTGACACAAACTGAAATAAATACAATATTGATGATTCTAAAAACATTAGCATGCAATTTAACATACGTTGATAAATTCCAATGAAATCAGCGAAATTTGAAGACGTATTCACGCACGGATGTAGGTATTTTTGGAATACTGTAAAATTGACCTTTCAATTAAGATAATCATGTCTTCATAATTTAGTTCTGTCATACATACACCACGTGCTTGTTACATGCGTATACGTGTCGAATTATTTGTTCAGGTGGCGTTGCAAAAGAAATGGCCTCTATATTTGTCTACAAAGAACACAATACTCAAACGTTACGACGGCCGTTTCAAGGACATTTTCGAAGAAATCTACCAGAGGTATCGTTTTTTCCCTTATTTGTCATCTAAGTCAAACTTAGTTGAAAACTAATTTTTACGTTAAAAAAACTAATAAGTACGTTTCCAACGAAATGCTTCCTAAAGTAGAAAGCATTTCTAAAACTTATTGGTAACATACTACACTCACGTGCAATGAAATCGACTCACCGGTACGCTTTGGTTCAGAACTCCCTATTCAAAATCTACAATTAGTAAATAATATTTTTTAACCCCGCGTGTTAAACAAGAACTTAAACTTACATTGGACCAGTTTTTACTGTAATAGATTTTGGTTTATTGATTTTACAAATTGATAACCAAATACAGTTTAAAGAGCTAATTTTTTTTGGGAAATCAGCTGAATTTTAAGGGTCAATAAATCTGTAAGATTAATCAATTATTCAATAAACAATGATCAATTAACTCTGAACACTCTGCATAGTCACAGAAATGGCGTATGACGTAAAAAGTAGAAATCAGGGTTTCCGAATAAATGAGTCTATTGTCACCAATACTTCGTTTATCTATGTTTAGAGTAGATTAAATAATGCTTATGAAATATACATTCAAATTATATTTACAGGTTTTGTTTATCTAATCTTAATTTTATATACCGATATATTAAAAATCGAAACCTACGAGGTGAATCGATTTTATTGCACGTAAACGTATATACATATACAATAGATTCTTCTCTTCCATTGATTAGTTGAAGAGATTCATGACCATAACTAAAATTCTAACTAGACCAATCCTAATTCCGCTATAAGAAAAATGTCTTATTTTATCACAATAAAATTACAAAAATGAAACATAACCTTATCAACAGGTTGATTAGGTTTTCCCTCCAATCTCAAATTTTCTTCCAATTTTAACTTTGCGAAATGAGTAGGTACCTATAGAATTTATTCCAATTCCGATACTTTTTTATACTATATCCTTTTTCTACTTACCAGTAACAATAAAAATATCGCGATTTAGATTTTTTTTATACTACGAAATGGCAAACAAGCTTGCGTTGCGGCCCACCTGGTGTTAAGTGGTTACCGTCGACTATAGACTATTGCAATGTTAAGGGTAAATCACTTAACACTTTAGGTGCGTTGCCATCCTGGGGACATGATATGCCCTCCATTCCCAGTAATTACACTGGCTATCTTTCCCTTCAATCCGAAACACAGATGCTCCAGAATCTTTGGTGAATAACTTTAAAAGTGTATATGTGTTCGCAGTTTAAAAGAGTCGTTGTTACAGTGACTACAAGAAGAAATTCGAAGATGCGAAGATCTGGTACGAACACCGGTTGATCGATGACATGGTGGCGCAAGCCATCAAGAGCTCCGGAGGCTTCGTGTGGGCCTGCAAGAACTATGATGGCGACGTACAGTCAGACATCGTTGCACAGGTTAGTACAACATATACTCTAAAGGCACATGTGGACGTTTATCTTTACAGTCATCATTACCAGCTCGTATAATGTCCCCACCGAGGGGCTCGAGCCTACCCCACATTAGGGGCGATTAGACCTTAGTCAACCACGCTGGCCAAGTGCTGGTTGGTTGAATTGATACAAAACCTAAGAATTCCTTCACCGTTAAAGCGTCGATTAAACGTACTATCAGGGTCTTGCTAAACTTTACAGTTTAAAAATTTTTCGTTTGAAGCGAGCCCTTTCTGTTGACCCCTCCTTCTATTACTGTTGACCAATAAAAGACCCTCTTTTGTTCTCTAAAAAAAAGGTCATTGTTTTAAAAACTTGTAACCAGATGTCTTTACGGCAATGTTTGCTGAGGCAATTGTATTGCATCACTCTGGGATCTTCACTCAGAATTCTATTGGTCAACAGGCTAAGGGTAGCCGTCGACAGTGTAATACAAAAACAACCCATAAGGTGGAACATTACGGAGACCGCGATAGTACATATGAATTCAAAATTTGAAAACATTGGTACGTGGCGGGGTTCGAACCGATGCCTCCCGTGTGGGAGACGACGCTCTTACGCACTACGCCACCGCCGCTTCATATCTTTACAGTAATGTTCCTTAACTGCATCTGTGATCTAGGAATGCCGTACGGCTTACAGAAAGAGGTTTACCGACAAGTTCACAGTTAGTTCTTCAAATACCGTCCCTGATACTCCAGCATCAGCAACCAACAACGAGATTACTTATATTCAAATCATTTGCAACCAAATGACTTGGGGTCGCCGTAATATGTTTTCTTCTTTCACCTGTTTCAACCATAGATATACCGCGTACTACAAGTATATTACACTTAAAAGGCGAGGCCCAATTATATTGTAATATGATAAACTTGTAATGAAATAACGATATTTTTTTGATTGATTTGATTGATAAGATATACGAAACTGTAGACGGCCAATTTGCAAGAGAAACAGCATACTAAAACGTATATTAGAATGAGATAGATAGACGAGACTATTTCACGTACACGCAGGCGGCCTAGGTCGGCCTGTCAGTCACGTAGAAAAGACAGCAACTGTCAGACTGCAGTACTATTTTTCAGGCACACATGCGCATTACTCACCTTTGGTGCATTTTTTTGGTCTCGTCCTAGTCGATTCATTGCCAATCTATAAACGTCGGTAATTATAAATCTATGGCTTCAACCTTCTCGATCACCTAGTTTATCGTCGAACATTAACACCTTTCTTTGCCATGTTATCTTTCATAAAGTTTATTCATCTTTCGTTCTCCTCTCCCTCTAAGGTCACCTACTATTTCTGTACAATATTGCGACTATTACTGGAAGATTTTGACCACGGATTTATCGAAGAACCATTCAATGGGCAAACATCAGTTTTGTAGACCACAGCAGTTTGTCTCCCACTGGCATCAGAAAAGTCTTTATTGGTTGATTTTTTTCTTTCTTCTTGCAATACTATTAGAATAGTATACTGGGTGTAAAAAGTCAAATTCAAAGTCAAAATTTCTTTAAATCAAGAAACATAAAAAATCGGGAGTGGTCTCCGCTTGACTTTCTTGTATACCGGAAACGATTCAAAAGTTGATAGAAACCTTATATTTTGATGTCATACATGTATGTTAAATTTTGGTCACCCATCCGAGTACCGACCGCGCACTTGGTTGCTTAACTTTCGCGATCGACGACCCAAAAGTTGATAGAAACCTTATATTTGAATGCCATACATGCATGTTAAATTTCGTGCTATCGCACAGACACACACACAGACATACTTCCAAAAACTGTATTTTTGGACTCAGGGAGGTCCAAAACGTGTAAATCCGTCAAAATCTCGAGGTCGAATTTTTTGACGATTACAAGTATTTCTCTATACTACGTATACGTGAAAGTAAAAATTATTGTACTCTTTATTGCACTTGAAAGTTTCGTGTGCGGCGCTTAGGAACTTGGGAGACGTGCGCGACGTTCGGTCGGCTGAGTTGAATGGCCCCGATATCAAGTGGTGACATTGAGCGCTGACGTTTTAAAGCCATTTTTTTTTGGTATAAAATACTTAAAATTCTGATAACGATTCTTTGGACAAAAATTAAGAAATAACGTTTCAATTTTGTTTTAATAAAAATCTTGAAAAAATTCTAACTTTGACCTTCAATAACTTCATAATAATTTCCCAGGAATAGTTTAGAGGAAAAAATTGTCCTAATGATGAGCGGAATACGTAGTTGCCGGCTTTGTCATACGTCTTGTTAAAGCCGTTATAAAACAGTACCTACCATATTAACTGTGGCTATACCAATAGTGGAATAATTTTATTTTTGCGTTTACAAACGCGTAAATATAATATGTACTAGAAAAATGCACTGAAAAAAAATCGACTTGCCTCAGGCGGGACTCGAACCCGCACCTTCCACAATCCGGGTGGACGCGTTAACCAATTTCGCCACCGAGGCACTGCTTTTCGCTGTCGAAATTTGTCAGTGCTTGGTGCTTATGTTTTTATGGTAAACATCGTTTCATCAAATCTTTGAAATTTGCACTTCCAAGACCCGAACGAAATATTTTTGCAAATATTTGACGCCCAGCTAAGATGAAACTACCTTACATTATGGAATAATTTTATTTTTGCGTTTACAAACGCGTAAATATAATACTAGAAAAATGCACTGAAAAAAATCGACTTGCCTCAGGCGGGACTCGAACCCGCACCTTCCACAATCCGGGTGGACGCGTTAACATAAAAACATAAGCACCAAGCACTGACAAATTTCGACAGCGAAAAGCAGTGCCTCGGTGGCGAAATTGGTTAACCGAGGCACTGCTTTTACGCGTCCACCCGGATTGTGGAAGGTGCGGGTTCGAGTCCCGCCTGAGGCAAGTCGATTTTTTTTCAGTGCATTTTTCTAGTACTATACCAATAGTTTCAACCGCCTCCGTGGTCTAGATGTTCGTCTACCGAAATTAGATCCAGAGGTCAAAATTAGATCTCACGCGACATTGAGATTTGTGGAGGGTTCCAGGTGAAGCTTGATTCTGTCTTCGGCCTTATCGTCACTTACCATCAGGCGAGATCCTTCATCTCGCTTTTCCAAGAGCTTTCATGTCAAGAATTAAAAAAGTGTTGACAGGTTCCGGATGAAGCTCGCTTCAATTTTCGTCCTTATTACTAGCCAATAGGTGAAATAATGACCTTGGCCATTATCCATATCTTCTCTCAAAGCTTTCTTATCAAGTTTAAAAAGTATTCTTTGATATTTGAATCCTCTTCAGACGCATATTTTTGTTTCATTCATGAGTAAAACGAACTTAAAACATAGTTCATACTCATTGCAATTCATTATCTTAGTTTATCAGTCAATAGTTACGAAGTCAAGCTATAAGAATTAAGCTTTTTATCTATCTATCATGACGTATAAAAGTGAGATAAACTAGAAGGAGAGTGTATCTACAAGGAAATTTGTTAATGCCGCACCTGACCAGAAAGTGCCATTTTCCGCCCGCTACGCGTACCGAAAATCCCACTTTCTGGTCAGGGGGTGAAATAAAATTTTATACTTACCTAGGGCGGTAAAAAAGAAAGCCTCAGATCGCATATTATCGCCCTCGCCTTCAGCTCGGGGGTCAACTGATACCTGCATTCTGAGACATACTTTGTTTCACAAATTTTTAACTAAATGTTGTACTATTCTATGATTTCCACCCGCCCATTTATTAACTAAATGTAGTATTCTATGATTTCGTAATAGTTTTGAAAACATTCTTTAGACGAGATAAGAACTCTTAACATTCGAAGGATTCACCGTGCGGGTGCCGGGTCTATCGCGTTGCAGTGCCTGGGACTTGTCACTCAGTGATATACTGATAAAAAATGTATGCGAATAGATGTAAATTATAATTATTTATTTGCTACTATTTTAACTCTTTCTCGAAGGCATAAAGTTTTATTATTTATAAAATCTGTACTTTTGTCACCAGGGCTACGGTTCCCTGGGCATGATGACCTCAGTCCTGATGTGTCCTGACGGCAAGACTGTGGAGTCAGAAGCAGCGCACGGCACAGTCACAAGGCACTACCGTATGCACCAGCAAGGCAAGCCCACTTCCACCAACCCGGTAGCGTCCATCTACGCCTGGACCAGAGGCCTCATACATCGCGCCAAGCTCGACAACACTCCAGAACTGGAGAGGTTCGCCCTTTCTCTTGAAGAGGTGGGTAGTAGCTGATCGTGATCACACTATTATGTAGTTAGAAGTATATATGACCTAGTGTTTATCGACTCCTAGATTAGTCTCCCATATAATCACAGAAGTATACACAGAAGGCCGGCTCTGGCTGACCTTGATATCGAAGAACGCGTGTGACCTACGCTCAAAGTAGCGCTAGGATTGTGGCCCGGCGCAAGTGAAATATTAGATTTCAGTATTTTTTTTAATAACATAATGTGCAACTTTGCACTAAGTATCCCTCCAAATTATGCATAACAATAGTTTTTCTTTTTTTTTTTATTTTAAATACGGAAAAAGCATCGTTGAGCGTTGGGATCGGCATTGCGTTGAGCATTAGATTAGGCATCGTTTTGGACAGTGGGATTTGCTTTCAATAAGTACATATACGTAATAATTTAAATATACAATAGACAGCCTAATTTAACTTACTTAAAAAAACTGAAATTATTTTTATTTAATGAAGTGTATAGGAATACACAATTATGTAATGTCGATTCATTTTAGTACAACAGTGTTACACTAAATACATGAGTCAATACAAGATAATTACGTCCATCATCAAAGTGCGCGCAGTCTTGATTCGAAAATGCCGAACCATATCGAGATTGCTGTAAGCGGGCATGTATGTGTGCGTAGGCCTGTTTGTGCGCCATGTAGGCAGCTGAACTTCTGTATCTATTTCTTTTGTGTTGTTCAGCATTAAAGAATCCTGTAGGCTTATCAAAATCTCAATCAAAAAAATAAAAGGTAGCCTATGTCCTTTCACATCAAAAAAATGTTTATGTGTGCCGCTAATTTGAAATATTAACCAAATGCAAAACTCTTCCTTTTTCGTACATTTTCACAATAGCTTGACAACTCTCAAAACATTTGTGAACCTAAGTTGAGAAATGGTTGAGAACAATAACTATTCGGTTTTGGTTTCTGCGATCGTAAATAACGAGATGGCCCTTGGTAGAGAGGGGCGACAGGGGAAATATATATGTATTCGAGCAATAACGTACATTGATGAGTGAGTGAGTGAGCTTTTCGACTACACGTAGTTATCCTTTCCCTTTCCCTGCAAGGCTATTAAACCACCGGAGAAGCCATGAATAGCTAACTAGTTTATCTCTTCATGTTCATAATAAGAACATAAATCACTGCTTATGTAATAACAGCTATTATATAATGAACCGCAAATTTATCTAATTTATTATCACACCTGCAATGGAATTTTAATATCAGTTATCATAAGTTAACACATGACGTGAGTTTCGCAGAATTATAATCTTAGATGTATTAAGTACGTATTACCGGTCAATATTAAATCAGAATAAATTGTTATTGATAGTACTAACTGGTTTGATCCGGTTTCTTTGTGTCGTGTATTACGAGTATGTTTATGGACACAGATCATTTGACATTTGACTTGTATTTTGTTATCGTTAATTGGAGTAAACTTGTTTATTTTTTTACTAATACAAAGTGGATCAATAACCGAGTTAATAATAAAGGAATTTAGAGAAGTCCCTTTTTTAGTATTTTTAATAAAAAATACTAAGGAGCCATCGCCGACGCTCTCGTTTTTTTTACGTTGAGGTCAAATGCCTTTACGCATAATCCCTGCAGTACGATGCAACTGCAGAGGTATGTGAGAATCAGAGGTAGAGGCGTTCTCCTACTACCCACTAAACATCCTCTTCGGGCAGCCATCTATACCCGCCCAACCGATGCCCGGCATAACCGTTCAGTGTATCTTGTGTCTATCCCTCTACCTTAGGTCGCAGCCATTCGTAACACCGGTCCTACTTGAGGGAGACGCTCAATTGGTCTGTATGTAACGTGTAGGTACTCGCATCCATCCGCCACCTATGTTAATAGTAACCGACCATCTAGTTCCGCTCAAGGCGGCCTATATAATCCTGCATATATATGAATCGCATTGCATATGTTGCCAGCTTGCCGTCTAATTCATGATTCATAATTAGTATTAATCAATTATTTTTTTATTAAATTTCATAATGACAGTCATCATGAAATATTCCCATCTTTCCCTCCCTGATACACTCAAATAAGAAATTTATTAAACTAAAACTTAAAGTAGACTACCTAGCGGAATTGCAAAGGTGCCTCTTTTGAGGAACCTAGGGTTGTAAGAAGGAGATACATGTGCTGGCAATGGCAAATGATTTTTTTTTATTGTGCCACATAGAAATGAGTTTCCAAAGGCCTGGCTAGGACATAGGTTACTTTTTGGAGCGATAACCGACGTTGAATCTAGGGAAGCCGCGGCCGACTACTGTTTTTTTTTTTATAATGCAATTATAAATATTTTTTATTTTACAGGCTTGCGTCGAGTGTATTGACAGCGGCAAGATGACAAAGGACTTGGTGATATGCATCCACGGCATGGCCAATACCAAGGAGGGCATGTACTTACACACCGAAGACTTCCTCCTAGCCATCGCTGATCAACTTGAACGCAAGCTGTCCAAGTAAAAACTGCACTTAAGAATTGAAATCGTGTTTGAAGCTCGCCCTTTGCTTGCATTTAGCAGTGTGTAGGTAAATAAATTACTTCTCTTTCTTGGTAATTTCTTAAAAAAAGATATGTTTCAATATCGTATATCTTCTCATTGTAATTACTTTGAAAATCATCTATCTCATTCCTAGACTATGAGAATGAAAGAGAAGTATTGATATTAATTTTAGCTTAGTGATTATAGGGGCCAATTTTTATCTTGAATGAGTTAGTACAGAAAACTGCATATCCTAAACTTTTAATCTTACTACAAAGACATTAAGTTGAAAATCTACTTTGATTGTAGCATATGCCGTTAGCTGTACGAGAGTGTGAGTGATAGGCGAAATCTTGTTGAAACCAATTCTTTTTTATTAGTGTATGTAATAATCAAGTCATTGTGATTGACGTGTAAATGAATTCTTTCCATGGTTTTCCGTTATTTAAAGGAAATAAAAGCAACAAAATTTAATCCGCATATTTTTAACTTAAATAATTAAAAACTAATGTAATATACCTAAGCAACCAATGGAAGACTGAGCTTAAGAAATTGTGACTGATTTGTCCGGAATTAAATAGTGTTAAATGAATGAATGTGTGGTTGTAATGAAATGCTTTATTTCATTCAACGTCCTTAAAATCAGACAGTTTGTATTACCTATTTTCTTTAGTTTTTTTTTTAAATAACAGTACCTACTGTTTTAACAAATATTGAGATTGCTACATTACGCTTACGTATGAAGTACTTTTATACCTTTTGATTACATTGGTATGCATGTTTTATTTCCAATAAAATTTATTTTATTACAAACATGTCTTTTAATTAATTCTGTATGAAAAAATGGTGTATTTGTCACAAATAATATTTAGTAGCTATGAAGCCACAAATTAATCCCCAAAGTCATTTTTACCGCTCGCGATTTAAGGTGAGGGGGGCAAAGTGCGCCATATTTTTTGCATAGTTGACTTTGGTGCTATATTACTTTTGTTTAAGTTCACGAATGACACTAGTCGTGGTTCCCTAAGTATCTGTGATGTTTTGCAACAACAATCAATGTCGTGTCATGAGAATCTGACAATAAATTAATGATTTTTAGCATAAAATTTAAATTTGTAACTACCAGGCGCACTTTGCCGACAAATCGGGGAAGTGCGCCTTATATTAATAAAACGCAATAATAAAGCATTAGAATAAAAACAGCCTCATATTATTATAAAAAAACAAGCAACAAAACTCATGATATTTAAATTTATTTCATAGCTACATTCTAGAAGAATCTTTTTAATTAAAACCAAATTTCGGCTAAATGCGCCATACATTCTCAAGTCAGAGGCTGTGAACCTTTTTTCTATATATAGATAATAGAGTGTAAAGTTGAATTTTTCTTTTACTTACGATGGGAATACCATCATGGTATAAGACTACTTATTTGATATCAATAATACAGGGTTACAGGAAAAGTCGACCTAGATCCGTTAAGGGCGTGTAGTGCACATCATTTCTGAATGATTTCACTATGGAACCCCCCATCCTAAACTTAATCGTTTTCGAGATATTCGTGTTTTAATTTTTTTTATGAAAATGCCCAATTTTTCGGCTATTCAATTGAATATTTTGAATTTTTTTGATTCTAATGATTATTTTTCGGTTTTTTACATGAAGAATGAGATGGTTAATGACCTCAATGACTAAAATTGCACGTAAGTTAAATAAATGGGTCATTGTAGACGATCGAAACTTAAGAAAATAAGTACAAATTATAAAAAAATATTTTTCTTTTCTGGATATCTCAAAAATTTATGATGGCACTTGCTCTGCAGATGTGCTTAAAAACATCTACATTTTATCAGCTATCCAACGAGGTATAACAACCTAGGGTTGTATTTAAACTCATAGAAAAAAACATAGTTGAAAAGGTTCAGGTAGTAGGTCTAACGGTGAAACTTAGTTTCTAAGGCTACATGGGGCAGTCAGAATAAATAGTGCTTATTTAATCTAATTAATTTGACTTAAGTTCAGCATCATCATTTCAGCCTACTGGCTTCCACTACTGAATGGCCTCCCTCGGCTAGGTACAATTTTCATGCATCCATCGATGTCCCGCTATCCTGACCTAGGAGATCATTCAGTAATTCACCTAATGTTTTTGAATAAAATTTTATAGTTCATGTTCTACGTGTCCACCTCTATTTCGCACACATTTTCTAATTCTTTCACGTAGTCCACTTTTCACTACACCAGTGGTTAATGTTCTTCTTATGTCGTTAGCAGCATTAATTATCCTTTCTTTGAGAACTTCCACTGACGATATGGGGTTGAGCTCACTGTAAACGAGGCTCTTCATGTGCCCCCATACATAAAAATCCATGGGGGTCAGGTCGGGAGATCTGGCTGGCCAGGGTAAAGGCCCACCTCGTCCAATCCATTTGTTAGGATAGTTAGTGTCCAACCAATCCCTAACGCTTCTTCTGAAATGAGCAGGGCAGCCATCATGTTGAAACCACATGTCCCGCAGTAATTTATTGTAATGGGAGATCATCTAGTAGGTCACCTAAGTCACCTCTTAAGAAATTTTGATTTCGTTGTCTTGTTCCTCGTCGTCATCAATGACACGTGGTCTTCCTGAGTCCGTACGTCGTCGCAAAACTGAGCCAGTTTCACGAAGTCGTCGGTAAACTCCGTCGAAAACGCTCACATCAGGTACTCGACGGTCGGGATAGCGTCGTATGTACTCAGTCCGAGCTTGTGCGTTTCAACTATGTTTTTTTCTATGACTTTAAATACAACCCTAGATTGTTATACCTCGTTGGATAGCTGATAAAATGTAGATGTTTTTAAGCACATCTGCAGAGCAAATGCCATAATAATTTTTTGAGATATCCAGAAAAGAAAAATATTTTTTTATAATTTGTACTTATTTTCTTAAGTTTCGATCGTCTGCAATGACCTATTTACTTAACTTACATGCAATTTTAGTCATTGAGGTCATTAACCATCTCATTCTTCATGTAAAAAACCAAAAAAATAATCATTAGAATAAAAAGAAATCAAAATATTCAATTAAATAGCCGAAAAATTGGGCATTTTCATAAAAAAATTAAAACTCGAATATCTCGAAAACGGTTAAGTTTAGGATGGGGGGTTCCATAGTGAAATCATTCAGAAATGATGTGTACTATACGCCCTTAACGGATCTAGGTCGACTTTTCCTGTAACCCTGTATAAGAAATAAAAAGTTAGTCATTGAAATTAGTTATTTATTAAGTATAGGTACATACTACAGAAACCATTTTTTTCATTATATGCAACCATTTTGCCATCCTTTGTTCTCTCTTATTTAAATACTGGTGGTCTGCCTAGACTTGATGACTTTTGGCCCCTTCGACCTGTGACGTGGTCCATAATACCTAGTCTTTTTGGTACTTATAGCAAATGTTGATGCGGCTGCATACCCAGACATCCTACCCGATTGAACAGCTTCCACTGAACTCTCTGGACCAGGAAGGACCTTCAGTTTTTCTTTCATAGCGCCCCATCTTAAACAAAAACCACCAATGTAATAAAAAAAGTACCTACCTACCTATCAAAATCGCGATATAAAAATTGCGATATAAAAGTGTAGATATATTTCACTAATAAACGTATATGCAAATTATATCTAAATTGGTTGAAGATGACCTACTTTACAATTCATTTGCAAGATTTGACCTGACCATACAAACAAGCAAACATACATTGCAAGTTAAATAAAAAGCATGTAAAAAAGACATATTTTAAAAGGTTTGTAACCTCTGGATTGCGGCGAAGTGCGCCATATAAAAGTCAGTATGGCGCACTTCCCCAACTATACAAATTTGAGGTAGGAATATTTAACTTGCAAAAAATATATAAATTTTACTAGATAGGAATGATATAAAGTCAGAATCTTAAAGCAAATTATTTAAATTGTGCACTTACCTCACTCGTTTATCTGTAAAAACTCGAATTCTTGAGATTTACGACGATGATCGCCCCCATAGTCAACTCACTTCACCACTTTGAATATCAGTGAAAATAAAATGTCACGTGTCTCCAACTCGTATGTCTAGAGCCATCTGTGACTATTACCAAGAACTATGATTTAGTTTGTAGCATCGACAAAAGGTGTCACTATTAGTATCCAATCGGTCTTCAATCGGTAGTTTTCGAGATATTTGTGGGAGGTGCACTTACCCGCTAGGCGCACTTTGCCACATTCACCTTATCTAATCAAGCCTTAGATTAAAGCAAAAAAGGGTAGATAAGCGCGTGTGCCTACAAAACTGAGACAAATGACCCTACTACCTACGTCTCCGTCTCCAATAGAACGGTGAATCGTGTGTACGTGCATGGTCCGTGCTATATTGTGAAAGAAATATTACTAATAGCATAAAAACATACTTTCCTGTGTATTTATACAGTGCACAAATCACTCTATGAATATCGTTTCACGCAAGTACGCTAAACAGGAATATTTTCAAGAAGATTCCTATTATTATTATTAAACATTTTGAGTAAACGAAACAAAAAATACGCTGACGCTACTTTATAATGTAGTGACACAATATAGAGAGCGATGCAGTACTTTGTCTCCTGACAAAACTCCGAAATAATTATTTCAATGAGAATCATTGAAATAAAGGTTATGTGGTGTGTATAGTATGACGACGTTGAGACTTTTATTTACAATCACCATCATGATGTCTGGATCAAGCATTTCTCGCCAAGCACTCCTTAGATGCATTAAAATATGTGGCACCCACATATTATTGCAAAAATCAAGAAAGAAGATATGAAACTGAAGACTTGGCTGTATGGGCTAGATCCCTTTGCCGTCCCGTAACGGGAAAATAATGTGGCGTTGACAATTGTATAGTGGTTGGAAATCCCACTATACAATTCTCATCAGTCACAGTCATGAGGTCTGTTGCTATGCATTTCTTTCCAAGCACTCCCTAGATGCATTAAAATGTGCGACGCCCATATTTTAATGCAAACATCAAGAAGACAAATACAGACAGGGCTGTATGGACTTGATATCCTTTGCCCGTCCCGTTAGGGACAAAAGACACAAAAAAAAGAGTGTTTGGCGGGTAATCATGGCGTCTGGATGTCGATCTTTATTTCGATAATTCAAAATTGCTTCGGAGTGGATTTTGTGCAGTGAAAGTGGTGTCGTTTTGTTGCATAAGCATCCGTGTTGACGAACAGTTATAAGGAATCATTGAAATAAAGGTTTTGTGTATGTGGCGTTGAGAATTGTATAGTGGTTGGAAATCCCACTATACAATTCTCATCAGTCACCATCATGAGGTCTGTACCATGCTTTTCTCGCCAAACACTCCCTAGATGCATTAAAATGTGTGGCACCCACATTTTAATGCAAAAATCAAGAAAGAAGATGAAACTGAAGACTTGGCTGTATGGGCTAGATCCCTTTGCCGTCCCGTAACAGGAAAATTTTTACCAAAAAAAAAACAAAAAGGGGTGTTTGGCGGGAAATCATGGCGTCTGGATGTCGATCTTTATTTCGATAATTCAAAATTGCTTCAGAATGGATTTTGTGCAGTGAAAGTGGTGTCGTTTTGTTGCATAAGCATCCGTGTTGACGAACAGTTATAAGGAATCATTGAAATAAAGGTTTTGTGTATGTGGCGTTGAGAATTGTATAGTGGTTGGAAATCCCACTATACAATTCTTATCAGTCACAGTCATGAGGTCTGTACCATGCATTTCTCGCCAAGCACTCCCTAGATGCATTAAAAAGTGTGGCACCCACATTTTAATGCAAAAATCAAGAAAGAAGATGAAACTGATGACTTGGCTGTATGGGCTAGATCCCTTTGCCGTCCCGTAACAGGGAAAATTTAACCAAAAAAAAAAAAAAACAAAAAAAATGACGTTGACGTTTATAATTGTAAACAAACACATAACCTCACAAGCTGCTTCCTATATTTATTCAGTTTTAATTTAATATAACAAGTCATTTTGCAAGGTTTTTCTACATTCCATACTATTGAGAGAGTTTATAACTGAATCACATACATAGTTTACCTGTAGTTGTACAGCGATTAATAATGCATTTGCCATTTATTTTATTGTTGTTTGGTTTAGTTCAAACTTCACAGTCGGAATCGGAAGAAAAATGTTTTGAAAATGAAGTTTGTGACAAGAATAAATCCAACAAATATAGCAGAGGTACAAGCTTTTATTTAATGAAATAATATTTTGATGTTTTTGAAGAGTATAAGACTAACTTTTATTTTCAGAAATTAATGAATTTTCAAGTGTAATCAATAAAAATATTCACTCAGCTATAGAGAAATACAAACCTTGTAAAAAAAATAACTGTAACTGCCACAGTGCTGTTATAGATGAAGACCTTAAGCCATTTAAAGATGGTATTACAAAAGAGTTATTTGATGTTGCTAAAGCAAAAGGGACAAAATATCAGGTATATTTCAATTGCTCAAAAAGTAATTTTCTATTAAATTATTAGAGAATATCTAATAATTATTAATTTAAACGTACATCTGGAAATACTGCCATGTGATCACAGTGTAATGACTAGTGGTCAGATATTCGGATGCATATTTACCTAAAGTGAATTTTTGGCTGAGAAATTATGGAAGCGGCTTCTTAAAACATATTTTCTAAATACAAATTCCGGGATTTAAAAAAAATCGGGAATGTCGATCTAATCGGATGCATATTTACCTAAAGTTAATTTATGGCTGGGAAATTATGGAAGCGGCTTCTTAAAACATACTTTTTAAAATATAAATCCAGGGATTACAGAAACTAATTGGTAACATGGTGTTTCCATACCATGCTACCGATGACAACGACTTGTTTAGCATGTGTCATTAAATGAACAAAAGGAACTATTTTCGAGTCACTACCTGCACACAAGCAGGTATATGTATAATTTGCCGTCTCACTCGCACTCATTACGATACATACGATACGATAGCAACAAACAGTTGCTATGTGGAGAGAAGAAAGAAAATTACTCATCGTGACCTTTGCTATGCTAGTTGGGCAACCTGCTTTACAAAATTAGCTGGCATCCGATTCCATAGTTAAAAAGCATATGATTGAAATTGCGAGATTTTTACAATCGATACAAAAATGCATTTCATATTAGCCAACACCTGAACGTAAGTAAATATACACCCGACCCGATTTGATTCTATAATCAAATCACAAAAAATTGTAGATTCCGGAATCCCGGGATTTTTCCGATACAAAAGTGCTTTCCATATTAGCCAACACATGAACGTAAGTATATATACACCCGACCTGATTTGATTCTGTAATCAAAACACAAAATTTTGTTGATTCTGGAATTCCAGGATTTTTCCGATACAAAAGTGCATTCCATAACTGCGAACATCTTAACTTTAGGTAAATATGCATCCGATTATCCGACCACTGGTAATGACATGACATACGTAAGTATTTATATTAATCTATGGACATGACAACAAAACTGATATATATCCAAAAACAGACATTCCATCAGGAATAAACACTAGATGGCAGGTTATTTTTTTCTAAAAATTTTATAATTAATATCTGTGGTGTTTAACTGGTAAGTAACATACTTACATACCAAGTCCTTAAAGTATAGCTACTTATTTAATGTCTATATTTTATATGTTATATTGATTCTCACTTAAATTAAATAAAATAACTCCTTAATGATCATCCAGGTCATTGGTGGTTTTACATGTGCAAATTGTGTACTTTTTTTTCTTAGATAATAGATGGCCAGTTGTTCAGAGACAAGACCTGCCACTTCCCAGCAAGATGCTCAGGAGTTGAACATTACTTATTGGCTTTGGCACCAAAATTGCCTAATATGGAAATAATCTTGAATACCAAAGACTGGCCACAAGTAAACCACGCTTGGAAACACCCTAAAGCACCGGTCTTCTCATTCAGTAAGGTTATAATTCTTTTTGTTAATTAATTGTATTCCTGCATCTAAATTGGCATCTAAACTACTATCCCGTTGTTACCCAAAGAGGCTAAAACGAAAGGACATATTTAATTTCCTAAAGAGTAGATGCTCTCACTGGAGGGCACGCTCTACATGACACGCCACTCTCAAAACATCGGCTGAAAGTAACAAAAAAAAAAACTGATTGCAGATTATACACAAATACAAAAAAAAATAAAAAAAATAAATTGTAATCCTAGGGATGAAAACTCTTAGCATTCGATGGATTCACCGAGCTGGCTGGGGTCTGTCGCACCTGTGGGATAGCTCTGCCAAGCACTTGCCATCTTGAGCCTCTCCAATTGCTTCGCGATGTTGTCTCATTGAGCGTAGTCTACCGTCTGTACCACGGCGTATGCTCTGAGGAGCTTTTTCCCCTAATCCCACCATCTCCCTTCCTTACGCGTGCTGGTCTACGGTGACTCTGGCAAACTGTGGCTACCATTCCAACGCGAACTAAGAAATTCGGCAACTCGTTTCTTTTTCGCACAATAAAGAAATGGAATTCACTGCCAGCACACATGTTGAACGCAAAATGAGTGTTAAAATTGAGCGTAAATTTTCAGACTAAGGATTACTATGATATAATGTATCCTGCTTGGAGCTTCTGGGAAGGAGGCCCAGCCATATCTTTATACCCAACTGGTATTGGTCGGTGGGATAAACATAGAATATCTATTTCAGCTGCAGCAGAAAAGTGAGTACCTATTCATTTATCTTCTATCCATAGAACATTTTGGTATTTCACCTTTTAAGTGGCTGGTTTGATATCAATTGCCGTGCCCTAGCGTCCGAGCGTCCGAATAACAATATCATAGAACAAAAAAAAACATTAAAGAATAGATATTCTCTTCCAGATAAATACAACACAGAAACGCAAATTGTTGTCGGATCGATCCGACAGAAGCAGTAATGATTGGTTTCATTAACATAACTATCTAAACTTTTGCATAATAGGTATAAGATTTTGACAGATATCCTATACAAAATATGTCAATATTCTACCATTGGAAACTCGGTAGTCATTAGTTATGTTATTGGAGCCCGCTATAAATAGATTAAAATTATAAATAAATCCATTGCTTTTTGACAATTCTTAGTGAACATAATTTATTAATAATATCATACTAAAACTTTTATTTTGTATAGGTGGCCCTGGAATGAAAAGCTGGATAAAGCATTCTTCCGTGGATCCAGAACTAGTGAAGAAAGAGATGCCCTAGTGTTACTGTCTCGTAGCCAACCAGATTTAGTTGATGCGCAATACACGAAAAACCAAGCATGGAAATCAGATGCGGTATAAATTTGACATATAATATTTTAATTATTTCATGATTTTCCAACGCATTTATAAATAGATTATAGCGAAGATACTTTTTCAGCTACAACTCTGTATACTGATAACTTATTACATGTGTAAAACTTAATATTCAGTTTAATCATTAGATCTGATAATGACCTGGTTTGCTGGTTGTTACCTCCCTTGCTGCTTTGAGCAATCGGCGGCCTCGTTCTCTTCAGCACTCAGATGATATTTAATTCGTGATAATGGGGAAGAAAACGCAAAACTTTTTTACAGAGGGCGCTGTGTGTTTGTTACCTGTCAAAGTCTGTTGTGAACAACAACATCAGTGATTTAAACATAGTTCACTTAAAAATTAATGTTTTTAAAATTATTGTATGTATTGTACATACATTAAATGTCTTTTGAAATAATTATATGTCACTTGTGTGCTGAACATTTTTTTTTCTATTTCATTCTAAAAATATTAATATAGGTATAAATGTGTTTACTGGAACACACCTGTTTGTCTGGAAGTAGTTTCAAAATCAGATTCTTTTAAATGCTTCTGTATGTTCTGGAGTACTTAGTAGCTTTAAAATTTACCCTTCACAAAGCCTTTTCCCACATTTTCCTGAGAAACAAATCTGTAAAAAACTTGTGTGTACCGGTTTCTATGCACTGGAAAGCTACACATCGTCCCATATTTCTGTATAACTAGAAATACTAAGAAATCCCTATGAAATGTACTGAGTTTGACACATCCTTTGGAACAAACACTCAGCGCCACCTAGGAGAAACTAGTTGACAGTTGTCTTCCCCATTACGCGGAGCGCCGTTTGGTAGTGATGATTTTCTAAAGGAAGAAGACGCGTGCAAGTCCGCTGACTTTACTTATCAAAGTACATTTATTTTCAAGAACTTTGACATTAATTTTGATTAGACAAATGGTTGTAGTAAGAACCGAGCCAACTGACATCCCATTTAAGCACGAATTTAGTGCGTATACATAAAAAGCTGGTAACAAACTCCGCGGTTAGCGCAGGTGTTTTTATACCTTTGTGGGGGACGCGTTGATCGGCGCTGGAAAGTGCTTACCTGCGCCGACCCAAACTCCACGAATATTCGAAATAAACATCAAAGTGGTACTTCTTATTGTATTTTTTTTTCCAGGACACTCTTTATGCTCCGCCAGCATTAGAGGTATCATTTGAGGAACATTGCAAGTACAAGTACTTATTCAATTATAGAGGTGTGGCTGCAAGTTTTCGACTGAAACATCTATTCTTATGCAAGTCGCTAGTTTTCCATGTTGGCAATGACTGGTTAGAATTTTTTTACCCATCGCTCAAGCCCTGGGTTCATTACGTACCTATTTCACCGAGCGCTACTCAAGCTGAAATAAGAAGATTTATAGAGTTTTTTAGAGAAAACGATTCCCTAGCTAAAGAAATAGCAGAAAGAGGGTTTAACTATATTTGGGATAATTTAACAGATAAAGATGTAAAGTGCTATTGGAAAAAATTGTTGCAGAAATATTCAAAATTAATAAAATATGAGGTTCAGAAAGATAAAGAGCTAAAAAGAATATTATAATTTCTTTGAATGATCTTTTTTGTATTACTATTGATAATGGCAAGTGTATTTCTTTTATTAATTAAAATTCTTGTAAATATTTTGTATATTTTTTAACAACTGAAAAAAAAACTTAGTATGGGCAATTCGTTTATTTCGTAAATTAATTACTTAACAATTAAAGCTGACATGATTTTTCTAATGATACTAAATTCTTACACATTATAATGTTAAGACAATAATAGCAGGTAAATAATTTAATATACATAGAAGTACCTATATTTAAAAATAGACAACTTAGATAGTTTAAGGTAAATTATTACAAAAAAATATGTACATACACACTTCCCTTCCTTTTCTATAAAATCATTTTTTATTTATTTGAGATCTGAAAATAAAAATCTCCATAAAAATCTTTGAAAATGCAATTTTCACGTAGTTCAAAAATATATCGACCAGATGTTTGGGCACTATTATGGATCAGGTTTTATAAAAATGAGCCTTATCTCGTAACATCTAAGGAAGACGACGCGTTATAAATTCGCCTTCAAACTAAGTTGATTAGACATACATCCGCGATATTTCAACGGCCCTAATTACTTTTTTTCTTGCCGACTATATTTAATTAAAGTCGCGGTTAGGGAGCATGGCGGGCGCCACCAGTGTCCAAATGTAGAGTCCGATACACAGCCAGGACGAGGTAATCTTGATCCACATAGACGCAGCATTCTCTTTGGACAGTTCAGAGCTCGGGCTGTAACAGAATTATTGGATTTGTGAGCTCATTTGAGATGCAGGATGGTTGGTTTATGGTTTAGCACAAGCAGCTCGTGTAAAAGTGCGGTCGCCGAACAGAGATAATTTCGTACGTTGACACGCAATTAACGCACAGGGATTGGAGGAAAAAAATGCGATTCGGCTCGATTCGACGCCTTTCTGCTTCTGTAGTCAACACAATCAGAAAGAACTGGATGAAACTTTGCACAGAGTTATATTATGGTCTGAAACAATTAGGCAACTTTCTCGGGAAAAAATATGGTTGGGTTTGACATCAAGATTTCCACGCGAACGAAGTCGTAGGCAAGCTATTTTGTAGTTTATATTAAAACAATGTAAGCTTTAAGTACACTCACTTGAACCAGTTGGTTAGCGTCATCATGATGTACAGAGTGGATAGCGCGAACACGATGTGGAAGAAGGTCCAGGAGTATGCGACGCCGTCACCCTCGTTGTCGACAACCTTGGTTTCCTCGGTGCGGCCAGATTCACCGCCGTCAGCGCCTTCTATGGAACCATACCCTGCGCTCAGTGAGCGGTACCACATTACACGCGTTAGGTGGAACATAAAGAATTCAGACCCCCGAAACTAGTAACAGATCTCAATATTCCGACAGACACTTTTGCTTATGAGGCGCAGAATTTTGACGTGGTAAGATATGGAATAGCATTTCTAACCTATTTGCCGCTTCTGTCGTATATATCCGACAAAGAATATCCATTGTATTTAAAGTTTTTTTGCTATATGATTGCCTGATTGCCTTGCTTAGACCTGCGTGCTACACTAAATGGCATTAATAATAATAATTCTTTATAACAGGCAAGAAAATGTGTAAAATATAAAACATTAGGCCCATATTACATATACCTTAATGATGTGGTAGTCATGGTACAAAAATGTTCTCCACTTCTGAGGCCAAACGTACCAGGCAGGTATTCTGCTACATACCATTTGTGTCAAATGAGATTCAATTGATATAAAATCGACGCAATTGTTAATTAATACACTTGGGCCCCTGCTAATTAACCAGACATATTTTTGTCATAAGCACAAAGAAAAATAACATACTTTTGATAATTTTAACTAAGTAGGAATAATATTTTAAACATAATTAAATAAAAGAGGTAAGCATAATTATCTTTTTTACTAACTCTCTTTATTCCATATATTGCTTGCCAAAATTCTACGACTTCTAAACAAACCTGTATGTAAGTTATTGAAAAAATTAAAAGAAACATGGAAAGTAAAACCAACCAAAAATAAACAAATGGATGGTGAAGAGAATTGTTTGCAATTTCATTATATTCATGGCCTGTTTTTAAATAAAATAAAGTTAAAAAGAAACTAATAAATAAAATTTATAGAAATTTCTTTTTTGTGCTGTGGTGAATGACCAAATGACGACGGGAAACCTATTGTAACACTGAGTTTATGACCATTCAAGTTGTAAAATATTCAGAGAAAATAGATTTTAATTTAACACAAAATTAAAAGCAACATCCCACACCTTTGCAGTTCAATCTAAATGAAAACTACTCATAATCACAGCAAATCTTTTCCATGTGTTACCTTATACAGGGTTATTGGTAAAACACCAAAAACCTTCAAACCATTGGAAGATCTCATCAATATAAACAACTTTTACTTAGGAACCAAGTCTAAAATCGCGAAAAAAAAAACAGCTGTTTTACACATTTTGTTTCGTAGGTGTTGCACTTTTGTATAGAATAGCTGATATTTTTTTCGCGATTTCAGAGTTGCTTTCATAGTAAAAGTAGTTGATGTTTTGCTAATAACCCTGTATAACTCCATAGTTATATGCAATAAAATGAGTTGTTAATACATGAAATATTTTAATACGGTTTACCCGCATAAAATAAACTGTTGAATTATCTCAATTGATTCGTCTCAATCACTCCCTAAACGTTCATTTACTCATTCGTTCATTCATACATTCCCATTCATTCCAAATGTTATTCAGAACAATTTTACCGCTCTTTTTTGTAACACTATTTAATCAAACCTATTTTTGTAAAACTATGTTAAATCTTTAATTTTGTTCTTCGTGAACAGTCTGATTTTCGGATAATCTATTGAGACAATTCAATAGTTTATGTACATAGTTATCCCAAAGCATTAATTTTTGCTATTAGAAAGTACTATCCATCTCTCTAAAATTGAATTAAAGAGATGGATATTCGTTTTGCCAGAACAACTTGCTACATTAGTATATAATTATTTAATCCCAGAAATTTCTGATGAAAACACATGAGCACAGATTTTAAATCAACAGTTTACTTATTAAACATTGAAATATACTTCATATTATTCCACAAAATAAATTACGTACTTATATCAACGCAAGTAGTAAAACACAACGAGCTTAGTATTTTAACCTCCCGAACGCGGGTGTTCCTTGGCGGTTTATGTAGATATACAAACATGCATGGCTCATCTACATTTGTGAGATAAACTTGCGGCGGCACTACTCTCAAATTCGAAAGGAAGTAATGGAGTGTGTCAGGTTCAGGCGGTTGTATTGTTATTTGATGACGAATGTAGACCGCAGGCTACACAGGGAACTAATGAAACCGAAAAGTAAGGTATCAAAGGCGAGAGAAACAGCTGTTTCGAAATTACAATTTTTTTATTTACGTTTCCGCTAAATTTGAAATGTACTGAGTTACTGAACTGCTTTTGTTATTTATGGGAGCTTTTACCTTTTTAATGTTTTTTTGTTTGGTACCCTGCAGTAGCAAAGTGCCCTAAAGACAGTTATTTCATTTTAACTGCACAACTAGTATTATGCTAGTATCGAATTAACTACTATTTAATAATAATTAAAACATTGCGAAGAATCGGTGCTTCCCGTCTTAGAACAAGTTAATTCTATTATTTTCTGCTCTAGTTTCTTAGGCCTGTATTACATAATGACACTCAGAAATCAATCGTCTCTTAAGAATCGTTTGTCATTTTCTATCAAGCACAAAGTGATAGAGACTTACGACGCTCAAGTCGGCGTTCATTCTTGAGACTCCTTCTATAATACGTGCCTAAATCTGTGAAGTGATGGAAAGATGACACAGCTACCTGAACGAAGTTACTTTATTCCACAGTATGGTCTGAACTAAATCTAGATTGCTTTAATAACCCCTCGACCAAACCAATATTGAACCACAAATACCTACTTACATAACTTCAATCATTGATGCTGGGTTTCTATGACCAGTTTTGTTATGAGATGTGCGAAACTTGATTTGAAAAAGGGAACGGTTTCCCGTTCTATAAAGAAACACCGTCTGTATACATATAAGAATATAGGTTTTAAGGAAATTATAGAAAGAGATTATACCTATGCAAAACGCTCGCAAATAGGTAGCGGGAGCGACTAGGTCGTCCTATCCCTCCACGGCCTGATCCCAAGTCTCTCGGAAGAGGGAGATAGTGACCTAAGCTCTCATTACCATTCATATCTCTGATCATGCTAGACAATGAGATTTGTTCACTGCCGAAAGTCGAGGAAATGTATTAGTATACCCGTTCCGTCCTATGGATACTCTTCGGCGATACAGATTTCTATATGCTTATGAAAATAATGCACACTGCCAACTTTATCGTTATCACAAGAATTGAGATAAGGATCATAAGGAATTCAGAAACTTATTGACAGACAGAGTCTACTACACTCTTTTGGTGGAAAGTTACTTTCTGTGCACGCGGTCTAATTTTGATATTAGCACTATCTCTCTTCGTATCAGGTATTAGGTTTGGTCTTGGTTTGGTTGAAGTTTTATTAGTTGTACCGTGGGCGTCATGAAGTGGGGCAAGCGTAAGTAGTTATTGCGTTACCTTCGTTGGCAATGAGCCCTCCTTGGCCTTAACGCGTCGCCGCCGCGCGACACGCCGCAAGGAATGCACAATATTCGTGTTAGTGTTGAGAATTGACTAATAACTAAGTTGCGGCCATATTATGGATTAATGTAATTAATTATAGCGTTAATTGACATGACATTTAATTATTATGCTTAAAGTATGTTACTAATATACAAACCATCTCACGGCTTAGCCACATGGAAGAAAAATACCTTAACTATTCGAAATAGGAACTTTTATTGAAGAAGACTTGTGTTTGGATTATATTTAAAATATTTCGTTTAAAAACTTGTGAATTACATTTAAATATTCGCCTGCTTGAACGAAGAATTTAATCCATCAAAAAGTATTGCAATTATGACGGATTACTGGTTCAGTCAGACAGACCTTTATTTCAGAAACTTTGGACACAACTCAAATTATTTTTTGAAGTTGTTCCACAATATTTAAGGTACATATCTCTGCACGGCATAGCCGTGGGACGCCCTGTATAATTTAACCCCTATTGTGTCGCCGCCATTTTGTAAAATTTCGCGCATGTGTCAGTTACTTCCGGACTTTCCGTCGCGAATTTTCCGGGTGTTAAAAAATAATAATAAATATTTGTAATAAAACTATAAATATGAGGTTTTGTCACTAAAATCGTTATAAAATAAGCTAACAGAATATAATATAATTAGTACAGTTATATTTTCAAATAATAATAATAATATCATCATTTTCATCATCGGAAAACTGTGGAGGGGGGGATCGACCTCCAGGAGGTCGGCCGACACACAGGCATTTTTGACAGCGACCTCCAGGAGGCCGCGCGACACACAAGGGGTTAATCTTCTTTTTCTTACTCTGCGGCTGCGACAGCCCAGAATAATAAATAAACAAGTCGCCATTATAGGCACTCACTCAAGTGTCGTATTTATACGACTAACTCAGTAGTGTCACTTTAATACAATGAATTTGGGGAAAAATCATAAAATTATATCATTACTAAATAATTAACGGTTTTTATGTCACTTCGATACGATACGTATTTACAAAGTTATAATACATTTAAGTTTGGTATAAAACTATACTCCGCTTCTAGTCGCTGGCGCTAAGCTAATGGCCGTGTGACGTAAGTGGATTCTACGGCGCCTGCTGCCCGCTTGCTATACAAGCATACTTTGTCATTAAATTTTCATTTGTATTCTGGTTTCATTTCATTTAATAGCGGTCCCCGACGCGGCGACGCTCTACTTACAAATAATTATTTATTGTTTATATACAGGGTGTAAAAGACATGAACAGTCAAACGAGAACCATGTATTCTATACATCAAAATAAGACACATTTCAAAAAATAATTGCTGGGAAATGATTTTTATTTTTTGGTGTTAAAAAATATTGCAAATTGTACTGCGCAACGTAAAGCGCTCAACTCGCACGCAACTCGCAAAACCGTGATATTTTTGCCTGACGGCGGTCCCGTTCGTTTGTGTCCGTGCACATCGAGTGAGCTACATTGAAAGCTAACGTTTTGAAGCCATTTTTTGTTATGAAATACTAAAAAAAAATTATAATGTTTCTTTGGACAATAATTAAAAAATAATGTTTAGAATGTTTTCATAAAAAAATGAAAAGAAAAAAATATATGACTTTGACCTTCAATAAAATCGTAACTATCAATTTCCCAGGTATAGTTAGGAAGAAAAATGTTATGATGGTGAGCAGAATATATGGTTTTCGTTTGACTGTTCATGTCTTTTACACCCGTTATAAAAAATGGTCAAAATTATATGTTATTAAAATTGTCCGTTATCTATAACCATAACACAGTCTCGAATATTAACTTAATATTCGTGCGACACGGATGAGATGACATGAAAAAGCACGCCGCGCGGGTGTCCGCGCTAAAAATTTAGTGTGAAGCCATTTGAAGTGGTACAGAAAAAAATGAATTTCATATTTTAAGAAATGTAATTATTTGTTTAGTGATAATAAATACTTATACTAACGCAGTAATTAACGACTTAATCCCCTAATATGGCCGCAGCATAACATGACAGAATAACTAGGTAAAACATAGTGCTTTCCTTGTTATATAATTTATACAGGTGAACTTTTGATATGGAAGTGTATGTTTCAATACCGGAATGGAACAGACATCATTAGTATTTTATTGTAAAGTGATTGGTCACAATGAGTCACACCAACGTTTTTTGTTATCAGCATATCTAAAAAGTAGGTAACATGAGAAAAAAGAATTAGTTTTTATTTTTTTTTCTATCTTAAAAACTGACTGTAAAGTACGGCTTCTGCGGCAAACTCCGACTAAGCGTCCGCGCCAGCGCGTGACGTCACGGCGCAACAAAAATGTGAAAAAATATATTTTTCTTGGTCTTTCTTTAATTTAAGATACTATATTATTTTAAAGAAATTGATGCCTATGAATGACTCTTTCGGTTGGTATCATAAAATACAGGTTGTTTTATTTTTTTCACATTTCACCGGTGAGATTCCCGGCTCCAGCAGGTGATTTTTCAAAAATTTTTAAATGCAGTTCTAATTATTTTTGAAAATAAAGGAATGTTTCCTTTCAGTAAAATTTGCCATCATCAATATTAAGGGTACTTTTCCTCCAACCACGGTCTATTTTTCCACTCTGTATATATAAATTTAATAACAATAATATTAAAAGTAACTGCAAACACAAACACTTAAAAAAATAAGTGCAAACCACTTTACAAATCAAATTTAAAGAGTGTAAACCTCGTGTAAACACTCTACATCACCCACAATCGGACATGACTGTCGCACCGTGACGTCATCTTACGAGCGCGCGAAGGAAGGCAAATTTAATGAATCGGTGAAACTTTACAACGCTGTTACTTTGGAAATACTGGACCGATTTCGATGAAACAAAAACAATTATTATTGGCTCGAGTACGCGCATTAATTGCAGTAACATTTATAGTAAACTTTTGATGTGTTGGTGTGACTCATTAGAGTAAACGTTAATGTTTACACTTAGCGGATTTAAAAACCAATTTTCCTGTTTTAAGACACATATTCATATTTTCAGTCTCTAGCTACAGACATTTGGACAATACTTTACAGAAAATGTTCAAAGAAAAACTACATTCAAACGTAAGTTACGTTCATTAGAAGACAACAAATTTTCAAAATGAATGTAAAATATACGTCTTAAAAATTGTTACATAGTTGAATTCTCTTTAATATGTGTAAGGGTTCCATCAAGCTACGAAACCAATATCGAAAGCTCAACTTGTATACAAAATTAATTTTAGTCAAAATATTAAAGTAGGTAAATTAAAATGGTAAAAATATTGTTTGTAAAACATAAAAAAATAAATGAGATATTCACCTCCGCTTCCTTCCTTGGCAAGGATGTGGTCTGACATGGTGATCTTGGAGCACGAGGATGCCGTGCGTATGCTGGAGTAGATCATGCTGCACACCCAAATGGCCAGCCCGATCATCGACTGCTTGTCGAATGAGCTCTGCGAATGAGGGGATAATAAGTACGGCCTACATTATATTCTCCCTCAAAGGTCGTTCCACTTGGTTAGAAAAAAATAGCCCTGAACCTACTTGTGCCCTCTATGCAGATAATTATGTAGACTTACCTAGTTCATGTAAGAACTGAAACAATTTTTCCTATTTAACATTTAGAATATCTGCAGATAACCTAGTTGATCTGCATTATTAAGATGATCTGCTGATTACCTAATTAATCTGCACTATTCAGATGATCTGCAGATAACCTAGTTAATCTGCAGATCAGATCTGCATATAACCTAGTTAATCTGCACTATTCAGATGATCTGCATATAACCTAGTTAATCTGCACTATTTAAATGATCTGCTGATAACCTAGTTAATCTGCACTATTCAGATGATCTGCAGGTAACCTAGTTAATCTGCACTATTCAGCTGATCTGCTGATAATCTAGTTAATCTGCACTATTCAGATGACCTGTAGATAATCTGCACTATTTAGATGATCTGCAGAGTACCTAGTTAATCTGCATTATAACTGATTTAAGCAAATTAGCGATGACAGATATACTTATGCAATTGCATAGTTTTAAGGCCGACTGCCTGCCTGACACCAGCCCTAATTGGGAAAACTTTAATCTTTTATCGATTAGCCCAGTGACAGTTTTATAAGTCGTCATTTTTGGTTTGCTTTTTCCGATTCTGTTTTTATATTAGGTAATAACATAGAAGATTTAACAGCTACCAAAATTAGCATAGTTTGCGATTATTCTAAATCGCACTTAAACGCCATGCATGCTAGAACGCAAATTGGCAAAGGCGTGGATCCCACTTAGGCATCACCTCCACGAACGAGTGAATCGCGACGATCTGTACGGACAAACATTGCGACAATATCGCCATATGGAGACACTTACATAATGCTTATATAGAATTTAGTGGCACGGCGTTAAAACCGTCGCGATTGACTCGCTCGTGGAAATGACGCTTTAGCGCGCGTTTCTTCGATATTTGAACAGCGTTCTACGTCTCATAAAAAAGTATGGCTGGTTAAATTATTTCCATTAGTGTTAAGTAGTTGAATGTAAATAAACTGACACTATTAATTAATGATTAAAGTGACGAAATTATATGAAGAATTATACTGCTACGAAGTTTCAAAGGGCGTCTATGCAAGAATTAGAAACGCAAAATACTTAAGGAGGGGTCTAGTCTAACAATAAGATCAATGATAGAAAGTATTAGGTAAAGAATACGTGCTAGAGCATTAGGTGGTAAAAATATATGCCTACATTATCACATAACAATATGACAAAACAATGGTGAAATATATAGGTAATTTATGTGAAAAGTAGCAATATGAAGTGTTTAACCAATTTGGATGGTCGTAAAAAATATTAAAATCTATATAGTACTGAGAAATATACTTTATTCTACATTAAATAAAATACAAAATGCAAACGATAATGAGAATAAGATAAAATCATGATAAAATAAATAAATATTAACTAAATAATAGGGGTCTCAGTATATTTTATTTACATACCCAATATGTTGGTTTCTCCTGGTTGTGCAGATTTGAACAATTATTAGTTGTTGAGATATAAATACCTATATAGTTACATTACAAATAAATATACAGTTCATAAGTATGTACACATATAAATATTTACATGTAAATTTCACCCCGGAAACCGGACTGCTGAAGTGTAACATGTGTTTAGGTTGTTGGCTTTTGTATGTTGGGTCACCGAATGTTTAGTTGCTTGCGTTTGATGCCCATTTTATGTAGATGACAGGCTGGTAACCTGTCACTATTTTGGAGTACTGCATAGCCCATACTGCCAGATGTGGCGTTATATGTAACCAAATGTTACCTAAAGCTCTGTTCAACCCATTGGCATATAAGCGTGACTTTGTGTGTAACCGAATGTTACCAGAAGTTCTGCTCGACCCCTTTTGCGATTGTGAGTGTGATTATGTGTATGTATAAATATTTACACATAAAGTTGGTGTATCTAGAAAATAATTGTTCAAGTGGACAATCTAATTCCGCGCCATAGTTTAGTGATTTACCTAATTGAATTCAAATCAATAGCATAATTAGAACTCTCAATGTTGCCGTTGATTGAATGCAATCAAATCATTCAATCTACCTATTGCATTTGGGCTAAAGAGTAATACATAAAGTATTGGGTTATTAACATTCAAGCGTTAAGTATTAAAAAAGAAAACATAAAAAAATATATACCTATCATACATATTTATACTGTTTTTGTTTTGAAAAATTACCAATTTAAGGTCACAGCACACATATCAACTCGGGAACGGATCAGCATCGCCTTAACTCGAGCCGTTTAGTAATCTTTGTATGAAACTCCATACTGTAACGCACAATAATCAGCAACGTAACATCGTCTCGCCTTGGGACAAGCTCACTAACGGTGCTGCGGTGAATAGTCAACAAGCAGTTCCCACATATATTATGTAAGCTACGTCTCTTCGTCCACGCTTGTCCTTCGTTCACCCCCCCCCCCCCCCCCCTATATATTTTTTCCCGGTCTTTGGCACTCATTTCATTAAAGCGCAATCGTTGTCCAAGTCCCTTGATAAATTGGACATTCTTCTTTTTCCAACAGAAAAATTCTGCGCTTTCCGAAAGACACTTGGTGCATACATTTTGTATTAGATCCCGCACACTGTAACCGAGTCGACGACGTACCGGAGCTGCTGATCGTATTTTGACACCTTGTGGACGGCGAGGCGAAAGGAGATACGGTGACGATCATAGATTTACAATTACTGACGCTTACAGATTGGCAATGAATCGACTAGGGCGAGACCAAAAAAATGCACCAATGTGTGAGTAATGCGCATATGTGCGTACAAAATAGTACTGCAGTCTGACAGTTGCTGCTATCTCGCTCTAATACACGTTAGTATGCTCATATCTTTTACAATTCCGATCTACAGTTTCCTATATCTATGGTGACTATCCCATTCCGAGTTGATAACTGTGTTACGACCTACAACGGTCTGAATAACAAGCCTAAGTTAATACACCTCAGAAACACGCTGTCTTACTACAAAAGTTTCTTAAAAACTGTTTAAAGTTAGACATTGTTTAAAACTAAGGTTGTCTCGTTCTTGTTTATGATAGCAAATAGAGACGTCATCTTTTTTCTCATCTTCATCAAGGTCTAAATTTAAAAAATGTTTATTATTACTATTCTTATGCATGGGGCTGAGGCTGCGTCACTTCGACCCTATGGGGTCTTTTGTGCTTCCCCTTTCCTTATCATCCCATCCCCGCCAACATCGAAAACATTTTGTACGAGTTTTACGATTGTCTATAAAGCCTTCTGGTTTAGGGTAACTTAGACCCAGGACCTTTAGTCGCCTATTGGCTAGTGCATCTCAGTCACATAGTATGTGCTCCAGGCTTTCTTCCTCCTCACCACACATTCTACAGATAGAGTCTTCAGCTTTGCCTATTGCACACAGGCGTATTTTAGTGGCAAAGTGACCAGTGAGAGCACCTGTGAGGCAGCGGAATTCGGTCCTGCTGATTCTTCCTATTCTTTTAAGGTAGCCTATGTGTGAGGATCCCTAAAATTTCTATGAGTGTGTCAGTCGGGGAGTGGACAACCATTCCCTGAGGTGCCTCTTTTGACAAACAATGTTTAAAAACTTTTGTAGTTTAAAATACTCCCTATACTTGTTTCCAGTTCTCTCACCTGCTTTCCTCCAGAGATGCCGTTGCATTCAGCGGGTGCGTTAGACAGAGCCGACCAGGTGATGTAGATGACGTAGAGAGATACCACTGACGACTGGAGGAGACCAGAGCGCGGCTGGTGTTCCTGTACGGCCGGCAGTATGGACACGGCGCTCGCTATCACCACCAGTATGAGGTTGGTGGAGATGAAGAACTTCGACAGATGGCAGCCGTCGGCCTGGAAGGAATAACTCTTCTACAGTTACGAGCTACGTTAAACTTTATTCCAGACGTTTAAAGTAGCTAAGCGCGCTATAGATCGGAGTATGTTCAGTATTTCCTTAAAAACAGGGCATCGAGCCCATTAATAACAGAACAAAAGTTATTGACATTGGTCAAAGAATTGGTATGCTGAAGTGGCAATGGGCTGGTCATGTCTGCCGGAGAACCGACAACCATTGGAGCAGACGAATCCTGGAGTGGAGACCAAAGACCACGTTAAGGCAAGTGTAATGTAGAACGCCCTTTTTTCCGGAGAGGTCAGATGCATTTATGTAATTCATGCACATATGTAATTCAGTCGGTAATTATCACTTTTATCTGTCTAAAAAAGTTAGCGAATAGGCAGGGTGGAAAGAAGATGTTTTATATTGTCGTTACCTTCTCCATGGTTCACCTAGCAGAATTGTATCAAGAGGACCAAAGCCTCAGGGGAGAACAAATTTATTCTCATTGTAGTTGTTGGTAGTACTGTAAAGTTTTAACATCTAGAAAAAAATATTGTAAACCAACCTTGGTGTAAAAGACGTATAGAAGCACGACGCCGGTGATCGCGAGAGCGAAGCACGTGAGCATAGACAAGAGGAGCATCGTGTACCAACCGCGAGACTGCGACTCTTCGTAATTGGCTGCAAGCGAATATTTATTTATTTATCTATACTAATCACAGATATATCAATCTAAGGAGATCGGTCGAATCGCCGAGTTCATAGGAAGACCGAGTGTCGCGATCAGCGGCCGTACTACACAACATGGTTCTAGTTGAGAATGCCGTAATATACTTAAGTCCGTCTTAAGGACTGCGAAGCGATGCCGCAAAGGAGATCGGTCAAATCGCTGAGATACGTATTCACTTGACTTTATCGGAAGGCGAAGTGGCGGAAATGTATGCCCACAGGGCATACACTTGTCACAAGTTCAACGCCGGCTTGGCCCATCTCCTTGTATTATTAAATCTGTGTTACTTATATTATAAAGATAAAAGATTTGTATGTTTGTAACACGGGGTCTCATTGTGAAGAAAGAATTTTTTGTTCAACATAAATTTCAATAGAGGGCGTTACATATGCCATAAGGGCCTGTACTATTTTTAATGTTATTGTAAACTAAAGAATACAGTAAAATATATAATGTAAAACGTAAATCTATTATTTTAATAAAATTCTAAGTACATGTAAATGAAATATAGTGTGTAAAAAGCATATTTCATTTATATAAAAAAAATCTGGTGGTGATAATTTGTACTACATGGTACCTAGTTGAACATGGTCAAAAGCATGACTTGTCAAGTGATTTTGTGTTACGACTAAAGAGATGGCGCTTTATTTACCTATCAATTCGTGTCAATCAGTGTCAATTTTGAAATAAAAACTGTGTATGCACAAATGAAATAGATACAGAAGGTCGGCACTAACTAATTTTGATATCGATGAGTACCTTTTTTTTCTGACGGTGGAAAATCCATTGACGGACCATACCGCCCGCTGGCTAGGCGTACGGCGTGTGTGGGACTCACCCAGCGCGGAACAACGCCGGTTCTACCTACTAAAAACCACCGGTACCCTCCTATGCCCTTCTGGAGGCGTGTTGAGGTCGGCGTACTTAACGTACGCCATTTCACCAAAACGTAATATCGATGAGTACTTACCTACCTACATTGCAGTGAACGCATATAAAACACTAGCTGTGCCCGCGCGACTTCGTCCGCGTGGATTTCCCGTTTTTGCAACATTTTTCATTGATGCTCAACTCCACATAGAATGGCTGTCTAGCTAGCTTAGCGAGCTAGTCGAACGAAAATAAATGCAGACATGTTTGATTATTATTAATAATATATCATAGAATGAAATTACCTATAATAAAATAAAAGTGTAACTCTTTTTTTCTTCACAAATTATTAATAATTTTAATTTGGCATGTTAAAATATTATGTAGGTAAGTATAACGCCATCTATGAATACAACTACAATTACACAATACATTGTTTGTAAACAGCAATCGGCAGCGACCTCTATCGCCAACAAATGTAACCAAGAGTTGCCCGAAGAGCTGCCCGAATTTTTACGGCCGTTTTCTTTGTATGAGATGAGGCATCTGTACTAGTATAGTATTATATTATCTGTGGTTTGTAACGAATAAACTAGAAAATTACTAGATTGATTTTGATGAAATTTGGTATGCATAGATTTATATGGAACTGGTCTTGAACCAGAATTGAATCGAGCCATCCCGCTTGTCGTTGACTTCCGAGTTCTGGGCTTTTCATTCGTTATTCTAATATTGATTTACTTTTATGTGAGCGATTCATTTTTATTTTTGTATTATTTTTAATACAACAGTTATCTTTCTTTCTTATTTTTTTATTTTCAATGTTTCTTAACCCCCGACGCAAAAAGAAGGGGGGTTATAAGTTTGACGTGTCTGTGTATCTGTGTGTCTGTCTCTGGCATTGTAGCTCCTAAACGAATGAACCGATTTTGATGCGGTTTGTTTTGTTCGAAAGCTGTCGTGATCAGGGTCTTAGCTACAATTAATGAAAATGTGTTTAGGCGTTTCAAGGTCATTAGGTCTCTGTTGAATAATATTCAAGAAACATGTAATTTAGTACTTAGCTATTTATCGGAATTAGGATCCACGAGTAATTTAAAACGAATGAAATAAAAATTAAATTAAAAAAATTAAATAACCCCCAACACAAAAAAAGCTAAAAAGAAAAAAGTAAAATTTTCTCTTGTCCTTTTAACTTTATTAATAACCTATTAATATTTTTAAGATCGCCGCCCGCCGCTGCGTTGGGGGACTGCAAAGTAAAAACGAAATCAAAATCCAAATAAAAAGAATATTGATAATGCTAAAGTATGATATGCGGTCCCCGAACGCGGCGACGTTCATCTTAAAAATATTAATAGGTTATTTTAAAGAAGTAAAAAGGGCGTGAGAAAATTTTTCTTTGTTCTTTTTAGTTTTTTTTTTTGTGTTGGAGTTTACTTAAAATGTTTAATTTTATTTTAATTTTACTTACCTGTTAATATAAAGTATGGTTCTTACCGAGCATGTCATATCACTTTATAACTTTGTATTACTTATTTGCCTAATACTCAAAATCTGTCACATTTGGGGAATTCGGTTAAGTCTTATTTGCTTTCTTGTTCTTTGCGTAAATATCTAAGAATGAATAAGTAGGTACTAAAAAGGTTTACTCACAAACCCATCTCTCCGCCCAGCTGTGAGCAAAGTCAATGATCAGGATGAGTTGGATGATGATGTAGCAGAAACCACCGATCATGCCAAAGATCATCCAAGTGTAAGCGAACTGACCCTCCGGTATGAAGAATGCACCAATTATTCCCCCAATCACCAGCAAGTATTTGATTCCCCAGAACCTGGTTGTGACAAAAATATAAAACATCTATAAAATCGGTTGATAGAACACCTATCGATGTTAACATAGTCATAAAAAAATAAGTAATATTTATAATTTAAAATGTCTATAGCACTTTACTAGAAAGATTAATAGTGTGGGTGCAAGTTTTTTATACCATGTACAATCTACAAAGTTCCCGGTGTACCACTTGTACACGATAATCGCGTGATACTGACAACCGGTTTGAGCCAATAAGAGCATACAATGTCGTCGGCAACGCTAGAGCGACTGCGCGGAGGGGAGGCAGAGTGAAGACGCTGCGTCTTATTGGCTGAGCCATATTATGTTAAAATTCTATTGGCCCGAGTAACAAGTAGGCGGGGTATGGTGCAGAGGAGGCGTTTAAAGTATTCCGTTTGCTGAATGAAACACCGGGATCTTTGACGACTGTACCTTCCAAAAAGCCTGTATAACAAACTAAATTTTTATTTTGTCTGAAGTTAAGTTCTTCGATTTTATTTCACCCGATGACAAGTGACAGGGACAAATAGGGCCAACAGTACCTGTAGGGTAAGTTTTTAGTGTAAAAAAATGTAGATTTAATTTGCGTTATAAGCACAATTTGTATAGGAAACGTGAACAGCGCCACAAACGGAAAGAAACACAAATCACGTTTCTCATAAAAATTTAGTTTATAACGCAACTAAAAGAGTTACGTTACTATGGGGGCAAACCAAATTTGAAATACTCTGGAACCCAATCCGGAGAATCTCTTGAATCCGTTGGTCGGAAAACAGAACACATTCAGGATGCATTTATTTATTTTTTTATTTTATTTTTTAATATTTCAAAGGACTTATGGGCCACCGTTTACAAAGCGATACACAAAAGATAACAAAAAGGTATCCGATAGTTACGCCTTTTACTAAACTTTACATTGAAGGAACGTGCACATTCCCATCTTATAAGTTTACCACTTATTTCTCTTTCAGCTTTGAAGTACTAATAAGCCGGTACTTACCCATTCTGTATTCCTGCGCGCGGATCTTTAGAGGATCTCACACCGATCATAATAAGCGCCATTAAAACAAAGAAGAGAAATGTTGCGAAGCAAATCCTGTGAAAAACAATTCATGGTAAACATAAAATATAAATAACGAGAGAACTCACGAAAGACATGATAATACAAATAATGATTTTAATTTACCTATATACAGCCAGGTATCCAACCGCCTGACTACAATCCACTTTCAAACTGCCAGGTATTATAGGTGTTCCCGTAGAATTTTCACAAAATGGTACCTGTAAGATTTTTTTTTAATTTTTTACTCACATATTTCGTCTTGATTGAGATATTGGATGATATTCATTCAGTTAGTAGCATCATTAGCACTTTGCTATAATATGTATATACAAATTTAAAAACTATCTTCAATGTTGCCTAAGAGTCTAAGACATAGTCTGATATAATTTTGTTTCATGTTAAAAAATTTAAAAATGTAACTTTGTTCTCCAAAGCGATGGACGCGTCAAATACAAGGCGTGACTGCTTCTCGCGAACCGTGCAATAAAGGATCACAGGAGCAGCAAACTGTCTCTTGCACGCGAACCGCTCGCTAGCAGCACGCGTACACGTACTAAAATGTATAACAGTACACCTGTTATACATTTTAGTACATGTACAAGACCTATGACAAAAGCTGAGAACTACGTATTCCACTCATCATTGGAATCTTTTTAACCGACTTCAAAAAAGGAGGAGGATATCAATTCGACTGTATGTTTTTTTTTCTTCTACACTATACCTGAGAAATTAATAGTTATGAAGTTACTGAAGGTCAAAAGTAGTTTTATTTCCAAGATTTTTATGAAAACAAGTTGAAAACATTATTTCTTAACTAGCTGTGGCCGCGACTTTGTTCGCGTGTTGCGATATTAATATAGCCTTCCTCGATAAATTGACTATCCAACACAAAAATAATTGTTCAATTTGAATCAGTAGTTCCTGAGATTAGCGCGTTCAAATAAACTCTTAAGCTTTATAATATTAGTATAGATTTTTGTCCAAAGAAACATCAAAAGTTTAATATTTCATACCAAAAAATGGCTTTAAAACGTCAGCGCTCAATGTAACCACTCGACATCGGGGCCATTCAACTCAGCCAATGAGCCAACCGAACGTCGCGCACGTCTCAAGTTTCTAAGCGCCGCGCGACCTGCGCGCTGTATACATTGCGTGATATTTTTTAGAGTTTTTATTTAACACCAAAAAATAAAAATCGTTTCCCAGCAATATATTTTTATATGTTTCTTGTTTTAATGTATAGAATGCGTAGACTTCGGCTTTTACTTAGGTCTTTTTACACTCTGTCTGACATATTCGTCGTGGAGATTATTACTTGCACGCAAACCGTTTCTTAAAGTGCCCAAAATGCTGGCTGACACGAGCCAACTAGCGACACCAATACATTAAATCTTAGAAAAAGCTATATTTAATAGATGACATACCAGAGCTTTTCATTGATCCGTTTAGTTTTAAATGGGGTTTTGCGATAAGTAGCCACTTTTGACATAAGCCCATTTAATAACTTAATGAAAAAACGTAAACCAGTGTACATTAGTTCAAAAAACATTAGACGTCATAGGACACGTGTAATATTTATTAGATCGTAACCATTTTAGATTTTTCGAAATTGTTCTGGTTTAGAAGTTATAAAATGCAATGTAATGGTGGCGCTAGTTGTCTCGAGTCAGCCCTTTAAGAGGCACGCGAACCTCATGCATGTTGCAAGTGCGCAGGTCTGGAGAGAGCTCAAAGTACATATGTGAAAATAATCACAGATTGTATTAAATATTAGCCAACCTTTCGTAGTTCTGACTGCAATCCCGGAGCCAGTGTAATGCATGCTGTGACCATCACCAACAGGAGCATCACAGTATACATCAACCGGGTAGATGTAGAGTTGGTACAGGAGGGACATGCTGAGCAACATAGCGAGCAAGCGGCGCTCCCGCAGCAGCAGGCCATCTAAAAAATTAAAATAAAATATAAAACAAATTGAAGTTTCTGATTTATTATTTATTCCTTTCCTGCAGTAAATTTTAATACATAGAGTTCAAACAACAGCTTTCTTATGAGTAATGTTAGACTCCAAATTGCTATGGGGTCTACATATTGTAAAACTTAACTAACTGATGTAGATATAGCTAGAATGGTTTATTATAGTTATTTTCACAGCATAATGTTGTATGGAATTCTTCGCTGGGGGAGTGCTGCAGATATTAATACCATCTTTGCTCTGCAAAAACGGGCTGTTAGAGCAATTTATCAACTGGGTCCGCATAACTCCCTCAGAGAAAAGTTCAAGGAGTTAATGTTCCTTCTTATTCACGAAACAAATTTTAACCTGGCATCACTGGTTTTGGAACACACCCTAAGGAAAACTAGTTTTTGTTTACATAACTAAGAACATCAGAAAAAATCTAGCAGAACATTAATGTATCAATACGGTTAGTATTGATACATTTAATAAGTTAAAGTAACCTTGCTTTGACTAAAGTTCGTAACTTAATATAAACAACAAACAAGAATATAAAAAGATAGTGGTAGGTAGGTAAGGTATACAGAATTTTAATGAGGCCAAAAATAATACCAAATACAATAAGCACAAAGTAAATGTTTAGAAGAAAATGGCGTTCTTACTTATGTTGAAAATGTTTTCAGAGGGTTCTTTCCTATGACACATAAAATACTTACTTGGATTAGTCATAGTAATATAACGGATAAATAATCGAAGCACATTTATACATCTGTATAGGTTTTAAGACACTATAATATAGCTGAATAATAGAAAAGAAAGGAAAAAAGCACATAATGAAAATTATTTTACCTGAGCTGCAGAACAAAGACCTAGTACAGCACCCATTGTCGTATCTATCTAGAACACAAAACGATTTGATAGATAGTTTAATATAGACTTTGAACAAATTTATTTTCTTGTAACCTTCGAAACAATTACTTGAAATAAGTAAAAAATCAATAAGTTCTTATTTTCTTATGAGAGAAGAGAAAACAAATTACAAGACACAATTATCTGTCAAAACCTTATCTGACATTAATATTTTTTTTTTTGGTAAATTTTTCCCTGTTACGGGACGGCAAAGGGATCTAGCCCATACAGCCAAGTCTTCAGTTTCATCTTCTTTCTTGATTTTTGCATTAAAATGTGGGTGCCACACTTTTTAATGCATCTAGGGAGTGCTTGGCGAGAAATGCATGGTACAGACCTCATGATGGTGACTGATGAGAATTGTATAGTGGGATTTCCAACCACTATACAATTCTCAACGCCACATACACAAAACCTTTATTTCAATGATTCCTCATAACTGTTCGTCAACACGGATGCTTATGCAACAAAACGACACCACTTTCACTGCACAAAATCCACTCCGAAGCAATTTTGAATTATCGAAATAAAGATCGACATCCAGACGCCATTGTTTCCCGCCAAACACTCTCTGTTTTTTTTTGGTAAAATTTTCCCTGTTACGGGACGGCAAAGGGATCTAGCCCATACAGCCATGTCTTGAGTTTTATCTTCTTTCTTGATTTTTGCATTAAAATGTGGGTGCCACACTTTTTAATGCATCTAGGGAGTGCTTGGCGAGAAATGCATGGTACAGACCTCATGATGGTGACTGATGAGAATTGTATAGTGGGATTTCCAACCACTATACAATTCTCAACGCCACATACACAAAACCTTTATTTCAATGATTCTTCAAAACTGTTCGTCAACACGGATGCTTATGCAACGTAACGCCCCCACTTTCACTGCACAAAATCCACTCCGAAGCAATTTTGAATTATCGAAATAAAGATCGACATCTAGACGCCATGGTTTCCCACCAAACATCCAATTTTTTTTTTTTTTTTTTTTGTTAAATTTTCCCTGTTACGGGACGGCAAAGGGATCTAGCCCATACAGCCAAGTCTTTAGTTTTATTTTCTTTCTTGATGTTTGCATTAAAATATGGGCGTCACACATTTTAATGCATCTAGGGAGTGCTTGGAAAGAAATGCATGGCAACAGACCTCATGATTGTGACTGATGAGAATTGTATAATGGGATTTCCAACCACTACACAATTCTCCACTCCACATACACAAAACCTTTATTTCAATGATTCCTCATAACTGTTCGTCAACACGGATGCTTATGCAACAAAACGACACCACTTTCACTGCACAAAATCCACTCCGAAGCAATTTTGAATTATCGAAATAAAGATCGACATCCAGACGCCATGATTTCCCGCCAAACACATCCCCAATTTTTTTATATTTTCCCTATTACGGGACGGCCAAGGGATGTAGCCCATACAGCCAAGTCTTTAGTTATGTATCTTCTTTCTTGATTTTCACAATAAAATGTGGATGTCACACAATTTAATGTCTAGGCAGTGCTGACGAGAAATGCATGTATCTATCTTCATAGAAATCTAGGGAAAATATTTTTTTTTTATTTTCAAATTAAATCAGCTCATCGCTCGACTATTATACGACGACTATTTCATGCTGTGGCGTTTGTGCCAAAAAATAGTATAACAAACTTTAAACCGAAAATCGTAGTCGTTTCGGAGATATTTTAAGTTTTCAAAAGTTCAAGTCATAATCCTCACCACCTTTATATCCCTGGAATCTCTTGTGGACTATTACTGAGATTTGGCATGTCGTTGAGACTATTTCATAACTATTTTTTGGAACCTAAATCAATTCGATAGACTTTACCGTTTGCTTGCACCAGAAGTGAATGAGGATTACAGTTTGACGTTCAAGCAACGAATTATGTAATTCGTTGCGTTCAAGGCGTAATCCTCACTAAACTATAACACCGAAACTAAAATGACACTATTTTTTTTTTTACTTGTACAACTATTTATGACATGAAATATTTATTTCATAACTATTTTCAGCGTTGTCAAAATTTGTTTTCATTGAGATTTCAAATATAAGGATTCCAGCTTGAAGCACACAAACCAATTCGATAAACTTTTCTCGTATACGTAGTACTTATAGAGGAAGTCTTGTAATCGTCAAAAAATTCGACCTCGAGATTTTGACGGATTTACGTTTTGGACCTCCCTGAGTCCAAAAATATTTTTTTGGAATTATGTCTGTGCGTTAGCACGATAACTCGAGCATTCTTTAACTTACTTATTGCAACCAAATTTAACATACGTGTATGACATCAAAATATAAGGTTTCTGTCAAATTTTGAGCCGTCGATCACGAAAGTTAAGCAACCAAGTGCGCGGTCGGTACTCGGATGGGTGACCAAAATTCAACATGCATGTATGACATCAAAATATAAGGTTTCTATCAACCTTTGAGTTGTTTTTGGTACACGAGAAAGTCAAGGGGAGACAATGACGTAGGAAAAGTTAAAATATCTTGGTAATATCATTGATTTACGACTATTTCACTATTTTTTAGCGTTGTAAAAATTCGTTTTCATTGTGATTTCAAATATGAGATTTCAGCTTGAAGCACATGTTGTCTTATTCTTCAAAGAACCCACCCCCAAGGTACCCACATCTACTATTTTCTTTTACATAGACAGTACGCGGTTACAGTGGAATATGGTTTTGATACCTTCTAGTGGGCATAGGTAGTAGTTCGTATCGTGTTACCTTCCGTGCCGAATACGTTCGTAATACAAACGTTTTATCGTAATACACTGAAGTGGGCAGACACCATCAGACGTTTGTGCCCACAGATATATCAATCTAAGGAGATCGAATCACCGAGTTCATAGGAAGACAGTGTCGCGATCAGCGGCCGTACTACATAACATGGTTCTAGTTGAGCATGCCGTGATATTCATTGCGCGCGTCTTAAGGACTGCGAAGCGATGAAAGTTAAGTACAGCCGCAAAGGAGATCGGTCGAATCGCTATGTGGCTCAGGCTGTCTGGACAAATCTTCAAAATAGCTTACATTTAAGTAGGTCAATAGGGCATTTTATGTGACGGCTAACCACCCTTACTTCAGAAGAGGTGACGCTACAGAATCTTAGATAATCGATCGAAACCGTGTCCAGCCAGCTTGAAAACCCACTTTTCGCTGGTCTCTCAATCTCGGTAACGGAAGTGGTTTTGAAGACTTTTTGCATATCAACGGGCGTCACATAAATTTGTGACGGGCATCGAGCTAAAAGTTTTGTGATACGTACAGCGGTTTATTAGAAAAATGCAAAAATCTGTGTCCAGCCAGCTTGAATTTACGTATAAAACTTCTGGCTGGCACTTCTGAATCTCGATAACGGGAGCGTTTTCGAATATGGTTCCTTTTACTAACAAAATGTGACGCAAGTTGTGACGGTAATAACGTTTGATTTATGGCGTCACGTGTAATGGTTTACGAGAAATCAATTAAAAACTGGTGTCCAGCCAGCTTGAAGTTTAAGCTGGCTGGACACATGTATCTCCGCTGCCTGATGGTCTACGGCCTTCGAAATATGTTCAAGTTTTTGTGACGGGGACGATAATGATAATCTGAAGTTGTGACGGAGAAAGTTTACGTAGTTTCAAAGATATTAATCATATAATTTTTTCCATACAAATATCTATTAATAATGTTAGGTGACCATAATTTTAACAAATAAAGGATTTCTTTTTAATCGACTTATCGGCCGGTTGTGGCCACACCTGCATTGTATTTGATTTTTTCCGTGAGAATAGGTTTTCCCGCAGTAAAAAAAATTAAATAAAAAAAACCGCCTTCAAAACTAAAAACGGGAGAAATAAAAGTTTTGTTTATAAAAATCTAAATGTTTTTAGAGGTCGGTCCCGAATACAAGTGACAACGTTTATTACAAATATTGAGGTTGGCACCGACCTCAAAAAAAATTAGATTTTTATAAACAAAATTTTTATTTTTCCCGTTTTTAGTTTTGAAGGCGGTTTTTTTCTGCTTTTTAGTGTTTTAAGTATAGAAATTTTCAGGAAACTACTTCAAGATCTTTTAGACACGCAAGTGAAAAAATTATGATATCATCAATGTCAATTAAATAGGCATTATTAGGGATAACTCAAAAACTATTTGTCAGATGTCGATAAAATTTAAATGGGACCCCATGACAAGCACTAGCTTTCAAAGGTCAAAAGAATCTTCAAAATCGGTCCACTCAGTAACGAGTTATGAGGTAAGAAACACTAAAAAAAACATACAGTCGAATTAATAACCTCCTCCTTTTTTGAATTCGGTTAAAAAAGCGTAAATAAGTGTTAATTCAAAATAATAATTGACTACCAGCGCTGCCTAAAAAGAGCCCCCACTTATTATTTTGTGTTACTTTTTGCCCATCATTAGTTTTTACGAGTTGAATAGTCAGATTGTCAGAATAGTTTTCTTTCCTAATTAAGTCCACCATTTGTATATCTACTGGTAAGAATTTCGAAATAAGTCTCCTTTTTTGGAGGTAGAGGAGGGTGGGGGGAAGGAAGGGAGGGGGGTGGGAGTCGCCCCTCGTAAATTTCGAATGCCGGAAATGCTTACTTTTTTTTATAAAAAATTAACCTCAAAATATATGAAAAAACCCTAACCTACCTATCACCCAGCCATGTAGGTGCATAAAACACTAGACACGAAAACTCGAAAGCAACCAACGGAATGACGCAATTTAACGCTGTCAGAAATGTCAAAACTATTATCAAAATAGTGGATTGGCGTTTCGTTTCACGCGTTTTAGTACTTCAAAAGTTTTAAAATCTTATCATAACCTAAAAAACTATAGAAATTACGTTTTGTTTCACGCAATCACAATACAATAAATAAGAATTTTAAAAATTAATTAAAAATATTTAAAGGCAACTCCGGTAGCCGAAATTGTTTTAGGGTGATCTTACGGAGCTTCCTTGAGCCCCCTACACATTCAGTTTCCTCAGATTCAGGCGACTCGTTTCGAAGTCCGACCCTATCTACTTACTCTCCGATTAGGGGCCAGGCTTCCAAGTGAAAGCTTTCAAAATGCAACTGGGGTATTCGCTAGGATGAAGATTTGTACCCACATCTACTATTTTTTGTGCAATAAAGAATAAATAAGGTATGTACCTACCTAATTAAAATAAATGCTTTACCGTCGTTAATTTGTTTTCTTTTTTCCCACCTCAATGAGAAAATATTAACTATCATTTTTTTGAGAAAACTCAGAGTAAGTACCTAGTCGTAGGGCGCGCCATAATCGGTATAGCATGCGGGTGATGAAAGAGTCTGATTCAGAGGAAGAGAACATAATTATGATTCGAACAGTTGTCCTAGTAGTACCAACTTTAAGCAACAGATGGCGACACCAACATCAACTATCTACCTATTGAACCCAAGTCGGTCTGCGGCAGCGTATGAGCACGTTCAGAAATTGTTCAGTATCTTTTCGTGACCAAGATATTTCCTAAAAAATATTTTTACAGTAAAATATAACTAAATATACTTAAAATATTTTTGACTCTCTTTGCCGGAAAGTATTTACTTTTCATAGAATTTTTAGAAGAAAAAAGAAACCATTGTATCCTGTGTTGCTATAGCATTATTTATGCAATAGCATTAATTATTTATGCTTACCATGAAAAACACCAATACTTACCCACTAAAAAGAGTAGTTATCTGCACGTAAATAATCAATATCGCAAAAATATTACCCCCTTTCAACACCTCTACGCTTTTGTCTTCTATCGATTAAAATATGTAGGTACTGTAAATGTAGGTTAGTAGGTAGGTATTAATATCACCAATACACGTATTTTCGTTCATTAAAGCCTTAAAATAATATACTTGTTTCTACATAAAACCTACAATATTGGTAACCCTACTGCAGTGTTTGTATGAAAATAATTTGCTGATCAATATCTTTGAAACTACGTAAACTTTCTCCGTCACAACTTCAGATTATCATTATCGTCCCCGTCACAAAAACTTGAACATATTTCGAACTGAACTATTTTCGGCTGTAGACCATCAGGCAGCGGAGATACATGTGTCCAGCCAGCTTGAACTTCAAGCTGGCTGGACACCAGTTTTTAATTGATTTCTCGTAAACCATTACACGTGACGCCATAAATCAAACGTTATTACCGTCACAACTTGCGTCACATTTTGTTAGTAAAAGGAACCATATTCGAAAACGCTCCCGTTATCGAGATTCAGAAGTGCCAGCCAGAAGTTTTATACGTAAATTCAAGCTGGCTGGACACAGATTTTTGCATTTTTCTAATAAACCGCTGTACGTATCACAAAACTTTTAGCTCGATGCCCGTCACAAATTTATGTGACGCCCCTTGATATGCAAAAAGTCTTCAAAACCACTTCCGTTACCGAGATTGAGAGACCAGCGAAAAGTGGTTTTTCAAGCTGGCTGGACACGGTTTCGATCGATTATCTAAGATTCTGTAGCGTCACCTCTTCTGAAGTAAGGGTGGTTAGCCGTCACATAAAATGCCCTATTGACCTCCTTAAATGTAAGCTATTTTGAAGATTTGTCCAGACAGCCTGAGCCACATGAATCGCTGAGTTACGTATTCACTTTACTTAATCGGAAAGTGAAGTGGCATACACTTGTCGCAAGTTAAACGCCGGCTTGGCCTATCTCCTTGTATTATTAAATCTGTGTTCCTGCCAAAAGAGAAAAATTATGGTAGCAGGTAATTCCAATGTAAAGTACTGTCTGTAGTGTTGGTGTAAAATGGTCTTAAAAATTGAAACAAAATTGAATAAAGTCTATTGTTTATATTTGTATATATATAATGAATTAACATGTTTTGAAATAAATTAATTTAGGTCTACAGTTGTTCCATAAAACATCTTTATGCAGTATATTTCAAATATCACTTTGAAATTGGTTGAATAATAGTAATAGAAGTTCCGTATCATTTATCCAGTCCAATTTAATAAATAATGATTATGATCGCATCTTGGCCAATTGAAACTAAGCATTTTAAATCAATATCAAAGGTATCTCTGTAATGAATGAAACTAATAGGATTAGGTACTTAAGTAACTGTAGATAGAATATTAAAACCAGCCATTGGTGTAGAAATGGGAATGGAAAAATAATGCCACTGTGATTCTAATAATTGATATATATTTTTAAGACACACAAAATCCATACTAACTTATTGAGGTATAATATATCAGGCAATAGTGTACTTGAAGTAGCACATAATAAAATTATAACATTTTTTTTCTTAAAAGATTCCTCACGGTCTAACATTTATTGAGTAGGTACAAATGTTTCACAGTCAAATTTCGTTCGCTATGAAATGCATTACACATTATAGTAGAGAGCTTAGAGTTAGCGCTAAGAGGCTGATTCAATTTTGTGATGCTCATAAATTTTTTCTTTTGTATAATACTAACAACTTTCTTTTATATGCTTACACTTCTCCAACATTTTTATTTCAACACATTAACATAAACATTTCAATAGATAATATAATTGTAATATCTATATTTCAATAAAATCAATCATTTGGAACACATTCTGGACCTTTTAGCATTAGGTACAATATAAAATAACATTGCCTAATCTAACACGATATCAGTAAAATATTAACACACGCTCACATTTAACATTAGAGATATAAATAATAGTCTAGAAAAATAATAAATAGAATTATTAATATCACAGTAGAGTAACTGCCAGCTCGCTTAGATTTTACATATGGTACCGTGCAACTGATATTGTGGAGAAATTGCACTTGAAATCAACGTGTGCGTCATGCGTAATTAACAATTAAATTGATTTGAGATTTTACTGCTGACAGTACCGGTAGAACTGCTGTGATATTGACAACTGAACAAAGTACACATATCAGAATGAAGAACAACTTTCGTTAAACAACATTGTTAGACAATTGAATGTTGTCGCGACCTTAAAACTACTGGTAACTAACGATAATGTGTCACGTATCTCGGCTCTAAGGACAATACTATGACACTATACATTTTAGTCAACTGAATTAACTTGCCATTTGTATCGACATAATACATAAAATATATAATTGCTGTCCTTCTTTAAGGCTACTGGTGAATAGGCTCAAGAAACGTTGTATATGTATGTAAGTGTTGCACATATATACAATATTAATTACAGAAAAACATGTCACAGAAAACATACATATTGAAATAACTTACATATCACCGTAATGTAAACTTAATATTAAGGTCCGTTCAGTTTCGCAACTTGGTGGAGCAAAGTATATTTCGTCGAACAACACTAAAATCGCTAGGGATTTCAACGGTTAAGATATGCTCCCCCACGTTGCACTTTGTGAGAAGGAGATCTACTTATCTAAAACAGGAGACATATTTTCATAAATTGTGATTGCCCACATAATGCTTCAGTATGTAACAAGTTAATATTCTATTTCATTTTATTTACATATTTTAAATAAACACAATTACATGAACCAAATTATGACAATAAAATTAGTTACAATTTCATTTTCAATTAATAGATGTTATATTACAATAATCATTAAGAAACAATAGTGCCGTAAATCTATGTGGAGAAAATACATGCTAATTTAGGTACTAACAATAACTTCAAAATTATATTTTAATGTACATGTAAACATACTGAAAACTTAGATGGTCCTAAACTTTCTTTTCGATTATACGTTTAAGTATACAGAAAATATTAATTTGCAATTGCAATTAGGATTTCATATGTAAATTGTTACTTTACGTTGTATGGTATTTGGCGAGTGGAGCTAAGGTGGTAATATCCACCATTATTTCTATGGCAATGCAATATCAAGTTTAGCTTTGGAAAGACCTTAAATATTGCGCATTTACATATTTACATGAATATAATTTTATCAGTTAGGTAGGTAGGTACAGATATAAAATTGAAATTTAAACCGTTTTATTATAAGTAGGCAAAGTTTACATACATACACAATATATTTCTCAAAAAATTATAAGCAGGAAAGGCAAACGTTCCTTCATTTTCTTGTGATATTTTTTAAAAATTAATTTATTTTTAGTGTTTAATTCATTATAATCTACTCCATAGCAATAAAATAATAGATCTAAGTACGAAGACGAAGGCGCCGGTGCCTTAATTTTAAAAAGTAATAATCAAAGTTTAAAACTGGTAGCTTCACCTAATAATAATTTATAAACTGTGACTATTCATTATAAAAATCACTCGATACGTAATTCAGTAAATGAATCGAACGAAAATAAAGAATAAGACTTAGAAGTCGACTAGCGGCCAGTGTCAGATAGCATTCTTGCCATAGGGAGGCATCTGAATGTCGCACACGGTGAGTCGTCATACAATGTCTTCATTCATATAATGCCATTTAACCATCATTTTATACTACTATAACATGCCAACTTGTATTCAATCTCGAATGTTTTGGCGGTAGGTTTCATTTGATCATAAATGATTTTGTTTCAATTATGCTCTTTTGTACTGATATGTTTATATTTTACTTTTGTTTTAATATTACGACTTTGGTGTTGAGTGAATTATAAAATTGAGCAAAATTTTGGCTAAATAAATTAATACGTAAAATTATTTACAGGTGGCTTATTAAAAATAAAGTGTCTTTATTAAAATTAATAAAATTCATTTACAACCTAATATAAATTACATAAAATAAGGAAAATAAAATCTATCATAAATGAAAACATATCTCTAATAGCTTCGAATATAAATTGAGATCGGTAAAATTATTAATTTTAAGAATTTGCTTCGCGACCTCGTTACGTCTTTTAGATGGTGAGAAACAAAAAATTTATGTGGTCGGTCGGGAAGATCGTACAGAATTACATTATGCCTTCTGCAACGAGTACATTTGGGTAGTTCTAAGGGTAGTTATAATATATAAAAAAAAATTAGTGCCCTTCGAATGGCACATATATGACAAATGATCTATAAAGAACTTACGCGTACTTTTAATTTTATTTCATAAACATTTATTATGTAATTTATGTAATGGTGGTGATAACGTGGTATTGTGAGATATCTTTACAAAAATAATATGTTCATATTTACTGTATCTAAAGACAAAATAACTGTAAATTAAACTAGAAACATTTAAATGATTGAATCAAATGTTTATCTATTAAATACTATTATAATGACTTCAACTTAAAATATCTCTATGCCTATACCTATCCTATGCCGCGGTTATATCTAAACTCTTACAATATGGCAGTTGTCAAATTGCTAGCTGAGTTGCTGTGAGTTATCTTCTACCATCTCGAGTTCCAACGATTGGTCTCCGAGCGTTTCGTTGCATCGAACAGAAATAGATACGTAAACTTTGCTATACTGACAACTTTTATGATGTTTTATCACAACCATTATTGCAATGAAAATATACATATTTGGTAATATTCGCAGGTACGTCATGTATATATAAACATATTTCGATTTAGTTGTGAATATTATTTTGTTAGAGAATTTATGAATCCGTATTACAGGCAATAAGCACCCTGTGACAGAATTTTAATTTGTTTATTGAATTTGGCAAGAAAATATTTACGTATTGCGGCAGTTAACTTCATTTATTTGTGAAGAAATCATTTTCCAAAAATACTTCAGTTTTTAGAGGCAAAATAGTTTGTTTCTAGTTTGTCATTTGTTTAAATATACATATTAATTTGTTACGTCTAATATTATTATTTTATTAACACAAAATGTATTTATAATTTTACAGTTACTAATTGCACTTATATTAAATATTTTAATATGCTTAATTATATAGAACGCATATGGGATGTTAATTTTGTATCAATATTGTTGTTTTGTCAACGAGCTATGTATTTGCAGATCTATTTTGGAATTTATGAGATCTAGTTAAACTAATGTGACTTGTTACCTGTTTACAAAGTAGGTATCACATTGCTTGATATCGCGATACCTCAAGGATTGTATGGGTACGTCATGAGCACATGACTTTTTTATATTTCTAAGTGGAGTTTGTTACGTATTAGAATTTACTTTTAGTTTTAAGTGCTGAATGCACATCACTAAAACTATTTTTTTATTTCAAGGCAATTATATTTAATGTTCATTGTCTTGCTGTATTAGGATTAGAAATCTATTTATTTTATCAGTAGTTGTGCGCTCATATTTAATATGCCAGCACCGAAAATGATAATGTTCAATGAACGCGTATTTTCTAATTTAAGCGAGTTCACTTTTTAATGGAAATGATTTATGAGTAGAAAGGCAATTTCAAAAAATAAATATTTTTATGACGATGTTCTCGTAGCTGTCGATGAAATAAACTACAATACTTTAACTCTAAGGCAAAAATTACGCGTTTAAGAAATTGTTCCACGGTGGATTCGTAACGAAATAATTTTATCCACAATTGGCACATATGTTTACAAGTTAAACATAACGGTAATTTTGTAGAATTCCACATTAAAAATATCAATAATATACTTAATATAATTACATTACCACGTACAAAGATTTGGATAATATAATAAACCTTGGTAACTGCTAAAAGATCTGAAACCGTGTCGCGATGGGTTGTGACGCAAACGCTCCAACTTTTTAAAAGTTTAATAATTAAATTAAAACAAAATTTCGCAATGTCACCGTACAAAAATTTCGATTTAAACGATCACATTTTTTAAGTAACAACACTATAATAATATTTTATGTACACATCCCAAACATTGCTTTCATTTTTGAATAATATAAAGTATATATTTATAATCCATCATCTAATTAATATTTACAAATTTAATCTTCATTTTAATACTTAAAAATAATATTGCAGCTCGCATCGCCTTCACCTTGTTCGCTCTTTACAATATATGCCTCACTTCGATCCATATCACATCTGTACGTTCAATTGTAACGTTTCCCATATTCATAGCGAGTACAATAGGCGGCATTGGACACGAGGCGTTAGCCTCTGGAGTTTGTCCAATGTGTACATACAAAGTTAGTTACCAACGATCACAGCGGTTCACACGTGATGTCTCGTGTTGTGTCATTCCAATTCCAGTGATGTTTCCGTCAATTTTCATTTTCAAACTACTTCTTAGTGGTTTTCTTATTACTTGAGATGTCTGCGACAAGATTTAATGAAAACAGTGTACCTACCATTTTTATTTGTAACGTAAACGGCTTGAGAACACGGCAATTCGTAAGACGTCAAACTCAAGATCGAGGTATAGTCCATGCAGTATTAACGTACCTTTACTGTTCTAGACTAAATGTACTTATTTTTTGAAAATTATTTGTACATACGATATCCTACGTATTCTAGCATTCTATTTTGTCGCGGACATCGCAAGCAAGGTAGCCCACAGCATAGCTGTTTCGTATCACAATCGCATTCCCAACGCTGTGCGAGCGATGCTGAGTATTGTCTCTTTATTACAAGACCACCAATGTATACCACACAGATATGTTCATAAAAATTTAAGTCTAAAACATCATTTGTAGTCTTTTAGTCGAATCTGAGATAGCTTATTAAGACTAATTCATATAAAGTAGTTTTGTTTTATATTATTATCTAGTAATTCAGTCAATATACATTTCATATTAGTGAATAATATCACTGAAGTATTTTCGACGGGAATTATACCGAGTCGAGTAATCGGCTGTGCGGATGCGCAACGCAAAACATTGTTGGCGCTGCGCAATTGCGCATACGCACCGCCGCTGCGAGCAGTGTGGAAGCATTGATATGCGCCGACTACACGGGTACCTAGATACTTTCTAAAGCACATTCGAAAATGTGGACGGAATTCACTGACTTCATAATGTTTTTAGCGATTTCTCATTTGGGAGGGACAACGAAGCCAAGGACAGTAGAAAAATATTTATCATCTAAGTTTCATCTCACAAGAATATCTAAGAAGTCTAGAAAAATTAAGGCTTTAAAGATACAACTACAAATAAAACAGTAAGTACATAAACGATACTTGGGATGTGTTCGATTTTTAGAACGACAATGAGCTGCGCACAATTTTATAATGTAGCCACCTTCATACGTATCTAGTGCCTCTAATAAGAAATGATTCGCTTGTCCGATGATAATGAATCCATATCTGTAGGTGATCGATCACGTTGCGTAGCATCGTAATGTTCCACACTGCTCCGTGTCAGTCTAACCTTAAAATAATATCCTTACATCTAATATTCACAGTCTGCAGCCGAGAGCGACATGCGACTCCGCATGCAAGTCACAGTAAAGGCGAATCTACTGCGCTACAAAAATACGTGGGCAATGTCCATATTATGCAGTCAAAATACGAGCCACATTTGAAGAGCAAAAATATGTCTCCTTGGCGATTCATATCCAATATAAGTATTTTATAATAATATTTCTCTTTATAATATTAAATAAAAACATTTCATAAATCTTCTTAGTCACGACTTGCACTAGCACTCGCGAAACGTCTATAAAATTGAGTTCTTTTACTTAAGTTCTGAGATGTGTTCGTTACTTAAGTGGTGCGCGGAGCATAAGTCGCGCGGCGCGTACGCTAATCCCCGAAGCGCGTGCACGCTTTTTTCCATTTGCACTGAGTGCACCAGAGGTCGCGTTGGTCCATGCCATACACTTTGCGGCACTTCTTGTTGTCTGAGCGAGGCCGCCGACCGGGGCTTCCCGGCGAGCCGCCTGTGCCCAGAAGCCTCATGTGCTTCTGGAATGAAACAGGAAAAAAAAATTAAAATTAAGACATAGCTAAAATATCACTACTGTTCGGGATATATTGCATTGAATAATTACTTTGCTCCTTCTTTACTGCTACTTTTAGGGATAGTGTGATGCTAAGATACATACAAGCTTAATAAAAGATTACTGAGCCATTTTAGGATGATTCTACTAGGTATATCTTTAGGGTAAAGCAAAGGCCCGATCAAAGCTTTCGTTAACACAAAAGAAACAAGTATTACCGGGGAGTGTGAATTGGACCAGGAATGCGATACGGGAATGCTTATAGGCCTCGCTGTCCCATTCTGCATAGTGGAGAGCAGTCCTTGCCTGAAAAATATAAATAGACGATTAAATTATTAACAGATACGACAAAATCAAGTTGTAATTTAAATGTTAACAGTATTGCTATAAGATTTTTTAGAGAGGTGGTAGACCCATATGTAGGGTCGTTTGGGTAGGTACCACTGCCTTTCTTATTTCTGCCGAGAAACAGTTCGCTGTGTTTCAGATTGCAGGGAAAGGTAGCCCAGTGTAATTACTGGGGATGGAAGGCATATTATCTTAGTTCCAAGGATGGCAACGCACTTCCTGTGTTAAGTGATTTACCCTTAATATTGCAAGTGTCTATAGATGACGGTAACCACTTAACACCAGGTGGGCTGCAACCTTGTTTGTAATAGTCATAATGCAAAAAGTAAAATAAAATATGAAAATCAGTTTACCTGAATGAGCCAACGAGTTGACGTTGATATTCAGGATCTTCGTGCGGAGGCCGACACATGTCTCGGTGGGACAATGTGGGAGGTGGAGCAGGGGTAGCTATTTCATGTTCTGTATAGTAGAATTCTTCCTCATGATCACTCTCTCCCTCTTTCTTTGGCCTGCGAAAAAAAATGGGTAACTATAGATTCCTATTTGCGGGTAGGCTTGTCAAAATTATCCAGGAAAATAAGTTCTCGGAAGGTTTCCGCGTATAGAGATCGTCCTCTGCACAATCTCTTTTCTAATTTATTGTGAAAGTTGTATTTTCTGACCTTGTGTATACAGAATGCATAATGAACATTCTTTTAACAAGATTATTTATTGTCGTCATAGCATAGGGCAGAGTTACGTAAGCGGCCGGCGACTGGCGGCGGGTGACCTTGCGAGCGCGCGCGGGTGCGGGTAGGTACTATGCAACCTTGTCGCTTGCCAACCATCGCTTCCGGGTCAGCATGGGCCGCCCTTTTTGTAACTCTACATATAGAGCAAAGGTCGAATTCATTGATCTCACATTTAGCAGTAAGTACCTTCTCGAAGCTTAAAGATCTGGTTAAATTTTTTACCGTATTACATAACCCGCCGTCGTGGTTGTTACGAGAGGAATTGCTGGCAGTGTTTATTTGAAAGTAATAAGGTTGAAATTTGCTACGCACAACCACGCCAGTTGGCTGGCCGCGCAATAACTATTGCATTTACACGTGCTGATCGAACACGTGACCTTTTATGCACGTGTACGTAGGTATAATAAATTCGCTGCATGTCTTTTCATCCGATCCAACTGCACGTTATTATCCACTGGTTGCATAACAGATAGCATTAAAGCTCTGAGTCCTAAGCTGTCTCGTAAACAAGTAGATAGAGTACGTTACTTCATTAGCGAAGTAAAACATGAAAAGATATTTTCTATTCAAAACAACATTTTGTATATTTTACTTTATGCGGATTATTTGGTCTAAATTCTTGAAAGTATGTTCCGTATACACACCCTAAATGCGATTGTCGTATGTGAGCTTCTATGGCGGTGCATGTGTTGGTGTTATATCCGCAGCCCCTCCACACGCACTCATATACAACGCTGTTAATCTGTAACAAAAGAAAATCAAATATTAATGCAAATTAAAAAAATATATATCCGTCAGAATAGATCTAATAAAATATCGTCATAGAACCTTCCATTTTGCTATAACACGTTTTGTAAACAGATTGTGGTTTTTGTCAATGCTTTGTTCTAGAAGTTGTATTGTTTTAGATAATGCTGGACCAAGAAAAGCGTAATGGCAGAAATAAATTAGTCAATAGTTTTCCGGAAGAACAAGGTCTTTCTATTATACAGGAATATTGAGCATCATAGTCAGCTAACTGGCAGCACACACGGAAGTGGTTCTAGGTCGTCGGAGCGGCCTTGCTGACACCGCCCTCCTGCGCCACTCCCGCCCGCCACATCACTGCATCTATTTCGCACCTACTATATGTAGTGGTATCATCAAAAACAATACCTAGTATGTTATATGCATACGAGTAACTTATTATATGTATACATACATACATGTCCGAGTAACAACGTTTCTTCTCAAGCGTAATATATAGAAATATTAATTTGGGAGTTTTTATAAACCTCGAAGAATAGTTAAAAATGCTGACAACCAAAAATAGTACCAGATTTTCTACTTAAGGTTACTTTTGAATAGAAAAATATAATCTGAATATGTGACGAAAGTGATTTCAAATGCATTTGTTAGGAAATAATGTACTTATTGCTTTGTTAGCTGTTGAGGAAATTTACCAGAATGCACTTTGTGTTGGAGGTGTAATATTGTACTGGCATTACTGTGAGTGAGGCGATCTTAAGATGGCTTGCCAAAGATTCTGCATCGACCTTCTCGTCAATGCCACATTATTTTGGCCACCCGGCCGGAGCTCCTACTGACAGTACTGACAAACGCCTTGTTGCTATGCCGCTCTCTGTTATATTTAGATCTGTCGCCTCGTTTGTTTCATTTGCTTCTGGTGCTTTACTGAGATCTTCAAAGGAATATCGTGTAAACGCAAGCAAAGTACAGTCTTTACGAGCTAAATTAGCACAGTGGAGGTGTGCCAGGTACTATTAGTGAATTAGGTTGTACGGGCAAAATGACTGTTTGTTCGCCCGCCGCCTGGAAATGGAGGCTATACCAAGTGCATTTGGAAATAGGTCAGGTCGGGGGAGTCGGCCGCGGGGCGAGGGGGGATGCCGTGAACTAGGTCGCAGCACCACGGCCAAGGGTGGTCTGCGAAGGTTGCGTTCCTTTGTCATATTTGAAGCCTTGCTTGAGAGCTGCACCTCATTTAAAAGTAGATGCAAAACAATAAACACTTAACATTCAGCAATCGCATAGTTGCAAATTGTTACTATCAATTCCTGGAAACTCGACATCAATTCCTAATAATAAGTCGCTGAAACGATGACGCATTACCTTATGGTTTGAAGTATTCCATGTGACTCACATTGAATGACGCATATTTCGGGATAAAAAATTTCAAAGGTGTATTGAGTGTAACCAGAAAATGAGAATTTGTGTAGCAGATAATTTTTTTAATTCTATTGCGGTGTAATGTATTATCCCATCCAGAATTTTTGGTAAACCTTAAAAGGGGAAGCGCGTCCTTAAACCGTAAAGGGGAAGCGCGTCCTTAAAAGTGTATACACAAAGATCGATAATACGTCAAGCAATCAAGGTCTGTAGTCGATCCGGTTGTTGTTCAGACCCACAGTTGGTATATACTTAATAACATGTTTGTGCAAATACTTGTGGAGTTATGTAAATTGATTGGCAATTATGGAAGTAAACATAAGAAAAAGTTCTAGTCATCATTATGTCATATGTAAATTGGATCATTATGGAAAACTTCATTGTTGCTACCGCAAACTTCAGTTTTTAATGGTAGGTAGTTAATATTGATATGGAGTGGAGTCTTAAAATTGATGCATAGCCGCCCTTTTGTTTATTACTGCAACGTGTAGGTAATGAAAATATTTAGATGAAGAGAAACTTAATCCGTATTTATTTACCAACCCAAAATTTGTTTGATTTGGTACCTAGCTATTTTAATTTCAGATAGGTACCTAACCCCGAGGGCAGAGGGGAGATCGGCGCGCGGGACGTATCGTGAAGGGAGCCTCCCTCGCTGCACCAGTGACCTACTTACAGTCCTCAATAAACTTCCATTCTAACCATGAAACACATCTATGGCACGAAAACTGCTCTTTGTTACGAGCATTCTATTCTATCTTTGACTATACCCGTAAAACACTTAACCAGTTTGTTCTATCGACTTCCGTGCATAGGCACATAACCATGTTTACTGCTGTAAAGTTATGATTTTATGTTGATTGTAATAAAAATGTAATTATTGGAAGCCATTATCAATTCTGTAGAACGTAGATTTACCTCCTATTTATCTGCGAATTCTGCGTGGTCCTATTTCTACGCTAATTTACCAATCCATGATGACGTCACCTATGTGCGTCTCTTTTTACAGAATGACGTCGAAGAAGAATAAGACAATGGCGTTGTTGGTGGCATTTACACAGTTCAAATATCTATTCTAGAACTCTCCTATGATAGAGTGAGAATAATCCGTTTATCAAAATAGAATGAAAGTTTCACTGAGTCCTTGTTTTACGTTCGTGTTATTGAAATAGATATAAGATGTTAGAATTGGCCTTATCTAGAAATAAATTGCAAGGTAGATTATTATTTATGACAGCTACAATTAAGTGAGCTAGTATAGTTTGATAAGGAAAATTACCTATCAGTATTAATTAAGTTTGAATATAACAATTTACTGTGGGTGGGATACTTACTTATTGGTCTTTTTCTAGCGTTGTTAAGTAGTTATTTTGTATTCTTTCAGTAATCAGTGACAATATGACAGTCAATATTTTATTTTAAAAATGTTGAGTTTAATATCCTTTCTCTTTGGTGTAGGATAGCTATAAGATTAAAATAATTATAGTAGGTATCTATATGTTATAAATGCATACGCATTTCTAGTGTCTACGTTGTTAGTTGCCCTGAATAGCTAGGTGCATGGTTCGTCTGTGTGCCGTACAGACAACTTGCACGTGCCGGCGGCTTTCAATGTGTGCAGCGTGGGCGGTGCAGTGCAGTCCGGACGGCTGCATGCCATTTTTGTACTTATTTACTTGATTTTTCATGAATGCAAAATTAAAGTGTTGTTAAACTTTCGACCGTTAATGGGAATTTAACGAGCTGCATGCAAAATGTGGCTTATCAGAAGTAGAAAAGTTTTTTTTATAACTAAATTCGTAGTTTTAAGTATATTTTGAGGGTAGGCAGGATCTTTCCAGTGTTTTTACTAACCACGCTAAAATATTAATAACTAGCTCTGCACCCGGTACATATTTTTTAAGCTTTCTTGGCTTTCGGGAGTCCGTCCCTAGAACATCCCACCAAAATTTCATCACAATCTGAACAATGGTTTCGGAAAGCATAGAAGACAGACATACAAACATTGATTTTAATTTAAAAGAAGATAACATAAAGCAATATCCACAAGAAAATAGGATGGATGCTTTTAAATTATCATAAAATTTCATCATTCTGAACAATTTCAGACGTTGCCCGTGCTGGTACTGCAATAGGGCACCGGGGGGTGGGGGGAGGTTGTGCTAGGGAGATCTAGAGGATAGTCGATACCAAAATGCGGAACTAGTCTGAAATAAGACGCTTCACTTAGTCATTGCAATTGTGTATTATAATTTGATAAGGCGATTATTATTGTAGTATTGTTTTATTATCTCAATCCATAACACAATTAAAACCATAAACTTACGTTAATTGACAATGACACTTGTTGTTACTGTCATATTTTTATTATGTTCTTGGTTCTAATTGTTTGAGTTTGTTATGTTGTAAGCAATGTTATGTTATTGGCTTGTGTATCACTACGAGCGACATAAAGTAAAATGAGGCGTGACTAAGTGATTACAAAGTATAACATATCAAGTTGGCATGATTAAAAAACAAGTTGTTTTTAAACACATGTTTAAACCAGTGTTTAAAACAGATTTTATTTAAACAGTGGTTTTTTTATCACTTGTTGATCAAACAAAGATTAAAACAAGTTTTAAACAATGTATAAAACATTAAAAAAAAAACATTAAAACTACTTTCCATTGCGAATGAATAGAAATAAATTAATATTTAGTACTCTAAAAATAGCCTGACATAAAACCAGTTGAGTCTATGCTATTTATTTTATTTATTTTTTAGTAATTATGTAATTCTTTTGGGATTGTAATTAAATAAAACATATTACTTCTAAGACAAGTAATTTATTCAATCAAACAAAGATCAAAGTACCGTTAATTACCAAGCAATATTTGGTGCAGGCATTTATAAGACAAGATAACACGTATTTTAAAACATACATAAAATAATATAATATAAATGTTCGGGCTTCCCTTTTAAAAATTAACATTAGTTAGAAACTGTATGTTATGTAAATGAATGAATGTAAAGCGTTTAGTACGGATTAGAGATAGGTAGGTAGGTAGGCATGTAACATAAAATAAATGTTTATCCATTGATCGATTTTAGTAAATATTTAATTCTACGGCGAATTTGAAAATACATAGTCTAGTAATGAATTAATATAGGTAGCTCTATTTGATTTGAAATTAATGACTCAAACTAAAAAGAAAAAAAAAACACTTGTTTAAATCAATTTGAACTGTTTGTTTTATAAAATTTTTAAAAAAACTTTTTTTACCAGCCCCGTAACAGGTGCCTAATATCTATTAGATACATGGTTCTTTATATTTTAATTAGTTAAGAATATAGTTCAGCCTAATTTATATGATGTAACTTAATGTTTAAATAGTACATTTAGATTTAAAATATTCAAAAGATTAAAGTAAAAAACTTTCGTGGAATAAAATAAAGCCATCAAATTTCACAACGGGACCATCGAGAAAATAATTATGTTCTTGTTTCCAACATCGTAAACAAAGTTTCTTTATAAGAAAACGTATCTAAAGCAGCGGTGTCAAGGCGCATATTCGTTTAGCTGTACAGCTTGAATAAAGAACCGGCATAAAATGCCGGTTTGTTGTTGCGCCGTCTCTTTCTACTGCGAAACACCGAGATGATATTGATTTGTTTTCATTGTGTCTCTTTTCCGCGCACGGTAAGCCGTATATCTGTCTCGTCGGTGTGACCTTCCTTATTTATACTTCAAGTACGCGGTCAGATAAGTTGTTTTCGTGTCATCCTGCTCTAGCGTTAGAAATGAACGAGGAAGACGCCATTTAAAGGCTGATGTGTTGTGTGCCGGCCGGTACTTTTTCTATGTGTGAGTGCAGTGAGCACAGGCAGTGAGTGATTATGAGAATGTGGTGGAACAAGTAGACGAGCGATGTGATGAAGTCGCATTGTTTGCAAGAACAAAGCCCATAAAATTAAGTATGTTTTACGGATGTAAACATTGAATTTTATAATTTACAGATGCTATCTTTTTGAAAAAGTGAAAAGATTATCTACTACGACTATTGGAACTTTGTAAGTATTAATATTATAAAATGTAAAGAAGACTTTGTTACTTAGTAAATAGCGTGGTAAGAGTAAAAAATATTTATTAAAATATTTAAAAAAGTGGTTTCACTCGTCTGCACTGCATCATACACGAATCTCGATGATCGAATAACTAGGTCCTACTATTCTTTGCCACCGTTTTGCCGTTAGCGCGGGCGCGCAGTTATATAAAACCGTTATAAAAGGAATTTGAATTATTTACCGAGAAGGGCAAGTAGTGTAGGCGAGTAATCTCTACGGTTATGCGGTAGTCTTAGGTTACATGTCTAGTAATAATAACTTTGATACAAAGGAATATAAACAAAGCTTTGCGTTATTTCATCATATTAATTTAGATAAGCAGCTGCGCGGTTGGACTTTAAAATGTTTACATACATAATTAATTATGTAACATAGTTAAGTACCTACATTATTAACTTTACTCCGCATAAAGAGCCATGAATAGGTACCTACTTCGGATGTACTGAATACAGATATGTTCGGGTCTATGTCACGTGTAACTTTCAGTGACTCTACGCATTGTTTCAAAACATTCATTGTCACATTCAGTGTTTACAAACAACACCACGAACGCTGTTTAAAAAGGAAATAGGAAAGGCATTAAGGCAGGCAATGACCAAAAACACCTCTCGAGGCTGTAAAATAATCTAGGTCCTGTTTATAAAAAGTTTGTGACACAAAGGAATTGGGTGAGACAGCGTTATGGATGGAGCGAGAGGGCGCAGAATGTGCCATGCAGCGGCAATGGCACCCCATGTAGCAAGGGACTAAAAGCATTGCAGGTCACTGAACCTCTGATCGCTTTACCCCAACTACGCGTCGCCGTCTTTACCTTGATCCCTTGCGAGACAAACATACACTATTAACATCTGTTACTTACTACTTACCAACCACCAAAAAGAAAATATTTAGGTTGAAAAAAAAACTAACGTTTGCATCAAACCCATAATCTGTTGCCTGTTTGCTTGGCCGATGCACAAAGATCACTGCAGTGGCGACTGATTTGCATTGTGTCACGTCCTGTGAGATCAAGTGATGTTTCGGAGTGAAAATTGAGCGAATTGATTGAAGATATTTTATATACATTCATAATGTTTTGTTTGGACATTATTGTTATTTAAAAAAAATCCTGCCAAATGCCAGTCAACACAACTGTTAATACTTTCGGTTAATACAAAGGATGGTTTACAAACAGACATTTACGTAGAAGCAATTTAATATGCGTCGTGAATTTTTTTTACTATCAAGATAGAGCACAGTTGTGCCTACAAATAATAATCTACAGGTGGCGTCGGATGCATTGAACTCGGATCCAAACATTCCCCTCAGCCGGCGCCGGCCCCCGCGACCCGGCCTCCCAGGCACACCCTCGTCAATCCACGTTTTTCACCCGATCTTGTATACCCGTACATACGTACCTACTTACTTCAACCGTAAACACAACTGCTAAAGTCTAACAAACTAACTTCGGGTCAAAGTTTTCTTTTCTTACAATAGAGCCCAATCTGTGCAAGTGTGATCAATTGATTAAACCCATTTGTCAAAAGTATCGAAATTTGTACAGAAATTACTTTTTTACTTAATTTTACAGGGGTGTTCGCAAATTGGCATAGTGGCCACTTATGTAACTTTAACGATCACATGGAGTCGCCGTGCATTTGATATGGCCATGTCAATCGTATAAGTTAACAAAACCCAACACCGCTGTTTGCCATGTCTGTCCAATTCTGAACAATGATATCGACGCGCCCATTTCGTCCACTCCATCCATTCTCTTATTATAATTTTGAAAAGAATATGGCATCTTCATGTCAGCCTTTTGTTTTTTTTCTGGGCAGCATCACTTCACCGTTCCAATCGGTTCATAAGAATAATGATTTGTGCAAATAAATGCTTTCCAGTGGAGCAATGGATGTTGATTGTTTTTATTAAACCTATAATCAAGTTTAGATCTTGATTTTTTTTATCTTCTCCTTAGCATTTAGTAGTGGCCATATTATGTCGTGCGATTTTCACGAATGGTTTTTATAAATCGATATCCTATCTTATACAAATCATTTAGCAAATCACAACTAGTGCAAAAATCTTCTGGCTCTTCAACCTGCATTGAAGTATTGAGTCTTGTTCTCGATCTCTTGGCAGACAAGGGCTCACTATTGCTACTATAATCAGAATCCGACAGTGTGACCAGGATTGCGAAAAAATACTTAAAAATCCTTTGGCAAATTTGATGGAGTAAATTCATGGCGAAATCATACTTCATCACCCTCCTCTATTATTGAATTAACGGCTTCTTATCGTTTATTGCACTTTGTGTTCTAATACTTAATTATTAAAGTTTTAAACTTAGGTGGTCACTAACATTAAAATGTGAGGTAGGTGGTTACCTTCCAAGCTTACTTCTTTGTTCAAACATAATTGATAATCACTTGAAGACTACCTACTAACCTAACGATATCAAACAAAACCAATTCGTTTTTAAACACTGCACCTTTAACTTAATAATATGACAGAACGTTAGATATAAATATTTTTTTAGGTATTATACCTTTAATAACTAAATGTTCCCAAATTGGCACAGTGAGCAAGAATGGGTTAGCGAGTATTGTTTTTTACACAAAGCTAAGTTTGTAAGCGTTGATAATGCGTAGAAGAGTAGCTCCACGTGAACGTGTCAAAGGTGACCCACGTCAATTGACGCGATGTATAAAGGCGCGCTGCGTGTTCGAGCGTCACTGCTCGTGTTCGATGTCGTGCTAATTTTCATTATACGCTCAAAGAAACTAGCCTATTATGCTCAACCGCTTGATCTGAGCCGTGTAATGTAAAACGCATAACATGATTCACTCTCGAGGTGGTAAAGCAGGAGTGATGAATCAGCCGAGTGGGGCAGTCGCCAATCGCCGAGGAGAACCGCCTCCCTGGTCACCGACCTCGGCAGGTTCTGACTTGTTACAATTTCACTTTTTCCTCTTTAGCTCGCCCAGCGCCTCTTTCCAGTGTAATGACTTATTGCTAAGCACTAATCAATCTAACTGCTATAAAGTGAGATAAGATTCTTTAAAAGTTAAGAAAACGTAGTGACATAACGTTTTTGGCAACGGCTCAACCGTTTATTATTCTAAATGGCACCCGAAAAATCTGTGCTACGTATATTGGCCGCGCAATAAACATGATTTTACTTGTAAAATGGGTAGTTTGTTGAACCCGAGGGACTACGCTCATTATCGCGTCTGATGAACTCGTCGCAGCCATTGTTCCAGGCGCGGTACACCGCCGCATATAGCTTTGTAATTTCGTCATTACCAACTCACTTAACGACTGAATACTTAACACTTTTAAATCTTTAACGCGTTCGAAGTTAACCCGTTAAAACAATTTTTGTCCACATATCAGTTATTTTAATAGGTAGAACAATGATCCGTTATGTTTCTCTATGATGTCATCGTCCTTAAAACTTAACGATTTGTTTTATCGACGTTTAATCAAAAATCTTAATTCTGATAATAGCACGATTAACTATAAGCGGGCAATCTTTCGAGATGTGAAGTGTAAACATTTGAACTGTCAAGAACGGACAGTGCCCCGGCTACGGAGTCATTGCCCTGTCGATGCGGGTTAAAAAAACGCATTGCTCCCCATCTATCTACAGACGCAACTCCACGCGTTTGCCTCGAGAAATCCTTTATTTGCAAATATAATTATATCACTTGTCGGCACTGTAAAGCTAGGAGATTTAATATTGCATTCAATTAATCTTTATTGTAATCTGATAATAGGTAAGTTTAAAGTCTCATGTGAAGATGAAAAAGAAGATGTGGCTAGATCAATAATGTGATACCGATTTAGGTTATAATATAGCCAATAGTCGTCGTCAATAAAGAAATTACCACCCGCGAAGTGTCGTGTGGCACGCAAACAGTAACTGTAGCACTTCCTTTGTTCATATTAATTGTGCAAGGTAGCAGAATAATTGCCCAATGTGGTTACACACCCATAATGACCGTAACCACAGCTGGTGTCTATGCCCACGGAATACTGGTCAACGTCTCCGTGGTTGGGGTGTACGACCGTATCAAGGTCGTCAGGATAGGGTACATGAACTTTATGGCGCACACTCGCGCCCAGCGTCCGATGCGATTTCGATGGACAATTAATTTGCAACGATCAGGCAGATTTCGCTAAAAATATTTTTAATGAAGTTAAGCGGGATTATTTATTAGAACAAGGGAGTAGTGTCGTGCGGGGCGATGACCCGCCGTAGACAGAGACGGAGAGACAACAACGTTGAAGTTCGCGCACTCCTGGCTCAGCGACGCTAACGGCTGTATGCTCATAAAACACCGTTTCAATTCCTTTTTTAAAAAAAAGTGGAAACATGATGGCGCATCACGACCAAATTCAAACTTCTACACGCCTACTATCCAAGCATCGATTTACGAGCCTATTTTACATACAAAAGCTTTTCTGTAATCACATTACCAAAACAACGTAAGGCAATCTATGGACTCTATCTACAATAGTAGCTCTGTTATGTTTATTCAATGATTTCTAACTATAAATAAATACATATACGTGTGTTACACTTAAATGTAAATAATCTTTCAGGTTATTTATAAAGAACAATGTTTTATGTTGTTTATTTAATTTTGTTACATAAACTTTTATTTAACGGTGAACTTTATAATTTATTACGTAATGGTGTTTCACAATATTTCATAGTGCTGTGAATATTATGCTTCACTATAAAAATTAAATAGGTTTCTGTATATTGCACTAATATACAATTGCAAGAGCAACAAAAATAAGTTTAATATGCTCAACATTATGAAGCAAGATTTTGCTTTCTGCTCATGTTGGTAAAATATAACTGCGTGGTCACAAATAGATGGTATGACTTATTTGGGCCAGTTGGACTTCGCTCGCACACACAAAGGAGTTGATACCTAACAGCCTAAGTGGGCCGCTCGTGGATGGCTTGTAACCTATTTTCGCTATTACACAAGCCGATCTCACAGTACTCGAATACGCCATTAGCTGCCGTTCTACTTACTCGTTCGATCAATAATTTATTGAACATGGTGCATTTAGATGGTGCAGGCTATGTGTGTTCAATTAAACCGTTTTGTAATTACATACACATTACAAGATAGCTTTCATGGTTATTTTTGTGAAGCATAATAAATAGTTTGTTTTCAGCTGTTATTTCCAGGCCGTTCGTTTAAGAAGACTTGGCTATATTGCACAATCCTTTTGTCTTTACTAACTGCGCTGACATTAAAATGCAGGATTGTGTGCCTTTAATAATGGAGAATACTAGGCTGCATTAGATTCAAATAGTAGGAATTAAATATGAGTGATCGGATGCGAATGTGTGTGCCCCACATTCGTGACCTACTTTGATAGAGATACATCGTAGCGTCGCACGCGCCCCGACGCGCTCGTTTCACTGTCATAATTACTGATTTGGTATCTAAATGTATGTAATTGTAAGTTAAACAATCTTATATTTGAATAAACAATTAAGAGCTATAACGACTAGGTAGTTTATAATGGAATCGTAACTGCAATAAATGACGCCTTTTTGAATTTAGATTTAGTACGACACGAAGTAATTAAGTATATTCATTATACAGTTACAGTGACTACCTATTTCAATTTGTGATACATATTTCTACATCCGTTGTGGTAACAATGGTGATTGTAGTAATAAAAACGTGACTCTTATCAGTTATTACTATCAGTGTTATTATGTAATACGTTCTAAATTGTCCGGTAATTGGTTGACAAAGAGGCGGCCGACCTGCGGTTGGATGGTTGGCGGAGCGCCCTACACCAGAGCTGCGTGTGCGCATGGGGTCGCACGACCTGCCGCCCGGCACCGGAACGGAAATCCTACCATACATTAGCACATTACAACGCCCTCTGAGGGCAGCGGCATAAAATGACTGATTTAATTTTATGATGATTATTCACGCTATTGTTAGAAAATAATTATTAATTTGTTACTATGGGAGTTCAACGACATTGTTCAAGTCATATATTTTCCTGTGCAATTGTTACCTTGTTGAGCTAATGCGGCTCGAAGGACCATTAGTAAAAAGTTTATTAAATTACATCTATAGATGTTCTTATACTGCGTATTAGACGATAGAAATATACTTGACGTTGGTGACCTATATAAATTTATAAGGCAACATATTATGTGGAGGTCACCACAGCAAAGCGTGCAATGGCAACTGGCATGCGCGGAGAGCGTGGCCGCCCTGGCAGTAGGACCAGTTCCGCGACCCCACTAGTGTTAGAACGCCTATAGCTCGGCATTTACACTCCTAATATAACTGTTTACCGTGCAGGAGTGATCTGCGCGCTTCTAGTACCGCAATGTCTTCCGTGTTGTATAAATATAGCGCGCGAAGGCCATACCAGTATTCGGTCGTCGAATACAATGTGTGTGTATTAACAAACCTTGATACTTACGTCAGCGCCGTGTTTGCTTTAATGTTGATAGTCGAAACGTTGCTTGATATAAAATCTATCTACGCTATAGTGAGATATTTGCCGGTCGTCTTGTTTGTTTTGCCGGCATCGAGCGATACTCGTGACCTACTATGATATTATGAAATTTAAACAAACATTAAGAACATTATCTGCACACATTGACTGAGGATTACGAGACGCTGCTGATTTTTATAATGGAGATTGCGCATCACATAGATATTAATTAAATATGACTTCTATAAATATGTAAGTAAGTACCTATTTTGTTTGAAAAGCGAATACCGACATCTCTGTGATCGTTGGTGTTTACTTTCAGGTATCGAGTAATTCTACCGTATTGGCCACCTTTATTTGATTGTTACATTCGATACAGAAGTAAGACGCCGCGTCTCTAACAATTTGAAATTTTTGACGATAATAATTAAATTTCTTATTTCCTATAAATCTATGCGTGTAGGAATGCAAATGCTACTAAATGTCTAGTCAACAGACTTGCAACCAAGGCCTCGCGAAGGTTACACAAACAAATTGCAGTGTATGCGGTAAGATGTCACGTTGTGCACGCGCCGCTGCAGCTCGGCTCATGTGAGAGCGATCTGTCACTTCAATACAGTTTATCACACGATACCTCACAGATAGGGCACGGCACAACGGAACCGTAAATTGGTTTTGTTAAGCCTTACGGGTGTAAGGGCTCTAATTTACGGTTCCGAATAATCCGAACTGCGAACACAGAACTACCGATAAAGAAAATTTTACATAATCGACGAAAAAACGATGAATTTGACAGATACTGCTCGATTGACAGATTGTCTTGCTAAACACGATACATCTTATCTTAGAGAAGTGTTCAGACGTTGCCTGGCTTATTGCCTGGCTACGCCTGCACCACAGGTCGTTTGAATCCTGGTCTAAATGTTTGTGTACACACTGTCGACATTTAAGTTTAATTATAAAAATATGTATCTATCTTCTTTCTAATATTCATAACACAAGTTCTTAATGAGGTTTAATTTGGGCTGGAATGATTAGTGGAAATAAATTATTTTACGATAAAGATACATAACGGAACCGTAACATCATTATTGCTTTACAGTTGATGGGTAGAGTGGTGTAAAGAGGAATGTCGTCATCCGTGGTGACTGTAACATTTTGAATGAAAGGAAGGGTATTGTTAACAAGTTTCTCTCCATGGCGACTCTAATTAAGTAGGCAATTACAGTGGCCGTGAGAGGTACACGGAAGTCACCTCGACGCCTCTTCGGATAACAATTGGCGTATTTTATCAGTGGAGGCGATAATGTGGCCTTCGCGTCTGTATCTACGTCGCTGTATTTTAGTACCTTGTCATTTAGCGTTTGTTAACTTATTATATTTAGATAAAAATATACAAAGAAACTGTCAGGAAATTCTCGTTGCAAGAAAAGGCCTATTTTTTCCCTAAACAAAAGAAAAACAAAACATGCGTGACGTAACGTTGCTAACTTTGCGTGGCGTTTACATAAAGCATTACGGATGTTACTTATTTTGGTCTGTTATTTGTGTTCTCGAGATGTTTTCGTAATTATGACCTATTTTTATAAAAGTTGCTAATTTGCGTTCGTATTGCGAATTGTGTAAGTTCAGTTAGTAATTTAATTTTAGCATGCAAGATAATAATTTCAAAGCAGCGATTCTTGGTAAAGCAGGTAGCTACGCAGGCAGCAAAGTAAGGACGATCGCCATAATGACTGTTTTTGTATGAAACGAATATTTCTACGAGGAAAGCCGAGCTACCGGGAAGGCGAGGCGGATCCCATCTGGTCAGTAGCGAGCTCATTCGAATAATGGGCACGTTGATCAGGCTGCCCATGAGACGAGGTTTTATAATCGAATAGAGAAAAGAGTCTGCAGAAAAAACTACACAAAGCCTCAAGACTCTTCGGTCTTTATTGTTAGTAATAATAGAATAAAGACGATGCACCACACCGACCTTGCCTCGGTTTAGTTTCCTTATTTTACTCAACGCTCATTATTAGTACCGCTATTAGGCACTTATTTTATCTAATTACTTCCTACATTTTTATTCTAATCTGAAAATGGGTCAACCTCGCAATCAAGATTTATTTACTTATCGATTAGTTTATCGACATCTCTATGTAATTGTGTGCCAGTTCTAGTATTAGCTAGCGTGTTTAGGTATAACAGTTTAAAGATAAGTTATTGTTATCTGACAATTTACACGTGCACGGCAACACAATTTTCGTGTTGCTGTGCGTTGAAATAGAACTCAGATTAATCAAAAAATAATAATTCTATTTTTTCGAATATTTAAATAGATATAGATATTTCAACAGAATTTTAACTATGGAACAAGCTTAATTAGGTATTTTTGTGAGTTTGTTCACACATTTTTAATAGTAACTTTGGCCTTATTAACTTGGGATTTTTGGAAGATTTTAACTATAGCAATATTTGCACATGAAACATAGACAAGGCTTCCCGTGTAGGTCAGTCATTAGCAAACAAAATGTGCGAATCCCAATCACGTGATATAAAGGCCACGAACGAACTTGGATGGTCCGCAGCCTTATCATAAGGTCACGCCCAGTTGCTACAAAAAGTTAATAGAATCCAATCATGTGTACTTCGGAGAAGTACAGACAGACATCTTAACATGATTTGTTTTTTGCTTCTTTACACGCACGCTTCGCTGCGTAGGAAGGAACTAGGAAGTAACTGGTAACAGTTATTTGTTTAATTAATCTTTCAAATATTATAAAAAGATATTTGGTGAAAAGCAATTGTCATTTGATCTAGAATTTTATAAAAGAAAAGGATAATTAAATTAATTTCTGTTGCAATATTTCTTAGACAACCTTGTAATTGTATTATTTGAATAAATGAAATCTACATTTGTTTTACCAGCACAAAAATAATCTGATGTAGCGGTGACATTCGTGTCGTTATCACAGGTTTTGTGATTACGACTGCCGATAACCTTATCAAGTACCTATGTGCGTCATGTGCTCAATGTCAAATTGTGACGCTGCGATACCACCTGACTCCGCGTTTTTACGTCGAATTAATACGCAATTTTGGAGATAACTTATTCATTGCAGTAGTCTTCGTTGACTGGAAGGTAATCTTGAAGGCTTCCAATACAACTTTCATCTCCACCCACTGCTTGGACACAAGCCTTCTCGTTATGATCGAAGGAGGTTTAGGCTGTAGTCCACCACGCTTGCCCAATGTGGATTGGTTGGACGGAGTATCTAGGTGATCAATACCCCTTTGCTGATTAATTAGTCGCCTTCTACAACACCAATTGGAGGATATGGGGTGATGTTCTACTCTGCCGGTATCACATGGCGAAATGTAATTTTAATTGTGCCGAAGTAATTAGCATTATAACAAAAACCAAAGTAATTTATTTTACTTCAAAGCCTACATTGTGTTGTGTGAATCGTATGGAGGACTGCACCTAATAGCCACTTGCGATAGTTTTGCTGCAATTCGTTCTTGGAAAGGAATAATGAAGTAAGGAGTGCGGTAGGCGGCCCGCATCACGACAACACTAGACATTAGCGTTGTATAAAGAACAAAGCAGCCCATGGGAACCGATACATAAGTATATGCAGCTATTGTTTAACAACGCGATACTTTTAAGTGCACAACGGTAAGGTTATTTGACAAACAGCAATCGCTGTTTCGCACTCAATAAACATATTTTCGATATTGCTCTGAACACGTTCACTGCGAGATGAAAGCAGGTTCTTATAAGCATTTACTTTCAGGTGTTCTATGAACAAAAGGATTAGATTTAATTAAAGTTTGAAACAATTTTATTCCAGTTGCCTGTTATTGTAGTTGTGCTTTTAGCATAGTGAATAACAGTATTAACCTAAGAACAAATTGGTATATCAGCATTGAATGCAGAAAGCTGAGAGACCTTGCCTCGCTCTAATAGCCGTGTCCTTGTCCAAGGCCTGCGCGCTGACGTTCAAGCTTCGGCTCGGTAACAAGAGATTTTGCATACTATACATGGTTAGGTGAGGTCGCTAGGGAGATACTCTTGCATCGGAAAACCGACGAATATGCAAATAAGCTGAACTAACACTTTTACTTTTAAATTTTGATTAACGAACTTCGATGTAATTCCAAATTTTAAATTAATTGAAAGCGGAATTGATGATTACATGATAAGAGGCATTGATTCCGTTTAAAGGAGGTTGTAGTTGTTTAGCGGCCAGTATTACTTATACATAGGTGGCAAGAGTGGAGCGAACTCTTTTCATATAATGAAGGTTTATTTTTTCCGACTAGAGCGCACAGTGGGCAGTGGCCGAAGTGCGCAGGAACAGGTTCCGCACGGATCACATGTGAGGTCAGCGACCCTGGGGGCGATAATCCCGACACCGGCTTGTTGACACCGAATCGAGGAATATGTTTGACGCGAAACATCAAATGGCGATATTAAATATCAATTGATAAGGCTATGTTGTCTAACCTACATCCAACAACAATTTGAAAATGGAACACAATTCTAAGTACTAAGTAGTATTCTAAGACAGTTTTAGCGTTAGAAACTAGCTCAATATAAACTGGGTTTAAAGAAAAACGACTCTACATCACGTTAGAGACATGAATAGCCCATAACTTACAGAACATTTGCCAGCGTTGGCGAATGTGATAATTCTGTTCGGCGACACCGCGTCTGGGGCACGCTATTGTGTAGCTGCATCGATAATAGCGCACTACACTAGTCACCAGGTCCAAAGATTGCGTACGTACGACACGAGCGCACCAATCAAATCAGCAGCTTGCGCACGCACCGCAAACGGGATTGCGCGGAAGATGACGTCAAAACTGAAATAATTCACGAAATTAATTACCCAACATGCCCTTGCACAACCGTGACCCTTCGAAACCGGTCCTTCCTTAAAAGGAATGAACGATCCAGCTAGTAGCTACTGGTAAACGCGTCACCGCCCGCTCAACAATGCAGGTTAATTTCATGTTTACATAAACGAAACGTCTGTCGCTCGTTTGTAAAACGATTAATAAACTCTCGGCTTTAAGGAGAGTGATTTGAGTCGAGTGTAAATAGGTGTTACGTAAGTGGAGTATGTAATAGAAACACAAGCGTCTCCGCTACGCCCACGACGGTTTTGGCCGCCAACAGCTTTACAAGGTTACCGGTAGCGTGGGCCTGAAAATATTGCACACCAATACAACATAACACCTATTGTACTCGCAAACCAGTCATTATTAATTACGACTCCTTTCGCTCGCGATAAGACGCAATTTGCAACTACTGCATCAAGGAAATCTATTCTGAAAGCTCACTTTAACATATTTTCCTTCTTATTGATATTGAGAGACTTTTGTTTTCAGTAAGAAACTGGTAGATGAAGCAAAGGACGTCTACGTAAATATGGTGAGCGGAATGCATAAAATTATAATTTACTTTGTTCATATCGCTTTTATCTGCAGCATTAACAACGTAACTTATGTAACACTCGCGTTTAATTGCTTGATTCTGGATATTGAACTGATAAGAATGTTCAATTAAGAACCCGAGGTGAAGAGGTAATGTTTTGGTTATTTGGACTTGACCCATATACGCGTATGAGAATGACTGACAAAGGCCTATTAAACGGGTGTTATCATATTCATCGCAACGTCAATTTGATCGTGTAGATTCAATTGTTTACAATGAGCAATTGCGTTGTGGCTCGACTGTGTTCCAACTAGGACCTTTGCAAGCATAAGCAAGCATATGAAAGTCGATATATACAACAATCTATCTCCAAATATATTTTAAGAGCCATTTGCGTGTAGGTGCTTTTCATTATGTGCAATCGAACCTAAAACGACATCAACAAATTAACGGCAACCTTACTTGCTTGCTAGCACACAGCAAAGCAACTGATTCAATATCTCTATAATTTGCACGATTTATCTAGAAATATAGAAAGGTTATCATCAGTATGGTTACAACTTAACAGTCGGCATACATTGTCTAGGTGACAGGAGGCGTAAAGCAATCATGGGCAGAGACGCAGCGGTAGCCATAAACGTATTTATGACAATTTTACAATGGGTCGTATTGCATAACGCAACCGCACTGCCTTGACATTGCACGACACACTGAACCTCGCACGTGTATCGTTAATCATGAAATACACGATACATATGTGGCATGCGCATGCGTTGTTGTACCATCAAATTGCATTGCACTCCAGCACCGGAAAGTTCCTATGGCCCTCATGTGGAAAGATATTCGCGACAATATGTTCATCTTTGAATTGATTAGTTGTTTATGTGTGATTTACACGTTAGAAACAGTGGAACTCTGTAACGAAGATTAAATAACGTAAGTACAGCAACTGCACGAAGTTATAAAATACAGAACTGGCGTTGATATGCCGAAGGTCGCAGTCGCAGGCCCGCCGTCTCAACACCAGTTCTAATGATTTTATGTGTAATAAATAATATAAGTGACTCGTGATTGGTTCATTAAATTGCACTTTGTGGTTACGGAACTGTTGCTACGGAGAGCTGTTAAACTATCTACATTTAAAAATGTCATTAGAAAATTCTATGCGATATCATTACGTACCTGATAATTTTAAAATAAGTGCGGCATTTTATTTCAATAAAATTAAATGTTAAAATTTACCTGGATTGGAGGGAAATTCAGTGTTTTCTCATAATTTAAACAGTGGAACGGATAATAAACACTGTTACTAGTACCTATAATGAATATATTTGAGTATCTTGTGAGGGTATTAAAATGTGTTTGTTAGTGGCTTCTTTGACAATTTATTTCCAACACGTGTCAGTATTTGCAAGACTGCAATTAAATAAAACGAATGCACTATAAGTCATTGACTCTTTATCTAAAACACGACTTTGTTAGCTGATAGGTAATTACATTTTATAGGTCATTACTACGACGGAATACATTTTTGTTGGGTTTAAATTGCGCACTCAGATAATAAACAATGATCGGTTTTCCTTAATTTAATATTAATTTATACTTATAGTGGTGCATCTCTACAATACGCGTGCGGTTAGGCAACACCTGGTAGGTAATCAAGTTTAAGCATATTCTAGAATGCCTTGTGAACGTAACCGCCATTTGCAAAATATGGCCATAGTCCGCAGGCTTTGCGAAACCAGGAACAAAACTGCTGATACCTACAGACGTGATATAATGCCATTTACTGACGGCGAGCAGGTGTCTCGTTAGGTGAAAGTGTGGTTCTATGCATATACAAAGACGCAAGGTATAAAGAAAATTTAACAAAGGAACAACTAAAACGTTCATGAGAATAAATCCCACTTCGGAAGTAAATTCTGAGTCATTAGTGAATCACATGGTTTCCTAATGCGTGGTAGGAAAAGGACTATAGATACATAGCGAAATGCAGGACCTAACGCTCACGGCGTCATAATCCTTGAATTGAACAAAGCCAGGCCCACACCTCTCCCAGGCTATGAAAGCGCGCATAAAGTGTGTCACGGTCTAATTGAAGTCCGCGCTGGTGACTGGGCACGTTCCACACGACATATCTCAGTAATTTAGAGTTTAGACTCCACGGAGAACCGTTACACTAAACTTCTCTGTGATGGTACTTTATGAAATGGGATCGTAACTAATTACAGCAGTCGACTTTTTCGCTTTAGGATGGGAAGAACGTGCTCGCGATATCCGGACATAATTAGCTACCTCAGATTTAAATTGAGCATTTCAAATTAGTCTCTGAACAAAATCATCATACGTGAAATTGCAAAACCATTATAATTCCCATACCTAAGGGTTTGGCTCTACGACAATTTGTTAATTTCTTTCACATTCAGGGAGAGAGGGGTTGGGTCGCAGTCGGCTGCTTTATCCAAATATCTTGGACATTGCCGGCATGCGCCTCTAGTCCAGCTGCGATTGTTTCAAAAAGCTCGTAGAGTACTTACCCTCTTTTTGCGTGGATGCATTTCTTCGTAATCCATCGCGATGCCTTCGTCGCTGAATGACGAGGAGACGGGAGGAGGAGAGGGAGTGCCGGAGCGCCACGACGACCCTGAGCTGCTGCTGGCGCCTGGAGACACAGAGGACCGACCACCCCATCCGCCTGCGCAACGAATGATTTCTATGAGAAAATGAACTCTATGTTAAAGCATTAAGAATAATCTTCGAATTGCTTTTGTGATTAGTGTTTTTTGTGTATTGCTGAAATTCAAGTGTGTTATTTTTAATAGGTCTTTAAGTATGTCTTTGTAATACTAAATCAAGTTAGAGGAAACCTGTGCCAAACATGAACCATTGCATTGTTATTTTAACGTCGGCGCTGATTCGAATAATAATTCAAACGGTGCAACTAAATTAAAATAATAAATTACGAAACGGAACTACGCCTATCACTTTCACTGACAAGAACTGCTATTTGCCGGCGTACACGCGCGTTAGCCGAAGATGTATCGTAAAATTTTATTACCCATGTGAATCCAGCCCGCTATTGCATAATGTCTAAGCTGTGTAGTTCCTTGTTCGGCGATGTATCTACTTATATCATTACTTGGCTGCAGCGATAAAATTTTTATTTTGAATCTTCATCAAGTGGACAATGCAATTTTAAAACACGATCTAACTAGATTCAAAATTGTTTTTTTTCTTTATAATATCTGAATTTGATAATCTATATTGGATTTGATAATCAGTCTTGTCTAACAGTAGCAATACTTGATAAGAAAATATTAATTAGTACATTTAATTTTAAATTTAACGTTAAATTTATTACAGCAAAGAATTTATCCCTAAATATTATATGCTTAAGTTGAGCTAGAAGGAGCGATTTGGTCCGGGCTCATCACTAGAGACGTACACCAAATACCTGTCTAGACGACGTCTAGACGCCAGTCTAGACATGTTCCACGTTTCATACATTTTACACTGATCACGACCTAGACCAAAGTGTCAGAATTATGATTTTAATTTACTCTCCTCAGCTCCTGCATTATGGCGGTAACAATTCAAATTAGTCCCGTCTCAGCATTTATCCATGACAGGATATTTTTACCATGTTTTTCATTTACTATTTAATTTGGTATTAATTTCAATCATAATTCAAATTAGTTCTAAAATAAGCTGCCAATACTGTCAATAATAGAAAATAATAAGGTATAATTAATATATGATCCTACTCTTTAGTATAAATCTAACTTTGTCTTTCATTTGAGCAGCAAAGCACGATGTGTTACGTACTTTTGATCACTTCACTTGATTTTTATCTGTGGCGATGTCCGTGTGTTTGTGCACTTCACTTACTGGGCCTGGGGGAGTTTGGTGAGCAGCTGAGAGACATGAGCACCAGTGCTGCGTTGCACTCGTTCATCTGGTCGTTACTTTCTCCATACCCCAAGTCGCAAGAGCTGCTCGGACCACGCTTACGCGACCTGCAAACAAAAGTAAACTTTATTGTCTGTTGATTCGCGACACTCATTTGCACTTAAAAGGTTACCGCAATCGAGCAATATAAAACATCAATTTGTATACAATTTCTAATATTGAAGTCCCAGATAACGATTGCAATTTATTCTACTGTAGACGTTTGTAGGTCCACGGATCGATATTTCTACGAACTGGTTACCATTCCAGGAAAAATCGATACCAGCAAATAACGATTTATACAGGGTCAATGTGGCTAAGTAGATTGCGTCATGTTAAATAAATATCCATATTTCGTTTGGTCGTTTGAGATTTAATTCAAGTTATGTAATTTAGAAGTCTGCGTTACAATCGAATCAACAAGTCTAGACTTTGGATGACCTCTGTGTCGGGTTCAAGACATGGCAATGGTGTGGGGTAGGGGTTGATGCCGAGGTTGCGCAACCGGCGACTCTGAACACGTGTGCAGTTACCAGAATGCTATCGGGTAGCTGATCTGGGGCAACGCTATCACGTCAGTCCGTATCACCTTCACAAGGAGGGCCGTTCACCCTCACTCGGTCGTTCGCATCGGCTCTAATAGCCCAAGTACTCTTTCAATTTGCGACCTTCAGTTATTCAGGTATTGAAAACAGCGTTGATAATTATTAAATATGTCACACTTAACTTACCCTGGCTAAAGCTTGAACATGATCGTTAAACGAATAATAAACCGTACTCATAAAAGTTACTTTGTATTTAATTGCAATTGATTGGCCATTATTATCTGTTCTTTTAAATGTAAACAATTGGTGTACGAAAGTTGTGATAGTTTAATGTCAGTAATTGCTGTACGATTTTCGGTAGGCTAAAATATTCAATGTCGCCGTGAATGAGTGGAAATACGTTTTCAATGTTATGTTGCCAGCGACTGTAATGACGCAGATCTCTATTCAGAAATAAACAGTTGGAAATGCAAATAGTGAGACAAGAGAATACTATTTGTGTTATTTTACGTAACGACCGTAGTGTTTTATGTTGTATCATAGTGACGCTTTAGAGAAAATATTTACAAAAATGTGGATATGACAAGGCTACAATTCAGATATTCCAATTTTGAATTGGAGTTCCATTTGTTTAAAAGAAAAAGTCCTTCGTAAAAAGTTTTTGTCACCATAAAAGTTTTGAAAGGTTTGACAAAAGTTTTCCTTCAATTATGCGATACAATAAATGTATTGAGCGCTTTGAAGGCTTTCGCAGTTTGTTTTGACTTGGACATGGCATAACTTGGCGTGATGGCGGTGAAACAAAAACCTTCGTCGGCATTAGTTTAGCTTCACTTGATTAGGTTTATGCTTGCTTTATGTAACAGGATACGAGGTCCAACAGGTTTGAGTGAGATTTGGAGATACTCGAATTTCCACATAAACTACAAGGCACTTTTAAGAGGTTTTGGAGATTTGAGATTTCAACCAATATAATGTTTGTTGATTGTTATCTAGAAAGGTCTACTTTACTCAAACATCATACTAAAGAGAGATTCAGTACCATTGTATATATACAGGATGGAAAAAAAGACCGTGGTTGGAGGAAAAATAGGTATTGATGATGGCAAATTTTACTGGTATCATAAAATACAGAACGTTTTTTTTACATTTCACAGGTTGGATTCCCGGCTCAAACAGGTGATTTTGAAAAAATCGAAAATTTTAAGTGTAGTTTAAAAGTACAGTTTTGAAAATAAAGGAATGTTTAGTTTCAGTAAAAATTGCCATCATCATTATTAAGGGTACTTTACCTCCAACCACGGTTATCTCTAATTAATATTTAGTTTAAAAGTAGAGCTTTTAAACACTATTGCAAAAATGTCTACAAACAAGTAATTTATTTTTCCAAGAACCTGACGACAGGCATTTTTATTAGCGTGAACGCCCTTAAGCTTATTCATAGATCGCCTTTTAGTCTTTATTAAATTAGTCTCAAGTTGCGAACTCTTGCAAACTTTTCGGGGAAAGTTGTGATTGTGTTTTTAGAAAGCCTGTTGAATTGGGGTGAAGAATCGGAGGCTGACGTCCCGGTGGCGCGACCGAGCGTTGACTTCTTGTGGGCGGCGACCGCCGCGGCGCTGCAGAGTTGAACACACCATGCAGTACGCGCAAGAACTTCGATTTATTGACTAATGCTTACTGGCTGCAATAGCCGACGGCCCATGTTCGAAACAATAGAAACAGCTGATGGCTTGAACTTCATAAGTCATCGATGTAAAAATGTTACTAACTAAACCCGGCCTCGCTTGTTGTGCAGTCAGTTTAATTATTAGGGAATTCAATTTAAATAGGGAAGTAAATTGTAAGTTAATCAAAATTAATAAATTCGGTTGGTTTCTGTGTTCTGTGGTTTTTTCCCCTTCATCAACTCAATGGTAAGATGAAGTGGAAAAAAGATCTAGTGCGAGAGAAAATACGCACCGCACTGTTTCTTGGCACCTCTTTTGAGTGACCCATGATTTTAGGATAGAGGATACTCTGGAAATACACTTCAGATAATTTCATTTCTTGATTTTGTGACGTAGAAATGAGGTCAACTTCATTCCAAGGCGTTGGAGCTACAAAGTCTAAAGATTTCAAAGCAATCCCTTTACAGTTCTCGGGATTTGCGGACAAACACATCTATTATATATTATTAATTACCGTGTCACGACGTTTGTACGGGATGAACTCCGAAATTAACAATCCGATTTTAACTTCTTTTTTAAATGTGTGTTTTTTTCAACTTGAGAGATAAGATACATTTTATCTTGATGAGTAGTCCTCAGTTTTTTCAATTCAATGTTATAGGGCAGTAAGTATGAAATTACCACAGCAGCGTGGCCGGGACAGCTAGTATTTTATAAAATTTGTTTAATTTCAGTATTTTTATAAAGATGTACCGAATGCTACAGCGAATGTGTATTAAAATTTTATTTATCTAGGTAGCAACAATAAAACGATTTGCAATACGTATAAAATGTAAACGTTGCAATATTCAGTTTAGATTGCTGATGCAATTTATAGCTTCGCATGCACTTTTGTAAATAATAATTGTATTTTTTTTTTTGTTTTTTTTTTTTTTTTGGTTAAATTTTCCCTGTTACGGGACGGCAAAGGCATCTAGCCCATACAGCCAAGTCTTTAGTTTCATCTTCTTTCTTGATTTTTGCATTAAAATGTGGGTGCCACACTTTTTAATGCATCTAGGGAGTGCTTGGCGAGAAATGCATGGTACAGACCTCATGATGGTGACTGATGAGAATTGCATAGTGGGATTTCCAACCACTATACAATTCTCAACGCCACACACACAAAACCTTTATTTCAATGATTCCTCATAACTGTTCGTCAACACGGATGCTTATGCAACAAAACGACACCACTTTCACTGCACAAAATCCACTCCGAAGCAATTTTGAATTATCGAAATAAAGATCGACATCCAGACGCCATGATTACCCGCCAAACCCTCTTTTTTTTTGTTTTAGACAACATGCTTTTTTTTTTAAATCTTGCTGCTGGCCGTAAATGACCTTTATAGCATCACTAGGGCTCTTAACTCTTAAAAGACGAGGACTTTGGTTTACTTGCAGTGACTTTCTCTATCAAAGCAAACATTACGTGCACCACTCGAAAAGATCAAAAATCTTGTAAATTATAATTGTTTCACTTTATTAGTAGTATCGTTATCATCTGAACAAATAATGAAACGCATATCCGTTGACCTGAACGCACCCCAGTTACACGGTGTAATAACCCGAGCCGCCGCGACCTTCAGTGCGCCACCCAGCACAAAAATAGACTAATCACTCCATCTTCGAATTGTGTGGGTAGTTCTACCATTGTCGAGTTTACTTATCTATCGATTACCCCCAAATTAATTCGGCAACTATATATAGCCCTTAGAAATACCCTATTTTGTCGTCTAACGAAAACGTTCGGCCTTATCGCGTTAATTACGATCGTAGAAACCAAAATCGTTAATGTCCCCATATTTTTTGACATCTGACAGATGCCATGTTGTTGTCAAAAGTGTGAAAACGGAAAGGTTTTGGGTTTTGGATTTTGTTAATAGGCGTAAATAGCGTCATAAGGCCCTGATATCGATTACCAAAACAAAGGCATTTTTCCATGGTTGGTCCAAAATTTCCAACTGCTTTGAGCATCCGAAAGTACAACTTTCTGATTCTTACTGCGACCATACGCATTAGGCCAGACCGTAGTGTTCACAGACTGTACTTGTGTTCCTAATTTTCTGCCTGTGTCCAACAGTGGGCCGTCTAGGTACGTATATGTCACAGCCAAGTAATAAATCCGGATATTATATGTATATACTATCCAGCCGGTATGTGTTATATCTACTCAATTTGGATAAAGGACACAGAATTAACCGCATTAACTAGCTAACTTATATAATATCTTGGGGTACTTGGATAAAGTAATGAAACATGTGGAGAGTGTAATGTTTTATGAACCTAAATGGCTGAGTGATGGGTAGTTTAGGGTTATTTTTTTATGACCAGGAGGAGTGCATTTCTTTATTGCTTTGACCTGCTTTTATGAATAATGACGGATAAAGTGATACATTTATCACATTGGCTAAACAATTTGTTAACTATATTCTAACAACCAGTCATTATAAATAATAAATAATCAATCATTTTGACTGTAACATAGTCATTAAAAAAATAGTAGGTATTGCGTGAAACAGCCATAGCAAACGCAAAAACAAGTTTTAAGAATATTTGCAACCGCATGCATAAAGTAAAAGAGAAATTTTCGTTGCGACATTCTAATTCTGCGATTTGCAAATTTAGTATCAAGACTTGCACATATTAAATAGACTGCATTGCTTTGCGATTTTTCTATATGACGGCATTTATTTTATTTGAACAAGACAAGTGTCACGGTAATGATAGATAAATATTACCGTGCAAGTGTTGAGCTAGCTGGGTAGCTAGGCTTCGATTCATTCACCTCGCCGAGGCTGTGTCTAGGTAACGTCGTGGCAAGTAGGGGTCGCAAACGGTTAATGCCTCTGCTGCGAGGTGACATTGCTCACTAGGCAACCCGCGATAATACGAGAATGTCGTTGGAATGACCAAAATAGTGATGTTGATGATACGAAAGGTGTTCGCGTAATTATGTTAATTTGCACGGAAGCGGACCGAAAACGCATATCATTAGTGCGGGAATTCTGTTGAATTACTTACTTGATTTTTTATACGCAGTAAGAATGTTCCAGATTTTCAAGAACCTTTTTTCAAAATAGCCTCAATAAGTTCACTCTTGAAATTCGTTGCTTCTGGTCATTATTACATACATAAACATAGATCATTTCTTTCCACTTGTTACCATTCTTACTTAATTCTTTCTACATCTACTCGACAGAGTCCGCATATTTGCACGGCGATTTCAGATATTTTTGACTTGGTCCATCTTTCATACATTTCTAACGTTGTGATTATTAGTAAATCAACAAGTAATTTGTGTCCCTAAATTTGGTTTATGCTAAAGAAAATTTAATGGTTTTACGAGCTCGGCCAATTCAAGAAGCTGGGCATAGATTGCAAGTCATCTTTCAGTCGCTTCTCGCATTAATCGGACATGTTCATCCGATACAATTACCAACTCGATTACACTAAAAACATTCTACGGTTTCTCGTTACTAACCTTCCGTAAATGTGAATAGTAATCGAATGTCTATTAAGTGCTATTCCTAAAAATTGTTGGGCGTGTGTCGGTTCATAAGTCCTCGTCATTGGAAGTGACGATTTTTGTTTACACACGACACTGCCTATTGACGTCACATGTCACGCGCGGTTTCTGTTTCAAATGCGTATTAGTCCAACTTATTTAACTGAAGGTCACAAGAAACAAACGCTAAAATAATTATCAGCATTTGATTAAAAATCTCTTTGTTGTTCAATTGAGCAAGTTAACATACCTATAGATAATTTCGTCTTTATTATTTTTTAATACTTATATCATCTGAGACACGTTGTTGGAATTAAATTAAATCCAATGTTTACTCGAGAACCTTGAGGAGACTTATTATTTTATTTTTTCCGCATTACGCAGTTTCCCGAAGTGTGATGTTTTGATATCAGACTGTCTACGATTGTAAGCGGTTGCCGGCCGGCCGGTATTTGTTCACACGTTTGTCGGCCTTGAGCTCACATCGCTAACGACCTTTTAGTTTATTAATACAAATATAACGTTTATTATTGTTAACCTCTGTTAGCGTATTGGAAAGTATTTTATTAGTTTTAAATCCGTAGTCGTTGGAACCACGGTGTTTCTAGTCTTTAAAGGTAATATTTTTCAAAGGTAAGTACCTACACACTATCTTCATGGACAAAAACTACGACTCCATTCAAATATTAGCTCATACACAGACATAGGGACAGACGCGCCGGGGACATTCTTTTATAGTATTCTGTTGTGGTTTTGTGACGGAAAATGGCTTTACAATAATAAGTTTACAAATTCTGTTAGTCACTCAAAACCATTTATTAAATGTTTCAGTCTAGAGTGTCATAATCGAGATAATCCTTCCAACCTTACCGATTTTCTTGAACCTTCTATTCAGAATAGGGTTCTTAACTTCTTAGACGTTTTGTCATTCAGAAATAAACAAATTACGTAAACGCTCAATAACTAAACGGGTACTTGGCTGTTGAGTCTGATCACCAATTCCACTTCACGTCAAAGTGCAAGCAATTTTTCTCGTGTTCGTTTCATAAAGTTATTTACCGTAACATTTCCCTGTCATCAACGAGCCATTTGCCGTGGAATTACTACAGCAACGAGCCGCAGTTTACGACGATTTCACCTGGCTCCGTTTACGCGTAACGCTACTTTAAAATCACGCACGCATGTTTGCGGTACTAATACCAATGCTCCTACCTAGCAGGGCAGTGTCTTTATTCAGTCCAATTTATTGCGTTTAAAACCTTTCAAACAAAATTAAATTCAATGTCGATTGCTGAGTACACGACAGCCGAAAAGTAGATCGTGAGCGAACAATTTGAGTGCTAATAAATTTCAGTTGCGCGCACGGTTTTTGCGAGCGTTGATGTAGGTCGGGGCGCGTTTTTTAGCGCATAAAAACCCAGGTCCGGTGCTATTGAGCTGACGTGAATGCTCCCGCCTCCCCTCGCCTGCCGGTGAGGTCATCGCTGGACTTGTCTCTCTGGCCGCGATCGAATCTTACATTGTACGACCATTTTAGGGCACAGAAACAATGATAATAATTAACGCCTTCATTATGCAATTTAGCCGATCATCGGATCATCGCCCTCGAAAGGAAACATGATAATACTAATATAAATTATTCATTGTTTGTTCTCGTTAGATTCGGTGGCGTGTCGTCAACGTGTAATGCACAGAAATACTGAACATTGAACTTGAACATGATATACAAAAAAGCAATAATAAGTAGTCATGTTTCACTGTCCGGTCACAGCATAGGTGACCTTCGTCACACAGCGTGGCAACAGCCGACACTTAGTACTTGTCACGCTGCTACGCTGATTTTACTGAGCCACAATCAACCAGCTATTAGCAGACTCAAATCTCATTATTGTAGTTCCAAGAACGGTTTTTGTTCCCTTTATAGTGGAATAACCTGTTAGGTCGGTTGAAGGAAAGTCAAATATGAGGTGAACATTTTGTGTGAGTAATCGGTCGGTTCCCGGCATCGAAAATGTGTAATGATGATATGATGCACTTTTCCTTTGTGCGAAGGAAGACGTAATTCGTGAAACTGTTTAGTCTGTTAATCAACTGAATAAGTTAACGCGAGGAAATATTAAATTGGATTAGTTTGCATAATATTGACTGCGATTATTGACATTATTGTTGTAACACTTTCCCTAGTCGAAGGCGGCACCTGCCGAATGAGATAACGGGCCGACACCAACGAAAGCAAACGTATCCGACGAGAAAGTGTGGCCCCCTCCACCAGCGTCGGCGTGAGCGCCTTCTCTTTGCATGTTACGCAAACGTTCGCGGAATGTAAGCCAATGTAAGGCTCCTAGTTCTAAAGCAGGGTCCTTATAGTTGTATATATTCAAACATAATGCAACGTTATGAAATATGGTTAAAGATAGCAAACTGGTCAAAAGATAGCAAGCAAGTGGTTAAAAAAATGCGCGAATCTTTATTATTGCCTCTATGACCTCATGTGGGAGCGGAAAACTACGTAGGGTGATTGTTATTTCAAGTCATTACGATGAATTAATCAGCAAGGTAACAAATCAACGTCAGTGACAGATTGAAGGCTCTCGCCTTGCGACATCAGAATGCGGGCCATGAAGTCTGCCTACTATGGATGCTGCTGATCGATACACGGATTGCCACGTCAAATTCGAACACGCCAAATACGTATCAGAACTCAAGGTGAATTAATTTACGTGTCCTTGTCGATACGTCATTCAGGAGTAGCGATAGAAACGAAAGTCAAAATAATTAGCAAGTATAAATTCGTTACATTGATTATTTTGGTCTCGCTTCATAGCATCGGCACATTGTTCGATATCACTTTAGCTAGTGTGTGCGGCATTCCATTTTGAAACTAGGTCACTGTGTCAGGTGGTGCCCGCGCCAAGTATCACTACTAAACTGTACCGTTTTGAATACTGCTGATATATTTTTTTACCTTTAACTACGATTAAAATGATACACTGAAAGTTTAATCCTTCTACACGAGCGGAGTAGAATCTTCTAGAACACAATAAAGCCTTTCCCAAGATTCTTTACAAAATTGAAACCATTATATTTCCAAGACCGTCGAATCAAAAGAAAACGAATGTTGTCAAACTTTCACTTCGACGCAGTCCGGTCCCTAGGTTGCGAAATTTGTTCCAATCACGAATAGAATTTCAATCTTATCTACGAGTATGATACAATAAATGAGAACGTGCAATCATTGGTAGATGACTCGAGGTAGCTGATCAATCAAGGACTGTCCATTGTTGCTAGGTACTCGTGTCTCTAACCACACGGATCTGTTTCGACCCTTTTAAGTTGTTACGTTTGAACTGGTTTCTGTAAGCACTGTTACCACTTAAATATCAACTACTGGCTTTTAAGATAAAAGTAATAACGATACTTTAAGATCTTTTACTTATTTTTCCGGATCCGCCAGATAATGAAGGTCGGCTTTCATGAGGGAAGGCCGCCACCTTCACTAACTGATGACCAATGTCAAGTTAAGTAGTCTCCCTCCACTATTGTTATGGCTATGAATAGTCTATTACTTTAAATATTTTTAAAAGTATTTCACCAAATTACAAATCTATAGAATTTGGAAATAGAAGTAAATTCTGGTGATCCAAGTACAAATTACACGAGTCGGTTACGGGCTGTTGTGAAATTTGGTCCGCGTTGAGGTCTCGCCTCTCACCGCGATCATGATGAAAAGTGAAACTTCGCGTCGTCGAGCGTCACGTCGCTGCAGCCATTTGATGCCGTTTGTTCAATGTTGAAATGGGTTATAAAGTTCTGACCCCGAGTTTCATAAAGGTGGCATTTTGCTGAGCGATTTACACAGCAGCGATGTGCTGGTTTCTTTGACGGCTTAGTTCTATCCCTTGATATGTGATTACAATAGTTTATGTAATCTACTGGTATTTTTTAATTGTTCTCACAATGTTGCATTGTGTCCCTGCAGTGCGCGGGTGCGGCGGGGCGCGGGGGCGGGGGCCCGGCCGCAGAATGTGGGCAAGTGTGACAAGGCCACACCCGTACTCAGCTAACTTCCATCCAGTTTCTAACTCGGCGCGCATTTCGCAACGCGCCCGGCCCCACTACGATGCACGAGCGACCGATTACACCTACCTGCAAGGTAAGCCACCACAATACATGCCACGCACACAATTCACTCTCCAAATCCCACTACGTCAGAGACGAAGATTTTTTGGAGTTAATATTGCCTATCTTACATACAAAGGACGACCTCTTGTATACTCAAACCTGACAGAAGAATTAACTTTCAAAACATTACCATTATCTATTAGAATACATGGAAAATTCCAGATTTTTCTTGAAGTCTCGAGTCTAATATTTCTATCCGCGGAATCCAAAATCATAAAGCCAATGCTTTCGAGTTCCTTCCACAACACAATCAGATTTGCCAGCACATCACGACTTTCTGACATCAAATTACTTTGACCTTTGTAAAGGTTTCTCATTTCATACTCAAGGGCAAAATTTATAATTCTTTATGCTCCTAGCAAAGTCTGTTTACTTTTGTAAAACAGCCCGTTAATTTAATTATTTCAATGTGAATACGAAAACGTCCTTGACTTTTAATATCGAGGATGATGGTTTATTTCTAGAGCAACTTCATACAGACTTTTCATTGTATAAAATTGAACTAGCAATGATGAGAAATGCATGTTGTAATGTCACCTCGCAAAATTCAATTGCGTGATTAGAGAAGCTGTGACCTCTATCGGACGAAGCTAGTTGGCTCAAGGCGAAAAGGCCGATATTAATTACAAAACCCGTATCCCGTCTTATGACTGGCTTGTGACTCTTTTGTCCCTCATCAATTTAAATGTAGTCATTCGTCAATCGTATATTTGCACGTCTTGGAACACCTTAAGTGGAGATTGGATCGTATAATGCAAGTTGTTCAGTATATTTTTTATTGCTTTTTTTTCTATTTTGTTGCCAAAGGTTATCAATCAGAACAGGATAATTTTGAAGTAGAACAACATTCACGCTCATTGACAATGTAATAATTGATAGCTAATGTAATTATCTGGTAAATATTAGTTTGTCATAGAAAATTTGAGAAATATAACAAGTGTGTGTAATTTAAATTATCTACATGAACTTTTAAAAGTTCTACGGATTTAAGCTTGTTTGATTTTAAGGTCACGGCTCAAGGTTTATGTGGACGTTCATTTTGATCGCTAATATATGTGTTTTATTTTCCGAGTTTGGTATTTTTTCGAATGTTGATATAAATAAATAGTAGTCGTTTTTTACGTTTGGTGCTGTAGATATTGAAGTAGTTTGTAAGCTTACTTACCCTTGCATTGGGTGTGCAGGCACTTCAATGGTGGCGGAGGCACGGCGGCGGTCACCAGCCATATCTGCGAGTCTGGCGAAGTCGGTGTCCACATCAGCCAGCCTTGCCGATTTCCGTGACTCCAGCAGTCTTATTTCATCAAGCTTCTTCTTCAACTCTATTGGCGTCTGTAGACAATAGAAAATACAGGTTAATTCTGAGTACAACTCTTTTCAGATAACGTGAGCTGATCACTCATCAATATTCACCAGTTAAAATACAAGTTTTAAATCTAGATCGCGGATATTAATTAGACCATATAATTGTTACAACGTAACGTAAGTATACGTAAGAGGTATAATATTGCATGCATGCACCGGTAAGTGGGTGTGAGCACGAGATCAATATGGCGACCTTCGCCGAGTAGCCGTGACGTCACCACTGCAACTGGGCTGAGATGAGGCTGTGTCACCCGCTCCCCGCACACTGATGACGACATTGTGAGATATATTTTTAGTCGGAATTACCTTGGCTGCACAACAAGGGAATACCCAAGCCTTGTTCGACATATTGAAACAAGGGATTCATCAATGTGCTAAATATTATTGCTAGGGGAAAAATATAGAACTTAATACGTGGAAAATCCTCCTAATCGCGTAATTATTACAAGTCTCAATGTAAGTATCATACAGGATATTACACGTCGCGGAACGCACAAGGTAAAGTGACAACTTATGATTGATTATGTCCCGTGTGCGTTGAATTCCTTGTTGTGGACTTTGATTCTAATATTGAATGCCGTATGGTTGAGATCAGGTAATACAGCTGCCGCAAATAGAGGTGAACAAGTCCACATCGTAGTTTAATACTTTACTCGGCATATGTTCATTACATTTGCACGTGCATTGCTTTTCCGCATTCAATGGAAAGGTCAGCTCTTCTATTGCTAGGTCGGTAGACATTGTGATTGCGTTGTATATTGTATAGGTGCTCGTTAAGGTTGTGAAAGACACACTAACTGAAACTGAGCTCAGTTTGAGCGAAGTAATGGTTGAATGTTAGGAACACCAAAACGGGAAATTCAAGGTGCAGAATTGAGGTTACTATGTCATACCTGATAATTTGTTTACTCAACCTATCTTGTTGAATCTTGAAGCGATAACAGTTCTTGAAACATTTCGAAGACAAAAGTAGGTTTTAGTTTGATTTATTTCAGACAAACATCTGTTTCTAAGAAACAAATTATTTTGTATCGTCTATTGATTAGGGGAACTTTATAAAAGCCCCGAGCCTTAAAATGTGTGTGTTCATTTGTCTTTATCTTTTGTTTAGTCCACTTCTCGTGTTACACAGCGATAATTAATTTTTAACTGATGACAAACGCATTTAGCCTCATTTGTTAAGCGTTTATACGACCTATTTAATTTTTCTTGGATCCACTGATTGTGGTTAATAGGCCCAGTTTACTCTGTTGAGCAATAGCAGTTAGTATCAGCAAATTGACTATTTGGTAATGACCCCATAATTATCAGTAATTCTTCCCTGATACACAAATTATGCGTAATTGAGGTCGGTAATTAACATTTAGCTGTGGATATTTAGAGTTAATTAGGAACTTAGCAGAATTTTGCTGAGAAAGTCGCGAATTTAGAAAGTTTAAAGTGTAAAAATATATATCGATGTTTATTCTATTAAATTAGGTAATCATACGTAGCTTCTTTTAGATCTTGTATTTTAAGTTAGAACAGTCTAGTGACTGTTATAAGCTTGATTTGTAATGGAATCATCATATTATTATTTATTGTTCCTATTAATTGGTTGCGTGTTGTTATATGGTAGAGTCGGGTGCGCCCGCGCCAGTGTACCGATCGTAATACTTTCACTTTTAAGCGATTTCGTGCAAGTGTGAACGTGCCTCTAGCTGTTCGTACAAACGTCAGAACAATGAAAGTTGTTTAATGAGCATCTCGTCAATTGGTACTCGCATTCTACATCTTTTTTGACCGCCGAAACTGAATCTTGGAATAAAAAAATAATGGCTTAACATTAAGAATGTTGAACACACTTATGTAAATAAAACACCTCGTGGAACATGTTATTATTATTTGCTTGTAATTGTTTACGATACTTTGCCCTAATAGAACATTAACCTGTTTAAGCTATTAAGTAATTGAATTGCCTCCTAATTGAAGCAAAAAACCAAAGACCTACTTTAGACAATGTAGCAGAAAAATATTTGTCTTAGTGTTAATGAGATAGCAATAACAAGAGAGGAAGGAGGTCACACCTCGACGGCCGAGTGCAGTTCCGTTAGCCGACTATCGTTGTTCGTGGTACGCCGGTTGTTATGTAAAAAGTGACAACTATTGCACAATTGCTTTATTGGATGGCGAAACTCATGCTCGGCGAACGGTGAAAGCCGCCCAGTGACTTTGACATGGTAACACTGAGCGAAGATTGCGCATTAGATGACGTTTCGGCTTCATATCTTAAGCGAGTATTTTTTTACAATAGTGGTTTTTTTGACCTGCCTAAAGGTCAAATAAACCACTGAAGAACCACAACCAAGAGGAACCACACCGTTACATGCAGGCAGCAAGCGGGAATATTGGAGTCAGCACTGACACGACAGCGCTGTACTAACTCTAAATCAATTTACCCTATGTCAGGTCAGAGTCAAAACTGACTGTCCTCGATTTGTGAGTCAGTTACTTACCCTGTTTAAATTTGGCTTAATGCTGGTGGCCTTAGATGACCTTCTCAGCGACAAAGGGTTTTTGAAAAAGCCTCTTCTAGCTTGCTAACTTCCAGAGGGTTTAGTCGGCTAGTGTCTCACTATCTATCTCGTTCTAATATACGTGTTAGTATGTTCTTTCTCTTTCACATTGCCCATCTACAGTTTCCTATACCTATGGGCTCAACGCACTACACAGATATAAAACCGGCCTCAGTTTTATCTTCCCAGCCCTCGGTCTATACTTTTTATTTGGTTTGAGCCTCCAATATTGATTGAATATAATGAATAATCAGCTGTTATTTGACTGCGGTTTCTGTTAGGTGGTTAGTTCCCGTCGAGTTTGTTTTATCCAATCATTCGGAATATCATCAAAAGGTAGCTGAATACATTTTGCTTTGTAACCTCCGCTTGTTCAGGTATTTCGCGGCGAGGCGTTACCAGCATATCTGTTTAATGCTGATACATTCACTACATGCCCGCGTTGTACATTCACTCCATTTTCTCGCCATCATTTGCTCGATTTCTTTTTTTGCACTGCCCAATTACTTTCACCGTCAAAATTGCGAGGCACAGGAGAGTGGTTCCTAGCGGTTCGTGAAATACCAATTAGTTTTTTTTGCTCTGGAGGAACTTTTATCGAGTTAATGTAACGTGAGTAACGCTCTTTTACTGCTTGTCACCGTCGTAAACCGGAACTAGACGCATTCTAAACTAACAGTGAGAATGGATAAGTGTCTGGGGAGAGAAAATATAATTGAACGGGATGTAAGGGCCAGGCCATCCTGTCAATGTGTTCTTTATTTTTGACTGTAATTGACAGTGTTACTGATTAACAGTGATTAATGATGTAAAAATAGAAATAGACCAGGTTAAAAGTGTACTGTATTATAATGAAGGCCGAATGAATTATCCCTTATACTTGCAACCTTGGCAGATATAAAGGTAGGTGTAGACGAGCTTACGTGCGGGTGCCGGCACCAGAGGCCTTAGTACGAGTTTGTTAGTTTTCGAGCTCGATCAAACGTATCGTCTCTTTTCATACATTGCCCACTAGCGCCCCTAGCGTAAACTATCAGAAACAGTGGCCAATGTATGAAGAAAGACGATACGTTTGATCGAGCTCGAAAACTATCAAAACTCATACTAAGGCCTCAGGTTGCGAAAGGCCGGGTCGCTCTAGTGCGCATCGATGTTGCGACTCCGCGCGGACGGAATGGATTATCTACGCCCGTAACACTTTAATGTCGAAACGCTGCTCCACAGGTGTCTTAAAATGCGCAAATGCAGTAATTTTAAATCGATTTACACAAAGCTACTCAATAAATTGCTATAATATCAAAATAGTTTTGCAATAAGACTTCTTTCAAAACGTTCCTTACGGGTGCTTTTATATTTTTATAAATAAATTTAACATGCCTAAATTCCTGGTAGCGAAAGTTGAACGGTAATCAGACAACTGACATTAAGGGGAATTTAGCGTGATACGCCCGCCGGCCGGCCGGCGCGTGGAGTGCGTGTTGATGCCGGGACGCCGCCCGGCGCCGTTGTTGCCGGCCGGCGACACAAATACTACAGTGAAAACTGACGCTTATCGCAGTATGTTATAAAACTACATTTCCAATACCATTACACCGGTGTTCATAATTTCTTTATACATAAAACATTCTTCTAAATCAGATCATTGTTATTAGCATTCACCCGACCGTATTCCGAAAGATCATGACAGCGAAATTACTTTTTTTCATTGGTCGCAATTTACAATTCCACTCCAAATTAGGATAGCAACGGCTGGACTGACAACTTTGTGAATATTTAATGTTATTTTGTCTGCGTTGCTTTAGGGTCGTTTCGTTACCTGCGAGAAGGTACAACGATCGGTTATCGGTGGACTGGCCACCTCGGGACAATGCACTCTTAATTCATTGCCTTGACGTTGGAAAAACAATACGTTACACTCATAACGACCGATAAAACTGTGTCTTTCAATGCATATTGGTCGTGAGTGAATCACGGTACACCTTATTGTAATTTTGATTTGATCAGCTGTCATTGTGATAAAACTGGTTTTAACCCTTCTGTCTGGGAGCGGGTTAGTTTTTTTCGCGTCTGATAAAATATTTGAGAGCCGGAATGGTAATCTAATTCTTGACGGCACCTAAAGATAGCTGTGGGTTCGAAGACTAAAATATCGAACGGAAATCGTCGGTGATAGATGGACAGTGATTATTCTGTTATTAGCCATTCAGTGAGACTGCAGTAGGAGTCACGTAGACGCGCATGCATAAGCAATTCGGTTGTCGAGTGGCGTTCGTGCTCGATAAATAGGTCAATAACTAGATATTTTCTGCGTCAGGGTACAGCCATGTTGTTAAAGTTATCACTGATATGAAAGTTTTTTTTTGTACTTAATATACGAAATCAACAAAAACTTAACTCGTCAGCCTTTCATAAAAATAAAAGACCAATTATTTTTAGAAAAAATATTGGGTAGGTTTATAGCTGAATTGAGGTTTTATGGAAATGATAAGTATAATACTAATATATTTATGTCATGCAGACAAACCAATATAATTGTTTCAATTACTATGCATAATTTTGTTTTTTAAATAGTTTCGTAACAGAGTTTCTGCAAGCTCTAAGCTAATTCGTTTTACAACTTTATGTGGCAGCACCATCAGGCTTAGCTTACTTGCCAAAAGAATGTCATAGGTAAACTACTATAAGACTACTATCTATACCTGAGATCTGTACTATCTATCAATTATAAAAATTGTGTCGATAGAATTTGAATTCTAATACGCAGCAATAACAGCGTGGGCTGAAATTAATTACTTTACAAGAATGAAGGAATGATGATTAAGGTTTCGCGGTAGACTAACCATGGTCTACATATAAACTTCTATTTGTTCGAGCCCACGCAAAATTATTTATAGAAAATATTATATTCTTACTACTTTTGTAAAAAAAATGCCATTCCTTGACGCATTACAAGTATATCCTACCCCACACATTGGGAGCGATTAGGCATTAGTCAACCACGCTGGCCAAGTGCGGGTTGGTCGACTTCACAGACATCCTAAGAATTTCTTCATAGGTGTGTGCAGGTTTCCTCACAATGTTTTCCTTCACCGTAGAAGCGTCAGTTAAACGTTCATAGAATTCAAAATTTGAAAACACATTGGTACGTGGCGGGGTTCGAACCAGTGCCTCCCAGGTGGAAGACGACGCTCTTGGGCATTACGCCACCGACGCTTCTGGGAGTTCAGCGGAGAGCTTTACTCTGGATAGAGAGGAAGTCTCACTTATTATCTTCGTTCAAAATAAGTTATAAATAGGGTTTATGTCAAAAGTAGCCACTTATCACAAAAACCCATTTTAAAACTAAACAGAACAAAGTAAAGTTGTGGTATGTAGTACCTAATTTGTTTATATTTAGCTCGCATTGCGATTCTTTTTTTTTTATTGATCTGATTTACTAGTTAAATACTAAGATGTATTGGTGGCGCCAGTTGGGCCCTAAAGGTACTCGTAATATGCGTCAAGGATTGGCATTTTTTTACAAAAGCAGTAAGAATATAATATTTTCTTAATAATTTACTCTTAAAGAGAGTTCTAGAATTGATTCGCCTTATAAATAGTGTTATCTCTTGTTAATTTCTAAAATATCGGTCGTAATTTCTATTCTAAATAGAAATAAAATTGTGGTGTTTTATGTCGCAGTCGACATCCGACGTTGCCAGTGGAGAATAATACTGTAATTTAGTAGGAAATGCCAATTAAAAAGGACCAGTAAGGTTACTTTGCCTTAGGTAAGTATCTACGTTAGTTTCGTAAGACTCCAACCGAGACATGGACAATTTAAACCTTTACAATAATATCTACGTCATTCACCATCATCACAGCAGCCTTTTTAATTCGACCCACTGCTGGGACACACAAACAAGGCCTCCTTGTCATGGAAGGTTTAGGCAGTAGTCCACTACACTTGCCCAATGCGGATTGGTGGACGGAGTATAAGGTGATCAATACGCCTTTGATGATCCATTAGTCGCCTTCTACGACACCCATTGGGGGTAATGGGGTGATGCTATTGTCTGCTGATGCGATACTCTGCCGGCATCATTTAGCATCTTTACCGAGAAATACTAAACTAGCAAAATATAGCATGGCCTACTTGAGGAGAATTCATAATTGCAGAAATTTAAATTGCAAACATCGCCAATCAACATTGCGTTGTAACGATCTGGCTGAGAAGTCACGTTCAACATCAGATGGGTGATACTGCTGAATTAGCCATTCCAATCGGATATGTACGGTTAGGCTGACCGACCAATCGGCACGGCGGCCTTGTGCGATTAGCGAATACAAACTGGCAACTCGCAAAGCGGATACGGTAGAAGCAGGGCACAGGCCGGCGCCGGCATCGAGCGCTGCTGCAAGCGCCAACCTTGCCCCAAAAATCCGTGACCCACATATCAAACGTCAAAATGCAGCCAGCGTTTTTATTACAGTCATTCTCCTTGGAACAAGCATTTCATTCCGCGCTAACTACGTCATAATTGGTACCGAAAACCAAGTGTTTCTAAATATTCGTGACTGACTTGCGCATTAAGTACTTAAATTTCAATAACTGCAAGGTACTATTTGAGGTTGCGATGTGAATCATTGCAGAGCTATCTGTAAATAGTTGGAAGCGGAATGCTGGAAAATTGGTCCATTAGGTCAGCGTCATCGATTGCACAGGACGAACTAGGCGGCCTAGTTGGCGCGATGAGGCCGCGACGGGTCGCGGTCCTAGCCGGCTTATGTCCCGGCTAACCTCGTGCTCTATTTCTGAATACTACTTCTCGCCGGACGGTCTACTGTGTGCAATCCATAACGTGACGCTATCGCTATTAACTTTTAATTCCTTGATTTAATTACTGGAGTGCAATCATGACGCAAGTAACAACTATAATACACTGGTTGAAGTGCGCAAGTGCCGATTTGTTACCTACATTTCTTATGATAATGACCCGTTAGGTGTCGCAACAGAATTTAAAAGTACAATAAATCCAATCGATAAAGTAGGTCAACGTCAGCCGTCGTCAGGAAACTGATATTGCGTAGCGCTATACAAATGATGCAAGCTGCGAGTACGTTACTTTTTATCAATAGTGTGTTGTGCGAGTCAGATAGTGGGCGTGCAGAGGTTTTAATCAGAGCAGTGACGTCACGGAACGCTCTAAACGAAATTATTCTCCAAACGACGTCATAGTGCGTCGGCGGGAGCTATTCGCGTAGGCGCGACGCGGCGGTGACGTCACGGGTAAAATGCTGCGGCTCGTCCGGCGTCGCTCCCTCCATGGAGAGCGGCGCGGCGTGGGCGGCGCGTAGCATAGTCGAGTTACACGTAAATAAAACTGCAATCCGGAGTCCGTCTTACGTAATTGAACGTGAAATCTGCACAAGGGCGCGAGCTAGGCGTTTCGACACTGCAAATACAACAACAGCCGCGATGCCATAATAGCATCGTTTACGTGCGATGCTTAGAAAAGTGAGCGTTTCACCTTGAGATGCCTGTAAGCGCAGTCGCCTCTCTATTCTTAGATATCGAAATAGCGATGAATATATTCGAGGGGGCGAGGCAGCACGCAGGCGTCGTGACCTAGCCTGACCCAAAAACAAAGTGCGACCCACCGCGCCCCGAGTTACCAGTTGATAACGGATACGGGAACCTGTTCGCTTCATAGTCTTAACGACACACGCATTGCCAATAGCACCGTTACTCGCCTGACCTGAAGACGCACCTCCACCTTCCGATTATATTGTTTATAAAGGAAATTAACATGAATGTGCCGTTAGCAGTGACGCCAGTTTGAACGTGAAAGAGCTAGAAAAACTTGAGATAAGAGGGGAAGTTAATGATCCAAGAATTGTTTAATAATATTTACTGCTAACTTTGTGATGCACTTGACTGTTTAGCAAACTATATTATAAGGAAAACGCAAGTAGAGGTCGGTTTTCAAATACGGGCTGTGCGTCGCTGGTTCAATATCAGTGATTCTGGGTCAGTGGGTCACCGGGCCGGAGAGGCCCGCGGGCCGCCCCCCGCGCTTGCAATTAAACTCTTCGCCAGAAAAACACATCCCGAGACATCGCGTGCACTCCCACCGCTGAATGAACATTCGATTCGTGTCGCCGTGAATGTTAGACGTCACTTGACCTAGCCAAAATCAGCATAAGTGTCCATGGCCATTGCTAAACAACTGCCGGGTAACCTTCGCAACACGTAACGAGTATTGTTTAGTAGCTTCAATTCTATGTTGAATAGGAAGGATGTCGCGTGGTCGTAAATGCTGTAATTTGTGACAGCAGCCCACGTGGTAACGGTTGTGGTGTGTTACTGTTAGTTCGAGCCCAAAACCGAGTAATTTTACTCGGTGAGGCGACCGGCGACGACGCCGCGCGTGCGGCGTGACGACGCAGCAAACAGCGGACCGGTTACAAAATGCGGCGTCGGAATGAGGCCATCAAATACTTCATTTTTATACGACCAACCAAGTGACAGTAGCGGTATTAAATGGGCAATATGCATTGATTACATTTTTAAATACGAAATTAGCAAGTAAGATTCACTTTGTTCTGCCAGCTGCGATAAGAGAGTACGTATAAATCGTGTAACTATTCCAAGGCGAGAACAATGAGGTCACCCAGAAAGGGCCGACCTTGCCTTCGCTGCTGGTGGGAGGACCACTGCCACTTCTATGTATTCTACAAAAATATATCAAGGTCTTTAGTGTGAATCTTGTCTATGAACTATAATTATCTATAACATTCTATTTATGAAGGAGAGATTAGTGGCGCAGATACATGGTACAATACAGTAATCGTTCTTCGACCAACACGCCAAGTGATGAGCTAAATTTACAACGGTTTTGTAGAATCGTGGTCATTTATCGTTCGCTCGCAATTCATGAATTAGATCTCATGAATTTTGTTTATAAATAGTAACTAAATAATCCTTTTTATTCACTAACTAATCTCAATTATGTCCATATCGTCAACAAGGGGATTTCTAAGAAAATAAAATTGTTTTTAGCTATTATTACGTATACACAATCGTAAAGAGCAGATAAATAAAAACATATACTGCATCTTCATTTACATTTATCTATAAGATCTCGTTTTTTGATTCGCGGTAAAAGTTTCACATATTTTGTACAGAAAATATGTCAAAGTCTTACTCTAGTCCGCGAAATCGTTTGAAATTGTAAGCGCTGGTGGGTAATATATTAAGGCTTCGTTTATTATGATTTCATAAATCTAGAAATATATTCATAAATCTAGTTGGAAAGTGGTTCCAGAATACCTAGACAAGTGGCAAAGGGTTTCTGCGAATTGCGAATCTGGCCTACCGAATTTGTGTTACAAAGTATTCACGCTTAACTTTACGTAAGAAGCAGTTATAACAATCTTCGGACCGGTTCCTATAGTCTACTAAAGTTGATTATAGCTGTTATATCCGCAAAATCTATTTTGTAGGTTTACGAATTGAAAGGTTTAATATCACTACTAAGGATTAGTTTTAGTAGTTTTAATACACTGTGGTATTAGCACTTAATCTTTGACCAGATAAGTCTTAAACTACAGCCATTTTCAGATGCTATTATTTTCTTAGAAGCGATTCCATGGTATCGCTTCTCTATATCCTAAATCTATATTTCAAAATTCCTCAAAACTATTAGGCAGTTGAACGGAATAAGACAAGAGAAATAGGTCTTAGTGAGCAAAACATTCTAGTAAAACCATTGTAGTCATTTAACTAGGTGGTAGACCCATATGTAGGGTCGTCTGGGTAGGTACCACCGCCTTTCTTATTTCTGCCGTGAAGCAGTTCACTGGGTTTCGGATTGAAGGGAAAGGTAGCCAGTGTAGACAGGGCATGGAGGGCATAATTAGGATGGCAAACGCACTTGCGGTCTTAAGTGATTTACACTTAATATTGCAAGTGTCTATAGGCGGCGGTAACCACTTAACACCAGGTGGGCCGCAAACTTGTTTGCCATCTCGTAACATATAAAAAAGTAATATATAGATTTTTATAATCACGGTTTATTGTCATCAATAATTATCATTTCTCCCAAGTGTTGAACTACTTTAAGTATGTTTTTATTGATATTGTGATTTTTAAGGTTTGTCTAAACACGGATATTGTCTTCGTTGTCCAATTGGAAGGGGCCGACCAACTTGTTTCAAGTTTCAACAATAGTTGTACGTGCGACCAAGCATGCACCGGCGCCGGCGCACTTCGCCTGCATACTTATACTTGTGCAGACTGCGTTTTCTCTTCCCATGGTTTTCTTCACCATTGGCCGATGCTCGCCGGTTCCGTTAACATTCACACACCTAAGCAAAAAACTCACCCATAGCAGTAAATTATCGATAGAGAAACTTGTAAATTGGATCGCATTCACCCCACTTGTAACGTGAACTGATAATAATTGCCACTGAATCGCTACTTTTTTATCGGTTCGATAATAGAATGTAATATGTTTGGAAATATGCAGTTTATGAAATAAGTTAGTTGTGACGGCGAATTTGCTACATTTTTATGGATTAAAACAAGCTATAGGACGAAAGCAATGTTCCTATTTACTATCCAATTATAAAAGCAATTTTTCTCTAAGTATGAGCTAAGCAAGTGAAATTTACTTCGATTCGAGCACGCAATAACTCCACGCAACGATACTCACCATGAGTGGTAAGCGTAAGTGTCTTTGGTTCTATTAAAAAAATTGAATTCAACTGGAAAATCTGGAAAACGCATCTGTAATTTACTTGGCAGTCGTAACAGCTTTCGCCGGTTATTTAAGTAATGCGATATTAATTGCATGTTAGGATTTTGTTCGCTCGGAGTCGTCGAACTAAGTAGTGAAATCATATGAGTTATGTCCCGTTTTCATGTCGCCTCTTGACTTGTGTCATGTTTTTATTCATTCGAAATCATACGTAGGCCTACAGTTTCCATACAAAATTTGCAAGACACTTGTGAACGTTTATGTTAATTTGTTTTTGTTTTAAAAAGTAGACATCACTTTCATTGTTTAAAACGACATTGTTCAGCTACAATGTCGTATTGTTTTTAAAATAAGTGAATCTTAAATTACGGTTAGCACAGGTGTAGTGAGGACGGCACTTTCACGCTCGCAGCTTGTGAGCGGCTTGCTGCGACGAATCACGCCCTATTTGAGCTGTCCACAAGTCCACAACATACTGCGATGCATGGAAATCGTAATAAATTTCAGCAGATAACAAACGATTCATCAACTTGACCTACCCCAACTAGCGCAGCCTTACCGGATGTGACAAATTCGGTGTTTCTCTATGACGTCATCACGGAGGTATGATTATTATAACTGTCAACAAGACCGATACTGCATGTGATTTATCAACATTACAGATGCGACATTGTTAACCACGGTGAAAGTCGCCTGTTACGCCGACCTATGCCAATAGCGAAATAAGATTTTACTATTTATTTTCAGTAGTTGGTTGGGACGAGTGTCGCGGTGTTCCACTTACGGAGGCAGTGGCTGGGCCGGGTTAGCTGATGTTAGCCATCGCAACTAACGGTCCGCGCGACCGGCGCCGCGCACGTGAAAATAATTCTTGACGCGATTTTGTAACCAATACCGTTAGTCGGTTCCGGGCCTGCTGGTGACCTTATTTCTCGGGCGAGCACTCTTTATTTTTATATCTTATTGCCTGACACGTTATAGCCGCTGACTCGCACACCGGTTGTTATTTCGAGTGCTATTTCAAGTGCGTTGTATCCTGCATGCATATCATTAAGATTCGAAATATATGAACATTAATCACGCTCATAATCCCAAAACATTTGGTTACACAACGCCACATCGGAAAGTTTGAGCCATGCAGTGCCTCAAAAAGCGTCAGGTTGGCAGCCAATCGCCTAGATAAGTATTAATTAAGTCCAATAAGTAACAAACCTTGGAAGAAGAAATAGGAGTAAAATAACAAACAAAAAGCTAACAGGCAGGATAGATGTTACTCTCTAACTAAATCCTATCAGCAATCCGGGAATATATTCGAAATATCGATGATGTCATCAGATTTTAATCGTCGTTCTATTCAGTTACCTATCTACTTTGTTTTATTGCGTGTTATGTATTTGCGAAGTCGATATGTAATTCCAGTAAAAAGCTTGTTTACGATGTACGCCGGCCGGCGTGACTCAGGCGCAGCGTTGTTTGATTGAGTTGATTCCGCGTAGCATGTCGTTTACCGGACTGATATAATGACGCCCCCGCGCTGCGCAAGAGCCGCGTAGCGCTTGGAAAACACTGCGTCAGAACAAAACCGATAACGAGTACTCGCGCCGGATATTATGTGTAATTTCCAACAACAAAATCAATAGGGAATACCCTTTAACGATTATGACGTCACTCCAATTCAGTTTCTTCTTTTTTATATAAGGAAACAATTTCGTTTCACCATCGACTTTGTTTTGTTGTTATCGTTGAATGTTTTGATGTGCGACGCATTCTTTCTGAACGTGATGCAAACACCTACATAATAGCTAGCTAACTATAACCAGTGCTATAACATTAACTGGCGTAGTGGTCATTATAAATAAGTGACTCGTTCATTCTCATATGTAATTACTCATAACAAGTTTATTGATTTGCTGAAAAATCTGTAACTGGATGTTATGTAGAGTCGATTACGCGAAACATTTCAACAAGCTTTATTGGTGAATAAAATTAAAAGTGTTAGTTTCTAAGCGTGTATCTATATGAAAACATAATGTTAAATGAGTCGTCAATGATATTTTACGATTGAAATGGCACGCCGCAACGCGCATATACATAACGTCATGCTAGCATGGCGCGCTACGTCACGTCACGATTTACGCAGAGCTGCGTGAGCGCCCCGACGAGCGACGAGCCGTCTTCCATGGGCTTCCTTAATGTGTGAATAGAGTACTTGATAGAACATACTTAAAATACACAATTTGAGGCTATTTCTTTTGAGACTATTAAAAATAAATTTTCTAAATATCTTTTAGATTCCATCGTTACCAGTTCAATCAAGGTTTTATCACACAACTTCTAAGACGTTTTATGTTAACCACATTCATATTTTACTACATGCAGTTACGACAAAAAATACTCAGAAACGTAATTGGATGACATTTTTCATGATTATATTCGACCTTCCGTACAGATTTTTATCGCTTGTTTTTATCAAGTGCTTTTAATAACATTATGTTCGTTTAATACTAGTAGTCGACCTTGTGAAGAGAGTTGCCGAGTGCATTTACATTGCCGGGTCATAATTTAGCGTCGAATGTGTAGGCAAATAATTTTGTGTCCGTACTAATTATTGTCGATCTAATAACTGGTGGAGATAAGGTGCAGTGACGCATGCGTGGTGACAGGCAGGCCCTAATGCGTGCCGTCCGCCTGCCGGCCGGCTCTAGAATTACAAATGTTGCCTGGCAGTAATTTTAATCTATTGCAATTTTATCAGTAACTTTTTTATTAATATAAATGTCTATTTTCTATTTTCAAAGTAGCTAGCCGTTTTTGTGAAATATTGACAAGCAAATGAATTGTATCGTGAATAAAACTTGTTGAATGTACGCATATCAAGTTTAGTATAATCTCAACCGGCTACTCGACGGCGTAACGGTGCGACCGAATTTAAGAATTTAGTTCATACCGTAATGTGTTCTACGTAGATTATGCGTGTTACGTTGATACCGAATTCTATAATTCTTTAGAACTGCGCATTACTTTACGATATTGTTTTTACAAGTAGGTACATACTTATAATGTATCAAGCCGTGCTGTTTTATTGTTTTATTTATACAGAATTGATTAATAAACGTTTAAAAGATTTTTTTTAGTATTATTTAGTATCTAATTATTGAATCGCGGAAGTTATTTTACCCGTATCTTATCTGTATTGAGTGCATAAATTAAGTTTTATACGATCAATAATGTTTAGGTTCGAGGTACGAAAATCCGATAATAACGATAACATTTACGTAGATATCCATCCTTGATATTAAAAGTCGTTGATAACATTATGATGGAACTTAATAAACATGGGCAATAAATATTTCATTTATTTTTATTTTATAATTTTATGGCATTATACGTAAGTCTAAATCAATTTCAGCGGTTTTTGTTTTGGTTAATGAAATTAAACGTCTTAATTTTATGCATGATAATTGATTGATAAAGTTACACGTGTACGTCGTAAATCTTTAATTATTACAAACCATATCTATAGAGCAAAATAAAATAATATGATATTCAGGGGATTACCTACTTGCGGAAATTCTTTGTTTGATATTTGTAATATTGTTAGATATAATCGCACACAACACAATGAAGCGATAATGTTATCAATGTATACAAATACCAGAAACCACAATAAGGTCGTTGTAGGCAGTAAAAAACAGGTTAATTAAATTAATAAAAAATGCGTTGGTATCAAAATTTGAGTTGATTACGCAATGTTTTTTGCAGAATTCCAAAAGAAAGATTGAAAGTTCCGGTAATGTAATCTACAGATAAGATGCACCAAATACGTCAGTGATGGGAGGGTGAGGGGCGGGGTAGACTGCACGTGGAAACCGAGAAGGGTCAATAACAGCGCTTTGTCCACGCTCCCGCGCACGTCTTTGTGTGCAACTTAGTTGCCGGTGCCCGGCGTTTAGTACGTGGATAAATATACAAAGGAATTAAGATGGCTCTTGTCACATGGGCTGAACTGAACTGGTTTTGATTTTACAGTGAAAAAGCAAACGTAACAATCTTACGACTCAATCTATCTGTAATGAACTGTATGATTTTGCCGGTAGGTCATGTGACGCCATTATTTTTATTTTTATCGAATAGTATTACTTTATTTTATTGCTTTATGAAAATACCAGATACCAGATACTTCAGAATAAGAAGTCGTGAAAAAAGAATACTTAGTACTTACTTATCGTTGATGTCTTTTCTAGGGGCGCAAACGTTCTCGATATTTATTTAATGTATTTTTTTTAAACTTTGAAAATCCCACAATTGTACACGGGAAAATCATTTAAAGGGGACTTAATAAGTAAGTAGGTATATATTTATGGTCATGGAGCTGTGATTCATTCAAAATAATTACACTATAGCTACTTCATGAATAATGGGTTCGGTAGGAAACTTCCTTTTACAAGAAACTAAACTAGCAGTCACCGTGCGACGAAGGATGAGTCTGGGCGGGCACAGGGTTGGTTGCTTGTGGGTATGAGAAGGGTGCGATACTGACCTCTGCGGCAGGCGCGTGCACAAGGACGCGCAGCTCGTCCGACTGGTGGTCGTGATGCTGCACGTCGGCGCGCACCTCGCGTCCGTTGTATGTGAGATAGACGCGCTGGCCGGGCCGCAGCTGTACGCCCGTCAGCCCTCGGAATCCCGGCCCGATCAACTCGGCGTCCCGGTATTCACGGGTGATCTTTCCACCGTCGAACCGCACTGTATATCGCGTGTTCGGCGTCAGGTTGATGCAATTGTTGTTCTCCGGGAAAGGAGCCGGTGTTTTCACTGCCTGGATCATGCCCGAGTAGTATAGTCCGTCCTCCCCCAGCGCTGCGACGCGCGTCCCTATTATGGAGCGCTTCGCCAGCCTTTTCCCTGTCGACATCGTTCTTTTAGTCCACTGATCACCTATCACCACTGCTGTCCTACACACAGAATCACTTGCTTATTTCAAATCGCCCGGCGAACGCGTTTCGCGGGGTAACCGTTGCAGAATTTCAGAAAGCGGCTATTTCGACGCGATTCGCGCTGCTCTTCCGGCTCTTCGATGGGCCGGGGCTGGTCGCGGATCTGGCGCGGAAACATAATACGAGGGCGGGTCCTCGATTGGGACAAAGGAGAATCCTTTCGCGATAGTAAACTTCGCACGCGAGCTCACAGCGAACGACCTCAATTGACGCGGTTCGAATGAGAACTGACTGGCGGCGTGCTAGCGACGCGAGTAGCGGCCGCCGACACCGGCCGGCCGGCGCGGCGAGCAAGAGCGGCGACCACCCGTCTCGCTCATTTATTTTGATACTCAGCTGTTCGCGAGAAAGAGGCGGCACGTTCGCCGGTGTACAGTGTACTCTTTGGGCACGAGCGAGAAGCATGCTAGATGGAACTAAAGAGCGGGTCGTGTGTGCTCGGAGCCGGTCGGCGTCACGGGCGGGCGGGGCGCGGGCGGGCGCCGGCCGCCCACGGGCGACATTGAGGCGCGCCTCGGTTCGCACGTGGAGCACTAACGGGATTGCACAACGCACCTCGACGCTGCTGATGCTCGCTCTCTGTTAATTCGTGACACAGTTTCTATTCGGATTCGGGGTCGATTCAAATGTCAAGCAGATGCACCCACTTATGCAACTTGCGTGACCCCGGCAACGCGACCACGCTCTAATCAAATAATTAGCATGATCTCCAATACCATTTCTGTTAAAATGATGTATTCCAGCCAGTTTTTGCTTTAATCTAAGATTCTAATAGGCCATACCTGGGACACAGTTGTAATGGTCGAAGATACTGTAGGTAGATACAATACTTATTGTTTCTTCTATTAATGTAAAATTAGGAGGTAGAGTCAAATTCCTACTCTTAATGTGCTAGTACCTACCTACATAATATTTATTATTTATTCTTAACTTTGCATTTAAGTTAGGTAGAGTACCTACCTTCGCTAATTAGCATTCGTGCAAATCCAAACAAGCCGGACGTCACACACAGCGTCTCTAGCGGAAACTTTCTTTTCTACTACCTACTACGGGGCATGCAGTACAATTCCACATTACAGTGTATAAAATCACTTAAGGAGGTATATCATGCATGCAATAATATTATGATAATATAATAAAAACTGGTAGAGATTATATAGTTTTAAAGTACTTATTGGTATTATTTAGGTGGGTAAGAAGTAGGTACTTGATACTTGCATGTCAACTCTTGACTCTACATAACCGCAATTAGTTCTGTTGCAAAAATATTACGAAAATTAAATGCTACTGAGTAAGTGGGTAGGTACAGGTACCCTACCCACTAGCCATGTGATGCCGGCACGCAGAGTAGAATAGCATCACCCCATATCCTCCAATGGGTGTCCTAGTTCTTAGTGGCGACTGTAGATCAGCAAAGGGATTTGATCACCTTATTCTCCGTCCACCAATCCGCATTGGGCAAGCGTGGTGGACTACTGCCTAAACCTCCTTCGATAACAAGGAGAGGCCTTGTGTCCCAGCAGTGGGTGGAAATAAAAAGGCTGTTATGATGATGATGAAGTACCTAAGTTACTTACTAATTTCATTCATAATAATACTGATTGTTTGTCTACGTAATCAAATATGTAGGAAGGCACGAAACTTATTCTTTCCTAGAGTTTTCTGTACACCTGCACCAATGATATTATATTTTTTTTTGGTCTGAGATGATTATAATATACTATGTATAATAATGTCATTGTCATTGACCTACACTAAAAAGACAGTGCGTATGGTTTAGGTCAGTTACGGCGTCATTCATAATTTCCGTCTTTTTCTGGCACGTTAAATTCTCAATTGGAGTGATAGAGATTGTGCGTTCGGAAGCTCATTGGAGTTCCGAGAATAACCTAATTTTGGAGTACCTATTTGTGAATTAATTTTATGTAGGTACCTAAGCTAATTCTTACATAAAGGGTTCGTCATAATTTTATAAATGTAAGTAATGTAATAGATTCTAAATAAATCTCTACGTAGAGCGAGTTCCCGGCTTCTTTGACTTAAAAAATACATTTTTAAAACTATGGATACATTTTTAAAGCTTGTAGTGGATGTACACTGGGAGACCAGTAGGCCTATTCGCTAACTTTTTTGACAGTTGAAAGTGATCATCACTGAGTGAATACACATCCACTGCTGTTTTTACACGACAAGTGCCATAATAGCATGACGTTAAAACAGCAATGAATATGTAATTCACTCAGTGATGATCACTTTCAACTGTCAAAAAAAGTTAGCGAATAGGCCTACAGATCGCTTGAGAAGACTTATGGCATGACATCAAGAAGGTCTACGCGTATTTACAGCAGTGGACAGACAAAAGCTGTTGAGTGATCGATTGATAATATTGGAACTCATTTCACTTCAACTCGTGAATAAAATATTGAGGAATTGCCTGACAAAGTTAAGAAGTAAAATAACTAGGTAACTACCTACTTACTTGTAGAAATACATTTTCAGGAGTTGTTTAACTAGGTAGTACCTATAAATCAATCTGAATGTAGACAACTACACTGTTCTTATCTCCAAGTGCCTATAAAAACTGAGACTTATTCGAGAGATTTTGATATGTCCTTAGATCTATCTTATCATTGTATACTTATAGGTAGTCTTTGTTCTCAATACATACCTACCTACTTTGGCGACCGTAATTTTTCTATGGTTTTGATCTTAGCGCGCGAGTTTCTCCAAACCGAACTCTTTTGCACCGAATCACTTTTAGAACATAGAGTGATTTGTGAATCAAAAAATCTAGTAGATAAACAAATCTAGGTATTGTCAGTTGTCTGCTCAGATTAAATTCTCAGCCCTTCTGGCAATCCAGGTTTGTCGCGTGGCTCCCCGCCACTGCGTAAACAATCCCCTCACACATATGCGTTCGGCCCCGCTATGGTGTCCGTACGCGCTTCCACGCATATGCCCTAGTCTATATGTCTAGGGCAGCGTGTGCACCTCCCTCTCTCCTGAGTGGGCGGCTGCTTCCGATAGCCTTATAGCCACTTTGGCAATAGGCAGAAAGAGGGTGTTTAGTCAGTAAGAGTCTGACATAACCCTAGGGGCCGGCCCTTAGGGTATCCATGAGGATTCACCTCCTCCTACCCTCGCATGTCCGGAAGGTTCTTCTGTATGTCTTCGCTGCTTTGTCTTTCGCTCCTCCCCGTGGGGGAAGGAAGGGGAAAGCGACGAGGGGGGACAGAGGAGGAAAAAAAAAAGATAATCTAAGGTAGCTAGCTATTTCTACGCCAGAAACAGCAGAATTATGTCGGGTATAATAACTACATTGTGTAACATCTGATGTAGCTACCATATTCATAAAAATGATTAGTGGATTGAAATAAAATAAATATCTCTGTACAAGCTTTCCCGGATAAATCAACAAGCGAAATAAATACCTGCCATTAGAACTTCAAATTAAGTATTTATTTGACATAGATAAGTAAGACATGAAAAATGGTAAAAAACCTTAGGAGCTACCTAAATCTGAAATGAAATTACTGCTCGTTCAATAAGAACAAGTACAAGGTACAAAGTGAATCAAATAAGATTGAAAACTTTCATCCCTTCACTGTTGCTTTAGGTTGCATTTTATCTTTACTTTTGTCATAATAAATTCTAATAATAGAGTTAGATGTTCTTGTCCTTCTGGACTAAGTTACAAGGTCCAGACCTTGCCTTGGCTGCAAGGACGAGTGTAACATGAAATAACAAACTAGTCTTGCAAAATCACAACTTGATTATTTAATGAAATATCTGATATACAAATGCGATGGAATTGTTTTATTTTTAATAATATTTATGCAACGCCTAGCGTCGCCGGAGATTGAGGAGAGGAGGACCATAGTTGCCTGTAGAACAAACTTTTTGATAGAGGGTTTCTAGTTGACAAAATGTTCTCCCGAAAGGACGTCTACAGTGAGACACTGTCGTCTAGTCTCTGCTCGTATCTGAAGGGATCGGTATTCCTAGAAGGGTACCTCTCGTCTCGTCGCTCGTCGGTGCTTGATAGCTTGGACCAATGTTAACATCTAGTTTGATGACTCATTAATAATGTTAGGTATGTACTTAAAGAACTACTTACATGAAACCTCTTACGTTTTTTAATATATTGCTGATTGCATTACAAACGTTATAAATTTGCAGTAAGAATTAAAGTCAATCGCAGTGCAATCTTAACAGTAAATCCTTTGAAATATTTGCTTTAAACAATTGAAATGTAAAATGTAACGGTGGTGTACTCAGCTGCGCGACTAATGTAGGAAGGACATGCGTCGTATTGACACAATTCCGTTGAACCGACCTCATTGTTCGTAGGCATTGAGATCTGTATACTTACTTAGTTTAACAGGGAATCAGGTTAATTGGTTTAGATGACCATTTTGCGTTGCGTGAAGTCAGAATTCTGTGCAGTTTCTCTGATGAAAATTTACAATGCATATTTTAGATGACAACAGAGCGCTGATATGTTTTGGGTTAGGAATATCATTTGTTCTGGTTGACGACTTGTTGGTACACTGAAGCTTCAGTTACTTTAAGCTCTTATTTAACTCACAATGTTTGTATGTAGAGCAGATGACCCAGTTTTGGCCTTTGACTTCTTTTTGACCATTTAGGACTTCTAATCGTTTTGTAATTAAACTTTGACAAAGGATCCATAATATTACCCTACTGTGTACGATTTTTAAAATATTGAATTATGGCAAACTACTGTTGACAGCTATGATGTGTTAAAGCTTCACTTTGATACTTAGGTACAAGCCTTTTTTGTAGCCGGTTGGTAAATGTGTAGTATCTAATAAGCAAAAACCATAAGGCAAGCGGGTGAGTAATTAGATATATTAACAATATCGGAATGAAATATTTGTTTATTTCTTTATGTTAATTTTATATAAAAAAAGAATCACATAAATCGGATCAGAAATCTCGGCGTAATCGGTGAACGTACTTACAAACCGAATTGAGAACCTCCTCCCTTTTGAAGTCGGATGAAAATATATTGTTTAATAGAATTTGTCATAAATAAAAATTTGGTCTGAAGCTACCGCATAGATTACAGTGAACGCGGAACATGGAACGCAGAACTCGGAACTCTCACCGCTAGACCGCATGCATTATTATCACGCGTTGAGCAGAGCTTTAGGTAACATTTGGTTAAATATGAAGCTGCTGGCAGTATGGGGTTACCAACAGCCTGTCGCCTACAACCACATATAAAAGTGCTAAAGTTATCGAACCCGCGCAACCTAAACCTTCAGAGTTTCAAAGTAACAAAAAGAAACGATATCGAAGTTTCTTCTTCTTTTTATTGAATGGCTCCATCCACCGATTTTTGAGTGTGATTCTGCCAACGTCAGAGTTCGAAAAAAAACTGTTAATTTTTTTGTTGTTTTGGGATTTTATAATAAGAACTGCAGTTAGTGAGATCGCAGCTGAGGATTTATAACAAAGAGATAACACAGTTAGTGGATTACATAATATGTTATTAATTAATGAGAGAAACACAAGGATTAATTAATGAACATAGTGCACACATTGATATTAACTTTGACCCACTCAACAAGTTCCTTAAAACTATACAGGGTTTGTTAAAATAACTACCTATTTTATTTAACAGTTAAAAGTTAAGTTATGTTTGTATGTGGTATTTGCCAGTAAAAGTTTGTTACATTTAGTTATTAAAACATTACTTTAAGTTAATTAACAAGATTTGATGTATGCAAACGTTGGTAAATCAATAAATAAATCAAATATGTTGTTTATATGAATAAACTTACAAATAATAAAGATATGTTTGGAGAACACGAGAGTTAAGAAATTAGTTAGATTAATAGGTCGAGAGAGGTCAAAAGGATAGATTTACTGTGATAACGAAGTTTGATAACAACAAAATGTATGGGATTGACTTAAGCAGTCGTTAAATCACGTGATCAATTTAGCTCTATAGTAGTGTAGTATAAAACTGCCGCCTGTAGATAACCAAGCATGACCTGTGAATTTATCATTGGTACGAATCTGATCGTTTGAAACGATTGCCATTTGTCTAAGCTCCCCGGTGGAGTTTCTCCCGACTTCGTGTTGCAAAATCACGTGTTGAGAGACTACATTTTGAACTCCATCTACTGTACAATTGTTAGTTAGTTTTAAGTACATTTTCATTTGATATTGGCGCAATGCGTAATCTTTATGTGTCGCGATCGCTATTTATTTAAAAGACGAAGGTCCCCGGTGTTGTACTCGAAATTATCTCATTAGGCCGCGCTCTTTAGATGCTTTCAATATAATTTCATAGAACTATTAAGATTGAACGCTAACGCTTTGACCACTCCACAAATGGCGCATTTAAAAATTAGGTCAAGCGGCGTTGCCGCAGAGAAACGGCTGATACCGCGTGCGTTTGCGCATAGATTAATTAATGTAAATCAAGCGAAAGTTATTTTTAATGAACTAGTGCAACTGGTCACAGTGGTTGTGACGAACATGACAACCTTGATATGTGTGGATATACTGTTTAGTTGATTGATAAACGAAAAGATTTAACTTCTTTTAGAGTTACCTAGGTACCTATTTAAAATATCATGCATTTACCCATTTGTTTTTAATTACCTATAAGTTAAATATTTGGATACTTACAACTTTAACTTACTTTCAAATTACAAAAGAAAACTGCAATAGACAGACAAATAGGGTATTGTTCAATGATTAAAAATGCCGGCAGAGTAGAATAGCATCACTCCATAACAAAGACTGATTTAGAACTTAGTGTTCTAAAGAGAAATGGGTCTATGCGCTCTCCACTGGTTTAGAACCTACTCCGTGCTCCATCCTCTGTGGGGATCACGTTGGGATAATGGCCCGGGTGTCGTAGAAGGTAATTTAAATAGTAGTCCTGCATAAAAATAACATTTACTCTACGTTTATCCCAAAATGTTTTAAAAATAAAGTTACCGCTATAAAGAATATTTAGATAATGGAATTATCTACAAGGTAAATAAAATTGTATGAAAATAGCTCCAGCAGTTTTCGAGTTGATTCGCTTTTTTACGGTAAGACCTATTTTCTAGATTTTTAAATAGGTATTCAAAATGTGTAAATTTCGAAATGTTCTCATACTAATTTCTTCTTCTTCCTCAAGCGGGCGGTTTCCGCAAATTAACGACTGTTGCGCCTGTATGCGTCGGAGGGTGTGGGGCTGGTTCATTCCAGCCATCCTAATTCCTCCAGGAAGTCACCCAGCGCTTTGACATCAGCGAACCCACGCGGGGATCCTAGGTATTTTGCCCGGTAGCATGCCACTGCATATGGAATGCAGTGGGCATTCCAACAGAACGTGGGTGAGTGTCTCTTTTGTCGCCATGCAGGCGCGGCATAGTGGACTCTCCGTGATACCTAGGTTAAAAAGGTGTCTGTTAAACTTGCTATGTCCAGTCAGGGCCCCAGTAATTGGTCGGATTCGAGATCTACTTAGCTGTAATAGAGCTTTGGATAGACGGGGCTGGACACAGGAATAATATTGGGCTGGATGTTGGGTAAGGCGAGTCTCGCCTGTTTACAGTCCTCTAAATTGGTCCAGTATTGCTCATGTAAATGTTTGGTGTGTTGACTAATTCTACCTTTGAACCAGCTAGGAGGAAGGGGATGATAGGTTCGGGTTTCGGGACCTACCGGTTTCATGCCTGACTTCTAACTAGTTCATCCGCAGCATGGTTTCCCCGTGTACCACTGTGCCCTTTGATTCAATGCAGGGTGATAGAGTTCGTTATTCCTACCATGTTTAGTCTCAAGTGGTATTCGTGAATGGACGCTTGAGCGCACGTTGCTGTTTAGGGCTTGTAAGACTGATTTGCTGTCAGAGAATATGATAATTTTAGTATTTGTTACCGCTCTCGCTAGAGTTGCCCTGGTTGCTAAAATGACGCCCATACATTCAGCCTAGAAGACTGTGCAATGAGGTCCTAGGGCCATTGTGATTTCCATGTTAAGGTCATCGGGGAAAATACCTGAGCATTTTTGAGCCGTCATTTCTTAGTAGTCCACTGCGGAGTTCTCGTCGCATAGTCTTTCAAGCACTTTCAAGCGTCTTTAGTAAAAACGATGTTAGACTAATAGGCCTGAAGGACTTGGCCTTTACCTGTACCTCTCACCACCGATGAGGGATGTACTGGTGGGCCAGGCAGGCCTGAAGTATGTATGCGAGTGTAAGAGTGATGCTCTCGCCCAACAGTAGAAGTGCTTGGAAGATGTTGATTTAAAGTTGCTGATTTTGCCCAGAGCGGCGAAATGGCTAGATCGGACCCTGGTCAAACACACATGAAAAAAAGAAACTAAACTCCGTTTTTGCTCCAAGCGAAGCAAGTTACGTACGCCTTCTAAAAATTGTTTCTCGCATCTCAATCTCATAGTCATTGTAGAACTGTGGTAGGACTATCGATTTTGAAGTTTCCAATCTTTGCAACATGAGGGACAGTTAAAGGTTACAAATACTGGTTACCAGTGACCTCTCTCAATATTAAGTGCGGTGAGAGGTCGTGGCGGCGTCACAGCTATGATAACATCACCCTAAATTGGTTAATTTCAAAGGTGTCTTGATCGTTCTAACTTACATAAGCTCGGTATGACGGTAGTCAAAGTTTGAATTTCATATTAGTAATTATAGGTGGCACGGCAGGAGCATTAGAACATTAGAAAATCACGTAGGAAATTAGATTCTAGGCGCCAAATAAAATTATCAATAAGGCGTTCTCGACCTTCATGGTAGTCTGTTATTGTAATTATACAAAAACTTGTGTTCTTGTAATAAAATCGGTAAAGATAAGCATTTCGTGTACATTTCACAAAAGTCGAGTGGAAATGTCGAAGTGAACACGTTTCTATGTGGATCACGTGTTGAAGTGTAACAGCGAGCACGTTCGACAGTTTTCGCAATGACATTCGTGGATCGGGCTAGCTATCACCAGCCACGTTTCTAACTATCATGGACGTTTCATAATATGTTTCAGTTACCGTGAAACTTTAATAACTAAAAATTTGTATAAGGTACTCTTTTTTTGGCTGCAGATTTTGATTATCAACTTTTGCTTTTGACTTTACAACAGGTGGTGGTGCTGGAAGATATAGATAGGTAATTTTTTTACCAATAATATAATCGCTTGATCGCGTTAGTTACGATTCAGAATAATTTCATCGACGTTGCGCAATTTATGTATTATTAATCTTTTGCACGCCCGCACACTCACAGCTTCGAACCCGCGAAACCGAACTCGACTTAGAATAGGTAAAGAAAAATAATGTAAGCTAATAATGCATTAGTGTTCTTGCGGGTTCGACTGTAATGTGTGGAGCTTAGCCGAAGTCCAAGTCTTTAGAAGCACCCTTAGGTTTGTCGCTATCTTCTTGTCAGACGGCAATGAGACTCACGGGAGATATCTATCACAGTATACCAAGAATATCTATCTTGGTATACTGTGTATCTATTGACAAGAAACCCTCTATGGCAGTGTTTTTCAATCTGTGGGTCGTGACCCTTAGGGGGGTCGCGAAGGGGAGTAAAAACTTGTAGGTACTTTGTTTGGTTGGTGGTAGGACTTTTTTCGGGACGGGTCCGCCTGGTGGTTGCTCGTACGGGTTCGAATCCTGGTAGGAGCAAATGTACGATATAACACTTGATGTATTTGATTGCTGACGACTCCACCATGACCAGGTTGATTTTCACGTTTTAGGAAGCCTTAGTAGGTACCTTAGGACATTTCCCCACCAGCGCGTGAACCGGAAGATTGAAAGAAAATCAATAATCAATTTTTAAATTTATATTGTTTTCGAGCAGCATCTAATATTTGTCGTTTTTCACCACAAAATCATAAAAGCTTTTACAAGAAAATTCGAAGTTCGTTAGTCCTTACTTGTAACTCTGCTTTTACTAAAGAAATCAAAGCGAGTGAATAGCGACGAGCGAGCGACGAGTGCATTTAATTTTCAACCGGAGAAATTAAATTATTGCTCTCCGGGAGGTCGGGAGGTTAACCATTATTACCGGAGTCTCCCGAGCAATCCGGGAGGGTTGGGAACCCTAGTTCCAGGTGAATCTCGATTACCATTTTACCGTCAGGTGAAATGAAGGCAAAGACTTTCCTTGACAAGAATAATAAAAAAAGTTAGAGACCCCACTAAGGTCATCGTTTCTTAGATAAATCTTCGGCGATGCTGTAAAGGCTATTTGCGGTCAAAAGCAATAGTCAGTAAAAAAGGACTGGAGTTTGAATTACGTTTTTATGGTAACATACTAATCATCATATCCACCGAGAGATATCCACAGTTGGACATAAGACGGGAGTCTTCAAGGACGTCCAAGGACGTCCAAAGATCTCCAACCCAAACGATAAAATCCGGAGATTCGAAACTAAACTACTAACACAACAAATTAGTATGATATTTTTTATATGTATATTTTAGACAGTGAAATCGCTCGGAAACTACTGAAACTATTTTAAATTTTGCCGCCCTTCGTTTTTGCCGCTCTGGACAAAATGTCCCCCATATATCGGGCCCTGTTGAGGGGGCCTACCAACGCTGCGTTTCCCGGTACGCGGCCGCCATTCAAGAAACTTTCCGCCCCAACGGCCGTCAGTTGTCCTCGAAATACTACTACTATATTGTGAACTGAAACGCATGACGCGTGTAGGACTGTACCCACTATGACGAGGAATGAGTAAGTAATACTTTAATAGATTATTCACTCAGAGGATAAAGTCGACGTCATGGTAGTATGTAGTAGTAAAATTAAGTCAATTCGGACCTAAATGCTTATAGATAAATAACTTCTTCTCGCCAGTGAGCACATGCCATCAGGTACGTGGAGTGTAGTCCAAATGCGAAGATAGCTAGTAATTAAGGCCCGGAAATTACATTTTTAATTTATTAATAATCTATACTAATTAGTTGTCTATACTAATATGTATTATAAAGCTGAAGAGTTTGTTTGTTTGTTTGAACGCGTTAATCTCAGGAATTTCTGATTCAAATTGAAAAATTATTTTTTTGTTGAATAGTCCATTTATCGAAGAAGGCTTTAGGCTAAAAAATCCGACGTTAACGCGAGCGAATCAGCGGGCGTCCGCTAGTCTTAAATAAACAAAAGACCATCACTCGAGAACAAATGTTCGCGTTTATGACAAACATTTACCCTGGTGGAAAGCGTTACTGTCCACTTGAAAGTACCTATTTACTTTTAATGTAGGTATGTGCCTCTGCCTACATTGAAACCTCATTGTATGAAAGGCTTAGAACTGTAAAGAATACAATTTCGTATTAAAGAATACGTAAGATCTACTTATATCTACGAAGCTTTTCTGCCGGGACTTTTTTCGGTTCACGGCCTTTTGTAAACGGCCTGCCGCTTGGAGATACGTTCATTAAACAATAATCAAAGCTTCCCATATAACGAGGCCACTAGTGAAAGTTACACAGCAGGTAGCCATTATAACAAGATTTTAAGATCGCCATCAGCGCTACGTAACCATTCAAGATTAGATTTAGGTACAGTCGGTTAAGGTTTGCCCGTAAGCCCAGTAGGTAGGTACCCATTATCAAACTTCGGAAAGAAATATTCAATTATTTTATTTATTTATGTATTTAATATAAAAATACAGTAGTGATTTCTTAAATTAGGTGTAAACATAAACTTATTCAAGTTTTACCGTACACCAGAATTCATATTTCATATTCATAATTATGCTTTATTTCAAACCCCGAATGTCCTGTCGCGATCGAGCACTGCTCTCGATCGAGTACTGTGTGAATACCTATGTACAACTGAGCTAGTTTGGTAGAAATCAACCTCAACTTCTACCCGCGTTGATCGTAATTTATTTCGAGTTGATGCAATTATATTATTGTTGCAATGTTTTGGCATATTTTTATCTTATTATCGTACGGTTATCGTATCCAATGTCCAAAATATCTCCATACCTTTCATCAAACTCGGTCCTGTCAGTTTGGAGGCTATTCAATGCAAACAAACAAACAATACAATCAAATATTTCCTCTTTATACCTACTTATGTATTATTAATGTCGCAGGCGGATCGTATAACACACGTGTGAGAGTTGGTGAGTGACAATTAATTCCACTCCAGTTGGCCATAAAAAAATAACCTACCAATAATAAGCGATCTCCATTCGATTATACCTACAGACAAATATTGATAGAATCTATTACGGATTTATCAACAAACAATTTTATTTAGTTTCCATTCTCACACACTACAATCCGCTACGCCGTTTACTAATACATACTATGATAATATTACACTCCTTGAAAATGCGTGAAATGCGCGTTGTGTAGTGTGTGGTTTAGGTACTCGCGCCGCCTGCCCGCCGGCCGTCACGCACGGAGTTCAGAAACTCTGTAAATATATGGAGTAGACTGTACTTGCGTACTCAGTGGACGCCGCTACGAGGAAAAGTGTTTAATTCTTATTTACAATTAAATATCTTGGAGATCTCGACTGCTGATAACAAGACCGTTGTAGATGACGAGAATGTGCAACGTCATCAATTTAAACTTGCACAATAAGTTTTTTGTACAACAAATGTAGCAAAGAATAGTTAGCTCACGTGCCTGATGGTAACCAAACATTTCAGTTTATATACCTACCTAAAGTACTTACAACGTGTAAGAGAATGAAAATGCATGAAAAAGCTCTTTATTTGAATGGACTTTGCTAAGTAAGTGGGTAGTTTTAAATCGTCAAAAGCCCTACCACCATTTCAGGACGAAATAATTACGTGGTAACGCACATCCTGAAAGTCCAAAGTATGTAGTTTGGTTGAAGGCGGCTTGGCCCGCGCGCTGCGTACACTACCCATGATATGCGTTTGTGTTATGAGGATAATTAGTTTTTAAAATATCATTGTTAAAATAAAAATAATTATAAAAAATAAATAATCTTAAATGTAAAATTTTATAAAGATTTACTTCGATTAGGTAGGTATCGTTTATTTACCATCTGTCTCTTTGCTGATTCTATCGCTGTTTATCTACACAAGTAAATCTCGCGACAAGCTTTTATTAACATAATAAATTTAAAGTTTATTTTATTTCCTTCTTTAGAGCATATTTATATAAAGGCTTGTTTTTAATTTTTTTTTAAATAAATATTTTTATTTTTAGTCAGTTTATTCTCATTCTTCTCAGCAAACCCTTTCACTTGATACCCATATTAGGGCAGTGCTAAAAAATAAGTAGTCTTTGAGCGGTCCTCCATTTTGGATTTAGCGTAAAGTCATTTTATTTTTCGTATTCTTCTCAGCAAACCCTTTGTTTTTATACCTATATCATGAGAGTGCCCAAAATATGACTAGCCTGCCATCTTGGGCCGTCCACCATATTGGATTTAAAATGACGTCACTGAGCTAAGCGTGCATTGTCATCCGAACTAAACGTGCATGCAAAATTTCAGCTCAATATTGTATCCCAACAAATGATCGAAAAATGGTTTGCAAGTTTTGACGGACATACGAACAGTGCAAGTTAAATAAAAACTTGTAAAAATACTGATTTGCATATTAAGTTTTATTATCGTTTTGGCATAAAAATAAATACTGGGTGTAAAAGACATGAACAGTCAAACGAGAACCATGTATTCTATGTATACATCAAAATAAGACATATTTCAAAAAAATTATTGCTGGGAAATGATTTTTATATTTTGGTGTTAAAAAAAATTGCAAATTGCACCGCGCAATGTAAAGGGCCCAACTCGCACGCAACTCGCAAAACTGCGATAATTTTGACAGACGGCGGCCCCGTTCGTTAGTGTCCGTGCGCATCGAGTGAGCTACATTGAACGCTAAGGTTTTGAAGCCATTTTTTGTTATGAAATACTAAAAAAAATGATAATGTTTCTTGAGACAATAATTAAGAAATAACGTATAGAATACGTTTTCATAAAAAAAATGAAAAAAAAATTATGACTTTGAGCTTCAATAAAATCGCAAAACTATCAATTTCCCAGGCATAGTTTAAAGGAAAAAAAATGTTATGATGGTGAGCAGAATACATGGTTCTCGTTTGTCTGTTCATGTCTTTTACACCCTGTATTTTTAGAATCTATCTAGTGTCAGGGTGTGCGTTATTTCTTCTCCGTGTTTTGTAGAAATTTCTATATCGGCACATTAGTCCTATAGGTCTGACAAATCCTACCATTCCTGCATGAAGGGCCACAGACAAGGCAAGGGTTGCTGTAGTGCGATATTACAAGTATAATGTTTGCATTTGAACTCCCTTTCTGCTTATCAGGTGGGGTGGAGTCATTTACTAGACGAGACCTTTTTTTAAAAAATCAATAACATTACCTGGGATATCACTCGGGATCTACTAACCGTGTGGGAGATAAATGTCGACTACACATCTCCTAAGGGAAGTTCGCCCTATAAAATAGAGAGCCCTCTAAGGTTCTTGCCTCCAGTGAATCTCAATGTGTGTAACTAAATTTTACGTAAAGCTCTGTTAACCCTTTTAGGATGCGGGATAAGCGTGACGGTATGTATGTATGTATGTATCTTATCTAGCGTGGTATACCACGCTGGATAAGATACATACATACATACATATACATAATTTCATATCATTTCTACGAGCATATATGGTATGAAATTAAACAGATTAGTGAATACTTATAATTCTTGGCACATGATCCTTCACCTTGATATATACCATGACCATCCAATTTAATTTAAGAAAAAAATTTTAGAACTGTAACTTTTTATTTGTTTTGTGGATTAATTTGCTTGTCTTAACTTATAGTCCACACTTTCTACATACTAATTAAAAATGTTGTGCATACTTATCTTTAATTAATACTTATATGTACTAGATTTAGATAAATGTAAGAAACTGTGAAATTTTCGTGTTTATATTGTTGATGTGCCTAATTAAATAAATTACTAGTATAGTAGCTACATATTATCACAGACTATTTATAGTATCAGTGGTATAATAATAATAATATCCTTTAAGATTTGCTCAAGTACTTTTTTTTAATATGGTATGTAAGTATGTATTTCTTTCGAATGCAAAATTGTATCCTACATTTATTTATTTTCTCTACTATCTATTTTACAATTTGCTAGAAAGGCAAGTTCCCAAAACAATGTTCTTAAAAAAATAACTAAGCCGGTAGGTGTTTGTCCTCTAACATAAAGTTTTCAGCGAAAACATTGCAATAAGCCTCTTTGTGAATTGAATATTACTTACCTGTGCATTACTTTAAGATTTTTTGTCCGTAATTTTTGTACCAATAGTATTATAATATAACCTTCGGGAAGCAATACAAAAACCGCTGCCTCTTCTCCGAGGCGCTGCCAAGTTATTGGCCAGGTGGTCGCTTTCTTGTTATCTATTTTTTGCTCCCAAACAACCTGTTTTAGGCGAAGAGAACGTTAAATTCAAAGTTGTTGGTTGATAAGCTAAGTTAGCGAAATTATCTGTATTTGAATAATCTGGCTCCAGTTTGATTAAAGGACATGTTTTTTTTGTGCTTTTGAGAATAATAAAAATCTGTGCTACTTACAATATTGCCATACCTAGTAAAGTTTTAAGTTTTGCAATTACGTCATTGTCTGCAACACCATGCAGGACAAGTTAAAGGTAGGATATATGAGGCAAAAATAAATAATTTAATAAGTTACTGTGAACAAATAATTTGTTTCTCTACTTTTTCGATAAATTTTCATCATTAATGAAGAAACCTGAAATCTTTAAATATTTTCTGATTTTCGGTATAAAGGGCCTACTCAGATTACAGGGGTATCTGCTACCACGTGGGTAGCGAAAAATATCAAGCAAATTTCGTTGGGAATTTGTATGAAGTTTCGCAGCTAGCGCGAAAACGCCTTGCATTTACAGTGATTTTCTACCAATTTTCTACCATAGCGGTTGTCGCTAAGTACTCACGGCCGTAGGCGGTAGCGAATACCGCTGTGATCTGAATAGGCTTTTCATAAGTATATTTGCTACTAAAAACTTCTATATGAAACATTTTTAAAAATAAGCTTTTACTTAAATTGTGCTCTTACAAGAAGAAAATAATATAAACTTTCCTAGACCTGAAAAATAAGTTATCCTAGAGCTGGCGCGATTATTTCATTTGAAAATAGTCATCGCGTTGTACTTAATAGCTTCTTTCATAGGTAATTATTTCCTACATTACGCTTATAAACATGATAGCAATTGCCAAGGCGCGATATCTTTATAATTTCTTTGTCATATTTCACGAAAAAACGGTAGGTAGGTAATTAGATTAAAATATTTTATATTATGACCACATTTTATTATGAATTGTCATGTCATTTCACGAAAAATTTATACCGTTGTCATATATATCTAACCACATTCTGTATGGTATCTTTTGCTAGCTATTACTTGAGTGTGACACAAATGAATATTATTCACACTATTCATATCAATAAAGTAACGAAAACTTGATGATGGAATATCATTCATTACCAAATTACTGGCGGGGTTTGCCGCGGGAAATATTTTCCAGAGTGAAGTTTAACTTTTCCACATAACACCTAACATTAATCATTATAGAACATTCAAGGACTTTGAACCCGAGGCATTTTTCACGGCAAGCTTTATTTCAACGCTATGATATTGCTTCTTCCTGAGGGTGAATTTGGACCAATGGGGTGCCGGCAAAGTTGGTCACGTGGGTTTTGTTGTGCCGATCAGCTGTTACCGGGAATGTGAACAAAAAATAACAAACTCGCTACGGGTCCTCCGCCCTCGTCAGGTAACAAAAGACAGTAGGCAAATCAATTTTCAACTTTAGCGGCCATGAAACAAGGATCAATATGCAGTTCAGTGGGGTCACAAATAAATAATAACTCGGGGACTTTGTATTTAACCCTATTTCTAAATTTCTTTATGACGTAGCAAAGATTTTAAGTATATAAGTCAACGTTCACTATGCGTTCACTTTGTCTAGCTAGATATTATGTGGACCACTGTGGACTCTCTCAATGGCCTTTGTTTACTTACGAGAAGAAGTAACTACTCAATTCAACAACAGATCTAAGTCAGGTAGGGGAAGACCGGGCAAGAAGCATAGGGCGGGTAAGAAGAATAAGGGAGTTTTTCTAAAAATCTATAATAAATAGATGCGAAAAATCATAAGTTTCGATTCCGAGTGAAGTCACTTTCGCCCATATTATCATTTACTATCCAACAAGATAAGGCATGAGCTGTCATCAAGTATTTTAGAAAAAAGGTGTCAACTATGCCTACATAGGCCTCAGACCAATAAAAAAGATTGGTCTGAGACATAGGCACAAAGAAAAATCTAATTACTAAAATATTGCCTTTCTGCAAATTTGTTTATTGTGCATCACAAAACCTTTATTCTAAGGTAAGGTAATGATTTGGTTATCATGTCGGATTTATTAAACCCCAAATAGGGCAAAAGTGCTTTGTTGATTTTTTCAAACTTCAATATGCTGATGTCATTATAACATACGCAATATAAAATTCTATGAAATTGTAATAAATATTAGACAACACTTATGATAAAAGAGTATTTGAACGATAATATTGTTATTTTCGCAATATTTATTTAGACAAGGAATGTGTGGGAGTACCTACTTGGCTTTCATCTCATCTGATAGTGCGATGATAAGGTCGTTAGTGGGTGGAAGCGAGCTTTACTCTGAACCCTCAACGACTGAGGTGCTGTTATAGGTATATGGGAAATAATAAACCGAGCAACTAAAAGTTTATGAATGAGCGACTTAAAATACTAAATGGGCGATTAATTATATGTAGGTCGCTCATTTAGGGTTTATAGTCGCCCACTCTGGATTTAGATAGGTTTAGGTTCAGGATAATCTGCTGATCAGTTAAATAGGATCCGTTTTAATTATCCCTAACTGTCGGAATCAAAGTGCGTCGGCCAGCGGCCCACAGGGGCTGGCGTTAGTCGGAAGCCCCTGTGGGCTGCTGCCCACCAATTGGTGCACAAGGAGTGCCTAGACGGGCAGCGTTGGGACGGTCTCGGTGTAGTTGCGCTCACGAGCGCTCGCAATAGTGCACTGGGGGTCAGGCCGGGGAGGATGTTTAGTGGATGGAGGGAACGCCTTTACCTCGAGTCCCACATATCCCCTGCGGTTGGCACCACCCCGCAGGGACGATGCGTAAATGCATTTGACCTCCCCTTCTACAAAAAAAAAGGTATGTATCTGCCAACAAACTAACGTAGGAAAATATCAAACAGAACACAGATTCGTGACCCGGAAATCTGGGAAGCCATGAGTTAGCTAACCACCATCACTTTACAAAGTCTTTTTCGACTCCAACGCCCTAGAGACTTATCGGTGTAGGTAAAACACCCCTGAAAACTGCTCGCTGGTTGGAAATCATCTCTTGGGTGGTTTAAGTTACAGGTTAGAGGTCTCACCGAGAGCCTCGCCTTCTCAAAAGCCACCGATATGGCTGTTTTATATATAAAATGGTCGAGCAAATAACTTCATTCCATAAGCGGAAGAGGAATCCAAATGCGAAGATGGCTAGTGTGAGAGTAAACCACCGCGCTAGCCACCTCGAAGGGGACACGCATGTTGGCAGTGAATTCCAGTTCTTGATTGTGCGACTTAGAAATGAGTTGAGTTTAACCCTACCTTTCTTATTAATTTGAACTGTTTTTTTTCGTAGTGGAGTTTTTTTTCGCAGTTTCTTCTCCAGAAGCGGTGGCACAATTTTGCAGATTTAGATGATAAATGAAAAAAAAAATAAGATTTTGATTACTTATTTATACCATAAAAAATATTTGCAAAATATTACTGATTATTAATGTTAAAAATTAAGAACAGGAAAAACGTATTTTAAGTCTTTACATAAACCCATATATAAGGAAAGACGTAATGTATCTTTACAATGACGTAAAACTTCGTATATTTACGTTTACCGTTAAGTAGCATAGTGAAGGAAAATTGCGGTGGGAGGTAAGTAATAATATTACGAGTATAAATAAGTAAGTTTACTTGTATAAACTATAGCATGAATCTTTGCATAAAAAATCGGGAGTGGTCTCCCCTTGACTTTCTCGTATACCGAAAACGACTCAAAAGTTGATAGAAACCTTATATTTTAATGTCATACATCCATGTTAAATTTACTTGCAATAAATTAAAGCATAGTCGAGTTATCGTGCTAACGCACAGACACACACCTCTTTTATCTGTTCTGTGGACACACACACACGGACATAATTCCAAAAACGGTATTTTTGGATTCGGGGAGGTCCAAAACGTGTAAATCCGTTAAAATCTCGAGATCGAATTTTATGACGATTACAAGACTTCCTCTATACTTTTTTTACGTAAAGGCGTTCCCTCCATACCCACTAAACATCCTCCCCGGCCTGACCTCCGTGCGCTATTGCGGGACGGCTCGGGATCTGCGGACGTGAGCGCAACTACCTACACCGAGGTGGTACCAACGCTGCCCGTCTAGGCACTCCTTGTGCACCAATTGGTGGCCAGCAGCCCACAAGGGCTACCGACTAACGCCAGACCCTGTGGGCCGCTGGCCGACGCACTTTGACTCTTAGCTTTGACTGCACGAAACTCTATCAGAAACTTTCAATTGTTAGGTACATAAACCATGAAGTGCGCCAAACACTCCGATTAGGTACTATATAATTTTAAAGTTTTTTTTTATTTCTGGGTTTTGAAGCCTTTTATTCCAAACTTTACCTATTTCATTTACTTTTTCTTCTGTTGAGTACCTACCTATCAATCATTATTTTCTTGGGAATTCTAGTGGAGATAAATGTATGGTGACTGCAGTGGCGTAGCGTGGGTATCGGCCGCCCGGGGCGGAAGATAATTTTGCCGCCCTCTTATTTAGGTATTTGGGTCGATCAACTTTTAGTTGTCCCTCTAACTATCTACCTTGTCCCCATAAATAAAATAAAGAAAACTCGAAAATTAAAATCTTTTAAGTAACAAAAACTAGCAAGGCTTATACTTAATACTTTAAGTCGCACTTATGTGCCAAAAAGAAATAATTAATTTATGTTTTTTAATAATATTAAAATGGTTGTCCAATCGACGTCCAAGTCTTTTCATAGTAATGAAGGTTGTCCCCCAGCAAAAGTCTTTATGTAAATTGTAAGTTACGAAAAAACTTTATATGGTGATGATCATTAATAATACATACATAAGCAGTATTATACATCTAGTTTTAGAAAAACGCAGTGAAATATTTTTTGTTTAAATATTTTCAATTATTTTTTGCTTGTTAAAGTTGTCCCCATAAAATGCGATAAGTTAAAGTCACTTGGACAACCGCTCAGAATTTCGAATTATATACATAGATGACGCTACAAGTTAATAGACAATCAAGCTGATGGCCTTTCCCGCCAAACCCAACAAATCGACATTTTATTTTGACGATATTCACGCCGTCAGTCGTCCGAGATCCCGCCGTGAGAGTGGGTGGCTTTATTGTGTGTCCGCTGAACGACCGCAGCTAAATGTAAGTAAATTGTTATTTAATTAAAAATTATATTTGATAAGAATGCTTTTGATCTTGGTTTCAGTTTACATATTCGCTAATGTGAAATAAAGACAGTCTTTTTAACAAAAGAGCTCAAAACTCATTAAATGTCTTTGGGACAACCAGTCACTTGGACAACTAAAATGGTTGTCTAAGAGACAATATTGGTTGCCCAATGGACAGTTGAATAAAACCAGGCTAATAAAGTTGTTAAGGCCACTATTTTTCTTTCTTTGTTGTTTTACCGATATAATTATGTATGAGAAACAATTTTATAGCGTGTGTCATCTTTTATTAATGCCATTATTTTATCTCGCTCACAGATACTTTGATATTGATTTTATTTTTTTGTTTTAGAGAATGGGAATGGCATCGATAGAATTTAACTTAAACACTAAGGCACACGTACGGTCGCCAACGTGTAGCGCAGTTCATTAGGCAGTCGTCCTCGAAAACGTCGAAAAACGATTCCTTCCGGCCAGAACTCCTCTTTCATGAGAGTCTGCAGATGATGGGTTGTCTCTCTCTCTCACCACAAAAGAAGAAAAGTACTTTGTGGCGAGACTCCAATCGCTCGACTCTCAGCTTCCAGGTGGTCTTCTTTCTGGCATAGTCTACGACCTCCTCCGCCTTCGTAGACCAGTGCTAACGGGACAATTACAGCTGCGTCGTTTTTGGGTACAGGCTGCACATTAGCCTCTCGCCAAGCCTCCGGCTAAGGTATAGGCGCGTAAGTACGGCACTTTTTTTAAGAACAACCCTCGGGATGAGGAGGAACCCTCGGGGACCCCTCGAGTGATTGCAGTTCCGCACGAACTTCACGCTGCCTAATTTAAATTTCAGGTCATCGTGGAGCCACAATGAGGTACTGATGGTGGTTGTGCGTTGCAATCATCGACTAGAGAATTAGCCGCAAAGAGTCTTGCCAGAAAATCGGCTTTCTTCTGCGGCTTGTGAGCAAGTGACGCATCTAAAGATCTCAGGGGTGGCAACGATGGCTGGCAGAAATTACTTTGCACAGCTTTGGCCAGCCGCCAGTAACTACGGGGGCCCGTGGGATGCATCACCAATTCATGGCCAATGCGTGCGACACGCTGGGCATTTGCTCTTATGTCAGCCTTCTTACAGTACTTGGAAGCCTTATTATAGGCTGCTTTCAGTGACTCAATATCAGGAGCTTTAAGAGCCCGACCTCTGATCCAAGTGCGATACGCCGCCTGTTTATTTGAGACAATATCGGCACAATCGCGGTTAAACCAAAGGTCATGTCTGCCCTTGCTGATGAGATTTGGATGTGGAATGTAGTATTCCATACCCTATACAATATCCTCCGTACTGGCAGCGGCGCAGGCTGATGTATCGTTCTCACTGAAGCACAGTTGCTTCTAAGGAATAGACGCAAAGTAGTCTCGCATACCATCCCAATCTGCTGACCCATACATAATGCCAGAGTGTTATCGGATCTGAGACTTGGGTGACTACCAAAGTGATTCTCCAGAGGCTCATGGTCACTCAAAGAGCGATGGAACGTAGGCTAGTAGGAGTAACTTTAAAACACCGCAGGACTAACAAGTGGCTGAGAAAACAGAGCAAAGTTTCAGATATTGTGAAGCGAATAGCCAAACTGAAGTGGCAATGGGAAGGTCATATAGCCCGTAAAACAGATTCGTAGTACAAGGCTTTAATAGAATGGAGGCCGAGGGGCTTCAAAAGACCAGTTGGCAGACTGCAAATGAGATGGAAAGATGACATCAGAAAAGTAGCGGGCCAAAATTGGATACTGACAGTCCGAAATAGGGGAAAGTGGAGGGGGTTGAAGGAGGCCTACACCAAATTGGTTGAGGAAGGCTTAAGATGATGATGATGATGAAGTGAAAGTATCCAAAAAAGTGTTTATAATTTAATACAAAGTCGATATTTATCCATTTCTAGATACTGTCGATTATAATGTTTATGTTACTTATATATTGAAATTTTGAAAGATTTTGTTTTTAAGTTTATTACCTTTTTAGGTTTATTTTGGGTTATAAAAAATTATCACTACACTATAATATACGTGTTTTCAACAAATACGGTCTTTTCATTATTTAATCATTAGTAATGAGCCTTAAAACCTGACTAAAAATTAGAAGTTGAAGGTGTGTCGTGTCTTTTGGACAACCAAATTGTCTGTTGGACAACTGCATTGTCCCCTATTTTAAAAACTTTAGATCGCTGTTTCGTCAAGGAATGATCGAATAATATTATTTTATTCAAATAGTCAACTATTATCACGTAAGTGTATTCAAATCCAAGTGATTTTTTACAGATAGTAACCTGAATTTGCGGTTTTAATTTACTTTTCCCTAAGTTTTAGGACAATGGTTGTCCAAGAGACACTTATAATAGAAATATCTGCTGAAATATTACATAAAGTAGTAATTTATAAAAAGCCAAATGTAGTTTTTGATATGTTCATTGATGAGAAGTGAGCTAGTTAAATTTTCATCAATATTTACTCGATCAAAAAAAATTCGAAAGTGGTTGTCCAAGGGACGCTTTTTTCTTGCCGGTTTGGACATTTTCGATCAAAACTGTACATAGAATATGAAAAAGTGCGCTGCTCGATATCGGAATAAAAAATTTAATTAATAAACTACAATCTTACATAAAATTCTGAGTGAAATTTAAATATTAATAAAAAAGTACAAAATATCACAAACGGGACACTTAAAAGTTGATTGACCCATTTCAATTTAATGTATACCATGCATTACACACTAAGAAGTTCAAAAAGTATAGATGCGTTGCACTCGCTCGAAAATGGCAACGTAAAAGTCGGGCAATTGCCGGATTTAAATTCAGTTTGAAACTAATGAAAAAAGAATCTGGAACGCTCTCGTATTTCGGCTGGTCGAGTGCACTTCATTGCAACGCTTTAAGTATGTGATCGCTCGAAAAAAATGCCTTCCTGTATTGTTAAAAAGTGTACAAATTAGGTACATTATCACTGTTAGAGACATGAAAAGGTGTCATTTTATTTGACAAATATATTTTTCTTATCAAAACAATTTCATATGGAACATTTTTTTTTGGGTTTTCAAACGCGTAAATATTTTTAACACTAGAAACCCCTCCTCCGCCTGTCCGAAAAAAGGGCAGGTCGATTTTTTTCAGTGTATTTTTCCGGCCTCAAAAATATTTACGCGTTTGTAAACGCAAAAAATTATTCCACACTATAAGGTAGATTCATCTAAACTGGACGTTTGCAAAAATTTTTCGTTCGGATCTTAGAAGTGCAAATTTCAATGATTTGAAGAAAAAAAAATTACCATAAAAACATAAGCACCAAGCACTGACAAATTTCGACGGCGAAAGCAGTATGCCTGGGACAGGTCGATTTTTGCAGTGTATTTTTTTTGTCTTAAAAACAATTTAAATTTCATTATGTTATTCAATTTGACTGTAATTAACAAAAAGTGCGCGTATGTATATCCTCTGTTATCGGTATCGGTGCGCGCTCTCGCCAATGAGCGCTAAGCAACAATCAATACGTAACTCATGGGGTATATAAATTTATCTCTTTCTAATAACGGGTTTGCCTAATCATTAAATGATCTATGCATAAAACTTTCTTTGAATAGTCAAAGTCATTGTCGCTGATAAACAATTAAAGCACAAAATCTAAGCACAAAATATTCCTCGTGAACACAAAATAAACTACGGGGAATCGCCGCAAGTCAGAATAGACGGTGTTGCCAGCAGTTGCTACAAAATATCATTCAAAGAAAGGGAATTCGTTACAGAATAACTAATGAAAAATTCCATACTCTTTTCAATTGGTCCGAATTTGTAGTTGCAATAAAAATATGAAATGGTTTAATTTTTTTTTAATTATTGTGAAATTTTGCCGCCCCCTCAAATGTGCCGCCCGGGGCGGGCCGCCCCCCCTGCCCCCCCCACGCTACGCCACTGGGTGACTGGCGGCTGATAAAATGTTCACTGTCACACACATTATGAATCCCTTATTTTGATGTTCAATAACCCAAATGCTTGTGCATCAATGAATTATCACTTTAACCATCTTTTATGTAAGTATACTGACCCAAATACACTCAGATAATAGTTTTAATTAGGTACAACCTTTTCTTAAAGGAAATGTTTATTGGTTCTCTACAGGTGTACCTAAGTGTTGACGATACAATTATTTACGTTATCCTTACAATTATGAAAGATCCATTTTCCCTCAGACCCATTATATAGTTTGAGCATTTTCCTCAACGTGTCGTTTAAAAATACCGTAATGTTATTTTACCTATCCTGTGTTAATACAATTGACACTTTATAATTATCCTGTCAGTGCCGCATACCATTTTTTTCATTAATCGTATTATGGTCCTTTTTCCTCTATTGTCCATTGTGGTATCCACATAATACCTAATAACTGATCAGTTTAATAAATTAGTGTTGGCTTTATGTGACATCACAGTGAACAAAGCTAATTTTGTTCTATAATAAGCGATTGCATTGTGATTTTCTGACTGGTGACCGTCCATAATACCTTTTCAGGAATCAGTCCATTAGCATAAAAGTTAGCAGAGGAAAGTAACCAATTATAATATTACCGTGCAATTGTGGAATACATAAAGACTTGACAGCCTTATTCATAAACATTCAATAAACCTATTTTAGATGTTACCCTCAGACCAATATCGGATTAATATTATGTATCCGTTTCCTTACGTTTGTCTGTGGCTAATGTACAAACCGTGCAAGCTATATATGTAAAAGACATGAACAGTCAAACGAGAACCATGTATTCTATACATCAAAAAGACATATTTCAAAAAAAATATTGCTGGGAAATGATTTTTATTTTTTGGTGTTAAAAAAAATTGCAAATTGTACCGTGCAATGTAAAGGCACCTATGGTAAAGGGCTCAACTCGCACGCAACTCGCAAAACCGCGATAGTTTTGCCAGACGGAGGCTCCGTTCGTTAGTGTTCGTGCGCATCGAGTGAGCTACATTGAACGCTAATGTTTTGAAGCCATTTTTTGTTATGAAATACTAAAAAAATGATAATGTTTCTTTGGACAATAATTAAGAAATAACGTATAGAATACGTTTTCATAAAAAAATGAAAAAAAAAATTATGACTTTGACCTTCAATAAAATCGTAACTATCAATTTTCCAGATATAGTCTAAAGGAAGAAAAATGTTATGATTGTGAGCAGAATGCATGGTTCTCGTTTGACTGTTCATGTCTTTTACACCCTGTATAAAAGTGTTTTGTCTTATTCGTAGACAGAGAAAACTATTTGTAAATCTCTAATAAGTTCACTTGTTTTTGACTTTCAATTATCGAATATTTTCAATTCAAGAACTAATGTTATTGAGCACCCCACATTTTTTCTACTAAATAATAATCATACTTTTCGTTCATCATTTAGGTTCTATACTTAAAAGTTATATTTCACTTTTTAGTCCGAATTAATATGTATAAAGGCGTGTTTTTAACTATTATTTTATTATCCACTTTTTAGTGCGACACCGCCAACTTAGCAATGACAACGCCATCTAGTGACGTATAGCTGAAATAACATTCCAAACGTTTCATTTATTGTGCTGGCGATTCTAATCAGGATAATGGGATATTCTTATTGAAATGTCATCACTCTTTGATAAATCTATAAAGTTTGAATTAAATCTGACCGTTTAAAGTGGGTCACAATCGAGCCCAAACAGTCGGTTACAAGCATACAGGAGTTACAAACATACAAGTGAAACTAATATATTAATAAAAGAACGTCAATGCTAATTTCATTACAATAAGGTCGAAAATCATTTGTCTACGAAAAAATCCCTTGCCATGCCTTGCCACGTCGTCGTCGGTGGGCGCAGGCCCTAATAGATAGGAGATGATATTATTTATTCGGTAGACATCTATTTGAGAGTAGTTTAAAAATATAAACCAACTAATTTTACTGAATAATTTAATATAATTAAATTAATTCTGTATTTCAAAATACTTGTAGGCATACTGTAATTGATTGGCAATTTTCCACGTAGGTACAGTCGACACCATAGTATAACTTTACAGATATACGGGAAAAAGGTTTGTATTCCAACTGAGTAAGGTCGGTACAAAGTCCAAAACTACAATGACGTGTTGCAATTTGTACTCCGACGGGCAACCGCGAAGCCTTGATAACAAAACCATGAGAACGACTATCCTATCTGAGGACCGCGAGATAAGACTAGAAACGAACCGCGATTATTATCGATAACGGCTACTGCGGTCGCATTTTACTGGAAATAGTTCTTAGCCGCAAACAGAACGAATGCATTCAAATATTGTAGCGCTCCTTCCATTTGGGTACCTACATAATTATTTATTTGGCCACGGCGCGCGACGGCGAGTTGATGTTCGATAAATGCCGAAAATGACAAATGAGTGTTGGTTTTAGAAAAAAGTTGAAAAGTGCGCTCAATTTGAGTGAGGTTTAGGACTTAGGAGCCAAGTAGGTTACCTAATTAAAACACAACCTACTTAGATTAGTTACATTTGACTCAAAAATTCTAGAACATATTTTTTTATACTAGGTAGGTGTGGATTTAGGAAGGCTGAATACTTCGAAATAATTGAAAATGGGGGATGAAAGTTTGTATGGGGAAAAAAGATTATGCGTAGACTATTTTATTTGAACTTCACAGGAGTACCTACCTAGGCACTTACTCCTATTGATAAATAAGTAAATACCTGTTTCGGGTTTTTTCGAAATACAACCCCTAAAAGGGGCAAAGGGGTCGACAAATTCTGAAAATCAACATGGGTATTTTTTCGTCATTAAAGAAGGTCAAACCACGAAACTTTGAATTTAGGCGCATGATAAGAAATAAATAAGTACTTATACCTACTAGCACTTTTGAAATTTTGACATACGTAGGGATGAAATAGGGGATGAAAATTTGTATGCAAATCCGTCATTTTTAAAGTCAAATCCATAAAAATTTGTATAAGGTCTTTCAGTTAGAAATTAAAAAAGAGGTATTTTAGGATTTGTCTAAACTCCATCCTTGGGGTATAAAATAGGGAATGAAAGTTTGTGTATGCAAATGCGTCACTTTTAAAGTAAACTCCATAAATTTAGTAAGTATATGGCCTTTAGATAAAAAACTACGAAAGATTTTTGGGATTTCTCGAAAAGCTCCCCTAGGGTATAAAATGGGGTATGAAAGTTTGTATGGGAAAACAAGATTGACTATTTTATTTGAAATCTCACTGGGTACTCCTGTAGATAAATAAGTAAACAATGTTGTTCAAAATTCAACCCATAAGAGGGAATGGGGTGACAGTCTGAAAATCAACATTGGTATTTTTAATTTCTCGTAGACGTAGTATAGAAGGAAGTCTTGTAATCGTAAAAAAATTCGACCTCGAGATTTTGACGGATTTACACGTTTTGGACCTCCTTGAGGTCTGTGGGTGTGTGTGTCTGTGCGTTAGCACGATTATGTCTGTGGGTGTGTCTGTGCGTTAGCACGATGACTCGATTGCAACCAAATTTAACATGCATGTATGACATCAAAATATAAGGTTTCTATCAACTTTTGAGCCGTCGATCACGAAAGTTAAGCAACCAAGTGCGCGGTTGATACTCAGATGGGTGACCAAAATACATGCATGTATCAACTTTTGAGTCGTTTCCGATATACAAGAAAATCAAGGGGAGACCACTCCCGATTTTTTTCGTTATTTTCGTAGATGAACCCATGAAACCTTGAATGTAGGAACTTGGTAAGAAATAAATTAGTATTTGAAATTTTGACCGACACGAGAATGAAATAGGAGATAAAAGTCTAAACAAATCTATCTATGTTTTCTATACGTATATGTGTATGATGAGTAAAAAATGTAGTACCTACCTAACAAAAATTTAAATGCTGCTCAAAGTAACTAGGTATTCCACGAGGACGAAGTCGCGAGCAAAAGCTAGTAATAAATAAATATTAAAGAAAATAATCGATAGTTGGTGTTTTGTACTAATTTCTACACATGTATGATATTCTAAGTATTTAAATTAAATAAACTTTAACAACTTACTTTTTTTTTTAAATAATACGGAAGACTAAAACTTAAAATATTTAATGGAATATTAAATTTACAATAATAGGCTTTAAATTCGACTAAAAAAATAATACAATGAATAAAATTAAAAAAGAATGGAGGCGCCGGGTATCGATCCCGGTACCTCTCGCATGCTAAGCGAGCGCTCTACCATCTGAGCTACGCCCCCCATAATGTGAAGTAATGAAATAGTGTTTGAATTCTTTGAGTTTCATAAATTAATGACGTACCACCACGTACTACTTATTTCTTCGATTCTTTCACAAGTTACAAGGTGATGCCATATCTGCATGGCTATCTAAGAGACTTCGAAAGAGAATGTTATTTCCTGCGAACAGAATTTCGCAGGTTATTTCCGTCTATTACCCACTTATACCGATTTAATTTTAAAACAATGCTTTCATTGTCGTAACGCAGCGTAGGTATGACGTTTAAACGTGACGTATATCGTATATGCCTTGCCTACTGCAAATATTTTTGTATTATTTTAAGTGTAAGTATAGTATGTACCTAGTAATTATGTAGGTACTATGTACCTACTTAGGTACGTAGCGGACATAGATTAATCTATGGTAGCGGATAACGAAAGGTCGCGGGTTCGGATCACGTCTAAGCATGACAGACTTTATATTACTTGATGAAATAAAATATAAATTGATATTTATATCAAACTAGCAAACCCGGCGAACTCCGTTTCGCCACCAGATGGCGCTGTATGTGAAAAAAGATTTTCCCGCTTTTCTGTTGAAATTTTTCCAGAATTTTCTTTGCTATAAACCTCACGGAGCCCGAGACCTTTCCAACGAATGCAAAACCGTGGAAGTCGGTTCGTGCGTTCTGGAGTTATAGCGTCAGGAAGGAAAACCCGACTTATTTTTATAATACAAGGGTACCTGTATGTCGATTTCACCCGGAAGAAAAGAAAGGTACAGGCAATAAGATGAGTGTTACAGATTTAAATTCTTAGAAGTGTAGTTTATTTTCTTAATAAATTTACATAAATACACCGATACTGAAAATAAAAACTTTGTAGATACCTATCTATTGAACTTAATTTTTTCATCATAATTACTTTTAGGTACATTGTTCAACTTACAACATTAATCAATTATAGATCACCAGGCGGCAAAAGAAAATTATTATTACCTATACAAGATTATTAGGATACCTCTATTATGTATATTCATCACCTCCTACATAGTTATAGTAGCCTGGCGTATTATATCAGGTTGGAAATATACATTACCTATTTGTTGTCGGTCTGATTATAAATACATTCTTTCGTAAGGCCGTCCGCACGGCGATATTTCAACGCACGTTTTTTGCTCACAAAAAACGTGAAAAATTCTGTCACACATAGGATCTTTTAGGACTATCCGCACATAAAAAAATCGCGCGAAAAAATCTGTGGTTAGATGCAAATCGAAGGCGATACGGTGCGGGATTAATTCGCGAGAGTATTTTATAGCTGTGCGGACAGGCCCTAAGAGTTTTTAACGCCTCTTTACATTTTCGGGTTAAATCGCAACTACACTTTTTCGGGTAAAATTGCAACTGGGTAAAAACGCCACTCACCCTTCTATCTCAGACCAATAAATTCTTCTATTTAATTTGATATAAATTTCATCAAGTAAACTGTAGTTATTTAAAGTCGTAATTACACATAATTTCTTTCGATACTTAGTAGGTAGGTATCTATTAGTTAAGAACATCCTTATCCTTACTAATATTATAAATGCGAAAGTAACTCTGTCTGTCTGTCTGTCTGTCTGTCTGTCTGTCTGTCTGTCTGTCTGTCTGTCTGTCTGTCTGTTAAGCTTTCACGTCTAAACCACTGAACTGATTTTGATGAAAATTGGTACAACTATAGATTAGATCTCGGGGAAGGACATAGGCTACTTTTAATCGCGAAAAAAAGGTTGTATGGGTTGAAATAGGGGATGAAAGTTTGTATGGAAGTTCGTCATTTTTGAAGATAGAACCATGAAACTTTGAATTTAGGCACTTAATAAGACAGAAAGAAATATTTGTTCTAAAATTTTTGAAATTTTGACCTGTATGGGGGTGAAATAGTGGATGAAAGTTTGTATGGGACTTCGTCATTGTTAAAGATAAAACCATGATACTTTGAAATTAAGGACTTAATAAGAAAGAAAGAAATATTAGTTCTAGGATTTTTGACATTTAGAGCCGTGTGGGGATGAAATTGGGGATGAAAATTTGTATGGAAATTCGTCATGGTTAAAGATAAAACCATGAAACTTTGAATTTAGACACTTGATAAGATATAAAAATCCAATCCAAGATGGCGGTTGTGACTTTTTAATATAATATCGATATGGGTATCATTTTCGTGGTTTTCGGAGGTCCCGATTCCTAATAGACCATCCATTTTGAGATCCAAGATGGCGGACGCGACTTTTTAACATAATGTCAATATGAGTATCGTTTTCGTGGTTTTTAGGGATCCGGATTACGAATAAAACATCTATTTCGAGATCCAAGATGGCGGATGCGACTTTTTGACAAAATGTCAATATGGGTATCATTTTCGTGGTTTTTGAGGGTCCCGATTCCGAATACGACATCTATTTCGAGATCCAAGATGGCGGTCGCGACTTTTTAACATAATGTCAATATGGGTATCGTTTTCGTGGTTTTTGGGGGTCCGGATTACGAATAATATATCTATTTCGAGATCCAAGATGGCGGACGCGACTTTTTGACAAAATGTCAATATGGGTATCATTTTCGTGGTTTTTGAGGGTCCCGATTCCGAATACGACATCTATTTCGAGATCCAAGATGGCGGTCGCGACTTTTTCACATAATGTCAATATGGGTATCGTTTTCGTGGTTTTTGGGGGTCCGGATTACGAATAATATATCTATTTCGAGATCCAAGATGGCGGACGCGACTTTATGACAAAATGTCAATATGGGTGTCATTTTCGTGGTTTTCGGGGGTCCCGATTCCGAATACGACATCTATTTCGAGATCCAAGATGGCGGTTCCGACTTTTTAATGTAAAATCGATATGGGTATCATTTTCGAGATTTTTGGGTATTCTGACTCCGAATAAAACATCGATTTTGAGATCCAAGATGGCGGACGTGACATTTTAACTAAATAGGAATATGGGTATCATTTTCGAGGTTTTCGGGGGCCCTGATTCCAAATACATCATCTACGTCGAGATCCAAGATGGCAGATGAGACTTTTTAACATAAAAGCGATTTGGGTATCAATTTCGTAGTTTTCAGGGGTCGCGATTCCAAATACGTCATTAATTTCTAAATCCAAGATGGCGGACGCTACTTAACTTATTATTAATATGGATATCATTTTCGTGGTTTACAGGGTTCCATTTTGAGATCCAAGGTGGCGGACGCGAATTTTAAACTTGATATGGGTATCAGTTTTGTAGTTTTCGGAGGTCTCAAAATGGATGCTGTATTCGGAGTCAGGATTCAGAATACAGCATCCATTTTAAAATCCAAGATGGTGGACGCGACTTTTTTGCTTAATCGCTTTCACGCCTAACACCTGAACCGAATTTAATGAAATTTGTAACAAAAATAGACTAAACCTCGAAATAGAATAAAAGCTACCTTTTTTGTGAAAAAGGGAATGAAGGGGTTGAAATATGGGATGAAAATTTTTATGCGATTTCTCACTACCGAAGATAAAGCCATGAAACGCAAATATAGAGTTTTTGAAATATTGACCCATGTGGGGATGAAAGGTTGCGTGTAAGTAGCAAAGGATGGAAAAACATAAAATTGTAGATTGTAAAAATGCCATTTACTGTAGTGCACGGCAGTTTGTATGTGTGTTTTTTGCATAATAAGTACCTACACAAAAAAAATGCTGCCTAAAGTAACTATTCCACGCGTACGAAGTCGCGGGCAAAAGCTAGTAATAAAATAAAACAATAAAACTCCGATTTAAATTACTTAGACAATTTACAAAGGCTATAATTAGTTTAGGTGTGGGTATGTTTTTATCCTTCCAATAACTCATTAATTAAGTAGGTAGGTAATATTTCTCTAAATGACAATGAAAATAATTGCAAGTCCTTTGTTTAAACTCTCGAAATATGAATTTCTTTGTTGAAACCCGTGGCTGGCTGCCAATTTCGCTCATTGTTGTGCTTCCCAGAACTTGGGACTTCAAAGGTGCATATAATTAATGAAACAATTAATGCATTAACGAGTGTTAATTTTTATTTTGTTTAGGTTATAAGGCCCGACTCTCCGTACTTCGACAAGGAGTTAAGTCGTAAGAGCGATTCGAACGATTTTATATGGAATGTTTTTTTCGGTGCAGTTGTGGTACCTACCTACCTATTTATAAATACATCATCAACCAAAAATATGTCATCCGGTGCCACGCCAGTCCACTAGTATTTAATCCGGTGCCAGTACACTAGAGTAGGTACCACCTTTATATAGGTTTCATAGGACAATATTTCAAAACGCTATGAAAGATGGAAATCACTTCCTACATCGGAGTGAGGCCGAACGAGAATGTGATACGGTTCTCTTTTCTCGCCCGAGAAACCCTTTGAAGCGGCCCAAAAAACCGACACCGAGCCGAGAACAGGTGAGCCCGAGAACGAGAACGCGAAAAACTAATCACATTCATTCACGCTTCTCGGGTGTTCTCGGCGTGAGTCTGGAGGGCGCATTTGAAGCAGCCCAAAAAACCGACACCGAGCGGAGAACAGGTGAGCCCGAGAACGAGAACGCGAGAAACTAATCACATTCACGCTTCTCGGGTGTTCTCGGCGTGGGTCTGGAGGGTGCATAGGACTTGGCTTGAAAGCATGCGTAGTATCTCTTGCTAGTCTGTGACAGCACGTCAGGCACTTAGGGTCACGCTACCTTTCTAGAATGAATTTTGTCGGTTGGTAAGTGCCTTAATATTTTTTAATTTCAGCTGAGATAAAGAATGCCCGTTCATTATTCGGATTACTAATACCTACTTCTTCCTACTACCTACTTGCATTAATTTTATCGATAAATTAGTACCTATCTATACTAAAGACAAAAATCATTCAGACTTTCATTTGAGGATAGGTATTTGGCAATAAGTAGATAAGTTATCCAACATAGGTACCTACCTAACTGTTTCACTTACCCACAAGCAAAGATAGACATGCTTATATTGGGAATCAACTCTAGGACTTCTAATTTTCTTGATAGTCTTTGCTAGCGGAGATAACTGACTGTCATTATTTTTTTCATTTGATATCCATAAAAAAGCTGTAATAAAAATGCAATATTGTCAACAGTCGTATATTTACTAAAGTTTTAAAACGAATATTAACAACTACATGGTATTAAAATATAAAAATACTATTTACATTATTTAACATTTTAAAAAGAGGTAACAATAACAATCATATTATTATTATAAAAGTTTCTTTGACATTATTTTCATTTTAATAACAATTGCAAATATAGGTAAATGATGCTACTAAGCTTAAGGTTTCACTGGTTCTAATCAGGAGATATCTAGCAGTTAAATCGACTGTTTTGTATGGACTACTTGTTAAATAACTCTAATGGGAACTTACTTGGAATCTGTAAAACAGGCCCAAAGATTAGTAAAAAGGTTTTATCTTTTATGTTAGGAATTTAACGTAGGTATCCTAAAAGATAATACCACCAAAAAACCTTATAGGTACAAATCGCAAAAATGTCTTATCTGTGGGGTGAATAACTCATTTATACCAATCGATAAGAAATTATTGCGAATTGTCAGATAACTGGTAATACGTTTTAGGGTAAGTAAGTACCTACTTTTATTATTCTTTAGGCTTTCTGTTTCGTAAAACAAAAATGCCCTAATTTTATTCCTAATGCCATCCGCTGAGCGGGTGCGACAGGTATAAGACCTTATTTCCACTAGGTACGCGGCTGGTCGCTGGCGGCTAGCCGCGAGTGATACCTATTTTCATATGTATTGTATTTTATCTCCTTTGCAGTCGCGGCCGCGTCAATGGTCCATACGAGATAGGTATGAATAAATCAGAATGGCGCGCTGTATAATTCCATACTGGAAATGATGTTTGTATTGACATCTTTTCGTACAATATAGGTAAGATAATTAGGAGTAAATAGGAGTGTGCAAATAAGGTCTAAGTTAGCTCTTCTAAATTAACAGCGACTAGGGTTACCATTTAGAAATTTGAAAAGTCCTGGCAAAATGCCTGACAGTTCGAAAAAGTCCTGACATTTTGATCACAAAATGCAAACATCAGCACTTCAGTACGCACTTCGTAAAAGTAGTATGGACATGGTAGCTAACAGCCTTTGATTAAAATGATTTTTTTTTCAAATAATTTAATTAGTACCCTACCAATATTGACTTTCCATTGAGTCTGTGTATTGCTGAAGTGTAGGTATAAATATTTTTCGCAACTGCCATATAACTGTTATTATATTTTTTAAATTATGTTTTGTACGTTTGTAAAATATAGGAAAGTACTATACAAATTTCAATATTTAAAAGCCTTGATTTCAAAATCATTAGGTACTATTCGGACATCATTTAATTTATTTCAGACCTTAACAGTAATGTTTGCACTTTATACCAAATACGTTTAGGTTGAAAAATTACTGAAAAATTTGTCAGTTTCGGGTAATTTTTTTGCAGTTGTCTGTACTATTATTTAACACACTTATCCAATTTGGCAGCAATAATGTTGCAAAAAAAATGAATCACGAGTTGTGTTGTTAAGGATATGCATATTGATAGATCCGGCAAGAAGACCGCAAAAAGGAAGCACTTTAGAAAGAAGTACCAAATTTATCGTTATTATGGGTGGTGGGGAAAACAAGTGGGAGGCTGCTAAACCCTTCCTACACTTTTTTTATATATGCATAGATTAAAAAAAAAACAAAATAAGAAAATTCAAAATACTATAAAATCATCAAGATACACAGAACTCTTTTTAACTTCCGCAAAATTTACAAAAAATGAGTTAACAATTTCCTAATTGTATCATAAAAACCAAAAGACATAATATAACAGTTCTTTAGTAAAATGTAACAAAGTCGTTTCTGCCACGGCACGCTCGCTCGGCTCGCGCGGATAGGTCGCAAGTCTAACCTAACCTAAACCAATGTTATACCTAATTATTGCTTGGTTGTGGCTGAATGAAATAACCTCCTTTGCTTTACCATTATCGATTTTTCTTTTACAAATCAATAACAACTGTCAAACTATTTGCTAAAACATTTTTACGAAGTGTATTTTAACATTAGAATATTTTATCTCAAAATCTAGTGAACATTTATATAGGTGAAATTGCAGTTAATGTGTCAGTTTATAGTGCGTCTATATACTCAAAAAGTGTGAACCTATTCTATAAGGTACCTCTTTCTAAAGCTGACTCGATAAATACCTAATTCTAAACAGTTGGTAAGCTAATACATAGCCAGGTATTACTCCTCCCCTTCCAAGACCACAATCTGTGCCCCCTTAGCGACCGCGCTTCCGTTCTTGAGGTCCGATACACTGGCCACGACGCCATCTCGCGGCGAACGCACTACATACTCCATTTTCATTGCTATCAGAACGAAGAGAGGCTGCCCTTTCTCCACCTGTGGAAGAACAGTGTTCATTCGCTTTTGTATTGAGAAAATCCATATAAAAATTTGCTAGTTTTATTTACCCGAGAACAAGTATACTGGGTGTAAAAGACATGAGCAGTCAAACGAAAACCACGTATTCTATACGTCAAAATAAGACATATTTCAAAAAAAATATTGCTGGGAAATGATTTTTATTTTTTGGTGTTACAAAAAATTGGAAATTATACCGCGCCATGTAAAGGGCTCAACTCGCACGCAACTCGCAAAACCGCGATAATTTTGCTTGACGGCGGCCCCGTTCGTTAGTGTCCGTGCGCATCGAGTGAGCTACATTGTACGCTAACGTTTTGAAGCCATTTTTTGTTATGACATACTAAAAAAAATGATAATGTTTCTTTGGACAATAATAAAGAAATAACGTATAAAATACGTTTTCATAAAAAAATGAAAAAAAAAATTATGACTTTGACCTTCAATAAAATCGTAACTATCAATTTCCCAGGTATAGTCTAAAGGAAGAAAAATGTTATGACGGTGAGCAGAACACATGGTTTTCGTTTGACTGCTCATGTCTTTTACACCCTGTATACTCGGCTGAGTTACGCACACAAACATTTGCCAGGAACTGCACACCAGACGCAGTAAAACGTGTGATGTTATTTGTCTTCACTCCAATACATGAAGTGCGGATGTGACTCTACGGTGCATTTTACAATGACAAGTCAATGGGCAAAGCGACATGGTACGTGGTCTTTGGTCCTTTAAAATCGTTTAACTTCATACAAATTGCTGTGCCCCTAGCGTCCGATTAATCAATCATTAAAATAACACTTTACACAATGATAAATCATGTTAATGTTACATTAAATATAAATTTTACGGCATATTGCAGTGCATAGAACAAAAAACTGTATTGAATACAACATAATGTTCTTTGACGGATAAATACGACACTGACGCAGATATTTGTCGGATAAATCCGATAGACGCTGTAAATAGATTTATGAACAAGCCTTGTATACAGAATGTAAAAAGACCTAAGTCTACGCATTCTATACATCAAAACAAGAAACATTAAAAAACTATTGCTGGGAAAAGATTTTTATTTTTTTGGTGTTAAAAGAAAACTCCAAAAAATACCACGCAACGTATACAGCGCACAAATCGCGCGGCACTTAGCAACTTGGAGACGTGCGCGATGTTCGGTCGGCTGAGTTGAATGGCTCCGATATCGAGTGGTCACATTGAGCGCTGACGTTTTAAAGCCATTTTTTGGTATGAAATACTTAAAATTGTGATAATGTTTCTTTGGGCAATAATGAAGAAATAATGTTTTCAAATTTATCATCATCATCATTTCAGCCGAGAGACGCCCACTGTTGGACATAGGCCTCCCTCAAAGATCTCCAAACCGGTCGGTCCTGAGCTGCCCGCATCCAGCGGCTTCCCGCGACCTTTACTAGATCGACCTTGTGGGAGCCTACCAACGCTGCGTTTCCCGGTACGTGGTCGCCACTCGAGGACATTTTCGCCCCAACGGCCGTCTGTCCTCCTCGCAATGTGCCCTGCCCACTGCCACTTAAGGTTCGCAATGAGGATCAGTAAAGTTATAGCAAATTCAATAGAACTAGTATCCACGTTATTCTCTATGACTTAAGAATGATATTTCTTTTTGAATTATCCAAATCGACCATTACTTACGAAGATATTAAGTTATAAACATTAAGCCGTTCATGCCGCTAAGTCAGTGTACGCGAGATGCGTGTGACGTCACTGTGACGGTCCGAGCGCCAGCGCAGTCGACGGAGCGGCGGCGACGACGCGCTTAGTCATTTTATATGCAATTTATTTTTAAAAAAGTATAAGTATAACCTTCCAAAAGTGGATTCTTTCATGGTATTTGATTACCTAAGTAATCATTGTTATTTCACCAGCGCTGAAATCCGTGGTTGGAAACTGCAAAGGTAAGACTGCTTATTTATCTTCGTACGTAGATAATTATTAGTAAAACTTTAGGTCTAAGCCGTTAGTACCTAGTAGGTGGTAGTAGGTATGTGAAAGGAAGAATGAATGTAAAATATAGCAGGGACGTATTCAGAACTTATGAACAACGTGTATAAATTATGGACTTATATTTAGTCTTTAGGTCTAATCTAAGCTGTAAGTAGTAGATTTATGAAAGGAATCATTCTTTTACTTTACCTATACCTACATTCATGTAAGGTATAGGTACAGGGACGTATTCAAAACTTATGAACGAATGTTGTTTTTGTTTATTCTTACTTATATAACTATGTTGTTTAATAATTTTTATTATTCTTCTTTTTCTCTTTTTTATTTTATGTATAAATATAGTATAGGTATATTTTTATATTTATTTTCTTTTTATATTTTTATTTGCATATTTTTATTCTGTTTTATGTATTTATTACAAATCGGGACGGGAAACCTATGGAGATGATGCTGTAGGATTTTTTCAGGTCCAGAGGTTGGGAAATGTATGTACGGTAAAAGCAAAAATAACGCCTGAACACAGAATAAAAAGTAAAGTGTATTGCTGCACATTTACATGTGATGAAAAAGAGGAGACGGTTCTGAACGTGGAATGTCATGACTGTGCGGCTCAAAAGGGAGCCTGCAAACATAGCGTAGCATTTTTGACGTGGCTCCATAGGCGCAGCGTCAAGCTAGTTCACCGTTATGGCATGAGTTAAGGTATTGTAGAATAACCGCGTCTAAAGTTCACGAAGCTGCATATTGTAAGACTCCCGATGGTGCTTTGATTGAACAAATATTTGATGCCTCTGTACCAAAGACTTTGACTATGAACTATTGGAATCCGCTGTCACAGTAGAAGTAGCCAAAACAAGGAAAATAGTTATTGAAAATGGTGGTTTCTTTTTAAAACCTGATTGGCCTCATCTAGGTGCTTCTCCAGATGGATTGACAAGTGAATACGTAGTAGAAATAAAATGTCGCTCGACGAAGAAAGGAAAGGAAAGTTTCGTAAAGAATAATGTTCTTTGCGGCAATCTAAAGCTCAAATTCAGCTTCAAATGTTTTTTTGCAATAAAGTCAAGGGACTGTTTTGTGTAGCTAATGAAAATTTTGAAAGCAATAAAATAGAAATATTTGAAGAAGATTATGATGAAAACTATTGTACTGATCTTTTAGAGATATTCACGTATTTTTGGAAAACCCTAGTATTTCCAAAACTGGTCGAAACTTAAAATTACTCTTTTATTATTAAATATGACATGTGCTTTTTATTATGCAAGTTTGTAGAAATAAAACTCTTTATAAGAAACTAAAGCATTTTTATTTTTACACTTGATTACTAAATAGACAATCCTGTAAATTAACTAAACCACAGGCTATTGTTACAATATTATCCAAATATTTTATGTATGAAATATCGACATATGCGTGAGGTCCGATCATCTTAAAGTCTCTCAACTTCCCTATGCTTCTTTTTATATGGATTTCTTTCTTTTTTACTGTGCCCTGTTTCCATTTGATTGGCGTATTATTAGATTTAGTTTTCATTTTTGGTTTCATATTAACCTGCACTGCTTGTGTTTTTTGACCCGTTTCATTGTTTTTGGATAATACATCTATTTCTTCGGGTATGTTAAGGGGATCACTGTTTTGGATGATATTTGAGTCTTGATTCTCAAACTCTACTACTTCAATGGAATGCAACAACAGGTCTTTGTGTCCAATATCTTTAGTTAAAACTCTTGCAAAATATTCTATATCTTGTCGTTTCTTAAGACAGGGTCTGTTAATTTTCTTTGTTTGAGGTTTTTGTCATTCAAACTTATGAGGCAAAACTTCCTTCTTCAGTTTCAGCTTTCCTCTAACCAACTTAAACTTTATGTAATTTTCCATGTCTTCTTCCAACTGAAATAAAAAAAAACTATTGTTGATTTATTTGTTTCTAACAATATGCCGAGGCAGATTTCTAAATGCACCGCGGTTGTGTCAATTATTAAGAAATATTATCCTTTACTCTTTGTTTTTTTACCCGAGTACGTCCCTGTGTCAGGCGAATAGGTAAGTACGTAAGTTTATCCACAAAACTCAGAAAAAGTAACTAGGTATGTTTTTATTATTACAGCAGGCTTATAAGAGAACACTTATTTAAACTACACGTAATAGTAGGTAGGTACCAACTTATTTTCATATCAACTAAATAATAAGTAGGTTTTGAAAGACTGGGTATTGCTTCGGACTCTTTCACATTTTTGAGTGACGCTCACGGTTGTAGTAGGTGGCTAGACCACTGTGTGGTTACTCAATCTGCGTGGAAAACAATTACTAATGTATATATTGATCATACTGTTAGCTGGTCGGATCATTTTCCACTGGTAGTAGATTGTAATCTTAATATAATCACATCTAAAGTAAGTAATTTTACACCTAATATTCATAATAATGTTGTATGGGGAGTGAGACAGCCTAACCAAATAAAACAATACCAACAAGAATGTAATGAGAGCCTGAAGAAACTTGATTTTCCTAGTGAATTTACGAAGTGTGCTGATCACTACTGTAATGTATCTTCTCATAAGAAATGTTTAGATAAATTCTATAATGAAATTACAGAAATATTAAAAGTGGCAGCCGAAAATAGTCAAATAAGAGAGTATAGGGGCCGCATTCGTAGAAAATCTATGTTGGTGGGATGGAATAGACATGTCAAACTTGCACACGGGGAGGCCAGGCTTAAATTTAGATCATGGCTGTTGTATAATAAACCTATGAGTGGTCATGTTTACGAGGAAATGATAGAAAGTAGAAAAAATTTTAAATCTCGTCTACATTGGTGTCAAAAAAATCAAGAGAAAATTAAATTAGATATAATAGCACATCACCACAAAGAACATAATTTCAGTAAATTCTGGAAGGAGACTAACAAATTAAATATTAAGCCTGGACTTCCAGTGAGTGTTGACGGTGTGAATGTTCCATCAGATATAGCTAACATGTTTCGTGCTCACTTTAATGTTGACTCCCCTCTTAGGCACAACAGACAGGTGAATTATGCTGAGACTCGTGCACTGGATAAACCTAGTAGATTTACAGCGAAAGAGGTTGCTAATGTTATAAAGAATATGTCCAGGGGTAAGTCACCGGGTCACGATGGTCTCAGCATAGAACACCTGCAGTTTGCAGGTTTTCATCTGCATCGGGTCCTCGCTGTGTTTTTCTCTTTATGTATTGGTCATTCTTATCTACCTAGTGCATTGATAAAAACAGTAGTCATACCAATAGCGAAGAATAGGACGGGTGATATATCGGACAAATCAAACTATAGACCTATATCGCTGGCCACCGTCATCGCAAAAGTACTGGACAGATTATTGGACAAACAGCTGGAAGGTTACATTGACATTCATAATGCGCAGTTTGGCTTTCGAGTTGGTCTATCGACTGAAAGTGCTATAATGGGACTTAAACACACAGTAAGATATTACACGGACCGAAAAACACCAATCTATGGTTGTTTTCTTGATCTGTCCAGGGCTTTTGACCTTGTGTCGTATGACCTGTTGTGGAGAAAACTAAGGGATTGCGGTCTACCTCCTGACCTCCTGTCTATTTTTCGATATTGGTATGAAAACCAGTACAACTATGTGAAATGGGGTGACAAGTTCTCAGAACCATATAGATTGAATTGTGGAGTTAGGCAGGGCGGTTTAAGTTCGCCACGTCTATTCAACTTATATGTAAATCAGTTGCTGGAGAGACTGAGCGGCACACATGTCGGCTGCTATGTTGACGGACAGTGTGTTAACAACCTTAGCTATGCAGACGATATGGTGCTGCTGAGTCCCTCGGTAAGTGCCCTTAGAAGGCTACTGAAAGTGTGCGAGGACTTTGCTACAGAACATGGATTGTTATACAATGTTAAAAAAACCGTCCTTGTTGTCTTTAAAGCTGGTAACAAAAGTCCGAATTATATACCACCCATCAAGTTATATAATGTAGATCTGACTATAGTACCACATTTTAAATATCTTGGCCATTATGTGACAGAGGACCCGCGGGACGACATGGACTTAGAAAGAGAGCGAAGAGCCCTAGCAACCCGGAGTAATATGCTTGCACGGAGATTCGCTCGATGTAGCCGAGAGGTTAAAATTACTCTGTTTAAGGCCTACTGCCAGTCGTTTTACTCGAGTTCACTCTGGGTGAGCTATACACAAAGGGCGCTAAGGGCTTTGAGAGTGCAGTATAACAACGCCTTCAGGATACTGTTGGGCCTGCCCCGCTTCTGTAGCGCTTCTGGTATGTTTGCAGAGGCGCGTACAGACGGGTTCGATGCAATCATGCGCAAAAAAACAGCTTCCTTTTTAAGTAGAATGCGTGGCAGTAGCAACGGTATCCTGAGGACGATTTCGGAAAAAAATGACTGCCCCATTATGAGGCACCTTGTAGGGTGCCTTGTTACTAGAATTATAATATAATTAAATTAAATATGATACCTGTTTACTAACATAGTTCTTAAGATTTTTGTTACTAACATTAATGGATCTTTGTTATCTAAAATAAATAAATTATTATTATTATTATAGTTATATTGGTACTTACATCGAAATGATCTTCGCAACAATGTCTTGTAGCCTGGGCAGAAGGTGGAGTTTTTCATCTCTTTTCACAACGGCATACCATTTTTTACGTAATATTGGGTCTTTCGGCACGTTAAAAAAGAGTTTTTCATGCGTTTTAAAAGAAGTATTTGTACATTTCGGCACTATACAATATTTATACATAGTTAGAAAGGCGAATTAGACGCAAATCGGACACTTAACTTGTTTCAAAGACACAATTAACCAATGAAAACACCTGCGCGTCTAGTCGCGTTGTCGCTGCCAACGGCTAACTGGCATGGACCGTCACAGTGACGTCACAGCCTACAGCGCCGGCCGGTTAGTAAACTCCGCTAGTAATTTGATCATAACTTCGTAGATTTTTGTCGTAGAACAAAAATTTTTGCACTGTATGTTAAGGATTTCTTAGCTCTATAAATCTGCATTCTCAACTAAAAACGTTACGGATCCTCATTCTTTGGGCTATGTCAGTGACCTTGATTCTCCTGCGGATCTCATCATTTCTGATGTGATCATGCAGAGAGACTCCGAGCATAGCCCTTTCCATTGCCCTTTGGGTGACCTTGAGCCTTCTTATGAGGCCCATTGTAAGCGGTCACGTTTCGGTTCCATAGAGGACTGGCAACACACACGAATTAAAGACTTTCGTCTTTGAGACACTGCAGTAGATGGGCCGAGAATATGCCGCGTAGCTTCCCGAAAGCTGCCTAGCCGAGTTGGATTCGTCGATTGACCTCTTTCTGGAAGTTGGACTTACCTAGTTGGACTGCATGTCCCAGGTAAACATAATGGTCGACAGCTCCAGTTTTCAAATCTATATATATAAAAATGAATGCTGACTGACTGATTGACTGACTGACATATCAACGCACAGCCTAAACCGCTGGGTCTAGAGATTCCAAATTTGGTACGTAGGTTCCTTATGAGGTCCAGGGGTGCACTAGTAATGGATTTTTGGAAATTCACCCTCTAAGGTGAAAAGTTAGTATGGAAATCCGTAATTTTTGAAGTAAAATCCATGAAAATTTGTAGGTATATATGCGCTTGGGTTAAAAGAAATAATAAGAAAATTTAAATGCCGCCCAAAGTAACTATTCTACGCGGACGAAGTCGCGGGCATAAGCTAGTTGTTTTATAAAAATCTCGAAAAATTTTTCTAACTTTGACCTTCGATAACTTCATAACTATTAATTTCCCAGGTATAGTCTAGAAGAAAAAAATGGTCCTAATGATGAGCAGAATACGCGGTACTCGGCTTTGTCATAGGTCTTTTGACACCCGTTATATCAAGGAACTTAATTGTATGATGAGAACTAACCTTATCGCCTTTCTTGACCATAATCCTCTCTAGAATGCCCGCGGTGGGTACGGAGGCACTGTTGGCTGACGACGCGGCGTCTACGCTACTGGCTGTTTGGAACTTGGGCTTGGGAATCTCCATCACTGTTTGACCGTTCTGGAATTTTAATATGACAAAGAGAATTAATATCAAATACATCTGTACTGATATTATAAAGAGGTAACATTTGATAAAAATAAAATAAATTAAAAATATGTTTATTCCAGTTTCTCAATCATTATATACAATACTGTTTTTGGACTGGACAGCTCTAGATACCGGATAGTAACTCAATATCCGGCCGGATACCGGATATTAAAAAACTACTACGACAATTTCCTATGATAAAATACAATACATTAATCTTTGTGTTAATCTGTTAAATATCAATAAAATGGTTTATAATTATGACGAGCTTTATTTAAAGTCGAAAAAGTTACAAAAAAGCTTTTTAAAAAACCAAAATTTTATTCTGAGATATTCCTTGTAATGATAAATACATAAAAAGTAAATATCTAAACCATTTTATTTAGTAAAAACTTAGCGAAACCGCCCGAATTGATCTGATTGCGTTAGCGGCGCTAAACTCGTCACGACCATGCAACGAAACAATGGGCCAACTATCCGGGCGCCGGATATCTGGCCATTCGGCCTCGCAGCTCGCCGGTTATCCGTTATCCGGCCAAACAACTGTTCGTTTCTACTTTTAATGTCTATTTTCCATCCATATAATAAAAAAATACTAAAAAAAATATTGTCAATTGTGGTCTATCCTGTCTATCCAAATGTTACCTGAGAAAGATATCCAAAGGTTACCTATCGAAAGATATCATTTTAGCCATAAGACGTATTTTAATTGTTAACTTAATTACCTCATCATAAATATGCACTTGATTCTCATGTGTCAAAAATCCCACATAGCTGGTCTTGCCTCCGACGAAGGTAGTCAGCTGCAGTCCACTGTTTATATCACTTAGCGAAGCTTCCACGTCCTTCCATTCCCCATCGTTGACTTGTACCCGATACGTGTTTGGTGTACTGCAGAATTCGACAGTCACTTTCAAGTCTGTGAAAAGTATAGTAAGCATGATTTCAGAACGGTTAAGGCAATTTTTTGTTGTTTTTATCATTGTCAAGACAAGGTTTGTATGAAACCAAATTTAATGGAAAGGTCATCATTACGACCATTTTTTTCTTCTAAACTATATCTGGGAAATCAATAGTTATGAAGTTATTGAAGGACAAAGTTAGAATATTTTGTCAAGATTTTTATGAGAAAACAAATTGAAAACATTATTTCTTAATTTTTCCGGCGAGTTACGCGCTTAAAAAAACTCCTTAAAATTTAAATCGTTTTCCAGCAATATTGTTTTTATATGTTTCTAGTTTTGATGTATATGTTACAGGCCAAACCCGATTTTAGGATAAACTAGTTTTCCCTAGTAAAACGCAAGACCCTCAAAAAAACTGTGCACTCCGCCTGGTCATAAAAAAATAACCCTAACCTACCCATCACTCAGCCACTAGATATCTCCAAATCGCATAAAGGACTAATTGGTTTGACCTAGGAAAAACTAGTTCGTCCTAAATTCGGGTTTGACCGGTAACATATAGAATGCATAGACTTTGGCATTGTCTTAGGTCTTTTTATACCCTGTAATAAAGTTTAAATAGTGAAAATATTAACAGAATTGACAGATTGATGTTGAGTCGTTCAGTTTGTTATAATGTCATTTATTTATCATTTTCAATGAAATGCCTTTACGACCATGTAATAAAATATAAGTTCTTCATTCTTTCATTCTCATTTTCTTTATTAGTACAAACACCCGCACGAGACTGAGGCCGGCAGCAAACCTTATTAAAATCGAAAAATTTAAGCGCGTATTTTTTATTCGTAGGGCATTCATTTATAATAATAGGTTGGGGAAAAAGTCTCTTCGCATTTTTTAAGAAAATTCAAAACATTTTTTAATATAGTTTATTTACATTAAACTAAACCATGCTGTAACTCAAAATAAAACACAACAACAACAATTCTCTCCCAATCCGGCTGGTCACCGTGGGAGCAGTAGACCAACACCCTCCATCCAACAAGTGCTGAACATTGGGTCACTAAACGTGAGATCTCTGGTAGGATTAGGACGTCGTGAGGAATTAGAGCATGCTTTGAAAAACATAAAATGGGATATTATGGGTCTCTCAGAAATTAAGAAAGAAGGAACACATATAATAGATAACGATGAGTACATTTTACTTTACACCGGAAAGAAAGGAGGTCGAAATGGAGTAGGTTTTATGGTAAAGAACGTATTTAAAGAAAACATTGTCGATTTCAAACCTCTATCTGACAGGGTTGCAAGACTTGATATCAATATAAACCAATACACATTAACAATTATACAAGTTTATGCACCTACACTAAAAGCATCAGACGATGAAATAAAACTATTCTACAGTGACATCAGAAAATCATTACAATCGTGTTCATTGAATGTAATACTACTGGGGGATTTTAACGCCAAGGTAGGTAAGACTTTACCCGAAGACAATTTGGTAGCAGGTCTTTGGGGTATTGGTGAAAGAAACGACAGAGGAAAATTGTTATTGGATTTCTGTTACGAACACCAATTCTATATAATGAACACACATTTTAAGAAAAAGGAAAATCGCAAATGGACCTGGCAATCACCTGATGGAAACACAAGAAATGAAATCGATTTCTTTATAACACGAAGAGAGAATATAAAAAACGTCAAAAATGTAGAGATCCTTAATACAACACATCCCACTGACCACAGAATGATACGTGGCTCATGGATTATAAATGTAAAGCAAGCTAAATCAAGAGCTAATTTTAAGAAGGATAATTATAACAATTTGACCTTTCTAGGTGACAATCTAAAGAACACTTTTTGCGATCAATACAAACCACCAGAAAGTAAACAAAATGTACAGAAATCTTACACAAATCTTATTGAAACCATAAAAAGAAGCGCAAGTAAGATATCCATAACACCGCGACAGAGTAAAATGGAATACGTTATGACAGAAAGGATCCGTAACTTAATAGACGAAAGAACTAAACTTAAACAAATAAAAATAAAGACAGCTACAGAAAAGAAAAGACTTAAAAAGTTATATACAAAAATACGAAGAAATCTGAAAAGAAGTTTGAACAACTACAAGCTGAAAATATTGGAAGAAGAGTTAGAAAATCGAAGATCTGTAAAGAGAGGACAAAAACGCGTAAACACTAATAAGCAATGGATATCTAATCTCAAATCTAATACTGGTGAAATCATAACAAATAGACAAAAAGTGTTAGATATTGCTACAACCTTTTATGAAAATTTATACAGTGGGAAATGTTCAGAGGATTCGTTTCATTCATATCAAGCTCTGGCACCTCAGAGTATGGAGATACCATCTATCTTGGAAAGTGAAGTAAGGTACACGATTCTAACTTTGAAAACAATGAAAAGTCCTGGCGAAGACAGAATAACAAACGATATGCTTAAATCACTAGTGGAACCACTAACTCCCATTCTGACCAACATATTCAATAACATCCTACTTCAGGAGGAGATACCTGAACAATGGGAAACATCAATAATAACCCTGCTATACAAAAAAGGAGATACACACAATATAAATAACTACAGACCAATAAGTCTGTTACAGTCTCTTTACAAACTGTTCACAAATATTATTCTATCAAGAATTAAGAACGACCTTGAATCTCAACAACCGCGAGAGCAAGCAGGTTTTAGAGCTAACTACTCAACTTTGGATCACATATTCACTGTAAGGCAGGTTATTGAAAAATGCATGGAGTATGGGAAAACAATCTACATTGCCTTTGTTGATTATTCCAAAGCATTTGATTCAATTAGTCATGACAAACTCTGGACAGCGCTGAACGAGCAGGGAGTTAATGTAAAATACGTGAATGTGCTTCGGAAATTGTACCTGAAGGGAAAAGCGGTTGTAAAACTTGAAAAGAAAGGAAATGCGTTTAAACTTGAAAGAGGGGTAAGACAAGGAGATCCTATATCACCGAATCTTTTCAATGCAATTCTGGAGCATATTTTCCGCAGGCTAGAATGGTCGGAAATGGGACTAAACATAAATGGAGAGTATCTAAATAATCTAAGATTTGCTGATGACATCGTTATAATATCAGAGAATTTTGAACATCTACAATACATGCTCCACACTCTGGACTTTAGTAGCAGAGAGTGTGGTCTGGAAATGAATCTGGAAAAGACTTGCGTCATGACGAATGGAGAAAGAAGAAAGGTTCTCATTCAAAATGAAGAAATAAGATACGTGGACGAGTACACTTACTTGGGTCAGGTTATTAGTTTGACGGGTCATTACACTATAGAAGTGGAAAGAAGGATAAAGAAGGCATGGTCTGCATACTGGTCATTGAAACAAATTTTCAAATGTAAGATGGACGTCAAATTAAAGAGGATTGCTGTCGACTCTGTTATAACTCCAACTCTATTATATGGATGTCAAACATGGCCGATAACGAGAGAAATAATATACTGGGTGTAAAAGACATGAACAGTCAAACGAGAACCATGTATTCTATACATCAAAATAAGACATATTTCAAAAAAAAATATTGCTGGGAAATGATTTTTATATTTTGGTGTTAAAAAAAATTGCAAATTGTACCGCGCAATGTAAAGGGCTCAACTCGCACGCAACTCGCAAAACCGCGATAATTTTGACAGACGGCGGCCCCGTTCGTTAGTGTCCGTGCGCATCGAGTGAGCTACATTGAACGCTAACGTTTTGAAGCCATTTTTTGTTATGAAATACTAAAAAAAATGATAATGTTTATTTGGAAAATAATTAAGAAATAACGTATAGAATACGTTTTCATAAAAAAATGAAAAAAAAAATTATGACTTTGACCTTCAATAAAATCGTAACTATCAATTTCCCAGGTATAGTTTAAAGGAAGAAAAATGTTATGATGGTGAGCAGAATACATGGTTCTCGTTTGACTGTTCATGTCTTTTACACCCTGTATAAAATACAGACATTTCAAAGAGCTATAGAAAGAAGTATGCTAGGTTTTAGGATAAGCGACAGAAAGAGAAATACAGAGATAAGGAAGACAACAAAAATTATAGACGCTGCTAGGATGTTATGCACATTGAAATGGAGATGGGCGGGCCACGTAGCCAGAACGACTGATGACCGGTGGAGTCACAGATTACTGCACTGGTTTGTTCGATAACTTTTTGCCATCTTGTAGGTAGGGACATGATCCCATTGCTATAGAAATTTTGGGACTTCTGGTCAAAATACCGCGACAAGTGGTTTTGGCAGTCCTCTCGTGATGTTAACCTGACACTGCCTAAAGAATTCTGAAGAGACCGAAACAGGTGGAAATCTGAAGGTGCAAGGTCAGGACTATACGGCGGATGCATTAACACCTCCCAGCCAAACTCTCTTAATTTTTGCTGAGTGGCTAAAGATGTGTGAGGTCTAGCGTTATCATGATGAAAAACCACACCCCTTCTGTTGATTAATTCCGGCCGCTTTCTCTCAACTTCTTGCTTTAATCTCATCAGTTGTTCGCAGTAGAGTTCAGAATCGATGGTCCTGCCTGGTGGTAACAGCTCATAATGAATAATGCCCTTCCAATCCCACCACACACACAGTATCACCTTGTTGGAGTTATTCAGCTACGTCGTAACTACTGACATGCCGATCTTGCTCCACTTTTTCAAAAATGGCATTCATTTTATCTGTAATAGGACGACCAGAGCGACGTGCATCTTTGACATCTAAATTTCCGGATTGAAAACGCTTAAACCAAATTTGTGCTACTCTCACAGACACTGCACTAGGTCCATAAACATCGCAAATTTTTTTCGCGGCTTGCGTTGCATTTTTACCTTTTTTGTAGTAAAATTTTAAAATGTATCGAATTTCTTCATTAGATTCACTCATCTTGGCGGTACGAAAAACAAATGAAAATCACACATTTTCCTAATTTGAATTTGGAATTATGTTCTTTAAAATTTAAACTTTCAATGATACCAAAACCAGCTAGATACAAATAGTATAGCCAAAGAGATTTTATTACAAATTTATACATACTATAATGCGAAAAGACTTTTTCCCCAACCTAATATGATGGTGACAACACCTATTGTATCATTGTAGTTGCTTATGAGGTTGCGACACTCGTTATAATACCACTTTGACAAAAGTAATATCTACTTGAGGAGGTTGGTAAAAATGGGCTCTATACACGAAATAACACACTCACACCAATTTTATAAGAGTTGTTGAGAAAAATATTATAATACTAGCTTCTGCCGGCGACTTTGATTGCGCAGAATTAGTATAAATTATATATGTCATTCTGATGTATAAGCTATATTATTGCAAAGTTTCATTAAAATCCATTCAGTAGTTTTTGCCTGAAAGAGTAACAAACATCCTTACAAACTTTCACGTTTATAATATTAGTAGGATTAGGATAAACCTTAAAAAGAAGTAGTAACCTTTTTCGTCAAATCGCAATGGCACAGTCCTTCTCAACTGGTAATTGGGCCTCCATCCAGCCGCGTCCACTGAGATTCCTTTCCAGCCATTATTCGCCCTGCTTTGTCTTTGGGAGTTCAAAAGCTGAAAACAATTTATAAATTCCATTTATAAATTAATCCAATAAACTGATGCATTATTGAAGGGTCTGTCAGAGACGGAGACATCGCTAAAATAAATTTTATGCCATACCTGACAAGAAAGTGGCATTTTCCGCCAGCCACGCGTACGGAAAATCCCATTTTCTGGTCCATACTGACCTAAAATTTTGAACTTACCTCGGGCGGAAAAAAAGACAGGAACGCGGGACGAAAGGGGAGCGTGGTGCCACCCATAGCTAAAGGAAACTGTGGTTGGGCAATGTAAAAGAGAAAGAGCATACTAATACGTATATTAGAACGAGATAGATAGACGAGACCATTTCACGTACACGCAGGCGGCCTAGGTAGGCCTGTCAGTCACGTAGAAAAGACAGCAACTGTCAGACTGCAGTACTATTTATCACGCACAAATCGATGGGTCCTATGTATATGGGCCAAACTAGCAATTTGGCCATTTTTACTTTTTTATGGTAAACGCATCATATCGATATAATTAATTATGTGAGCTATTAAAAAAGAAAGATTTCTGCATAGAAACACGATTTTTTATTACAGTATAATGGCCTATGTAACATGAATTTAAACGTACAAGGTCCTAAGAGTAGTTAGAGACTTTTACGCGGGGAGTTCCCACGCTTTTGCGTGATTAAACGCCGCGTAAAAGTCTCTAAAGTTTATAGTTTGGACAAATCAGTAACTAGTAAGTAGTAAGAATAAATAAAAAAATTGGACAAGTGCGAGTCGGACTTGCCCACCGAGGGTTCCGTACAAATTAGTATTTTTTTTTTGCGGCAGAAACGGCCGGATCTTTTTTTGCGTTAACTTGGAAGTTTGATTTTTTCATAGCTTCAAGGGACTGTAGACTTGAGTATATTGTTTTAATTTGAACACGATACCTCTACGTATTTGTCACTGCTTTTCATGTAAATACTCAGAGGGTGATACTTGATTCAGGTTTTGGGGACTGTTTCTTGGTATTGGGAGATTTTAATACTCCTAATATGACCTGGATTAGACAGGTGGATTCTACTAATCTTACTGCATTGAATCCAAGGGATCGTAAGGCAACATTTCTATTCGAAACAATGCACACTTGTAATCTTATTCAATGTAACAATATTCCTAACAGAAACAATCGCTATCTGGACCTTGTTTTTACCACCTTACCAGCATCGTCCGTTACGGTAACGGAAGACGAACCTTTATGTCATGTAGACAATCATCATGTAGCATATTCCATAAGTATTATGAAGCCCGTTGCCGAAAACCCAATTAAATCAAAATTCAATAAAAAGTATAACTTTAACAAATGTGATTACATCAATCTAAAATCCGAATTAGGCCGTATTGATTGGGACAGTTTGTTTTCATCGGTTGATTTAAACATGAACGTTGAGGTATTTTATACTAAAATCAATGACCTTATATCGAAGCACACACCTCTCAGTAAAAATTACTCTAACAGCTATCCCGCCTGGTACAATCAAGCTTTAATTCGCTGCATAAAGGAAAAGAATAAATACCATAAACGTTATAAAAAGTTTGCGAATCCACGAGATTATGATGCTTTTTCCACACTTAGAAGAAGGTGTAAACGTCTTATGTCTGATTGCTATAAAACTTATTTATCCACAGTTGAAGATAGTATGCCTGATGATCCTAAGGTATTCTGGCGTTATGTCAAGAACAGGAAGGAAGGCTCCACATTGCCTCACAATATGACCTTTGATAATAAGACAAGTTCAAGTGGTCAAGTTATATGCGAAATGTTTGCCGAGTATTTTGGATCAGTGTACAATGGGCCTTCTCCATCTCGTTCTTATGATTTAGTGAACTTGAACTTGCCTGTATCTCTTAATCTTTCCTTAAGTAATTATACAATCACCCGAGGGGATGTTATTTTGGAGATTAAAAATTTGGATACACGAAAGGGTCCTGGCCCCGATAACATTCCACCTAGATTTGTTAAAAACTGTTGTGAAGAACTATCTTTTCCACTCACTATTCTTTTCAATAAATCTATAGAAGCCGGTATATTTCCCACACGTTGGAAAACTGCGCATATTATTCCGATATTTAAATCTGGTGATAAGACACTTTGTTCCAACTATCGTCCGATCAGTATTCTCTCGTGTCTTGCTAAGCTATTTGAGTCTCTGGTGTATGTTCCTTTATACAAACATTTACACAATTTCATATCAAGCAGACAGCATGGTTTCGTTAAAAAGAGATCCACCCTTACTAATTTATTAGAATTTAAGAACTACCTATGTCAGGTCTTTGCTGCTGGTGGTCAGGTGGATGCTGTTTACTTGGATTTTAGCAAGGCTTTTGATAGGGTGGACCATTACTTACTATGTTTGAAACTTGCCCATTACGGTATTCACGGTTGTCTGTTGAGGTGGATAACATCCTATTTGAATAATCGATCTCAACTTGTAAGTGTTGGTGGTTACTCTTCTTCATCTATTAGTGTATCCTCAGGGGTGCCGCAGGGATCACATTTGGGACCTCTTTTATTCATTATATTTATAAACGACTTAATCGATCGCTTATCATGCAATTCTCTACTATATGCAGACGATTTGAAGATATTTACGGAAATCAAGGACACGGGACAGCATAAGTTACTTCAGGGTGATCTTAATGTGATTTCTGACTGGTGCGCTTCCAATGTGATGAATCTCAATGTAGAGAAATGCTGTCTCATTTCATTCACCCGCAAAAAAAATAAAATTAACACATCATATTATATAGAGAATAAGAAACTGCAGCGTAAAGAGATTGTCAAAGACCTAGGCGTTTTCTTTGATGAGGAGTTGACCTTCCGCTCTCATTATGATTATATAATAGGAAAAGGGAATCAAATACTGGGTTTCATAATTAGGTCAACCAGAGACTTCAAAAGGTCGCATAGCATACTGTCTTTGTACTATAGTTTAGTCAGGAGTATCTTGGAATACTGTTGTCCAATCTGGTCCCCTAACTATAAAGTACACATAGGTAATATCGAAAAGGTGCAGAAGAGATGTCTGAGATATATCTCTTGGAAATTTGGCTATGGTCGCTCACTGCAGGGTTATAACGACAGGCTGTCCAAGTTTGGTGTGATTCCCCTACAAACTCGACGTAAAAGATATGATCTTCTTTATCTTCACAAAATAGTGCACTCGTTGATAGATTCCCCGAGTTTGTTGACTTCACTCAGTTTTAATACGCGACACAGACAACGCTGTGTTAATCCCAAGACTTTTGCGATTCAAGCGCATAGAAACAATACATCATACTATAACCCTATTGTTAGGATGTGTCGCTCGTATAATGAGTTGATAAGCAGTGGCATAGATATTGACATATTCAAGTGCAATTTTCCAAATTATAAAAGGGCAATATCAGACTGCCTGAAAGAAGAAACTTACCCTGCTCCCCAATTTGACAAATTTTGGTAAACTGTTTCTTTTTTAAGTTTTATTTGTATTGTGTAACTGATTTGATTTTCTTTTATTTTAATTGTAATATCTAATTTTTAGTTCTTTGTACCATCCAATTTTTTCTTTTTTTTTTAAGCCTCAAGTCTTATTGAGCATGTTGTGTACACTAAGTTAGGATTACAATCTAGTACAAAGTGATTTTATCATTAGTTTTTAATCTTGCTTTGATTGTAATCTGTCTGTGTACCTATATTAAATAAATAAATAAATATTCCCGAGATAAAGGCAAACATCAATGATTGATTACGTACTTTAAATAAAGACGATATTTTTTTTATGATTTAAATACAAATATATAGTTTTCAGAGTTTTACCTGTGGTATAAGACGATATTACTTGCCAGAAGTTCTAGGTCAACGGGAAGTACCCTATGAATTTTAATTCCCTTGAGCGAAATATGCGTTTTTTGCGGCATAAACGGCTGTATTTATTTTTGCGTCAACTAAAAAGTTTGATTTTTTTATAGCTTCAAGGGACCATAGACCTGATTATATGGTTTTAATTTCAACTCGATACCTCCACTCGTTCCCGAGATAAATGGTCTTGACACACAGACGAACAAAGACGAAACTAGTGGTATGCAAGACGATGTTTTTAAACACCATTCGTTGTGGGCCAAAGATTATAAAAACTGCAATGAGTAAATTTTCTGATACAATTAGGCTTACTTTAGTTAATAACAGATATCGACATGATCACCATAAAACATCTATTGACGCAGAAATTATCAAAAATGTGCTGGACTGGACCACGTCAAGACTTTTGAACCGGTTGATTCACATTATTGTCGCAAAAACAGTTCCTAATAAGCTTTATTTAGATGGTTCTTTAAGTTTTATCCGAATATGAAAAAATCTTTAATCAGCCAGTACGAACAAGAAGGCAAATTGCCGATAGGCCTACAGATATTCATCTGCAACTATGTTACAATCACCTGTTATCAACACAATCTTCCAAGAAGAAAAACTTGCTTGATGTAATGTCGAAAAAATATTATCCCACCTGCATACCACAGTTATTATGAAAATTTACTAGCATCTTATTAATGAAGACTTATTAAGAATTACTAGTAATATTGATTTTGGTAATTTTATTACTTGTTAAACTACAGAGATTTTTTTTATTTTGCTTACACCAGATAGGTTTTCAATTTTGTTATTTTTTGTAATTTTATTAACACAATAATAATGTAAAGTACATTATTAGTTAATTTATTTTGTTAATCAAACTAAGATCTCCAGTAACAGTTTCCATCTTACTTTTTTTGTTATTTTTTACCATGAAAATACCAAAAAGACGAAATACGGGTCCATAAGTGTAGTTTTAAGGCTAATTCAATTTTTATTTCAATAAATGAATAAAACTATTGCGAGTTTTTTTTATTATTCAAATGATCTAACTGACAACTCAGTCCGTTGGTTAGCAGATTGTAAAAGGTATAAGTGCCAATGTGACATAAATAACTAAAATTAAACATCTAAATGGCTTATAATATTCTAATTAATGAATTATCAACTATTGCAATTGTTACTTGTTTTATGGGTAAAAAATATATACTTTTTGCTAATTAGCGTAATACGCGTATAATGGCCAATATGGCACATTGGCCCTTTTAGGCTGTTTTTAAAGAAAAATTATTTTAACAAAAACTAACGTAGAAGGGCCAATATGACGAAAAAAAAAACCCCGGTATATATATGTATAAAATACTATAGTATAAATGAGGAGGGTAATTGTCTTAGCAAACAAGCAAAAAATCGAAAACTTCGGTTTTATCAATCTGAAGTTATAGTAAATTTAAACTTTGGAAGCCTCTCCTGTAAAATTGTAATTTTGCATTTTGGCCCATATACATAGGACCCATCGAAATGCTCATTACTCACACATTGGTGCATTTTATTTCTCTCTCCCTTGTCGATTTATTGCCAATCTATAAACGAAAGTAATTATAAATCTATAGCGCCACCAAACTGCCATACACTCGTTTGATCCACTACATGTCTACTGCACTCTGGACAAAAGCGGCATTTTCCTCAACTTGAAAGGCGTCGAACGTTTGTCGTTGAACTTCGAATGCTTTTACGCTGTGATATGTAATATCAAATTCTTCGCCTAGCTCATATTCAATACTTACATGTCCCAATGCCGCCTGTATGGCTTTCTCTTCGACCAGTTCAGCACTAGGTCGCGGGAACAACTCCTGCTCGTGCTGTGGTATGAATGCGGTGTGCACGTCACCCTCCACGAAGGCTTTGGATCCGCTCAAGCGGAGCAGAAAGTTTACATTTGTCTCTAACCCCGCTACCTTGACAAAATAAAAAAAAAGTTAAATGACTTGCGAGAACGGAGTACCACAAGGAGCCACATTGGATACATGTCTGAAGAAGGATTCACTCTCGTGCAGTCTGTTTTTTTTAACAAACGAGTACTGACTATGTCTCTCGGATATTTCCGATATTGACACAGTGAGATGGGTCATGTTAGGGGCGCGGCCAACGCCATTGTTCAAAACAATTTTGGATATAGTATTAATATTTTATGCACTAAAACTTATAAATCAAATAATTATTATATAATTCTTGTAATCTTAAAAAGTATCGTCGTCACTTTCTTCTGATGAACTTTCTGCAGATACGTGAATAATAAACTGCTCTAATAATACTTGTTCATCGCACATTTATAATACAAGCCAAGCCGGTCTTTTGTGGCGTTTGTGTAAAACGGACTATATGTTAATTACGTAGACCAATAGCAACGCAGTCAAAATTTTCGGTACTCGGTTATCTTTCTTTAAAAAATTGACTATGGGATGAACATTCAACATAGAGCTATACAGCGCTATGCTGTGCTCAGTTAAGTTTATGTTTTAAACAAAGCGTTGCCGCAAATAGCGCAGCGCAGCAAGGTTCGTCTGTTTTTTTTTCAGTATAATGTAAGACGAGCGATTCGACTAAATAGCCTAATACAGCGCAGTATAGCGCAATAAAAAAATATAGCTAAAAAACTAAATGTGTACCTATATTCTAAACACAGCGCGCATAATATGTAAATAATAAGTTGAGCTACGCGCAGCGGTTTCATTGTGGTTTGAACACGAAATGAACAGAAAGCGCGCGTATCTTAGTATGACAAGCAAATACTAAATACTTATACCTACTATGTCAAGCGAATGCTGTAGCACCAAATGGTTAACCGAATTACTGTTCCTGGATAAAAGATTCGCCGAAAAATCCAAAAACAGTCATAAAATATTCACATATTGTGCACTTGACCTTGTACCTAATAAACAAAATGGCAATCTAATTTGACAGTGGTATTAACCACCCATTTCTGTTGCTGACTTATTTTTAACTTACACTAACAAAAAGCGTAACACTTATATGGCAATGTGAGTTCATTTGTTTATTATGATCAGGAACAAATCTTAAGTTTTTATTACAAAGCTTTCAAATTACTTTAAATCCAACTTACTTTGTATTCGGCAAGTTTAGCCCTGGTCTTGGCCAAGGCTTCCGTGCGGTCACGACCCCACACCACCAGTTTGGCAATCATCGGGTCGTAGTGCACAGACACTTCGTGGCCCTCGCGTACTCCAGTCTCCACCTAGGCCGTTTAAAAGGTTGAAAACACCTGTACCGGCTACGTCACAGCGCTACATAGACAGTATCGAGAAACCGAGAAACGGTTGATCAGCGAAAAGTACAAAAGTAAACACGGAGCCAAGATACGACAAAGAAACGTCACAATACGTAATGCAAGCCTAAATCGCGCTTTCGAAGTTTCCGAGGTACATCAGTATATATACAACTTCCAACGGTGTACAGTCAGGCCGCGGTCCGCGAGTGAACACCTAGCCCGGCGGAAGCTCTTCCCTTTTCGCTGAAGATGTGGCGAACCCAGCCACATCCTACAACACCGATAGCATAAGCCGTGTCAAAAAAAATACACAAATAGGTGACCATAATAACAGTACACATTATTATTGTCACCGATTTGCTGAACCTCTTACAGTAGGTTGATTACAGTCAATAAGGATGATGGCTGAAAAATTCAGTTTAGTCCGTTAGATAGAACATGAAAAAATATTGGACACTTATTTTTCTTTTATCACGTAAATAATAACAGCGATACAGTGCTTTTAAATCATTTTCATAAACTTTTTACGAAAGCATGACGGCACAAGACCCCACCCCTGATACTTCGATCATCATCATCATATTAGGTCCTTACCTATGAAATTGGCGTTTTATTATCTTGTACCTAAACTTGCAATTTCTTTAATTCAATTGTTGTTTTAGGTTCTTATTATTATTTGAAACTTCACTCTTTGCAAGATTTTTGTCTGTAATTAAATTATATTTCAATTGTTAAATTCTGAAAAGAAAGTGAAAATGACTCTTCAATCTCTTCATCGGAATTGACTATTTGATGCCTACTAACTCATGGACAGACTTGATTTTTGCATAATTTATTGATGCTAGACTTAGCCGAGAGTTGTTCGCTTATTTCCTCCAAATTTTGTAACATTAGGATTTATAGTTAAAAAAAAATAGAGTTAGTATGGAACAACGCCAATTTTTATGAAGATTTTCAATTAAATGTGTATTTACCATACTAACGTTATTTAAAATTTCTAAAAAACTCCGTTGCCGAATCTTTTGAAATTTGGAGTGTATAATTGGACAAGATTTAGTTAAAGATTGCATCAATAATTTAGTTAAAAAATAAGCTTGCCCATAAGTTACAACGATTCCAAGAGTTGATTCTGCTGACTATACAAAACAGCCACTTTATTTTATTTTTTTAATTAAACATCTAAATAATTATAATTTCACTACATGCAAATTCAACAGTATAGTCTTTATTCATAATAAAAATATAGAACTGAAACAGCTACTAAATCAAAGTAGTAGTACACAGCTAATAGTGTGTAAGAAAAAGAAACGCCAATTACATAGGTAAGGACCTAATAACAGCTTTTTTAATTCGACCCACTACTGGGACAGAAGGCCTCTCCTTGTTATCGAAGGAGGTTTAGGCAGTAGTCCACCACGCTTGCCCAATACGGATTGGCGGACAGAATATAGGGTGAACAATACCCTTTTGCTGATCAATTAGTCGCCTTCTACGACACCCATTGGAGGATATGGGTGATGATATTCTACTCTGCCGGCATGCTAGGTGTATATTGGTAATAATAATAATGAATTTCAGACAAATTTTACAGTCAAGGTAATTGGATTTTTTAAATGTTTACTGATTTGATTAACTAAAAAACACGCGTCTAATGTATTTTAGTAATATATCTGACGGACTTAATGGAGTTATTATATATTTACTCAGTCATCATTCTTACACTCTCACATGTGGAGATTTGTAATTAGTATAGAACTTTCTATTTATTTTTACTTAGTTATAGTGATTATTGACAGTGTACATCTTCCTAAAAAGTATAAAATATATAAGTAAATAGATAATCATATCCCTTTTCTTATAAAAATTTGATTTCTGGAATTCAAAGCACTAATAGTTTCCCCCCTGTTTAGATAAATTCTAAACTAGATTCTTACGGCTACGTAAGAATCTAAAGGAAAAAAGGTGGTAAAAAAATTTAAAACGACTTCAAAACCAAAAACGGAGAAAGTTTTATATTAAAAAAAAAACACAAAGTAAATAGGGCAAAAAAATTTTTGGGGTCTTTTTCAAAGTATAATTTTAACTTTGCGTTTTTTTCTGATCCCACGTCAACAATCAAAAATACCTCCCACCACCCTGTAAGAAAAAATAAGACACGGACGACCCAATAAATCGATTGCGTAGGACAGGAAGTTGCCTGATGAACACAGAGTGATGGATTTCCAATCTAAGAAACAAAGTTGGAATATTTAAATACTCACACGAACGTTATCCTCTACACTGGGTTGTGTGAGCCTGTGCAAAGTACCAGCTCTAGGTAAGAAGCCCGCGCCCGGCTCCTCGGCATATATTCGGCATTCCACCGCGTGACCCCGTCTGATGATTTCCTCCTGAGTTACTGGGAGTGGCTCGCCTGCAGCGATGCGAAGTTGCCATTCTACCAAATCGGTACCTGGAACGAGACAAGTCCCGGTTAATTACTACCATTTTTACAGACTTCAAAAAAGGAGGAGGTTTTCAATTCGACTGTATTTTTTCATGTTTGTTACGTCATAACTCTTTAATGGGTGTACCGATTTTAATGATTCTTTCAACCTTTGGAAGCTGGTGCTTGTCATGTGGTCCCATTTAAATTTGATCGACATCTGACTAGCAGGTTTTGAGTTATCCCTAATAATGCCTATTTAATTGACATCGATGATATCGTAATGTTATCACTTGTGTGTCTAAAAGATCTCGAGATAGTTTCCTGAAAATTACGATACTTAAAACACTTAAAAGCAAAAAATTAATTATTTTTAAATAAAAAAATCGCCTTCAAAACTAAAAACGGATAAATAAAAATTATGTTCATAAAAATCTAAATTTTTTGTCGATGCCAACCTCAAATATTATAAACGTGTCACTTTATTTGGGACCGACCTAAAAAAAACATTTAGATTTTTATAAACATTTATAATATTTCTCCGTTTTTAGTTTTGAAGGCGGTTTTTTACCTAAATAAAAGACGTAACAATGAGGGTTTTCATGAAAACTTACGTCGGTGTCACATTAGCAAGAGGTTTTCGTGTCAAAACACATGAAATTCCCACTCCACAACGTCATAAAATTCACAAATAGTTACCAGTGATCATCTCGGTTATCGGATGCTCGACCTGCAGCCTAGTATTCATCTCCATGAAGTGGAAATCGTGGGTGACCCGATGGAGGATGAACTCCACAGTGCCTGCTCCTACGTAGCCGACTGCACGAGCTGCACGCACTGCCGCTTCCCCTAGAGATCTGCGCGTCTCTTCTGACAACCCTGGCTGTGGTATAATATACAATATCCCCATTTAAAGTTTCATTTCGTTTCAGAGTAGAATACCATCACCCCATCCCCAAATCCTTCAATGGGTGTCGTAGAAGGCGACTGCCAGCAAAGGCGTATTGTTCACCTTATCCGTCCACCAATCCGCATTGGGCAAGCGTGGTAAACTACTGCCTAAACCTCCTTTGATGACAAGGAGAGGCTTTGTGTGCAGTGGGTCGAATTATAAAGGTTGTTATGATGATGATAATGAAAGTTTCATTGCATCTCAATAGGAGATATCTGACAGTTAAATTGACAGTTTTTTAAGGACTATCTGTCAAATCAGGCGAATATGAAATTTATTATTATTATTTTGTTGTTTTGGGTCTTTTTACGCCACTGCGACCTATAAAGATCTATTGCGATTAGTCTCGAAGCAATTCCTATTTGGGCCTTACATGTACTTTAGCTGGGCACTGTCTAAGTAGCATAAGATATTCCCAGCTTGGATTGCTTTGATATCGTCTGGGTCGAGAATGTATCTCTCAAAATGTATCAAGCAAAAGCACAAGAAACTTGGAAACTATAAAACAGGCCATAATCCATTAAAACCAGCATTAGAGAATGATGTGACGGATGTGTGGAATGACGAGAAGGGACAAAATAAGTATTGAGTATATAAGAGGGAGTGTGAAAGTAGCTAAAGTGATAGAGAAACTGAAAGGGAATCGTTTAGGCTTAGGACACATTATGAGAAGGCATGAAATGTAATTATGTTACTAGGAGAGTGATGGAATGGAAAAGAATGGAAGGGAAGGGGAAGACCGCAAAGACATGGATGGATTGTATCAAATATGAAAGAAAAAGCAGTACATGATAAAGTGGCAGCTGATTGACAAAAATCGAAGTACAAGACATATCACTGACATTGGAGTCAGGGATGTCTTGTGCTTTATTTTAGTCTAGCTTCTGCCCGCGACTTCGTCTGCGCAGTATTAGTATAATTATAGCCTATATGTTATTCTGATGTATAAGCTATATTATTGTAAAGTTTCATTAAAATCCACGCAGTATTTTTTGCGTGAAAGAGTAACAAACACACATCCAGACATCCGTCCATAAATCTATAAAAATTTTCGGGATTATAATATTAGTAGTAGGATTATATTTGTTTTAGATTGGACCTGGGAAGGAGGATGAAGATTAGGTATAGATTGGTACATACAGCAGGCGCTTCTTCTATAATCTTCTGGTGACGTCTTTGAACTGAACAGTCCCTTTCAAATAAGTGTACAGCATTGCCATGCTTATCTGCAAAAACCTGAAGACAACAAAAAAGCATTTTTAGGGTACAATCATAATGTATGATAAAGAGAGGCATCAAAGAAATCTGCATCACATTGTCAAACATAATTATTATAATATGCGCGTTTTAAACAGTTTAAGAATATGGCTACAGCCCAATTTAAAGACAGCGCGATAATCTAATGAAACTTAGATTGACAACAAAATGAATAATTGTTAGCCGTAGATAACTACTACACCAAGTTTTAGACTCTCCCAAGAATCTCCAACCCGATCAGCATCGCACTTCCTTTACCTTTTCCTGTCATACAATAACATACATAATATAATAATTACCTGTACTTCCACATGCCTGGGGTCTGTGATATATTGTTCCAGTAACATGTTATCATCTCCAAAAGCTTTCAATGATTCTCGTTTTGCTGATTCCAATTGAGGTAAGAAGTCCGATTCTGTCATGGCTATTCTCATACCCTAGAAGAAATAGAAGTAAAAATTTCTCTTTTTATGTTAATGGAGTTTGAAGTTTATCATTATGACATAAGGTTGAAAATTAAGTTTTTTTTTTAAATTTCTTAAAGAAAATTTCAACTGTATTCCTGGGTTATAGGGCTAAACATTTACTGCAGAGAAAGTTTGTGCAGCCGTCTGTACAAAGTCTCATTATTATGAAGGAAAAATTATATACATAATTTCGTATATTTGTATACTGTATGTAAGTATACAGTATGAATGTATACTGTATATATTGTTTTAAGAGTAAGTTTGGTAATATTATTTTACATACTTTGCCTCCACCTCCTCGGACAGCCTTAATCATAAGCGGGAATCCAATTTTTTGGGCTTCAGCTTGTAGTCTTTCAATGCTCTGATCATCACCATGGTAACCTTTCACTATGGGCACACCAGCACTTGACATAATAGCTTTAGATGTGCTGTGAATTAAAAGAACAATATTTTTATTAGTCATAAAAAATATTAATGTAAAAAAAATGTTGAGATATTTCATCTGACTTGGCTTTTTTTGTTGCTTTATAAAGGTTTGGTAATTTTTGGTTTTGTATGTCCATTTTATTAGGCGACAGGATACCTGTCACTATTTAGAGGCACTAGATAGTGTAGTGCAGATAAGGCTTTATGTGTAACAAGAAACATGTAAAGGCAAGACTGCACTGCAGCGGAACTGTGCGGCCAAATATTGTTTCTTTGTAAATGTATGAGGTAGATCGCACTACGCGGCAACGGAACAGGGCGACGCAGCTGGTGCGGCAATTACATAGAAAAAAAGGTAATAATAAACCGAGCAACTAAAAATTCCAGAATGAACGACTAAAAATACTAAATGACTAATCATTTGTTAGTTATTTATTAAGGACTTTTAGTTAGGTTTAGGTTCGGTTTTAGGTTAGGATAATCTTACCAGTTAAATAGGATCTGAAAAAAAAGTGCAGCGCAGTTCCACTGCAGTTCAGTTGCCGCACAGTGTGGTGTAGCCTTAAGTCACCTAAGGCTTTGCTCGATCCCTTTTGCAATTATGATAGGAATAAATTCTTATCCTCAAATATAAGGAATACAAGTAAAAAATATTATTACTAAATGAAATCTCTTGAAATCCTCATAAGAAAAAGTTATGTTAGGTATAATTATTAACACCTTTTTAATACAAATTATTACGCAGATAAAAAATTTTCTTTACCTTTTAATACCCATGTCTCTGATGGCTTTTGGTGGAGGTCCAATAAATATAACTCCTTCACTTGCACATCTCTCGCAAAACTCCACATTCTCAGAAAGGAAACCATATCCAGGGTGTATAGCTTGGCTGTTGGACTTCTTTGCTACTTCTAAGATTTTTGGTGCATTTAAATAGCTCAGTGTTGATGCAGCAGCTCCAATATTATAAGCTTCATCTGCCTAAAGATGAGAGATTTCAAATTTACAGTTGTACAGTCATAATTAAAATATGAATGATTGAAAAAATTTTAACTTCACTAATATCGTTTTTGAGGTTGATGACATTGCGGTAGTGGGTTCTGCGGAATAATTATAGGATTTAACAAGTAGGCACTGAGATAGGTGACCACAATCTCTTTAATTAAAGTTTTCTTCATGCTTTGGAAAGCCTGTTATGCTGGTGGTCCCAGCTTATTTCAGAAGATGATAATAAAACAGGAACATTAGATTACAATCAAAATACTTCCTTTGCATATTACTGTATTTAAGTTAGTGAGAGATGTTCCAGAGTTCTACAGGTCAATATCCTCATTTTACATGAGTTTTTAGCTATGATAACCATTTAGCAGTAGACCGAAAATAGACTACATTGCTACCTTGGTTTAACAAAATCATTATCTATATCTTACCATTTCAACATGCATGGCATGTTTATCGGCATCTGAATAAACTGCCACAGTACGAATACCCATTTTTTTGGCAGTTCTCATTACTCTACAAGCTATCTCCCCTCGGTTCGCAATGAGCACTTTACTGATATGTTGCCTTTGCACATCTTTGAGTGCATGAGCATGGTTGAATCTTGCAGAATATTGTAGATTCAAGTTGGAACTGAAAAATCATCAAATTTTGAAAGCCCAAAATTTATTATTGCTTGGTTATTTCGTATACTTAATAGCGTTAGATTAACTACGATAATTTAATCTACAAATAAGTGACTTAAAAATATCGAAAGAAAATTTATTATTAACAGAAATAACTTATAATATAATAAAATACTCACCAAATTTTATTTATCTGTCTTATGTAAGACATGGCGGTGGGGTCTAATGACTAAACGAATTAAATCAATGTTATTTCAGTGTTATCTATGTTGGGAATATGATTACGTCTTTCGGCCGGCCTCCCGATTACAAATGAGAGATAAGGTTTTGTAATGAACGGTTGAATTATCATTATTTAACATCGTACGTCGCTGTATCGTAGAAGGTATATTATCTGCTAATTAGCGTTGCAAATGAGAACTTTTGAACTTGTTTTCTAAAGTAATTCATATCATTAATTTTATAAATTCGACATGGAGTGAATTGAAATACAACTCAAATGTAATGTGATTAAAGTAATTCAGAGACTACTAAGAGATACTAAAGTAATTATACATAAATGTTTATTCATTACAAAAATCCAAGATAAACAAACAATAAAACATTATTTGACAAAGTTTTGTCATGGCAACAAGCTAACAAAAACAAACATCTATCACTGTCACTGACAAATTTTGACAGTGACAGTTGGAAACTACGTTCAGGATTCTTTGTCTAAGGTTCAGAATTGTCTAAGGTTCAGAAATACAATAGGGCTGAGAATCATTGGTCTGAGGGGCGGAGTTTCTCCTCAGTTGTGTCCTTCTCTGAGGTCCTTCTTGATCTAAGTTCTTGACTAATTCTTGATTCTTCTTCTTCTTTTAAATTAATGGCAATCGCGACACATAAAGATTATGCATTGCGCCAAAATATGGAGTTCTTGATTACAATCTACATATAAACGTCAGTTAATATAAATCTATGGTCAGGCAGGCGCATTGTCGGCGTGAGTCTGACTAACCGCAATGCGTAATCTTTATGATTCGCGATCGCCAATAATTGAATCGTATTACATACGATTCACTGGGAGACTACGAAAATATTATTTTCAAATGTCTAATCCAAACACAATAATGTGTTGTATTGTGCTAAATTGTAAAAAAGCTCACCAACCAATGCACCGGAAAAGTTGTTTATTGTGGTTCTAATGGATGTCCTAATGCGAAAAAACTGGGTAAAAGCTATAAATAAGTTGGATCAAGAAGCTGATATTTACCTACACAATTAATTATCGTCTTATTCTATCTTCGTGGGTTGGATCCATTTGAAGCCACAGACAAAACTTTTTTATTTGGTCTGAGATTGAAACTAAAAGCAAAATATTTTACATTTCTGATATCTGAAAGTAGCCTTTGTCCGATCCACTTATACATAAAATGCTCTTTGGTCTGATCTGAGCTCAGACAACCAGACAACAGGATTCTTTCTTCTTCTTCTTGTGTGGCATTTAGGCTAGTGTTGCCATTTGCCATTGGCAATTCACTCCTCTTCAATGTCTTGACCGGTGTTTAGTCTTGACCGAGGATTACTGATGCCATTATCTTAGTTCGATGATAGTTTCGGTTTAATAAGTACCCATAGGGGTTGGGTAAGAGTTGGACAAGATTGGGCGTAAAGGGGGTAAAAAGGAGGATAAAATAAATAGAAAATATAGGTAATAATTACATTATAAATTAATATTATGAAAAGAAATGAACTTTATAATAGACTTACGGTACGATTTATTGGAAAGAGATAGAATAGATGATAAATTATAAGGGAGTGGAGCGTTATATGAAAGGAAAATATCATAGAGTGGAAATGAGTTATACAAAGGACAATGGAAAAGGATATGGGTCTAAGAATCTGAGTTTGTGGGCAAGAAAATTAAAAGTAAACCTGGAAGCCATATTTTCCAAATTTGTCCTTGAAACCGCTTACTTTCTATTTGTCCTTTTCTAACCTCACCAGTCACGTGACCGTCTAATACATACGTACGTCATCATATTACTTGTGCGGTCAAAGTGAGGACAATTTATTTGTCTTCACTTTTTGTTCAACTTCTGGCTTCCAGTTTTACCTATAAAACTTGCCGGTAACTTAAGATCAAGAACTTTCAGTGTATTTTTGAACGCAACACCAAAATGTCAAAAATGACATTCAAGTATTTTTTGTTTTGAATTGAAACGTTTCCGTTTTTTTTGTTTGTTTGTTTGTTACGAATTTGAGTAGAACTTTGTATTAATTTGATTATGTTACATTACATACATCATGGGGATTAAAGGACTGTGGCCTATTTTAAATCCATATAGTGAGAAAAAATCATTACACGAGGTTGAGTTTTTATTACTTACATACAAAAAATAAACCATTGGACAGTGAGTAAATAATAATGATTTTTAATTTTCCAGATCCGCGGTGAAACTTTGGCTGTAGATTTATCAGGTTGGGTTTGTGATAGCCAGAATGTTGCAGACTATTATGTTCAACCAAAATTGTACTTGAGGTAAAGTTATAACACTATTATTATTATTTTTCTACACAAATATTGAGACTAATATGTAGGTAATTATTTGTGACTTTCAGGAATTTATTTTTTAGAACAATCTATTTATTGTTAGCTGATGTGACTCCCATATTTGTGTTGGAAGGAGATGCGCCAGAGCTCAAGCGAGATGTAATGGCTGCCAGAAATGCTATACAATTCAAAGGTGCCGCCCCTCGTCCTGAATCCACCTCTAATAAACGTCCTGACATTGGTAGGAAAAGATTTAGGAATGTTTTAAAAGAGGTATGGTATAAAATGCTAATGTGAGTAATTTACTTACAAAAAGATTTTATTCATTATGGGCTAATAAATAAAAATAGTTTCCTTCATGTAAAATAACAAACAAATGAAGCAGATTAAATTTTAATAAAATGAACTGTACCTATTATTATCTTATATATAAAATTTCCATGTCAAAATGTTAGTTACATGCGAATTAGCTACTATCTATTTTCCATACCCCTAAGTGATAAGGGTTGTTCACCTTTAACTTTTTTTTATATTTTTGGACGAAATTTTTTGTTTTTTATTTTTTTTATTATGTGGCATTAAAAAAAAGCATTAATTGCGTCTTATAAAATTTTCTAAAAGAAATCATATAAAACCATTATTTTTGTTAATATTTTTATTTGCCTGATGTAATAATATATTTTAAAATATACAAAATCTTTCTAACATAATTATTGAAGATTAATTTATAAGCTATGCTTCTATCTAATGAATGGTTTTAATACCCTTATTTTTTTGTTTATCATATTTTTCACACACTAAAAATGATGAAGGAATATTTAATTTTTACAGTGCGAGTGTCTTTTGAGGTATATGGGTGTGAAATGCATCAAGGGAAGGGGTGAGGCAGAAGCTACATGTGCAGAGTTGAACGCTCAAGGTGTTTGTATTCATGTTATAATTAAATATATATTAAGTATATCTCAGTTAATAAGCCAGTATGATTAAAATTATGTAAAACTAAGGTGAAATCTTCATTTTTCATTCAAGTTAAATTATTGAGGTGCCGACAAGCCAACTAACACCACCACTAAATTTTGTTTTTTTTACTAATAAATACAAAAAAATTTCAAAAATATAAAGCAGCTATAATATGAAGTAGGTATTATTGTTTCAATGGCCATGTTCACCACTGTTCAACAGTAGTACAAAATATAATTTTCTTCAGCGATGTTATAGAGCAAATCGCTCGCATAACATCGCTGAAGTCCAGTGAATGAGTAGGGAAACGTCACAAATTGCTGACAGTACATGTAATACTAGAGAGAAATGGAAGAAGATGGAGGAGGCTTTCACCCACCATGGGATCCCAGACTAACTTTCATTAAATATTAGTGATTACTTTTATTAAAAAAAAAAAAAAAAACATTGTTAAATGGGAAATAAAAAAGCTTTATTATTATTATTACATGTAATACATTTGAGATAAGTAGGGAAGCGAACAGGCAAACAGCTGTTCACGGATTGTCTATTAAGAATACAACATTACTTAAAAGTCACGCCATTCTCTCATAACAAGTGGAAAGGAGTGATCTTCGCTACAATCCTTATTGGATGCCACACAATCAATTTTGCATGACAAGTCTGCAGCGCGCTTGGAGGGGCGTCCAGTAAATTTGTGCATGACAAGTCTACTTGAAGCGAAACCACTGCAGAATTAACAAACCTGCACGCAAACTTGATCGTGTGTGACGGTCATCAAGTATGCATGACGCCACTGATGCCAGATTTACGGGATGCCTCACATATTCGGAATTTTAAACAGTTGTAGAGGCAATTGGGAAGAAAAACTAGATGCTCCTCCAAGCGCGGTGCAGATTTCTCATGCCAATTAATTGTGTGTCGTATCCATACTTCTTTTGCTGCATCTACCTCATCACAGTCCTCACGCAATGCTCGGCGATTAGGAGTACTCTTTAAGAGTTTTTTTTAATGACAACACATTGCTTCATTTATTTGAAACATATTTCAACCGAAATTGTCTTTGCAGATAGTGGATGCTGTAGTTTCCCAAGATTCAGATTGCTTTGCATATGGAGCTCGTCGTGTGTATCGCAATTTCAGTGTGTCCAATGCCGCCGGCGGTGGAGCAATGCAGGGTTCCATCGACTGCTATGACGCCGACAAAGTTTTTGAAACAATTGGTGAGTCATGAAACAAAGCTTCGAGCTTTCAATAGTGACTGTAAATTAATGGTAGGTGTAGTGTACACGTCTCGTGCTTACTCTGTGGTGGGGCGCTGAGTCAGTACTGCTAGAGCCGTGGCCGAGAGCAGACGTGTACTTGTGCATAGAATGTAGTGTCGAGCCAGTGTTAGGAGTGGTAAGAGAGAATAATTAAGTTAAAATTGAGGTCAATGACGCCGCGGTCGAACGTTCCTTACAACGATTGCAGAAATCAAACCTGTGGGTACTCCACTATAAGAAATTGATCATCATTTGGGATCGGCGTAATGTAAAGAACATACTTACTAAAAAAAGAAGATTCACGACCAACCGATTACCTGATGTCAACCCTCTATGGGAATGCTATTATGCTGATTGCTTTAACCGTACGAGTTGACGTAAGACGATAGTCCGGGTGTCGTCAGTACCCCTAGTATGTTTTCGAGGTCGATCAAACGTATCGTCTCTTTTCATACATTGCCCACTAGCGCCTCTAGCGTAAACTATCAGAAACAGTGGGCAATGTATGAAAAGAGACGATGCGTTTGATCGAGCTCCAAAACTATCAAAACTCATACATAGGGTACTTGTCAGAATTCTCAGAGTCGCCTTCAACGACGCCCATGAGTCGTATTTTCTACAGACTACACACCCATAATAAGTTTATTAAATTTCATTTGTAGGTAGGTATACCTACGTAAAAATTGACGTTACACGGTAAAATGCTATAGTGCAATAGGGTAAAATTGAACCCATTTTCAATTTGTGTAGGTTTTGGCCGGAACAAGATGGTGGCACTGGCTATGCTGTGTGGATGTGATTACGGCGTTGGCGCCTGCGGCTCATCTATCACCACCGTGGTGACGTTCTTAAACACTATGCAAGATAACGATGTCATTCCTAGGTAATGATTGCAAGATTTGAAACACTTTTTTTGGCGATGAAAATCCATTTACGGACCATTCATTACGTCCAACGTCCAACACCCATTACGGCACTGTTGGCTAGACCAGGGGTACCTTAGGAAGTTGCCATTTTTTGCGACTCCCTCGAAAAACAGTTGTAGTTCTAGCCAAGTTATTAGAAAATAAAGTACCTACAAAAACAAAACATAAAAAGAGGTATTTATTTTACTTTGTTGGCTGGCAACTAAAAAAAACTGAAAAATATGTGCTTGCTTTTCTGCGCATAGCTACTCAAAATTATGTGTATCAGCTGATGACACCACTGCCACACCACTGATATAATAAGCAAAGCCGGTCATAGATACTAAAAACCACCGATATTCTCTAATGCCCTTTATAGAAGACGTGTCGGGAACGGTTCCTCTCCGAACGCCTCCGGAAGATTTGAAACCCTACAAAGTGTCGAATTTTCCCAATCGATTTTGTATTTTATGTAAAACACGTTTAGATCGAAATTGATTGCAGAAAGACAATATGTGGTCTGAACGAGATGTGTTTAAAAATAGGGGAAGTCTGTTCTAAATCCTGAGCGATGCTCATGCGACCCACTTATAAACACTTTTTTTTGCTTAGAGCAGATTCATTGTATGCCATTGTCAATACATCATGTGTTTTGGAGCAGTTAATTCTATTTTAAACATAATGTTTGATGCAATTTCTTGATCCATTTTTTTGGTAACGGGAACTACAAGGAGATATCTGGCAGTTGAATCAACAATTTGTATGGCCTATCTGTAAAATAAAAGCTAATGGGAACTTGTGTGGAATCTGTGCAACAGGCCTAAGTATAGATTCATAGTCGCTTCCTTGTCTAAGGCCCGACTGACCTTCTCATAGGACATAATTGTTATGGTATAAACAGTTCTGGGCTGGAGTCGCCATGTTTATTGTGGTTTATCAAATTGTGTGTAGGCGCCACGAGGCTAAGCGGATTACCCATATCGTTCCAACATCGCTTACTAAATGTCACTAAATCAATAAATTAAACCATCTGATTCCAATAAAAATAGTAAAAAAATTGGTTGTCTGTAAAGTCGGTTTACTGACGATAGTTGAACGTGACAACGTCTTAAGAAAATCGTTCCGCGCTCTCGCTTGCACTTCAAGCCTTACATGGAACGCCTCAGAGCGAGGTAACGCCGCATGAGTCATGTTTTTTCGTGCGTGCAGCCGGCTCTATCGAATTATAAGACGTTGTCACGTCAAAAAGCTATAAGAATCATCATCATCAAGAGCTCATATAATGTCCCCACCGAGGTGCTCGAGCCTACCCCATATTAGGGGCGATTAGGCCTTAGTCAACCACGCTGGCCAAGTGCGGGTTACTCGACTTCACACACAACCTAAGCATTTCTTCATAGGTGTCTGCAGGTTTCCTCACGATGTTTTCATTCACTGTAAAAGCGTCGATTAAACGTACATATGAATTCAAAATTTGAAAACACATTGGTACGTGGCGGGATTCGAACCGGTGCCTCTCGGGTGGGAGACAAAACAATGCCCATACGTATTACGCCACCGACGCTTCATAAGCATATATTTTTTCCTAAAAGGTTGATATCCTGGGTGAGCGAGCCGGACCGCTATGAAGAGTTAACCCGTTGGTCGTCGGCGCCTGGCCGCTGTGACCGCTGTGGTCACGTAGGCCGCACGCATACTAAGAACGGCTGCCCGGTTTGCGCTACGCATCGCGGCTGCAACGATGTCGGACATAAGTGAGGATTGTTCTTAAAAATAATCGATATCATTCTCATACTGGCGTTTTTTTTTAAATAAAATAGTACATTATACACGGTGTTACAAAAATACCCATAAAGCGGAAAGAGGGTTAATGCGGCGGAAATGGTCCCTTATAAAAAGACTGACTGCAAAAAAAATATTAAATTTTTCTTTGATGTGCAAACCGTGTTTCAGTAAAATTAAAGAGTAAACTACTCAGAATGTTTGTATACATTTTACCTATAATAAGCATAATAACATCCTAGTATTGAGTTTGCAAACCTTTATGATTGAAAAACAAAAAAAATCCTTCAAGTAGACAATTATTAAAATAGGTACCAACCCTGCTATCTCTGGTTCTCTGATATCACAGCTTACTAGGATTGACAATATTTATTTTATGACTTTGATAATTTTTTTATAGGTATATATTTGGGTTATTTTGTAACACTGCATAGCCAGTGCCTCAGTGGTCATCATTTACTGTTAGAAAGACCTGTTTCCCCACCAAAGCAAGGAAAAAGATTCGCTTACAAAGTGAGAACATTTTGGGTTTCAAAATAATATAATAGTTTATTATATACAAATGTACCTACAATATTATAATTTTCTAAATAGATCGAAAGTGGCCGAGGTTAAACGAGAGTTGTCGCTTCGGAGCCGTGCTCTGTCATGTGGATCGCCGTTCCCTGAACCCAAGATCATGAAGGAGTTCATCAATACAGTTCCCGAGAAAATTGACTTGGACAGTCTGAAGACACCGCCTCCTAGTCTCATACAGTTTATAGTAAGTAGTTGAATGATGTAATAATTATAGTACGAGTTCAGCTCTCAATAGCACGAAAACAAATAAGTAACACAAAGACGTAGGTACTGGGTAAAGACGCTATCGATACGTGTACGAAAAATCGGGAGTGGTCTCCCCTTCACTTTCTCGTATACCGGAAACGACTCAAATATTGATAGAAACCTTATATTTTGATATCATACATGCATGTTAAATTTTGGTCACCCATCCGAGTAAAGACCGAGCACTTGGTTGCTTAACTTTCGGGATGGACGACTCAAAAGTTGATAGAAACCTTATATTTGGATGTTATACATGCATGTTAAATTTGGTTGCAATAAGTTAAAGCGTACTCGAGTTATCGTGCTAACGCACAGACACACGGACACACACACAGACATAATTCCAAAAACGGTTTTTTTGGACTCAGGAAGGTCCAAAACGTGTAAATCCGTCAAAATCTCGAGGTCGAATTTTTGGTCGATTACAAGACTTCCTCTATACTATGTATACGAGAAAGTAAAAATATCAAGGTCTGCACTATATACTACCAACATGGGAGAGGTATTCTCACGTCTCACCTTATGACCTTGTCCAGAAGAGCGAATTCGCCGCGAATCTTTACGCGCGAACACATACTGAAGCTCAACACGCGAATTTGAAACTCTCGCGAAACTTGTGGACACAATGTATTGAGCCCCAGTACCTCGCCAACGCGCGTTAGTGTGTTCGAGCGTAGAGATTCGCGGCGAATTCGCTCTTCTGGACAAGGTCTAAGCCTCGCTAATAATTGGTTATGTAATGAAAAGCACTTTTCGCCTTTTTCGATAGCCTTGATAAATATTCTAATAGTTTTAAAAAGGCGACCCGCGCTGGCCTCGCACAGATAGTACTTAGAGTACCTACTTGTTTTAATCTTCACTAATCATATAAACCTTCCTCTTGAATCATCTATTGATGAAAACCACATTTAAATCCGTTGCGTAATTAAAAAGTTCCTGTTCCTGATATTGATGATATACAAGAATATTCTATCTATCTATATGTATCCTCTTTTTCCAATTAAAAGCTTTTATACTTTGCCATGTGGTAGGTCAAGTGTGTCCCCTTGGCATTCGAAGTCACATGCCATCGTCAAGTTGTTGGTATCCCCTGCGGTTGGCACCACCCCGCAGGAACGATGTGTAAATGCATATGACCTCCCCATCAACAAAAACAGGTGTCCATTGGCAGGGTTAAGTAGTACTCTCATGTTAAACTGTGCTCACCCAAACACTATTGCTCTATCGGCATTTTGACTCCAGCCGAGGAACTATTTAGATATTCTACTACTACTTTCGATACTTATGCTCTCTCTTCCAGAAATTGATGTCCAGTAAGTTAGACTGGACGGAGAAGTATTGCGTTCTGAAATTCCTGCCTCTGCTCACTAAATGGCACCTACAAGACCACGTGCCTTCCAGAACCATCAATCCTGTAGCTATCAAGAAAAAGAGGAACCCTAGAGGTGAGTATAATACAGCCTGAGTTAAATTTTAGAACAAACGCAGCAGTAAGACTTCTTGTGATATCAGATGGACTGCGCAAGAGCGACTCCACGCACTTTTTGCATTATTTTTATGTTACGAGATGGCAAACAAGCTTACGTCTGCGTTACTGTCGCCTATAGAAGAAGAACTTGCAATATTAAGGGTAAATCACTTAACACTGCAGGTGCGTTGCCATCCTGGGGACTAAGATGATATGCCTTCCATACCCAGTAATTACCCTGGCTACCTTTCCCTTCAACCCGAAACAGCGAACTGCTTCACGGCAGAAATAAGAAATATAGCATGCTTACAAACGCATGTACTTGTTCGTTTGACTTTTGTTAATCCTTGACAGACAAGGTCTTGGCCGTCATCTAACGATAAAAGCGATGAAGGAATCGAGGTTCACCGGGAACCCTCAACCACAGGCTATCTTGTCATTAATTGTCGGAGCATAATAATGCTGTTAACATTATTATTATGGCGTCAGACTTTGATAACACGGTGGTAGCTAGCTAGGCGGTCTACCAAACCGAGTACAAATTTTGTACTCCCCTCTGGATCTAATTCTGGTGGAATCACTAGACCACGGAGGCAGTTAAACCTTTAAGCAGTAATGATATCAACAGCAGAAGTAGACAGTAAAAAAACAAAATTTCCAACTTAAAAGTAAAATTATTCCAGAAAACTTTAAACTTAGTAAGTTTACCTTTGCGTTTTACCATCAACTTTTACTCTAGGTTGTACTTGGGCAGCAGGCACTGAGCTGCTGAGCAGATGCATAGTAGAAACTGTGCGCAATCAGATGGTGTTTCATCATCAAAATTGACTTTTATAAGTGTACAAGTTGTACAGTCGAGTTCCCGGTGTTCTACTTAGCAAACAGAATCCTTTAAACGGCTACCCATCAAGCCCCGCCTACTTTTTACTCCGGCCAATAGAATATTATCATAATATGGCGCAGCCAATAAGGCGCAGCGTCTTCGCTCCGCTTCCGCAAGTCACCTCCCCTCCGCGCAGTCGCTCTAGCGTTGCCGACGACATTGTCTGCTCTTATTGGCTGAATCTGGTAACTGCCAATCAGAAGCGTCAGTGCCACGCGATTATCGCCTGGAAGTGGAACACCAGCAACTTTGTGGATTGTATCTAAATGAATAAAGAAATTTTGACTTTGTTATGTAAAAATCTACTTAGTCGCCATTTACGACACCTATAGGTAGACTTTTGTTAGTAGTATTCTTTAGGGAAGTGTCATGTCGTAGCATGGCACTACATGTAACAATAAATTGCATTTAAATTTTAAAAGTTTGTAAATTATTACTTTATACATCATTTCTCAAGCATTTGCCTCTATCCGATGAATAAACTCGTAATCACTCTACTGGGATAATAATGTGGCAATTATTGATGCAGGTGTACCTAGTTACGAAGTGTTATGGGGTGACATCGATGGACAATACGAAGCTTTAATCCCTGATGACCAGTTTGAAGGTAAATATATATTTATTATGATACTAATGCAAAAGTAGCCCAAAATCAACTGTATAATCGTTAATTTAATTATTTAATTCCGAACGTATTTTTGCAGATGGCGACGATCCATCTTCAGTGTGGACGACCACCGAAAGACAAGATTTAATGCGAATTTACTACCCAGATTTAGTAGATGCTTATGAGGAGTCCATTAAGAAACCGCCTAAAGAAAAGAAAACAAGGGCCAAGAAGAAAAAAGAAGATGATCCTGAAAAACCAAAGCGAAAATACACGAAGAGAGTTAAGAAACTCATTGACACTGAAATGGAAAATCTTAGTGGCTCATTAAGAAAGTTGGACCTGTCAGATCGGCTTCAAGGTCATAACACAAGCAAAGCTAATATTAGTGTGTCTGTCAATAAACTAAAGAGGAAATTGAAGAGTAACGTGAAGAAAGGGAAACAGAAAACCATAGATAGTTTCATAGGGAAAAAGCGAAGGAAATCGTCTAGGAAATCAATAAATTCTATGCGATATAGTTTTAAAACTTCTTTCGTCCATGACGCTTTTGATGATTTGATGAACGTAGAACAAAATTTGGATAAATATGACTACGATAAAGAAAATAAAAATGAGTTTAGTATGATAAGATCTGAGGAACATGATAATTATGTGAATATTAATTATAATAAAGACAAGGAACAAAATATGAATACTGATGATTATAACAGAGAAAATAATCATCGGCTAGGTGATTTAGACTTTGGTAATGACGAAGTAATTATAAAACACAATAAAAAAGAAAATCAACATTTGCTAAGTATGTTAAATGATAGTGATTGTGGTGAAAATGACAGTGATTTATCGGATTTAATTGACAAGATTATATCAAGACCTCCCGATATTAAAACAGTGAAGCTTAATAACAATTTAATGAAACTAGTATTCGATAAATCTACTCCAAGGAAATCTGTTTTGAAGAAGAGCGTGCTAAAGCAGATACAGAATAATTGTTCGACTCCCATTCAAAGTCCCATTAGAAAAAGTTTAAATTTTAATGAAAGTGATATGAATACGTCGTCGAACGCAAAAGTGAATACAAGTTATTTCTTCGATAAATTGACTGAAAATCGAGACGCATTCGAGCTATCTCTCGATTATAAACACAAGAGTGCTATTATTGTAGATTGCGATTCTACTGTCGATTATAGTTTGCCTGATGTCTGTTTGTGAATGGCAACGATTCAAACTGTAAGTGAACATATAATATATTTTCCATGGATAGATTATTGCCGAATAAATACTTATCGAAATGTCATTTGGGATTTTATTTGTTAAATTATTATTTCATTAGTGTAAACGGTGTTCAAATACATCACGGACTTTTGAATGCTGCTACCAGCGGCAGACACTTGCTGCGAGCAGTCGTTGTCAACATTTTCATGCAACGATGGACATAATCGTAAAATACTATTTATTTTTTTATTCTCCATCACACTCAAGGCGCTTCTATATTATAATAACTAATGGCTAAACTTAGTTTTATAACAGTTTTATAGGTGTGGTAGACTGTCTAAAATTATGTGATAGCATGTGCTATAATTTACCACGTCCGCCCTACGGCCAGTAGCAATTGTTAGCTGTACAAACTTCAGGGCCCCGATCGCGGTAATTCATTTCAAGATGAAACGCAAATGGAACACAGCATGCAACTCAGACCAATGAGAGGCATGCAACTTTTCGATGTTTTCGTATCGCGACGTTGATTTGACAGATGCTGCGAACCTTAACCTGCTGCGAACCAATGACGTAGGAGCGAACGCATGTCGAACGCAGATGAAACACAAACGCTGTCAAAGTTGTTACATTTCAAATGACGCTACTTTTTCTCAAACGTTACACGAATGTTAGAGGATTTTTGGTGCTTTACTTAAAATTTTATTTTAAAAATGAGAGAATGTTCATTGTAAGATATAGGTTATCGAAGGACTTGGCTCATGAGTTAATAGTGGAATTTTGTATATTTGTATTTTGGTGGGTTTTTACTGCATTATTTATTAATAATCAAGCACAAGCTAAGTGCGCGGTCGGTACTCGGATGGGTGACCGAAAATTTAACATGCATGTATGACATCAAAATATAAGGTTTCTATCAACTTTTGATTCGTCGATCACGAAAGTTAAGCAAACAAGTGCGTGGTCAGTTCTCGGATGGGTGACCAAAAATTTAACATGCATGTATGACATCAAAATATAAGGTTTCTATCAACTTTTGATTCGTCGATCACGAAAGTTAAGCAAACAAGTGCGCGGTCAGTACTCGGATGGGTGACCAAAAATTTAATATGCATGTATGACATCATGTATGACCGACCGCGTACTTGGTTTTTTTATTATAGTACCGCGTATTTTGATGTTATACATGCATGTTAAATTTGGTTGCAATAAGTTAAAGCATACTCGAGTTATGGTGATAATGCACAGACACACACACATAATTTCAAAAAAAAATATTTATGTACTCAGGGAGGTCCAAAACATGTAAATCCGTCAAAATCTCGAGGTCGAATTTTTTGACGATTACAAGACTTCCTCTATACTTACTACGTATACAAGAAAGTAAAAATAAGTACCAAAAATTAAAATGCTGCTCGAACTACATATTATACGGGGACGAAGTCATGAGTAAAAAGTTGTTATAATATTATATTTTTGGTAAAAATATTAAACGGAAGCGGAGAATTTTCATTCTCCATTATTCTTTTATGTTGTACGTAGTAAAAAAGCTAAAAAGCATTGCGTATATTTAGATTACGCTTAAAAATATGCATCTGCGCTGCGACTGGGCACGGAAAGGTCGTTTGTCACTTCTGAGGGTCCTTTTACATTATTATTACCGTAATAATAGGGAAAAAAGGAAAGAAAACTTGATCGCGGCAGTGGAGAATTCCCATGTTGAGATGAATCAAGAGGGCTCATAAGTTAGTAAGATTAACAGGCTCCCTAGCGCCACTCGTGTATTTAATTTTATAACTTATCATTATGAAAAGTCTAAATTTCAAGTAAATATTTTAAGTTTTATTACCTGTGGATCCTTTGTCTAAGTTTACTACACTTCACACGATATAAACTGTGGCAGATTTAGCAGTAGGCTGTGTAGGCCTAGGGCGGCAGATTTTATGGGGCGGCAAATTTGGCTCAATTTTTTTATTATACACAGAAAACGAGCTTCGTTAGACGCGCCTGGACGTCAGGTGGTGGAAAGAGACAGGGGGATCAAATTATCTAAAATCTCCGCATACTCTCCGAAATGTAACCGATAAAAGACCGACAGGCTAGCTACACGTCATCAAGGTCTGGAGATTAGCCTCAACGAATGAGTCATTACTGATGAGTCCCTTCGCACGGTGCTCCACCGAGTCCAATGCATCTAACAGATATCGAGTAGATCCGTTCCAAAGGTGACAACAGTACTCCAAGCAAAACCGATCTTGAGCTCGATAAAGGCTTAGGAGTTGCTATGATGTAAATTATTGTCTGACTTGAAAAAATATACCAAGTTTTTTAGCAGTGGTTTTAGCAATGGGCTTGATTTAGCGACCGAAATTAAGGTTGGTGGAGGTATCTATACCCAAGAGCTCGAGATGGTCGTTAATCGGCACGGAAACATTTCTAGTCGAAGACAGATAGAGTGGACTCCGGTTTGCCGAGAAAAGGCAAGTCTGTGTTTTGGAGGGATAGAATCCAACCAAGTTAGCTTCACCCCAAATGGAAACAGCTTTCAGGGTTAAATTCACTCCCTTCATCATTGGTACTTGTTTGATGCGAAGCCTGGTGCAGACGTGAAGACTTCGCATCAAACAAGTACCTCTCCGAGACTGTGCTGTCGTCTGCGTACCCAAAGATGGACTGGACAGAATCCTGGGGGACACCGGCATTTATACCAAGCAGATCCGACGAGGAGCCATTAATGACTACTCGAATTGATCTACCCCCTAGAAAATCCGTAATCCAGGTGCAAAGTCCGGTAGCGATTCCGTATGAAAGAAGCTTGCCAGTGAGATTTAATGCCAAACCCTCTCAAAAGCTTTAGAGATATAGAGAGAGACGGCGAGAGCCGTGTTTCTCTATGGCTTCGCGCCTTAAGTGAGTAGCATATACAAGAAGATCCCCAGTAGACTGCCCACGGCGGAAACCAAAATGACAGTCACGAGGAGATTATGTTCTTCGACGTAAGCCAGGAGACGGTTGTTCAATACACGCTCCATAATCTTACAGAGTATGGAGGTGATTGCGCTTGTTGTCAGGGTCGCCACGGCTCCCTTTTTTAGGAACATGTTGGACATGTGCAATCTTCCAGGCTTTCGGAACTTGACCAGTCTTATGGGACAAGCGGTATAGGTAAGTCAGAATAGGAGAGCGGCTGTAATGTAAAAATCTAGTAATCAGGATACCTATGTCTAATGTCGAATCCAGATTTTATTTGTGTTAAAATCAAAGGTGTGAAAACTTTAATCTAATGTTTTACAACACGCTCTAATCATTTAATCATAAATTTATCTGAAAACATCACATAGGTATAAAGCAACATAATTAAACAATAATATTGTTTGTTAAGTTGATATAGACTATACGCTATGCAGGGCCGGATTTAGGGGAGGGCAAGCGGGGCTACAGCCCCAGGGCCTCCACAAAAGAGGGGCCCCCACAATAGAGACTTCGGAAAAAAAACTCAAATTCAGACTAGTAAACACCAGTAAACAACTTTTCCTTTCATATTTTATTTCGCGTTTTACCTTTACCTACGGTAGTTTGTACAAACATGATTACATGAATAATAATAATATCCTTCTATTTTGTTCGTTGATTAAAGGTCGTAAAGAAGTATGCCTATTTTTTAACCGAAAACTCGATTGAAAAAAATTGTTCATTTTATTTGGAAAATAATTTGGGGCTAAGGGGCCTCCACTCCTTTGTTGCTCCGAGGCCTCCAGACCTTTAAATCCGGCCCTGACGCTATGCCATATTTAGACTATGACGTCACCAGCGTTAAAATGCCTGTACAGGGTGGCTATTATTAACTAAGGCTCACACAGAGATAACGTGCATGCATTTCGCGGTCGTAATATTATAAAATATCGTAACTACCTAGTGGGCATATTATAAAATCACAGTAATATCTGTTTTCGTTTCCGACCACTATATCTAGAAAGGCAGATTTATTTCATCCGATACCCGTCACCTTTATACATAATATTCTTGAAAACTGTGAAATGATTTTAACAGCTTTTAGTTGTGGTTTTCTCGCCACAAATCCATTTGAAATGCTGATTGCCGAGCTCGCCACCGCCGCGCCGCCACATCTCAATTCGCACCACAATATAATTAATTCATATTATTATTGTGATAAGCGTGCCAAATAGCCACCTTTAACGGTATACAAGATCATTTATTCTGTTTCTTTGTTTCATAAATGTTTTGCATTTAGCTGTTGCTTATCCTATTGTTGGTTCCAGTTGGGTCTTCATTAGTCAACGTAAATAAAATATGATTTTTAGGGTTCCGTACCTCAAAAGGAAAAAACGGAACCCTTATAGGATCACTTTTGTTGTCCGTCTGTCTGTCTGTCAAGACCCTTTATCTCAAGAACGCGTGGACGTATCAAGCTGAAATTCACATGAAATACTCAGGTCTATTGTTCCTTTAAGCTGTGAAAATATCAAACTTCTAAGCCAAGCCAATCAAAAGATACAGCCGATTATGTCGATATTTTCAACAAATTTCCGACACTCGCAAAGGAATCAAAACCTACAGGATACTTCCCGTAAACTCAGAATCTTGAAATTTGGCATGAAGCATTGTCATATAATGCAAATATAGGAAAAATTGCGAAAATCACATTTTTTTAGTTATATAATATAATAAAAATATTTTAATAAAATGAAACTTACTACCTTATTTCTCACGAACGAATAAAGGTATCAAATTGAAATTTATACCAAATACCTAGGTCTATTGTCCTTTTAAGCAGTGAAAAAATCAAACTTCTAAGTTAACGCGATCAAAAGATACAGCAGTTTATACTGAGGAACCCTCGGTGTGCGAGTCCGACTCGCACTTGGCCGGTTTTTTTCAGTACAATACTTTTACGAGCGCCCGTGTTACTCGATTAGAGATTACACCTCTGTCGTAAAATCGCATATAACTTTCTGACATTTTTGTCCAGTCAGTATTTTCACATTTTGGTTCTAAAATTTTCAGCGAGTTTTATAGGTAGATACCTACTCCAATAACTTACGTAGGTCTAGGTAGATAATACCTGATACCGTCTTCATTCTTCGCGACATCAAGCCAGCGTTTCTTGGGCCTGCCTCTTTTACTGGCACCTGGCGGGTTTGGGATGGCAAGACATTTGTTGCCAACGTAGGTTGCCGGCCTTCTCAAAACGTGAGTACTAGCGAACACGACACTCCTGACTTATCAGCGATATGACGGACTGCACAGGCTGCCGCGAATGTGAGAGTATCGGATGCGGTATTTACGTATGCGGTCTTTTGTTGAACCTCATACATCCACCGCAGCATCTTCGTCTCTGTAAATCGCAACTCCTGCTTATTTCACTCTAGCACAGGCCACGCTTCACTGCCATGTAGAAGGACAGGTCTAATGATGGTCTTGTAAACCTGTCCTTTCTTTGGATTTTGGAGTCTCAAATGACATCCTTCACCTCCCGCCATTTAGCTCAAGCTGCAGATATTCGGGCCAACGTCGCTGTTCACGTCACCAGACACCCTCAGTAGAAATCCCAGGAATTTGACCTTATCCTTTACTCGACCATGTCGCAGACATATTCTTGTGTACCTATACGTACAGCTTATGCAGGTAGACAAGTTCAAATTAATGTTCCTGAATTATTAAGAAAATACTCACGAACTCCAAGATTCTAAAAGAAAAGTTTAATATGGAACGTCTTTTGTGAAAATACGTTATACAATTTAATTCGAGAGAGGAAATTCAAAATATGATTATGCAAAGCACTCTGCACCAAATGAATGGAAAGCAATGTTAGTATTTCGTAGTTTACTGGCCTGCCATACCGGAACACCTACAACAACTATGTCGGATGGTTAAATTAGTTTATTTCGTGATTTTAACGATGCGGTCATTTTATAATTGATGTCGAAATGTTGCTTTATTGCGTATAATACATATATTGTTTTGAAAATTGCTACTGGATAATTAAATTGCATGAGGTACAGTCAACAGCACGTCCAGCTATACAAAACTGTCAAATTTCTCCAAACGATTTTCAACCTCAGACTATTGAATATAAAGTGCATAATCGACTGGGAAAATTTGACAGTTTGTGGTAACCCAACGTGCTGTTGTCTGTACATAGGTACCTAGGTGATTTGTTTTGCTGTGTTGAATTTTTAATAAGTTTCCTTTATAATTTTATCTTGAAATTACTGTGATATGCAATGTCTAAAAACGTACAAAATGAGACCAAATGGCATTTTATTAAATGTCATGAAAAATTTTGAAAGAAAAGGCTTGTATTCAATTCACGGCCCGGTCACGACTTTTGAGCTTAGCGGCGAGCGGCGCGGTTTTTTTGGGGCTAAGCTAAGTCCATGCCACGTACTTTTCAGTAGCGTTAACGGGAAGACCGAGGAGGACGTAGTTAGTTTAATTATTTCAATAGGTTTATACGAGAGTTTAAAGCAGTCATTCAATGAATCTTTACATTACTTGTACTAAACGTACAAAGATTTTATTTTGAAATAACTAAAAAGATTTAAAAAGAAAAATAAATAAATTTAAAAAACATGACATTCTGAATGATTTAACTTATTATTAAATTGACTTGAATCCGACTGCATCTTAGTATGTTGAACCAAAGTTCTAAAAACTTATTTAGAACTTTGGGTCAACATAGCGCATAGTAATCATAGTTAACCATTTAATATTTGATATTCTTCTTCTTTTAAATTAATGGCGATCGCGACACATAAAGATTACGCATTGCGCCAATATCAAGTCAAAATGTAATTAAAGTAACCGACAATTGTACGGTAGATCAAATTTAAAATGCAGTCTCTCAACACGTGTTCTTGCAACAATAACTCGGGAGAAACTCCTATTTGATATTGTTTCCATCTTTCAGTTGACTTATTATCTTTTTTATGCAGGCAAGTTTTTTTGTTTTTTTGATTTATTTATTTTTTACACTAGCCATTTCGCCGTAAGCTAACAAACTGGAAACTAAATTGAATTCGTCATTGTTAACGTTCCAAATATTTCACCGTCCAAATACCATATTTGGTGCATTTACTAGGCTTTAGAATGTGAAAGATTACGTTCGGTGCGCAGAAGCGCAGAATTCGAGTGTGGAGCTTTGCATACAAATTGGAATATAATTGCATCGGTTAAATTGCTACTGAATAGCTTAACGTTGTGTTCTACTGTAATTATCTTTGTGCTTTTTATATTTTGGCCACGGTGAGAACAATGAAATGGGAGTTTAATTAATATTTCTTAACTTATTCTGAGTGGTGATTAGACACTTATTTACTTCTCCACTGCCAATGGAGCGCATTTGAAGTACATTGCTTATTTTCATTACAATAGCAAACGCTGTTATTTTGGATTTATACAGTTCAGCGGTATGAATAAGCGGCAGCTTTCGGAGCCCTATCCCCGGAGTGAAATTCCGGCATTATCTTTTAAATACGCCATACTAACCAATCTCACCTTGCAAGGTGCAAGTCCGTCGTCAGTAAAATATAATCAGATGGACAAGGGAATTCATAAAGTCTCCTCGTTTCCGCACTGCCACGTTACCTATTTAAAGAGCGTAAGAAGTAAGTTTAACGTCCGTACTTAACGTAAACAGACGTTAATCTCGCGACATTCATGAGAAATTGTAGGTCTATAAGTTCTTGAAGTTTTGGCTTGTCGCCCGCTCAATGCGAGATAAAATTATATAACCTCAAAGTAATCTAAAGACGCAAAAATAATTATTTAAACATACAATCTTACTTTTGTATTCAAATGTCGATTGGGAGTTTGGCCTGAGATACTTTATCTATGAAGTTGAGGTAATTTTTTTACATTATCATATGAATGTTTTAATTCTATTCATTAATTTAATAAATGTGTGATTTATTTTAACATTAATAAGCACAGTAATAATATATAACTGAAACATGGTTTTCTCAAGTAGGTAATTTTGAGAAAGTCATGTTGATGATGTATTGTGTCCTATGCTTGTTAGCTAAATTAATAGGTACCTATTGTGGTGGAAATCTTTAGACTATTTTTTTCTGAATGACATTTTTTGGCAAGAATATGTTACAGAATCCCAAAAAGCCAATTTTGACGGACAACTTACATACATACGAACAGTGCAAGTTAAATAAAAGCTTAAGTATTAAGAAATAATAGAGCCGGGAAGAAGTACCTTAAAGCAAGAGTGGCTAGTGCGACGCGTATTTCTCTCACTAGCCATATTTGCAATTTGAATACTATTTAGGCTGTTTTAATAAAGAAAAGAACAGTCGCTTATAAAATTGTAACAACGTTCAGTTATAAAATATTTTAATAATTACGAGTTTGGTCTTGTTGTTAATTAATTATGAAGTAAAACTTCACTCACTTCTTTACAGCAAATTCTTGTAAACATTTTCTTAAAGATACCCAAACTGTAAAATTTTCCCACTTGTAAAATTTTCTTAAAGATACCCAAGAAATAAACCTTACCTGCATTACGTGAAAGAGCACTTAAAAATAGAATTCACTTTATCTACATTTAAAAGGGGTAACAGCATATAAAACTGAAAATTTTTGAATTATCATACTTAAGTCGTACAGTCAGAGTAAAAAATAGCTCGATACTTAAGTCGGCATTTGATTTTTTTTTCATTTATTAGGGTCAACTAACAGTTTCACAATATGTATTTTACAAAGCAGTGGTAAAATAAAAGAAGTGTTATTGTGAAAACCAACACTGTTATCCGCAAGTAATTCAATTTCAAATGCTAATTTAGAGATCTATATTATAATAACGCTCTAATAACAAATCGATCTATAATCACGAAGCGTTAAACTTAGCACCTTATGTTAAAAAAAGGAATAAAAATGAACTTAATTTAAACTTAATACTAGAAAAATGCACTGAAAAAAATCGACTTGCCTCAGGCGGGACTCGAACCCGCACCTTCCACAATCCGGTTGGACGCGTTGACCAATTTCGCCACCGAGGCACTGCTTTTCGCTGTCGAAATTTGTCAGTGCTTGGTGCTTATGTTTTTATGGTAAACATCGTTTCATCAAATCTTTGAAATTTGCACTTCCAAGACCCGAACGAAATATTTTTGCAAATATTTGACGCCCAGCTAAGATGAAACTACCTTACAATATGGAATAAATTTATTTTTGCGTTTACAAACGCGTAAATATAATACTAGAAAAATGCACTGAAAAAAATCGACTTGCCTCAGGCGGGACTCGAACCCGCACCTTCCACAATCCGGGTGGACGCGTTGACCAATTTCGCCACCGAGGCACTGCTTTTCGCTGTCGAAATTTGTCAGTGCTTGGTGCTTATGTTTTTATGGTAAACATCGTTTCATCAAATCTTTGAAATTTGCACTTCCAAGACCCGAACGAAATATTTTTGCAAATATTTGACGCCCAGCTAAGATGAAACTACCTTACATTATGGAATAAATTTATTTTTGCGTTTACAAACGCGTAAATATAATACTAGAAAAATGCACTGAAAAAAAAAATCGACTTGCCTCAGGCGGGACTCGAACCCGCACCTTCCACAATCCGGGTGGACGCGTTGACCAATTTCGCCACCGAGGCACTGCTTTTCGCTGTCGAAATTTGTCAGTGCTTGGTGCTTATGTTTTTATGGTAAACATCGTTTCATCAAATCTTTGAAATTTGCACTTGTGGAAGGTGCGGGTTCGAGTCCCGCCTGAGGCAAGTCGATTTTTTTCAGTGCATTTTTCTAGTATTATATTTACGCGTTTGTAAACGCAAAAATAAATTTATTCCATAATGTAAGGTAGTTTCATCTTAGCTGGGCGTCAAATATTTGCAAAAATATTTCTTTCGGGTCTTGGAAGTGCAAATTTCAAAGATTTGATGAAACGATGTTTACCATAAAAACATAAGCACCAAGCACTGACAAATTTCGACAGCGAAAAGCAGTGCCTCGGTGGCGAAATTGGTCAACGCGTCCACCCGGATTGTGGAAGGTGCGGGTTCGAGTCCCGCCTGAGGCAAGTCGATTTTTTTCAGTGCATTTTTCTAGTATTATATTTACGCGTTTGTAAACGCAAAAATAAATTTATTCCTTAATTTAAACTTTTAGCAGCGTAGCGAATTTTACACTTACGCTCTATCGCGTGTGAAATATACTGAAGGTAAAAGATATGAACAGTCAAACGAGAACCATGTATTCTATACATCAAAATAAGACATATTAAAAAAAAAAAAAATATTGCTAGGAAATGATTTTTATTTTTTGGTGTTAAAAAAATTGCAAATTGTACCGCGCAATGTAAAGAGCTCAACTCGCACGCAACTCGCAAAACCGTGATAATTTTGTCAGACGGGGCGGCCCCGTACGTTAGTGTCCTTGCGCATCGAGTGAGCTACATTGAACGTTTTGAAGCCATTTTTTGTTATGAAATACCATAAAAAATGATATTGTTACTTTGGAAGAGAAAGAATACGCACCGCGCAATCCCGTCTTTAATGGTTACACAAGAAATACTTACGCGCGCTGTTTCACTTGCTACGTTACTTCAGAAAACTGTGCAAAATATGTACACTGCAACATGTGACAGTTTGCGTCCCTTGCGCGCGTGAGTAGCCTTTACATGGTCGCGCTTTCCGTTGACAAAAACGAACACAAGCAATCGTGCGCGTTAGAAAGTGTGGTTAAACAAACTCGTAAAAAATCGGGAGTGGTCACCCCTTTACTTTCGGAAAACGACTCAAAAGTTTTTAGAAACCTTATACTTATTTTGATGTCATACATGCATGTTAAATTTTGGTCACCCATCCGAGTACCGACTGAGCACTTGGTTGCTTAACTTTGGTAATCGACGACTTAAAAGTTGATAGAAACCTTATATTTTGATGTCCAAAACGTATAACTCCGTCAAAATCTCGAGGTCGAATTTTTTGATGATTACAAGACTTCCTCTATACTACGTATACGAGAAAGTAAAAATAACCACGTGCGATTGAGAGTACAGGCTGCGCGCGTGCAATCCTTAGAACGCGCGATAAGATCGTACGTGTAACGGCAAGTGTGGCTTTGTGTGTAAGTGAATGTTACCTGAAGCTCTGCTCGACCCATTTTAGGAATGTGAGAGTGATTATATGTGTGTTAGCTATAAATGATTAAATAATAAAACCGATGACTTGCATATTAGTAAAAAAAACATTTTCAGGGTGTGCGATATCCGATATACCTTGGATATACCCTAAAAATGACAGTGCCAAATAAAACGTATTTGATTCGAACTTCGAAAAGGTTTGGTGTTGATATGAAACTAGGTAGGTCAAAGGTACCTACACCATATAGTACAGGTAATATACATACTATATTGACTCTTGTTCTTCTAATAAATTAATGGCAATCGCGATTGCGACACATAAAGATTACGCATTTCGCCAATGTCAAATGAAAATGTACTTATAGTAACAGACAAATTGTACGGTAGATTGAGTTAAAAATGGAGTCTCTCAACACGTGTTTTTACAACAAGAACTCGGGAGAAACTACTCTTATTATCATATCAATTAAGTGTAATTTGATATGCAGTCGTCTGCTTAGTGGTTTACTTTCAAAAGGCTACGGTTTGATAAAGACATGAATTTAAATACTGACGAAGGTTTTTGCACCCCGACTGTACGTTGCATTTCGAAATTTCTTTTTTATTACATTTCCAGGTTTTCTTGCAACGTAAGCAGACAGCACTGTGCTTTACGAATGAACCATTTGGTGAAATTAAATAGCTTATAGTACCTAGGGTAGTTTGTATTTTTCTGCTTCGTCGATAGCTTTTAAGCGAGATAGGGCACAGCGGAGTAGCTACGCGATTTTGAACATTACTTTACACTTTACAAGAGACGATAATGAAATAACGAAAATTTATAAGAAGTAACCTATGGCAGTATGTCGTCAGCAAGACGTACTGCACCCACCCCAAAAACATTGTGAGCAGGGTGAGAGAAAGAAGACACCCTTAGTTTTATTAGGTAACTAATTTCAAAATTAAATTAACTTTTGAAAAATATATAGCTCAGCTGTCATCAACAAGGCATCACGTTCACTGGTGTTTGTTATGCGAATCTCTAAGCCGTTCAAATATATGAAAACTATTAAAATTTTATACTGTGCTTTTGTCAGCAGCCACCTAGAGTACGCAGTTCGATATGGAACCCATATTATGATATTTATATTAAGAAATTGGAAAAAAATCAAAAAAAGTTTACCCGTTACTTAAATTTAAAATTTTCAAAATGTCATATGATGAACGCTGTTCTAAATTTAATATTTTGCCACTCACTATTAGACTTAACGTTTCAGACGTTGTATTGCATCTCAAGTTGATCAGAAACTTAGTAGATTGTCCCGATCTATTGAATAAAATTACAACTAATATATCTAAAAGAACTCCCCGTGGCAATTCATACAAAACATTTAGTATTAAAGAAGCGTCGGTGGCGTAGTGCGTAAGAGCGTTGTCTTCCGCCCGGGAGGCACTGGTTCGAGCCCCGCCATGTACCAATGTGTTTTCAAATTTGAATTCATATGTACGTTTAATCGACGCTTTTACGGTGAAGGAAAACATCGTGAGGAAACCTGCACAAACCTATGAAGAAATTCTTAGGTTGTGTGTGAAGTCGACTAATCGCCCCTAATGTGGGGTAGGCTCAAGTCCCTCGATGGGGACATTATATGAGCTGTTAATGATGATGAATGATTTAGTATTCCTTTTGTACAAACAACCTACAGACGCAATAGTTTCCTCATTAGAGCATTTTCCACGAGTATCAATGCTGTAAAAAGGTAACTATTTGCGCTAACCTTAAAGGCGCTAACTAATTGAAGACCAACACTGCACTTAGCGCTTTCGTATTTTAAATTAAGAATCGATGTTGATACCTATATGTGGTCGCTTATCTGTTACGAACTGGCCATCAGGCCGGTGAGGTTTTATTCCTTTTCTTACTTTGATGTCTGTGACATCTTGGTTGTCATCCTGGTTCAAATCGCTGTTGGTCGCGGTTATGGTCGCGGTCCTATGTTTTTCTCTTTGTTTTTTAAATTATTGTAAGTAGCCATGTTTTATTAATATAGGTACTATTTTACTTTGAGGTACTCCCCTTTATTCCTTACAGTCCACTTTCACACCAGTTCTTTACATTATCAATAGCTTTAAGTATGCATGATTTCATTTTATTTGAAGGTTTATAAGCTGTTAGCTATCCTGAAAATATGTAAATAAATGAATAAATAAAATTATGCGAGTGATGTTCGAAAATTGCATGTTACCCCTTACCGTCGCCTTAATCTACAATCTGTTCGCACAATAATAGAAGAAAGAAAAATTCCTATCATAATCAAATTGATGGAAGCTGTTTAAATTATTTTGAAGCCGTAACGTGGAGGAGGCTTTACTCAGATTATATACAATTAAAACGGGAAATTCGGGGAAAGTCGTAATAAAACAATAAAATGTGCGTGCCTCTATAAATCGCAGTTACAGGAAACAAATATAATTGTATAGATACGTCTAAGAAACAAAGACAAAGGAATCAAATGTTACTGAGAATTTAATTTGTTTAAATTAGATCTAGTATTATTTTGTATTAAGTGGACCTTGATTAAAATGGTGGTTTTTAGTTAGGAAAGCGTGAAAAAGTTCTACCACGAGACCTCTGGAGCCGATGAATATACTATATAGAACTTTATGATACATACATTACAAGATTTCCTTTATACTACGTATACGAGAAAGTAAAGTAGTGCGCTTTTTTTGTTATACTCTCCAACGGAGTTCATATTTTTTCGTTCATTAGATTATGGAAGCACCTGTTTGTACTATGTAACTTTGTCGCAGTATTGTTAACACAGTATTGCGTTGTTCACAATTCCCATTGACATGATAAAACATTCTCAACTACCTTTGCCTGTATTGATGTGGCAAGGGTTGATATGACTTATTACTGGGGCATTTTATTCAGATAGATAGGTAAATATGTATTATAAGAAGGACTGGACTTATGTAATTAAGAAATAAAGTATAGTCAAACCAGTCAAATAAGATTGAATAGTTATCTTTAATTTGTTAATAAATGATTATGGTTTGTACTTTTCTAAAGTATACTGATAGGTTAAGAAAAAATTATATTAAGAACCAAACGCATAAAACGAAATATGACCTTTTATAAGTAGCCGTGACTAATAACAATTTTGAAGTAAAACAATTGGTTTGCTGACCTGAGCTACTACGAAACGCTACGAGCTACGAGCGAACTACGGACATGCTACGGGCTACGGTCTGGCTACGGTACAATGGAAGTGTCCTCGCTCGCGGAGCCGTCACCTGCCGCTTTCCCAGGGATATCAATTTTCGCCTTTTTAATCGTATTCGATAATTTAGCTCCGTATGAACGATTTAAAATGTTAAAATTTTATAAATTGAGTGATTTTTATTTGTCATGCTGAATTGCTTTGCTTAATATTGTTTTTCTGCCATCTGCAGTGTCGTTGTTCATTGAAAATTAATTTTTACCCTATTTGGTACACAAAATATGGAAAATGACGATAAAAAATGAAAATTCAATCTTGAATATAAAACGTGTCAATGATGTGTATTATATTGGAGCGAGTGTGACGTGTGGCGCGCAGCGATGCAGAAGTACGTCATTGTTGCCGAGGCCTCGCGTACGTCACAGCCAAGCTTCCTAGGTCGCGCAGACGACTTCTAAGAGAACCTGGCTAAATTTCAAAGCGTCCGACATACAGGACGATCGAACCGTAAAATGCTACGAGAAAGTCTAAATCCTTAACCTCATCAGCGAGCGCGGTGGGTTTGTTCACCCCTGCGTCGGGGGTAGTCGGGCGCGGTCGTGGCCGGTCGGGGGTGTCGCAGAGCGCGCGCGCGTGCCCGGCCGCTTCGCCATTGCGACGGAGGCTGTCGTGTGTCGGCGCTGGCCCGTGCGAGCGCTCGTTCCGCACCGCACCGCACCGCTCGCTGCGAGTCCTTGCCGCCGCGAACACGCCCTCGCTCGGCCCGAGACAGCCCGTGCTGCCGCCGATCGCACCAGTGCCCCGCGCAGTGCAAGTGCTGTTAGTGACCGCGCTCCGACAATCGGCGATTGTGGCGCGATGTAAAGAAGCCGCGACCGTGAATCCATGTGTAAGTGTCGTTGCGTATGTACTCCTCATGGCGATTGACGCCGGTAACGATTTTCCGCATGCTAACGCCGCTGCCGAGTGGCATTCGGAATAAAAATGAATGAATTAAGCCCGCCCGGGGACTGCTATTGTATTTTAACCTCTACCCGGAGGAGATACGGGCGCGCACGTGCGCCGTTCACCCCGATCAAATGAATCCTTTCCTTAATTTTCTCATTAGCTCGAGAACAATAAATATACAGATACTGCTTATCGTAGCGATCCTGCCCTGAAGTGTCAGAGGTGCTGTCAGTAGTGTATCGGCTTCAATGTAACAGGTGTCGACGAAGCCGATGAAGTTTGACATTGAATCACGGATTGTTATAAAAATCAATATGAATTCGTACACAATGAGATGCTGTAGGAATTTATGCACAACTCTTGTGTGCCTAAACAGAATATTGATGAGATAACGTCCTCCTTTGCTTTAATTTCATTGTGCTATGGTTCACAATTCAAGTCTTTTTTTATTTACTGTCGCTATTCGCTATCTTTCACACTTAAGAATTCCTTTTCATTCCATGGAACGTGCTCTATTTTTCTCTCGACAAAAGACTCGCCGTCACTTTTAGCTTACATTTATTGAGTAGGTAATATACGAGTACCTCGAAGAAGTAGCTAATTCCTAGTTATTAATATCTAGGAAACAAAAACACCATAATCCTGAGTCCTGTAAATCAATTGTTTTGTAGAAGAACAAAAGAATGCGGGCGGGCATGCTGAATAACTTCAGCTGTTGTAAGAAAAAGCGGTTAACCTCCTCAAAAATATATTCATTTTTGCAACTATCAATAGACACGGTAAAGAGACATTATTTCAATATCGTGTGGAAACTTTGCATGAATGTTAGACTGAAGAATACGCGGGAACAGAATCCGCCACAAGTTCCCGTGGGATAGTCTGAAGTCCACGGATACTAAGTTGCTATTGGAAACGGATAATTGATATTATCGTTCCAGCTATATAATGTTACTAAGTTTTGCCCGCGGTTTTGCTTGCGTTAATGTAGGTTGAAATTATAAAATCACTAGTGTATCTTCAGGGTCCAATCCTTTCTGTGTTCTTTGGTCCAATCTATGTCTGCAATAAAACTCACCAAAACTACCGGTTTATGTATAAAAGGGTAACAAAAAAAAAACTAATTTTCATTTCTCACACTCAGAAAGTAGCGTTTGTTTGATCTGAGTATTGGGTGGAACACGCTGATTCCCACCACGGGCCGGGAAAAACTCATAGTAATTGCTTCCTTCCCTAGAGCGCTAAATGAATTTTAAAAATAGAACTGTATTTGGTTAGTGAGTATTCTCTGAAATTCGGAGGGATGGTTGGCGAAAGTGACGCGGTGTGTTCCAAATTTAAAAAGAATCCTTATATATTAGGGTTGTTGACACCATTAACACACAAATAAATTACAAGGCGTTTAAGTGTTAAATTGGTAAAAGGTCGTCATTTTGTGTTAGAAAGTCTCCATCGTTTCAAACTCTCTAGATTTAGATTTTTAAGCGTATCAAAATCATTTAATATTCAGTCAGTTGACTACACGAATTTATGACGTCACAAATTCGTAATGCCATACAAAATCTATGGAAGAATAATTGTTTTGAAAAAAAGTATGTCAACTGACTTAACAGGGCACATCCGTGGTGGTCAGCGACCATGACGAGATGTGTTCCAAATTTAAAAAGATTCTTTAATCTTACATACTAATATCCACATGAGTAAATAAGCTTTTACTCTGTTCCGTTTATCTACTCATGTGCTAATAACTCTCTAATCTGTGAAAAAGACATTTTTATGAATATTTTTATCAATAAATATTTTAGAATAAAACTACTTTTTAATTTTCTTGTATTCGAAATGAAAAGTACAACGCTTAACACGGGTAAACGGAGTCAATTCTCATATGAGGACGTAGTTGGCCGTCCGAGTTTAATAGTCCGAGTAGTTACCCGTCTTTAGCACTCTACTTTCCACCCTTGTCAAGCAATATACAATTTCGCACCTATAATATTATTATATTAGGTGTGATAAATATTGATAATACGATCTAGAATCTATGCCAACTAATATTTGCTGTAATATATAAAATTTGCTATGGCGGCCTTGTTCTAAATTGCTATGTCCATAGAAATTAGAACAGCAACAATATCTGTCTAATTACTTGAATATCATGAAATTATGACTCCAAATTAATACTATGAAAAATAAGTTTTACTACTTAATATTTCTTTATTACTTTAGGTACAATTTCCAAGCTTATTTTAAATTTTCCTTCATCCGTTCATAAGTCTACCAGGAGACTCTGTTCTGAGAAGAAACAGGGAGGAAGAAAAGTCAGAAAGATTGTTTCTTCCTTTATAATTTTCTTAGTATTGATTTGGAGTCATAATTTCATTATCTTCAAGTATAAAGACTAATACTAGATAATAATTAAAAGTTTGTAATAAAAAGGTTTGTAACCTTAGAATTAAAGTTTTTTATTGTAAATTAAAAATTATTTACAAAGGAGAACCTACCATAATATTAGAATGTGACCACACATTTTTATGGTCTAAGTATTTCTGAAATGAAAATGATTCGAGGTGCCTATTTGATAAAATCTATTGTAACTTAGGATCGCATTTGAAGTAATATACAACATATACTAGATATCTACTTGTTAATCAATCCACCTTTGGCCTAATATATTGAAATTCCAATTATAAACTAATTACAGCTCTTAAACAGCGGCCAAAGTTTCATGGCGTCGCTTTATAGCAAATATTTGTAATTGGCAGCAATATTGGACCAGTGACGTTGGTTTGAATATTTAATCTTAAATTTCGATTGGAGAACTCGACATAAGCTTGTTATACTAGCTTTTACCCGTGACTTCGTCCGCGTAGAATAGTTATTTCGGGCAGCGTTTAAATTTTCTTCTTATTTCTTCTAACCCAAGCGCCATATACCAATATTCACCGATTTTACTTTAAAAAATGACAGATTTCCATACAAACTTTTATCCCTCATTTTACCCCTTTAGGGATTGAATTTCCAAAAATCTTAAAATACCTCTTTCTTAATTGCTAACTGAAAGGCCATGTACTAATTTTTATGTTATATATATTTTACTTTAAAAAAGACGGATTTCCATACAAACTTTTCACCCCCTTTTTACCACCTTCGAGGGTTAATTTCCAAAAATCCTTTCTTAGTGCTCCCCTGGACCTCATAAGGAACCTACATACCATCAAATTTGGAATCTCTAGACCCTGCGGTTTGGGCTGTGCGTTGATATGTCAGTCAATCAGTCACTCAGTATAATAAGTTTTTTTTTAAATTGTTAAAACACGCAAGTTGTTTTTGTGTGAAAATATACATGTACGTACCATAACTATAGTACACCCACGTTCGAGAGATAAATATAGGTACTGAACATTCTTTATATTTCTAATTCATTAAAAATCTTTATTGCAGGTTCTAGAGGCACATATTCTTGAATGAGTTTCAAGAAACAACGCCGACTTGAGCGTACTTATGTCTCTATCACTTTGTGCTTGATAGAATGTGACAAACGATTCTTAAGACATGCTTGACTTCTGAGTGTCATTCTGTAATACGGGTCTAGTCTCACAGAACTTTAATTCATAACATCGTTATAAAGGTGAGGCTGCAAATATTTTTTATTAATTTACATTTTGAGCGGCTAGATTTTTTTGGCGACAGTACTATATGGCTTAAATTGTCAGATGTGGCTTTATCTGTAAACAAATATTACCTAAGGCTCTGCTCACTTTTCGGATTTGATACCCCTTTTATGAAGGTGACAGTCTGGTAATCTATCACTATTTGGAGGCACTGCGTGGTCTATACTGCCATGAGTGGCTTTATGTGTAACAAAATGTTACCTAAGGCTGTAGGTAACATGTAACAAGAGTGATCGATTGTTGTATGATTACAAGCCTGATCGATTGTTGTATGTATGTAATTGCTTGGATCATTTGAATTTGGCACCCCTGATTTAGAAGGCGGATTTCTGGTTTCTCCACTTAATTAATAAAGCGTAAAAGCCTACTTGAAATGACTTGGTTTATTTCTAATTTAAAATACGATTACGAACACTCTGGGTTCATTAAAATTTACGAAGCAATTATACGTAACGGCTATTTTATATTCATTCAATGCAATAGAAATTGAAACAGTTTTAGTAATATTTTTATAAGGTTAGGAATAAATATTTTATTTTAATAATTATTATGCTGAGATGGGGAAGAAATAGCGAAAGAAACTCCACAGCTTACAATTTTGTAATGATTTCAAAACATCATACAGGTCAACAGATAATAATAATATAATTAAAATTACAGTTTACATGCGTCAATTTTGGGCAGTTATTACTCCTACGCTTTTGGATCATTTATACAATAATGTATCTTGTAAAAAGCTTTTCTATATTATTTAGTTAATCACATTAGTGAATTAAGTAGAGCATCACAAACTTATCTGAACCGGTACACACGATACGATTTACACACGGTGTTGACACTCGTAAAATAAGTCATTAGTTGTTTTATTTATGTTGTACAAATCATTTTTTATAAGAAAATAATAAATAATATACGTATAATAAAGTAGACTTAAACTTACAAAGGCTTATTTGGTAAACAAAATTGTTGGCATGGATGTTCTTAACCTCACTAGGTGGAGTTTCTCCCTAGTTATTGTTGTAAGAACACGTAGTGAGACTCTATGTTATTCAATGGATCGTACAATTTTAGTGTATAATGATGGAATGGTCGCGAATGCCGCGAAGATTCATAAACTGTAGAAATATTATTTCGGTTGGCGGTAGACATCAACTGTGCGAATACAGAAACTGCTTAACGTCCATAATTAGTCAATAATTACATACCTACCGATATCTCAGTGTTTAACTCAGGCACACATTATGTTGTTAATTATGTGCTCTCAGGGTGTTCTTAATCTCAAGACTCTGATAAATTGTTCAGGTCCATACAAGGACATACTCAGAATAATAGCTCAGTAATGTTGAGAGGAAAGGGGTCGCTATAGGGGGAGGTTGGAGGCGACTACCGGGCTGCGGCCCTTTTGACGTGTGTATCAACAATGTTGATAGCTCAGAACTGCTCAGAATTTTAATCTCAACTCAGTAAAGTCCGATCTCTTAACAGATGTGAGACTTTGTTTAGTTATCATCACATATACAATATTATCTACAGTAATCGCTTTGCGTGGTTGAAGCAGATCTAATTTTATAGGTTTTGCGACAGGAATGTTTAAAGTGAAAAAGTAGGCGGCTTATATTTATTGCCTGTCAAACTAAAACCGACCATTAATAATGTTACTAATTGTATTTTTCCAACGGGCTTTGTTTTTCAAATAAGTCAGTCGTCCCTCTTTTGTTTGAAACAAATACTTTTTTGAAGCGAGTGTTTTTCTTTAGGCCGCAACTTTGATTAGTAAAAGGGAGTGCTACGCTGGAAATAATTGAACTATGAGAAAGATTTCCAGCTACTCAATTTATTATTATTTATGACATTTAACTAGTTTAATTATGGGATATTAGTATAATAAGGACAATAAATGATAATAAATAATCAGTAAAATAACATGTTACCAAAAACATTTTCGTGTAAAATGTTGCCAAGACGAGACCATATAGCTCGCACTGTCAAAAAGTTATCAGATCTCATGTAGAGCCAAGTTTCTAACTCTCCACGTCCTGACTCTAGAACCCCTAACTTTACTAACTCTATTCTTTAATCAAAATATGTGTGTGCCGAACAAAACCCTTTTGAATAGTTTATATTTTTTTATTGTTTTGGCTTTTTAATGTATTTATGTTACCATGGGGATTATTGGCTTAACTTTTAAAATATTTTATTAAAATGTGGCTTGGCCGTTTCGTCACATGGGCGTAATTAACAGTGGATTAATTTATATACTTACGCCTATGTAACAGTAGCGAAACCGTCAAGCCACATATTTTGATTAAGATGTAGAGCTTGTAACGTAGAGGGCTTGTAGAGTTAGAAGCTTGACTCTACAAGAGTACTGACAACTTTAAGACAGTGCGAGCGATATTGTCTCGTCTTGGTAACATTTTACATGAAAATATTTTTGGTGGGGCGTGATTTTATTGTTGTTTGTGTAAATTTGGTTAGCTAGTTATAGCTTACATACAAAATTTCAGTTTTCTTGGACTTCGGACCGTCCCCTAAGAATTTTGATGTTAGGTCAGTGTGTTAGATGACGTCGAGGTTTTTTTTAAATATCTATAAAATCTAAAGTATAAAAGCTATGCAATGGTTCAAAAAGGGTTTCCAGTAAAGGTGTGCCCTTGCGCTTCGCCTGGCTCACCTTATGCCCCCAGACTTTTGCACAACAAAAATGAATTGAATATTTTGGAGGGAACTTACTTATTGCTTAACAGCTTTGTAGCCATATCAGCAAATATATTAGAAATATAATAAAAAAAATCTCATTAAATAAGGTGTCTCAATAAGAGTGCACTTTTTCATTTACAAATTAAAACACCTATTTTTTGAATAAGTTGTGTTATTTATATTGCATTGTAAAGAAGACATGTGTACATTGTCTCTGGAATTTTTCCGGACACCTCTATCGCCCTCTATAGTCGGTCTCAGTACCTATTTTCTACTTTTAATTTTAATTTTATGAAACAAAGGACTTGACTTCCCGCAAATTAATTAATGTACTTACAAAAAATCCAGTTTCATTTTATGTTAGTATAGGGCCAATTACATTTCAGAAGAGTATGATTTTTAGGATATTAATCTCATTATGTTAGTTTAATATGGACGGAATTTATCATTACTTAACGTGATATCGGAAGCATGTTGGTTGAGGCCTAACACTGAAACAAATTAATTTCTCTTACATACTCTTTGTAAATACAGTTAATATCTTCATTATGAATACAATTTCCCTGTAAGAAGCGAACAATATATTTTTGGGGACATACTCTGTAAATAATTCTAATTGGTTTTTGAAAATGTACCTACAGAATTAATTTCGTTCTGTGACAGAAAATTAATTATATTAATCACTTTAACTATCGTAAAAGACGAGGAGGTCGAAGACACCGCGGTCGATCGCTTAATTCAAGCTACTAAGTTCATGGTTGATATTCGGATGGGTGACTAAAACCAATTCGATTTTCTTCCTGGCTTCGGAATGCACGTTAAGTTGATTGACTCGGCTGCAGTCGAAAAATAGCTGCCGTGAAAACAAGTCACGTCAGATGGCAGAAATGCTGACTAGTGATATTAGGCTACCTTTATCAGGTTAACCACACAGAGAAGAAGCTCGTAAAAGTTAAGCAACTAAATATTATATATGGGCGGTTTTAGGCTGGGTAAGCATTTTTTTTCATGTCGAGAAAATCTTCCATTTTGAAAAGTGTCGTTCGTCGGATGTCGGAATTTCTTCTTCCCCAGAAGAAGAAGAAGTCACATTTAACGTGGAATGTGAAGTAAAGATTTCAATATCAAGACAAACCCCAAATAAATTCAGAATAGAGTAGGGGAAAGAAGCAGTGTAAAGATTTAAAGTTAATCCATTAGATACGTTCCGAGGTTTGCCGACGCAAATATTTGGAATTTTGGAATTTACTTATTAAGCTGCCAATTTTTTTACGCACTATTACGTTATTAACTTTCTAATTCCATGAATATTGGGATTATTTTAATTAAATTTAACTGAGACTGTATTATTTAAATTTTATGAATATAATTTGATAATTTATGACTTTATTTATCGTATTTTTTGCTATTTATATATATTTATCGTTTGTGTGCATAACATTGACAGATTTGATTGTGAGTGGTATTTTGCAGTCAGATTTTTTGTGTCTGTGCGTTTTTCTTAGCGAAGAACATAACGACGGATTTACAAACAAATTCAATAATAAAGTTACTTAAACAATATAAATAAAGATATCCGACGTTATTTAATATATCTTCCTCCTTTCGTTCGGTTGGCTGCTACATTAACTCGACGTCACAAAATAGCGAACACAATGATATTGGTTGTTTTATCAGCGGACATCTTTCGATAGCAGTCGGGACCCGTCTGTGAGCTACACGAAACTAAAAACGAAATGTTATTTCTATTTACTGAAAACAAAATCAAACTTATATTGAATGCAGTTTCTTTTTTTATTTTTACCTTGATCCGCATTAATATTCTTTGCGACCGATCGCCAACCACACGTCATCGCTCCTTTTTTTTTGTTGACGCGGGAAGGACAAATGCATTTACGCATAGTCCCTGCGAAACAAAGTACCAACCGCATATGTGGGACTCGAGGTAAAGGTGTTCCCTCCATACCCATTAAACATCCTCCCCGGCCTCGTACTTCGATAGTACTTCGATAACTTCTGATGTGAGGCATTGCGGAAAATTTAAACTTTTTGTCGTTTTGGGTCAAAGTTAAACCTTAAGGCTAATGTTTCCTGATCTCACTATATACAGGATGTAAAAGACATGAGCAGTCAAACGAGAACCATGTATTCTGCTCACCGTCAAAACATTTTTCTTCCTTTAGACTATGCCTGGGAAATTTATAGTTACGATTTTATTGAAGGTCAAAGTCATAATTTTTTTTTTCATTTTTTTATGAAAACGTATTCTATACGTTATTTCTTAATTATTGTCCAAAGAAACATTATCATTTTTTTTAGTATTTCATAACAAAAAATGGCTTCGAAATGTTAGCGTTCAATGTAGCTCACTCGATGCGCACGGACACTAACGAACGGGGCCGCCGTCAAGCAAAATTATCGCGGTTTTGCGAGTTGCGTGCGAGTTGAGCCCTTTACATTGCGCGGTACACTTTGCAATTTTTTGTAACACCAAAAAATAAAAATCATTTCCCAGCAATATTTTTTTTGAAATATGTCTTATTTTGATGTATAGAATACGTGGTTTTCGTTTGACTGCTCATGTCTTTTACACCCAGTATATATATCAGTCATACAAATAGATGTTATGATTTAAACAACTTCCATATTTGTATTAGCGACTTCCCTAGATGTAAATTATACCTACATCACTTTTTACGCTGTGAATATAGTATCTAACAATCCATTCAACTTCCTTGTACTAATGCGGCTTCACTCGTATAAGGAAACGATTTGTTTTGTTGCCTTACTGAAATAAATGTAAAAAATATATTGACACAATATTCCACCATTGTTGCGGTTTTCCCGCATGGACTTAAGATTATAACCATGGGAACGCCGCCATGAATGTATGGACAAAGCAATGGACAAAGCAATGCTGTGTGTTTTTTATCCTCAAATTTCATCCTAATCCTTAAGAGCGTGCATTCATCGAAGTACCAATAATATTTTTTTCGTAGTATTGTTGTTAGATACGCATGCCCATGTGACCCCAAGCACACATAGACATTGCTTGCAAAGCGATAGGTCCACTAGCTGGGAAGACCTGGTGTGTACACTTGAAAAATGAGCGCGAGCTCCAATTTAGACCATTTTTGAAATAAATATTAAAAATATCTGCTTGCATATAACATTGTTATAATATCTAGCATTATATGTATTATTATACCGGGTGGAATTTTGTAATGCCACCTAAAGGGAAAGTGCTCTTAATACTGTAGACAGAAAATGTTACTCAAATGAAACATTCCTTTATTTTTGAAAAGAAAGAAAACTGCGTTCAAAATTTTTCGAAAATTCGCTTGCCACACCCGGGAATCGAACCAACTAAAATCTGTAAAAATTACAACCTGTACTTTCAGAGTTTCCTTTGAGTAAAATTTTCTATCTACAGTATTAAGAGTACTTTCCCGTTATAGTATAGTACGAAATTCCACCCTGTATAGTAAGTATTTTAATATACTATACAAAAAAATACACCGATGTGTGCGTAATGCGCATGTGTGGCATGAAGAATAGTACTGCAGTCTGACAGTTGCTGTCTTTTCTACGTGACTGACAGGCCTCCTTAGGCCGCCTGCGTGTACGTGAAATGGTCTCGTCTATCTATCTCGCTCTAATATACGCGTTAGTATGCTCTTTTTCTTCTACATTGCCGATGTACCGTTTCCTATATCTATGGTATGTATCGTAGCAAGTGGAAAGAAATGATTCTGTCTACCATTATGGGAGTAACGCGTGAATGTTTGAAAAATGTATCAATTTAAATACAAAAAATGTATCAATTTAACGAGAAACAAACAGAGATGCATCAATAAATTATACCTAAATGAAATGAGTAAAACAAAGAGTACAAAGAAATCATTAGTATTTCAATATTGACTTAATTTCTTACGAAATCAATCGAGTGGCATTAAATTAAAATTACCGTTTTTAATATAAAAAACGACTTCATCAACGTTTTTACTATCAGTTAAACTCCGTCAGAGTGCCGACCTGCTCATTTGTATCGTTAATTGTACCTTTTCACCGGTCTTTGTCTCACAAATGACCGATTCCCTCTAGTTATCGTGCTGTCTCGTTTTTTGTCTCTGTTTTTGAGTGTCGTGCGACGAGGGGGCTACGAGGGCTAGGAGTCCTCAGCTCCTTGACAATAAAGTCTACTCTTAGATAGCCAAGTAAATACTACTTTACTTTACACGTCGTAATGAGATTTCCAATATGCTAAAAGTTAAAATTCCTGTTTTGTTTACAACCGTCTAGCCACTACTGCAGCCTACGAAAACTATTCATTAAAAAAAGTGATAAGCTAGCTGTTACTATTATTAACTACTCATCAAAATGGCAGTTGAAACAAATGTGTAAAACTCCACTTACTCGGCTTCCCCTAGATCTCCAGGAATCCATCAGGAAATCAAACTCGTTTGATAGCACAAATGTTAAGCAATAAGGTCCAATTTATATCGGGCACAAATTTAATATTGTGTCTACAAAAAAATATTTTGCAAGCCAAAGCTCTTTTTAAAATAAATATACTTACTAAACTTGAAATATATGTGTAAATTTTTATATGCAACTAGCGGCCCGCCCCGGCTTCGCACGGGTGCAATGCTTATGTAAATATGCATGTATTATACATATAAACCTTCCTTAAGAATCACTCTATCTATTAAAAAAACCGAATCAAAATCCGTTGCGTAGTTTTAAAGATACAAGCATACACAGGGACAGACAGACGGCGGAAGCGACTTTGTTTTATACTATGTAGTGATAAAGAGTATAACAATAAACACCAAAAAATGTATTCAAAGATCAATTTTAGCAAAAGGTCATCAAATCGTGTTCGGTTACGTTAGGTTAGAACTGCGACCTAAGGTAAGCACAAGTCGAGCATGTTACAGCAGCGACCGGCAAAGCCTCGTAAACCATAATCTTAAAAAATCGGGAGTGGTCTCCCCTTGACTTTCTCGTATACTGGAAATGACTCATAAGATGAAAGAAACCTTACATTTTGATGTCATACATGCATTGCATATTAATTTTTGGTCACCCATCCGAGTAACGATCGCGCACTTGGTTGCTTAACTTTCGTGATCAACAACTCAAAAGTTGATAGAAACCTTAAATTTTGATGTCATACTTGCATGTTAAATTTGGTTGCAATAAACTAAGACACACTGATACCCACACAGACTTAATCCAAAAACGGTATTTTTGGACTCTGGGAGGTTCAAAACGTGTAAATCCGTCAAAAACTCGAGGTTTAATTTTTTGACAATTACAAGACTCCCTCTATACTACGTATACGAGAAAGTAAAAATGTCTGCATGTTTTTATTATTACCTAGATTAAAATTATGGTGATACATATTTTTGGTGATCGATTACTATTTTTAAATAATCACTTCTAAACTTAACATGAGTTAACGTAATCTAATGCCGTCAATTCCCGTTTTTATTGATGTTACTAATTGATATGCAGAAAAAATACACTAAAAAAAATCGACCTGCCTAAGGCGGGAATCGAACCCAGCATCTTCCGCAACGCAGCCGCCCGGACTGCTGAAGATGCTGGGTTCGATTCCCGTCTGAGTCTGATCGATTTTTTCAGTGTATTTTTTCTAGTATAAAAAATATTTACGCGTTTGTAAACGCAAAAATTATTCCATTACTATTTGTTGGTTAACAGTGGCTCTTTAATCCTTCTAATCTACTAATATTATAAAAGTGAAAGTTTGTATGGATGTCTGGATGTATGGATGGACGTGTGTTTATTACTTTTTCACGAAAAAACTACTTAATCGATTTTCACGCAACTACAATATTATAGCTCATAGATCAGAATAACATACAGACAATAATTTATACTAATCCTGCACCGACGAAGTCGCGGGCAGAAGCTAGTTTTACTAAAAATGGTGGCAAATTACACATCAGCCATTTATATCCATGTTTTTCATATGATATCCAAGATTAATTTCCTGTGAGCTCGCGGCATCGCTTAGACGATTCGCGAGTGAAACGGAAGCCTGGATACGTCGCTTTGCTAAAATTAGAACGCTTATCAATCACCTTGGAGTTTGGTTGGCATGTGTAAGTGAATGTGCTTAACAATATATTTACATGCTCCTGTGTTGCCACGAGAATAGCAAATATTGCAAATGATATATTGTTTGGAAATATTATATTCGCACAATTTGTTACTAACTTTTTACGCAAACTGAGTTACGACGAGGCTGAAAAACTTATGAATGTATCCACATAGCAAACACACACACACACACACACACGCAAACGCAAGGCTTTCCTTTTTAACCGACTTCAAAAAAGGAGGTTCTCAATTCGACTGTATGGTTTTTTTTTTGTTTTTATGTTTGTTACCTCATAACTCTTTACTGGGTGCACCGATTTTGAAGATTCTTTTGAACTTTGGAAGCTGGTGCTAGTCACGTGGTCCCATTTTTTGATCGACATCTGACTAGTAGTTATTGAGTTAGGTATCTCTAATAATGCCTAATTCATTGATATCGATGATATCGTAATCTTATCTCGAGATTGTTTCCTGAAAATTTCTATACTTAAAACACTAAACAGCAAAAAAAATTAAATAAAAAAAAGCGCCTTCAAAACTAAAAACGGGAGAAATAAACTATTTTGTTAACATTTAGATTTTCATAAAATTCGATCATTCGATTAAACCAATTTTGAAAACTTTTGTGCCACTGCCGTAGTGACCTCAGAAACGTGTTTTTCATACTCTTCCACAGCCTCTTCTGGTGATGAAAATCTTTGTCCGCGTAATTGGTTCTTAATTTTTGGAAACAGAAAAAAGTCACAAGGTGCCAGGTCAGGACTGTATGTAGGATGGCTCATAAGTTCTATGTTTTTCACCTTCAAAAATTCGTTTGTCTGTCTAGCCGTGTGGGAATTAGCATTGTCGTGATGCAAGTCGTGGTACCAGACCCATAAAATATATCAAAATTATAAAAAATAAGTTGTTCTGAAGAAAACTTTTGTATTAATTTACCTTTAATACAAGCATTGAAATGTATACAACGATTTTTAGTTTTGAAGTAGTTTTTTTTTTAATTATAAATAATTTACTTTTAATTGGTGTAGGTGGATGTAAAGTAAGTGCTTTGGATAGTCATCAAATTCGGTTTACAACTCCAAGTTATCGATTATTAACGTTATGACAAGGTGTTGCCTGTTATTTTTCAGAATAATAAAATACTATAGTTCTTAACACTGTTAAACTTTCAGGAAACTATCTCGAGACTTTGATCTTTAAAACAAAAATGGAATCATCGAAATTGGTTAACAACTTTTGATTAAATCGACACATAAATTTGGAAAAGTTGGAAAAGTCCATAATTATTGTGAATATTATATTATATATTTTTAGGAATCAGGAATGGAATAAAATAAAAATAAAGAATTATCATCGTAACTTAAAACAATTTTACTTTCAATTAGATTTTCACAACAAGTAACAAGCGATTGCACAGAAAACAACTCTTTACACAATAACCGAATAATAAGGATGAAACAAATGACTAACTGCAAATCACATCATCACCACTTCAACCGACCTCACTCTACGACGTCCGACAAGCAAATGGGCTGAGAGCGAACTAACGATTGCTTTTATTGCGGCGTTGTGGTGACGTCATGATTCGCAACGATTCATTCTTCATTTCTGCTAACACGGCCTATCCTGATCATGCGCCGTCCTCGGCCGCATTTCACAAGATATCTTCATGGAAGACCTCAACAGGGTCAACCTGAGCAGACAAGGGCCCAGCACCGGCGTCATCATTGTCTTCAGCTTCGAAATCTGTCGATGAGAAACAACATGAACACAAAACTTTTTTGTAAAGTTGCCTATTCTTTCATTCCTCACACAATCAAGGCCCTCTTTCAATGATACACACGATGCTATTTCTTAACTTCTTCTACTTCACTAACAATCATCGTATTACAAGCTTCATCGACCACACACATCGCTTATTCTCACAATTCTACGTACAAGGCTAAGCCATACGAGATTGCAGGACCAAAGTCCAACACATATCAATGGATATGGATACAAATTTGAAACCCAACATATATCGAAAGATATGTCTGTAAGGTAGTGCGCGCAATCAGGGCGCGCAGCAGGGCGCGCAGGTAGGACGCGCAACAGGGCACGCAGACAGGGCGCGCAAGCAGGGCGCGCATGCAGGGCGCGCAGGTAGGGCGCGCAGGCAGGGCGCGCAGGCAGAGGCACGCACGTGGATGGTGCGCGACTGCCGGGTAGGCAGCACGCAGACTGCGACGGACCCGGCCACGCAGCTCAGGAACTGGCGCAACCGCTCGGCGCCTCCATCTGTCAGACGCTCGGCCTGGCTCGGCCCTACATCGGTAATTAAGAAGGTACTGCAAGGCCGGAGCCCAACACATATCGTAAGATATGTCTGCAAGGCCGAAGCCCAACACATATCGTAAGATATGTCTGCCGGTTCGAAGAAGCGAGACCACGCATCGAATGATACGTCTGCCGGTTCGAAGAAGCGAGACCACGCATCGAATGATACGTCTGCCGGTTCGCAAGAGCGAGACCACGCATCGAATGATACGTCTGCCGGTTCGCCGAAGCGAGACCACGCATCGAATGATACGTCAGCCAGTTCGCAAAGCGAGACCACGCATCGAATGATACGTCTGCCGGTTCGCAAAGCGAGACCACGCATCGAATGATACGTCTGCCTGTTCGCAAAAGCGAGACCACGCATCGAATGATACGTCTGCCGGTTCGCAAAAGCGAGACCACGCACGTCATAAGACGTGCAACCCAGTGCCGCTCGTCCATCCCACTACATAGGTATGCCACCCACTAGTCCGCCGACATCTCTGCACGGCACCTTTCGCGCCTGGGTAAACGCTCCTTTGATCCACGCCAGAGCGCCACGTGACTTGCAAACATACACACGCACACATAGACGTTCGCAAGTAAGAACTGTAACATAAGAGCGTTAGGTAAACCACAAACTTATTTTCGAAAAATTCTGCACAATTCTCGGGACACCATTTCCCTTTCTATATTCGATATCAAAATTAAAATCCCGTAGACAAATCATCCAGCGTGCAACCCTTGGTTACTTAATTACTCTTCCACTATATTGACATTGGCAAAACGCGTAACGTAAATGTATAGCGACGCCATTAATTAAGAATAGAATAGAATAGAAGAAAAGTGAGAGCCGAATCGCATATTAGGGAAATCGCGCTCGCCACTATCTATCAAAACGTCCACAGGTGTACCCTGAATCACTGCGGTGGTGATGTCAATATTTTTGAAGAATTATTTAACTCATTACACAAATCAACTGTGCGTCGACCAGTACCACGCCCCTGTGAGCGAGCCTTGGCAAAACAGTCACTTTCCTTGTAACCTGTCTTTTTACACAAAGAACATGTACCTAATTTTTGAGCTAGGGGTATCCCCAATTTCCCCGGTCGCAGTATTTCTAATACGAGCACGGTCAGACGGGTTTGGCGTTACACTCGCAGTATTTCTAACATGAACACGGTCAGGCGAGTTTGGCGGTACACTCACATTATTTCTAACACAAACACGGTCAGACAGGGTTGGCGTTACACTCGCCGTATTTTCCTCGATGGCATTTAGTCTAGACACTATCGCGTTTAATGTCTCCGCCATCGAATAGTAACACGTTTGAGACCCGCGACGGCTTTTGTGACGATTTTCCGATTTTGTGACGGTAGCGGCATAATAAATCGAATCCCTGCAACCGCTTGTTATTTTCTCTTTTAAACTTAAAAAACCTCTAATGTAGGCGTAGGAAGTATTATCCCACTTCTGATTTTAGGAATCAGGAATGGAATAAAATAAAAATAAAGAATTATCATCGTAACTTAAAACAATTTTACTTTCAATTAGATTTTCACAACAAGTAACAAGCGATTGCACAGAAAACAACTCTTTACACAATAACCGAATAATAAGGATGAAACAAATGACTAACTGCAAATCACATCATCACCACTTCAACCGACCTCACTCTACGACGTCCGACAAGCAAATGGGCTGAGAGCGAACTAACGATTGCTTTTATTGCGGCGTTGTGGTGACGTCATGATTCGCAACGATTCATTCTTCATTTCTGCTAACAATATATATATTTTCACGATATTAAAAAACTACTAAACCGAATTATGTAAATTTTTCATGAAACCATTTTGAAAGTATGTACTCCCTCTTAATGAAAAAAGAATTTTCCTCCTCCCCCTTTTTTTGATGAAGCCGATTACAAAAGCCGTTATAAATGTAATTTTACGAAATTTTCGCTCTCAACACCACAACAGATTGTAAATTCTCTATCAATGCCCAATAGCGTTAATTACAACCCGCATCAGCTAAAACCAATTTATTATCGGTGTCTTAAGTGGGTTTATTTATTACTAATTTGAGCTGTGTGCCGACCGTTATTGGAAACCCGACGTTACGGAGTCGAATAATGAAAGGAGGCGATAGAGAAAAACGGGCGAAATGTAGATGAGAACAGCCATAGAGGCGAAAGCAAATGAATTTTCCGGTGAAATGGAAATACATTTTTGAAGAAATCTCTAGCGGAGTCAGCCGTTTTTGCTTTGTTATCGATTCTTAGACATTATGTATGAGGAAGATGATTTGTTAAGGGCTTAAACAGGGAATCATTCGCGGATCTGTAATATATGTACATAACAATAGTTACTTGTTTAACAAGTGAGCAAAATTATTTTTTGCTGCGAGTGCAGATTTGTAATCACGAACAAGCCAAGTAGTCTAGTATCGAATTACGAGCGAGTATAAATACACTAACACACGCATAGATTTATAATTACTAATTAGTCTAAGGGTTTGGTTGCTAAGCGACCGCTTTTATTTTAAGTAAGTTAACAATAATAATTGCCAGACCAAACTTTAGAAAGGGTACTTTTATAAGCGATTAGAACATTGAAACCGGTCATAAGAGAAATAAAAGTACGTAGGTACAAACAAATAAATTTTTAATTTCTAAATGCGACATTTTCATAAAGGGGCATTACTTTTACAAAAAGGTCAAGGGTACCTAATTTTAAGGAAAATCAAGATTTTTACTTCTATATTTGTTTTCTCAACTTCAATGAAAGCCTTTTTCTTTAAGTAATTAAGCGGTAAAATATTTCTGACGTAAAAACTTGTCGGACGTGCCTCGAAAATAAAAAATAGGCACGAACTTTTGTAAGAAGGACGGCGTCTACTTTTTTTGAGTTATTATAATTTGCATGCTTTTAGTATTTAGATAAAATTGTTTTAGGGAAATCGTTTGAGTTATATTGTTGGAATTTGGATCTTAGACTCCGCGCAAATGAGTCCATTTAGTTGAGCGTTGGACTCTACTAAATGGACTCATTTGCGCAGGGCCTAAGATCCAAATTTCAAGGTCTCTGTATGCGTTAGTGCCGGCACTCGTTAGTTGTACGTTCTTCATAACGATCGCAGCAGTGAAGCTACTAAATGCGCGGCTGGTACTTGGATTGGTGAACAAAAATATTTCAACTCCATTTTACAAGGCAACTTGAAAAAAAATCTGACACCACGGTAACCTGTACAAGGTTAACCGCACGACTAGAACGAATTTCGAACTTCCTCCTTTTTTTGAAGTCGGTTATTTTTTATATAAATTACGAGATAGCAAACACGCTTGCAGTCCACCTGGTGTTAAGTGGTTACCGTCGTCTATAGACACTTACAATATTAAGAGTAAATAAATTAACACTGCAAGCGCGTTGCCATCCTGGGGACTAAGATGTTATGCCTTCCATGCCCAGTAATTACATTGGCTGCCTTTCCCTTCAATTCGAAATACAGCGAACTGCTTCACGGCAGAAATAAGAAAGGCGGTGGTACCTACCCAGACGACCCTACTTATGAGTCTACCACCTAGTAAAGTGGTCGCTTTCGTACTGACGCGCTCAGCAACAGGCACGAGTACGAGGGGTAAAATTACCGTAACAGGTACTTATTATACTTCCTAGAACAGGACTTCAAAATCTTGCCCTCCTAAAATTTAATATCTTAATTAATTCTTAAGTGCGCAGTAGTGAGAATTTAAATTTTGCTCCAGCTATTATTGTAATTTGAGAGGTTTCGTGGAATCGGCTTTAGCGTTGTTCTGATTTTGGGAACAAAGCCAGACTTTCCTTCAGTTCACTCGCAGATAGTTAAGTACGTAGCAACAGTTTTTGTATTATGTATCAAATTATCAATTTTCTCCAAACGATTTTCAACCTAAGAGTATTTAATATAAAGTGCATAATCGATTGGGAAAATTTCACAGCTTGTGGTAACCCATCGTGCTGTTGTCTGTACCTATAATAGTCATGTGATGCCGGCAGAGTAAAATAGCATCACCCCTATTCTAAAATGGGTATCGTAGAAGGCGACTAATGGATCAGCAAAGGGGTCACCTTATACTCCGTCCACTAATCCGCATTGGGCAAGCGTGCTGACTACTAGCTAAACCGGCTGCGATGACAAGGAGAAGAGCAGTGGGACGAATTATCAAGGCTGTTATAATGATGATGATCATATTTCTATAGGTTTTGGCGTAGTTTTATGGCCATATCTGACACCAACCATGCTTATTTATCATCAATCATCATCAAAAGCTCATATAATGTCCCCACCGAGGGGCTCGAGCCTACCCCACATTAGGGGCGATTAGGCCTTAGTCAACCACGCTGGCCAAGTGCGGGTTGGTCGAATTCACACGCAACCTAAGAATTTTTTTATGCAGGTTTCCTCACGATATTTTCCTTCACCGTAAAAGCGTCGATTAAACGTACATATGAATTCGAAATTTGAAAACACATTGGTATGTGGTGGGGTTCGAACCGGTGCCTCCCGGGTAGGAGACAGCGCCCTTACGCACTACGCCACCGACACTTTTTTTATTGCCATTTTTTTATACCATGCTTTTGCAGCGCGGTATTCACTTTCATAATATAGCCACAGCGTAAAAACGTACAGTAGTTCGACACCTTTGAAGTTGAGGAATGTGCCGCTTTTGACTAGACAGCGTGTAAACATACAGTGGATCATCGTCTTCCAAACGAATGCATGGCAGTTTGGTGGCGCCACCACAGAACACAGAAACCTCTTTCTGTGTTCTGTGGGCGCCACCGTGCTTTTCTCGTCCCGCGTCCCCTTCACGATTGCTCTGTCAAGATGTACCCGTTGGCTGACTGTAAGAACAGACTGTGATGTAACGCTTACTGGTCTGTTTCCTTTACACATTCAGTTAAATTGCCTTTATTATGAAATAGAATATTACTATCTACGATACATTCTATACATCAAAATAAGCAACATTTCAAAAAATAATTGCTGGGAAATGATTTATATTTTTTGGTGTTAAAAAAAATTCCAAATTATACCGCGCAATGTAAAGCGCGCAAAACCGCGATAATTTTGCCAGTCGGTGGCCGCGTTCCTTTGTGTCCGTGCGCATCGAGTGAGCTACATTGAACGCTAACGTTTTGAAGCCATTTTTTGTTATGAAATACTAATAAAATTAATAATGTTTCTTTGAACAATAATTAAGAAATAATGTTTAGAATATGTTTTCACAAAAAAAAAACGAAAAAAAAAATTATGACTTTAACCTTCAATAAAATCGTAACTATCAATTTCCCAGGTATAGACTAAAGGAGAAAAAATGTTATGATGGTGAGCAGAATACATGGTTCTCGTTTGACTGTTCATGTCTTTTACACCCAATATAACTTAAAGAAACTGCACAGACACAGCAACTCCAGTCATGAGTTTCGTTGATCGGCATAAGTTTTCAGTTGCTGCACACGAGGACAAAATCAGTTTCAAATTGGCGCAACTAGCAACTGTCGAATTTGTAATAGTTGTGTCAAGTTGCTGGTCCCCAATGGGCAATCGTAATACGTCGAGCGATTTACAACAAGTTTATTTAGAATCGCGGCATCAGTAAACTGGACCTATTTGTTGTTGCAACTTTAACGAAATATATTAAATGGTTGATTGTTACTTCAACTCAGTTGATAGTTAATTCAACTTAGTTTATTGTTACTTCTACTAAGTTTATTGTTACTTCTACTAAGTTGATAGTTTCTTTAAGTAAAGTTGCTCTGTTTGCATAGGGCCTTATTATTAAAAAACCTAATATTTTTTGAAACATTAAATTTTATTCCCTCTGTGGCCAAAGACAGAGTGTTTCAGATGAAACTTTTCAAATACAAACAACGAACGCCTTTGAAGTTGACTAAAAGAAGGTAATTAAAAAGGTATAATAGAAAAATTCTCAGACCAATAATTCTAAAATCCGATTTCGACCCGAGTTTTTGTTACATAAAATGTTTGCTCCTTCTGTTGGTGTCTTCACATAAAATTTATTTAAAATGAATTTTTATATCAAAGAAGGCAGGAAATTGTCTTATCAAAAAATAATGTTCAATAGAAGATTTGGGGTTTGTCATTGCGATATTATTAAAGGTTTATATCAAAATATCGCTTTTATCTTCCTCAGCTTATTATTCTTATTTTTGAGAGTCTACTTAACCGATGACATGCCCTGTGACGCCGGCAGAGTATAGATATCACCTTATGCTCCGTCATCCAATCCGCATTGGGCAAGCGTGGTGGACTACTGCCTAAACCTCCTTCGATGACAAGGAGAGGCTTTGTATCCTAGCAGTAGGTCGAATTATAAAGGCTGTTATGATGATATGATGACTTGACAGATGCAGCCAGATATGTTAAAGTTAAAGTCTTAATTGCTTTATCAGTTGTATAAAGTTGGTACATAATAGTGAAAAGTAACAAACAGACCATACAAACAACCAATTCGAATAACTCTTTTTTTTATAAAAAGTTCAAGCAAATGACTCAATTCCATCTGATGGTACGCAGCTGTGTATTCCAAATGCGAAGATAGGCTGCGAATTCTTCACGCCTCTTTTGAATGGCAGTAAATTCCATTCATTGATTGTGGGACATGAAAATGAGTTGCCAGACTCAGTTTTGGAATAGTAGCTACAGCTTTTCGGTGGCACTGAGGGAGCACGCGTAGTCCTTAAGGAAAGAAGATGGTGGGATTAGGGAAATAACTTCACGATATACTTCTAACCGCACGTTGTTTTATAATAACCTTTATTAAATGGTTATACTAGTGACAATTATACATATTAACCTTCATCTTGAATTACTCATTCTATTGATTGAAATCCGTTACGTAGTTTAAAAGATCTAACTAAGTGAATATACAGAAAGGGCAACTTTATTTTATACTATCTATAGATTATTAATATTGTATTAATAATAATTAAATACAGGTAATTAAATACAGAGACACAGTACTCAAAAAATATATTCAAATAACAATTTACAATCACAGCGACGTTCACCGAACTGACAAGAATTAATTATGCAGTCAAAGGGAATTAGTTGGTATTAATTCTTTTAAAGATAAGCCTAATACTTGATAAACCAAAAACTTGTGTTGGTTATTTTTGTAGTGATAGCTCAATAAGAGTAAATGGAATGTAGTTTTGCGGTTGTTACAACCATAGGTTTTTTGAAGAATTAGCACCTACTTGCAAAAAAATATGTAACCTTGTCTGCGGGGCGGAATATCAGAGCTGCAATAGGATTGATGGGGAAGATAGAATTACAGCTCCCCATAGGATAGAAAAAGGCACTGACCTGATTTTCTAGGTAGCAGGAACTCCTCGGCACCGCTCTGGTTCAGGGTGTTTGTTGTTTAGTGGTTCACAATTTAAAATTACACATAAAAGTACACAACTATACAACACGTGCTTTAGCGAAAGCGATATTAAAATGGCGGATTACAAGTAGATTGAATTCGCGGCGACACAACAGTCTCGCACTGATGTGGTTTTAAACCTTTGTGCATGTCTTTCGTTATTATTGCTATTACTGATTTAATGTATGCAATAAGGGATTCATAAGGTGCTCTTGCCCAGTGATGAGAGCAATTATGATATTTATTTGCATTAAAATTGACAAAACCATTCTTATTTTACATGCCAAATAAAAATTAGAAAAACCATTCTTTTAAACGCCTCAGTTTCAAAATAAAATGCGTACTAAAAATAGTCATATTGCATCGACGAGAAATAATGCTGGAGCCCTTGTCCCCATTATCCACTATTAAACATGATATATAGTCACCCTACTTGCGTGCCTAGGGTGAAGAGGCTATTTATAGACTGTCTCTCATTCTACATAAGTGAGTCATTATGTTTCCCATAGAATATTACCGCGAGATATTCAGTAGAAGCATATAGCTATCGATTGGTAAAATCTCGGTAAAATATTTACATAGTGTAATTACAGAGAATGGTCCAAATAATGACGTTCAAATTTTTTTTATTACATTTTGTTTGTCCATCCAAATAAACCAATGCTTCGTGATTTTCCGTATGGAGTGAAATATGTCAATTACAATCGGAAGACGTGCTCTTATTTAAATCTACCTGTCTTTTGTAAAAAAACATACTATTAGGGATTTACACAACCAAATAAAAAAAAACTTGTATAAATTCAGACAACCTACATCACCATTTTCTCCATTATAACTTTTATCAATCACCTTTTTGTTTATTAAATAATTTAATCTCTCATCCATTACTAATGCCGTTTATTTTATTAATGAAACAACCATTGTTGCCAATTTCAAGTTAGGACACACTGAAACATAGATATAGAAAGCTGTAGATCGGCAATGTGAAAGAGAAAAGTGCATACTAACGCGTACATTAGAGTGAGATAGATAGATGAGACCATTCATGTACACGCAGGCGGCCTAGGTCGGCCTGTCAGTCACGTAGAAAAGACAGCAACTGTCAGACTCAGTACTATTTATCACGCACACATGCTTATTACTCACACATTGGTGCATTTTTTTGGTCTCGCCCTAGTCGTTCATTGCCAATCTATAAACGTGAGTGATTATAAATCTATGCTCTGAACAGACATCTCTATAGCATAAGATTGAAAGAGATTTGTTCATTAAATAAAGTGTAATAACAATGAGTTCTGCCACGGTAATATTATCTATGTTCTGCCACCGGACCGCACAATCTAATAAAACGTTGTTATTCTTTAATACAATGTTTGTTATACCTGTTTCAAATCTTCCAAATCATATGCCACACACGTATTAAATAACCTTTTTAAGCCTCCGGGATTAATAAATAACCGACTGGCAACGTATTTTTCAAATTGTTAAATGGGCCAAAAGGAAAACAATGAACAATTGAGTCGGTTCCTACAAAAATATAAAACAGGCTTTTCGACCTTTTCATAGTCATCTTTACATGGGAGTATTTTACTTTTTATTACAAATATGGAGTCAAAAGCTATTTGAATTATGCTATTCATAAGTCAAAGCGGATCTTTTTTGAAATATTTCGTGCCAGCAAAGGTTATAGTGCTTTTTTTCAAGTGTAATAAAGAGCATAGTAAATAATAATTATCCTACGGTTACTAACGCTTCAAAGAATGGCATTTAAACCACCACGCTTTTTTTGATTAGGTATACCATATTACTAGTATTACATGATAAAACACACAGTAGGTATGAAATTTATTTTGAAATACCGAAGATAAAACCTATTTCGAGTCTTTCTTTTGCACGACGCCTTGTCTATATAGGATTGGGAATGGACGGGATGGTAAAAAGAAAATGACATTGCACTTTATCTGCAACAAAAGCTGAGCTAAAATGTAGGCTAAGATAGAGAAAATTGTATTTTCTTGTAGAGTTAAGTAGCGTTGCAGTTAGGTCTTAATGTTTGAAAAAAGCTAATTACTTTGTTGTTACTTGAAAATAAAAAAAATGTTAAATAAATATTTAATGTCTACTTTCTACCCTGGTCCAATTTATTTGGGGCCGGTGTCGGATCTCAGGGCATCAGCCTGAACATAAATATGTAGTTGGCAAGCCTGAAAATTGTTCAGTTGTGGTTGGAAAAACTGGCATGAATACCTCGAAAACATTCCGGTAATGTAGAGGCGGGTACCGGAGTGACAGACGCGGTTGCCACAACAACGGCGACATTCCGAAATTGTCACAAGCAGCTTTGCAAATGTTCCAAATGTTTATGGGGCGTGACAGCGGGACATGTCAAAGTGGCTGTTAACTGAAAATCGTGGGAGATTTTTAAAGTTCCCCTTTTCAACCGACTACAAAAAAGGAAAAGGTTCACAATTCGTCGGAATATTTTGTTTATTTTGAAAATTTTCGCAATTTGAATTTTATTTATGTGGGTAGGTACTTATTAAATTTTTTTGTAGGGTGTACTTTGTTTTCAATCTAGTACATGGCTTCCCGCGTGTTGAAGTGGAAATATATAATCCTCAACCTCGTATTCTTTTTATTTAAATATTTTTTATATAATTGTCTTGTAGAAAGTTTCACATTACTTGTAGTTTTTTTGTGGCAATCACGAAATTGTAATCTTTATTTGATATGTCATTAATTTTGTTAACATTTTTCTTTCTTACTAAGTTTTCAGTTAGTAACGTAGTGCATCATCATCATTGTATTATAATATCACTTCATTGTATTTGTTGCAGCACTGACTTTTTCTCTATAACCACAAGAAATTTTTATATTTCCAGAAATTTCTATTTAATTTTTTTAAATAGAGATTTCTTTATATTCTCAGGTATTTTCGAAACGAAACGAGGTATTTCTTCGTAACATTCGATAACAGCTTATCGTTTCTTTGAATACGTAGGCGGTTTAGGCACAGATTGCCCATTATCAGAATGTCTGATCCGCAGAATGCGTATCAGGTTATTTTTACAAAGTGGAAAAGACTATTGTGATTGAAATTCTGCGAAATTATTTTTTGTTTATATTTATGTAGTATTAAGATTTATATACCATGATTTGACATGCTTACAAAACTTCATGTGGCACATGTTTAAACTGCTAACGATTAAGAGGATTTAGAGTAATTTTGCGAATTGGTGAAACCACGGCAGTCAAATGATAAATTAATAAAACGATTCTCAACTCTCTCGCTAATTAAATCCTTTATGATCATGTCACAACTTTTTTCGACGAGATAGGCAGTATTACACTTCGTAGAGCTAACCCCGAGTTAGCTGTGCCCATATTAATAGATTAGGTCGCTTGCAGGCCGGTTTATTAATATCTAGCTATTGATCTGCCTTGTGTGAAGTTAAAATAACATCGCCTATTACTTACGATAGAGCAAGTCGGCTATTTAAAGACAATGACAAAACCAGAAAATACTCTGAAATAAATCCAGCATCTTCCTCGCCAATAATTAATAACGCAGCCATCAGGATTGCGGAGGATGCTGGGTTCGATTCCCGCCTGGGCCAGGTCGATTTTCTTAGTGCATTTTCTAGTTTTAAAATATTTACTCGATTGTAAACGCGAAAATAATTTTATAACAATGACAAATATGACATATCTTTAAGGTGTAAGATGGTGTAAGTCGTCTCTGTGATTTCGTGGTTCGCTCGCCGGTTTCACATTCAAATGTTTTATCAATAGGTTTAGAATTCTAGCTTGGTTTTGTTCGTAGTCAAGTTGGATTTTATTTTATCTATTTATCTTAACAAGTAAGCTCTCGGCCTTCATCTTATCTCGGCACACCAAGAAGCACATTGCAGGGCTCTGAAAACAAAGTAAAAACGCTGACGAAGTTCGTTAAGAACAAAATGTATGGGATAGACTTAGGCCATTGTTAAACGACAAGAATTAAAAAATGTAATGACTTATGCCGTCGTTAAATCACGTGGCCAATCGTAGCTATAAATAAGTTGGAAGCAACAGCTAAGACGCTGTTGATAGCCAATCAAAATGGCCTATGACGACGAATTTCGATATCTTATCGTCATGGAACAATTGCCACTTGTCTAAGCTCCCAGATCTACAAGCCGAGGGTGGCTAGTACAGTGCTGACATAACCTCTCGCCAAGAAATTTATAGTTAAAACTGGAAGCCCCACTACCAATAAAAAAGTGAAGCAACTTTTTTGACCCCGATTTACCATTGAATGTTTCCTACCTGTCTCTTTCTAACTCTCCCCAAAGTAATGTGATGACATACGTACGTCACGTGATCACGACTATTGCGTGCTCGTCTAATACGTCTGCTCTAAAGGTTAGAAAGGGACAAATAAGAGGTTTCAAGGACAAATTTTTAGTCTTCACTTTTTTATTGGTCATGTGGCATCCAGTTTTACCTATAAATTTATTTTCTCTCGCACTAGCTATGTTTGATTTTAAACCCTACTTACCATTAGGCGGAATTCAGTTATTTGGTAGAAAAGAACGCAATCAGAGCCGTCTGGCTATTTATAGGGGCGTTTAAAAAAACAATGTAAATTTTTATAATCACTAATGGAGATATATCTATAATCTTAGCTACTGTTTCTAATTTCAATATTCACACTAACGTGAAAACATGCAAATAGTATAGTTTAACCCTATTATCATAGGTCACAATTGAAACAGTTAATCAAAACACGACTTTAATTCATTTACATAAAGCTTTTGTTTGTCTAATACATATTGTGGTGTGTGACGTAACGTGTTCATACCCAGGAGTTCAACTAAGCCCCAAGATTATAAGGGTCAAATCAATAAGTCACTGACTACAATCAGATTACGTATCTGTTTGTGAAATAACCGCATCCGTTGTTGAGTGGTTTGCCCGCCAGAATTAGAACCGGAGGCCCCGGATTCAATTCCCAGGGAAGACAAATATGGAGGTCGACATGTTTGGGGGTAGGAAGTGCAATGTGGGGACCGGGAGTGCACAGTCACAAACAGTCAGTGCTAAGTCAGGAGAGGCGCGTCACACACTACAAACGTGTTTTAAATCCGCGATACCACCATCTTATAAAACTCTGTCGCGATATTAATAATGTTAGCGTGCATTCATTGAAGTAACAACAATTTTTTTTTCGCTGTATTGTTGTTAGATACACATGTCTATGTGACTCCATACACACATACACATTACTTGCAGAGGGATAAGTCCACTAGCTGGGAAGACCGGGGTGTACGATAGAAAAATGCCCGCGAGCTCTGATTTAGACCATTTTTTTTATTAAACTATTAAAAATATTTGAGTACATTTAACAATATTATATCATTATTATGTCTATCATTCATTATGTATTTTAATATAATAAGTGCATTAAATGAGTTTAATTTCTAATATAAAAATCGACATTAAAATTTTCTAAAAGGTACATTGTAAAAATCTACATTAAAATTTACCAATTTATAAATATTTTTCGTATCCCTTTTTAAATTTTTATCTCAACTTTTTACTTATTTGTGCTCTAATGTGGTTTAGATTAGTATATTTTCAATTAGAAAAAAAATTTTCGCAAAGTATTTTTTGTCATTATAATGCTGGTATTTCATCTGAAAGATAGCTCCAAACTCCATTTTCGTAAAAATGCGCGTCAGGATTCATCTTGCTTTTTTTGATGACATTGCCATCAAATCCGAAAGAAAGAAGTTTGTGACTGTTGGATTTGATGACATTGCCATCAAACCAGGTGAAGCTTGATTTCATTTTAGACCTTTATCGTCACTTACCATCAGGTGAGATGAAGGCGAAAAGCTTCCATGTCCAGAACTAAAAAAAAGATAACCGCATCCATGGTTTGCCCACCACAATTATAACCAGAGGTCCTAAGTTCAATTCTCAATCAGGAATAAAATTTGTGGTTTACATATTTGGGGGTAGAACGTATTGTACTCGAATGTTATGTTGTATTGTTGAAAATGATTGTTAACTAGGTATAATCCGAGACGAAAGACTTCAATTCTTTAACAAATTCATCGTTATCTCACAGTCCTGTGTAGCTCAGCTGGAACAGTACTGGTTTCGATAGCAAAAGGTCGCAGGTTCAAGCCCCGTTTGAATTCAAAATTGAATTTAAAAAATCAGGAATGGTCTCCCCTTGACTTTCTTGTATACCGGAAACGACTCAAAAGTTGATAGAAACCTTATATTTTGATGTCATACATGCATGTTAAATTTGGTTCCAATAAGCTAAAGCACACTCGAGTTGTCGTGCTAACGCACAGACACACACATAATTCCAAAAATTTGGGACTCAGGGAGGTCCAAAACGTGTAAATCCGTCAAAATCTCGAGCTCGAATTTTTTGACGATTACAAGACTTCCTCTATACCACAGATAATATAATACTAGCTACGTATACGAGAAAGTAAAAAGGTATAACAGGTGAACCTTTAAACTTTGGAATCAAAACGTCAGAATGAGTCGTCTCAAAATCTATTTACTAAGAGCAAGTAAAGTCAACTAGGTAGGTACTCACTTATTTCCGGCTGTTGAGTTCACTAGACTCAACTTCGCTGGAAACGTAGTTGAAACTCGTGTGAAGTTTGAAGATTGTGGGTAAAAAATTATAAGGAACTAGTACGCCCACATCCTCTGAGAATCAATAACCGGTTTCAGTAGTAGCTTTGTAAAAGTTGACTTCACCATAACTTTGTTAGAGACCGTTAATACGCGGCTTTGGCTTTTAGCGGCATTACAATTAACGTATTGTCAAGTAAAATGGTTTATTCCTATATGAAATATAAATAAATATATACACATGTCTCAAAGTACTGTTTGGGGGAAAATGTGATTTTTCGTATCATCTGTTTTCCGGCTTTTAAATAATGTTGGTATGTATAATACGAACTAATGTATAATTAGATTTACCATCAAAAAATATATGATTTGGTTTGATACTTAATTTAAGTAACAAGCGTGATATCCCCATGCTATTAAAGTCATTAATACTATGTTAATATCAAAAATTTAAAATAAGTTAAGACAAAATAGTTTTGAACGATGCCACCCAGTTTCGGTGTCGCCGTAAAAAGCACTGTGATGCAAACCATTTTGCATATAGTCTAATCAGTTCTCTAAAATTAACTAAGGTGTAAATGAAAAAAAGTCTGCATTGAATTTTATTCGTACCTAGATAATCATAGAAATAAATTGAGTGTTAAAAAATATGAATGTTATTTTCGTAATTAAAATTAATAAAGTATGTACTTCAAGACTATGAATCGACTAACCGATGTAAATAAAGTGATATTTCGTTTCGAGTAAAAAATAAATTTGGTCATGATAAGACATGGCAGTCTTTTGTAAAGTTGAAATGAACGACACAAGTTAAGCTCTTTAACTATAAAATCAGTATAAGGGGATTACCAAAATGTATGTGGGTGTTTATAAGAAAGTCACACTAAATAACGTTATATGTAAGAACCGCCGGCTACAGTAGTTGAGGCAATTAGGCAAACTCGCATCGAGATCCGATTTGTGGTTTTCAAGATACACGCGAACAAATTTCCTTTTATACACATTTCACTCATATAAATTGGATATGAGAACTTACGTCTATAAGTCGGATTAAGAATAACTTTCCATTGAATTTTTTTAGTATATTAATTACGCCTTAAAGCAAAATATTAAACTTTATGAAATAAACTTTTTTTTATCAAATGTGGGCAACGAAAAACATAGAGAAGCGGTATACGAAAAAGTTCGGAGACCACTGACCAAATCCAACTTTTTTCTGACTGCTAAAAGCTCGAACGAGTGTACGACTGTATTCAAACTTTGAACTTAACATAATACACGCAATTTTAAATTACACAAAATTTCCTAATTATCATTGAAATGTAAGTAGTTTTCAGTGATAATTAAGAAAATTTTATAAACTTCTACAGCCTATATTTAACCTTACAATGTTCCACGCGTGATTGTTATTTTCTTCAACACACCCTCAGATCATAAAGGATAGCTTAAAGTTCATTTTCCTTTAACTGAAATATGGGACAAGGTGATGCCGGTGGTCAGGCGGTTAATGAATAACAACTTTTCGACTTTTATTTGATGTTTCACTAAAGGTGTGATGCCCTTTTTAACCAACTTCAAAAAAAGGAGGAGGTTCTCAATTCGTTTGTATGTTTTTTTGTGTGTTACCTCATAACTGTTTACTGGGTGTACCGAGTTTGATGATTCTTTTTACATTTGGAAGCTGGTGAGAGTCATGTGGTTCCATTTAAATTTGAGTGACATCTGACGAGTAGTTTTTGAGTTATCCCTAATAATGCATATTTAAATGACATCGATGATATCGTTAATTAATATGTGTTATTATTTGCTTAAAAGATCTCGAGATAGTTTCCTGGTAATTTCTATACTTACATCACTAATAAGCAAAAATTAAATTATTTTTAAATTAAAAAAAAATCGAGCTTTTTGTTTTCTATTTAATTTGGTATCAATTTCAATCGTAAATTTTTTATTTCTAGACACAACACTGACAACCCGTCACTTTTTTTACTGCATGATCTATACTGTCCATTGCTCGATGATACTGCCGCATGTTGCTTAAAGCTCTTAATAAATCCCTTTTGAGAATATCAGTGTGACAGTATGTAGGTAGGTATGTATTTTTACTAATCTAATTTGTATGTATATTAGATTAGAAGCAAATAAAAGTCTTCATAATCATCCGTTTCCATTCAGTTAATTAATCCAATAGGACTGTTAATTGAGGTTTGCGGGCTGTTAACGACTGCTATTTAACGGCAGCATCCGAGAGCGAATTAATGTGCTTTCTCAACCAAAACCAGACTCAGGGTTGAGTAGACCTGACTGGCGGTTCTAGGTCCTAGGGGACAGATTTACGCTTCATTTGCATATTACCTTCTTGTAATAAACGGGACGTAAGTGCTGTAAGCGTAATTGTATAAACTTTCGAGGAGTGAACATAAATAATGCTTTAATATGCTGATGTGTAAATTAAATTCTTTTCAAGAGGACAGGGGTCGAACTTTTAAAAATGTTGTTGCTAAAGCTGACGTCACACTACGGACGGGACCTTACGTTGACGTCGATGTATGCGTGGCGAATATAACGCGCCGTCCTGTCGAGCGGTACGGCGCGGTGTGACCTCCTCGACGTTTTCTATACTACAACGCTCAGCGTCACGCACACGTCGACGAGCCCGTCCCGTCCACGGTGTGCTTGCTTGAAGGACATAACGTGAAAAGTTGATGAATTGACTTGAGATCTTTTACATAACATTGAACTTTAACACTAGAATGCTTTTATATAATTATGACTACTTTATATTTACGAAGTCCCAAGAGGATGCTTTGGATTGATTTTGCGTCACAAGACCCACATTATAGGCGATGCGATGTAGAGGTGACTATCTTGAAACCTCTGTGGTGAATGCTAACTAAGAAGCTTGTCAGCTCTTCTATGCCGCTGCTAGGGCTTCGATGGTGGTGATGGTAGTATGATTGTGAACCAAGGTGGCGCCAGTCACGTCTGCCACAAAGAAGCATACACCAGACATTAAGATTGTATATCCGGCTCGAAGGACAATTTTTTAGGGCTTCGATAGTGGTAAATAAGTGGGCTGTATATGGTTAGAGTGGTTTACTAAATAACTATAGTGGGTGCAAAAAAAACAGCCGGTTCCCCTTAACGACCGGTCAGTTGCTCGCACGCCTCCGCTTCTCCACCCACGCAACTATATATACATCATGTACTCACTGCACGACGCCCTTGCGTGAACAGCCACAGATTTAAGAAATGTAATTCTCTGCCATCCCACGTGGTCCTCTTCTTTTGAAGTTATTCTTCTTTATGCGCGTTATGAAAAAATGACGAGTGTAAAATGTTAATATGCGCGCGCATCACTGTAATACATAAGTCACAGGTTGAAGTCAAAGTCTCGAAATAAATATATATGACATAATTTGTACTAAATATTATAAGATTCTTAATTTGAAATATTTATTATTGATTATTAAATAACGAAAAAATCGAAAATCAAATAAAAATCAAATAAAATTTCTTTGCTGTGTGCAAGTATAACTTCTCACACGCGCACTTACATAAGTACATGCACCCATTTTTCCAATCCTGTGTCATTCAAAAGAGGCGTGAAGAAGCACCTTGCAAGGCGGCAACGCGAGGGCACCTCTATTACCTCTCGAGCTAACTTTGTCTTTAGACTTCACTTCTGTGTACCATCAGGCGGGATATAGTGAAGTCATTTGCCTTTTTAGGGTTCCGTACCTCAAAAGGAAAAAACGGAACCCTTATAGGATCACTTTGTTGTCCGTCTGTCTGTCTGTCTGTCAAGACCCTTTATCTCAAGAACGCGTGGACGTATCAAGCTGAAATTCACATGAAATACTCAGGTCTATTGTACCTTTAAGCTGTGAAAATATCAAACTTCTAAGCCAAGCCAATCAAAAGATACAGCCGATTATGTCGATATTTTCAACAAATTTCCGACACTCGCAAAGGAATCAAAACCTACAGGATACTTCCCGTAAACTCAGAATCTTGAAATTTGGCATGAAGCATTGTCATATAATGCAAATATAGGAAAAATTGCGAAAATCACATTTTTTTAGTTATATAATATAACTAGCTTTTGCCCGTGACTTCGTCCGCGTGGAATAATTACTTTAGGCAGCGTTTTTTTGTGTAGGTACTTATTATGTAAAAAAACACACATCCAAACTGCAGTGCACTACAGTAAATGGCATTTTTACAATCTACCATTTTATGTTTCTCCATCCTTTGCTACTTACTCGCAACCTTTCATCCCCACATGGGTCAATATTTCAAAAACGCTAGAACAATATTTGCGTTTCATGGTTTTATCTTCGACCCCTTCATTCCCTTTTTCACAAAAAAGGTAAGTAGCTTTTATTCCATTTCGAGGTTTCGTCTATTTTTGTACCAAATTTCAATAAATTCGGTTCAGGTGTTAGGCGTGAAAGCGATTAAGCTAAAAAGTCACGTCCGCCATCTTGGAACTCAAAATGGATGCTTTATTCTGAATCCTGACTCCGAATACAGCATCCATTTTGAGACCTCCGAAAACTGCAAAACTGATACCCATATCAAGTTTAAAATTCGCGTCCGCCATCTTGGATATCAAAATGGAACCCTGTAAACCACGAAAATGATATCCATAATAATAATAAGTTAAGTAGCGTCCACCATCTTGGATCTAGAAATTGATGACGTATTTGGAATCGCGACCCCCGAAAACTACGAAATCGATACCCAAATCGCTTTTATGTTAAAAAGTCCCATCTGCCATCTTGGACCTCGACGAAGATGATAAAAAATCCCATCTGCCATCTTGGATCTTGACGTAGATGATGTATTTGGAATCAGGACCCCCGAAAACCTCGAAAATGATAACCATATTCCTAATTAGTTAAAAAGTCACGTCCGCCATCTTGGATCTAAAAATCGATGTCGTATTCGGAATCGGGACCCCCGAAACCCATGAAAATTACACCCATATTGACATTTTGTCAAAAAGTCGCGTCCGCCATCTTGGATCTCGAAATAGATGTTTTATTCGTAATCCGGACCCCCAAAAACCACGAAAATGATACCCATATTGACATTATGTTAAAAATTCGCATCTGCCATCTTGGATCTCAAAATCGATGTCGTATTCGGAATCGGGACCCCCGAAAACCACGAAAATGACACCCATATTGACATTTTGTCAAAAAATCGCGTCCGCCATCTTGGATCTCGAAATAGATGTTTTATTCGTTATCCGGACCCCCAAAAACCACGAAAACGATACCCATATTGACATTATGTTAAAAATTCGCATCCGCCATCTTGGATCTCAAAATCGATGTCGTATTCGGAATCGGGACCCCCGAAAACCACGAAAATGACACCCATATTGACATTTTGTCAAAAAGTCGCGTCTGCCATCTTGGATCTCGAAATAGATGTTTTATTCGTAATCCGGACCCCCAAAAACCACGAAAACGATACCCATATTGACATTATGTTAAAAATTCGCATCTGCCATCTTGGATCTCAAAATCGATGTCGTATTCGGAATCGGGACCCCCGAAAACCACGAAAATGACACCCATATTGACATTTTGTCAAAAAATCGCGTCCGCCATCTTGGATCTCGAAATAGATGTTTTATTCGTAATCCGGACCCCCAAAAACCACGAAAACGATACCCATATTGACATTATGTTAAAAATTCGCATCCGCCATCTTGGATCTCAAAATCGATGTCGTATTCGGAATCGGGACCCCCGAAAACCACGAAAATGACACCCATATTGACATTTTGTCAAAAAGTCGCGTCCGCCATCTTGGATCTCGAAATAGATGTTTTATTCGTAATCCGGACCCCCAAAAACCACGAAAACGATACCCATATTGACATTAAGTTAAAAATTCGCGTCCGCCATCTTGGATCTCAAAATGGATGGTGTATTGGGAATCGCGACCTCCGAAAACCACGAAAATGATAGACGTATTGACATCTTGTCAAAAAGTCATGTCCGCCATATTGGATCTCGTTATAGATGCTTTATTCGTAATCCGGACCCCCAAAAACCACGAAAACGATACCCATATTGACATTTTGTCAAAAAGTCGCGTCCGCCATCTTGGATCTAATCGGGACCTCCGAAAACCACAAAAGTGATACCCATATTGGTATTATATTAAAAAGTCACAACCGTCATCTTGGATTGGATCTTTATTTCTTATCAAGTGTCTAAATTCAAAGTTTCATGGTTTTATCTTTAACCATGACGAACTTCCATACAAATTTTCATCCCCAATTTCATCCCCACACGGGTCTAAATTTCAAAAATCCTAGAACTAATATTTCTTTCTTTCTTATGAAGTCCCTAATTTCAAAGTATCATGGTTTTATCTTTAACAATGACGAAGTCCCATACAAACTTTCATCCACTATTTCACCCCCATACAGGTCAAAATTTAAAAAATCTTAGAACAAATATTTCTTTTTGTCTTATTAAGTGCCTAAATTCAAAGTTTCATGGTTCTATCTTCAAAAATGACGAACTTCCATACAAACTTTCATCCCCTTTTTCAACCCATACAACCTTTTTTTCGCGATAAAAAGTAGCCTATGTCCTTCTCCGAGATTTAATCTATATTTGTACCAATTTTCATCAAAATCGGTTCAGTGGTTTAGACGTGAAAGCTTAACAGACAGACAGACAGACAGACAGACAGAGTTACTTTCGCATTTATAATATTATAGTAAGGATAAAAATATTTTAATAAAATGAAACTTACTACCTTATTTCTCACGAACGAATAAAGGTATCAAATTGAAATTTATACCAAATACCTAGGTCTATTGTCCCTTTAAGCAGTGAAAAAATCAAACTTCTAAGTTAACGCGATCAAAAGATATAGCAGTTTATACGAACACCTTAGACAAATTTCCGACACTCGCAAAGGAATCAAAACCTACATGATACTTCCCGTAAACTCAGAATCTTGAAATTTGGCATGAAGCATTGTCATATAATGCAAATATAGGAAAAATTGCGAAAATCACATTTTTTTAGTTATATTATATAATAAAAATATTTTAATAAATTGAAACTTACTACCTTATTTCTCACGAACGAATAAAGGTATCAAATTGAAATTTATACCAAATACCTAAGTCTATTGTCCCTTTAAGAAGTGAAAAAATCAAACTTCTAAGTTAACCGAATCAAAAGATACAGCAGTTTATACCGACACCTTAGACAAATTTCCGACACTCGCAAAGGAATCAAAACCTACAGGATACTTCCCATAAACTCAGAATCTTGAAATTTGGCATGAAGCATTGTCATATAATGCAAATATAGGAAAAATTGCGAAAATCACATTTTTTTAGTTATATAATATAATAAAAATATTTTAATAAAATGAAACTTACTACCTTATTTCTCACGAACGAATAAAGGTATCAAATTGAAATTTATACCAATACCTAGGTCTATTGTCTCTTTAAGCAGTGAAAAAATCAAACTTCTAAGTTAACGCGATCAAAAGATACAACAGTTTATACCGACACCTTAGACAAACCGACACCCGCAAAGGAATCAAAACCTACAGGATACTTCCCGTAAACTCAGAATATTGAAATTTGGCATGAAGCATTGTCATATAATGCAAATATAGGAAAAATTGCGAAAATCACATTTTTTTTAGTTATATAATATACTTCTATCATCTACAACTAATAAAAATATTTTAATAAAATGAAACTTACTACCTTATTTCTCACGAACGAATAAAGGTATCAAATTGAAATTTATACCAAATACCTAGGTCTATTGTTCCTTAAGCAGTGAAAAAATCAAACTTCTAAGTTAACGCGATCAAAAGATACAGCAGTTTATACCGACACCTTAGACGAATTTCCGTCACACGCTAGGGAATCAAAACCTACAAGGTACTTCCAGTGAACTCAGAATTTGATTTAATACGTCATAAATTGTAAACCGCTACGTTTGTACGGCGGAACCCTCGGTGTGCGAGTCCAACTCGCACTTGGCCGGTTTTTTATAAATAAAAAGAATCATAAAATTCTATGCGTATTGACTCTTATTATCATTATAACAGCCTTTATAATTCGACCCACTGCTGGGACACAAGGCATCTCCTTATCATCGAAAGACGTTTATGCAGTAGTCCACCACGCTTGCCTAATGCGGATTGGTGGACGGAGTATAAGGTGATCAATACTTCTTTGCTGAGCCATTAATCGTCTTCTGCGACACCCAATGGAGGATATGGGGTGATGTTTTTCTATTCTGCCGGCATCACATGGCTATACTTATTAAATACTTGTAAAATATTTATAAGTAGACTGAGTGCAAGCGTACCCGGTATGACTAGAATTAATTAAAACGTCTTTTATGTATTTAAGTTGTCGTACAAAAACCACAAGCCTTGAAAAAATCATAACGGTTGTAAGTTACCCCACTAAAATGAGAAAAAGTCTTTTGCCGTCGTGGAAAAAGGTGGCAAACTAATATATATATAAGCCCTTATCTTCGTAATATTATCATAATAAAAATCACGAGAATCGCAAATCCACAAATGCTTGAACCCTGGAAGAAGTAACGGTGAAAATCTCGTGAAATTTCAAAAATAGCTTTTGTAATATCCTTAACTTTTATTAAGGTCACTGCAGTGTTTACGGCTCCTTCGCTTATAACGAGGTCGAGATATTAATAAAGAGTATCCAAGCAAAAATAATATTTGTTCCGTAAACGTTAAACTTTATTTCTCTTTGTTACTATTTTAATAATACTAGCAGATAAATGGCTCAGAGTAGAAAATGATTACTGGAATCTTGTGGATTTATTTTTGAAAAGCGAACGAAAGTGAGACACAGACAGAATTACAATCGTTATATTAGAACTATGCACTTATGTGTTTTTTTTTATTAAGTTACAAATGTTATTATTTTTTGACGTGACAACGTCTTATAATTCGATAGAGCCGGCTGCACGCACGAAAAAACATGACGCATGCGGCGTTACCTCGCTCTGAGGCGTTCCATGTAAGGCTTGAAGTGCAAGCAAAAATCTATTAAACAAATGAAATTAAATTTTTCTTTTGAAAAGACGTTGTCACGTTCAACTATCGTCAGTAAACCGACTTTACAGACAACCAAATTTTTTAATTGTAAAAGGGACTCTTTGCTATGGTCGCGTCACTCTTGCAAAACTTTTTCAGTTAGTTGACGGTTTTGCATTTTTATTGTATGTCGCAGGCAATTTTTGTGACTCCGCATTCTACAAAATCCCCCAGCATTTCATGAAAAGCCGCGATTTCGGGTAAGATGGCTCTTATGCACCTACATTTATTCTTTCGGCACATTTCATAACTGCCAGTTTACAAAATGCGGAATCAAACAAATTGCCTTTGAAATATATACAGATTTCATAGTTATTGTAGTGCTTAAAATATAAACCTAAATAATAAGATGTTCGAGGGAAGGAGTTGCACAAAAGGCATACCGAACCAATAAATCGTTCTAGAAAAGGAATCATTAGTTGATATCTTGGAAAATTCTTTCATACTCATAACTTATACTTTTAGAACTCTGTAGTTTTATTGGAACATTTCCATTGAAATACTTCTTGAGCTTCATAAAGTAGTAGGATGAACTTTCAACAAGACGGGATGCATGAAGCCATCTTATCCGGCAACGTTTGCATGCAAATTCGTAATAAATAATATGTTTGTTCTCACACGTGCTATTGCTCGTGCACTTACATCAACAGCATAGTCAACAGTTTAAAGTTTGTACTTTTTACGAAAACAAAACACGATCGGTTCGTGTTCCATATTTTGTTTTATCAATTTAAGTTTGGTTGCATCTCATGGATATATCACTCGAGCGAGCGAGTGACAAAAATGTTTTGAACTAAATTTTCCTCTGTGCTTCGGAATGCATTGTCAGCTGGTGGTGTCTGCTGCTATTATAAGATGTTGATAAGTCTCGTCTTACATCATAGGTCAGCAATGGCGACTTGTAGAACGATCAGAAAAAGAAGGAATGGTAATTCGCATTTCAGGTTGGAAGATTCACTTAGTAATTTCCTCTTTAGATATCCAATTGCATTTTGCCACTACCGTTAGCCTCAGTATGTAGTTAGTAAAAAAGACACACTGTGCTGATTTAGGTTCAATGAATATGGAATCTGTTAATGGTTCATCATCATCATCATCATGAACAGCTCATATAATGTCCCCACCGAGGGGCTCGAGCCTACCCCACATTAGGGGCGATTAGGCCTTAGCACACTGGCCAAGTGCGGGTTGGTCGACTTCACACACAACCTAAGAATTTCTTCATAGGTATGTGCAGGTTTCCTCACGATGTTTTCCTTCACAGTAAAAGCGTCGATTCAACGTACATATGAATTCAAAATTTGAAAACAAATTGGTACGTGGCGGGGATCGAACCAGTGCCTCCGGGGTAAGAGACGACGCTCTTACGCACTACGCCACCGACGCTTTTTTTAATGGTTGTTGTTTGGTATTTAAAAGAATGTTCTTGACGTGAATTTTTGCGTTACAGGTGCAGGGCGGTGAAAGGAGGCGCACGAACGCGAGATGGCTGCGCCGGCCAGCTGATAGCATGCGGGCGGCGGCGCGCCGGCCCGCCCCGACCTAGCCGATCGCACCACGAGCGCCACATTCACGGGTAAGTCACACTATAGCATCTTATTTGGTTGTCAGGCAACCATCCGGCCTGCTTGGAGGTTAGCAGTCACCGAACCTTATAGACGCTTTCATCACTGACGTGACATGCAATTTACAGCGGTGCCAACCCTAGTGGGGACTAGACTCCCTACCTCGTGAAGCTCTCGCGACCTTATCTTCAAATGAGTCTTGTTGGAGGACTAATTTAGTTACCCGTTCTCTTTCTGAAACATTTTGACGCATTGCAGATGTGATTTCGTGAGTAACTACGCATAAATAGAGCCAACAGCAGAAGAAATAGATGAGAAAAAATGATTGAAAGAAAGTTCTGCATTAGACAAATATGAAAAGTTTAATTTCCACAATTAATTGATAACCAATTTAAGAATTTACACATGGCTGACATTTTGGCAGTGATTCGACAATTTACTATTTCGATTTTCATCGAATTATACACATCATCATCCACGGCCCGTTATCGACCAATGCTTGTCCCGATCCTGTGGTAACATTGTCAGGCGTGACCCACGACCTTCCGAATGTCATCGACCCATCATGCAGGCGGGCGTACGACGCTTCTTTTGTCTGTAATAGGCCACCAATCCGTCAACGTTGTGGTCCATCTGCCGTCTCTCTGTCTGGTAACATGTCCGGCCCAATTCCATTTTAAAGATTTAATGGCTTTGCCCATGCCTCACACGATGTTGTAATTTGATGCCGAGGATGGCTCGCTCTATAACTCTGAGTAACTTATATTCACCGTTTGAAATTTTGGATTTTTGCATAAGGATCGTCATATTTAGGATCGTTGGTAGGAGCACAATGTTTTGTCTGTATGCAGTGCGTTACAAAATGCAATGAAATAATTGCCATGTACCATGTAGTATAATATCAATTCAAATTACCGATATTATGCGAAAACCTGTCACCGTTCTACATCAGAACGTAACACCAATATACATTAATATGTATTATATTAGGTAATCCTAAGCATCAGTGTGTAGCGGGCACATTATTGCTCCCTGTACGATATACCTACTCTTCCATGTGTTTGGGTCGAGCTAGGTCACTGAGCTCACCTTACCGATGCTGTGACGCAGATTCCCCTTAACCAAGTGACACACATAACCCACAATGCATTACTCATACTAAGTGCACGTGTACTAGATAGCGAATAGAATATAAATTTTACTGTACACATCGTTGTAACTTAGATTTATTTTTGGGAAAGAATGCAAAATGCGCGACCTTATCGCTGCCAGTAACCTCTTCTAGACAACCTTATGATGGGCAGGTGAGCAAAAACCGTGAGGAAAGAAGGCGGTGTGGCAATACCTATATATCCATCGATTATTACTAATACTGACGTTATAAATGCCACCCTTATTGTGAAATCAGAGTTATTAGACCAAAATAGGTTGTGAGGTGCGCAGCGTAGGAGAGCCCTCGCAGGTATTTTTCTTTATAAGTACAAAAAATACTACAAAATGTTTTGTCTAATGTTTAAATACAATTTTATTTATCAAGTCAGTCTGCGACATAATGGATATCAGACACACAAACCATAAAACAAAAGTACACATACATGTACATATACCACGTTATTGAGGATATACATTAAGTTGGCCTATTATTCAGACCAAAGACCAATAAATTGGTTATTTTTTACTATTGATAAAATTGTAACGAATGAGTCCTCCTATGAGCCCTCATATCAATAACGCTATTTCAAATACATGCAACTTTACTATAATATTAAGCATACTTTTCTATTTCACCTAGTCACTAATTGAATAATTAACGCGGATGCACATTTCAATGAAGATAAAATCCCAAGCTGTTACCGTTTTTACGCACGTGTGAGCTCCGGCCTCCCGAAACAAATGAATATCGCATTCCTCCGAGATTTCGCAACTATAGGTAGGCTAAACAATATTTATGGGCTTAAAGCCACGCCGTTTAGTGTTCCTGACATTGGACAGATTGCTTTAATTCACAAACTAAGTTACAAGGGTCTCCGATAACAATTTTATCCACGAAACTTAGCTGGCATACGAATTATAGCTATAGTTTAGCTGGTTTATCAGGACCATAACTTTGACATACAACAAAGTCAGATTTTGATAACTAATTCAGGGAAGTTTTTAACACCGCCGAAGTTCGAGTCGCCCCAGATTACGGGGATCTTTGCGGGAGATACGAATTAAATTATTGCAATAAACCGGCACATTTTGGTACCTAAACATAACTTTGCTGAACAGTAAATTACTTGCAAGATAAGGGTGGCTTAATAGGGTGTTGTGTAGGTTTTTTTAATAAATATTTTAGTTCTTAATATTAGTTTAGAAATTCTTCGTCTTCTGTTTCCGCAATTATAATATATACTCGTTTTTCCAGTCAGCCCAACTCTTCAAAATTTCTTGATTATTTTTCTTTTTGAAAATAACTCGAAATAAGCATTTCTATAACACTATACAAATGAAAACAATTAAATTAGAATTTTGGGACCATGAAATAAAATCAATGTTGTGTCATGAATGAATGAAACACTTTATTTGTATTGTTTTTGAAACACACAAACCGCAAAAATGCAACAATAAAACATGGAGTAATATTTCCATATATCACTAAATAGTTAGACAATAATTGTTAATGTAAGACATGTAATTTTAATTTTGGTTATTAAAGTTCCTAAATTTGTTGAAAGTTAGTATCTAATAACTTAAGACACTATTTGAAAGTTGCTTTATAGTTTGCAAACAAAACACATTAACAGCTTAGCAAGACCCATGGGAGAATTTGTATTGATGTGAACTGGGAAAAGTTAAGCCTTATGTAGTAAGGTTGCTTAGAAATTTTCAAGCCACAGGTACTCTTATGAGTAGAAAATTGAATCTTTTAAGTTATATTTACTGACGCCGTCGTGGTGGAGTGGTCAGTATAGCTGCCTACACATCAAGCGGTCCGGGTTCGAATTCTGGTAGCAGCAAATATTTGTGTGACGAACATGAATGTTTGTTTGCGAGTCTTGGTTGTTTATATATTTATTAAAGTTTATTTAGAAGAATATCTAAAATTATTACGTATATTAAAATTGTCTCTTATCTAGCCATAACACAAGTTCTTAATGATAGTTACTTTGAGATAGATAATTGGTGTGTGCGTAGCAATAATTAAAAAAAATATAAAAAAAAAAACAATTTAAATTTTATTTTGGTTCATGTCAATTTTATTGTAGATACCTATATGTCAATTTGACTATAATATCGTATTTCCAAAAACGCTTCCTTAGTCAAGTGTTTTTCCTTGTGAATTAATCCTGAGATCCCAGGATAGGTTCCCAGAACTTTGTGTAGTGGTTGATGAGGGTTCCAGGTGAAGCTTGTTTCACCTTCAGCTATATCTTCTCTATACTTACCATCAGGTGAGATGAAAGCTAAGGCGCGAAGCACACCGATCTGGCAGACGGCAAGGATACGGCACGGACTTCATTCTATTTCATTCAAATACCGTACCAAACACACGAAGGTCATTCATTGAACAAATTCAACGGCCCTCATCGGACGCGCACATTTCGGCGATGAAGTAGTTCAATTATTTACCTTATTGTCGTGTGGTACGGTATTTGAATGAAACAGAATGATGTCCGCGCCGTGTTCTTGCCGTTTGTTAGATCAGTTTGCTTCGCGCCTAAGAGTTCCCCGTTAAATTAAAGAAAAGATGTAAGTACATAATGTCCTGAAAGATAAAGAATAATTCGGTCAACTGGTACCTAGCCAGTCATCACACCACTCATTTATCTAAGGCATTGGTCAGACACAAAAGGAAACTGTTGATAGACATTTCACGCGCCGCTGAAGACAAAAATATTAGACAAAAACGTGAGGTGCCAACTCGCGCGCGCATGCGATTGTCACAATCGCCAGTTCACGAAAAAGTCCAGTGCCGGCACTGACGCATACAGACACAGTGTGCATGTGTATCGACACAAACAATTATGGCCCACCCGCTATCTTGAGATAAAAATACTACCTATATATATGTAAATTGCACCTTTCAACTCGACTCAAATTCCAGCAAGAACTCGTGTTCCTGCGATCAACTCGTTAAAACTTATCCGCTGTTTGTGAACAATGACCCTTGTCTGTTCCGGCATCGACTATTAGAGGGTGTGATCAAGTATTCATTAGTCCTTAATGGGATAAGCATTGTTTAATTGCTTATACGATTATGGAAAATATGGAAATACAAACTCACGCACACGTGTGTTTTATTTAAGCCATGATATGATAAAGAAGTTCCCAAGGAAGGTTGGAGTCAGTCAAATCAAATGCCGAATTATCTTCTTCTTTTATTCAATGGTAATTAGTCGTTTTATTAGGGGAACAACATTTCTGCCAATCTCAAGTTATGAAAAATACTACATTTTGATATTTTCCCGCCGTCGTTAAGTTCTTATGTTTGCATTAAAATATGGGCGTCACACATTTTAAATGCGTCTAGGGAGTGCTTGGAAAGAAATTTAAGCAACAGACCATAAAACCTTTATTTGAATGACGCCGTCGTGGTGGAGTGGTCAGTAACGCTGCCTACACATCGGGCGGTCCGAGTTCGAGTCCTGGTAGTGGCAAATGTTAGTGTGATGAACACGAATATTTGTTCACGAGTCATGGTTGTATATATATTTTTAAGTTTATTTATGAAATATTAACTTCTTCAAACCTAATATTTAGATTATTAAGCTATTGCATAGCTTCTATCGCGGGCCTTGAGCGCGGGGACCGAATCTAGAAATTCCGTAACGAAAAAACCTCACGCTCCCCACTCCGATGGGCAAGGAGGTGTGGCTTGAAGGCCGTGCATCGTCTAACGTCGTTTCAGTTCGGCAGTCTTCGACACGGCGTTGTGTGCGTGCGATTAGACGTATTGTACGACTCTACGAAACTCGCACGAATCGAGACGAGCTGCTCCGAAATCGGACGAATACATAAGCAGCTGTTTATGAGAAAGTATATAGGTGTATAGGTATTTATGTACAACAGTGAATAGCTGTACTTGTAAAATTTGTGTATAAAGTGTTTTGAATATGAATGTTAATTATTTCAGTTAATTATTTCAATTATAAAATTAATATCAAAGAAAAAGAAATACTGCATGAATAAAATAAATAAATAAAATTATAATTGCATAAGTTGATACAAAATGCTATGCAATAGCTTTACCGCGGCAGTCCCCGAGTGCCACACGTCTATTTTTATGTATATTTGTCCGTTACCTAGTATCCATAGCACAAGTTCTTAATGATACTTAATTTGGGCTACATAATTGGTGTGAGCGTGCAAATTCCTCATAACTGTTCGTCAACACGGATGCTTATGCAATGAAATGACATCAATTTCACTGCCCAAAATCCACTCCGAAACAATTTTGAATTATCGAAACAAAGATCGACATCCAGACGCCATGGTTTCCCGCCAAACACTCCATACCGAATCTTTTAGAAGTATGTCGATAGCAAGACGTACTGCACCGACCCCAAATATATTGGGTAGAAGAAATAAGAGTTTAAGAAGTTCCTCGTAATGGTGCTTCCATAGCAGTTATATAACATTAGAAACCACAAGAGTTATATAATTTTACTAGCTGTGCCCGCGACTTCGTCCGCGTAGAATTTACCAAAAGAAAAAAGAAGTATCCTAAGTTACTCCTTATTACACCAGCTACCTGCCAAAAAAAGTCCCGTCAAAATCGGTCCAACCGTTTCAGAGATTAGCCGGAACAAACAGACAGACAAAAATTGTAAAAAATGTTATTTTGGTGTATGTACCTTATGTATATTCATACCATTATTACTAAAAAACGGTTATTTCAATATTACAAACAGACACTCCAATTTTATTTATATGTATAGATAACATCCAAATAAATTGAAAAAAATTTAAACATTAACGGCGAAGCACCAGTGAACCATATCACTACATAGTATAAAACAAAGTCGCTATCCGCCGTCTGTCTGTCCCTATGTATGCTTAGATCTTTAAAACTACGCAACGGATTTTGATGCGGTTTTTTTAAATAGATAGTGTGATTCTTAAGGAAGGTTTACATGTATAATACATGCATATTTACATAAGCATTGCACCCGTGCGAAGCCGGGGCGGGTCGCTAGTTCTCTATAAAAGCCTTAATTATGGTGATTTTTTGCTGATCAATTACTATTTTTGGGTTAACATTGACTCTCTTATTTTACTTTATGTAGTGGTATGTTAAACATCTGCCTTATTATAGTGACCACATAGTGACAGACTTTGACAGCATGGTAGCTAGTCAGATGGGCTTAAAAGAATCCCACTCCGAAGCAAACACAGCGCTACTCTCTTGGGGATGTATCCCGGGTTCTTTATCTGATTCCGGCGCTAAGCGAGCAAATGCCGCTCCATATTTCGAACCCCAAAAGGCCACGATATGCCAACGCCCGTACCCTTCTCGTTTCGGCGTGATGCTTATTAATTTTTCTAATAAAAAACGCCACTGTCTAATTAAGGGCGGACTCGCTGCAAAACTGCTTTCCGCAAAGTTTGGAACGTTCCCCCGGCGAGCCAACTGTGTTAACCAACTCGAAGGGAACACCGTAATAGGAGAGGTTAGCTCCAACCTCTTGGGTCCGATGAAATTTTTGCGGAATAACATTTAATTTGGCAACAGCCCAGTTTATTAACAAGTTGGTATTAATGTTTAATGAATTTATGCGTACGCCTGTAATGCGTACTTTAAGGCTCTGAATGTGTTTTGGGGCACAAGAATTGAAAGATGCAGTGCTAAAATCATAATTCCATTTTATCATTTATTATAGTTAAATTCCTCCCAGTTGTCTTACTGTATTGTATTGTAATTGTTGTACTGTATGCCCCATACTGCCAGATGTAAATGGACATGTAACCAAAAGACACACTCAAAGAAATTTTTGGGATCCTTACACATAGGCTACCTTAAAAGAGTGGGAAGAATCAGCAGTACCCAAATCCGCTGCCTCATAGGTGCTTTTATTAGCCATTTTGCCACTAAAAGACACCTGTGTACAATAGGAAAAGCTGTAGAATGTGTGGTGAGGAGGAAGAAAGCATGGAGCACATATTATGTCACTGGCCAATAGGCGTCTAAAGGTCCTTGGGCTTAGGTTACCCTAAACCAGAGGACTTTATAGACCTTACTCCCGCCAACGTCGTGAAACTCATACAAAATGTTTTCGATGTTGGCGGGGGTGGGTGATAAGAAAAAGGGAAGCACAAAAGATCCCATAGGGTCGATGTGCTCCGACACACGGCCTCAGCCCCTTGCATAAGAATAAGAAGAATAAGAATGTAACCAAATGTTACCTGAGGCTCTGCTCAACCCCTTTTAGGATTAAAATCGTGATTATATTTATGTTTTTATCACTTTTTTTACACAATTACATTTTCTGTACGACGTTACTCTTGGCACTCAAGCCGGTTTGCAGCAGAAAATTTAATTTCTAAGTGATCGAACACCTTGTCCACCTAGAAAAGATTTTTCCGTAAGCTGTCTAGTGGTTTCAGAGATTGAATTTGCCTGGCTGTATGCATTCTTACGTCCCAAGAGACTCGATACCGTTACTAGCAAGAGTATTTGTACAATCTGTGCGAAGAACTTGAATGGATTGTTCCTACGTGTATTGTCTAAGACCACTGATAAAAGTGCCTAAGGGATAATCATATGCTATTCATTGATAATGTAAATTTTATTAGATTTCCATTCCATTTTGAACAGATAATTGACAGCACTGCCAATTATCTGTTCAAAATGGCATTCGTCAAAATTTTTACATTTTAGGGCTGATTTTTCCATACATATTTTTTGTTCGTCGGATATCGTACTACTCATACAAATTAAATTACGTTGTCATTTCGTGTTTTGTATTTGATTGCAAGTGACATTTAAAATTATAAACCTAACAGGAGTTAGGTTTATAATTTAACTAACAGACTGTTAACTTTTATCTAGGGATTGAAAAATCAGCTCTTAGTGTATTAAAATTTTAAAAATTGGTTTTTGCAGAATGTAGTTGTAAGTTGTTGTTTGTTGTAAAGTAGCTGTTTTCATAAAACTTTAAAAGGAATTTAATCAGTTACAAGGAAAATTTCTCAAACTCCTCCTCTTGTTAAAGTCGGTTAAAATGTAGCCTATGTTGCTCGAATTATAATGACAAATTGATTGACACCACATTCATCAAAATCAGATGAATAGTTTAGGCGTTACGGTGGAACATTCGTAAATATAAAGATACATACATAGACTGGTAAAATCATTACCTTTCCTTTTGGCTTCGCCGTAGTCGGGAAAAAATCAATAGTTTTCTATACTTACTTTTTTTAAAGAGTTCAAGCAAATGGTTCCTTTCCATGTGATGGTAAGCAGAAGTAGAGCCCAAATACGAAGATAGCTAGTGCGTAAGATAAAATAGAGAGAAGTGTTTTGAGGGTTTGGCGGGAAACCATGGCGTCTCGATGTCGATCTTTATTTCGATCATTTAATATTGCTTCGGAGTGGATTTTTTGCAGTGAAAGTGGTGTCGTTTCGTTGCATCCGTGTTGACGAACAGTTATGAGGAATCATTGAAATAAAGGTTTTGTGTATATGATAATAAATCCCACTATACAATTCTCATCAATCACAATCATGAGGTCTGTTGCCATGCATTTCTCTCCAAGCACTCCCTAGATGCATTAAAATGTGAGACGCCCATATTTTAATGCAAAAATCAAGAAATAAGACATCAATAAATGAAGATATGGCTCAAAGGTCTTAGATACCAAGCCAAAAACCCTAACAACAGAGACGTGTTTTCTGAGTACACTATACAATACAGCATGCTTCGCTCATAATAAATTGACACTGGCAAAATGCGTACGTTCAATGCGACGCGACGCCATTAATTAAGAATAGAATAGAAAAGTTAAAGATTTAAATCTTCAACATTGTTAGAACATGGCTAAATTCGTCCTGTGTTGCTCAACTGGAAGAGCATTCGCCCGGAAAGGACTGACAGGATTGTTATTTCCATGTTTTTCGTTTTCTCTTTAACTTGGTATCAATTTCAATCACAACTAAGCACGTCAAATAAATATTAGAAACCAAATCAATGATACACCATGTTTGTGTTTAGTAAATAAATACACTCGTATTATATAAGGCAGATGATCAGCCATAAAACAAGTCTGAATACTTAAGATCAGGTTAGGAAGAAAAAACAATTGGAAAATTTTATTGAATAAGTATAGCTTAAATTAATTTTCGTCGTTGAAATTAATTTTCTTTTAAAGCACGACAATGCAGATCTATATCTTCCTTTTCAGTCAAGATTGCGATCCCACAAACTTCTTATACGGAATCGTGTCCAACTTTCCTTGTTCTTCAATTCGTGATATTATAAACAATAGGGTTAGAATTTGGGCGTTTGTTCAGGATCGCACTACAAAGACTTTGCAACTTTTCGGAGGGTACTTTGCATGCTTGAGTGGGCGGGATTCTGGTAGCCGGGAACTTTCTGCGACATGCCTGAATAAGTAAAGGTACTGGTAGAAGAAAACAAGGGATTTGTAGTGAGTGAAACGCGGGTGTCGCAGTGAAAATTCTAATTTCGGCACTAAAGGCCGAAGAGGAAATCGTGCTTCAACTGGAATCCTCAACCACAAAGGAACTGGCTAAATTATCATTAATTGTCTAAACACAATAATGCTATTAACTTTTATTTTTATTTCATTTAAAATACAGACAAAATTTTATTTCTAAATACTTTCACAATTTTTTTAACACTAAAAAATATAACATTTAAAAATACAAAATGCAGTTCCTAATTGGCAGCAAGATCAGGGTCCCGGCTACCGGTGTTTAAGGATCCAGAGACAGGAACCTTCTCACTATACGGGCTATGTCTAGAAGTACTGCTTTCTGCATCTGACTCTTGATCCAACCACCTAACGCGAGCCCCTTAAGGTGTTTATCGAGACTCTGGGCTATCAGACCATGGACGGATATGACCATCGGAACAACAATTGCTGAATAGATGTCCCATTAACATTATTATTATGGTGATAGATTTTGATAAGATGGTGTACCCAACTAGCCTAGGACTTGAAAAAATTCCAAGTACAAATTTGTACTCCCCTGACGATTGAATACCTCTGGAACTAATTCCGGCGGTCGAAGCACTAGACCAGAGAGGCGATTGAAAAGTTACACTTAGGATTAGTTTAGAAATAGCTGATGGATTTAATTGTCTTGTTGGTGTGCTTCTTTCTTTCAGTGTTTCTTTATTCATTAGTTTCTAGGAAATCATGTGTTCGATGAGGAAAGGTAACATAACTTATAAAATCTGACGTGTTGTCGATAGACATAATTACATCGATCGTCTTTTGTCGATAATGTCGTATTTTTTAATCGATAGTTCTGTGTTCGCGCCAATGGATAGCCTTTTCATATTAATAGAATGTTCTTATACAAAAAGATGGATATTTCCATATGAATATGTTTAACTGGACTTTCATCAGTCCAGTTAGTGTCAGGAAATCCCAACCATCGATATTTGCTAGTCGATAACAAATAAATTATGATCAGGGTAGAGTCGTCACCAAAAGTTCATTTCATCAGAAAAACATTTGTCTGTACATCTTAATGTGTAGCAATACAGGTCATACTACCAAGAGTCTTGAAATCTAAAATCAATCTGTTTCTTTTCTTTCCATTTACAAATTGTCTTAGAAGTAGTATAATTTCTTCTAGTTTATCACCGTTTGAAATTAGTCTTTTTACATAGATAACACTATATACAACCTCATTTGAGTATCATGTTAAGCCTGATGTTTTCTGAGTAACACGGAAACCTAATTTATTTGATTTATACGAAGACAGGGATCGGCATTGTTATATAATATCTTTCAAAGATACTACTGTATTATAGCTTAGCATACCGATGAACTTGGCGAAAGATTTTCTGATCCTTTTTCAATTCACGTTTTTCACATTATTATAGAAATAACGTTAGAAAACTGGAGAGTTGATGAAAGCCAATCTTTATAGTTTCATGGTGACAATTCGTTTTTACGTCAAAGTTATTTTCTTATGCGAAATAAAATTCTTGGCGCAGGCACTTCAACTGGCGAATTTAATGAATTAATTTTAAATATTTAATTATCAACTTTATGTGCGTAATAACTTCATACTATACTCGTTAATGGAACAGAATTGTTATGGCTTAACTATTTTGAAAGTTATGATAACTTTGTTTCATGTCGAAAGTCTATGAAAGGGTTGGGACCCTCTGTGGTATTTTGGATTAGACGAGTTTTATCAAAGTCAATATATTAAAGTCAATTCCGGAAGTACTTGCTCGCTTTACCTAACAGATGATTGTAGAATAATTATATCCCCGTACTTAGATATTTTAAATCATAATACATAATACACGCTGAAGTATAATAGCCTCTATAAAGTGAGCTGCAGAAAACCTTCTGCTGTAATTAGTTAACTGTTATACGCAGAGTCTGCTTTTTACATTAAACTTATAATTGTATTAAAAATTACCACGCTTGCCGCTCGCTTACGTCGGCGAATGCAAATTTTCTGCGGGGCATGTTTTCTAGTTAAGATTTAATGATTCGGCGAAACAAGAGGATATGTAATTAAGGCAGCGTTTCACTGTTTGTTGAGGCTTCCAAAATAATGCAAGAGTAAATATTTTTACCCTTTTATGTCGGAGAAGCTTGTATCAAATTGTGCTACTGTTCCCGTTGATAGTATCGAAATGTTAGGCTGAGTCAGTCTTAGACAATTGCAAGAATTCAGCATATGCAAATAGCAGCGTTACTGCCCAAGTTTCGAGTGGAAGTAGATTGTCTAACCAGCGTGAGGTGAGGGTACTCAGATATGGGATTGATATTCGAAGCCGTCTGCGGCAGTACCCACTCGGATTAACTCGATGTTATGAGGTTGGATGGAATACGAGAAAAGCTTGGAATTTACCCATTCTTGGGATCGATTTCAACAAATGCGATACATCATGCGTAAATCTTACTCTACTCACTACATGAAATGAAAATGAATGAATGAAATGAAATTATTTAGTTTTTCGTATAAGTATTATTATTATTTTATTAATATCATTTCATTGCATTGTATTTTTTATTTTATTTTAATTCTATATACCTATATATATATATATATACCGTACGTCACAGTGAGGAAAAAAAAGGTCCTGCCAGAATAACAGCGCTCCTGCAGCACTAAGTATGCTGCAGAAGCATATGCTGAGGCAGGGTCCTATTGGTCTCGCACAGGACTCCACTAATTGTTTGTCGTAATTTGTAGTTTCTCTCTCTATATGCTCTGTGTGTACCAATAAATGTTTTCTTTCTTTCTTTACTCAGACAACTCAGCCGAAATTATTTTATACACAAATTGAGTTGACTCGAGTTTTGAATTCTCGTAACACATTTTAAACTTTGTGATTCTATTCTGCCTATAACAATATATTTTAGTTAATTTATTTTTGTTTAGAACTTTCTCTGGGGCCAATGATAAATGGGCATCGTTTAATTGAATTTCGACGCTCCATTTTTAATGGCAAAAAGTTTAAATCAGTTAATTAATCTTCCAACAGACATCTAAGTTACTGAAGACTTTGAACCTAATCGATGAACACAATGAAATCAAATTTCAATACCATAAATACTGCTGTTGTAGTTTTGACTTCGCCAAAGATTAATTCGGTTCGTGTTTGACCTTTTGAACTTGGGAATAATACCCATTAGGGTAATTGTCACGTAGCTTGCTTGCTGCTGTTGTTGGGGTAGAAGGTAACAGAGTAAAATTTTATAGGGACGTTTGTTCTAAAAAGCTGTCTATAAAGATATACGTTGGGAGTCCTTTTTTACTTTCTCGTATACGTAGTATAGGGGAAGTCTTGTAATCGTCAAAAAATTCGACCTCGAGGACCTCCCTGAGTCCAAAAAACCCGTTTTTGGAATTATGTCTACGTCTGTGCGTTAGCACGATAACTCCAGTATGCTTGAATTTATTGCAACCTAATTTAACAGGCATGTATTACATCAAAATATAAGGTTTCTATCAACTTTTGAGTCGTCTATCACGAAAGTTAAGCAACCAAGTGCGCGGTCTTTACTCGGATGGGTGACCAAAATTTAACATGCATGTATGACATCAAAATATGAAGCTTTCTATCAACTTTTGAGTCGTTTCTGGTATACGTATACGTCAAGGGGAGACCACTCCCGATTTTTTACAGTGGAAAAGGTTTGAGCCATGATAGGGATCCGCTAGCAGAGTTATGTGAGACTCTCCGATGATACATGGCATACTCACTGGTGCAATCTACCGGCCAGTTTACGTTTTACAATTTTGCAAAAATTAACATAAAGTTCAACATAACTCATAGGAATGAGGTGTTACATTTTTAAATAAACTGGTCTGCAAAACTAAGTATTACATTATTGATAGAAAAAGGATTATTTTTGTTTTTAAAATTTATTTTAGCTATTTCTTAAAAAAGTTCCTCGACCATGAAGTATTTTTTACAAAATTAAATTCTTTCGAGTTCCATTTCAAAAGTATATTTTGTATACAAAATCGGGAGTGGTCTCCCCTTGACTTTCACGTATACCGGAAACGACTCAAAAGTTGATATAAACCTAATATTTTGATGTCATACATGCATGTTAAATTTTGGTCACCCATCCGAGTACCAACCTCGCACTTGATTGCTTAACTTTCGTGATCGACGGCTCAGAATTTGATAGAAACCATATATTTTGATGTCATACACGTATATTAAATTTGGTTGCAATAAGTTAAAGCATACTTGAGTTATCGTGCTAACGCACAGACACATAGACATACAGACACACAGACATAATTCCAAAAAAAAATATTTTTGGACACAGGGAGGTCCAAAACGTGTAAATCCGTCAAAATCTTGAGAACGAATTTTTTGACGATTACATCCTCTGCCTACGTTACGAGAAAGTAAAAAGTATAACTTGGTGCAACCGGTCGTACATCCCCATGTAGACAATGCCGCGAGGAGATTTTTAAGGCGGCGATATGGGGTATGCATGTATTTTTCGAACGATAATCAGCGTTAATAACATCTTGTAGAAAGTTTGATTATTTAAATATCGAATTAGTGGATTTCCTGTAAAGGGTTTCCTGTGTGTTGTGGAAGTGTCGTTGATGGTGTTGTCATGAGTAGGATGGGATGGATTTTTTTTACGTCCCCATCTCTTAGCTTTCATCTCACTTGGCTTGGTGACATGGTAGGATAAGGTAAGGAAGTACTTTCATCCGAAATCTTTAATATATTTTGATAACTTATATCTAAATTAAAGCTATTGGAATAAAAACTACAACATTGAAAATTTAATGTGACTCCCCGACATAAATTCATAGTTAAGAACCATTTCGATCCCGTCAGCTATCTAACAAAAAAATCTGCATCAAAATTGGTCCATTCGTTTAGGAGCTATGATGCCACAGACAGACACACAGACATATAGACACACAATACACAGACAGGTCAAACTTATCGGGGGTTAAAAAAGTTTCCTTCTTATTTTAAAATCCACTTACTAGGTATATAATAAATGTAATAAACATTTCTTATAAATCACCATAATAGGTATAGGTATAATAGTAAAATATGTAATATAATTATACATTTAGACATAAGCATGTTTAGATTATGACTGCATAAATTAATTATGGGTGAAAAGTTGCGCAACATTCCAAATTCCAATTCACTTAGTTTTTAAGATAAAATACGGCAGTCGTACGCAACAAGATCGTTTTATTCGTCTCGTTTTCACAGTTCAAATCGTTTAACCCTAAAGAAAGCAGGTCAAAGGCACTCGTAGTACCTAAGTATTGGGTCAGCAGCTTTTTAAGGGCAATTTATTTTGGCAGGAAGGAACGTGTTACTTATTATGATTGTAATGTGACAGACGCGATAATGGTTTGATATTGACATTAGAGATTTATCGACGTAAATATCGACAGATTGAGTTTTGTTGGTATTACGATTGATGCGTAGGTGCCTAATGTAAAATGAACTAAACTGTGCCACGTGCAACTTCACACATACATCCTTTACGGGTACCTATCAAAATACAGATTTTTTTGTCATCGAATTTCATTTCACCGAAAACTATTCCACGATTTTCAATATCTATTTTTCTTGATTGATCGACTAGCTGATGATCACCGTTTCATATTATCGAATAACCTTTCATAAAAAAAATGTTTCAAAGTTGTGTTGCTTACCAGAATAACGGTCTATCGAACTAACATTTCATATAAACTATTAAGTTATCGATAACACTATTTATAAAAACATGTTTCAATATTTAACGTTACACATTGTAATGTTTCGTTTAACAACATTCCATCGCAGTAACGTTTCATCGAACGATACATTTGCCTGTTGACGTTTGACGATAAAAACTGTTGAGGTTAGTTCTTAATTTAAAAATTAATTCTTAATTTGCAAGTAGGTACACACCACGCAAGCAAGCATACAGCATGCAAGCAAGCATGCAGCAAGCAAGCAAGCATGCAGCATGCAAGCAAGCATGCAGAATGCAAACAAGCATGCAACATGCAAGCAAACATGCAGCAAGCAATATAATCAGTGGCGTAGCGTGGGTATCGGCCGCCCGGGGCGGAAGATAATTTTGCCGCCCTCTTATTTAGGTATTGCAATTTAATGTCCATGTATCCATTACACACTAAGAAGTTCAAAAACTATAGATGCGTTGCACTCGCTCGAAAATGGCAACAAAAAAGTCGGGCAATTGTCGGATTTACATTCAGTTTGGAACTAATGAAAAAAGAATCGAGAAAGCTCTCGCATCTGGTCGACTGCACTTCATTGAAACGCATTAAGTAGGTAATCGCTCGAAAACATGCCTTCCTGTCATTAAAAAGTGTACAAATTAGGTACATTATCACTGTTAGAGCAATGACGTAGGAATTCCTACGTCATTGTGTTAGAGACATGGAAAGGTGTCATTTCATTTGACAAATACATTTTTGTTATCAAAACTATTTCATATGGAACGTTTTCTTTTGGTTTTACAAACGTAAATATTTTTAACACTAGAAACCCCCCCGCCTGTCCGAAAAAAGGGCAGGTCGAATTTTTTCAGTGTCTTTTTCCAGTCTCAAAAATATATACGCGTTTGTAAACGCAAAAAATTATTCCACACTATAAGGTAGTTTCATCTTAACGGGATGTCAAATATTTGCAAAAATATTTCGTTCGGATCTTAGAAGTGCAAATTTCAATGATTTGATGAAAAAATGTTTCCATAAAAACATAAACACCAAGGACTGACAAATTTCGACGACGAAAGCAGTGCCCTGGTAGAGCGTACCTAGTGGTTAACGCAGCCGCCCGGATTGCGGAGGATGCTGGGTTCGTTTCCCTGGGACAGGTCGATTTTTTCTTGTCTTAAAAACAATTTCAATTTCATTTTGTTATTCAATTTGACTGTCATTGACAAAAAGTGCGCGTATGTATATCCTCTGTTATCGGTATTGGTGCGCGCTCTCGCCAATGAGCGCTAACTAACGACCATCAATACGTAACTCATGGGGTATATATATAAATTTGTCTCTTTCTAATAACGGGTTTGCCTAATCATTAAGTGATCTATGCATAAAACTTTTTTGAATAGTCAGTCATTATCACTGATTATTAGTCATAAACAATTAAAGCACAAAATATTCCTCGTGAACACATAATAAACTACGGGGAAGCGCCGCAAGTCAGAATAGACGGTGTTGCCAGCAGTTGCTACAAAATATCATTCAAAGAAAGGGAATTCGTCACAGAATAACTAATGAAAAATTCCATATTTACTCTTTTCAATTGGTCCGAATTTGTAGTTATAGGTAAAATATAAGCTTCTTGTTGCAATAAAAATATGAAATGGTTTAATTTTTTTAAATTATTGTGAAATTTTGCCGCCCCCTCAAATGTGCCGCCCGGGGCGGACCGCCCCCCCTGCACCCCCCGGCAAGCATCTTGCATGCATACAACGTGCAATGCAAGCATGCATACATCATGCAATGCAAACATGCATACAGCATGCAATGCAAGCATGCATGTAGCATACCAGAATACAACAAGCAATCTCCGTTAGCTTCGGTTACACCGCTGCTGACTGCCTGTTGTTCTAAATCTAACCTAACTTAATCCATAGGTTTTCTTTACAGGGAAACAAAAATGATTACATAAAAAAGTATTTTCGATCTACACTCACTTTAGTGTAGTAAAAATTGATGTTTCAACTATTCTGCAAACTGAAACTTACGTGGAAACAAAATTATGGGTAACAAAACATCGATTTAACATTATTTCGATAAAATAAATAAAATAGGAAAAGAATTTACGATGGAATGAGCTTGTAGATAACAACTATTCGAGGAAATGAAATTGCGATGTAACCTGATTCTAGGAGTTGTTAAGTATTGTATAAAAAGATCTGCGAATAGTTTTATGGGGAATGAAAATCGATGAAGTTAATTGCGATAAAGTGATGGGTTCCCATCCTTTACACAGTACCCGAAGCGGCCGAACTCCCCAAGCGTCAGCTGATGACATCACCAAAGCCACCGGCCCGCCCGCATCGGAAGCTGTTGAAATGCAGCATGTCTGTCTGGAGCCTTATCTGGAAGAACGTAACCAATGCGATATAGCTAATAAAACTATTAACCTTAGCTATTATCATTTATTACGTTTTTTGTGTGAGCAATAAAATATGTTTTTCTTGTTTATCTATCTACTGAACACACAAATCGGTATTACGAAACGACAAATAAACAATTTTATAGTAGCTTTGCTCTCAAATACCCAGATAGCGGATATTGAAAATGTAATTTCCTCGACGTTATTAGGCATACGTCAACTTGTGACGTAATAAGAAACCAGTAAGTCTGGTGGAAGAACTGTTACCCAGAAAGCGTCTCAGATTTTGTGCGTAGCTTTTCTATTTTGTAATATTCTTCTTCTTCCTTCAAACCTTGGCCTTGATTTATTTGGGATCGGCGACTGATATGTTATCAGCCGCATTAGATTTTGGACCTGATCTCGCAGAAAGAGGCCGCGGAGAGGGAGCGGGAGGACAATCTTAGACATGAAGTCGCTCCTCATATGCACACCGTAGACTCGCTGTCTGGGGATTACCCTATAGTATCCTAAGGTAGCCCCCTCAGGCTCAGCCCGGCCTATTGTTGGATCGGGTGTACCAGAGACGTTTCGAACATGAGCCGTACACTGTGCGCCGTTACCGAAAGGTCGTCGCCATAAAGGTCTGTGAGGGTTCCAATGGTTTTTATTGTCTATTTATGTAACAATAGTACTGCAGTCTGACAGTTGCTGTCCTTTCTACGTGATTGACAGGCCTCTTAGGCCACCTGCGTGTACGTGAAATGGTCTCGTCTATCTATCTCGCTCTAATATAGGATATTTTACATTAATTTATGTTACTCTTTCTCTTTCACATTGCCGATCTGCATTTTCCGATATCTATCACACTCATACATGCTCGGCGATTTCGAGAACTCTTGACATTATTTTTTATTAAATCTACATTTTGTTTTATAAAAACAGTTCCTCCACAATGTAGATTAAGATTGATCCCGCCTCTCCAATCCGAGTCTTATGTTATTGGATAAAGCGAACAAAACCGTCTGAATGACGATTTATTTACTCCTCAAAGTTCCACAATCCTTAAAAGCCGCTTGATAAATAAAAACGAGTTCTCGAACCACACTTAAAGAAAAATCTGGTGTTCGCATTTCAGTAGGGTCATCCCTGGGGTCCGCGATAGGACCTCTGTATCGGAGCGGGCCATCATTTGAAAGTAAATGGATTGAGGTACAATGGCACATTTTTCATTTCTTTAATATAAATGTCTGTTATCCGTTACAGTCAACATTTTGGGCAACCAAGTTGGCTTTATCAGATAGCATTATGCCGCACTTTGGCCGCACGAACAATATTGGGATTATCAGATGATTTTCTGCGGCTTTTGCAAAACATGTTTTGTTAAATTAAGAATGTAATTCGAACTTTAGATATATTTTTTTATTTACTAAATTCATCAACTAAGTATAAATTTTTACACACATGCATGAACGTCTTTGTAGTTCATGCTTTCACTCTCAAGAACAATTGCGAACTTCTATACATTGATTGATGTGAGATTAAAGGAAAGTGTCCATTAATGAAAAAATCTGATATTTGAAAGAGTGTTTGCTTTATATGGTCACGTTAATGAGTTGAGTTAATTAATTTTGAATTTTTATTCAATCATTCATCGTGATTGTTTATTAATTAAAAAGAAATCACCACCACTTTCCTAAAAAATCCACACAGAAACAGTTTTTCAATTAGCGAAATAAAAATCTGCACAGGTACTAGTATAGAGTATAGTGTTTTATTATCTGTGACGGAGGTAACGATATGACACTGACCGAGTGTTTGGCGGGAAACCATGGCGGCTGGATGTCGATCTTTATTTCGATATTTCAAAATAATATTTTCGAAGTGACTAACAACTTAAAGGGCGACTAACTATTTTGTTACAAAATAAAAACACTTGGCAGCGATTAAATATTTTGGCAATAATTATATAACATGAGCTTCCAAATAAAAGGATTTATAATAACTAAATAATGGCTGCTACTTTAAGGTAACAAACATGTTAAACAGGGCCAATGAAATTATTCGCGAGGTACTATAAATAATAACATGGCGATATAATATTAACAGTGGGATAACAAACATTGTATTATTGGTAACTATAAGATTCCATACAAGTGAAGCAATTGATTACCTAACTACGTTAGGGTTATTTTTTTATGACCAAGCAGAGTGCACTGTTTTCTTCGGAATGAACAATTGAAAATAAATCAAATCTTACAACTGACTGTTAAGCTGCTACATTCTACTTAAAATTCTCCTTCGCCGTAGCTACCAACCTATTATTTTTGCTATCGGCTATAATTTTTTTACAGTCACAAATTACGCGCTAAATACATACCATTATGTCCTGATTCTTTAGTCTTTCTCGTAACCACAAGTGCTGGAAAGTGTTCAGAAACGTCCGGCTAAAATAACAAAAATTTTAAACCCAAATACACGCGACTAAATCCGTATAAACAGTTTTATTTAATATGTAATACGTAGTTATACATTATAAAACTACAATAATTAACGACTTTATATCGTGCGTATACAAAATCACACAGTAGTCTCCGTCGCAGTAATTTTTGCTCATAAAAAAATCTGAAATAAACATTGTCAATTCTGCAATAAAGGAGTAAGAAAACCTATAACCTATATTCCATATTCCCACTTATTATTGTAGCCGCAGCTGTAGCGGCCATAGAACCTAAGGCTAATAAACAAGTAGTGGATTCCATTTCCGGGATAGTACTCAGAGCAGCGCTTATTTATTTTACGATACAACGGAGCCCACACGAAGAATACTCGTATGTTCATAAACTCACTATCGACGGGTTTTCTTACTGTATATTCATAAATCTCTACATACTGTAGTGAATGTATTCTCAATGGAATGGGAAGCAAAAGACATTTATGTTTTGAAAGTAACAAAAAGTATTTTGTTGTTAATCTATTACTAGACTTCTTAGGGCGCGTGCTGATGGGTTACATTGTCGTCGATAAACTGTGGCTACCATTACAACATGAACAAAAAAATTTGACAACTCATTACTGAGTCGCAAAATCAAGAATTAGAATTCTCTGTCAGCACACGTGTCCTTCTTTCAATTCTGGGTCATTCAAATGGTAGTAAGTATAAATATAGTATTATTTACTTATTACCATTAATAATTATATTAGTAATTCCAATAAGGCGATTCTACCGCGTGGAGATGCGGGGCAAACCGCGCGCGTAATTTCCAGCCCCGCGCTACGGAACGGGGCGCTGTGCAGTGTGTTTAGGTTAGGCGGAACGGAATGGAAGCGATTTTTTTCACACTGCATTCTGAACACACCGCTCGAATTCTCGCTCATTCCACGGAAGACGCGCCACCTTTTCGTACACGCTGTGCATCTTTCGATTTGCCATATTACCTTTTTCCCGCGGCTTCGTTCGCATGGATATAGTTTTCCATAAAACAGTGGTGATTCCCCTTAACATGTTTCAATTCATGCTTATGATAGTCCTTTGCACCAAATATTATCCAAATCCGTTTACTGTCGCGTGATTGACGGACGAAGATCCAAACATTAAATTTTTTACATTTATAATATTAGTAGAAAATTAACATTCTTAAATATTAACATTATAATATTAACATTAATTGTATATACAAGTTTTTTCAACATAGTAAAACATTGAATTACAAGGAATTAAGAATTTAAGAACGAGGCGGTGAAAGCTTGTAATAAATTTTATATTTACTCCGTTCCCCAGTGAGTGCTAGTGAGATGTTAATGGTTCGTTATTCAAAGCGGCGGCATAATGCAGTCACACTTACTAGGTCCTCGCTCGTACAAGGTACATCACAGGGGCTCGCATATGCTTAGACCGAGCAAATTCAAATTGTATAAAGGTGGCATTCTGTGGTATGTGAAACGTACCTTCTCGTAATACATAAGTCAGGTGTGTTGTGACAAACTTGGGCTCTTGAGTCTATTACGTCATAGTAAGTAATAATATATTTGGAAGTATAACCGCCTCAGTGGTCTAGCTGGAATTAGAACTAGAGGTACCGGGTTCGATCACTCGTTAGTTAGCTAGTTTTTTTTTATTTTTATTAATTAATCCTGTTCTGTGCCAATCAATAAAAGAATTTTCTTACTATCTTTCTTTCCATTTTATGAATTTTTATTACACGTGTACGGCATCCCAGAAACCCGTTCGTTTTATTACGATGGTGGCTACGCCCCTGTCACGACATCTCCTCTAGCTTTTCATTCTAATGTCATTTTTCATAATTTTAAAATCAAACAGGGCGACAGGGTCCAGGCTGGCAACCTGTCACAACCAGGTCACAACATTTTTATGTGCAATATTGTGATACAAATGTTAATTGCTCTCTGTCTGATGGTCAGTGCCTTTCTGTTGTAAGAATTACACGTCTAGTTTTTCTCCGAAGTTAATTTATATCTTTTATTCTCCGAGCCACCTACAATCATCATAATCATCACCCAGCCAATCGCTGAATGGCACATTCTCCCAGATGGCGTTTTAAGTAGGGATGTTACGGAGCTTCGACTCCGGTTCCGTTAAGTCGGAACTTCCGATTATTATTACACCTTCGGTTCCGACTTCGGCTCCGACACTTTTAAATCGGAGGTTTTAATCGGAGGCCGAAGCATAACATAGCGTCGACGGCGGCCTGTGTCGACTGTTATGAAAGTTTTTTTTTTCATTTTTTGTGTTTTATTTTATAATTTAAAAAAAATTGATTTAAGAATGTTTTATTTGTCTGTAAATAAAAATTCTTTCTCATACCACCACTTCTGACCCTGCCTCCGACTCCGGTTCCGACTCCGATTCCGATAAATCAAATTTAAAAACTCCGACTCCGACTTCGGTTCCGATAAAACTACCTCCGTTACATCCCTGGTTTTAAGTATAACGAAATGTTGCTTAAGACTCTGCTCAACCCATCTTGGGACTATGAGCGTGATCTTATGTAGGTATGTATGAAAATCAAATTGGGTATCGAAAGTCTGTTTTCACTACAGAATACAAGAGCAGTAAAAATCAGTCCTTAGGTGTCAGGGGCAGCGGCCGTCAGTCGTAAACGTACGTTTATGAGTTTAGCTGCACGTAACTCGTAAAAAGGGGCATACCACCCTAGATTATGTATTTCACCTACCTTTAGTTGCGGGTAGTAAAGTTTAACATTTTAAAGGTTTCCGTTCCAATTGAAACTCAATGTTACTTTGTGGAAACTGTCGGTAATGGACGATTGAGATTTTCGATATTACCTACATTCACCGGCACGGAAACTTGGCCAAGCAATGTTTCCGATATGGTTCATGTTTAAAATTAAATTAATGTCAGCGGGTTCAATATGTGTTACTTAATGTTTCAAGATGGGTTTTAATGTATCTAATTAAGTTTTTGTTAAGAAAATGATGTTGATTCAACAGAGTGTTAATTTGCACTCTGTTATCGAACAGAGCAGAATTAATATTTCTTGCCAATTTATTTCTCCTCTATGCATTTCAATATCGGGTGTGTCCTCCTCGTGACCTGACAACAGCCATCATGCGTTCTGGCATGCTTTGGATGATGTTACGAACATCCACTTGCGAAAGGCTGTTCCAAGAATCCAACACTGCACTTTGGAGGTCGTTGAGTGTTTGCGACAGATTGGGGGAAGTCTTAATCCTCCTTTTAGGATGTCTCAGATGTGCTTGATGAGATATAAATCTGGGCTTCGACCAGGCTACTGCAATTCCGGATTCCAACGTCATGAAGGTATTCGTCAACGCATCGTGCATCGTGTGGACCAGCATTGTCGTGCATCAACAGGAACTGGTCGTACCCAATAAATCCCATATAGGGCCAAAAACATGTATCTGATGGATGTACCTTGGCGCTGTTAATCGGTTGTCAACGGCAACCGATTCTATACGAGCATCGGAACTTATTCTTCCCCACACCCCTATGGAGACTCCATAAAGACTTACAGTTTCTGTTGTGGTCATGGGCAGGAACTGCTCTTCTCTTGCTCTCCACAGATGTTCTCGACCATCTGGTGCACGTCAAGCAATTCAAAGCACGTCATTAGTCAAGAACGTAAAAAAAATTAAACATTTTTTCAGTGCATTTTTCTAGTATTATATTTACGCGTTTGTAAAAGCAAAAATAAAATTATTCCATAATGTAAGGTAGTTTCATCTTAGCTGGGCGTCAAATATTTGCAAAAATATTTCGTTCGGGTCTTGGAAGTGCAAATTTCAAAGATTTGATGAAACGATGTTTACCATAAAAACATAAGCACCAAGCACTGACAAATTTCGACAGCGAAAAGCAGTGCCTCGGTGGCGAAATTGGTTAACGCGTCCACCCGGATTGTGGAAGGTGCGGGTTCGAGTCCCGCCTGAGGCAAGTCGATTTTTTTCAGTGCATTTTTCTAGTATTATATTTACGCGTTTGTAAACGCAAAAATAAAATTATTCCATAATGTAAGGTAGTTTCATCTTAGCTGGGCGTCAAATATTTGCAAAAATATTTCGTTCGGGTCTTGGAAGTGCAAATTTCAAAGATTTGATGAAACGATGTTTACCATAAAAACATAAGCACCAAGCACTGACAAATTTCGACAGCGAAAAGCAGTGCCTCGGTGGCGAAATTGGTTAACGCGTCCACCCGGATTGTGGAAGGTGCGGGTTCGAGTCCCGCCTGAGGCAAGTCGATTTTTTTCAGTGCATTTTTCTAGTATTATATTTACGCGTTTATAAACGCAAAAATAAAATTATTCCATAAAAATTAAACATTTCAAATTTCAGTTAACAAAACTCTAACCATTAGCTCATAAGACCAATTGGCATACTGACGTGCAAATCGAAGTCTATTCTAGACTGTCTTAAAATTTACCTCCTCCATTCTTCTTCATATTGTACGCAAGCTGACATTCACACCTCTCGTGTTTTGGAGCCGCTGGCGGATTTCAACTACATTAAGGTAGCGGTATTTTAAAACTTCTGAGAAGATAAACAGATCATTTCGAGTTGATGGTGTACCTTACACTCCACTGCCTGGTTAGCAAGTGTAGCTGCCTGTCTCCTAGGCATATAGCATTACTGATTGCAGAATATTGAATGCAATATGCAGCTCACGTTTTGTCACTGCCTGGCTGACTAAAGCTACGGCTTGTGCTATTTGGACTGGTGACCATTTTTTTAGTTTTAGTGTATAAGTTGTTGGTGAACCAATAAAGTATAAAAATAAAATAAAACTAGAACTTTTTTTTCTCAAATGTTCCGATGCGACTGAAACTTCAAAACTGACCTCATAACACTCTCAAACATTATGAATTATCCTCTTGAAATAAAACTAAATATTTTTTTGATCTACCACTTTAAGCATAATTTGTTACAAAACACTTCAAAGTTTTGCCGCCGCGAAATTATGTCTTGGCCAAGATTTCGTGCCGATGAGTGAGTATAATCATTTTGAAAAGGGTACCATTGACTTGAAACGGTACGTCGGTTTAATTACGACAGTTAATCGATCTTAAAATAAAAAAAATCAATATTATAATAATGAGATACGTAGGAGAATTAAGGTCACCGACATAGCCCATAGAATTACTTAAGCTTAAAATGTTTTACAAAAAAATATGTGATAAATGAAAAAAAAAAACACATACTTACCTTAATTCTAAAAAAAACTCCAGGAATATGAATACTATTTTCATTTATTGACGCACTACAGCGCATTCAATTTGTAAATGGTTATATTCTACACTCTAAAATAGGAAACCGGAATTTGAACATCGAACTAAAAATAGGCCTCGTTCCCTATTCATGACACCACACAGCCATTTTAACGGAAAAATCCCGCGGAATTCCGGTTCGGAATTTTAGAGGCACTCTCAAAAATATTTCGTCATTAATTATGCCCCATTGGTATTGTTAATTAAGCCTTTGATGGTAATTACTTTAACCAAGAACATCGCACAAGTTTGTTACCAGATTCATTCGCTACGCTTTTAGAAGTGTATTTTGATTTAAATTTTAATAAAGTGTTTAAAGATTATCTTTACAGAGTTTTGAAAAACCTTTTCTACTTATTTTTTACTTATACTTTCGTTATATAAGTTACCGCCGGCCAAACCAGATTTAAAAAACAAACTATTTTTTCCTATTGGATAAACCGGTACAGACTAGGCTAAACTGGTTTGTCCGATGGCCGACAGAAGAAACTAGTTTACGACGAGTGCCCTGACGAGCTACTGAAGCTCAACAGGGGCAACCTGAGCGTGTTGATTAGGGTTTACCCTTGTTTGGTATAACAACGTTTGCTCGAAAATCGTTTCGTCTAATTTTAGTTGCAATAAAGTCATTTCGCATAATTATTCATTTGACCGAATATTTAATTGGTATAATTTTATTTAGCATAATTATTTATTTGACATAATGTCATTTCACCGAATTTTCATTTGCACTAATTTTATTTAACCTAATGTTTAATTGGTAGAATTTTATTTAGCATAATTATTTATTTGACATAATGTCATTTCACCGAATTTTCAAATGCACTAATTTTATTTAACCTAATGTTTAACTATACTAATAATGTGTTGGTCGAAAGATCGTATCGAATATTCAGTTCAGTAATAATTCAGTGAAAACGACCTATGGCCCAATTCACGTAAATACATTCGATCTAAAAATCAGTTTAGAAATCGTTCCATCGTAGTCCTATCCAATTTTGGTATTCACGTGTTACTCAGCTACATTTCGATAGGACGACAACTCAATAGGATCAGAACTAAAGCACATCTAAACGACTTGTCAACGAAACAAAAAAGATGCACTTAAAATTATTTGATTTTCTACTAAAAGATTCAAATATACTTTATACTTCAAATACAGTGATTTACGATAAATTAATCAAATTAAATTAAACAATATCGTTATTATTTAACATAGAACGTGATATGAGAATATTTTAGCCGAATACCTCTCAGTTGACATTTCAGGTGCGACTTTAAAACGATTTATTAGCTGAATACGGTTCGACGATGGTTCAACGACATTGCGATCGAGCTACTTCAAAATCGGTTCATTTGACGTACGTGAATACGAAAAAGTGTTTCAACGACTAAATCGCTGCGATATCCCAACGGTTTTAATACGTGAATTGGGCTACTAAAGTCGCTTCTGGCACTCGCCGGCCGCTGCCGCGGCACGCTCGCTTCGCTCGCTCGGCTCGTGCGCTTTGTTCATGTCAACCTAACTCGCTCGTCGCTTCGCTCCTCGCTAACCTATTGTTCAATTGAACATTCGATGAAATGAAAATTATACCACCTGAATAATACATCAAATGAATATTATACTTTTTGATCAATAGCGCAAATGTTGTTATCGCAAATGAACATTCGATGAAATGAAAATTATACCACCTGAACAATACATCAAATGAACATTATACTTTTTGATCAATAGCGCAAACGTTGTTATCGCAAATGAACATTCGATGAAATGAAAATTATGTCAATCGATATATACAAAGTGATTATTTTCTTAAACGTTGTTCGAAGAAATGATTTTCGACTAAACGTTGTTATACCAAACAAGGGTGAACCGTTGATTAGTGCTCTAACTGGCCACTGCAAGCTGAATAGACATCACTATAACGTGAGACTAAAAGATACTGATGCTTGCAGATTTTGTGAACAGGAGCGTGAAAAACCAATGCACCTCCTTTAGTCTTATGAACCTCATATTCATAAAAAAAACCGACATTTGGGGACACACTCTCAACCCAGACGACATCGAAACTATCCAAGCTGGCAATATCTTATCATTCTTAGATAGTGGCCAGCTAAAGACCTCAATAGGACTTATTTGGAGTGTAGTCACAATAGATCAGGGGTGTCAAACTGGTTTTTGTAAAGGGCCATTTATTAGTATTTAGGGTGTGTAAGCGGGCCAGATTCAAAAGAAACAAAAACTACCTACTGAATTATTAAAATCTCCATTTAGTTTAGCTTGATAGGTACTTAGTAATTATCAATTTTCATATAAAAATTTAAAGACGGTAAATGATCTTGAGCATGAAGCTTCTGACAACTTTTATTTTTAAAAAAGTTTTTGTAAATAGTCTCACAGGTAAGAGGTGGCGGGCTGATATGGCCTGTGGGCCGCATGTGGCTCCCGTTTCTTTGACATGACTGCAATAGATCTTTATAGGCCACAGCATGGCCGCAGTGACGTAAAAAGCCCCGAAACGACAAAATAATAACAATAAATTGTCCCAGGTATCGAATGAAATTAAGCGACGAAAGAAAAAAATGCTCCTCATCGCTTTCCTTTTTTTATAATTTGGTGCATTTTCAAACATTGAAGTAGATAAGTACATTAGGGACTACCGTAAAATCTGATGCCTAACTTAAGCACACTGCACCGACCTCCAAAAATTGGGAGCAGAGAGCAAATAAGAAGAAGCACAATTTACTCAAGTGAAATTTTAATAGGTACAATTAATAATTAATTAGGCGTGTGATGCCGGCAGAGTAGAATAGCATCACCCCATATCCTCCAATGGGTGTCGTAGAAGGCGACTAATGGATCAGAAAAGGGGTACTGATCACCACAAACTCCGTCCACCAATCCGCATTGGGCAAGCGTGGTGGACTACTGCCTACACCTCCCTGATGTCAAGGAGAGGTCTTGTGTTCCAGCAGTGGGTCGAATTATAAAGGCTGTTATGATGATGATGATGATGAATAATTAATAATAGAAGCGGAAAATCGGGCTAATGGAAAACAAAATTTTATATTACATTGAGCTTTATAATATCAACTTACTAGGCAACACAATATGCTTGGAATAATTTATGATGTTTCTGTAATTAATATTATTATTGGAAATCTGTCTAAATTCCCGTATAATGATATACATTTCGGATCCGGACGGAAGCAGGTAGACGCAAATCCGGCCATCGATTAATTTTACATTAATAAGCTTAAAGAGAGCCGAATTGAAAAAGGGAATCGTATCTGATGGAATATAAATTGGCGTTGGATTGGAAAGAATTATGTATCACAGACGCGAGTGGTACGTCCGCAATAAATTTCTTATTAATATGCAATAATATTTTGTCAATTGTGCACTTTATTATCTTATTAAACGAGGAAAGGTAAATTGTAGTGTAAGTTAGAGTTGAAATTGCATACTCCAGCTAGGTCCTTCATACGACAGTCCGACGCAATGTTGAGTTCGACAGTCCGAAGACTTCGGAGACGAGGTGTACATCGTCATACGACCTCCCCGAAACGGGCACCAAACTCAATAAGAAACAAACCAAGTAAACAAGCAAACTAAAGCCAATTACCATGTTACACGCAAAATTATCTCAACAATCCGGGTATAAACTTTTTATCTTCGTGAGATTTTCCCATCATCTAAAAAAGGTTCTTTACAAGAAAAATAACTCCGTAATGATGTATATTCGTATATTATTGCAGTAGACAACAGACACCTCTTGGAGGGCTTATATGGTACTTCAACACTTACCAATGATGCTCAACGAAACCCAGCTCGCAATCAGATCAAAGTGCATATCATTTGGCTTTGACAGGGAATGGTAATGGAACATTTGTGTGGGAATTTCTCTTAAATTCTTGTTGAAATATCACGTGTTGAGAGACTCCATTTTTAACCCAATCTACCGCACAATTTATTGTTAGGTACTTTAGATTCATTTTCACTCGACAATGGCAAAATACGTAAGCTTTATGGGTCGCGACGCCATTACTTAATAATATTAGTAGTACTAGTAACATTTGTTACTAGTACTACTAATGCTACTAATAACTGCGCTTCTGCATACCGTGTGGTGTAGAAGCTCAGTCACACGCGTATTGGAATAGCAGTGACAAAACCATCGTCATCATTACTTCTGCCAAGAGACACCCAACAGGACACTATTGGACATAGGCGTTCTCAAAGGATCTTCTCCCCGATCGATCTTGCGCTGGCCGTATCCAGCGGCTCCCCACAAACTTTACCGCCCAGGTAGTCGGTCCACCACACTGAAACCAGGTACATGGTCACCACTCGTGGTTCTTTCCGCCCCAACAGCCATCAGTCCTGCTTCCAGTGTGCCATGGCACTCAAAGTTTACAATTCTTGGGCTATATCGTTTACCTTGGTTGTCCTGCAAATCTCATCATTTATGATATGATCACGAAGAGAAACTTCGTACCTAGCCCTCTCCATTGACCTTTGAGTGACCTTGAGCCTTCTTTTATTGCCCATTACAAGCGGCCACATTTCGGTACATACCATAGGTCAACTGCCAATACAAAGTATCGCCTCTCGTCGTTAGACACTGGTGGGTGCGTAATTACACAAGCATATAGGTATTTAAATAAAAATGTCAATGTACCAATTGATTCCATTTAGTCAGTATTGTCTCAACTCTACGCATGACTTATTATTTTATTCGAGGTATAATATCTAGGTAATCGTATTAACCTTAAGAAAGACAATGTCAGAAGACTGCTGAACATTCCGGGTCAACGAACTACTTTTTTAAATTTAATCTTAACTCGAGCTTCTTCGACGCCAGATTACTTTCGAGCCAATTAAGTGACTGTTTAATTGCTAAGAAGGAATTAGTATAACAGACTCAGTGTTAAAGTTCCCTTTATTCTCTCGAGAGTACATTTTGAATCCAATTAATTAATATTTTACATTTTATTATTGCAGTGCTAAGTTTATATACGATGACTACATTTTAACTCTATTACGGTTCATTTTTAATAATATATTAATACTGAATAAAATATAGGTACAATAAGTATAACGAAAATTAGACATATAAAACGCAGATAAATGTTTTAAAGATACAAGTATTTTCTTGATAATTTTTATATGACAATTTGTGATTGTTACAATTTTATTTATATATTCAATACATTTTTTTACCCTCCCTCAAATATGTTAGTTTTTTAAGGTTGACGTAACTGTATCTGTGTGCCTGTCTGTGGAATATGGTGTTCACATCTGGTAAGCGGTAGCTGGTTCTCAAACTTTCAGCTATATCTTCCATAGTAACAATGTTTATCAAGAAAGGTGAAAGAAGGAAACATGCTACGCCGATCTCAAATAAAATTATAATTAGGCAAGAGTTCACATGGCCCCGTCAGGCAGCGACACATCCGCGGGTGACGCGTTCAATGACGGGGAGGAGGTATAGGTCGTTGAGCCTTTCGCGCCAAGGTGCATCTGCGGGACATCGTTGGATTAGGCCTTGCTACCTTTCAAAGGGAGAATCCCCAATATTCACGCTACCCCAGACGTGATGTATGCGTAAACGAATTCCGCAACGTAAAAAGAACGGAAATTATGATAATGTGCGTTGTAAAAAATAAATTAATTAATAAATCTAAAAACCCGCCTGTAAAAAAGACAATTTGTCTACAGAAAATATTAAAGGCAAACTTAAAACATATTGAGGGTAGTTTTAAGAACTTTAGTTCAACATAGTTCGTTAAAATTTATTTTTATTTTTATCCTTTTTATATAATACGGTCATGATATATCTTTTTAAACTCCTTATGATAAGCCCTTGAATTTGATACCCATATTGATGAGTTCTAAAAACTTTTTTTTTCTCTTCTAATAATAGCGCCTCACAATTGCTATGTTGTTGTTTTTTAAAATTACTTACCTAAGAACACTTGGGCTATAACTATAGAAATCCGTTCAGCCGTTTGAAAGATAGGACTTGGGTAAAAATTACACAAATAAAGTACTTAATTCCTTCTTTATAAGTCACATTATTTACAGAATAACGTAGTATTTCGTATTGTATCTATTATGTAAATGGATTACAAAACAAATATCCGGTCCTAACCAAACGTGGTTTCGCATTAAAACTTCCAGTTTCCCCTTTGATTACGTTTTATGAATTCGTTGGTGGGTACCGTGAAACTTCAGCGGGTTTGAATTTTGAATAATCTAGTGGTCAAAATTTGACTTTATTACCATGGAGTTAAGTTAGATGATTGCGTATTAAAAAACCAGATATGAAGACAGAATTTTTGTATTTTTTTGGTAGGTTTATCAGTAAGTAGCAAATTTTCTTTAAAAGCAATACCAGGGTTTTAATGTAAACTTTGTTTGGGTAAATATTATTGAATAAATATTATCTGTAATAATATCACAGTGTTATAAAGCTGAAGAGTTTATTTGTTTGGTTGAACGCACTAATATCAGTAACTACTGATTCAAATTGAAAAACTATTTTTGTGTTGGATAGTCCATTTATGGAGGAAGGCTGTAGAGACTATATAATAACCGACATTAATGCGGTTATTATATATTTCTAAATTTTATATGGTTTAATTTGTCGAGACTTATTGAAGGTTTTTAGATTATTTTTAGGTAACATTTTACTTCCAACGTGTGAAGTGTGAATGTGTGTGTGATGTCGAACAACCCGCACTTAGCCAGCGTGGTTGCCTAAGGCCTAAACGACCCTAACGTAGGGTAGGATCGAGCCCCTCGGTGGGGACATTATATAAGCAGTTGACGATGATGAACATTTTACTTATAAATCCACATCTGGCAGTGTATTCATAAAATTATCTAAATAGCGACAGCTTGCTAGCCGGTTGTCTATTTAGGGGACATGAAACCAAAAAAAAACTTAATAAAATGTGTTTCTGTCTCAAATTTAATTTTCATGATGTCTAGTACCTACATAGGGTTACTTCGAAGGAGGCCAGCTGCTTCCATCGTAATTAAAATTTTAATCAAAACCTGAACTGGCACGGATATGACCGACGTCCTCCTCCAATGCGCAAAATCTATTTATCTCCAAAACATTTTAGCTAGCGCCGCTCAACTAACGACCTAATTACTTTAACTAGTAAGCCCGTTTTTCAACGGATTAGAAAAATCTGTGTGTACCGCCGGTGCTTATAGCGCATTAACTTCGCTTCCTTTAACGGTTTTGGCTTAGTGCCAAGGGAAGTTAGAAGACACAACTTTCTAGTTCCTAATCAACCACTTTGGTTATTTTTGTACTGTGAAACTCTTTGAGTCACGGAAGGCAAATAGTGGATTTTTAAATTGCATCCTCACGCGGTTTCTGTTTGAATGCTTTTATATGACTGAATGCATACAATTGTGTGTTAGGAATATTAAAAAAAACGTAACTATTTTAGTAGCTTTAAAAGCTCAATTTGCAATCACGTTTCGTATTCAAATTGAACTCAATGCAGCTAAAATATGTATGTCGGATCGCCGAGGAAGGGGCGTCTTGCCTGCGTTGCGCTTACGTTGTGCCAAACCACACACGAATAAAATAATAGCTCCGGCGTATTGGGTACACGCTAGTGTAATGCTGAAGTTCCTCTCCAATGCAAAATACCTGAATATTACTGAAATAATGTTGGATTAGAGCCAATGGTTTTGTGTCTGCTCACCGTTGACATATACCATAATGTTCAACTGTCATGACAGTCACAACTCCATTCGGGGATACCCGCTCTAATAAAACATTTACGATAGATAATACCACGCGCCGTTACGGCCGTCCTGCCTCTTCACACGTCCTCGTGTGATGCAACAACACAAAAGCGAGCAAACAAGTCACCAGTGTATGTTCGTCTCTCAGATCGGTCATTCTGACCACACAACTGAAATAACTCCTCAGCCATTTTATTTCTCGAAGGATAGCTTGACTCGCAACAATACCACACAGCTAAGTTGTTCTGCGTCAATTTACTGCACCATACAAGCTACTGCGCTACACAGGCTGTCGCGCCACACAGGCTGCTGTGAAACAAAGGCTACAGGACCCATAAATGCTATGGTGCCACACAAGGCTCAACACAGGATATCTTGCCACACAGGCTATCTTGCCACACAGGCTATCTTGCCACACAGGCTACATGCTACACGGGCCACATGCCACTCAGGCTGCATGCCATACAGGCTACATGCCACCCAGGCTACAAACTACTCAGGCTACATGCCCCTCAGGCTACATGCCACTGAGGCTACAAGCCACTCAGGCTTCGCAACAAAATACTCTCTTAATATACGCTGACCATATTTACCATCGCCGTTACGGCATCTTCCTGACTTCTCGCTGCTTAAAACAGTTTTCTAACTCATTTAATGCTAACGCAACATAACGTTCCATCATAACTTGTAACTGACCATGGGTGTACCAGTAAGTAGGCTAGGAACCAATACTTTAGCAAATATCTGTCACCATCACGTAGCTCCATACGTCGTTAGGAATCTCTGAAATAAGGTTACATTATGGTATTATCCAACTCATACTTTTCAAATAAAACATAGCCTCCCAAGTAACTATACATTCTTTACATTCACCGTGTTATCAAATTCAACTTACTCTACCGATGCTGACAAATAGTTATACGTTCTATAACGTCTCGGTGTACTCTTCAAGCAGGTAATGGAATTGATACCTACGGAAAGCTAAGGTATCTACACTGGATAGCACATAGCACTCTCAATATCATTGAAATCAGTTATTTTTGATATGATCCACTTGTATTACTTGTTTCTTCTTCCATTGTAACCAACTTACAACAATTTGAACCGAAAAGCCCAACGATAATAAGCTCGATCTATCATAACAGTATTGGAAAACTTCAACGAATACCTAATAAATAATAACTTCACTATGCCTAAATTCGGTATTGCACTGTACACTAGACTAGTACCAAATAAAAGGGATCAACCGCTCTCTATGGGGCCATGGCATAGGTACATACATTCACATGAATTTCGCTGAGCACAAAAGAAATATAATCTAATCTCTCTCTCTCTCTCTCTCTCTCTCTCTCTCTCTCTCTCTCTCTCTCTCTCTCTCTGATCAGTGTGATAGTAATTGTTTCGTTACCATAAATTTTAGTAACTTCCATATTTTCAAAACGCAAATTAATTCATATCTATGTTCATCTACCTCGTGAGCAATGACAAAACGCAACTTTAACGGTTGTCATGCATTCACTCCTGATATTCTGCGCGTGAGACGAGGGTAGAACAAAATTCGATCGCCATCTCGTAGTGAGCGCATACGTGTTTCGCTTACTATTTTATTACTCATATTATTGCCACATAATTCCTCAATAAACTGTCTGTGCAAGTGTAGACCTAACCAGCTGGTGAAGGAGAAGAAGCGAAAGTGGAAGTCATCGCGAGCAGTGGCAGATTAAGGTACGTGAGTGCATTACATTTGTCGTTGACTCATTCCTGGACATCGTTCTTATTTATCGTGGACTTAACAAAAGTCTGTCCCAAAGGTAGCAGAAAGCCATTATCACAAATAACAACCGGGTGCGTTTGCTACAGAAATGGTATTAGTGTGTAGTAGTATATGTGGAGAAGCACCTGGAACAGCTAGGTACACATTGGTGGTGTGCAGGGAGCTTCTGAAGGCGGGCCACTACTCGCATCGTCACGATGAGGTCTAAGCAGTCAGACGTGAATCTGTTAATCTTGCGGTCACGAGAGCACGAAAGCAATTAACAGCGAACAAAAGCCTCATAAACATTAACGAAGGAGGCTCAACACCGAAATCGAATCATAAACCTTAGGTACTCTATTCTAGGCTCGGCTCCAGAATGGACTCTTCTGACGGACACGTCCGAGAAACATTATTTAAATACCCCTCAACGTAGCGGTTTCTGCATTTAGGTCGGATATGCTACTTTACTCACGGATACTCAAGCGTGTACTGTTACAGTAAGCTGACTGTACCTTGGGAAACGAACATCCCCCAAAGAATACGCTATAAAAACCAATAAATACCTTGATTTAACAGACCAATTAACAAAAAAAAGGCTATATCGTTGGTTTGTATGCCGTAGAGGTAGGTGCGAGAGGTTACCAGAAAAGACTTCGGTTTGTCTAGCACTTACATAAGTTCTGTATTGGAACGCGTGTCTAAAACGGTTCTCTCGGAATCGTATCCAATATGGCTAGGCCGGCAGAGAGACGGGCCGTGGTAGCGGATGGGGAGTGCTGGTGCACCACCAGGGGCCTTCTCCCCACGCCTGTGGTCACCAGTGACAGGCAATATTTCTGGCTCTCCTCTCTACAACGAGATGGACCCGCCCGCACAGTGAATCCATAGAATGGTAAGAGTTTTCGCGTAGGTACCTCGATAGCTTTTACTTACAGTTCTTTTTACTGGATTATGAGAGGGAATAGATAAATATCCCTTAATAAAAAGTATGAAAGTTCAAGAGCTTTATAATTCTCATAATCGTCATGCACGTTCTAAAATAACGCTCTAAGTTTCCATTAATTGAAATAAATAATTCATCTTTCGATAGAACACACTTCGTTTTACAGTATCTAACACAAATCTTTGAATACCACTTAAAGAATTTGTTCACTAGTTTTATCACCAACATCGTCATGTCAGCCACAGACTGTTGGACAGATGCCTCCTACAAGGATCTCCAATTCGGCCCGCACGCAGCGGCCTCAAGCGACCTCTCCCAGATCTAGTCACGTTCCACCCCGTGAGGGGCCCACCAACACTACGTCTCCACAACTTTAAGTTTTCTATTTTACTTCATAATATTGGTAATAAAATACTCAACACTCGTCTGATACATAAAATTCACACGTACAAAACCTATACCAAAATGGTTATTTCCCTTTGCCATGTTTAATTATTTCCAGCAAGAAACCTACCCCATACGTTTTCATCAATTAGGGAGTGTCCGTTCATAATCGTAAAAGAAAGGAAAAGTCCTCACCAAACTCTTTTGAAATAAGTTAATCGGTAGCTGATTCGACAGTGACTCTATTGCACTCTCTACTCGCATGAAATTCCTTTTTCACCTTGTTCCCCGCAGTACTAGCAAGTTGGTGTAACTAACTTCGTTGACACATTTCGTCGATACTTGAGATTGATACTTGCTCCCGAACACTGAAACTTTACATAAGAAGATGTACATCTAGTCTTTATTTAATCAACACTGTCACAATTTTTTCACAAACACGCTTTTTGTGACTGCGCTGTTACTTTTTTTGTTTATATTTTATGTTGTATGTTTCAAATGTTACTACTGTGCAATAAATTTATTATTATTATACAATTGTAACAGAGCTTTGAAAATAAATTTAATCATATTCTCAATTCATGACATCACGATTCACGACACATTAAGAATACCCATTTTACCAATATCAAGTGAGAATGTTTCTAAAGTAACAATAAACTGTACGGTGGATTGACTTGAAAAATAGAGTTCCACAACACGTGTTATCAACAAGAAATCGGGTCAAAATCCAATTCAATCGTATTTCCTTCACTTCGTCGTCATAAGAAATATTTAAAACTTATGCGGATATGGTTCCCGCTTACGATAACTGCTATCTGTTCATAAGGAGGGCCATTGATTCATTTAGGAAACGGCTGGCGAATGAAGACAATAATTGGCTTTCTGTAAGACTGTAAGTAAATTAAAAATCGCAGCTGGAGTTTAAATGTAGTTGCATGCACCGGGAAACAAATAAATAGGTAGGTAAGCGTATCTCAATTGAAGCCAAGCCACAATGCCGCTGAACTTTTGAGGGTTTTACTCATAGCAAAAATAACATGACTACTAAAATTTTCTTGCACACATACAGATGTACGGAAATATTATCAATACCCTGACCTGCGAGCTAGTATTCCGTTTTTCATCCCACTTCTGATGTCGGATCGCCGAGGAAGGGGCGTCTTGCCTGCGTTGCGCTTACGTTGTGCCAAACCACACACGAATAAAATAATAGCTCCGGCGTATTGGGTACACGCTAGTGTAATGCTGAAGTTCCTCTCCAATGCAAAATACCTGAATATTACTGAAATAATGTTGGATTAGAGCCAATGGTTTTGTGTCTGCTCACCGTTGACATATACCATAATGTTCAACTGTCATGACAGTCACAACTCCATTCGGGGATACCCGCTCTAATAAAACATTTACGATAGATAATACCACGCGCCGTTATGTAGATACTTTTTAAACTAAATAAAGTTACACTTCGGTAAAAATTATACTAATTGGTAGGTTCAGTTTACTTTTTTATGAAAGTGTATTTTTTTATATGAGATAATTTTTAAAATACGTAAAATTGACTATATTATATTTCATTAACGTTCATAGACGAAAAGTAAATTCGGATTCTAATATTTTCCTGTCTACCTTGAATTAATTAAGAGATCTGACTTAGCTATGAGCAATAACATAACAATCAACCAATTGACCCTTAAACATTTCCGTTATCATATTATTACAACATTAATACAAGTAACGGAACAACGAAACAACATTGCAAGCTTTTGCAACATTTAAGGAAAATTGTTTAGAGTCGGGACGCGACCGCAATGTAGCTATTAAGTTAAATTTATCTTTGTTTATATGTATGAATTATATCTGTGGAATTGGCGCCGCGCGTAGGGTTGGCGGACAGATCGCTAGGATCATTTGATTTAATCTTTAAGAGCTTTTTTACATTTGGCATCAAGCAAGCTGCTTCTGGAACAACTATTTGTTACACTAAAAGATGCAACGTTCTACAAATTTTAAGTTATGCACTTATGTGCTTTCATAATATAAGGACCGATTGCGCTAGGAAAGTGGTCCGGTAGGGATCTTATTTTAATCCTGTAACAAACAGTATTTAAATTAGGATGTTCTTAGTCCCTGTATGATATTAGAAGGAATGAACTGCACAATACAATACACTTATTATGGAATTGACTTACGCACTTAGGCATACTAATGAGTTAACTAATTTTTCAAACTGTAATAGGTATTTCAAAAAGTTCCTTGATTTTATTTGTATAAATATGTTATCATATACAATTTTAAAATAAATGTAACAAAGAAAAAAAAAAAAAAGTTTATAGTTTTAGTGGTAACTGTTGTCGAGTCGATCCCTGACGCACACTTGTTTAGCTAGATGCGGTTCTATGTCGCGTGAATTAAAACTCGCTTTTCCTTATCACTGACTATGACCGGCGATGTGTATTTCTCTAAATACAAAATACGCATAGCAATTGTAAGATCGGAGGTAGGGAGAGAAAAATATCGTATATTTAAAATGAGTCTACCCATTGTTTTGGCATGTTGAGCGGTTTTGAACAAATTGTAATTTTAGGCCACCTAAATAAACTATAGTCACCTATTTTGTTAAACACATAAGAGTGGTTGAAGTAAAGTAGGTACCTAATTAGAACATTGTCTAATTAACACTAACATAGTTATTTATGTTATATTGTATACTAACAAATTTTTGTAAGGTTTTGATCTGAATAAATTATTATTATTATCACTTAATATTCAGTTTCAACACTGGCGGCCAGATTTATTGAATATTTTTATAACTAATAACGTAAAAATTCTCTTAGTGAGATATCTTATAACAAGTCCACCCTTACGAATATACTCGTAGGTATTATATTTTAGGTGTATTTTCAAGTGCAATAACTAGTACCTACACATTTATTTTTATCTTAATACAACTTATCTCTTCGTTCTATCGGACTCTTGGAACATGACAATGAGTGAAATAGGATATAGTATGGGAAGGGATTTAGTAGGATATAGTAGGATTTAGGAAAGATATTTAGCGCTAGAAATAGTTTTAAATCTTCTCATATCCTATTTTATAGGATAAGGAGTTGTCTTGAGCAGTAAAACAAACATAAAAGCAACTTTCAACCACAACAGGACAGTTTATATTTACAAAAAACAAAATAATAAAAAATATACAGGGTGTTTGGTACATGGGGTATGAAGCCGGCACCTACCCATGCTAACATTGTTATATATTAAGTATCTAATTTTTATTGGTAAACAATATTAAGCTTTTGTTAGTAAATTACCACTTATTTTTTTTTGAAAATAAGAGTTCTCTTGAGCATTAAAACAGAAAAGTAACGTACTATTTTTATTGATAACTAAAACTAACATTGTAATAAATGTGACATGCCCTGTACATGCCTCATAACATAATTAAATATTTCAAAACTCTTATAAAGTATTTTTAGGTTAGTAAAATTATTAGGATTGTGCTAACAGTGAAATTTACCACCTTCAATGATAGATTGAAAAGAAATCAAATAAAAAAATCAAGATAGACTTTTACAAGCATTTTCATTGACGCCAAAAGCCATTAAATAATATTTTTACTTACCTAAGCCAGCAATACACTAAGTAAACTGTTGTTCTTTAATATGATTGAAATAATTATAAAACAGTATAACAAAGGTTGATCTTCAACATCATTTACACCCACACACATATGAAAAATCATTAAACGGGCACCGACAACTTTAATCGCAAGCCCAACCCTAACTTCGTCGGTGGAAGGAAGAGGGCTATTCTCGACCCACGTCTGCGAGGCTATTAACTCATAAATTTGTCGAACTGCATTAGAGGACGCTTCGGAATCCGCCCCCGGCAGCCTTCGATAACTCTTGATAGCGTGGAAGATAAAAATGAGGAGGCTTCAGTATTCACGGGGTTATATATAAGCATTTTTTGGTTATACTGGCGAGAAGCCTGAATAGTTCTAGAGGAATATTTTACTACATAAAGGTATCGGGTGAACAAATAAGTAGGGCTTTCTACTATTGCTGGTAGCATCTAAGAAGGGCTTTTTTACTATTGCTGGCAGCATCTAAGTAGGGCTTTTTTACTATTGCTGGTAGCATCTAAGTAGGGCTTTTTTACTATTGCTGGTAGTGATAGATGGCGTACAGCGTCACTGGACAATAGTTTTGAAGGCAAGGGCATGGTTCGTTCATTGAGCGACTAGGACGAGCTTCTCGTTGGATGATTGGCCTAGTGTAAGCTAATATCGACTTTATGGTGTTCATTATCATAAAGTCAACCTTTATTTGTCTATATTGAACCATATTACTAAAAAAATAAATATAATACAATATGCATCTGTCCGTTTAGTTTCAAAAAGTACGAACAAGAAGCTTATGTGGGTACGAGAACACAATTTGATAAAGGAAGGAATTTGAAAACTGATATTTTCGTACCCCCCGCTGTATGGGGATGCCGCACGACTAGACATTGACAGCAGAGATTAAATGATAAGATGACTTTACAGATAAAAGTAAAAGATATAATGTAAAAACTTGATTTAAATAGAACGGGTCTAATAGTGAGGGTGAGAACGCGCGACTTGCTTGATGTGTGTGAAGTAACTCAGATATTAATTAATTACAACATAAATGTAGGTACCTACCAATTAAGTCAGTAGAAACTGTGCCGATGTGACTACGTATATACAATATGACGAGCTTACCTGTACATATAATAATACAAATAATGTTTCGCGGTTTAATTACCTATCGGTTAACAAAAGCTCTGTGAGAGCGTTTAGTAAAGAAATAAAGTTCTTCGCGACTATTGAGGTAAAAGTAAGTTTTAAACAGCCTTGGAAACCGCATAGTTATGGAAATATCTCAGAAAAAAAGGTAGAACGCCGTCGTGGTGGAGTGGTCAGTATAGCTGGCTACACATCAAGCGGTCCGGGTTCGAATCCTGGTAGCGGCAAATGTTTGTGTGACGAACACGAATGTTTGTTTGCGAGTCATGGTTGTTTATATATTTATTTCAGTTTATTTATAAAAATATCTATAATTATTATGTATATTAAAAAAAATGTCCATTATCTAGTATCCGTAACACAAGTTCTTGATGATACTTACCTCGGGCTAGATAATTGGTGTGAGCGTGAAAAAAAAAAAAAAAAAAAAAAGAGTTGTTAAAGAATTGACTATATAGAGATTCCTAGTAGGTAGTTAATTAAAATTATTTATAAAATATCTTGATTATTAAGTATATTTGTCCGTTATCTAGTATCCATAACATAAGTTCTTAAAGATACTTAATTTGGGCTAGGTAATTGGTGTGAGCGAAGAAATATATTATTATTATTATTAAAATACTAGCGACCCGCCCCGGCTTCGCACGGGTGCAATGCTTATGTAAATATGCATGTATTATACGTATAAACCTTCCTTAAGAATCACTCTATCTATTTAAAAAAACCGCATCAAAATCCGTTGCGTAGTTTTAAAGATCTAAGCATACATAGGGACAGACAGACGGCGGATAACGACTTTGTTTTATACTATGTAGTGATGGCGAAATCCGTTCCAGCATTCGGAAGCGAACAGTTTTGTTACGATATACTGAATTTACAGAACAATTCTGTGACTACTAGAACATAAGTTTTCAAGCGAAGCTTCCTCGAAAAACCGCAAAATGGGAAATTTATTCCGTAAGTTAGATGCACGCTGAAAATATATAACAAAATATTTATGGATGATATTAAAAGGATATGCTGTGGTTTTGTTTTATTCATTTCAACTGTGTATTAGCATAATGGAATTGTTTATTGTAAAAATTATAAAGTTATTAGTCGGAACGATATTGTTTTAATTTCTGAAGACTAAATCGATGCTGAAGGGTGATGATGATCAGGAAAATTGAAGCAGCATTAATTATGACATTTTTAGCGTCAAGTGTAGTATTTATTTAAAAAAAAATGAAGCATGTTATAATTATTCTTGACTAGTAATAAACTAATATTCTTCAATTTGTCAGTTATGTACCTACTTAAAGTGCATCAACACCGCGGTTACTTTTGGTAGAACAACGTTTCCAAGTATCACTGAGCAATATCCGATAAGCATAACGTTATTGTTAGTATATGTAGGCGACAGGCTGGCAACCTTTTATTATTGGCGGCAATGCATGGCCCATACTGCCAAATGTAGCTTTACGTGAAACAAAATGTTATCTAAGGCGCTGCTCAACCCCTCATGGGACTACGAGCGTGATCATATGTATTTATTTCACATATTATATTTATTATTACAGGTATCAAGACCTTACATACGATAAAGTAGTAAAAAAACTAGATTCTATAACATATTATCCCGCATCTTCCGCATAACATATTATGCGGAAGATGCGGGTTCGAGTCTCGCCTGAGGCAAGTCGATTTATTTTTCAGTGCATTTTTCTAGTATTAATATTATGTACAATGTAATTAAAGTTATAAACGATCATTAAGGAAAAACCATACTGGTTGTATTAACATGTATTTTCTTCTTGCTTATGATTGAAATCTATTCCAAATTAATTATAAAAATGTCAAAACATTTCCCGTCTCAGCACTTAATGTACATAAACTTGCCTATAATATATTATAAACTAGTTTTTGCAAACCCGCACCTACGTTCGCGTTGAATTGAGAGTTTCTCCATACAAACTTTGGACCCCGGGCCATCCCCCTTTAGGGAGTGAATTTTGTAAAATCCTTTCTTAGCGTATGCCTACGTCATAATAACTGACTGCCAAATTTTAGCGCAATCTATTCAGTGGTTTGAGCTGTGTTGATTGATAGATCAGTCAGGAACGCTTACCAAGTGTATACACCGAAGATAAATTACAATACAACTTTTAGTTTTAATTTTACTTGAAGTGAGCTCTTGTAACATTTATCCAGATTGGAGATAAAGTATCTTACCAGTAGTGCGAGCACGGATTTAATAAGAACTATTTATGTTTCATTTTACTACAGTTTTTAATTTTACTAATTGCTGTAAGTGCAAGCGAGAAAACAGCTTCTTTAAATTTGAAATGATTAATATTTTCATTTATAACCAGCGCTTAATTGAATTTCCGTTAATAGTGGAGACTGGTCCCCCATAAATTAACTAGAATTAGCGTTAAAGTTTCCACTAATCTCCAAAATATTATTTAATAATGAACGAATTTCAATCGGACTGATTACTTAAGTGCCCCATTCGGGCTCAGAAGGCCCTGTCAATTAATTTGATTATGCCCTCATAGCAGCCATATTGTCGAAGTCAACAGAAGTTGAAATACTCGAACTCATCTACCATCGAGAAGTACTTACTATCGAGCAAAGGGAATTATATTTGCTGTCTTGTTTGGGCACGCGCTGTTATTTTGTAATATGAATTCATATACATACATAAATGAAAACCCTGAAAAAAAAAAGCCATACACAAAGCATCGTGAAAATTAAATCATCCAAGTAAACGAAAATGCTCATAAATGAAAACTATTGACGCAAACTAAATGAAATTTTTATGGGACCAAATGACAACTATCTCCCATCGAACAAAAAAAGAATCGCTCCTATCGAATTAGAAATCTTTAAGTAATCGGTGAACATAGAAACAAAGTATCGTGAAAATTACACCGTCCAAGTTAACAAAAATGCGCAGAAAATAAAAACTACTGGGGCAAACTGAATTAAATTTTTATGGGACCAAAAAGCAACTATTCCACATCGAACAAAAAAATAATCGGTTCAGATCAGTAATTGGATCAGAAATGTCGGCGTAATCTGTGTACAACTGTACACACACAAAAAATACCACCTGAATTGAAAACTTCATCCTTTTTGAAGTCGTTTAAAAATTTACATATTATAATCCTCGGCCGTACTTTCACGAGTCTCTTTCGTAACAACTCTATTTTCAGTACCATAAGTGCTATTACGATATAGCGAATTAGAATTGCAATAAGGGTAATAATATTGTAAGAAGGTAGCCATAGACGCTGATCAATATTTTATTGCCACTTTTACTTAACGCTGTAATATTAAATTCAAAAGAATTCTTATGTCTTTTTTACGATCCCTTTATATTACTTGCCTACATTGAATTCGAAATGCTTAAAGGCTCTAACACACTATTAAAAGGCCGTTTCAACTTTCTGTGTCCTATAACATGACATTCATTATTAATAGAGTGACGTGCGATATAGATTAAAATACGATTTGATTTAAACTTACACGGACTGCTGAGATGATGGCCCGTATTACAGAATTGACACTCAGCAATCAATCATATCTTAAAAACCGTTTGTCACTTTCTATCAAGCATTTTATAATACGTGCCTTAGAATTTTAGTCGCGGGTTATAAGTATAAATACTAATAAACCGCGCCTAAGGTTTATAAGTATACTAGCTTACGCCCGCGACTTTGTCCGCGTGGACATTTTACCCCCTTAGGGGTGGAATTTCCAAAAATCCTTTCTTAGCGGATGCCTACGTAATAACATCTACCTGCATGCCAAATTTCAGCCCGATCTATCCAGTGGTTTGGGCTGTGCGTTGATAGATCACTATGTCAGTCAGTTACCTTTGAGTTATATATATTTAGATAGTATTTTTTTATTTACAGTAGAAACATGGCGTATAGCATATGGCATAGGCGTGGCTCGGACACTTGTCACGTTGCGGCATAAATTATACTGAAGTGGCGCGCGATGCGATGCGGCCATTATTATACAGTGCAATTTCTTTGCGAAAGCATGATAGATGGAACGCGCGCCAATGGCGGTTCGGCGCGCGCCATTTAGTGGCGGTGGCGCGCCAAAAAGTGGCGGAACGTGTGTCCTGGAGGCGCAGGCGCAATTATCTTTCCAAAAAAGGGACGCAGTGCTACGTACTATTTTTTATATTAGGCTTACATTGTTTTTCTTTTACTATCCGCCATCGGCACACGTCCGCGCCTCTTCAGTATCAACCGCGCCTAACATCTGTCCTGGTTGTTGGGTATTGTTTGTTTAGTTCACTGTTCCGTTTGAGGTGTGGTAGGGCTTCTTTCAAGTCCACCTTGATAATATTCAACCCTAACATAGTGGTGAGTGAAGGTCGAGAATTGAAAATCTATTAATCAATCAATCGTTAAAATACAGTAGAAAAGAATAAAGCTATATAGCACAACTACACAATTCTACACCGCTAAGAGGTTTTTCAAGGTTCATAGTCCGGAAACCGTGGTAATTCAATGGTCAATGGAAACTGCTAAACCTCACCCACCGAAATGGAGTAAGGTGGAGATCTCCTCAATTACTCCTACCATGTAGAAAAACTTTATGCACAACTGTGGAAAGAATATACTCGTAATCTGGTAAAACGATTTTTCTTTCGCCCTGAAACAAAGTAAGCACGGCCAAAAAGAAAATATATTTCCGGATACATTTTATTATTGTAATCAATAACTTAGTGGCGAACTGGAACGCGCTAACAAAATGTGCGTTCATAAAACGAAATTACGTCTACCTATGCTACCGGGCCGTCAATATAAAAATGTTCATAAAAATATTACTAAAATCAAACCTTATCGTGGCCCTACAGGATGTGGAAAATTACATCAATAAACTCCCTCCCCGTTTATTCATAGCATCCCAAAGGATTTCGTTATTGCATTGGCTGATCTGCAAGTCTATAATCTGGTTATTGTATTAGATTTTTAAGAGAAGTAGGGCTCAGCGGATAAACTGCTCGAACTTGAAGCGTCCATTCTCGTTGAAATACCCAAGAAACGAAACTCTTTAAGCAGCACACGTGTTCCCTCCTTACATTCACATGTCATTCAAACAGGCTTGAAGGAGCAACTTACTTCCTTACGAAATTGTAAGCTATGGAGTTTCTTTTGCCATTTCTTCTCCGTCTCAGCGTAAAATAATTATTTCGTCGCGAAATGGTGGTAGGGCTTTATACGATTTAAAAGTACTTAGAAAAGACCATTTAGATAAAGAGTTTTTCATATCATTTCATTTCACAACATCACTGTTAAAATCTTTATAATAATATAAAGTCATATTAAAACAAATTGTTAACACCTATAACGGTATGTCGAAAACAAGACAGAATAAAATAGAATTAAATTTACTATCACAACACAAACAATGCGCTTAAACAAACAATGGATAAATAAAGAAACAAAAAAAAACTAAAAGTGAAAATGAATAAAAAAGTTTACATAAAATTGTAAAAATATTGTGATCGCACGTCGCTGACTATGACAACAAAGTTCACACCCAGCTTATTGCCTTGTCCGACACAATCGCAACACAGCGCTAGTTTTCAGTGTGAACCATATTGTTCATCAAACTAACAATACTACTCGGGGGCAAGCTTTATTTTTTTTTAATTAAAATGTTCCCTATAGGCGCATCGAACAGACTGTAGTTATTATACATAATATTTTGTTTGGGTTTTCCTTTACCATTATTATGTAAGTGTACTTAAAACACACTTCTAATTGAAGATGCATGCTAATACAGAAGCTAATAACATCCCTAATTTGAATATGTAACTGGCTTACATACACGTTGGGTGTAATTTTTATTGTTAAGCAGATAGGATCGTTTGCGCTTAGTGAAGTTGTTGGGGTTATAAAGGAAATAATGAGGTTGTATTGTACGGCATTAACTTTTAGTGTCTGCCTGTTTTCGGAATATAAAGATATCGTATACATATTCGCTACCGGATTATAGGCTATTCCCGTATTTCTTTATCGGCTATAAATTATTGTAAGGCATTTTGTTGTCCTCGATGTTTGTAGATAGAGCTATTCCGATTAGAAAAGGCGGCCGATGTAAATTAAATAAGGAGTGAAAGAGAGAGGTGGAGAAATAGAGAGAGAGAGAGAGAGAGAGAGAAGTCAGATTCATAACGTATAGAAGGAAGATATTAATACCTTTGACGAACAAGGAATCTTATGTTCGTATTATAGAATAAGTTTCAAGAATGAACACCGACTTGAGCGTCCTACGTCTCTATCACTTTGTGAGTGATAGAAAGTGACAGACGGTTCTCAACACTTTTTTGACTTCTGAGTGTCCTTCTATACGGGCCTTAGAACATTTCGCACCCGGCGAAATTTTCGAAAGTTTAAGATAAACAAAGTTCCGATTGGGTAAAATTTTTAAAGATATCAAAACTGGATATGATTAATGTTTGGCAATTAACTAATTTAGAAAGTGTAATTAAATAATCTAGTTATGATATGAAATATAACTATAGGTATAATACCATTAAAAATAACTTTTAATACCTTTGCGCAAGTGTAAGTATTAGGTATGCCTACGACAAAGATTTATCTCAATGTGATGAAAGTTATGGCAGCACATAAAATATACATAAACGAATATTGGTATTTATGATTAACATTTTCAAAATATATTAAATCTAGCATGAGAATAACTGAATAATATTTTTCTTACACTAGTACTAAATCCATTGTGGATCTAAATCACATCAAAAAGAAGGGGAACTTTTTTCATTCGCGTATACGTAGTATAGAGGAAGTCTTGTAATCGTCAAAAAATTCGACCTCGAGAGTTTGACGGATTTACACTTTTTGGACCTCCCTGAGTCCTAAAAACCCGTTTGTGGAATTTTGTCTGTGTGTCTGTGCGTTAGCACGATACCTTGAGTATGCTTTAACTTATTGCAACCAAATTTAACATGCGTGTATAACATCAAAATATAAGGTTCCTATCAACTTTTGAGTCGTCAATCACGAAAGTTAAGCAACCAAGTGCGCGGTCGGTACTCGGTTGGGGGCGCAAAATTTAATGTCTGACATCAAAATATAAGGTTTTTATTGACTTTTGAGTCGTTTCCGTTATACGAGAAAGTCAAGGGGAGACCACTCCAGATTTTTTATTTATTGCTAAGCTCTTATTAACAAGCTAAGTACGTACACATGTCTTAGATTGAGAGTTAGTTTAATGAACTTGGATAAAAGATGGACGGCGAATGATAGACTCTTAAGGTTTTCAATAATATGCGAGATAAGGGACTATCTGACGGCGGCCAGTCACCAGGGAGCCCCGAACTTTATACTTATTCGTTCCTACGTCTCCACCCATCTTAAATTACGGTGTGGACTTTAGGAGTGACACTTTGTTAGACTTTATTAGAGGTAGTGTAGATTTTTTTGCGAATAAAGCCAGTTATAGCGCATAAACCTTCCAAGATTATTTTACGGTAGGAAGTATTTTATATCTCGTTAAATTTTAGATGACATTACGAAAAGGATAGGGCGATATATTCAGCCGTTCGTAAAAATCTTTATAATTCGAAGTCGCAGAATTCTCAGTCGTTTGAGTGAATTATCTAATAGTGCTATATCGTAGTTTATTGTGCGTTATATGATGTTTCTGGAACAGTTTATTCAAAATCATATTTAAGCATCGTTAAGTGTCAAGAAGGACCAAAAGGAGAGTAATTTTGGTCTTCGATGAAGTAGTATAAAAATAACTGTAATTGCGTTTATTTTTATACATTACTATAAAGACCCGCATGCGGTTTCACCCACGAGTATCCCATTGCCGTTGGTAAACCAGAATAGAAAGTTCATGTTCACCCTGAAAGTCCATTCAAAATATTGCTGATCTTTTTTTTTCAAAATAGGTTCAGTAATTTTGGATAACAGTCTCCAAAATTCCGCAAACAAACTTACAAACGTTATCTGGTTATAATTTTAATGTAGATATATATAATAAATGATTCCCTTCGTATTTATAAAATAAATTAATCGCATGTATTTGACAAATACATACGTAGGTACTTAAAATAGTTTGTTACGTCATGTTCATCAAAAGTAACTTCAATGTTCATACAATTAGAAAATTCTAGTAGATGTGTAGCGCTCTAGGTACTTTAAAATTAAATCAAATCAAATTTATTTGCCATGAATAGGCTAAATTATTTACAAGGGTAACGGCACCTTGTTGCCAACTGCAGCCATTGAGGAATCAATGGCCGCAGCAGCCATCGCGTCGACGTGACGCTTGCAGTAGTAGCGTGCCGTGTTATTAATATTTCTTAAACCGAAAAAGCTGACGACTGCTTCCTGATCTTCGATGTTGACATCTCGTCGGGTGCTTCAACGCGTCGACGGCTGTCGTTGCCTCTGCCGTTGGCAACGAGCCGCTTTTGTATCTTATACAAAACTACTATCCAAATTCTGTACCTAACTAGATAATAATATAATATGTTCTCAGGTTTCATATCATGATTAGGCATACCATTAATTTTTCAATTAGATGTGCCTAGTAGTATGAATACTGAGGCAAACTAGAGCGTGGTGGAAGTTAATATTTTATTCTTTCTATTACCCTCTTCGGTCTTGGCCTGGTGTCCATTGGACATAATTTACTATTATATGCATCTATTATACATATTAACCTTTCTCTTGAATCACTATATCTATTGCTGATTGCTGATAACCGTATTAGAATCCGTTGCTTAGTTTAAAAGTTCCAAGCGCACATTTGAAAAGAGCGATTTCATTTTATGCTATGCATATGTCGCAGGCGGATCGTTTAACTATGTATAACAAGCCGTCTTATAAAACGGCGCGGTGGATTGTAGCGGACATTTTCTTAGTGGCTGCCTACACTGTATAAGGTATCTACGTGCAAAATTGATACATATATGATACGTGCTCTTATCATAGTTGAAATATAAACTGTTTATCTCATTCGGTACATTGTTAAGATAAAGGTATATAAAAAAATAGCAATGAAACTTGTGTCGGTATGATTTTTCAAAAGAATAAAACATTTTTTAATATCCTACCGAGGAATTCATTATGGAAAATAAAATATTTCAGATGATTTTCGGTTTTTGAATACTCGATAATTATGTGAATTCGGTCATAATTGCACTGGAGTTATGTAAATAAATACCGCAGTGCTCTCACTGCAGTAATTTAATTTAACATTTGTTTTGTTTTTTTATTTGCAGTATAAATATGATATGATTCTGAAAGTTTGATAACGTTAATTATCACATCCTATTTCTTTACTCAATTTCAATTACATATTTTGGTGTCGTTTTTGGGGTTCAAGTAAGCCGAATTCCTATAGCCGATCCTAGAGAGTATTTTCACTTCAAAATAGTTTATACTTACAAGTAAATGAAGATAGAAGCATGTCGGGGAATTGATACGGTCTTAAAGTTTTCAATAAGGTTCGATTCAACGTTATGCGGACGGCCTCGAGGGAACTTACATTATGTTCCGTAATGTGACTTCACGGCCCGACACCTAAATTCCTCCCCTATATTGTATACGCTGCGGTTTGATATTTTATTCTATAAATACAAAGACGTGTAGATAGTGTGAGAACCGATTTATAAAATTATGCAAGAGTAACATAAATAACGCAATTTTTATTAAAACTTTTTTAGCATAGACACTTTAAAAATAATTATTTTTATTATAAACTAGCACGTGCAGTCGTGGGTGTGCGTCACGTCTGTTATTTGCATTGTACAAATTTCTAGTGAGTTTTTTTTTTGTATTTATTCGGGATAATAAACAGTTACACATTACATGTTACTAATTACTGCTATCATGCAAAGAATATTGTAAATGTGTGGCTAATACCATTATCCACAAATTACTTCACTTTATATTAGTACCTACCTGAATAGCAACTAAATTTATGAAAAATAATGGTTACACTTTATGTAATTCGAAATTGTGGTTCGAACTGTAACCTAGAAGGCTTGTGTTCGAACCACAGCCACGCAGTTCCTGAGAGAGTTAAAATGATATGTTCATGGAGAAGATAGGATTAAAGCTGACCGTGTATAAGTAACAGTTTTGTGTTCTTAGTATATTCTTTTGTGTATTAATGTTCGCATCCGATGCCCGGCATAAATACTGGACAGTGGGTCGCTCCCGTCTTGGAGACCGGCCCCCATTGAGCACAAGGCTCCGCTCCCTGAGGCCTTTTCGCGGGTCCCCTAGAGTGGTACTAATAGCGGCTTGGATGGAACTCAGCGCAGTTGAAGCCATGTGTCTAAGCCAAATGTCCAATAAACCAATGCAATCTAAGGCATTCTAAGAATCTCCAGCAACGATGTTAGGACGTTTTCGTGTGTACATTTTTGAGAAGTATTTTTTTTTATGTTACGAGATGGCAAACAAGCTTGTGGCCTACCTGATGTTAAGTGGTCACCGCTGCCTATAGACACTTGCAATATTAAGTGTAAATCAATTAACACCTCAAGTGCGTTTGCCATCCTGGGGACTAAGATGATATGCCTTCCATGCCCAGTAATTACACTGGCTATCTTTCGCTTCAATCCGAAACACAGCGAACTGCTTCACGGCAGAATTAAAAAGGCGGTGGTACCTACCCAGACGACCCTACACATGGGTCTACAACCTAGTTCAATTAAATAAAATGAAATATTAAGTTGATGTGTAATACAGAAACTCAACACCTTTTAGCTATCATCCTTATCCTTACTTCCTTACTAATATTATAAATGCGAAAGTAACTCTGTCTGTCTGTCTGTCTGTCTGTCTGTCTGTCTGTCTGTCTGTTAAGCTTTCACGTCTAAACCACTGAACCGATTTTGATGAAAGTTGGTACAAATATAGATTAGATCGCGGGGAAGGACATAGGCTACTTTTTATCGCGAAAAAAAGGTTGAATGGGTTGAAATAGGGGATGAAAGTTTGTATGGAAGTTCGTCATTTTTGAAGATAGAACCATGAAACTTTGAATTTAGGCACTTAATAAGACAGAAAGAAATATTTGTTCTAAGATTTTTGAAATTTTGACCTGTATGGGGGTGAAATAGTGGATGAAAGTTTGTATGGGAGTTCGTCATTGTTAAAGATAAAACCGTGATACTTTGAAACTAGGGACTTAATAAGAAGAAAGAAAGAAATATTAGTTCTAGGATTTTTGAAATTTAGCCCCGTGTGGGGATGAAATTGGGGATGAAAATTTGTATGGAAGTTCGTCATTGTTAAAGATAAAACTATGAAACTTTGAATTTAGACACCTGATAAGAAATAAAGATCCAATCCAAGATGGCGGTTGTGACTTTTTAATATAATATCGATACGGTTATCATTTTCGTGGTTTTCGGAGGTCCCGATTCCTAAAACACCATCCATTTTGAGATCCAAGATGGCGGACGCGACTTTTTAACATAATGTCAATATGAGTATCGTTTTCGTGGTTTTTAGGGGTCCGGATTACGAATAAAACATCTATTTCGAGATCCAAGATGGCGGACGCGACTTTTTGACAAAATGTCAATATGGGTATCATTTTCGTAGTTTTTGAGGGTCCCGATTCCGAATACGACATCTATTTCGAGATCCAAGATGGCGGTCGCGACTTTTTAATATAAAATCGATATGGGTGTCCTTTTTGTGGTTTTTTGAGGTCCCGATTCCTAATACACCATTCATTTTGAGATCCAAGATGGCGGACGCGAATTTTTAACATGTCAATATGGGTATCGTTTTCGTGGTTTTTGGGGGTTCAGATTACGAATAAAACATCTATTTCGAGATCCAAGATGGCGGACGCGACTTTTTGACAAAATGTCAATATGGGTGTCATTTTCGTGGTTTTAGGGGGTCCCGATTCCGAATACGACATCTATTTCGAGATCCAAGATGGCGGTTGCGACTTTTTAATGTAAAATCGATATGGGTATCATTTTCGAGATTATTGGGTATTCTGACTCCGAATAAAACATCGATTTTGAGATCCAAGATGGCGGACGTGACTTTTTAACTTAATAGGAATATGGGTATCATTTTCGAGGTTTTCGGGGGTCCTGATTCCAAATACATCATCTACGTCGAGATCCAAGATGGCAGATGGGACTTTTTAACATAAAAGCGATTTGGGTATCAATTTCATAGTTTTCGGGGGTCGCGATTCCAAATACGTCATCAATTTCTAGATCCAAGATGGCGGACGCTACTTAACTTATTATTAATATGGATATCATTTTCGTGGTTTACAGGGTTCCATTTTGAGATCCAAGATGGTGGACGTGACTTTTTAGCTTAATCGCTTTCATGCCTAACACCTGAACCGAATTTATTGAAATTTGGTACAAAAATAGACTAAACCTAGAAATGGAATAAAAGCTACCTTTTTTGTGAAAATGGGAATGAAGGGGTTGAAATATGAGATGAAAATTTTTATGCGATTTCTCATTACCGAAGATAAAACCATGAAACGCAAATATTTGTTCTAGCGTTTTTGAAATATTGACCCATGTGGGGATAAAAAGTTGCGTGTAAGTAGCAAAGGATGGGAAAACATAAAATGGTAGATTGTAAAAATGCCATTTTGTATGTGTGTTTTTTTTTCATAATAAGTACCTACACAAAAAAATGCTGCCTAAAGTAACTATTCCACGCGTACGAAGTCGCGGGCAAAAGCTAGTTGTAAATAAAAGCTGTTGAGTTTCTATATAAATAAATGAAAAAAAAATGTATTTGTTAATATTCTTTCTTAAGTAAGGCTTTATGTTGCAGGCGCGCTGGAGGGCGGAGCGCTGGGCGGCGGGGGCGGCGGCGGCGCGCTCGGCGCGCTGCGTGCGGCCGCCTCGCCGCCCGCGCCCAGCCTCGGAGCCAGCCGGCACAGTTTGATCGGTAAGTTAACCTTTTGTGTTCTTTTATTCGTAGCTTATATAGCATCGTTGTGATTTGAAACGAAAAAGCGACACCAAATAGTTTTTTTATTACCTACTCATACTCGGAAAGTAGGTATGAAGTTGCATGAGGAGCTGGTTGACAGTAATACTTTTTAGCCCTAGGGAGACTTTTCAACTGACAGCTGTCAAACTACAAAAAAAACATATTTTTTTTAATTTTCTATATTGTGGGACAGCAAAGGGAGGGAGCCCATACAACCATGTCTTTAGTTTTCTATCTTCTTTCTTAATTTTTGTCATAAATATGATTGTCACACACTTTAATGTATCTAGGGAGTGCTTGGCAAGAAATGCATGGCAACATACCTCATGATGGTGACTGATGAGTTGGAAATCACACTATAAAATTCTCAAAATCATACATAACACAAAACCTTTATTTCAATTCTTGTCCTTATCTGCTCGTTAACATGGAAGCTTGTGCATCAACATAACACCACTTTCACTGCACAAAATCCACTCTGAACAATTTTGAATCATCTACACAAAAATCATCCTTCCGATGTCACGGTTTCCCAGCCAAACACTCAAAAACAAATTTTATTTTCCAATTTCTATTGAACCATGTTCCAACTTTCTATACAGCCACTTAATTACAAGGCGATGTAAAATTGGAATAGCATAAAGTTTAATTTTCATTAAATACATTTTCTTCGAAAAACCCCGTCTCGGGACTAAATAACTTTCACCCAACAACGAACTTATGGATCAATAGTAAGTACAGATAACAGCACGTTGGGTTACCACAAACTGTCAAATTTTCCCAATCGATTATGCACTTTATATTCAATAGCCTTAGGTTGAAAATCGTTTGCAGAAATTTGACATTTTTGTATAGCCCGACGTGCTGTTGACTGTACATTGTTACCCTAGAACAATGTACTTACTATTGATCCATAAGTTTGTTGTTCAACATTTTGTCAACAAATATGAAAAAAAAAAAATATTTAATTCTGAAATTACTTATGCTATTTTTCTAAAGTTGAACTTTGTTCAACATTTTGTTTAGCAATATGAAAGAAAAAATAATTAATTCTTTTTTTAATTTTTATCTGAAATTACTTATGCTACTTTTCTAAAGTTTCGCTTCTGCCGTGTGTGGATTGCACACACACACACTTTTTATTTCTTTTTGACAAAATGTTCAACTAAATTAGGAAATACAAATAAGGCAAATTTAAAGGTACATAAAGACACTGTGCTTGAAGAGGCCAGTTTTTCGACGTATCGTATTCATAGTCGCCGACGAATGAGGACAAAATTTAACGCAAACTTTGAGGTACTGGGTCAAAAATGCCCAATGACCTTTAACAATATCGGTTAGACTAGGGCATTTGTTTAGGTAGCAAATGGGATTCTCTTTATGTAAACCTTTGCTAACGTGTTTCATTTATGAATAAAACATATGAGGACGGAACTCCACTTTAGAATTAAGGTTTTCTGCAATTTTCTTTGAGACTTTCAAAAGTAGTTTTTACTTAATATTCACTGTAAACTATTGGCCCTCTTATGAGTACAGTATTTTTAAAATTCGAATGGGGAAAATGAACCGTTTTCTAGAGCCTGACGTGCTGTTGACTGTTACCTAAATCAATTATACCAATGTTATTTGAACAGAAATACGTCTGAGTAATTGTATCGGAAACCGCGAGATTGTTCTGAAACAGACGCCCTGACCGCGTGTTCGTGTCCGGCCGTCGGTGGTCGGCAGTGGTCGGTGGGTCCTGTTACAAACGCAATTAGAAATGTCGAGTGGTCATTAAAACGACCTAATTTATTTGTTGGTAGGGCTTAAGGCCGTTACGTTAGTTAGGTGTCACTAAGAAATAGGGGCCGTAATGATGACACTTTTGCTGTTTGGTTCGCTCGTAAAGTTATTACTTTAATAATATTTCTACACTCACATTTATTACTAATCTAGCTTAACATAACCAGCCCAGGCAGGGGATCCTGACTGCCAAAACTCAGTCGATTTATCAATAGATTTTGAATAAAAAACTTATTTCTAATTTCTAAGCATCTAATTCCGAATGATTTTATTAAATATAATTAATACAGACAAATAAACTAATTGCTCAGTCTCATATCAAAGATCTCGTATCCACCATCTTTTACGGAGTTCTGCGAAATTCATTCCTAAAACATTCTATAGAAAGTTTCTTCAATGCCCCCCAATCAAACGATAATTTAATCAAGGCGAAAAATGTAGCGCTGAACAGAAATAGATGCAGGGAACCGTGAATTGATCTAATATTTGCCACAAAATAGAGAGGGCAGAAGGAACGCTTCATTTGTAATAACTACGTTTAATCGTAGATCGTAAAAAAAAACTCTGCTAAATAGTCAACCAAAAATAGATCATGTTGAACCAAATACCGACTTAATATTTCTTTGAGAGCCTCGAAAATCGGTATTTTTTTACCGATTTTTGAGAGTTTCTATTAGTCGAGGTAGGTCATAGATAGCCGACTGCTGCTCGAATTTTGTGCGCGTAATTTCTAAGCATCAATGTGACAAGCAATCAATAAAAAAAAAAAAAAAACATGACGCGATTTCGCAAACTCTTCTACGTAAGTACTTATATTAATCTATGAACTCTTCGTAGGGTCGACCTCAGAAATAGACTACCTAACTCTTTAGCTCATAATAATTACTCATACCTAAAAAAAGTGGTTCAAAATCGAGCCCAAAACGTGTCGTTTACATACAAACATATAGGAGCTACAAACATACAGGTTAATGGCAGCAACTACATATTACAGCACAAGCGCTGACGTTGATATGACATGGTAATAAAGAAAATCCTTTTGTGGCTGATAGAACCCCGTTCTGCAAAAAGTAAAGAAACTGCGAGTACTCCGACGTAAACTTATATACTGTGTTGATTAGTCCCTGAAATGTAATTTTAGGAAGCGAATGCAAAAGAATGCATTCTCCTGGGATGCTGTACGTACGCCGTAGTGGGAGATAGAACCAAAGTGAATATTCGAGAGAACCTCTTAAACACTGCTTTAGCAAGTGAGTGCAATGGTGTCTATTAAGTGCATTGCTTGAGCGTGTAATGATTTTTATCTTCTGTTTTCACCTTGTTTTGTGTTTTCGCGCACAACTCTCAGTGTGAGCAGTGTTGAGCGTCATGTTAGGTAAAGCGATGCCAAGGATATGTTAGATATACCCTTCATCATCGTGATTATTTCCACCTCCGTCGACAAGACAGTTATGTCTATTGTTATATTTGTAATATTGCATTTATATTCAGCGTCTTAAATACAGATGTGCTGTTATAATTCTAGCGCTGCCTTAATAAGCAATACCTCAATGGTTGTTGTCCTTGTTGTGGGTTCGAAGAATTTATGCCCATCGACAAAAGTTCTTGAATGAACAAAATTAAATAAGTTTTATTCGCAAATTGAATGAGATAAGTGGTTATTGTGTAATAATAATCATCGCTATATTGTCATTATAATCATTAAACATCAATGGAGGCGGCATTGGGGAATAGTAAATTGATTTGAAAATATTTAATCATGTATTAGCACAAGTTACCGGGTCTTGACAAATATTTTCTAGTTTTCGTCTTCAATCATTCTATATTTTTGTTCGTCAATTATATTGAGGTTCGGTAAAACTCTTGATGGTTGTAAAGGTTCTATATGAGTATGAATAGGCTAGCGAGATGAAAAAAAAACTTGGCATTCGATGGATTTGCCGTGCAGGGATTGTAACCCAAGTGTGTGACTACATTCTTTTAAAAAGATAAAGCTGTTTCTATTTATATATGTTACAGGCCAAACCCAATTTTTGGATAAACTAGTTTTCCCTAGGCCAAACCAGTTCACTAACCTACCCATCACTCAGCCATGTAGGTGCATAAAACACAAGACTCTCCCAAAAAAACTGTGCATTCCGCCTGGTCATAAAAAAATAACCCTAACCTACCCATCACTCAGCCATGGTATGTGCTAAATCGCATAAAGGACTAATTGGTTTGTCCTAGGAAAAACTAGTTCGTCCTAAATTCGGGTTTGGCCGGTAACATACAAGCAAAACATTTATAGGTCTCAATCTCAATAATTTTTATTACAATGTACTGAGCATCTGATGAACGGGTCTCAAGATTCTGATTAACTGTAAGCGCTGTTATCAGTTTAATCTATTGGTTTAATCAATTAAGCCATACAATTATGGGTGCACGTATTTCTGCGATGTCAGTAGAAGCGCTGCAAGATGCGGTGAAATTAGCATTTAATTCTGCACATGAGCTACCGACAATACCGTTTTAACGCGATATCCGCAGCATGAGTTCCGTTTATGAGGCACACAAGCGGAATTTAATTGCTTAGCAGGTAATCCTTTTCCTTGAATTGCCCTCGAGTACTGCATTTAAGCTTTTGAGATTAGGTGATGACGAGAAGAAACGATAGTTCAGTATGCTCCTTAGTCGGAAGGTACAGTAATTAAACTTGAAACGATATTTAGTTTAACAATCTCGCGAAGTGCAAAAGAAATACTTACCATTTGACCTATTTGGCAAGCACTTAGTCAATTAGTTTAATGCTGCCGTTTCGACACTGTGCACCTCTATTCCAGCCAATCTTAATTCCTCTCAGCAGTTGATACTGAGTTTAGTCTGGCACAGGCTTCCTTCATCATTCACCAGGAAGCCTGTGTCAGACAGACAGACAGATTAATAATATTTTTGCTAAGTAAGAATTAGTTAAGGTGTTTCTTCTGCCTCGATTAATCCTTTGGAATAGAGGGCTGTCTGTCATAGACAGGGAATAAAGCTGTTTAAGGGGCTGTTATTATCTATATATATAAAAACTCAAAAAGTTCTGCACCGATTGAGTTGAAATTTTAACATGATATAAAATCCGCATCAAGGATTGTTTTTATCTATTTTTTGCATCAGTCACATATCTGCGACCTCGAGAAAACAGTTTTTTTAACGATCAGCTGTGTACAAGTGACCGCGCCATCTGCCAGAAGCGAGGAAAACACTCGCTGACAACCGCAATAGTAATGAAAAAATAACAACCGTAACTAGGCAACCGCCATCACCGTCAATCAAAACGCTATAGACCATGTGGTGAACAGTCGCCAACATGTAAAATCCGCATCAAGGATTGTTTTTATCTATTTTTTGCATCAGTCACATATCTGCGACCGCGAGAAAACAGTTTTTTAAAGTATATCCACAACCCAAGTAGCACAAGTAGCAGTTTAACATATCACGTTTGGTGTAAATTGGAACATTTAGCTTTAATAACCACTTATTAAGGTTCAACCGTGATCTCTAACCTGTGAATTACACTTTAATCGTTATAATAGCATTATATAAGTAATATTGGATACTCTTGTTACGGTATTTGAGTAGAAAATGCTGTCAAAAATGCTTTTTTGCAGCATTTAGCATTTTTATATTGCATTGGCTCCTTAAGAGAATTTTAATGGTATTGCTGTATGCCGGTGTCGTGTTACACCCTAAAATGCTGGTTTTAACAGTTCGTTAGTGAACTATCGTACAGCCTAAAGTATCAGTTTCGTATAAATTTACAATGATTTAATTCCAAAAGTGGCATATCGGTTCACCTAAGTTCTGTTACGCAGCATTTATGGAGCGCCATTTTATTATTACTTATCACCATTAAATATATTGTTTTCTATGATTTGTTTATAATCAATGCGCTTTATTTATGCTAACTATGTACCTACTGCCAATAATAATAATAATAAAGCATAATTTATGCCATTAAAAATTAAAACGAAAAAATATATATGTTTTACCGACATTTTTGTTACATATTTCTAATCAAAAATGTAATATATACGAGGCGCTTAAAAAATTTGCTATAAATTGATATATAGATTCACAGAAAACTCGCATCCCCAATTGATTTCACGATATTACCGTGATAAACACTAACCAAAATATAAATAGGTAGTATACTTCCACTATACTTTGACACCATTAACAGTTCACAGACACCGCAGAATATTTAAAGACGAATGTCAAAATAGTACACTAAAAATTTAAAACGGTGTTATCGAAAACTTAAAGATGCTTAAGATGACCGTGGAGAGCGTATTTTTAGTGCCTTCGCTGCTTAAGAGGTAACATGTGTCCTATTAAACATCTGAAACACAGCTTAGTGAACCATAATAACTCCAATATAATGCTACTATAATGCCGTTATAACGAAATGTGAACTAAATGTGAACTACAGGCTGTATAATTTGTGCACATTTAAGAGTTATAAAGGCTGAGAATGCGCTGTAAACACCTTTATAACACCATCATAGACAGCTTTTAGAATCTAGGTATATCATAAGGCAGCCGCTGTACAGCCTTAATGTGCTACTTGGGAAGTATTGCAAAATTCAACTTATATGAAATGTATTCTTTGTTTTGTTTCTCATTTCTCAACCATTCAATCACAAACAAATACAGCTAGTATACTAATAATTTTGGTGGGTTTACTTTTAAGTAGCCACCGGGATTATTTCCTTTGTTTGTCTACATATCTCTCTATTTCTCACCATTAACAGCTAGTAATGCAGCAGCAGTAATGGTTTTAATAAATTTTAAACCAGTATCCTTTTGAAAGGGTAGATGTTTACCACCAGGTGATATTGTCAAGAAATTGACAATTCTAAATCTGGGATCATAGGGGTTGGTCTAAGAAGAAGTGATTGCGTATCCTTAAAATCAATGAGTGTTTCATGACAAGCGCGTAACCTAATATTTCCAGATGACTTACGCGGATTCGTCGGTAGTGAATTAATCAAGGGGAACAGGGAACGCCCCAGCGTACACAACTCATCAATTTTCTCAGACACACAGCCTGGAATCTTATTAATTAAACTATGCCAAGTTACAGACCGAATTTGTTGTGAACGCCGAAGGTATTTATACATTAGCACTCTTCTCAAATTGTTAATTGGCGGTTGAGAACTAATTTGAGAGGTTTTTCCAAACATGACTGCCTCAATATACACTGTCTTCAATGACTTAAAATTGGCATTTACATAACATATTTTACGGAAATTATCCGGAATCTACATCTGTGCCTTCATTATGGAATGCAATAAAGTATTTAGTATCTATTGAATACGTTTGTTGTGCGAGAAAATAGTCGATAGTCGCTTTTAGCCGGTGGCGAACAAGTGCGTGTATCATCATTTCAGCCGAGAGACGCCGTCTGTTGGACATAGACCTCCCCTAAGGATCTCCAAACTGGTCGGTCCTGCGCTGCCCGCATCCAGAGGCTTCCCGCGACCTTTACTAGATTGTCAGTATACCTTGTGGGGGGCCTACCAATGCTGCGTTTCCCGTTACGTAGTCGCCACTCGAGGACCTTTCCGCCCCAACGGCCGTCAGTCCTCCTCGTAATGTGCCCTGCCCACTGCCACTTAAGGTTCGCAATTCTTAGTGCTATGTTAGTGACCTTGGTTCTCCTTTATACAAAAGAAAATTATTAATAAACTCAATTTATTTTAACTAATAAATTAACCTTTATTTAACTAATTGCCCTCGTTTTGAGTGGGTGGTAGGATCTAGGTTATTTTTTATGACCACTCAGAAGTAAAGCTTTGTTAGAACTCAATTCAATTATTTGTAGAAAAATGTATGTAAATTGTGCATTAATAGTTTATTTGATTTACTAGTAGTCATTTAAATACATGGCAACAAAAGTATCGTTAGCAGAAACATTGTTATGTAGTAATAAAAGATCCTCAGTTTCGTATTCGTCTCTGTCAACAAATAGACTACCGATGTTCCTCTAAAGATACAAGCGCAGTATCGCCGAACTATGTCACAACAGACGAACGTACAACAAATATACAGAGCAGAAACTTTTAACGAGTCGCTCTGGGCTTTTCAAAAGTGTTGAACTATAAATCGAGTATCGGCGAAATGTGCCAACGTACATACAATGTAAGGAAATTGGTTCCAGTTGCATTGCACGGTGTAGTAAATTAGTGTTTTGACCTACATGTTTGGTTTTCTATTACAATATCATAGGTGTGCGTGCGTGTATGTGACAGAGTTGACAACATTACATTTTTAATAGTATTTATTATAAAGATGGAAAATAGACATTAAAAGTAACGTATTTTTAGATGTTCTTTCATTTTGATTCTGAGTATAAAAAAATCTTCATAAATCATTCTTTCTAAAACGACGTAAGTGCAACTTTAGGATTTTGTGGGTTAATGTCATGGGCTCTCCAAAAAGGGATAAAAAGATGACGTCACAACTGTCAAATCTTTGAGGTTAATTTGGTTATGTTTACTTTCGTAGGCCCTAGTAGGCCCGTAGGCAATAAATAAAAAAAAAGATAGATGGAAAATACATTTTTTCTTCTTTTTAAAGAAATGGCGATCGCGACACATTTTAATTACACATTTTCGCCAATGTCAAGCGAAAATGTACATAAAGTAACAGACAATTGTACGGTAGATTGAGTCACAGATTAGAAAGAATATGGATTGAGTTAAAATTAGTCTGTCAACACGCGTTTTTACAACAAGAACACGGGAGAAACTCGCAAATACATTTTCTGTTAGTAATCCTACGCTGTCCATTTTTGATACATTTAGACATCTAGTTTTTTTGAAATATCTTATTAAGAAATTTAGCAAGTAATAAATTCTAAAAAAAATAAACCTAAGCTCCAAATGGTTCCATTATCAGAAATTGTTTTTTTTTGGAAATGTTGTTAATTATGCCTGTTTTAAGATGAATAGGATTTCTGTTGTCTTAATTAAAAAATCTGTACCTGTTTTTGGCTTAGATTTTTTGAGCTCTTGTAGCAGAGTGGTCCTGGAGAAAGGAAAGTGAAGACTGACTGCCGGCAGTGGCTGGATCAGGGAAGGTTATGATCGCTTAGGTATTTGTCGAGGCTCTTGCTTATAAGTATATTTATTAGGAAGTTACTATTGGCAGAATTGTAGGAAAACGTGTACAATTTCGTATTGCCTTGTAATTTTTTATGTACCTGACACTTTGACAAGGGTTAAAATATGAGTCATACCTTGCGCATATTTGATTCGATGTGAAGAGATTTTCACTGTTTTCCATGTAATGTTTTATTCCTACAAGCGTGTTAATTTAGCGAGATGGTTGATGGCACATGTTTGTGCGTAATAATCCACGATCGCAAAAGCTAAGGGTCCAAACATGTGGTCTGTATTCGGATAAGTGACCAAACACTTTAATCTCGATTTTTGTTAGCTTGAGTATTATGAGAATGGCTTTCAGATGCAGGCAGTTCAAATGCAGCATTTGAACTGCACGTCGACTGCACACCAATCGCTCAGCTAACTTCTAATCTGCCATCGGTCTCTCTAGAGCCTAAAGGTCATAGCTCACTTATCACTTCTGAAAGGGAACGCTTCTTTTTTACTATGAACGCTACGGAACGGCGGCTACAGACCGTAATGCATCGCCTCTTTTTCATAGTAAAAAGAGGCGCTAAGGTTCCGAGCTGATTGATGACTATAAGGCGACTCACGGCCTTGTGATAAGATAAAGTATATACTTTATCTAGTATATAGTTATGTTTTTTCTTTATTTATGTTATTTTTTATGTATGTATATGTATATGTTTGTGTATGTTTATATATACCTATAGATATGTGTGTAAGTTTTCTATATAATATCGACGTGTATTTATTTGTTTATTTATACATAAACTATATAAATCCCTTATTCTAAAAAACAAGTGAATTTATTAAACATTTACAAATAGTTTGTCTCTGTCAATATAGCACGAGATGAATGAGACAAAACACTTTTTAACAAGGTAATAACTAAAATAGGTTTATTGACTGTTTATGAATAAGGCTGTTATTCTATAGTAAGCACCTATGTTTAACTTATAACAAATCATAATAATTATCTGGTACACCAACAACTTTCTACTTACAATTCTACGTCTTTCCTGTCCATCCAAAGGTTGTTTGGAAGAGATGGCTATATAGCGATAAGACTGGCTATTGTACATTGTCTTTGTTACTGATTTCTATATGTATTGAATATTTACTGGTGTGCAATAAAGAATATTCTATCTGTCTTAAGATAACTTACTGGTACCAATACGAACTTGAAGCAGATTACATCTAGTCGAGGCTCGCGTGCTTAACAGAGAACTTGAAATAATTTATGTATAGCGTCACCCAAGGCTTAGTTACATTTAGGGAACTGTTTAATCCGGAACGGATTAAATGCAGGAGGTACAACACAGAGGTGGGTAATTAATAAGGACCAATCCTTGAAGTTCGGGGCTTCGAGTATCAAGTCGGTTAATTGATGATTTAAAGTACCTAATTTGATTTAGTAATCCAGTATCAAGATAATGTGCGTTTGTTTGCTGGTCCCGGTGCCATTAGAATAGATTTTCATCAAGAGATCCTTTCGCTCATCCTTTTTTCATGGCCAAACTAATGAAGCATCTGTTACCATAATTGTGATATGTACCTAGGACTTCTTTTAGACCACACCTGTTCTGATTTATAAAAAAATGGCTGTAAATCCATAATAGTGCCAGTCATACAAACATGTTTTGAAATCTTACATACAAAAGTTATCGGCGCGCTATCGTGGCGTCAGACAGTTTTGTATTTTAATAATTCAACAGTTTCTGAGTCGATTTTGTACAGAGAAAGCATTGTAGTTTTTATGCAGAGGCATCTTTGATCACATGCAGTCTCTAAGTCATGAAGTCTGATGAAATCAAGATGAAATACATTGCTCGCCAGTGCTAACTCTCTGGGTGCACTAAAATGTATGACACCCATATTTTAAAGCAAATTTCCAGAAAGGAGAAGAAAATAAAATTAATGATGACATAGCTGTATGGAGTAGACCCCTTTGCCTTCCCTGAATATCATTCGGTATATTGGTTAGATTTTCCAAACATAGCAAAGGAAAGTAAAATTCTTGCCAATATATAAAGTGTATTCCAGAAATATATTTGAGATTTGGCGCCAAATATCCTTGGATGTGCAAATATGACGCGTATAGCCTATCGCGCCATATGTTTACTCGTAATCAATTATTTGGTCATGTGGTAATGAAAGATGTGTAAGAGAAGAGTCAAAAAAAAAACAAAAAATTATGAAGAAAGAGTGCCAAATTCAAGCCCACTGTACAAATTATGAATTTTTATATAGAAAATAGCGTCACCATTATTTTGCAGCTCCACCAAAATTGTGTAATGGTACAAGACTGAAAGTTACTTCACCACAATAGAACATAATAGAAATTTAGATTTTGACGGGAAGCATCGCGCCGAGTGAGGTTTTATACCCCGAATCCCACTTAACCCTAACAATTTCCTGTTTCATTTTAAATGTGTACGAGCGTGTGCTATGACTATTTACAAGCGCAATGTTGGACTTAGAGTCAAATGTTGTTCGCTTAACTTTTTAAGGACTACGCAGTCTGAGCATACTTTGTCGCCGACAAACTGTGGCTACTAATGTTAAAACTTACTTGAATAGCAGAGATCCTTTAATATCCTTTTTAGTTTTAAAATAGCATATATGTAATTACAAACATTTTTCGCCACAACGACCTGTCGCTGCAACGTCATTCGCTCTAGTGACATTCGCTTCAATAACCTTTCGCTCCAGCGTACCACGCCAAAAGTTTTACGCCACAACGACCTTTCGCTACAATGTCATTCGAAACTACGTACCGGACCCAGACGTATGAGCAGCAGACACTAAAGCTTTATAGTTATTAGCATCCACAAAACTTGCGCACTTTATAACACACTCACTAATGTCCACAATAATCACTGTTAAAACAGTACGTTATAAAAATACAAAAACCGTTAAGTACATAAAATTGCCAGACCTAGCAATATATTGGCCGTCAACAACCGTTGCTAAGCAATGCGATTGTTCTCACAACGTATCTTCTGGTACTCCTGCCCATTTGGCAAGACTACATATCGTGACCAGTGACTTATGTGAATGTGGAGAAGACGTGGGTGATTTGGACCACATGTTTTTTTCCTGCCCATTACTTGACCGTTCCGCATTCCTAGATTCCTTAATCAAATTATATGTTCCATTTCCTATTCGTTTATACTGCTTATTAATGTATCCTGTTGTTTATTTAAATATCTTATCGGCATTTATTTATCATAACAATATTAAGATTTAGTATATTTTTATATTCAACTTCCCTGATCCTATATTTCAAATTACGCCGTACCTATTCCTTTTCTATTATTTTCGACTTCAGTACCTTTTAATCTTCACATTAATACTGAATTCACTGCCAGGACACCTGTTGCAACCGTGGGTCATTCAAAAGAGGCATAAAGAAGTACAAGTGAGGGTGACTAGTGCAGCGCTTAAAATATCTCTTGCAGTAGCTTTATTTGAATTTGGTATCTAACTTCTCTTACCTTCAAGTGAAACGAATTCATTTGTTAGAACTTTTTATAGAGAAAATAAAGATTTCCTTTGCAGCGTCACCTGGTTTTTGTCTTAGACGATGTGTAAGTCATGGGTATCTTCTGCAGGTGAATGTTTCTGAGAATTTCTAGGTCTCTCACTCAGTCTCTTAGAAGAGCTCTGCAAGTCGCTGTCACATTCGACGTGTGTGATGATGGCTAAGAGTTTAGGGACGGTTTGGCGAAAATGTATGGCGTAAAGCCTGATTTACACAAACTTAGTAACAGGCTCCACGCCAGTGCTGGCGCCGAGTACTGAAGTCAGTAAGCGGGAATATTGAAGTCAGCGTTCACGCGACGGCGCTGTACTGACTTCAAAATTTACACAGGTCATTACCGAGACAACATAGACTTTCCTCGAATTTGCAAATCAGTTACTTACCCTGTGTAAATCAACCCTGTACACTTCATAATGGTGGCTGATAAAGCGACAAAAATTACTATAAAAATCTCAATGCCAAACATACTTTTATATATATTTATACCTTCATAACAATAATTTCTGATTATAATGATGATTAATACAAATGGATATGCTGTACTTCAAAATAAAACAATTTCCACTGCAAAAATCGGGTGTGGTCTCCCCTTGACTTTCTCGTATACCGGTAACGACTCAAAGGTTGATAGAAACCTTACATTTTGATATAATACATGCATGTAAAAGTTTGGTCACCCATCCGAGTACCGACTGCGCACTTGGTTGCTTAACTTTCGTGATCAACGGCTCAAAATTTGATAGAAACCTTATATTTTGATGTCATACACGTATGGTAAATTTGGTTGCAATAAGTTAAAGCATGCTCGGGTTATCGTGCTAACGCACAGACACACACACACACATAATTCCAAAAACATTTTTTTTCGACTCAGGGAGGTCCAAAACGTCAAAATCTCGAGGTCGAATTTTTTGACGATTACAAGACTTCCTCTATACTACGTACGAGAAAGTAAAAATATTGTCAGAAATTGAAAATACGAAGCTATAAAAACATGCCAGATACAGACATATTTTTTTTACTTTGAGCTCATTTCAATCTCCGCCGTCGAAATTAACTTTGACGTAAATTTAAATTTCGAACGTAGAACAATACCTTTACAACATGTCAGCAGAAATTCATGCACAGGAACATATAAAAGCAATTTTGCGTGGTACTAATTAAAACTTTTAATTACGCACGTTAACAGGAAACAAAGTTATTTGAAAGAACAAGGGAACATATATTAATTGTTTCATGTTCTCAAGCCTCGTGTCTTTGGGAGTTGATGTACTAAAAATGCAGAATCCGATTTAGTAGCAGTATTTCAGCCGTGTGATGTCGGCAGAGTAGAATAGCATCACCCCATATCCTCCAATGGGTGTCGTAGAAGGCGAATAATGGATCAGCAAATAGGTATTGATCACCTTTTCACGAGGGGCAAGCGTGGTGGACTACTGCCTAAGCCTCCTTAGATGACAAGGAGAGGCCTTGTGTCCCAGCAGTTTGTCGAATTATAAAGGCTGTTATGACGGACATTATTTCAATACATGCATTCACGCAAACTCAAAGCAAGAATCCTGCAGAAAAACGGATCCAGAGAGTCGGACGGTCCACCGTTCAACGCGTCCAAATGGTAGTGAGAGAATGTCTTGCAAAAAAACCGGATAATATGTCCATACGGAGTCCGGTTTTACAGGACAGTATGAACCTACAGAACTAGGTGGCCATGTGAACGCACTATCCGGTTTTGCAGGATCCGATAAAAATCAGACAAAACTTGACGCCATGAGAACTTACTGTGTTGCTTGTCAATACCCTTTATCTTTTCGCTGATCCACCCATTGGATATTTTGTGTCTCCTCTTTCCTTACTGCTTCTGCCTCTCATTGAATATGTACGCCACTAACCTAACTGAATCCATGAGCTTGAAGAGCCTAAAGTTTTCTGGTGTTGGATAAGTCATTCCCAAGATACTCATTCTAGTGGTGGCTATAGAATCATGTTCAGGCAACAAGTGTTCCATTGGTTAACTGTATTGTAACTATAGCTGTTATAGAATGCGCCCTAGGCACGCGTTAGGGGCGCGCGCCGTGAAAATATTAGCGCGTGGGCGCGCGCTAGCGATGCAAAGCATATTTCGTTCATTGGCCAAAAGCCGGCGCTCGGGACGCATTCTATAATAGCAGCTATAGCTACATACTCTGCGGTATGATATTTGAAAGTTGTATTTTATTGACCATGTGCCACTCCACCATTGCCCCGTTCCCTCGCCCATGATGAGTCGGGCTTGTTGACTGCTGCCTCCATATATGAGTCGGTCTTATTTAAAAGCACATCAAAGAAGTTATCATCCATCAATTAATATTCATCAAATGTACTGATTACACATCAACTTTACCGGGGCGTAAAATAAAAAGGATAGGGTTATTTTTTATGACCAGATGGATTGCACTGTTTTTGGGAGAGTCCAATGTCTTTTATATCCACCTACATGGCTGAGTGATGGGTAGGCTAAAAGCTTTTAAAAAGGAGGTTTTTTAAACCCACTACAGTAAATATTGAGAAATCACAAAATGAGACTATATTTAAGTTTCATTAATCATTTTACGAAAAGATGGAAATCTGTCGAGAATCGAGATCTTAGATAAGTAATTGAAACGAGGTTGTTTCATCCCACGCGCCAAACTTAATTTATTTAGTTGGTTTTGAACTTTATCTCTTCATATTAAGATTGATAGTTAATGTGGTAATATGATTTATCTGTAAGAAAATTCTAATATTATTCCAATCACAGTATAAAATAAATAAGTTTTGCTGTTCTAAAAATATGTAACTTTACTTCTTTCGCGGAATAGAAGTGGGTGTTATTTTCTTTTAAAATAAAAAGGTTTAGCAATTGACTTTATTCCACCTGAGAGAAAGCAGAGGTGGAGTCCTAGCGACACAATGGAGTCTGATTTACACAGGTTAAGTAACAAGTCAGTAACATATGCCAGTGCTAGTGCCGAGAACTGATCGCACCGTTTACATGCAGTCAGTCAGCGAGAATATTGAAGTCAGCGATCACGCGACAGCGATGTACTGACTCCAAAACGATTAACACTAGGTACGAGTAAGTACCGAGTCAGCACTGGCTCTCTTCAAACTTGAAGTCAGTTACTTACCCTGTGTGAATCAGGCTACTTCTATAGCTAGTGCGAGAGTTAAACTGGCGCCACTATAGTTTTTTTTTTTTAACAAGATAGTTAAGTATTTATCTTCTGAAGTACTTACTACAAAAGATAAATACTTACCTATCTTGTATAATTTTATAAGATTTTGAATATTTTTAATAATATCAAGATAACCATTATATAGCGTCACGGGGAGATTGGACGTGGACAGTGCTATACTGCAGCACTGGACTGGCGTCCACCTAACTAAAGACACTACTATCACGTATAATCGATATGCGTGATAGTAGTGTCTTGTTTCTTTCTTTGTTTTGTTTTTGTTTTGATTTTAATTGATTGATTTAATAATTAATTATAATATGTTATATTATTTTAATATGTTGATTACAATCATTACACTGGCTCGCAATCATCGTCAACATTATCATCAACAGCTCAACAGCCTACCCCATATTAGGGGCGTTTAGGCCATAGTCAACCACGCTGGCCAAGTGCGGGTTGGTCGACTTTTTTTATTAAATTAGGACAGCGAATGGTACATACAATAAATTTTAAAAATCATAAAAAAAATATAAAAACAAAATTAAAAGTATTACCTTTAAAGGTAGTCACAACATGCTTATGATTAAAGAACCATAACAATTACGACTTCACATACAACCTGAGATTTTTTCATAGGTGTGTGCTGCTTTTCTCGCGATATTTCCCTTCACTGTAAAAACATCGATTATAGGTATGTACATATGAATTCAAAATTTGATTACAAATGGGTACGTGACGGGTTACGATCCGACGCCTCCCGGGCGGGCGACAACACCCTTACGCACTAAGCAAATATGAGTCTATCAAAATGTATTTTGAATAGTAAATACATTAAATAATTGCAATGCTGAGGACTCAACTACGTGGCATGCCCGCTCTAAAACTACTTTGTACATGTAAAACCCGCGAAAACATTATACATTGCTATTTATTAATTTACTTTCATTTTTACTTTCTCGTATATTTATAGGAAGTCTTGTAATCGTAAAATTATTCGACCTCGAGATTTTGATGGATTTACACGTTTTGGACCTCCCTGTGTCCAAAAATACCGTTTTTGGAATTGTCTGTGTGTGTGTCTGTGCGTTAGCACGATAACTCGAGCATGCTTCAACTTATTGCAACCAAATTTAACATACGTGTATGAAATTAAAATATAAGGTTTCTATCAAATTTTGAGCCGTCGATCACGAAAGTTAAGCAACCAAGTGCGCGGTCGGTACTCCGATGGGTGACCAAAATTTAACATGCATGTATGACATCAAAATATAACGTTTCTTTCAACCTTTGAGTCGTTTCCGGTATACGAGAAAGTCAAGGGGAGACCACTACCGATTTTTTGTTCTTACGTAAAGTTGTCAATGTAGATCTGCGAATGTATAACGGGCAATACATGAAATAGGAGAACAAAATTTTAGGTCTTTATAAATGAATAAATTTAATACCTATGTAAAAGTTCCTTATGCACATTCATTAATAGTTGGAAATGGTTTTTCCGTGACACACAATTTAGCGAAATTCAAACATACTACCTGCAATTAACGGACCAATTTATTCAGCGAGACAATATTATCGACATAAAACCCCGTTTAAATTATAATTACTGCACGTCGACATGTTTGAACATAGCTTGGGGCGATTGCAGATATGTCAAACTTATCAGAGGCACGGGTAGCTGCAAAACCACCGATAATTTCACCCTGCATTCATTTGTGACAGCAAACGAACGCAGACAATATTCATTAGGGAAAATCGTGTTTTTTGTTCTTTTCTGACTATGCTGCGAATGGAGCAGCGATTGTTCTATGGAATTAAAAAGGAGGTATAAGAGTTTGAAATTTTTGTTCCATTTTGGATAGCTGATCGAGTTTTCAAAAGTTTTTATTATCTCATCCTTAATTTATATTTGTTGTATCCTTCTTTAATATTCTACGACAAAATGTGACGGATATTCGAGTAGGATAGCGTGATCGAAATAGACTTGAAGGATTTTATCTACTTCTTATTTCTTTTAACCAGAATATATATTTCGACTTTAGAAGGGACCATCATCTAATGTGTCTTCCGAAACCTGAACTATAATTAAGCTGAAAGAATTTCGGCGACACATCCGAGTGACAGTCCGCATGTCGCTTGGCTTTCAGATCGTAACGCGGATGTCAACCATATTATAATTTCGCAATCGACCATAATTATAATTTCTCTAAATGTAGGAGTTACACCCCAGACAGCAAACGAACGCAGACAATATTCATTAGGGAAAATCGTGTTTTTTGTTCTTTTCTGACTATGCTGCGAATGGAGCAGCGATTGTTCTATGGAATTAAAAAGGAGGTATAAGAGTTTGAAATTTTTGTTCCATTTTGGATAGCTGATCGAGTTTTCAAAAGTTTTTATTATCTCATCCTTAATTTATATTTGTTGTATCCTTCTTTAATATTCTACGACAAAATGTGACGGATATTCGAGTAGGATAGCGTGATCGAAATAGACTTGAAGGATTTTATCTACTTCTTATTTCTTTTAACCAGAATATATATTTCGACTTTAGAAGGGACCATCATCTAATGTGTCTTCCGAAACCTGAACTATAATTAAGCTGAAAGAATTTCGGCGACACATCCGAGTGACAGTCCGCATGTCGCTTGGCTTTCAGATCGTAACGCGGATGTCAACCATATTATAATTTCGCAATCGACCATAATTATAATTTCTCTAAATGTAGGAGTTACACCCCAAAACTTTGTAAACTTTTGTAAAAAAACTTTGTATTATTTCTGTTCTAACTGCAATATTACTTCATTCCAACTTCAAAATCAATATGGATGAATCGCCGTTCAAAAAGTTTCAATGAAATTGATTCGCTTAATGTTTGATTGTGAAACTTCTGTGGTTGTAAGTAGCAAACGGGGAAACAAACAAACTGAGATTGATATTTCTAATATTAGTTTGGAAGTTCGGATGATCGGTGACTTGAGTTGAGGAGTTCAAAACCAATTGACTATGTCGATTGTATAATACGAAATGAAGGGGCAAATATCGATTAGAAATTTAAATTTTGCGTCAGAATGTTTAGTGTTTTATTTAAGTTTCTAAAATGGAGTGCTTAGCTTATTTGATATGCTTTTTACAGCATTATATTATTTCTATTTTCATTTTTTAAATAATGACAATAGTTTAATGATAATCATTGATTTATAGGTATAGCACGTGTATAGCATAATTACGATTAATTCGTAGCTTCTTCATTAAATAGAAAGTAGACGAATAATGCATGCCGTGGCAACCTATAATTAAGTCTGCACTTAGAAGGATTGTTAAGCACTTAGTTATAAGTTGTAATAGTGTAAGATTTGTTGGTTGTCCTAAAATAAATAAATAATAATAACAATGAAGAAACCTTCGTAATTTTCAAAATTGTAATACTGACAGTTAGTTTTAGCTTTTAAACAGAACTACGTGGGTTAGTGTGGTTAAAATAGACGACTTTTAAACCTGATACAAGGGCACCATAAACCACACGATAAGATGAAAAAGAACCGAACTACATATTTGTAATGTTCAGCACACTTTAACTAATAATTGGTAAGAAAATTCGAGTAGGGGCTGGATGAGGGGCTGGACAACACAACTTTACACAAAAGCAATATCACACGATGTAAAAAAAATATTTACGAAGCACATTAGCTTTTGTCTTTGATAGTTACTTACTTTTTTAGTCCAAACTTTGGTATCTTGTCGAATCTTCAGGACCAAACTAAACTTATTATTCAACAAATTTGGGATGTCATGTTAGAGATTCTGGTATAATAAGAGAGATCAATATACATACTGCTGACTATTTAGAGTAGGTTTCGAGGAAATATTAATTTTGTATCTATAGCTGTATACACAATTTACTACTTTGCTAGAAACTATGTAATGGTAATAATATAACCACGAGCCTCTTCCTAGCATACTTCAGATCACTTCGACCCATGTTATATGCCTCCCCTTTTTACTCGAATAGGTTACTCTGTCGAGTTTAAAGAGACTGTATGCTTCTATAGTCTTGGGTATTCTATTAATTTCATAATTCATATTTATTAATACTCATTACGTATCCGAAACTATGCGTTACTGACTTATAATCAGCCTAAAAATCTTTAATCATATTCAGATTTTGTACTATTAATTAGGTGTGAATGAAATTATTACTTTTATGGACGACAATAATAAAATTTTATTTTTATTCTGACTAAGATTTTATTTTTATTCCGGTTTTAATTAACAACGTAGAATGTCTTGGTTACTCAGAGAAAATAAAGTAGTCAAGCAATTTTTAAAATCGGTCTTGTAGTTTTCGACCTATTCAACCATTTATTACAAGCATAAAAACTTTGATCTTTCTAATTTAGTATGGAATTAGACGAAATATAGTGTGACATCTCTAATGTCAGTTCCATATTCATTATTAACATATTCTTTGATGGCTGCTACCGTTTTTGCTAGAGATTTAAGGTTTTCGCTTAATGCTTTATTACGTATTTTAATAATAAAGGTTCATCTTACATTCAAATATGGTGTGGTCAACGTTGCGTATCCATTTTTAATGTTGGCACATGTAAGCAGCGTTACTTTACGGGTCGTTTCACGTTTTCCAGTTATTAAGCCATTATGCTTAGTCTAAAGCTTGCTGTTATACCGGAAGAAATGTTACAAGCTTACAACCAAAATGCTTGTTATGAGACACAATTAATATCCTGTTTATTTCTTCTTAATCGTTGAAACAAAAAATAAATAAACTCTTTTGTTTTTATGACTTGTCAGACTAAGTGGAGATGATGATAATTATACTGTTCCACTAATCACATCAACTATCTATACAAAGATTATTTCGTCATGCCGAATAACCTGTAAAAACGTGTGCAGCGACAAAAATGCGTGTTCAAAAAATTACTATGCCAAAAGTCGCGGTGTGTAAACTGCCTAAATCGCAGATGCGTTCCAAATCCTGCAGGCAATTGTTTTAAAATCCTATAGAGATTGGTATCTGGAGATTCAAGTGTCTCGATTGAGCACGCCATGTTGTTTGTTACGTGCGTCGGTGATACGACGAAATCAACATAATGGGAGAGTGAACGTACGTGACGATGTGCCATATCTCAATATGCCCCATATTTGGCGTTTTACGCGAGAATCGCTACTGCGGTGCTCTTTTGTTTTAAATGATTGAAATGTCTTGGCTCTAGAAACTGCGGGTTTCTTGGCTACAGTTTGTAATGAAACATAAGTTTTACTAGGTGACCTAATAGCGTAGTAGCTATGGGTACTTAGATCTCATTTTTTCATTTTCATAATTATATAATATTCATCTGTACAATATATAATTATGGTCTGTACATTCAAATGACTAACGTAAGCGAAACGATTAACATTTAAGGGCAATGGACAGGGCTGTGCTCGGAGTTTCTCTGCATCGTCATATCATAAATGATGATATCCACAGAAGAACTAAGGTCACCGACATAGCCCAAAGAATTGTGAACTTAAAGTTCACAATTCAGAACTTAAAGTTCAAATTTTCAATTAGATTATGTCAGGGTATGTGGCATTGGACAGGGTTCATTGTGAGGAGACAACCGTTGGGGCGGAAAGCTGCACGAGTTTTTACCGTGTACCGGGAGGCGCAGTGTTGGTAGGCTCCCCTCAAGATGGACCGATGACGAGCTGGTAAATGTTGCAGAAAGCCGCTGGACAGTGCAGAACCGATCGGTTTAAGATCCCTGGGGGAGGCCTATGTCCAACAGTTGGCCTTTGTCAGCTGACATGATGAAGCGAAATTATTAAAAAAAACAAGAAAAAAACTATTTTCTATTATTGTGTTTCTCTTATATGATCTCGAAGCCCTTGTGCAGTCAGAATAAGGTTCATTACTGTATGAGGAAGAACAATGTGGTAGCCTGGAAAATAAAATGGATTTTAATGAAAAGCTAAACTCGGTGTAAGTAACCTTACTTACATATTTAATGCTTATGACATTTCAATTTATTTTGTAAGGACTTACATTAATAATAAAATACATAAACGAATTTATAATTCACAGAACACCAGGTAAGATCTATTTTGAAATGATTTTATCCTCTTCAATCTCAACCCTGCTCTATTAAGTCCTAAATCGGTTGGAAAAAAATAAAACCTTTTTGTAATTTAGCTACGATTGATCACATGTGGGTGGTTGCTATCGAACTGTCACTGGCTGTCGGCCCACGTCACCCGTATCGGGACCGCTTTCGTGTTCCGTTATTTCAAATTGTTAAAACGGTTGTTAAAAGTTTTGAATTCGAATGGAACGTTGCGTTCGAATTTTACACCTTTGTTACGGTGAAGTAGTATGAATTAAAATTGTAATTGAATTTGTGCAAATATTCTCTATGTGTGTCGTTTGCTTCAGGTGCTTTACGAAGAGATTGCATTTTTAAGCGTGATTTGTTTCCAGATCTTTGGAATACGATCTTTAGCACAGCAAATCTCTTTGATTTCTTTTAGTACTAAATTCAACTACAAAAAAAACTGACAGCTTTGTGTACTCTTCTTTCGAATAACTATTTCTGATGATAGCTGATGGTCTTTACAACGTCACCAGGTTTTCAAGAAGGCAAGAGAGTAAGGACCTTGACCAAGTCTACACATATGTAAATGAAAAACAAACGATTCCTAGTCAGCGAACCTCGCGAGTTGCTCTACTGATTAGAATCTCTAGGGCGTTCGAGTTTGAAGGAAAGTCTGACCTGTAAATTCCTGTAGTCGCATAAATGGCTTAGATTGACTGCTTTCTCGAAGATTTTTTTTTCATGTCCTAAGCATAGTTTCTAGGATGTCCTAGATTCTCCATTTGGATGTAGTCAAGAGCAGCCCATGTGTACAACAAGATTAATCAGCACCGTGATCGGTTCCAAAATCAATGTAATTTGACCTCTATTCTCAAGTTCACACAAGTTACAAAGCTATAAATCAATAGTCCAGGGAACAGCAAACCCGTGACGCGTCCCGATCGGGCACAGCTCTGTCATTCGTTGTCACCCTGTGTCACTGAGCTTATTCAATCACGACAATGGAGTGACAAACGTACAATGCCCGCTGATATTATTGTTTGAACAAATGTATGGTGTAATGGTGTGGCGAAAAATGGATTCTGCATTCCAGAGGTCATTGGAAAGCGAAATGAAAAGTCGTTTGAAGACCGCTTTGTTGCGGGTTTTAGTTGAATAATCGTGTTTGTTTTCTATTTTATATTTCATCATTTTCATTTACCTATATCACAGATAATATAATACTATATCATCATTACAATTCGACCTACTGACTGCTGGGACACAAAGGTCCTCCTTGTCATCGAAGGAAATTTAAGCAGTAGTTCGCCATGTTTGCTTTTTTTGGGTATAAGGTAATCAATATACTCCTTTGCTGATCTATTAGTCCTCTTCTATGACACCCATTGGATTTCCTCCAATGGGTGTCGTAGAAGTCGACTAATGGGGTGATGCTATTCTACTCTGCCGGCTTCACATGGCTATTTTATGTTAACATAAAGATTTATTTAGACGACCTTAGACCTTAGCCAGTTTCTTGTAATGTCATGTTAGTAATTAACCTTATGTTGTAAGCATTTATCTGAGGACATCGATGGCGGCGGCGGCGTCGCGGTCGTGTATGGATGGCACTGTTTATGAGAACTCACATTTATGTTAGTATTTGAAAATACACTTGGCAATATTATTAAATTTCATTATATTAATAAATATAATCCAAATTATTAGGACATCAATAGGTGTCATCAATAATTCAAAACTGTAAAATAAATTTATCCACACGAATTGTTTGTATAAGAAAATGTATGTATCTATAGGTGTTTGCTTGTAACACCATGCAAATACCTAGTCTATTAAATGAAAAGCTTATATTTCTTATATTTTAGATCAGTCTTTAAAATGTGTCCGTTGGATTTCATCCGCGAAATTAATAAAAAATACAAATAAATTAATAAATTGTACTTCGCTAAAAATAGGTCAATGGAATTGCATTGGGAATTTTCAGGTTTAACTAATATGCTTTATATTTGATCAAAGAAAATTTTGTCGCGCAAAAATGCCCCAATTTATCTCTCACGCGAATTGCTGGATATTTTTTTCAGGTATACGCCACTAGAGCTGCGAGTGGAGGTAATTCGATATTCGCATCGCTCGCGCGTAAATGCGTCTGTGCTTCCAACACTGGCGTTTAATTTTGGTTAGCCGGTTCACTTTGTTTAGGTGTTGCTCGCATCGCATATGCCGTGAAATATGTTTGACAGAACATCAATTGGAAGACGAAATTGATATTCCGACTTAAATGATAGGCTAAAGTGCAGATGGTAGGGTAAATAGCAGATATATTATAGTCACACTATCTGGGTCCACGTGTTACCAATGGTACCAATGTGTTTTCAAATTTTGAATTCATATGTACGTTTGATCGATACTTTTACGGTGAAGGAAAACATCGTGAGGAAACCTGCACACACCTATGAATAAATTCTTAGGTTGTGTGTGAAGTCGACCAACCCGCACTTGGCCAGCGTGGTTGACTAAGGCCTAATCGCCCCTAATGTGGGGTAGGCTCGAGCCCCTCGGTGGGAACATTATATGAGCTGTTGATGATGATGATGATGATTTCTGCCGAGAAGCAGTTCGCTGTTTCGGATTGAAGGGATAGGTAGCCAGTGTAATTACTGGGCGTGGAAGGCATATCATCTAAGTCCACAGCATGGCAACGCACTTCCAGTGTTAAGGGATTTACCTTTAATATTGCAAGTGTCTATAGGCGGACAGTAACCACTTAACACCAGGTGGGCCGCAAGCTTGTTTGCCATCTCGAAAAAAAAGACGAGTGAAATAAAACTTCCTTAGCTCCATCTATATGTATATATAATATGTTTACGTGTATAATATTTACATGGAAACATTTTTGCGTTTACAAACGCGTAAATATTGTTAATATTAGAAAAAATACGATCGAAGGCGGAAATCTGCCGCAATTGTTTTTATGGTAAACATTGTTTAATAAAATCTTTGAAATTTGCAGTTCTAAGATCCGAACGTAATATTTTTGCAAATATTTGACGCCTAGTTAAGATGAAACTACCTTACATTATGGAATAATTTTGGCGTTAACAAACTTGTAAATATTTTAAATATTAGAAAAAATTACATGTTTATTCAGAGTTCTGACTTTCTGCCATAATTTGTTATTATTCACAGCTAATTGGTCTCGATTCTAGTTTCCAACTCTTTTCCCTTTTCTCCTTTTTTACCAAGCTCCTCTATTTTATGATGATTTTATGTATAGAGATTTTTTCTAGTATTATATTTACGCGTTTGTGAACGCAAAAATAAAATTATTCCATAATGTAAGGTAGTTTCATCTTAGCTGGGCGTCAAATATTTGCAAAAATATTTCGTTCGGGTCTGCAAGTGCAAATTTCAAAGATTTGATGAAACGATGTTTACCATAAAAACATAAGCACCAAGCACTGACAAATTTCGACAGCGAAAAGCAGTGCCTCGGTGGCGAAATTGGTCAACGCGTCCACCCGGATTGTGGAAGGTGCGGGTTCGAGTCCAGCCTGAGGCAAGTCGATTTTTTTTCAGTGCATTTTTCTAGTATTATATTTACGCGTTTGTAAACGCAAAAATAAAATTATTCCATAATGTAAGGTAGTTTCATCTTAGCTGGGCGTCAAATATTTGCAAAAATATTTCGTTCGGGTCTTGGAAGTGCAAATTTCAAAGATTTGATGAAACGATGTTTACCATAAAAACATAAGCACCAAGCACTGACAAATTTCGACAGCGAAAAGCAGTGCCTCGGTGGCGAAATTGGTCAACGCGTCCACCCGGATTGTGGAAGGTGCGGGTTCGAGTCCCGCCTGAGGCAAGTCGATTTTTTTCAGTGCATTTTTCTAGTATTATATTTACGCGTTTGTAAACGCAAAAATAAAATTATTCCATATAGAGATTTTGTTTGTCTCTTTAAGTAAGTTTCTAATGTATGCGAACTATTCCATTAACATTTCACAATGGTTGTTTATATACTATTACATAATTCCTAATTGATTTTTCTATTACACTATTTCTAAGTGTATTTTTATCTATTCTTTTACAATTTTTATGTGTGAACTTTTTGATTACAATTTGTTTATTTACTTACCCTAGTACTTGTTAATGTATTACAATGTCTTGCTGTGTTTTTTGCTTTTTTTACATAACTTTTCTCTAATACATATTATATCTATCTATTAGAGAAATAAATCTGTAAGAATGAGAAAAAAACACAGCAAGACACTCTCACTTCACGTGCTTCGGCATATGAAGCTTTCCTTCTGACCTCTCTATATTTTGTGATTCAATACTTTATTATATATAATAGATGAGCGGGTGTAACAGGTGCGTTCGCGGATGAAGTTAGGTTCGACTTTTTACGGCCTTTCATTTGTCATTGGAGGTATGATTACAACTGAAAGATTTTTTCGTCGATAAGGATGTGTGTGATGAATAACGCCATAAATCTGAGATCCGTATTAAATAATGTTATTTGAAAGGAGCTGCTGTATTTCAATTGTAAAGTAAGTGCCTTAACTTGAATGAGATAAAGTCTTTCTTCTGATTTATTTTTCAATCGACTGGTTTTAAGTCTTTTTATTTTTATTAAGTTACCACCATCTCAACAAAGCCTATCACAGTAATTATACGGTTAACAGCATAATTATGTTCCGACTAATAAAATATAAAATACTCAGTGGTTGAGGGATATAGGTGAATCTCGCTTTCACTTACTATCTGATGAAGAGCCAAATGTGAAAAAAAAAACAATGCGTAAAATCTTCAAAGCAAATCATTCAGTAGTTTAATCAATTCAGCAAGTGCAAACAAAAAAGCTGTATCTTTTTTATACTATGAGATGGCAAACAAGCTTGCGGCCCACCTGGTGTTAAGTGGTTACCGTCGCCTATAGACACTTACAATGTTAAGGGTAAATCACTTAGCACTGCAAGTGCGTTGCCATCCTGGGGACTAAGATGATATGCCTTCCATGCCCAGTAATTACACTGGCTACCTTTACCTTCAATCAGAAACACAGCGAACTGCTTCACGGCAGAAATAAGAAACCAGTGGTACCTACCCAGACGACACTACATATGGGTCTACCACCTAGTATTTCAATTGTAAAGTACCTTAACTTCAATGAGATAAAGTCTTTGTTCTGATTTAGCTTTCAATTGCTTTCTTTCAAATTTATGTTTGGTTCGGTTGGTGGTAGGACTGGTTTTAAGTCTTTTTATTTTTAAGCTAGTTACCTAAACTTAGCTAGTTCTTAACAAAGCCTGTCGCCGTAATTATACGGTTAACAGCTTAATAATGTATAGTAATAAAATAAAAATTCGTCAGTGGTTGAGGCATATCGGGGAAGCTCGCTTTCACTTACAATCTGATGAAGAGCCAAAAGAAAAAAAATAAGATGCGTAAAAGCCTCAAAGCAAATCATTCTGTAGTAGGTATATTCAATTCAGCAAGTGCAAGCAAAAAAGCTCTGTCTAATGTTAGTGTAATGTCATTATACACTAAGCTGATTACGGCCAGAGTATTGTACTAGCTTAAATTCAGTTAATTAGTTCTATTCATAGGTTCAGGATAAGCACTTAAGCCATGTAAAGGGTTAAGACAAGTCGTTGGCTCGAATTATGAAGGTTGACCGATTACGGCGTAGTATCAATAGACATCCATACCTACCTATACATTCCACCTTCGGTGGTTTAAGAAATTATTCCGCAATTTTAAGTTCTATTTACAGAAGTTTACAGTCGCTTTTTAAGTTAAATGCTGTTTTCGTTTGCTTGACAACTGGGCAAACTTCTCTGCAACTTGAAAAAAAACGAAAAAACGAAACCGAGAGAGTTTTTATTTATGAATATTTTAAATAAAATTGTAAATAGTTAAATTAGTACTTTGATAACGACTATTAAGTAGAAAATAAATACTGCGGCATGGCGGTAAGTATGTACAGATTATTGCTTCATTAAAACAAACTAACATTGTTGTTGTCGAATATCATTCACACATACTCCAATTCGCCGCGCCGCGCCGTTTTATCATACGGTGTGATAAACGATATGGCTGCGACATATACATAATTAAAAAGTGACCGGACGCAGTTTTGAATTATTCAAAGTGAATCTTAAATTCATGCACGAAAGCAAAACGTATACGAAATTAGTTTCCATTGCTGCCAATTTTACGTATTTTTGAAATGAGTGTTACCCTAAAACTCGAATCTTATAATGTTTTTCATTTCATGCAGAAAATATAAAAACCGGAAAGCCATAACTCGTTGATTTTAAAAACCAGTAATAAGTTACGGGGAAACAAAACGTAAATTATAAAGTTATAATCACTGTCAGTCATTTGATTTTCTAATGGTAGAATATCGGAAATTGGGTTGGACCAAATATAAGCTCCTTGGTTGGACCACTCGTTGCAAAATTCACGAGTATGAATATTCAAAAATAGCGATTTTAGGGATTCGCATACCAATCTTGCGATTTCATACACAATTTGGAATTCTAATGATTCGAAAATGCGTCTCCAGGTCAAAGTACTCGAAATCACCTGAGGACTGTGATGACACTACATAAACAAGTTTTATTAAAACTCTTGAATGTAATTTAAATTACACGCAAATTTTTACCGATTAACTATAATTAATGGGCAGTAACTCGTGCACGATGTTAACACGACTCGGCTCATTAAGTCGTTGTGTGCAATTATTCTGGCTGGCTAGCCTGCCTGAACGAGTAATATGACTATCGAGGATAAATCGAATGACAGAAATAAATACCATACTTTTTATGTAGGTAAATAAGTGAAAATATTGTAGTTGTAATAATTTAGTTCTTCTCTCAGACACTACATGACAGCAATTTAGACTATTTAAATTAATTTGTTTTTCTGACAATATTACATTCGCATATTTAAAAACCATTGCTAGAATAGGTACTTACTTTTTAAAAGAAAAACTTTGTTACTCGCGATTTGTGCACTTCCCTAATAGACTTTGAACCCATATGGCTATGAAATAATGTGGATTTATTAACGAAATTTGTTAGTTTTGGTACTAATTTATCATTATATTATCTGTGGTTTTGGTAGCCTGATCAGGAGTAGACTATTCTATTATATTCTTAATAAATGGCATTCGCAAATCTTAAAGATTATGCATTTTGCCAATGTCAAGTGAAAACTTAATTATAGTTATAAAGAAATTGTACGGTAGATTTTGGTTAAAATGGAGTCTCTCAACACGTGTTTTTACAACAAGAACTCGGGAGAAACTCCGCAACAGGAGATGACTGAACTTTATCAAATTTTATAGTTAACTTAGAAAGGAAAAAAATATTATTTAGTTTTTTGTTTAAGAAAGGAAAAGCTCTGTAGTTTTTACTATCCTTTTAAAACACTATTATTTTAACAAATTTTAGGCTAATGTTTCTTTTGGAAATAAAAATTGAAGGGGTGAAAAATTGTCAGAAAAAAATAAACACAGGTTGTACAGCGGGTAGATAATTTGTCAAAAATACCGAGTGTCATATCTGACGTATTAAAATTCATTAGGTTGGTTTTCCGTCGGCATTATTCGTCACCCTCGTTCATGAAACAGTTAATATTCCGCACGGATATGCGTCATCGCGTGTGATTTATTTCGGAGATCAAAGGCAGTTGTTTAATTACAGATCTTGGCCGCAGATAATCCTTGACATCGGTTCTGACGTCAGAAATTGTTATATTTTCATCAAAGCTGGCCTTATCGTAGATAAGGCTGTTGGCTTTGCAACAAGCTTGTTATCAGTGTGATTGTGTAGGCCAAAAGCTTTAAAGTTACAAACTAGCAATTGCTCACAGGTTCACTCGTAATTTTTGATGTCTAGGGATTTTTTTTAAACGTGAGACAAAAGTTAACAGATGGTTAAATTATTACCCAAATGTCACTTGAAATCAAATACAAGACATGCAATGATAACTAGCAATGTAATTTTGATTTGTTGGTTTATTACGATTGCTGACCAATAAAAAATCTAAGAATTGAAACATCAGCATTAGTTATCCAATTAATATTATAAACGTGGAATTTTGATTTGTCGGTTTATTACGATTGCTGACGAATAAAAAAAATCTAAGAATTGAAACATCAGCATTAGTTATTGTAAGCAACAGGGTAGTAACAGTATTAATAAAAAAAATATGATCACTAACTGTTATGAGCTCCGTTGGTAGTAATAAAAATGTATGAATAAAAAAAGTATGAAAAATAAAATTATGAAGAGTGATTATTATGAACACAAATCGGTAGTAGGACAAAGAATAGGATTTAGAATATCATGTGAGCCAATATGGACCCAATCATTTTTTATGAATAGCATAAAAACTCTCATATCCCTAAACTTCCTATCTAGTTTCATGTTTATATTACAATAATAGTTACACATTTACATTTAGCACCTGGATCAATAAATTGGTCTCCAGAGGAGCGCAGTCAGGCGAGTGGCACGAATATTTCCGACAGGTTTCTGTTTGGCTAGGCTTAAAATAGCAGAGAGAAATAAAATCGTATTCGTGTTTAAGAAACAGAAATGGCTGACAATATAATATAACTTAAATGGTAAGTATTGTGCTGAACTACTATGACCCTTCTTTTGTTTATGTATACTCGTATATTGGTAGACATATTAGTTGTTTTTTCAACATTCCTATAATCTATAATACTTAGGAAAGGAATATTTATGGCTATCGCCACAGTAGAGCTTTTAAAATAAATTATAAATTTATGATTATTTTTTATCTGGTTAGTAACCTTTTAAATTGTAAATATTTTTGTTATTATGTGAAAATATTGATCTCTAAAAAATGCCTCCTGTATAATAATCCAAGACAATTAGGTAATTTTTGGTAGTAAGTTAAGTTAAGTTAGGTATGTACGTGACTGGGTACCATTTTATTTCATATGCAAGAAGAAGATTTTAGTCATCATCTCTTCTTAATGTAATTGATGATAAAATTGGGTTATGGACTAATGGTGAATTTTGCCTGGACAAAAAAAAAGGACTTCAGGATCTGACTATCATCATCATCATAACAGCCTTTTAATTCGACCCAATGCTGGGACACAAGACCTCTCCTTGTCATCGAAGGAGGTTTAGGCAGTAGTCCACCTCGCTAGCCCAATGTGGTGGACGGAGTATAAGGTGATCAATACCCCTTTGCTCATCCATTAGTCGCCTTCTACGACACCCATTGGAGGATATGGGGTGATGCTATTCTACTCTGCCGGCATCACACAGGCAGTCAGGGATCTGACTATGCAAAGTATTTATTTCAAATTAAGTATTCTGTAGAAAGACAGGATTTTTAGAATGGTAAGCGACGGGACTTTTTGGAGTGCTTTGATAGCAGAGTAATAAATATATTCTTCTAACTGTAGCTACCATAATTAGTCAGCTTTCAAAGACTTTAAATTGTAATTTTTGTAAATTCTATAAAGATTTTTTTAAAGAAAGTATTAAGATGATTTGCCAATGATGACAAAAAACCGAAACATGGCCGTTTACAATGGGCCTCGAAGCCTCAAGGTCCCTCAAAGGACTATGGTCGGAGTTTCTCTGCGTGATCATATCAGAAATGATGAGATCCGCAGAAGAACAAAGGTCACCGACATAGCCCAAGAATTTTTAACCTTAAGTGGCAGTGGGCAGGGCACATTGCGAGGAGGACTGACAGCCATTGGGCGGAAAGGTCCTCGAGTGGCGACAGCGTACTGGGAGACGCAGCGTATAACTATAATTTATTTACGTCACTAGGATATTAAAAGGTAGTGCAAGAATAGAGGTAAGAAAGCAGGAGCAATACCTAACCCTCTTGCTTCCAATTTATTTGGGATTTTCTCGTTGTTACATTCTTACCTATCAGCTGCCACCCTATCTACTCGTTTTTCATTAATATCATTTCTCACCGAAACCTGCCTGGTCACGGTCGATCACTATCATAATAAAAAATATTTAAATCTACGTTTTGAAATCTACTGGTGTACACCCAGTCTTACAATTCGGAATTGGCGATTACAGTACTCGCACCATATTCCGCGCTTATTACCCTTATTTTCATTTAACGGCGCACGTCTCATGAATAGTAAATACTTCGTATTCGTCTGAGACTTGTCGCAAAATGAGAGCAATCCTGCAGGTTTAATTAACACGCTCGATGCCCTTATGTCCCCAATCAAAATGCCAAAGAAAATATGCTCGGAACCATTTCTATGTGTCGTTTCGAAACACCCTTCGTGTATTTAATTAAGAACAGTTTGTTTGTATATTCGTCGTTAATGTCTGTATTTGAGTTGAATTTTGAAATAGAAGACAGAAGAATGATTTGTGATTTCATACTATCAAATAAATTAATACTATTAGAGTTGGTGGATGTTTAACTGAATACTATTTATGGTAAAATAAAAGAGTCATTGTTGACCCAAAAATAGTAATAATCACCAACAATATCACCATTTTTACTTTCTTGTATACGTAGTATAGAGGAAGTCTTGAAATCGTCAAAAAAATCGATCTCTGATTTTGACGGATTTACACGTTTTGGACCCTGAGTCCAAAAAACCCGTTTTTGGAATTATGTCTGTGTGTCTGTGCGTTAGCACGATAACTCGAGTATGCTTTAACTTATTGCACCCAAATTTAACATGCATGTATGACATCAAAATATAAGGTTTCTATCAACTTTTGAGTCGTTTCCGGTATACGAGAAAGTCAGGGGGAGACCACTCCCGATTTTTAATATTACATGGCAAAGGAATATGCTCTGGCGCTGTAATGATTACAAATGTTTGGAATATGTACCAATTTTAGTTTTCTATTTGGCCAGAGGTCACCCGCGGCGTCGCTAGCGTTAATGTCGGTCATTATATAGTCTATATCCTCCCTCGATATGAGGACTATCCAACTCAAAATGATTTTTTCCATATGAATCAGTAGTTCCTGAGATTAGCGCGTTTAACCAAATAAACAAATTTTTCAGCTTTTAACATAAGTATAGATTTGATTTAACTTTAAAACATATTAATTCACGCCAAATAAAGTTATTAACAAATTCAATGTTTTCAAAAATTCCTACTTAACTGATCAATGGTTCGTGCCTATTTGTAAATATATCTCGTCATGTTGAAGATTTAATATCCTCAACATTGTCAGACATACGTCAGTTCTGACGCACTTGAATAAATTACTCGTTATCTCACAGTCTTGTGTACAGCAAGCGCCAAACGTCTAGTTCACTCTGAAATTGTTTTCGCATATTTCGCATAGCCGTGACAACTACCAACATGGTTCAATTTAGCTAGGGCTCAGGTAATCGCCTCGTGTTCAGAGCGAACTAAAAGTTTGGCGCGAGCTGTACTGTACATGTGTTGGAAGAGCACCGGCCCGTGTAGGGGACGGTGGCGGGTTCGCGTCCCGTGTCGGTAATTGATCATGGTCATCTTTTCTTGTTTTTCGTTTAATATTACGCTGGAGTTCAGAGATTATTAATTATAAACAATTATTATTTAACCGGATCCCATGAAATCACGGAAGATCGAATGTTCTTGCTGTTCATTACGTGTTCTTAGTTAAAATCTTTAGTGAAGAGCCATTTCAATAAACTATGATCCATTAAAATGAGATAAGTAGAAGAAATTAGACTCTCCCAAAAAGAAAACAATCCGCTTGGTCATAAAATACAATGACATATCACTAGAAAAAATACACTGAAAAAAATTGACCACCCCCAAGCGGGAATCGAACCCAGCATCCTCTGCAATCCGGGCGGCTGCGTTAACCACTACGCTACCGGGACATTACTTTCGCCGTCGAAGTTTGTCAGTGCTTGGCGTTCGTTTAGAAGTGCAAATTTCAAAGATTTGATGAAACAATGTTTACCATAAAAACATAAGCACCAAGCACTGACAAATTTCGACGGCGAAAGCAATGTCCTGGTAGCGTAGTGGTTAACGCAGCCGCCCGGATTGCGGAGGATGCTGGGTTCGATTCCCGCCTGGGGCAGATCGATTTTTTTCAGTGTATTTTTTCTAGTTTTAATAATATTTACGCGTTTGTAAATACAAAAATAATTCCATGACATATCACTGTTATTATATTAGTCCTTATCTATTTTGTCATAATTATTCCTAAACATGTTTAGTAAGAAGACGTAATAAACAAAATATGGACATCTTACGTGAATTCGTGGTATCGCCGGGGTTTTCGTGAAATCCCTAATATCTTCATTTCTCTGCGACATAATACACAACTACCCCCAAAAACTCTGTACTAAGCCACTAACTTAACAAAGTTACATATGAAGTGCTGATATAATTCAACACAATTATACCAGTTTCATTCGCGCTCGGGTTCTCTCCTTATTTTCATTTAAAGCACAGATTTATGCTAAAATGTATTTGGTAAGTTTTAACTCAGTTTCAGCGCAGATTCGACCTGTTCTCGGCTACAATGTATTATATACCTTAAGATATAACAATATAAAATAATCTTGCTCATTGCTTTGTTGCATTTGAATAGTGAGGCATCATTCTGATGTATATGCACGTGCAGTCGTGCACCCATCGCTTTGAGATGGATAAAATAGGTTAATAGAAATGTTGTCTGCTTTTGCAACGTAACGTATCAAGAAAACATAGTGTCTTTTAATTTATAATAATAAACAAAGTACACATCGTCATCATCAACAGCTCATATAATGTCCCCACCGAGGGGCTCGAGCCTACCCCACTTTAGGGGCGATTAGGCCTTAGTCCACCACGCTGGCCAAGTGCGGGTTGGTCAACATCACACACAACCTAAGAATTTCTTCACAGGTGTGTGCAGGTTTCCTCACGATGTTTTCCTTCACCGTAAAAGCGTCGATTAAACGTACATATGAATTCATAATTTGAAAACATATTGGTACGTGGCGGGGATCGAACCAATGCCTCCCGGGTTTGAGACGACGCTCTTACGTACTACACCACCGACTAGATAATTATTATAACATATGTCTAATAGCTACTTATTACATATAGGTATTGATTTAATCCATCTCAATCTCACCTTTGGGTAATACGTAAGACTGTGACGAAGTGGAGTTCTAATTCTAATGCAAATACAGCTAGTGCGAGAAAACATGCGACGCACTATCCACATACGCTTCGCCTTGCTGAGGTGCTTCTTTTTGCTTCAGGATTGTTAGAACTAAGGAACACGTGTGCTGGTAAAGAACTCTATTTCTATTTGCCAGTTTGCTTAGTTTATTTAATTGCAGTCTTCTGTAGGATATTCGGCCCCTTGAAATTGGAGTAAACCGCTGTGCCCCTGTAACCTTTAGAGTCACAGATAGGTAAGAAAATAGTAAGGCAATGACTACAGAGAGCAAAATAAAAATTTTGATAAAGTTTTTAATTATAAATGAGAGTAGAACCGGGAAGGACTGGCAATGGTTGGCATTGATATTGAGTAGCTTTTATAAGTAAACCTTATATAATTCCCTTGAACTTGAAGCAGCATGATGACTTGTCGGTCGGCCCTTAAAAATTGCTATATTATTTATTTTCAATAAAACTCCAACACTCACATATCCTTAATTATGATAATGATATGACCTTTTGTGAAAATAAAATAATTTGTCAAGAGATATAAATCATATTGACCACCAATCACCGAATAAAGAAGTCTAAGTAGAAATCCGTTCACAATTTAATAACTACGACTGAAATATTCAGGACAACTCAATTTTTCTCCTTACGAAGGTAATATAAATATATTAAGCCAATACAAGGCTTGAATCAATATTAGCAAGAGCGTATCTTTATTTACAAACATTATTGGTGTGATATCTGAGTATACACGCACATAAATATAGTGCAAAGACTACAGGGGTGACAACCGTCTCATATCTTATAATTGAATCAGCAACTTCAGTGGAGTCCCGAAGTTGGAAGGAATTTTATTACTTATCGTCTTTCTTGGTGTAATTTAGTTTTTTGAGGCTAAAAACAAGAACAGGTTCATCAGTTATTGTGAACGTTTTGTGTTTTTTATTCTTTATTTATGCGGACTTTGCAAGGTACTTTTAACTACTTTTAACTGACTTTGCTAGGTACTTTAAGATGCGGACTTTGCAAGGTACTTTTAACTGCGAGAACACGCAGTAGCGTTACGATATTGTCAAGCAGCTTATAAAGTAAATTTCACACTTAAGGCGTATCCAGAAGAACGGGCAGCATGTGTGGCATACGCAGGGCAAATATTCTGTGTTAAAATTAACGGCATACATACCTACTAGATAGCGTACACTACAAAGTATGATAGGAGGTGAGCCTCAGTGAATTCAGTGATACCAATGATAAAATTATAAAACAAAATTCATTCCGTTGCACATGCAATTGCGAAGGTCAGGCGATATTTTATTCCTAAGCCTTTATCAAGCCTAAGTTCTCTCTTTCCTGGAGCACTTTTATCACTTTTGGGACGGATCTGTTCAATATCAGTTAAATGTACTGAACTCGGTGGAGCACCGTGTTAAGAGACTCAATACAATCAAGCACTTAAGGAGGCTAATCTCCAGAGCCTAAGACATGTGGGTTGCCTCTCGGTGTTCTATCGGTAGCATTTCGGAGAGTGTGCTGAAGTATGCAAATAATTTGTTCCCCCTGTCCCTTCCACTAGACCCATAAGTTCTTGATATTGCACCCATTCGCAATTTTGCTTCCGCTTTCAATACGCGAACAGCTAAGGAGTTGAACTCTTTGCCGAGTTCTCTTTTCCCGGACTAGTATAATTTGGACATCTTTAATATCGGAGTGAACGAGCATCTTCTAGGCGAGCGTGTACCATCTGAAGCCTCATCATCGCTTTCATCAGCCGTGATTGTGCTCAAAATCCCAGCCTTATGCAGTAAGCGTAAAGCTGTAAATGTGAAGTTAAAAATTTGAAATACTTATGTTACATTACTGGAATAGTCATATCCCAGCGTAAGTTTGAGACCTTTATCTCGAGACGGGATAACCAACTGTATCCCGTAAACATACAAGGGACAAAATCTGTACAAAACAAATAAGAATTAATAGGGGACGAGATAAGAAGCCAATTTGTCCTGTCAAGGGTTGGTTCGATTTGGAAACGGGTCGATTCTCGTTATTCCCTTACACTGCTGAATGACTTGAATAATAATACGATACACATTAAATATTGGCACGTGCTCGCAATTTTGTTCGTTATGTTATTGGTAAATCAACCGACGCAAATCCGCTGGGAGCGCACAATTCTCGAATTATCATTCAATTGATCGAATGGAGCTATGCTTGGAATTTTCTCTTGTATTTGCTGTACTCTTAGCGCTTTATGACAATCATGAAACTGTTTAGTATGTGAGTACAATCCACATGAGATACTTAAATTCTGAAGAAACCAGCACACGAAAGATACTTCTATTAGGTCTTCAAAAACTCTCTATTTGGTCTGCAATAACGGCGTGAAGTAGCACTTTGTTGGTCTGCAACTGTCAGCAAGTTGAGTGTGGCTAGTGCGGCGCGTATAGCTCTTTTATATTTTGTCTTCACTTTTGATGGTGTCAAATTGCTAGAAACCAGTAATTATACATCTATGCTAGAAATCATCCAAAAGTGCTTCTCAGATTGAAAAGTACAAAAATATTTCGCGAAATTGTCTAGCGACGTTTTTCTTGTAACAATTGTGCACAACAGGTAATTAAACAATTAAACACCTGACAGATCCTTCCGATGCTGTCCGAATCATTTTTATTCTTCAGCTAGGATAGGATTTTAGTATCATCAGCTAGGATCAATAGTGCATGTTGATAGTTTGAGTATGTTAACATCATCAGTTATTGTCTAGAAAAAATACACTGAAAAAAATTGACCTGCCCCAGGCGGGAATCGAACCCAGCATCTTCCGCAATCCCTGGCCGCTGTAATCCGCTCTGGTGGCATAGTGGTTAACGCAGCAGGATTGCGGAAGATGCTTTTTTCTTTTTTTTTTATAAATAGGTCAAGCAAATGACTCCATTCCACCTGATGGTAAGCAAAAGTGGAGTCCAAATGCGAAGATAGCTGGCGCGAGAGATAAACTGCCGCGCTAGCCACCCACGCCTTGCTGACCTGCAAGGTGCTTCTTCACGCCTCTTTTGAATGACCCAGGATTGTAGGAAGGAGGGAACACGTGTGCTGGCAGTGAATTCCATTTCTTGATTGTGCTGGGTTTGATTCCCGCCTGGGGCAGGTACTTATGCGTTTGTAAACGCAAAAATTATTCCATATTGTTTGTCTATCAAATTTGTGGAGCTCACTTGTCTTACCTATATATTATTATAGTATGTGTTATCCTTGAATGTGTTTTATACGGTTTTTTATTAGAAGACAACTTACTCGTAGATCTAAGAGAGAAATGTTTGACACTGTGACAGTTTATTCCAATGCTTATGAAACAAGTCCTCAATCCCTCTTTCCGGCATAGCTCATCCGATAATCTGATAATAGAACTTCCCGTTTCGTGCAATGAAGTCTATTTTATCTTGCAAAAGATAATGTTAGAAGGCAGAAAACTCGCGACAATTAGTCGACGAGACCAACGACTCTCAACGGAGACAAAGGTCTGATAAATAGCGTTATGGCTCTGACGGAGCTGTTTCGAATGCTGTTAGCTTTTGGTTGCTCGGGGATTCTGAGGGATACCTCAGGGATTTTAAATATATAAATCAATCTGGGGTTTCTGCTGAATTGATTAACGATCTAATTAAAAGTTACTGAATTTAAAATGGATTTTAAAGGACTCTTAAGTGCATTTTAATTACGATACTGTTTGACATAAAGTGAAGAATGGCTGGTGTTTGATAATTTGGACGCAATATCTAATGTTATTAGGATATCCCGTACACCATCCTCTCTATACGATAGCAGTTAGGGTTGAGTTTAATTAAGAACTTAAAAGTTTTTCATTATTTTCTTCAGGATTTATTAATAGAATTGTAGGAGATATTCCTCGTTCTGCCTATTATAATGAATACCCCAGAGGTTCAAAAACATTTGTCGTTCTGATCCCAATTGTAGCTATCGACGTACTGTTTGTCACTATAAAGTTTGATATTTCGGAAAAAGCGGTTACTTCGGTGAATCTATAGCATGTAAATTATTATCCCAACTTTTGCCTCATGTCCTGATATATATCTGGGAATGTTCGAAAAGTTGCTTGAGAATAAATACCTATCTTATTAAACTGACGTAGAGTCAGTAGTAATTTGGTACTTTGGAACTAAATTGCAATCCGCTTTTCAAAGTTAGGAAAAGATAATTACAATGTCTTGCTAACATCAGCACTAACACGACTATGTTCAATATTAACAATTAGAATTTTAAATACTAAAGTGTTCGGTATTTAGAGCCAAGAACACAATGTTTGGACTAAAAGTAGCCAGCTCATTACGTCACCAAACTTATTGCAGTCGCAAAACGAAACGGTCTCCTTTTGTATTTGAATGGCAGAATTTACGAGGGGTCCTCTCAACAATTAGGTTCTGATACTTGGAGTTTTTGCTGGTGCCTCTTTCACTGGTCCATTTTACTTATGCGGTTCAATAAATCTGGTTGTGTTAAAAGAAATTGACTGTGCTTAATTCATGAGGACACTCCCTCTAAATACGAGGGTTTTCTTTTTTATTACCTCCTTTCGTGCTTTCGTTCCTAACGAATTTATGGTCTCAACCAAAATACGCTTGCAAGAAATTTTGCAACTAAATCTACACTACTACTTTGTTCAATTCAAACTGAGTTTATGAACTTCTGTTGCTACACATTAGTGAAATCTTCAACTCCGCTCATGTGTAAACTAATTTACAAAACAAAGCAAACTCACCCTCAGCACAAACAAAGCTTTGTGACATTATTGACATTTTCATATTACTAGGATCGTTGAACTCCGGAATATTACCAACCGCGTAACCGGATTGTCCTATTTCCATAGAATTTGCATATAAGTTAACAGAGTTCGAGATTGAATCAACTCTCCTTTTTTGGGGCGTTATATAAATAAAATAAATACAACGGTATCAATGGATATTTATTGTGATCTATCTATATCCAGTTTCATGAAAATGGTCCCATAAAATGATGGACATTGTTATGTACTGTAGACGCTCCATGAGAGTCATCATCAAACAGTTCACTACTCTGCCATGAATGCTTAGCTATACTAGGTCTAATAAGAAATATTTAAAATCTTATTTTAAGGAAAATCTCTAGATATGTCGTGTAAACTGGACACGAAGTGAACCATGGATTTCTATAACGACATTAAATCTAATTCGAAGATCCATAATTACTATACTAGTAATTTTTTAAAATATTCTTTAGTGTTTGACAGCTAAATTCGGAGTTTTTAATAAAATAACACTACAGATTTTTAGGGTTCCGTACCTCAAAAGGAAAAAACGGAACCCTTATAGGATCACTTTGTTGTCCGTCTGTCTGTCTGTCTGTCAAGACAATTGTTGACAATAGTAAACCTTCAAATATAAAAATACAGCATGAAAGTAATGTAATTGCAAATGTCAATGACACAATGTTTCTTGGACTTACTTTTGATAATTTTTGTAACTGGAAGTCACATATTAACAAACTATGCACAAAGCTAGATAGGTTTGTATATGTCCTATATCGCCTGACACAGACGACACAATTCAGACGGCTCTTTCAGCATACCATGGATATGTTTCATCATGTCTCAGGTACGGTATTATATTATGGGGCTTTTCGGTGGACGTTGAAAGAGCATTCATTTTGCAGAAGAAATGCATAAGAGCAATGTGTAGTTTACAGTATCGTGAAAGTTGTTCACCATATTTTAAAGAGCTGAATATTTTGCCTTTGCCTTGCTTATACATTTATGAAATTTGTGTATTTGTAAAAAAGAACCCATACCTATTTAAAAAACAAAGTGATGTTGTGAAAAGACCATGTAGGAATTTATTTAAACTTTATGTCCCACCAAGACGATTGCGTCTTAGTAACCAAAATGTGAATTGTATGGCTATTCGAGTTTATAATAAATTACCAGATAAATTTAAAGACCTCAATATAAATTTATTTAAAAGACATATTTTCAAATTTCTAATCAGTAAATGTTATTACTCAGTTAAAGAATATCTTGACGATCGTAATGTGAATGATGTGTAACTATTTGACTTTTTTTTTTCCTTCTCTCCTTTGTTGATCTTAATTTAACTTAATTTACATTTATTAATTGACATGATAATAATATAATCTCCAAATTGACAATTATTAACATTTCTATTTTTAATTCAATAATTTAGTAAAATCTAGGTAATCATCACATCAACATTGTATATATAAAAAAGAAAATATTATTTATGTAATATTTGTACGCCAATTGAGGCAGAATTTTGATTGGTCTCTATAGCTGTAACAACTTTGCATCAATGTACTCAAAATTCTTACAAATAAATAATTTCATTTCATTTCATTTCATTTCAAGACCCTTTGTCTCAAGAACGCGTGTACGTATCAAGCTGAAATTCACATGAAATACTCAGGTCTATTGTCCCTTTAAGCTGTGAAAATATCAAACTTCTAAGCCAAGCCAATCAAAAGATACAGCCGATTATGTCGATATTTTCAACAAATTTCCGACACTCGCAAAGGAATCAAAACCTACAGGATACTTCCCGTAAACTCAGAATCTTGAAATTTGGCATGAAGCATTGTCATATAATGCAAATATAGGAAAAATTGCGAAAATCACATTTTTTTAGTTATATAATATAATAAAAATATTTTAATAAAATGAAACTTACTACCTTATTTCTCACGAACGAATAAAGGTATCAAATTGAAATTTATACCAAATACCTAGGTCTATTGTCCCTTTAAGCAGTGAAAAAATCAAACTTCTAAGTTTCTAAGATCAAAAGATACAGCAGTTTATAAATTGTAAACCGCTACGTTTGTACGGCGGAACCCTCAGTGTGCGAGTCCGACTCGCACTTGGCCGGTTTTTAGAACAAATATGTAGTAACAAATGTCTGCTTACAGAATAAACCACATATTACAAATCCAGAGTTCTCTCTGCTCCGTGAATCTCGCGAGCACTAAATTACCTTATTTTAATTTATTTTGTAGTTGAATCTGTACAGGGCAGCACCCGCATGTGACTTACTAATTTATACTCCGAAAATCTGGCATGTTAAGCTACAGAGGACGTAGAGGCTAGACGAACATTCGTGTAATTATTTTAATTTATACCTAATCTACCCTGTCTTCTGGAATAATTTTATTTTTGCGTTTACAAACGCGTAAATATAATACTAGAAAAATGTACTGAAAAAAATCGACTTGCCTCAGGCGGGACTCGAACCCGCACCTTCCACAATCCGGGTGGACGTGTTGACCAATTTCGCCACCGAGGCACTGCTTTTCGCTGTCGAAATTTGTCAGTGCTTGGTGCTTATGTTTTTATGGTAAACATCGTTTCATCAAATCTTTGAAATTTGCACTTCCAAGACCCGAATTGTGGAAGGTGCGGGTTCGAGTCCCGCCTGAGGCAAGTCGATTTTTTTCAGTGCATTTTTCTAGTATTATACCCTGTCTTCTCTTTAAATAAGTAATGTTTATATACTATATCTACTCGTATGTTATATAGCTCGTTTTTGGTGAAATGTATTTGAATTGTATCAAAAAGTAACTTTCAAACTTTCAAAATTATTCCATATTGTAACTACTGGGCATGGAAGGCATTTCAACTTAGGCCTTAGGATGACAATACACCTGCAATACCAAGTGATTTTTCCCTTGTTATTGCTGGTGTATATATAGGCAACGGTATCACCTTATCACCAAGTGGGCCGTCAGTTTGTTTGTCATCTAGTTGTATATCAAAATACTTTATAATATTTGTTCCATATACTATATACTGGACCCGGACTGCTGAAATGATTTTAAGTGCAACATCTGTCTTAGTTGTTGGCTTTTGTTTGTTTGTTTACTGAAAAATTGATATTGTTTGGGTTTTGTGCCACATTATGTACGTGTGTGCCAGGCAGGCAACTTGTCAATATTTGGAGGCACTGCATGATCCATACTGCCAGATGTTACTGTGTAACGAATTGTTACCGAAGGCTCTGCTTAATTGAATTGCGTGTCTTAGCACATGGACGTGAGGTTAATGACAAAGGATAAAATGAGGAATTCATATATTACTAAATTTATTTGGAAAGTTTACAGTCTAAATCACAGACGATGATTTATTAAAAGCTAATTACAGGCATTTACAGGAAGCTTAAAATATCATCAGCTTAATCAGACTGAAGGGGGATAGGCGATTGTCGTGGTGCGATTGAAAGGTAAAAAAACTGATAATTGGAAAAAGGTGATAATTGTAAATATTAATGAATATCTAGGTATCTATATATCGGTATCAGTTTAAAGGTACAAAACTAACCAAACCTGATTAGTTTACTTAGTTCTCGGCACTCATGAACTCCATTGGGAGTTAGTTGTTCCTGTCTATTTCGGAACAGGTGGCTACGATTCAATTGTGGCCACGAAAATCTGATCTAATTTATCTGCCAGTGAACACTGCGCTTTCGATTGACTTTAGACCAGTACAAATTGATTCAAATTCAAAGATATTTACGATCTTGGTGGTCCTTATATATAAGGAAATAATATAAGTTAATTTTCATATGGTTTCGTTGATAGGTTGTTAGTTGAGATTAATATGGTAAAGTTTTTAAAATAATGATATACTTATTTTTTTTTTAAACAGTGTGTCCATAAAAATGGAACTAGCAACGCGCAATGGGTAAATATTACTCGAACCATTTCTAGATACATTTGACCCTTAACAACTAGTAAATCTACCTACTACATGAACTTTGGTACATTTATTAAATGTGTGTTACCGCATAACTTCTTACTGGGTGGTCCGATTTTGATGATTTTTTTAGGTTCAAAAGTTTTCGGTTTGTAGGCGGTTTTTTATTTAAAAATAATTGCGTAGAGAAATAAAAAAATATTTAAAAAAATAAATGTTTTCTTGAAGTCGGTACCAACTTCAATATTTGGAATAAACGTATATGTAAACGGTCTCTTTAAACATTGTCAAGTATTACCAGTCCACACTAACGTAAAATTTTTATTACTAAAAGAACAATTTTTTAATGAATCTTTGAGAAACGTTATAGAACATCCTGTATGTACACGGGCTGTTTCTCAGAAACGGCTTTGCACACAACGCGCCAATAGGTAATACGTATGGCGAGCGGACAACCGGTTACATTGTCCCACGGCTTATCAATGAACTACCCTCGGATCTATGTGACAGTATTACAAATAAAAATATTAAAGATAAACTAAAACAGTACTTTCTTAAATCCATTTAGAACTGTTATTTTTTGTAATGTGAGCGGAGTGTATTGTATGCTTAGAAATTATATCATTGAGTTAGGTACTAAAGCTTAATTTTGTTACCTGACTCAATGATGTAATTTAATGTGAACGTCTTTGTTTAAACTTTAAACTTTTAGTTTGAATAGCGAATGCTTGTGGGTAATAACTTCCCGGATTCTTTTGTTTCTGTCTGTAACTCAAAATAGCACAGTTTTAAACCTCAGTGGTTTTTGGTTGCTATTATTGTTTTAATTTTGATATTTTTTTGTAAAATCGATAATAAATAAAAAAAAAAAATGTGTCTTTGCCATGCAATGTATTTGGGACCGACGTAAAAAAATCTTCGTAATCTTGGTTTTTAATGCAGTGTAAGCGTTTGTACTAATTTCACACGTGTACCGCCCAAAGTCATTTAAAAAGCTGGTGTGACTAAAGATTTCCTGTAATAGTTGCATAATTGCATCTATACAGCTAACTATACGAGTATAGAGCTAGACAACAGCTACAGGTGTCCTTCATTGTTTTGATGTATGGATTTTTAGTAAAAGCTGTTTTCAAACAAAATATCATCACTGGCCTACAAAAGCTTGCTTAGCTTATACATATATATAATCGCGATCACAATTAAAAAAGTGTGCAGAGTTTGAGGTAATATTCGGTTACACACAGCCACATTTGGCAGTATGGGCCATACAGTACCCAAAAATATTGACAGGTGTCACCTAAACAAAAGGGGCACCAAATCCAAAAATCAACAATCCTTCATTAAAGATACCAAATAACGCCAACGACCAGAATACATGTGACACTCAAAATCTTGACGATTTAAAAGTACGTAGCAAAGTCCATTTAAATAAAGAGCTTTTTCATTTCATATCAAATCATTTCAGCAGTCCGGGCTTTGTATTCGAAACAAGGGCTTAGCGCGCCGACCAAAGCACAGAGCAGTTTGATAATATAGACTTCTTAGATCGATCTCGAAAGTTAAAACCACAACCAGAGCGCTCAATAGTCGACACTAACGAGCTCCGACTAGTGTTGGTCAGGACCCGAGTTTAATCTAAAACGAACTCTTTTTCATAAAGAACCCACGTTCGAAAAAAAAGAATCATGTAGCATTATTTGATCACCAAAGCATTTGATTTCAAAAATTTTATAAAGTTACATTTTCAGTTATTTTTAAAAGGATTGAGAAAAATCGTAAAAGCAGAAGCAGAGTCAGATACTAACATTAAAGGGCCCTCCAGACTCACGCCGAGAACTCCCGAGAACACCCGAGAAGCGTGAATGTGATTAGTTTCTCGAATTCTCGTTCTCGCGCTCGCCTGTTCTCCGCTCGGTGTCGGTTTTTTTGCCCGCTTCAAAGATTTTCTCGGGCGAGAAAAGAGAAGCGTATCACATTCTCATTCGGTTTCAGTGCGACGTGGATGAAGAGTGGTTTGAAGTAAGATTTACAAACCTTGTTCTATTTCGATGAATTTGTGTCATCCACCATCGCCTGGGCCTTCTTTTTCCTATTACATATTTTTGATTCTAATATTCACAAGATTGGAGTATGCTAATGCACACAATACCAAAGCTGCTGCCCTGTCAAAGTCGTCCATTTCGTCTAACGATCGAGAACGCAAGTGAGAAGGTCGCGTGAGTAGATACCATCTCGTTTCTCGGGTCAAGTCTCGGCAAAAAGTCTCGCCGAGACTTCTCGCGTGAGTCTGTAGGGCCTATTAGACATAATGCCACATATGGCAGAATGTACCATATAGTGCCATTGGTGAGCACAAGAAATATGAGTTTGAATTAAATACCAAATTATAATGAAGTCTTCGCTACAAGTACCTTACAAAATGTGTCAGGGTTACCCTGCCTAAAACTAGAGCTAAAATTAGTTTTTACATTTTTTGGTTTCGAAGAGTTTTCTAAGAGCTCCATAGGTCAGGGAAGGTTACTAGGGTTGGTAGCGCGTGAATGTCAAGTCAATGGTGCAAGTGTCTATAGACACTCTATACAGCCAATAGCCTATAGGCTATGGTGGCTGTTTACCACCAGGCAAGCTTTCCTGCCAACCTCTTAACATAAATTAGAGAAATTAACGCTGAAATTCATTAAAGCAGTTTTGGTTGTAGAAGTTGACTGTGGGCCTCAGTAAAACAAGAACAATTTTAGATTGTAGCGCGCTCTAACAACTCTCTCAGCCAACTTGTACAAAGCACTCAGATCAACTTCTACTGTTCGTTACACTTAATACAAATAGTATATTATTAGGTTTTGCTAACAAAAGTTATAAGCAAGTTTACAGGTTGGTGGAACTCTTTATAAGGTAAGTTGTTCTAAAGTAGAGAATTTTCATAGTTTCAACTTACTTCGTAAGGTAGTTTGATATCTTAACAATGCTAGGACGAATGAAGTTCGCCTTTGTTGTATGAAGATAGAAATATTGTAGTTTTCCATTAGGTTATGAGGCGATGAGGTGCATAAATTAAACTATTCTTTAGAAGCTTCTGAAGTAATATTTATCAATCTTTGTTTAACATAGAAGTAGATAAGTGATATTTTCAACCGATTTCAAAAAGGAGGAGGTTGTCAATACGACTGTATGTTTTTTATGTTGCTTACCTCATAACTCTTTACTGGCTGTACCGATTTTGAAGATTCTTTTGACCTTTGGAAGCTAGTGCTTGTCATTTGGTCCCATTAAAATTTAATAGACATCTGGCGAGTAGTTTTTGAGTTATCCGTCATCTTTAAACTTATTCAGAAATTTCGAAAGAATAATGAAAAATAACCGCCTTTAAAACTGAAAACGGAGAAATAAAAATTATGTTTATAAAAATCTAAATGTTTTTTGATGTCGGTGCCAACCTCAATATTTGGAATAAGCGGTGTCACTTGTCTTTGGGATCGACCTTAAAAAACATTTAGATTTTTATAAACATAGTTTTTATTTATCCGTTTTTAGTTTTAAAGGCGGTTCTTTTTCATTATTCTTTCGAAATTTCTGAATAAGTTTAAAGATGATGTTAGTTCTTTACCTATGAAATTTCATTTTGTATGCTGTATTAACGGTTAGTCGATTGTTATACAATGGAGAAATGTAAAATATATTTCACATACACAAAGAAAAAAAAGGAGAACACAAGAATAATAAAAATTTATAATGATGTAGTTTATTTATAATAATTTAATCCCTTTTGTTTCTTTTTCCAGGACTCCAACTGATAATATAACGAAACTTGTTTCTTATTATATAAATTGACTAATTATAGAAATAGACATTTAAAAAAAAAGAAGTCGGCTAAAAAGGAGACAATTTCAAGCCAGTTTTTCTAGTTTAGAAATACTTCCTATATTATTATAATTATAAATAAAGGGGTAGCAAATTATGGTGATGATTGATAAATATTAACGAATACAGTCTTAATTATTTATAGAACCAGAATTGTAATATATTATAGAAATATAAAAGTTACTAACGTAATAAAAAAAACAATATAGTCGAATAGAGGACCTCCTCCTTTTTTGAAGTCGGTTAAAAATATAGCAATTTCAGACAAAAAATAGCAGGTAAAATATCATAGTGATCAGCAGAAGTCTGTCAACGAAATCAAAATTATTTAATTCAAACAAATGTGCATGATTGTAAAAGTTTTATATCAATGTAATCTCTCACATTGAAAAAATCCTTCTTTTCAAACTATGTATTTATAATTATAGCTTCTTTCCGTACCCTGATAGTACCAACCTATTCGTTTAGGTTTCAGAGGTTTCATTGCAGATTCCGATACCGCTCTAAACAAAAAACACGAAGAATACAGTTCATAGCGTTAGCACAGTCTCATCATCAACAGCTCATATAATGTCCCCACTGAGGGGCTCGAGCCTACCTCACATTAGGGGCGATTAGGCCTTAGTCAACCACGCTGGCCAAGTGCGTGTTGGTAGACTTCACACAGATCCAAAGAATTTCTTCATAGGTGTGTGCAGGTATCCACCGTAAAAGCGTCGATTAAACGTACATATGAATTCAAAATTTGAAAACACATTGGTTCGAGGTGGGTATCGAACTGGCGGCGCCTCCCGGGTGGAAGACAACGCTCTTACGCTCTACGTCACCGTCGCTTTAGCACAGTCTATAGACATGTATTTATACTGAGGCGTCAGCGTGATAAATTTTCAATGTTGTTCTTTATTTTATTATGAAGCTACCTACTTCAGTATTATGTTCTGTCTGAGCTACGAATGGGTAACAAGTCAGAAAGCACAGAGGTCGGAATTTAATTTAATCCTACGGATATAGTAGTTCCTTTCACAGGTACTCGGCTTGTTAGTTGCAGCAAACGTGGCATAAGTTGATCCGGCTTTGTACAACTTGGTCCGTGCTACTTGTCAGGGAGGGTAGTCCGTCGAAAATTGCACTTATTTTGTCGGTAGCGCCTCTAGTGACCTCAACGCTGGTTGCGTACTTCGCACCTTCCGATCAGATGCATACGATCTTTGTCGGATGTGTGCTGGTTCAGAACTATTCTAGGGTATTCTGTTTGTTGGTTTGATTGATGGTTTATAGTTTATTTATAATCCCAAGTGTAAATTACCCGTGGCCACAGTAATGGGTCAACTCAATTTAACATTGAATTTTTAATTTATTTTAAATCCTATCCTATCTTAATAGTGACTGTCAGCCTAATACCTATACCTGCCTATACCGGCACATATACCTGCAGACACAGGTAAGCACTTTTACTTAGTTTAGGTGTCAAATTAATTAAGAATTCTTCGACCTTAATTTTTATTATGCAATTCTCATACTTAGCATTAATTCATTATTATTTACTGTATTACTATATTTTTGTAATTGACTTAGATTTTACTATGTTATTAAGAATCAGTTTATAAAGAAATAAATTTTATCTTACCTCATGAGCCTGATATTCAAAAAGTAAAAAAGAAACTCTCATGAATTTACAATCACAAACCAACATTCCGAGTATATAGACCGCATCAAAATAGGTCTATTTTTTAGGACCTAAGGCCTTTAGGACCTTAGGACAGGCCTAAAGATACACAGATACGTCAAACTTATAACATTCCTTTTTTGCGTCGGGGGCTAAAAACGAGCCTTGACGAGATTTTTAATAGTATCACGCAAGTGTTTTATTACCAAGTTATGTGCCATATACAGTGAACGCATATAAAACATGCGTTCACTAGCTATATAATATTACTTCCTCTACACTCAAATATCCATACATACATTCAAATAAAAAACATAGGCTAAAATTACGTTTTCCTAAATAGAGTGCTTTTCCCCAAATTTCTATTTTATATGCATATATGATTTTTCTGGCAACAAACTATATATTTGCTATCGCAGTGGCTTTGTTATCTTATCTGGCGGAGTCAAAATACAAATTGGAAACGAAAAATAGAATAGTTCAAATTTTTACAGAATCAAACTCAAGTAAATAAGAAAAATGCACTGAACAGGCAAGTCGATTCTTTTCAGTGCATTTTTCTAGTATTAATATTTACGCGTTTATAAACGCAAAAATAAAATTATTCCATCAAGTAAGTAGGGTAACGTATAACGTTAAAATGAGAAATAGCGGTTTCCGAAAAAATGAGTCTATTGTCACTGTCAGCATCTCAGCAACATATTTTTTATAGATATTTAGATTTATGTGAAAATAAGGTTAAGAAAATGTGTGCCTTCAAATTATATTTAGAGTTTTTGTTGGTCTCATCTTACTTTTTATATAAAGAAATCTTCCCAGTCGAAATCTTGGAGATGGGACTAGTTTTATTGCACGTAGTATTATATATTGACATCGATTAACAAAATATCAGTATACCCTCACGAACCTGCTGCAGCGTCATACAGAAAATTGCAGATGGCGTCCTCAGTTTCCCCGTGATTTCTTTTACTCCAATCAAAATGGCGGCAAGACTACTCTGTTTATAGTATCGTATCATAAAGGAGGACGTAAAAAATCCGACAGTTTTCCTTTCACACCCCGGCAAGGTCTCCGAAGCGTGCGGGACTCGGACGGGATCCGTCGGTTTCCAGGCGATCGGTCACAAGGCGACGCGCTCCGTTACCCCCCCACTTTTCTTGATTTTCACGGACATTTTCTCTGTGAGATAAACCGTGATTCTTTTGGGAAGAAAAAAGTTTTTATCGCTTAAGACGAGTGCACATGATAGAAAAGTTCGGCAAAGTTTCTTGGCGGTTTGCATCGGAGATGACTTGGTTGAGGTTGGGATATAAACGTCATACTTTGAATTTTAACGGGGCTATTGATAGTGTTCTGATAGACAGAGGGCGAGTGTTGGTGTGCCAAATTTAGTAAAAACATTTTACTAAATTTGGCACACCAAAAAAAATAGATTTTATAATGCGGAATTTAGCGAGTTAACGCAGCCAAGGTACACTTCCCGTTTCAGAACACCTATGCGAAGTCTTTTTATTTGTAACTAGCTGCCCCCGTAATCGTTGTTTTGCCATATAAACATTATTTCTAGGAAATATTTTTTTAGTTCAATAAAAAATAACTTACCCTAAGTATGTGGGGATAATTATAATTGAAAGAGGAATGAAGCGATGTAGACCATTAAACTATATTTTATTTATGTTAATTATTCTTTATTAAAGTAACAAATACATATACTCGTATATTGAATTACAATAATTGGAAACATATTTCTTTAATAGTATTTTTTTATTGTATGGATGGAAAATAGACATTAAATGACTCAACACGTATCTTTTAATTATCTTAAATTTTGATTCCTAGTATTTTTATTGGGAATTGTTCAGTTTACTAGGGTGCTTTGGCTTAAAATAAACATTAACCAATATTATCAAAAATATATTGCTATAATTACTTTCTTATCAATACAAAGAATAAAAAAAAACATTTTTTGATAATATTGGTTAATTAAATAATGATATATGTCAATACATATCAATACAGTTAAAACTCGATTTTAGTTGAAACGCGTTTCCTGTACTTAAAACTAGTTTTCATTATATACGTTTGTTACAACTAGAATTAGCTGCTCTTCAAAAATAAATATCAGTGAAAACTATTTTTTCTTCTTCTTTTAAACGAATGGCGATTGCGACACATAAAGGTCGCCATTCACGAGCGAGGCATATGGCCTTCGTACCATTGGCTCAATACTTGACGTCGCGCTGAGCCAAATTCATGGCATTCACGAACGCGCCAGCGAGCCGTTTCATGTGGTTTTCTCCCGAGTTCTTGTCTTAAAAACACGTGTTGAGAGACTCCATTTTTAATAACCTCAATCAACCGTACAATTTTTGTTACTTTAGATAAATTTCCACTTGATATTGGCAAAATGCGTACGCTTAATGCAACGCGATGCCATTAATTAAGAATAGAATAGAATAGAGCCGTTTCATTTGGATCATATTGAGTGTACGCGTCGACAGCACCGGACGTGTTCATAATGGAATTCGATTCAGAATATGAGTCTGCCATAGCGATTTGTCTAGTGTTAAAAAAATCTAATCAATCTAAAAACAAAATAGTGTCTTTGGCTCGCGAGTAACACCATTCACGAACAAGCAAAACGTATGGTGCGACGGCTAAAACCGACCGGCTCCGTATTCACGAGTGCGCCAAATGACCCAGCGCGATGGATCTTGGCGCGGTAGGAATTCCATCGTGCCGAGCGAATCCATTTGGACCAACAGTGCAGTCACATTCATGGACGAATTAGGATCGACAGCGTGCAAATGGATCGATGGATCGCTCTGGCTCGGTCGTGAATGGCGACTTTAAAGATTACGCATTGCGCCAATATCAAGTGAAAATTGTACGGTAGATTGAGTTTAAAATGGAGTCTCTCAACATGTGTTTTTGCAACAAAAACTCGGGAGAAACTCCTGAAAACTAGTTGTAACTAGACAAAATGTATTTTCTCGAACGTTTCAGTAAAAACTGTTTCTACCGATTTCAAAGTTCGTGCTTTCATCTTTAATATTAATATAACTGGAATAACAAACATTGTATTATGGGCTTCCATACAAGTAATCGATTAGGTATCTATTTGTTTCTGTGAATAGTAGGTTAGGGTTATTTTTTTTGTGACCAATCGGAGTGCACTGTTTTTGGGAATCAATGCCAGATAAAAACTAGTTTTAACTAGGGAAAACACGTTTTACCTAAAAACTGGTTTTAACGGTAACATGCTGGGTTTAAAAAATGCAAGGATTACAAAAACTAAACAATGGCTGCAACTTCAAGTCCGCGAAGTCCGTCTGGATAGCTGCCACGTTTTAAACCGACTTCAAAAAAGGAGGAGGTTATCAATTCGACTGTATGTTTTTTTTTAATGTTTGTTACCTCATAACTCGTTGCTGGTTGGACAAATTTTTAAGATTCTTTTGACCTTTGGAAGCTAGTGCTTGTCATGGGGTCCCATTTAAATTTTATCGACATCTGGCAAGTAGTTTTTGAGTTATCCCTAATAATGCCTATTTAATTGACATTGATGATATCGTAAATTTATCACTTGCGTGTCTAAAAGATCTTGAGGTAGTTTTCTGAAAATTTCTATATTTAAAACACTAAAAAGCTGAAATTTTTTTTTTAAATAAAAAAAACTGCCTTGAAAACTAAAAACGGGAGAAATAAAAATTTTGTTTATAAAAATCTAAATGTTTTTTGAGGTCGGTACCAACCTCAATATTTGTAATAAACGTTGTCACTTGTATTTGGGACCGACCTCAAAAAACATTTAGATTTTTATAAACAAAATTTTTATTTTTATCAAAGTCTATCTTCATAACTTTGGTAACAGCATTGTTGTGTTTCGGCAGTCATTGATGAGGTAGTAAGTTCTTTAGTGATTGAGGTTTGGTGAAACTTGCTTCCAACTTCCATCGCTTACTATCAGGTGAGTTTATCGCCAACAGCTACTAATCAAAGCCAATTCAAGAAAATACAAAATTGTTCAGCTTATGGGGCGCTTCGTCCGCTGGTCCGCGGATGATTTGCCTTATTCGCAACCGTATGAAATTATTCGTCCGAATATCAGTAGTTTTTTTTATGACCAAGCGGGGTTGCAACGCCTATACTAGGCTCTCGGCTCTCCATCAAAGATCGAACCCATAAAAAATAACCCTTAAACTACTGATGAATCTTTGTTCGGATGAGCACCCTCATAAGTTTTTACGAATAAAGCAACTAGTCCGTCGATCAGTCTTAGATCGAACGAATCTACCCATAAGCCAATGCTTCTTATATTATAATTTCTTCCTCATCTATTTGAGTCTCGTAATTTATTCTCAAACAATGAATTCTGGGGATGAAGCGTCATTTAAATTACTTGGAGATTCCCAAAAATTGCGAAAGTTTTAAGTGACACTTGAGAATGAATCTACGTAATTCGTTTTTTAGGATACAAATTTAAAAGGAATGATTAGAATTTAAAGTACTGTTCCTTTGCTTTTTAATTCCGCTCATTACAATAATTCAAGCTCTTTAAGCAGGTACCGCTGTGAGGATTAGGTGATATCAAAAATGGTTTAATATAAAATTCGTATAATAAATCTTATTTGAATTCTGCTAATACAGAAACTATTTGCCTTTATTAAATTACTCAATAAAGACGCAATTTTCAACGCGGGTATGGTCGAATTGTTATGGTTATCGAAGTTATTATGATTTAAATGTTGTGTCATAATTGGTACGAAAATCTTCAGAGTCTTCAAGATTGTCATATCAATCCTAAAGCGACGTTGCCAGCTTAATTAAGGACTGATACACATTAGGTAATTTACATTCACGAGCATGATGTGAAAACTTGTATGAAGATGAATAGTAATTAAAAGAGAATCGTTAATGTATCATTAACGAAAAATTATCAATTTAATAGGTTTAATAATAGGTCAAAGTTATTCCTTAATCTCAGGAACGGCGTATAAAACTGAATACCAGTCTTAGATTTCACAGTTTAACAACCCTGGTAATGTTTGTGTAATATAATTGAATGTATCCTCTCTTGCACTATACGGCGGAGGTCGTTGTAAATTTCAATGATGGGTTGCGTCGCACTGCGGAGTGAGCGCTCCTATTATGCGTACCGAGGAAGTTAGTCTTTGTGCTAATATTTATACGACATGTAATAGATTGAACTCTCAGAAGAGCGTGTTAAGAATCGAGCATTGAATGAATTTTAGGGATTTTAAAGTTGTTTTTTTATTTAGTTTATTTTATACTTATGAGGAAAATTTAGAGGTAACATGGATGATGACTGAACTGCGCTTTATTCAAAACATACTTCTGGACGTAGATTGTTGTATAAGCGAGCATTGGTGATGGACTGGCTATATTTGCGATATATGCGAACGCACAACCGCAGGAGTAAGCGCGTTCTGCAATGGAGACCTTGAAAAGGCAAACAAAACGTAGGAATCCATTTGACTATGTCGAACGATGATCTTAGGAATACAATATAAGAAATTTGCATACCTAAATATTAACCTGAGGACTCTGATATTAGAATGTCATACCTATACGCGTAGATATTAAAACTTAATTGAAATTTGTTTAATTTGATACAAATTACAAACATATCAATGTACTTATACGTTAAAATGTTATACGATAATAAAATATTACTTTCTGACTCCGGAAAAAATAATGGAGGAGGTACTTTACATTACCTTCAGCTGGAGACAGCAGACGTTCATTCCAATGAGCGTCAGTTGTGGTGTATTTTTTGTGCAATTTGGCACAAACCAGGAATATATTACTGCTTATGATACCTTCGAAGATATACTCCAACCAGACATCAGAGGTTATGCGTATTGTTATTTTGTTTTGGTATTATCTTTTTTTATATATCAATACTAGCGCTCCGCCCTTGACTTTGTCCGCGGATATTTGTTTGCAATAAAATAGCCCATATTACTCAATAACAAAATGGCATTCTCACGGTGAATGAATTTTTTGCATTGGTCCAGTAGTTTTTGAGCCTATTCATTACAAACATACAAATCTTTTCTCTTTATAAATTAGTATAGAATAGAGAAGTAACAGTATTCACAATCACAATAATTATTTCATAAGATTCTTTTAATGGTATTTTTATATCACACTGTTTGTGTAATTATACATGTACAATGTACATTGTCAATGTGAGTGTCAATTTCGGTACTGAGCCCTCCCGCATAGACGCATACACAGACAACATGCAATGTACATATATATTAATCTACTCTAAACATCGATAAACGATGTATTGGTGACAATAGACTCATTTCTTCGGAAACCCTGGTTTCTCATTTTTGCGTCATACGCCATTTCTGTGACTATGCAGAGTGTTCAGAGTTAATTGAATCATTGTTTATTGAATAATTGATTATTCTACAAATTTATAAATCATCCTTAAAACTCAGCTGATTTCCCCAAAAAATTTAGCTCTTTTAACTGTATTTGGTTTTCAATTTGTAAAATTAATAAACCAAAATCTATCATAGTAAAAACTGTAATGTTGTTGTTTAACACACGGGGTTGAAAATTATTATTTACTAATTGTAGATTTTGATTAGGGAGTTCTGAACCATAGCGTACCTGTGAGTCGATTTCATTGCACGTAAGTTGCACGTAAGTGTATTTTCATTTGACAGGGGCAAAATGTGTCAAGAAGTCATATTATTATGGGATTTCGCTATTGTTATACGATTACGTTACTCCTGTGGCATTAAAAATATTGGAATATTATTACCCAGCTTGACGAGGTTGATAAAGCATTTTAAAATTCTGGAAAGGGATATAAGTGTCAAGTTATCACGGGCTCTGTAAAAAGGAATTATCTGGAAATGCTGTCCGAATGTTCATTCAACCGAGAGACAGTTCCCTTTATGTTCCTCTTTTACAGAATTTTAAATATGATAACTATTAAAACCAAATTGAGGTAATATTCTTGGAGGATGTTGCAATGAATATTTTACGTGCAGTTGCATACTGCGAAGCTGCGAAAATAATGGAATTTTTTAAATTAAAATAAGAATATGGTTCATAATAACTTTTTTATTTTGTATTAAACATTTATTATGCACCCAGACTGCTAAGAAGATTTTGAGTGTAACATCTGTCTGGTCGTCGGCTTTAGTTGGTTTGTTTCACTTTTGTTTAACTGAAGGATTGTTTGGGTTTGGTGCCCCATGTGTGTAGGCGACAGGCTGGCAACTTGTCACTATTTTGGGGCACTGTATGTTATGGCCCATACTGCCATATGTAGCTTTGTGTGAAATAGAATGTTACATAAAGTTCTTCTCGACCCGTTTTGGAATTTTGAGGGTGATGGTATGTATGTATTTATTATGTAAATTAATCTTTTTTTAATTGACGGGACTATCACGGGGCTTTTTGTTTGTGATAATAATGCTGATAGTGGAAGCGAGTTTTTTTTTTCTTGACTACTATTGCAGATTGTCTCTGATGACATTTTCTGCGTCACCGGGTTTTAAGAAGGCGAAGACCTTGGGGGTCCTCAAGCCTGTAGGACGTTCCTAGGGGATTACTGGGCGACCGAGCATCTCCCCCGTGGGGAGTCTCTCGACCGCCTAGCGTCCCTAGGGCGTCCGTGTCGGTAGGGGGAAGCGAGTTGCTTCTTGTATCCTGAACCACTTAGGGGCTGATCTTATTATCTGTTGGACCACACTTTTTGGGTTTAATGCGCCTTGTATGTAGGCGACAGGCTCGGAACCTACTATTTTGAAACCCAACATTGCCCATAATGCCTGTACGAGAAGGTCGCAGGTTATAAGGCACTACTTCCTGCAAGTGCATGGAAAGAATGCTATGCCAGTGTATAAGCTTAGACAGCAAGGATATGGCATAAGAAACTGCTCCAGGGAGTAGACCTGGTAGTCACCTGCTGGGAGGTAGTGAGGTCCAACACGGTCGGAAGTCGTTGAGATGTGGTTTTGTGCGTAAATGATGACCTATACCTCTCTGTCTCTCTCTCTGCAATATGTATCTATGTATGTTGGAATCTCAATAAAATATATTTACAAAAGGATAAAGGTTTGTTAAGTTAGTTTAGTTCTCTATTATAACAGACCGATAATTCTATTCAAAGTTGTCGCAGAACTCAATGGTGAACTTTCGGTTCTTGCTGCCAAGTTCTCGAAGTAGAATAATTGCTAACTTAGTAACAAAAATACAAAGACCAAATTATACGAATATTTAACCAGTGAAAACTGTGACCTTTATTTAAGAAGAAAATTTTATTACGTTTAGAAAACGTCCACTCCCAGCAGTCAGTCATTCCAAGAATAATTAGAAGTGTTTGGGATTTGATAATCGTAATATTATATGGACTCGTAGAAAAGTAAGTTTATGTTATAAAATTTTCTTTTGAAACGATAAAGAACATTTCTCGAGTTATTGTGATGTTATATTGAAATTGTAAAACATTTTTGTTCTTAGAGGCCATGATTTCAGCGTGGAACCCAAAACCAAATTGTTAGGTAGCATTCCCTTATAGGCCCTACAGATTCATGTGAGAAGTCTCAGCGAGACTTTCTCGGGTTTCTTTCAGTGAGCTCGTGTGGCACCCAAATATCGAGCTTTTTTGTGTACACAGCTTTTTTTAAATGGGTCAAAACTGTTTTGTAGTTAATTCCCAGTTCTTCAGCTATGTCGTAACTGCTGATATCTGATAAGATCGGCATCTTGCTCCAATTTTTCAAAAAAGCGTGCATTTTATCCGTAACAGGGCGACCAGACCGAGGTGCATCTTTGACACCAAAATTCCCGGTTTAAAAACGCTTAAGCCACCTACATAAGTACTTATATTAATCTATGAAGCCAACTTTGTGCTAATATTGCTAATAATAGCGGGGAAAAAACCCAATTTGATTCTTTTTTTGAAATATTACCTCTTTCATGTTATAAAAACCAGCCAGATACAAAGATATAAATTACAAGTTTAAACATACTATTTATAGGTATGCGAAAAGAGTTTTTCTCCAACCTAATATTTTAATTTTCGTTTTTCGATTTGGTTAATACGCGATAAGGCCTCAGTATACTTAGGCTGCTTTTCCACCAGAGATGTTCTATGCAACGTTGCTATCGATGTATTTGATATTCATTGGTCCACATAGCATAGCACTGGTGGAAACTGATTCAACTAAGCAACGTTTTTGTAAGGATGAGTGCTGTGAATGCGTGCTAATGATACGAGCTATGGATGGTCGCGAGTGAAGCTATGTGCAAAGCCTTCTCTACTGTCGATATATCGCATAATTATCTCGAGCTGTGTATCTACCTCGCACAGCTATCTTGCTTGTGGCTTTTGCCGCTACATAGCTTAGCATCAGTGGAAACGGTTAAATGGTTTTGTAGCTTAGCTCTTAAGCATAGCTATATAAGCACCCTTTTTTTGTTGACGGGGAGGTAAAACGCATTTACGTATCGTCCCTGCGGGGCGGTGCTAACCGCAGGGGATATGTGGGACTCGGGGTAAAGGCGTTCCCTCTAAACATCTCCCCGGCCTGACCTTTAGTGCGCTATTACGGAACGGCTCGGGATTTGCGCAGGTGAGCGCAACTACACCGAGACCGTCCCAACGCTGCCCGTCTAGGCACTCCTTGCACCAATTGGTGGCCAGCAGCCACTCCTCCACCGACGGCTGCTCGACCTGGCGCGTCTTCCTGACGAGGACACTGGGAGCAGCAATCGGACCGCACCCGCGAGACTTCGGGCCCAGTCGTGGCTCTGAAAAGGGCCGCCCGGAACTAGCTGTGGTGGGAAAACAAAAACAACTCGACGATGGCATCTGACTTCGAATGCCAAGGGGACACACTTGACATCAAAAGCCACACACCCGCCGAGAGTACATAAGCATCCTGGTGGAAAAGCACCCTTAGACAATAGACACACGATCCAAACCATTTCTGCAAGTAAACACTCTCATTACATTCAAAGTTGGACTTTGTTGAACAGCATTGAAGTTACGGAATTGCAGCTGGTTACTTAACATGCTCGCTCATGAATATATTAAAATGATTCCTCTTGTTACCTCTTTATTATCCTATGCGGAATCATAGTTATTAAAAATTCCACACCACAAACGCTTTCAGGCCAGCGCGTGACAAAAGCAAAGAGAAGACGACGGAATTAAAATGAAGCTTCCACATAAACAGCGGCAATCAATGATCGTATTATACCTACTTATGAAATCGCAAACATTTAATAAAGCTTTGTACACGAGTTGGGTAGTAATTATGAGGGTAGTTTTAACGACGGGACGTGACACGACTGAGTGAAATTCTTAATTGAAATTGAATCGTTAAGTGTTAGAAGGAACTTGTTTTCTTTTTTTTAATCATATATAGCCATAAATTCAAGTAAATATACCCGGAATTTTCAAGTGTAGCATCTGTCCTTTTTTTTTAGTTTTCTAAAGGTTTTATTACTTTTTGGATTCGTTGCTCCTTTTATGTAGGCGACAGGCTGATAACCGATCACTATTATGGGGCACTGCATGGACCATACTGCCAGATGTGGCTTTATTTGTAACCAAATGTTAACTAAGGTTCTCCTCAACCCTTTCTGGGTTTATGAGCGTAAGTGTATGTATGTTTTTACGTATGAAATAATACGTTTTATAAAAGACACTTTAGTGCTTTCACATAACGAGGTCCATACGAAATAGCCATAACGCATGATAAGCAGACACTCGGCGTGTAACTGCTGCCTTCCGCAATGCGACACGACACGTCATTAAAATTTACCAAAACCACTGCGATACGGAGAATGAAACAATCCGCGAGCCTTATTTACATATTAGGGGTGTGACGTCACGGGTCAGGATGTCAGCGCGGTATTTAAAAGGCGTTTTGCAGAAAAATAGTGGACGATGTAAGGGGCGGCGTGCACACGTTTCGCCCTTTTTTCAATTCGTAGCCATAAGAGAAAGACGTTAAGGTTTTGTTTTGAATGTAGCGTTCTATTTGCACATGCATGTATTCTAGTCGCGAAGTTTTGTGTCGGTTTTCTTGTGACGTCATCTTCTTTTATTTTTTTTAGGTTTGGACTTGTGTCCGGATTTTTACATTTCTGGTTTCTGACATGATATGTTTTTGACGACTGCTGTCTTTCGACAGCCGATAGATATGCTTAACATGCCCCCTAAATACGGAGGAAAATCGTAGGAGGGATCTACACGGATTTTACCCGTTTTGTTTCTACATACGAAGAGTACGCGAAAAGTAGGGGCTCATTGACATTTTTATTCAATTTGAACTAACAATTGCACTCGATGGCATTTAACCGGGCTTTTCAAATGACATATTCAAAAGAAACTAAAGGGGTTTTTTTTCGAACTGTCATATTTCTCGTTTAATTGTGCCTATTGCAGCGCATACTGGGTTAGAAGGAGTTTATTGTATGATCCTGACTAAGAAGAGGTACATTACTAATTTACATTTTTAGTACGCGTCCATTTCGGTAGAATTCGAAGTGTCATATTTCTTTTTTGTCTTTAGAGACATTCTCTCTAATCTGTGCATACCTCAGACCTGCTCAGACCCTTCTCAGGTGTGTTTGGCGGGAAATCATGGCGTCTGGATGTCGATCTTTATTTCGATAATTCAAAATTGCTTCGGAGTAGATTTTGTGCAGTGAAAGTGGTGTCGTTTCGTTGCATAAGCATCCATGTTGACGAACAGTCATGAGGAATCATTAAAATAAAGGTTTTGTGTATGTGGCGTTGAGAATTGATAGTTGTTGGAAATCCCACTTTACAATTCTCATCAGTCACAGTCATGAGGTCTGTTGCCATGCATTTCTTTCCAAGCACTCCCTAGATGCATTAAAATGTGCAAACGCTCATATTTTAATGCAAACATCAAGAAAGAAGACATAAATACGTTGCTTTTTTAATATTGCAGAAATGAACCCCTTTTTGGCTTGTTCATTTATAACTTACCATAAAAATATATTACTCAGTAATTAAAAACAGTATTAAGTTATTAAGTGTAATATTTTTTATGGGAAAAATGTTATCACACCTCTGAACTGTAATTAGCCGTTTTCTCAAATTATGCTACCTAATTGTTAATGTGCCCTTTCTTTTCGTGTACCCTTCGTATACCCTTCGTATACTCACGCTCACTATCCGAAAATGGATCGAGCAGAGCTTTAGGTAACACTCGGTTACACACACAGTCACATCTGGCAGTATGGTCGAAACAGTACCCCAAAATAGTGACAGTAAACAAACCAAAAGCCAACGACCAGTACAGATATTACACTCAAAATCATCTCAGCAGTTCGGTTAAAATTTAGTTCCTAAATGTAACAAATATCCATTTTGGAATAATTTTATTTTTGCGTTTACAAACGCGTAAATATTAATACTAGAAAAATGCACTGAAAAAGGCCTGAGGCAAGTCGATTTTTTCAGTGCATTTTTCTAGTATAAATATCCATTTGTTATGTATATTTGCTCAGCATATTTCAAACAAGGAAAATAACACGGAAAAAAATCGACTTGCCCCAGACGGGAATCGAATGCTGGGTTCGATTCCCGCCTGGGGCAGTCGATTATTTTCAGTGTATTTTTTCTAGTTTGAAAAATATTTACGCGTTTCTAAACACAAAAATTATTCCATAATATTTCAAACAATTTAAAATTTATTTCAGCATGTATTTACAATACGTTTGTATACTTACGTCAAATACTGTACACTCGTCACTTAAAATGATTGGACGGGAAGCAGTGATTTCGTCTATGAGACATAAATTCAATAGATACCTACTGGTGCTAAAGATACAAAGGGAAAGAGGAAATTTATCACGAAAGTGCAGCGTGAGTAAAGCGAATAAAAGATGAAAGCTGCCTTTTCAGCTCTGTGTAGTTGGGAACTATGGAAATTTGTATTGAGAGAGTGCTTCTGAAGGCCCGTTAAGTTGTCAGTTCTGGATAGCGTGGAAAAGATCGCATTATGCATTTTTAAATCTCAGCTTGAATTTATTTGTTAAGAAAATGGCTCAATAAAGTTTAAAGGCCTTATAGCCTTTCACCTCGCCGCCTACTAAACGTACGCACGTAACGTAGTTCTTTATTATTACTACTAGTATAGTATTATATTATCTATGTTATTACTAAACTTTTCGTTGCACAATACCGATAATAATTAACAACAGCAAGGTGACAATTTATGCAAGGGCGAATTTATCTCTACAAGAGATCATCTGTGCATTTTCATCACTTTCAAACCTATAAATTTAATAAAACACACGCGCAACACGACTGTAAATTGCCTTGTGAATGGAAGCACATATGGCAACAGGTCATGGGATGGGTGAGAGGGGCAAGCGTGGACGAAGAGACGTCAGCTCGCGTACGGAGAGAAGTCGTCGCTACGGAAAGACGAAAGCGCAGGAACTGCAATTTGAACACTTACCGCACAATCGACGCCGTTGGTGTGCTTGTTCCGAGGTGACACGATGTCGTTACGTTGCAGATAATTATGACGCGTATGTAACAATACAAAAAGGCTTGAATTGAAGCGAGGCTGATCCGTTTCCTAACGAACTTCATATTTATACCTACCACTATCAAGTTTGGAGGCCAATTTATGTCTGATGCGAGATAATAATTCAGAAGTTTCTAATCGTCAAATCGTTAATAACCTTACCACTGCATTGGACAATATAATAATTTTACTCTATTTTAATTGCTATTATGCTGGTGGAGAAGAAACTGCGGTATAACCCCCCCACAGCGTACAATTCGATAATGACCAAAACTAATATCATTGCAGACAATACAAAAAGGAAAGGAATATGGCTGTGTTTATTAGTGTCATGCTTGATGTCCTATGCATGATTTTGCGTTTACAAACGCGTAAATATTTTTAATACTAGAAAAAATACACTGAAAAAATCGACCTACCGCGGGCGGGAATCGAACCCAGCATCTTGCGCAATCCGGATTGCGAACCCAAAATTAACAATTATTCAGTAAACAAACCAAAAGCCAACGACCAGGACAGAAGTTACACTCAAAATCATCTCAGTAGTCCGGTTAAAATTTCTTTTTTTCAGCATATTTCAAACAAAAAAAATACACTGAAAAATCGAACCCGGCATTCTCTACAATCCGGGCGGCTGAGTTAACGCATTTTTCGCTATGTTCGGAAAATCCCACTTCCTGTTCAGGGGGTGAGATAAAATTTTGTACTTACTTCGCACAATAAAAAAGCCTTGGATCGCATATTAACCGCCCTCGCTTTCTTTGTTTTACCGCCCTAGTTACAAAATTTTCTATTTTATTGTATCATTTCCCTGACCTAATCAGGTCATCGGTACATAGTTTGTGACGGGTTGCGGCAATTCTGAGCTTTCTAATCTCAACACATCCGAAGACATGGAGTTATTATAGGTGCTTAAAGCTACCTAATTGACACGTCCCGTCTTGACAATTGACCTTCGACCTTAGTTTGGCCAAACTAAACTCACAATTATGATACAAATAATATAATAAAACCATGGTTCTGGGCGAGGTAGCTTTAAGCACCTATAATAACTCCATGTCTTCGGATGTGTTGAGATTAGAAAGCTCAGAATTGCCGCAACCCGTCACAAACTATGTACCGATGACCCTTTAAAAAAATTGTTCCTCAGATTATTGCATTGAATCAATGAAATTGTATTTTATATTTAATTAGTATTAAGTTCGTTAGTAATGGGTCGTCAGCGGAATGCCATAGTACACACAGGCTCAGCAGTTTCTCTAGAGCGCTTCACTATAATATTCGGAAATTGGTTTATAATTTACCCTGTTTGCAATCAATCTCAACTAGAAGAAAAACATTGATAGTTTTGAAAACTAAAATTAACCAATGAATGAGAAAAATACGGCTAATGTTTCTATTTGCAAACCATTCTTAGAAAATTTTAAAGTTTTTTCTATAAAGTCAGCAACAAAATGTATTTTCGAATTGGTGTCATCATACTCGTATGCTTCTGAACTAACAAACATAAAGATTTGTTTATTTTTCATTATTTATTTATTAAAAAGCACGACTACAGAATACAATTTGATACATTTACATTAGATAGTATGTTAGGATGGTTACATCTAAATGATATTGATGTTTAATTCAGATGGGTTTTGTAAATACAGAGCGCGATTAATCTATTACAAAACAGTGTTCAATAGACTCGAACTGAACATGGTTTTCGTAGGCATGTTCCGTGCTACAAATGCTTGTGGATTTCCGGCACCAGTGACTTGAATTGACAACGGAAAGTGAAATACACTGCAGTCATATAAATCTAGTGATAATGGGTTATTTTATCCACCCAGAAACGACATAAATAAACAAAAAAATCTACAAAGTAAAAAAAAAATATTCTCTCGGCCTTTTAACTTCATTAAAGGGACCTTATAATTTTTTTTTTAAATAAACGTTTCCGTGTCGAGGGTCTAAGTAAATAAAATGAAATAATAAAATAAAAAGAATATTCATAATAGTATGGATTAGGTGTTTGTGTTATGTTTCTGGTTCTTTTAATGAAGTTAAATGGCCGAGAGAAAAGTTTTCTTTATCTAATTTTAGAGATTTTTGATTTATTTAATTTTATTAAATGTTTTGATTGTATTTAGTTAATTAATTTAATTTTTTTTTAAATCACTCGCGTGCCTGAATCCCGATAGATAACATGAATTAATTTTTATTAAATATTATCAAAGAGAGAGCTGCTGACCTTGAAAAGCCTGAACAGATTTTCTAATAGCAAAGATCCGTTTCAATCACTTATAGCAACTTTCACAAGTCAGGTTTCATACAAAAAAAACGGCATTATAACAGGTTTAAGGACCGTATTCGTTTAGGACCTACAATGACACAGACACGTAATCTTATAACACCCCTCTTTTTGCATCGGGGTTTAAAAATGATATCCAAGCAATAGAATTCATCTACTGCTTCCATATCAACTATGTATTTGCAGTTCGTATCACGTAACTCCACTGAGTGGGAGCCACAATGAACAAAATTGTTGCGGCTTAAAAAAAGGAAGCAACGTGGCGACGCAACAATGGATCATTCGATTTGTGTCATTATTCTTTTTATTCGGCAAGACGATTCGCGTTTATAGTCTCTTATTGAACTTTTATGGGACGCTGATTGCAAACTTTTCCGTATTTGTAGCGATTGCTTTTTATGGACAGATTGTTATTTATTTATATTTGCCGAATGTAAAATATTTTACACGCCATTTAGCATCTAAAGGTGCTGATCTGATTGGTTGCTGTGAGCAAAGTATGTGTAGACTTTTGTAGTAATGAATGTATGAATTTGGAACGCAAACGATTTTAGTATTTTTCATATATTATTTTATTTGGTTGGCAGATAAGCATACGATCTGCCTGTTAGTAAGCAGTCACTGTAGCTGACGCTTGCGTATCACTCGCGCGCTGTCAAACCTAGTCCCTTTCACTCAATACAACACCATAAAAATATAGTGTTATTTGACTGTTTTTCTTCTGTAAGATGACAACATACTACGTCAGTTCGGGCGCTCGAAAGTACCTACCCCGTAGAGATTCCGCTATTCCACGAACAAAGACATAAGACCAAAAAGTCCATCGAAAATATTGTATGAATAAATATCCATTTAAATTTCCCCTGTTTTGGGGTATACGGATTTTTAATAGCAGCCCTCAAGTCTGTCCGTCCATGTTTTTTGGTAATAAGCGATAACACAATTTTTGGCGTTAGTTCTAAGCTTTAGAACTAACGCCAAAAATTGCTTTCATAATGTATGAAATCCTTTGCATATTTAAAGAAATTAGCCTTATTCCGAAAATGACGAATCATGACCTCGCAAGAAAATTCAACTATTTTTGTTCGATTGGCTGAATAAATTTTAGGAGCAATTCCTTTATAGGCGTAAATTGTTACGGGAGCCCGAAAATATATAGTCACAATAGTTTATTCGATTTGCCTCGTTATTCATTGTGTTCGGTCGGCAAGTCGGCGCGTGTTTTCGTTATTGTTTCCCCCTCGTGCAATGATTGGTCCTTTGAACTGTTTAGTTAGAAAACATGGGCCGATTGTTAACCTTTGATACGTGATTGAGCATTTTATTTCTATTTGTTTTTGTTTGTTAAGCGATACACAATAGCATTGGTCCCAATTCGAGGTTAAGCAAACGACTTGCTGCTAAACTTAACACTTTATTCGGTTCCTTTTTTAATTAAGTATATTTGTTGTATGTTCCACTATCAACCTACTGACAGTATAATCTATACATAATTATATAATTAAACTTAAAACACGACTGAGATGTGATATTCTTATTTTTGAGTATTTTTAAATTAATTAAATTCATACAATTTTCATACTTAATTTTCATATTTCATACTTACTTAAATAAATATATTTTCACGCTCACACCAATTATCTAGCCCGAAGTAAGTATCATTAAGAACTTGTGTTACGGATACTCGATAATGGACATTTTTTTTATATATACATAATATTTTTTTTAAAGATATTGTTATAAATAAACTTAAAAATAAATATATAAACAACTATGACTCGCAAACAAATATTCGTGTTCATCACACAAATATTTGCCGCTACCAGGATTCGAACACGGACCGCTTGATGTGACTGACCACTCCACTGCGACGGCGTTACATAGTTTTGTAACAACTTAAAATCAATATTTTGTGCCACCACTCTGTGCTTTGATTTAGATCAGCAGAAATTATTTTTGATAAAAAGCGTCCAAGCGTATTGCACTCTTCGTGACATAAAGTCTTTTGAACTCGATTGTTTGACGTGTACAAAGACAATAAGTTACAATGACCCAAATGCTAAATCTCGCTCAGAAAACTTACAACTGCTTAATTAACTTCGTCAAAATTAAATGGACGTAAGTAAGTAGCACTCAAATACCCTGGCAGAATGTCCTGATCCCTTGGCTTATTCTGTCTTAAGAGCTCCCAATTAACAGAGATTATTACTATCAAGAGACTTCATGTCCAGTTTTTGTAGTGATTAAGCACTTTAGACAGACGTTCGCTTTAGACCAGAGAGTTAAGCGAGTCTATTGTTTAAACATAATTTGTCGCTCTAAACTTCTACCGTCTCAAACAAAACGCGATTTGAATATAGTCATAATCCAGTAAACTATGTACTAAATGACCTTGAACTAGGTGTGGTACTAAAGTTAAACCCGCGAGTCCCCTACTTTAATCTTAGAACTAACTCTGTCAATTTTGAATGTTTAACAACATCATCTGCTCGCTCGTTGGACGTATACAATGTCCTAAATCTAAGAGGTACATCGAAACCTCGTGTCAAGATGTTTGTGGTTGCACTCCTCCGAAACGGCTCGACCGATTGATGACCGGTTGAGCTTGTTTATCTATAAAAATATCTAAATGCCGCATATAAGGCACCTTAACTCAACACTCTACGCATGTCATCATCTCACATGGACATATTAGTGAGCACGCCATTTCTGTTCTTCCACGTACAAAATTATGTAAGAAATGTACAATTATCTGTATTACCATTGGCTCTTATTAGTGAACAGGTATGTAATTGGGCAATGTTTCGCTTGTTATAGAAATGATGACGTGCCGGCTGGGCTCCCGACGGCTGGGCGGTTCCCGAGGCTCCTTACAAGCCGGCACCGCGTGCACCGCCGCCAGCGAGCTAGACCTCTCTACACGCTCCCGTAGAGCACACAAAGCCAGGTGAGGAAATCATCATCATAACAGCCTTTATAATTCAACCCACTGCTAGGATACAAGGCCTCTATTAGTTATCAAGGAAGGTGTAGACCTGTGGTCTAGACAGTACGCAACGCTTGCCCAATGAGATTTGATGGACGGAGTATAAGGTGATAAATACCCCTTTGCGGATTCATCATCAGAGCTATAGCACACAGCGTATTTAAAACGCGCCGACAACGCCCAGAACGAAGAAGACCGACGAAGCATCTACGCTTCGAAAACGCGTCCCCAAAAAAGAAGTGTGAAAGTGCATTTAAAATAACGCCGTCTGCTATCGCTCTAGTCGCATTCTACGACACGTATTGGAGGTAATAAGAGTCTACTTTGAGACTGCATTGTCCCTAATTGAACTATAGGATCGCGTAAGGTATTTTGGGTTTATAAGAATATTTTGAAAGTAAAATAGTTTTTTACAAGATCAGACTGGGCAGTCGATTTTTATCAGTGTATTTACTTAAAATGAATGAACCCTAACACTAAAAGTAATGGACCTCACTTAGGTATTTGGCGGTATGATTCTTTGAGGAGGTATTGGAAAAACGGTATAAATGGTAACATTATTTGATATCATTTAAAATAATTGTTAATTTTCTAGAAAAATGTCTTAATTTTTTTACTCCTACTCCTGTTAAATTTTAAATATGAAAAAAGAACTATGCTTAGTTAGCAGTGACAATTCACCAATATTTCACATTTTTAATAAGTCGCCTTACGATGAAAGTTTGTGCAGATTTTATTCTTTGTGACAAAATATTTGGCATACCTACGACATTTTCTTTATATTTGAATTCTTACGTTATTAGCTTTTACCTTGATCCCTGAATGTAAACGGAATTTTCATGGGAGACCTCTAAGCAAGGGATGAAACTGATATTGAAATAAATTACTCCATATTATTCTTGTAACTTATGAAATTGAAAACAATAGTTATTGGTCATATGATGTCTTTAGAATAATCAATTTAGAGGCTTCTTATACTTCCAATTTTACTACTTCCAAATATTAAGTTTTTACATAAAGAACTGTCTTTTTGTAAGAGTTTTTAAGGAACAAAATTGAAAAGTACTTATAAAAGGTTAGTACGTACAACATCATCGTTTTCATTATTCATTCATCATCATTTCATTCAATTGTCTGCCGTTACTCACTTTGTTGGTGGTCGGTATATTATGAAAATGTTACAAGAACGTAACACATGCATACATATTTATAATCACGCCCATGATCCCAAAAGGGGTTGAACAGAGCATACTTGCATACAATACTTGCCTACTGGAATCGCGCCTTTAGAATTATAGCTTTTTATATCCAAATAATTTATAGCCTTCCGCCAATCGCGTTGAGTGCTCAGATATATATCATTACGCAGTAGCAAAGCTTTTTATCCTCGAGAAGGATGGTGCTTGAACAGTCTTCTAGGGTCTTCATGTTAATTAGAGGGATTGGAGGAAATATTTTATAACAGTTGAAATTTTATAACCACCCTTAACATTTATGCCGTAAGATTTAAATTCCTGTTTCCATTAAAGAATTTTCAAAGGAAAATAAAGTAGGTACTCAGGTGTAATGAATGACGGTAAGTTGGTTACTTCGTTTTCCTCTTTTGTGAATATGTAAATCCATTTTTACCATTATGGCGACTTTGGTTTAAGCTTATACTTAACTGGCTCCCAAAATCAGATTTGTAATTCCTAAAAAAATATTAACGTAATCGTTAATCTTTTGATTTAGGTAGAAAAGAAATTAGTAGATATGTAGTCGACTAGTGTATGCTCTAGAAAAAATATTTTGAAAAATGAAACCAACTTCAAGACTGATGAAAAAGGAGAAGTAAAAGTTGTATGTTTTAAATGATCTAAAAGTTAATATGATAACTATTTTTTGAGGTCGGTTCCAGCCTCATGTTATTCCAGATTTATTTTTATTTTCATAACTACTTTAAATTTACAGTTGATACTCATGTAATTATTTATTTTAAACTAAGGCTGGCACCGACCTCAAAAATAGTTATCTACTTTTATTTATCCCTTTTCACCAGTTTAGAAGTTGGTTTAATTTTTTTAAATTATTTATTCGCTCTATATTTTAATTAAAGTTGTAATTGAAACATTAGCTTAATTGATGACTTTTATTACAAAGCCTTTAGTTTATGTAATACTAATCTAAATTAACAAGCTAAACAAACAGTAGTTTAAAATGATGAGTATATAGTGTTCTCATGTTCGTTTACAAACCGAGCTGCAAGAGGTAACTCATCACTTACGACATATATAATATCTGTAATCCGTCCAACCCATAGATTATAAGGTCCAACCATACGGTTGATTTGGCATGTTTGGTGAATCATTGTGTTTGGTGGCTGGTGTAATTGAACAAGAAATCCTGTTTAATGGTTTAGCAAACCAAATGTGGCTTTGATAAACGGCCTGTTTACGTTGTCGGGAGTTAATGAGCAGCCAGCTTTGCTGATTCACGGGAAGTGACTAGTCAATATGCGCCAGTTACAAGAAAGCTACCCTCGAATTGGAAACGAACATTACCTACATATAAGGAAAATATTAATGAAGAGGATAGCACGGTGAGCACCGTCTGCATACAAACAGAGAAAAAGTTTTGGCCTGGTTCTTATCTGATTTTTATGATATTTTGGAATGTTTCAAAAAAGGAGGAGGTTCTCAATTCGACTGTATTTTTTTAGGTGTGCTACCTCATAATTCCTTACTGGGTTCACCAATTTTGAAAATTATTTTAAGTTTGGAAGCGTGTGCGTGTCACGTGGCCCCATTTAAATTTGATCGACATCCGACGAGTAGTTTTTTGATTAATCCCTAAAAATGCCTATTTAATTGACATCGGTGATATCTAGGGTGGTATTGTAATTATTTCTTTATTTGGTTGTCTAAAAGATCTCGAGATAGTTTCCTGAAAATTTCTATACTTCCAACATTAAAAACGGAGGAAAAATTTTATGTTTAAAAAAATCTAAATGTAATTTTGAGGTCGGTGCCAACCTGAATATTTGGAATAAACGTTGTCAATTGTATTTAGAGAAGCGTCGGTCGCGTAGTGCGTAAGAGCGTTGTCTCCCACCCGGGAGGCACCGGTTTGAACCCCGCCACGTACCAAAGTGTTTTCAAATTTTGAATTCATAATTATGTACGTTTATTCGACACTTTTACGGTGAAGGAAAATATCGTGAGGAAACCTGCTCACACCTATGAAGAAATTCTTTATTTGTGTGTGAAGTCGACCAACCCGCACTTGGCCAGCGTGGTTGACTAAGGCCTAATCGCCCCTAATGTGGGTTAGGCTCGAGCCCCTCGGTGGGGACATTATATGAGCTGTTGTTGATGATGATGATGATGAATTGTATTTGGGACCAAACCCAAAAAAAGTTTAGATTTTTTAAAACATGTTTTTATCTCTCGTGGCGCCGTCGTGCGTGGTGGAGTGATCAGTATAGCTGGCTTCACATCAAGCGGTCCGGGTAGTGGCAAATGTTTACGGGTAGTGGCACCGGTAGCGGCAAATGTTTGTGTGACGAACACGAATGTTTGTTTGCGAGTCATGGTTGTTTATACATTTATTTAAGTTTATTTATAAAAATATCTAAAATTATTATGTATATTAAAAAAAAATGTCCGTTATCTAGTATCCGTAACACAAGTTCTTAATGATACTTACTTCGGGCTGGATAATTGGTGTGAGCGTGGAAATATATTATTATTATTATTATCTCTTCACTTAATTTTGAAGGTGATGTTTTCTTATTTCATATAGTAAAATATGTCTGTAAGTTTTCCGCTTGTCATATTTTTTCAAAATATCTTTGAACGTAGGTCGTATTTTGAAAAAAGTAAATGTATAATAAAGATTGGATAAGAAATAGGGATATTAAAATGTTTTCTCCGTTTGTATGACCGTGCATTCCGTACTATTCTGTAAAGCACTAAAAATCTTGCATGGTCATCATCACAATTGAGTTCTATCAAGAATTCACATTTTTGGTAATCATTTTTGCTTTACGAGCTGACGTGAGTGAGTTGCTATGGCAATGTGACGCAATAACAAACACTAGCTGTCTTTTTTGTTCCTAATGGATTAATTAATCCCATCCTTTTTAAATTTTTGCCACGGTAGAGAAATTTATGTAAAATGAATAGAAGTGTACATGTGTTATGCTACAGCATTTTGGATCATATTTTTTTCCTGTTTTGTGAGCGTAAAACGTATCTTATACTAAAATATCATTGGATACTACGGTATTTTTGTAAAGCCATTCAAAATGTTAATTGCTTAAAATTAATTTAGGTTTTCAATCAGTCATCCGATTGCTTGAATCCTTGTTCTCAACATCGGCTAAGAACACGCAGAAACAATTTTTCATTGACACTTTTTAATTGGAGTTTCTTTTGTTTTTCGTGCAGTGTTCAATTTAGATCGAATTCTTCATAGGAAGAGAACGAATCGAGCTAATTGAAATCCAGCGTTAGTTGTTTTATGTGAATTTGTTTCTAGTAGGCACACGAGTAATTAAAAGTTCTAAAAAGAGGGAAATAATTTAAACCTAATTTTTTGGAGTGAATTTGTGCAGTGAAAGTGGTATTTTGACTTCAGTTACGAGGAATAATTAAAATAAACCCGTCACCAACCCGCATTGGGCAAGCGTGGTGGACTAATGCCTAAACCTCCTATGATAACAAGGAGAGGCTGATTATGATGGTTTATATAATAATTTTCTGGTGTGTTGAGAATTTTGAATTGGTTTTAACAGATTTACCACATCAGTCGCATCCATGAAGTTTTTTTTTAAATATTTTATTTTGTTTCTTTGATTATTCATATATAAAGAAGAACAATGACTAAATAATCATTATGTAAATGTTGATAAACACAAATAGTCTGTAAAAGTCTCCACAATAGAAACTTTATGTAATAACAAAGGAAAAGTTTAAAAAACTGTAATCCGACTTCGGTTTAATCGGTTTAATTTGGGCTTTATAGGGTAAAATCGCCACGTGGTGTTAAAATTATAGCCTTTGTTACCCAGACCATAATAACTAACTCGATTGAAACCTTATTTATCAATCGGAGGACTATAGATAAATACAAACATACATACTAATAAAATCATAACTCTTCTTTTTGACTTCGCGGTAGTCGGGTAAAAATAACAATAACTAACCGCTAAATATCACAGAACGTTGTTAGTTCTAGAAAATGCAAAAATAAATCGCTAGAAATGAAAAAAAAAGATTGATTTTTACTCGTACCTGTGAATTCGAAAGGCGTCTCGAACTAAGCAAGATATAATTATTCCCACGTGTTGAGACAAAACGCGAGATCTTCAAGGGGCCAGTACTTCGAGGGCCGTCGTTGTTTGGTCGGGAGGGCCCTTCCCTCGAGGGCTGCTTTAATCACAAGTGTTGACTCGATGGGATGCTTGTGCGAAAAGGCTTCAGATGATTGGCCTGCAATAAGGTCTATGTGCGTTGTCTAATGGTTTTAATTTATGATAAAGTATTTTGTGCTTTTGCTTTTATTAAAAGAGGTCGCCATTCAACAAGATACTAAAGGTGTACTCGTAAAAGAGAAAGGCTCCTTAAATTATGCCAGGAAATCTCCTTCGTTTCAGATTATCTTTTAAAGTTTTATTTTTAAGAATCTCAAAATATTTTATATTTAGTCTGTTCTATTTTTAATTCATGGCTCGAGACACATATAGATTACGAATTTTGCCAATTGAAGGGGTGAGTGGACAAAGGTGTTATCTAACAAGACTGAAAAAATCAACTTTTTTGAATGAACATAGGTTTTATGTGACGAAAAATCGACTGATGAGCTCAAAACGCGCAAATTTTGATTCGTGACAAAAAGTATTAGATAAGACACAATACCTTTTTAAGTTCATTTAATCTAAATATGATCCATATTAAATTAAAACACTCATAACTCATTTTGAACTTCTTGTTAGTTAACACCTTTGTCCACTCACCCCTTCAATTGTCAAGTGAAAACATATCTAAAGTAACAATAAATTGTACGGTAGATTGAGATAAAAATAAAGTCTCTCTATACATCTTATTACAACAAGAACTCGGCAGAAACTCTTTGTATTTAGTCAATTGCTTATAGGAAGTTGTGACGTTGAGTTAACAATGCCAAACAAAGTATATAGGAAGAATTATGTTTTTGACGTGACAACGTCTTATAATTCGATAGAGCCGGCTGCACGCACGAAAAAACATGACGTCATGCGGCGTTACCTCGCTCTGAATCTAATTCTCTAATTTGAATTTGGAATTATGTTCTTTAAAATTTCAAACTTTCAATGATGATACCAAAACCAGCCAGATACAAATAGTATATAGCTCTATTAAACAAATGAAATTCTTTTGAAAAATGCTACCATTCCATCAGTATTTTCTTAAGACGTTGTCACGTTCAACTATCGTCAGTAAACCGACTTTACAGACAACCAATTTTTTATAGCTGTTGTAGACTGGGTCGATCGAGATTGCCTGTTACCTACTGTCATCGGTCGATCTTATAATTGCCTAGGATTGATCAGTAGGTTCAAGGTTATTATTTTGAACACCAAGCGGAGACAGTTCAACCAGATCTCGATCAGTCGAGTACAACGATTGGTCTATAACATAATTGCGGCGTTTCATAATATGCCCAGGCATTTCATGATCTGGCCAATCACACGATCGGGCGACGGCATAGCTTATAAAATGCACCTCAATAGACTTGGTAGGCGAATTCTCTATTTTATTAATGTACTGACTATTGATTTGTCGTTTTTATTGAGTTAAAGGCCAACTCCAACAATAGTCCACTCCTCAGTGAATAAGTTATTGTAATCAAGCAATCAAAATGTATAACATGATCCAAGCTTACAACATAATCTAGTGTCGTTCAACCCTTTTGTTGTGAAAGTTGTTAAAAGGGAAAAAGTTGTAACTGTGGTAAACTTTCTGTAGTCAAACAGATAATTTGACCTTTTTAGTTGTATTGTCGATATTTGTGTAAAGAGACTATGTAAAGGTCCTGAAACTCGTTACTGATTTCATTTAAACTAACTAAAACCGAAAACAATGTTTTAAGCCCACTAAAATATTACAATGAAATAATGTTGCTAATTGGAGTTTACTCCTTAAGAATCGATTTGCATATATAAGGGGCCCGGTATGAGAAAAATGTGAGGAGTAAAATCTATCGATGAATGACCTCGTTACGTTTTTGAAGGTCAAAGTTATAATTGGTGCGCATCCTATGTCGCGCAACTTTCTAATTGTCAAAACACGGATGACAGCAGGTGCGCCATCTCACCTGTCTCGGAGTAAACTCCAGTCGTGCGTCGGAGCTGACACACACAATTTTTGTGTTTATTTGTCTTCAGGAATATTAATTTTAAAAACTTAGAGGCGATAAGTTAAAACATCTTGACGTGATGTGAACGAAAGATTAAGTTTATTTATTTATTAAGGTTCATAATTTTTTATTTTTGTTTTTAAATACAGCCATATCTTCAGTATTCATTTTCATTCTTGAAGATCAATGCATCTAGAGAATGCTTGGCGAGAAGTGCATGGCAACGACCTTTTAATGGTGACTGATTAGTTGGAAATACCGCTATGAAATTCTGAGCGTCATACACACCACAAAGCCTATATTTCAATGCTTTATTTGAAAGTTGAACGTTTGAATTGAACGTTAACACGAATGCTTCTGCATCAAAATAACACAACTTTTACAGCACAAAATACACTCAGAAACAATTTATGAATTATTGAAACAAAGACTTTCCTTACGCCATGACAGCCCTGCAAACAATCCACATTTTTTTACATTGATACATGAAATCATGTCCAAGAAATTTAAAGGTAAAACTGGAAGCCACATTACCAATAAAAAAGTGAAGACAACTTTTTTGACCCCAAGTAACTCTTGTGTGTTTCTGTTTCCTACCCGTCTCTTCCTAACTCCCCGCACAAGTAATATGATGTACGTACTGTTAGGAGACCGGCCCTGTCAGTCTTTTTAAAAAAAACTACACTTACACTTACACTGTTTTATTTAGTGAAAAATCACAAATTAGGTAATTAACACTATTAACTGACACCCCTATTTTATCCGGAGCAGATTCGCCTGCTCGCCGCGAGTTCCAGAGTCTAACTGGCTTTTTAATATAATAAAATAATTAATTATGAATTTTGCAACCTGGCACTTTTGTCTGAGTGGAAAAATACCACTTTACAATAATGCTTATTATGCAGTTGATGCATAGTGACACAGGTTATAACAGCTCCCCCCATTTGACGGAGCTTTATCTCATTAAGATGAAGCGAAGTTAAAAAGAAGTAGAAGATCGAGACGAAATTGGGATGTCAGTTTTACAAAATATAGAATTGAAATTAAGATATAGAAAGTAGAAATAGAACAATATAATTAGCATATTCTATTAGATTTAGTTATTAATTATTAGTTATTATATCGAATATAAAACAAGATTTAAGTATATAAGAACAATAGGTTACATTGTTAAATATGTTATCTCTTTACAATACTATGAGATGACTTAATATAGGATTAGGATTTAGAAATTAAGATTTCTATTGCTTTTCACAAAATCAACTCTTCTTAATGAGTCGTAAGATTTATGATTGAGATGGAAAGGAGGCAGAGATTTAACGGATTTTTTATCATCTTCGGAACCACTAGAGATGTCCGTCATCTCAATAGAATTTAAAGTTTGGCACTTCTTCTTTGATATTTTTTTATTGTTATGACATTGGTTAAATATTTGGATACAGCATCCAGAATCATTAATCTTACGATTTCTGCAACATTTATATAATTTATATCCACAATATAAAAATAGGCAACCAATTAATATACAGGTAAAAGTAGAATAATAAGTACCGTATTTAACAATATGAGATTCGTTTTCTATCTTGTTTATCTCATCTTCTAAATTATCCATCTGATGAGATGCATATTTTAAAGAGTCAAGATTAATTTGGCTGAGAGAAATTGGCGATAAATGTGGCAATGACTTGTTGAACATTTCCTTGTTGCAGCAGTCGTCTGCGGTAATATCGAAATTGATATTTAAAGGAGATCTAAGAGTAAAAGAATAAGTGGTAGTAGGTGTTAACTGAATCGTCTTAGAATAACCTATACAGTTTTCAGTTAACTTTACAAATCCAGTTCCAATAATAGAGTGATCGATAATATCGTCATCGCATTTTAAAGTTAACTTGTTTACATGAGATTGAACAAAAATCCATTTGTTATTTCTTAACTTGTGCCAAATATCGATTTCGCCAAATAATATCTTAGAGTTACATTGAGATGGTAAAGATACAATAACTTCGGTTAACAATCTCGATTCACAATTAGGATTAATAATACAAGAGTAAATAGAAGGTTGTTTACAAATAGAATACTCATTACTTATTATCTTACAGCTGTCTAAATCGTCCAACATAGCATAATGCATCCTATCGTCGCTAAGAGCAATAAATGCATTTGAAGGTTGAATCAGAGCAAATGTTTTAAACTGTGACTCATTATGAGGTGTAGGCAAAGGTATATTTTTATATACGACAAACTTATCAGCTGTTATTAGTGGAACTTGTAGGATAAAAACGATCTTATTATTATAGTAATACGAACTAAGTTGAGACACGTCGATAATTGAGTTAATTGTATTAATACTTAATTGAATAGGGAAATCTAACCTTTTGTTTATATGACCACTATGCTTAGATAATTCGTTATAAAGATTTAAAGGGCTTATCACACTAGGATGTAGAATATTTACCTTAGAAAATAATATAGCATTTAGCGTAGTGTCTAGTAAATTAGAAATAGTAAGTAACGAACTTTCGATTATATTTAATAAGCTATTAATACGAGAGACATGAAGTAATAGGTTATCTGTCTTAGTAACTTGAGATAAGATCTCGTTCATATTATTTAACTGAGCGTTTAACTTTATCTCGTTTTGATTTAACTTAAAAATAGTAGAATTAAAATTATTTATGGTAGACTTAACTATGTGTATATTATCTTTCATTAGTTTATATAATTGAGACTCGCTCTTTTGACACGCGTTAATAGCGGCGTCATATTTTCTAGCATCATCGGCGTCTAGAGTGCCGAAAAAGAATTTAAGAATTTCACCACCGAATTCTAGAGATCGTTTGACCCTAGTTGGTAGCTGATTTGAGATAATATGAGATAAGGATTGTAATTTAATAAAATTAGATTGAATTAGTACTTCTATAGGACTCGAGTTGTCCTTGCATTGAATAATATCTTGAGACTGAATTCTATCACATAGATTCTGCGATTTACGCAATAAAGATTCGATGTTATTAAGATAAGGTTCCAATGAGATAATATCAATATGCGTAACTACTTTCCAGTAATCATTATAGAAGTGAATGTTTGTGGTCGGCTCAAAATAAATACCGGGACTGTTTACTAGAGTAGTTATCTTCGATTCAGCGTGGCATCCATAGGACAAGGTCCTGAAATGATATAATAATAAATTAGGAAGACGTGGCAGGTTTTATCTCATTAGTATGATATTTAACGTGCTTGCGACCTATCTGTAATGTGACGTTGTGTTTATTATGCACTTTGATAATTTTATAAGGGCCTTTCCATATAGGCGATAATGCCTTTCGTAATCTATGGTGATGTTTTAAATACACCATGTCACCTGTTTTATAAGTGACGTCACGAGAATTAGAATCGTAATATTGTTTAGATCTTTGTTTACTATTTATTATGTTTTGAATGGCTTTCTCTCTACTAAAACGCATCCTGTATTGTAGAGCGCGAATATATTCATTATAAGTAGCATTATTATTTGTTTCGTATAAAGAGTTAGGTATAGTCGGTTTATAACCGTATAGTAATTCGTAAGGAGTAAAGTCAGTGGTACAGTGAGGGGTAGTATTATAAGATAAAATAGCTGTAAATAAATAACAATGCCAATCGTTTTGATTGTCATTGACAAAAGATTTTAGATACTCCTTTAGGGTAGCGTGTGACCTTTCGAGGGCACCGTTGGTTTGGGGATGATATGGGGTAGTAAAAAGAGACTTAATTTTTAAGATTTCGGTTAATTGTTTAAAAAGATCTGAGGTGAAACAGGTACCTAGATCTGTTAATATCATCCTTGGGAAGCCAAATAGAGACATAAAGTGAACGAGGTTGCGAGCTATCTCTTCACTTGTAGCAGTAACCATAGGGTAAGCACTTGAAAATTTTGTTAAGTCATCTTGTAAAGTCAAGATAAATTTAAATTTTTGGAAACCAGCTTCTGGTAGTGGACCAACAATATCTAGAGCGAGACGTTCAAAAGGTTTAGTAGAGGTAGATGTGATCTCCATCGGAGCTTTATTAGACTTTCTTAGAGGTTTATTAATTTGGCAAAGTTTGCATTTTTTCACATATTGCTCAATATCGGAGCGCATGCCTTTCCAATAATAGGCGGCTTTAATACGATTATACATTCGCTTAGAACCTGGGTGACCAGCAATGGTTGAGTCATGGTTCTCTTTTAAGATTTTAGGCACTTCGACTGGCGTCGGATAGATTAATTGATTTTTATGAATATGTATTTTAATGTTAGTATTATGGAATATATAAGATATCATATTATAGATTTTAGTATAGGTTAGTTTAGAAAAAGGATCAGAAAAATCTGGCATAGCGAGATCAGTGACATCTGAGTAATCTTGTAAGATTTTATTTCTTAATTCTATTAGTAACTTATAAACATCCTTAAACTTAGTTTCTTCATAGTGATTAATTTTAGTATATAAGAAATAGTAAGTTTTATTTTTATCATTGACAATTTTAATTGTAAGAGGTTCGCGTTCAGAATTTATTAACTCATCTGAAGTGTCGAGTTGCGATAAGATTTCTTCGCAGTGTGGCATAGAGTAGTCAAAGTCCAGAGAGACTGGGCAGACTATTGATTTTAATTTAGTTAAGTGTAGCGATTGGCTACATTCTTCGATTATAGTATTAGATATAGGAAGATTATTAGTAAATTGCTTTTTAAAATATTGTTCATAGCTTAAGTTATTTAGAGTATTTATATCGATTATATTAACGGGACACCGAGATAGTGCATCCGCGTTTGAATTGAGTCGACCTTGCTTATATATTATTTCGTAGTCATACTCTTCGAGTTTTAATCTCCACCGGATTAACCTACTTCCGGGGTCTTTATTATTAAAAAGCCAAACTAAAGGCCTGTGATCGGTGACGATCTTAAATCTTCGGCCATAGACATAAGGGCGAAATGTTTTGACGGCAAAAATAATGGCAAGTAACTCCTTTTCCGTCGTAGAGTAGTTACCTTCGGGTCTATTGAGAGTCCTTGAGGCATAGGCTATAGGTTTGTCCTTTCCTATATTGCCTTGTGAAAGTACTGCACCGACAGCGTAGTTAGAAGCATCAGTGGTAATTATAAATGGCGCAGAAAAGTCAGGGTATTGAAGTAAAGGAGCTGAAGTTAATTTATCTTTAAGGATATTGAATGCAGTGTCCTGTTCAATGGACCAATTAAAAGCAACATCTTTCTTTAATAACGAAGTTAGAGGTTTCGTCAGCTTGGAAAAGTTTTCAATGAAGCGGCGATAGTAGCCGACAAGACCAAGAAAGGATTTTATATGTTTAACATTAGTAGGAGTTGGAAATTCGGTAACAGCTTTGACCTTGTCAGGGTTTGGGGAGACACCTTTATCGGTGATGACATGACCAAGATAGGCGACTTCACGTCGAAGAAACTCGCACTTATCTGGCTGTAATTTTAAGTTAAATTTGCGAAGGCGATCAAAAACTAGTTGAAGCTTGGACATATGGCTTTGAAGGTCATGAGAATAAATAATGCAGTCATCGAGATAAACATAGGCATGGAGACCTTGAAGTCCAGAAAGAGCCGTATTCATGAGCCTTTGAAAGGTTGTAGGGGCATTCTTTAACCCAAACGGCATTCTGGTGAATTGATAATGTCCAGAACTGCTTGAATTAGTATTGACAGTGAAACCTGTCTGTTGCGCATCATTAGGGTTCATCTTAATTTGATGAAATCCGCTAGATAAATCTAAAGTGGTAAAATATTTTGAGTGACCTAACTGGTCTAAGATATCTGTAATAAGAGGCAGTGGATAGCTTTCAGAAACAGTGACATCATTAAGACGGCGATAATCAATGACTATCCTCCATTTGCGTTTACCGGAGGCGTCCATTTTCTTAGGGACCACCCACACTGGGGCACTCCATGGTGAAATAGAAGGTTCAATAATTTTTTGGTCAAGCATCTTTTGAATTTGGTTATCGACTTCCTCCTTATGACATTCTGGGAAGCGATATGACTTGACATGAATAGGAGGCGTATCTCCTGAATTGATACTGTGCTCGATGGCATTAGTATAAGATAAAGGTTCACCTTCGATATGGAAGATATCAGCATATTGTGAACAGCATTCTAAGAGACATTTTTTCTCTTCAAAATTTAAGTGAGAGCACCGAATAAGATCTAAGACTTGTTGTACTCGATTCGACTTAGAAATAGAAAAAGAGTTAATATTATAAGAATCAGTGGTTGAGTTACATTCGAGAGGTGTCAATTCTGCGTGATAATCTTTGATCTCGATATTAGAATCAGTGGTGTTTAAAATAGTAACATTTATTCTTTTGTTTGGTTTGATTGAGACAATACAATTTGCGACGTAAACACCTTCACATAAGGTTTGATCTAACACCAGACCTACGTTATCGGGATAGAGCTCGGGAGTGTAATTCGATATAGCGCACTCGATAATGGCCTCGGCTCTCGCCGGTATGATATAAGTTGGCTGTATGTAGTTTATTTCTAAATTATGACCATGAATGTTTATTATCTTTAATTCATAATTTATATTAGCCTTATAATATCCTAAGAAGTCGCTGCCGATAATTCCGTCATAGTCTAAGCTGACGTCATCGCTTACGCAGTGAAATTTATAAGAAAGTGTTTCGCTTATTAAGATAAAATCCAACTCGAATGAGCCTAATGTTTCGGAACAAGATTCACTAGTATTTATGCCTTTTAACTTAACAATTTCGAGAGATAAATCAGGCTTTCGATTTAGGCTTGATTGTTTTACTAGACTAATGCTAGCACCAGTATCTAAGAGAAACCTTAAGGGCTTATTAGAATAACTTGAATTTAAATAGATGTAAGGCAAGGATATTTTTGTAATATTTATCTTTGTTTCGTATATAGGAATATTTTTTCCATTACTATTTTTATCGAGATAAATCTCTTGATCCTTGGATGTGACATTAGAAACATTTTGTTTAGATAAAGAAGAGCTCCGTTTTATTAAATAATTGTTTGAAGTAATTTGTTGAGATCTAGAAATAAGATTATCATCACATGATTTAACATAAGAGTTAGTATAAGGGTTGGTATAAGATTTAGTATAAGATTTAGCATAAGGGTTAGTATAAGATTTAGTATAAGGGTTGGTATAAGATTTAGTATAAGAGTTAGTATTTTTAAGACTCAGCTGCGGTGACTGAGATGAATGAGATTTAGTATGACTCAGCATCTGTGACTGAGATGAATAAGATTTAGTATAAGAGTTAGTATTTTTAAGACTCAGCTGCGGTGACTGAGATGAATGAGATTTAGTATGACTCAGCATCTGTGACTGAGATGAATAAGATTTAGTATTTTTAAGACTCAGCTGCGGTGACTGAGATGTAGAGTTAGAATGACTCAGTTGCTTCGACTGAGATGTAGCATTAGTAAGACTCAGATTATCTTTCTGAGATGAAATATTAAAATGACTCGATTGCTTGAACCGAGATGAAGATTTAGAAGATTTCGTGTCGTTTATAATATTTGATTTCGGCAGACACGTAACCGAAATCTTATTTAGTTTAAATTATGGTCTCGGGAATCGAACCCGGACTCATCAACATTGCACACATTTACTGCGCTATCGGCGTTAGGACGCGGTAGCGGCTGACCTACACGTGGTGCTTGTGCAGCGTTCTCACGGCGCTGCATATTGTATTTACGCTTACGGCACTCATTTATCGTGTGACCCACGTTTTTACAATAACTACATGTTACGTGATAATGGTTACTATTTTGATTAGAATAAGGTCTAGAATAAGATTTGTTAGAATAGGAGTTAGGATTTACATGATATGAGCTATGTGTTTGCGACATATTCTTGTTAATATTAAACTTTTTATTTTTATAGCATTCATTAGAATTATGCCCTAATTTATTACAGATTGAGCATTGTTTTAGAGATCTGGTAGAACCAATTTTGGAGAGGTTAAATAATTTTTCCTCTTCAATTGCATGCTGGACCGCCTCGTTCAAGGTCGAGGGGTTTCGACACCTAACTATTGTCGAAATATTGTTATTTAAACCTAACATGAAAGTATTCAGAGCAAGATCTTCCATAGCTGCTATTCTACCTGTGAGCTCTTTGCTATCTTTGCAATTATAATGAATATCAGATTGGATTCTAGTTAAAATATGTTCAATTTTAAGAGAATATTTGGTAACATCTTCATTAGGTAATTGTTTACAATTTTGAAGATCTACTAGTAGATGAGTAGAGTGTTTTTTCTCACCGAATGTGCTTCTAAGAAAGTCTTTAATATCCTCCCATGTAGAAAAACTTTTTAAACTGCAAGCGACTTGGGCTTTGCCTTCAAGTTGAGAAATAATGAATTTACACAGAACATTCTGCTGATCTGCTGTCGCTAAGGACATAGCATTGTCACAGTTAGTAAGAAATGCAGGCAGAGATTCTCGATCTCCATTGTAAGATTTTATAAATTTTGTGAGAACAGACAATGTAATTTTTTCAGACATATTGGACTCTGATTTAAAATTAGTCATTAGAATATAGTAATTACGCTATGTTAGATAATTTAGAATTGATATGGAAATATGATTAAAATTACAATATAAGAATTAGAAATAGTATTTTAAGAGTTATCTAATTATTAGAACACTTGCGAGATTGAAATTTAGGGATTTAGGAATTCACTGCACAGATAAGATTTTGGTACTCACAGAATTAGGACCACTTTCACTATCATCGTAATGCTTCGGTGATCTTGATGTTGGGAACGTGCTCGGGCGGTGGCGGCGCGATGCAGAGGTGAGCACGTGGTGGCGTGTCCGCGTGGCGTGTCCGCGTGGCGTGTCCGCGTGGCGTGTCCGCGTGGCGTGTCCGCGTGGCGGAGTGCAGGAACTAGTTGTGGTGGAGACGAGGTTCGGACTCGTCTGATGGTGGTGAGATAGACCTGGTGGTGGCGCGGGCTCGCACTTTAGAGTGGAGGCTGACCGTCGACCAACTGATGGTGTAGGGTTGTGTCAGTAACGTGCAGGTGCGGGCTCACGCTTCAGAGCGGAGACTGATCGTCGACCTGATGCGGTGTGGTGCAGCTGATGCGGGCTTGTCCTAAGGGCAAGTCTTACCGTCGATCAGAGACTTCTTGCAGGGTCTTCGTGGCTCGGGGTTTGGATCTCAAGGTATCAACGGACACCGTTTACGAGATCCCACTTCTGACACCAGTTTGTTAGGAGACCGGCCCTGTCAGTCTTTTTAAAAAAAAAACTACACTTACACTTACACTGTTTTATTTAGTGAAAAATCACAAATTAGGTAATTAACACTATTAACTGACACCCCTATTTTATCCGGAGCAGATTCGCCTGCTCGCCGCGAGTTCCAGAGTCTAACTGGCTTTTTAATATAATAAAATAATTAATTATGAATTTTGCAACCTGGCACTTTTGTCTGAGTGGAAAAATACCACTTTACAATAATGCTTATTATGCAGTTGATGCATAGTGACACAGGTTATAACAGTACGTATGACGTATAATATGGTCACTGTAGTGGTTAGAAAGAAACGAATAGGAAATAAAAAGTTTCAAGGGAAATTTTTTTGTCTTCACTTTTTTATTGGTACCTATTGTGGCTTCCAGTTTTACCTTTAAATTTCTTGGTCACGCCTTTCTCCCATAAATATAGACAGACATCAGATCCTTACTATTTCCTTTCCTACATATTCCCTCATCATAGTCCTCAATGCTTGGCAATTGTGAATACTGAAAGCCTCTTTTCAAAATGGTTTTCATGATTATTTTCGTTACTTACAAAATAATCACATGCGAAATAATATGCAAAGGGATATTACTTTCTAGTGTAATGCCTTTCAATCGTCAAAGTACTTTCATTTCATTAGGAAAGGGTTAATGAGAGTTAATACAGTATGTGTCAATATACTTAATTGAATCCTGTGATAATTGTGTGGCTGGCTGAGTACACATAACAGGTGATGCTGTTGTATCTGATGAGGTAAGACGTATCTAATTATTCTCAGATAATGCTCTCCATTGATTTATTGAGCTAGCATATAAACGTCTTATTCATGAGAAGACTAATCTGTATTAATATTCTTGTGCTCAACTTCCGAATTCCAGATAGTACAGTATTTGTTTTAATTGTGTTTAGGAAATAAATTTTTCAAGACTTTCAACTTTGTTTTGCACACCGGAATTAGTTCAAGAGGCCCCGGGTTCAATTTCCAGGGTTTGTGTTCGGTTTGATCGGTGGTAGGACTTTTTTAAAGTCCGCCTGGGGGTGTTTGTCGGGAAACCATGGCGTCTGGATGTTGATCTTTGTTTCGATAATTCAAATCAAATAGATCTACAATGGACCGCAAAAAGCGGAACTCTTAAAATACTTGAGTAATTCTTATAAAATATATAGGAAATATAGGAAGACGTAAAACAATATAAATTAAATATCTATATTTTAGTCTTTATTTCATAAAGCTAGTTACATTATTTCAAAATTTGTGCATATTAGTATAATAAAAAAATGTAAATATGATATTGCTCGGAAACTACTCGAGCTGTTACCATAAAACATTATTCATCTTCTAGATAATTTCATTATTTAAATATTTCTATGAGAAAAAGTTACATTTTGTTAAGAAAAATCAAAAGGTTTTTCGTTTAACGAATGTGCTTGTGAGCTATGCAGGCACTATTTACTATGGGCAAAGTTGCAAGCCCTTATCGTGGCCTTAAAAAAAGCTTAGAGCACAACGCCTTCAACATTTCTTGCGTCTACCGATCACATTTTTGAGCCTTTTATATCTTATTTCACGGTAGAACAGCTAGCAGCGAAAACGCCCTTAGCCACAGCCCTGAGCGGCATTGGGAAAACCAATTTCTATCGGCCACCGCTCGTGTGCCGCTAAGTCGATTGAACTTCAAACGAATTTCCCTACCCCGAAAATCTCACATCTACATAACTTAGCAGATTACCGCTAGCCTATTTTTTGTGGGAACTACCAGTTATGTCGCCGTCGTTAGTCGGGCTCGTCACGAGATTGTCGCGACTTGCCCTTCGTTAAGTGGTTTAGTGATGTGATGTATTATATCGCTAGTCAAGCCATACAAATAAAAAATAGTACATTTATTGACTATAGTTTAGTTGAATTGTACTATAGTTTTACAAATCAATAGATTGACTAAACCATTCAAATAATATTCAATTTCCGACCGAAATTGTTTTAATCTGTTTAACATATTTTTTTTACACTGGGGGTTATTAGTTAAATTATTTATTTTGATATTTTTTGGAATTATGTGCTGTGTAATTGCATCCAAACTTTAGTGGAGTCTGTATAAAAAAAATACATTGAAGTTTACAAATATTGAAAATTTTCGAAAACAAAGTGTCAACAAAGATTCAAATCGTATGAGTTGCTATTGAATACACTTACTCTTTCACTCGCAATTGCGTTTTTAGTTTCGTAAAATGGCGTCCATTACGCACTAGTGTGATGATAATTATTACGGACACAGAGCACTACGGCACTTGTGCTTTTCACTTTACAGTTTTTACTTTCTCGTATACGTAGTAAGTATAGAGTAAGTCTTGTAATCGTAAAAAAATTCGACCTCGAGATTTTAATGGATTTACACGTTTTGGTATTGAGTACAAAAATTTTTTTTTGGAATTATGTCTGTGCGTTAGTACGATAACTCGAGTACGCTTTAACTTATTGCAACCAAATTTAACATACATGTATGACATGAAAATATAAGGTTTCCATCAACTTTTGAGTCGTCGATCACGAAAGTTAAGCAACCAAGTGCGCGGACGGTACTCGGATGGCTGACCAAAATTTAACATGCATGTATGATATGAAAATATAAGGTTTCTATCAACTTTTGAGTCGATTCCGGTATACGAGAAAGTCAAGGGGAGACCACTCTCGATTTTTTTCTTTAGTAAGAAGTAATTATGTCATATGTAAGTGACATTTTTCAGAAAATATTTTTTTACATACAATAAGCTTTCTAGTATATCGTCGGTTTAAAGGTAAAACTCACTAAGTGACATTTAGCTAATTAGCAAACTTTTTGGCATTAAAAATCTAGTTTTGTACTGATTAGCGTGATTTTTTAGACACAGTTAAAGAAATCAATATTCTCTAATTCTGCATTTCCAATAGTTGTTTTTCCTTTGTAGTTTCTATGTAAAATAAAAAAATGTACTTAACTAATTATCAAAAAAAAGGGAAAATTGGTCAAAATGTCACTAAGTGAGTTTTACCTCTAAGCCCTCGATATATTGCGATTATAAAGTGGGTATTTAGAAACATATGTCTTCCTCCAGATTAAAACTCCTCGGTGCTAGCGGTGAAGCGCCGCTTTTGAGCGGATGGCGCAGTACTCCTCACACCCCGCACGCGCCCGCCACTCCCGCACCGCATCACTCACACAATCACCTCGCGCCGCCACACTGCAACGGCACTGACAGGTAAGGAATAGTGTAATAAATTTACTATTTATTAACTAGGGCGGTAAAACAAAGAATGTTTCAGATCGCAGCGAGGGCGATTAATATGCAATCTGAGACTTTTTTACCACCCGAGGGAAGTACAAAATTTTATGTCACCCCCTGACCAGGGGTGCGAAAAATGCAACTTTCTGTGTGGCATAAAATGTTAATACAATACTACATTTGGCCTCACGATTGTGCGGGGCATTGGTGTGTCCAAGACTTAACAGTAGCCGGAACTACCAGTTTAACGTGCCTTCCGACGGAGGATAATCGAGTTGAAAATTTTTCGGTCACCCATCCGAGTACCGACCGCGCACTGCGTAGCTTAACTTGCGTGATCGCTATCGACGTCCTACATGACCGCTAATACAATGCCAATATACTCAATTAGATCTTGTATTAATTATGTGACTGGCTGAGTACACATAATAGTCAATGCTGCTAAACTATCTGATGAGGTAAACTGCATATAATTATCGTCAGATGTAGCTCTTCATTGATTTATTGTATTAGCAAATACACATTTCAGTCTGTATTAGGGTATTAATTTGCTTGCAATCAACCGTTTTGAAATGTTAAACACGATGGCGCTGCTGGTATCAATTGTATTGTATTGAGAAGATTTCTCGAGCAATGTGCTTTGTAATCGCAAAGTAAAGTTATTGAGTACGCGGTCAGTCCTCCAATGGGGGGTTTATATGTCCGCCTGGAAACTACCACTATCTTAGCAAAGACTGTTGCCATAATAACACAATAACCCCTTAATGATGAATAGCTGTAAATTGTTTATTTTTACTTTCTCGTATAAGTAGGAAGTCTTGTAATCATGGAAAAATTAGAGCTCGACATTTTGATGGATTAACACGTTTTGAACCTCCCTGAGTACAAAAATATTTTTTTTGAAATTATGTGTGTGTGTGTGTGTGTGTGTGTGTGTGTGTCTGTGCGTTAGCACGATAACTCGAGTATGCTTTAACTTATTGCAACCGAATTTAACATGCATGTATGACATCAAAATATAAGGTTTCTATCAACTTTCGAGTCGTCGATCACGATAAGCAACCAAGTGCGTGGTCGGTACTCGGATGGGTGACTAAAATTTAACATGCATGTATGACATCAAATATAAGGTGTCTATCAACTTTTGAGTCGTTTTCAGTATACGAGAAAGTCAAGGGGAGACCACTCACGATTTTTAATGTACGACTTGGGTAACAAATAAATTTTTGTTTGCTACGACATTGTCTACGACAAACCATAGAACGTAGCATACATTGCTACGAGCAATTTAATAAATAATATACATTATTAGCAACTCGCACGCGGTATCACCTGCGTGTAACTTGTTCCTGATGGTATACCAGGTTTAAAAGTATTCTGTGTCCATACAGAAAGTCCATTCTAAATGTTCCTGAAAGAATTTTCAAAATCGGTTAAGTAGTTCCAGAGATTACTTCCTACAAAACTAACAAACTTTACCTCTTTAGAAATCTCTGGTAATTATTTATTCCGTTTTGTCAGTGCTATTAGTAGAAGATCCGAACCTATATCGACCTTCACCGAGCTGATAATAGAATGAAACATATTTTATTATTAATTTAGTATATTAGAAAATATATTAAAAATGGGTTGTCTAAAAAAATCCTGGACCGACTATTTTTAATTATTTTTTGAAAAACGATATTTAAAAAAAAATGAATAAAATATTGCAACATCAAGATAATAAGAAAATTTTGTCCTGACTGATAGTAGAAACCGTATAGAATGTGCAGGCATTGGGTTGTCTATTATTTACCTGCGCGAACTACTGGGTTGTCAGGTATGAACAGGTATGTCGATATCAGTTACTTTCACTCGATTGGATAATAGAAAAAAATTATATCATCATAAGCGCGCGACAAAATTTTCTTATTATCTTGATGTTGCACTATTTTATTAAAAATCATTTTTCAAAAAATAATTAAAAATAGTCTGTCCAGGATTTTTTTAGACAACCCATTTTTAATATATTTTCTAATATACTAAATTAATAATAAAATATGTTTCATTCTATTATCAGCTCGGTGAAGGTCGATTTAGGTTCGGATCTTAGACTATATAATGTACTTCTGTTCTAAACATTTACGCCGTTATACTGTAGCTACCATTCCCACGCAAACAAAGTAATTTCAAAACTCGCACAGTTAAGAAATTGAATTTTCTGGGTCTTTCATTATAGGCGCGAAGAAGCACAATGCAGGTAGGTAAGACGAAAATGGCTTGTGCGGCGCATATATCTGTCTCTGCTTTACATTTGTATTTTGCCTCTACTTTTAATAAGTGGGATAGAGTCATTTGTAAGAACTTTTTATACAAAAAAATATGTTCACGTGGGGGTTTAAAAATATTTATGCTTACTCGTGTAAGCAGGTATTTTACGCACACGTACTTTCATTTCGGGTTGGGGATCCTTGGAGGAGGCCTATGTCCAATAGTGGGCGTCGCTTGGCTGATATGATGATAATTATTTTTATTTGATTTATTTTTATAAAAAGTTTTAGCAAATAAGTCCAACCCATCAGCTGATGATACGCGGAAATGGAGTCCAAATGCGAAAATAGCAAGGCAAAGACAGTGTTTAATCCTAGATGGCTAGATATGATTCCTCGATTACTGCAGACTTCGCGAAGTGTCTAGACGAGTGCCAGCTTATTTTTTTTTGTTTTATGCAATGGTTTCTAGCATCTTTATTCGCTATTGGATGAACTGTGATGGACCCATATCTTAAAGAGGTAGGGAAAAGTTTTCTTAAATTAAGTTCAATTCCCTAAAACTATTTAGTTCGGATTCTTCTTGTAAGTATTAAAAAGAGTTTACAAATTTTATACGGAGCCAAATTGGGCAAAATGCTCCTTTTATGTGTACGATAAGGCCACCTGTGACTATTTTGAGGTACTACGTGACCCATACTACCAAATGTGGCTTTCTGTAACTTATCGAAGGCTGTACTCAACCCCTTATAGGAATAAAAGCGTAAATGTATGTAGTAAAGGACTCGCAGAATAACAATTGAAATGCGAGAGTACTCTAGTTCCGTGCATTATTAGTGCAAACCACATCTCGGTTAATACTAGCTCTAACAGCATTTCCTGAACGCTCTGGGTGTTCTGTAATAGATAGACGAGGTACGTAGGCCGTTGTTTGTATTACTTGATTGTTTAGACTTACCTCCATTTCACGTTTGGAGTGATATTGAGGGCTGTCTTATACATAATATAACTAAGAAATCAAATTCGCCATATATATTTTTACTTTTAACACTATTTCGATTTTTACTTTTAACATCACAAGTCTTGGAAATAAAAATTTTTTTTTTGTTGATTTTTATAAATATTTCTAACGAAACCATATATCGGGTGTAAAAGACATGAACAGTCAAACGAGAACCATGTATTCTATACATCAAAATAAGACACATTTCAAAAAAGAATTGCTGGGAAATGATTTTTATTTTTAGGTGTTAAAAAATATTGCAAATTGTACTGCGCAACGTAAAGCGCTCAACTCGCAATTATAATGTTTCTTTGGACAGTAATTAAGAAATAATGTTTATAATACGTTTTCATAAAAAGATAAAAAAAATTGTGACTTTGATCTTCAATAAAATCGTAACTATCAATTTCCCAGATATAGTCTAAAGGGGAAAAAGCGTTTGATGGTGAGCAGAATACATGGTTCTCGATTGACTGTTCATGTCTTTTACACCCAGTATAATCAAACAAAAAGTAAAATTTTGCAGTGCAGATCGGGGCTCATGTGATTGTTTCGTGTACTAAATTTACGATCTTTTATATCACATGCCGCAATAAACGATCTATCTATCTTGTTTGAGAGGAGAGAGACCGATGTCTGAGATACAAGCTCTGCTTAGTTCAGGTATCGATCTCTCATAACTTGAAGAATATATACAAGTCTACCAACGTAAACTTCACAGCGAAATTATTTTAATAACGGATCAACACGTTGTTGCTTATTCGGCTCAAGTACAAAAAAATATGGTTATGTTAATCCAAAGAAACTCTCGAGAGGCCCTTGGAAGCACAGCGCTAGTCACCGTTGTCATATCTCTTAACCTCGTTACAATATCTTCATTGGTACACTTACCTGATATTATCGCACCATCTGTCCAGCAATTTTTCTCTGTATCCGTGTGTGTACAATTGTTCTCCCGGGAGATTATAAAAAATTGCATAGCGAGCACACGTGTCTCTAATATAAATCTCTTAAGCTGGCTTCCCACGGTACATGATTCTGCGGATCTACACGCACAACCGACGACTACGGACAACCACGCACCGCGCACCAAATCTCTTCCAACGGTGCGTGATTCTGCGGACCTGCCGACTTGCGGTGGATACAGCGCACCGCCATGTTTCGGACATTCCTACGCTTTCATACCGTACCTTTGAAGTTACCGCCTCGCGACGAATACCGGCGCACCACCACAGACGTCCTGTGCTACCACGGAGAGACCCTTCCCACGATGTGTAGTGCGAGCTGGTCCGCGTCCGTCCGCGATATCACGGACCGTGGGAAGCTAGCTTTAACTTTACATAAGATCACGTCGTTGACAGCAGCTTCAGTGGCGTAGCGTGGGGGGGGCAGGGGGGGCGGCCCGCCCCGGGCGGCACATTTCAAGGGGCGGCAAAATTTCACAATAATTAAAAAAAATTTGAAACCATTTCATATTTTTATTGCAACTACAAATTCGGACCAATTGAAAAGAGTATGGAAATTTTTATTAGTTATTCTGTGACGAATTCCCTTTCTTTGAATGATATTTTGTAGCAACTGCTGGCAACACCGTCTATTCTGACTTGTGGCGATTCCCCGTAGTTTATTTTGTGTTCACGAGGTATATTTTGTGCTTAGATTTTGTGCTTTAATTGTTTATGAGTAATAATCAGCGATAATGACTTTGACTATTCAAAGAAAGTTTTATGCATAGATCACAATAATTAGGCAAACCCGTTATTAGAAAGAGATAAATTTATATACCCCATGATTTACGTATTGATTGTTGCTTAGCGCTCATTGGCGAGAGCGCGCACCGATACTGATAACAGAAGATATACATACGCGCACTTTTTGTCAATGACAGTTAAATTGAATAACAAAATGAAATTGAAATTGTTTTTAAGACAAGAAAAAATACACTGAAAAAATCGACCTGTCCCAGGCGGGAATCGAACCCAGCATCCTCCGCAATCCGGGCGGCTGCGTTAACCACTAGGTACGCTACCAGGGCACTGCTTTCGCCGTCGAAATTTGTCAGTGCTTGGTGCTTATGTTTTTATGGTAAACATTTTTTCATCAAATCATTGAAATTTGCACGAAGATCCGAATCCTAAGATCCGAACGAAATATTTTTGCAAATATTTGACGTCAAGTTAAGATGAAACTAAATTTTTTGCGTTTACAAACGCTTTAATATTTTTGAGACTGGAAAAATATACTGAAAATAATAGACCTGCCCTTTTTTCGGACAGGCGGAGGAGTTTCCCCAAACCCCAAAAAAAAATGTTCCATATGAAATTGTTTTGATAAGAAAAATTTATTTGTCAAATGAAATGACACCTTTTCATGTCTCTAACATTGATAATGTACCTAATTAGTACACATTTTAAGAACATAGGAAGGCATTTTTTCGAGCGATTACCTACTTAAAGCGTTGCAATGAAGTGCAGTCGACCAGCCGAAATGCGAGAGCGTTCCCGATTCTTTTTTCATTAGTTCCAAACTGAATGTAAATCCGGCAATTGCCCGACTTTTTCGTTGCCATTTTCGAGCGAGTGCAACGCATCTATAATTTTGAACTTCGTGTGTAATGCATAGTATACATTAAATTGGAATACCTAAATAAGAGGGCGGCAAAATTATCTTCCGCCCCGGGCGGCCGATACCCACGCTACGCCACTGAGCAGCTTTCTTCATGCGCACTGTCTTAAGCTAGCTTCCCACGGTCCGTGATATCGCGAACCGTCGCGGACCAGCTCGCACGACACATCGTGGGAAGGGTGTCGTCCGTGGTAGCACAGGACGTCTGTGGCGGTGCGCCGGTATCCGTCGCGAGATGGTAACTTCAAAGGTGCACTATGAAAGTGTAGGCATGTATCCGCCGCGAGTCGGCACGTCCGCAGAATGACGCACCGTTGGAAGAGCATTGGTGCGCGGTGCGTGGCTGTCCGTAGTCGTCGGCTGTGCGTGTAGAAACGTGGAATCACGCACCGTGGGAAACCAGCTTTATCGAGCGCGTACCAGATAGAAGCGGTTGGTCAGAGTCGGCCACAGATAATCAACCACATAAACTTCAGGTTACGATTAATACTGGATCGCATACCTAATCATATTAAAATTCTTTAAAAACAAAAGTAATTAAATAAAGTGGTGCAACCACACGTTGTAATTTTCTTTTCTCCACACTTCCTTTGTATCTTTTCCTGCATAGATCTGTGTATTATGCTAATAAACAAACCTTCACCGTGTGAGGTAGATGACCTTGAATTTACTCGGCTATTAGGTCGCCTGCCTCCCCAATCTTTTAGTTGTATTATTATACCAGTGTACTGTATTTTGTGAGAGAATAAATGTATTATTTGCGCTTTTCCCTAGAACGATTGTCTTTACACTCAATTTAAAATTCAGTGAAAATTAATAATCTTGTACTTTGATACAAACACTTGAAAGACATATCGTCAAAATTTTAAATTTCCGTTTTGTATGAGTGGCAGCCCTATCCCGTACCTGCAAGCCGCAAGGATATCAGAGGCTGTGTTAATAGACTAGATATCGACTGACGGGAAACTGCACTGCCTCAGGCAATACCACATTCATTATGTCTGACACACGCAATTGGAAACCTCTGAATTTCAAGACGTTGACTTCGAAACTTCCAAGCATTGCACATACACCGAATGGTTGGCTTAATTGTGTTTATACAAGCGTGACAATTATAAATTTGTGAAATATTGGAGTGCTATTAATTTCGATGGTGAAGGGAAATACGCCAGTATATTAGGTCCTTCTATATGAAATTATTGATTTTTCTTACACACTATAAAGAAGTGTATTGCGATAACAAAGTAATGTTGCACAATAGATGTTGGAGTTTCTTTTAGCCCTTAGTTTTTATCTTACGTGATTCTATATGTATGGAAAATGCATTCAATAATATTACTCAAAACGTTATTCCCAAGAAACTTATATTTTACTTAATCTATTTTCGTGGTTATTCTTTTAAAATTGACGTAAATCATAAAAATAAATAACATACGATCACGAAAGCTAAGGTACCAAGTGCGCGGTCGGTGTACTCGGATGGGTGACCGAAATTTTTTTCACTTCGATTATCGTCCGTGCTTCGCACGAAGGCACGTTAAGCTGGTCTAAATAATTTTTTGTTAGTTACAGCCGTAGAAAAAATAAAAAAATAAGCAGTGAGCGCGAACTTTAAAAAATGTAACTTTAGTTACTGGGCTGTTATAGAATTATTTTTGCGTTTACAAACGTGTAAAACTTTTAATACTAGAAAAAATACACTGAAAAAATCGACTCAGGCGGGAATCGAACCCAGCATCTTCCGCAATCTGGGTTCGATTCTTTTCTAGTATTATAGTGGGCTGTTCTGGGGCATATGGTATCTGTAACTATAGCTACAGTGGACGTTAGAGTGGATAAAGCAGTCACTCCCAAGGAGGGTAGGTGTCAGACAGGCGGCTGGGCATAAAAATGTAATGCCAAATCCCATTAGCAGTATTGTCGATATCAAGACACTGACCCCAAATAAATTTGGAACAGAGTAGTAGATACAAGAAATAATATAGGTACTTTCAACTTTGAACGACAATTATTGGTCGTTTTCAATATTCAATTCACAGTTACAGATTGCCCTATCAGTGTATGGTTCTTGGCAACCGCTGTCATATTTAGTAATTTAACAATAATTAAAGAATTATTTTTAAGCGCGTGAACGCAGCCGCTCGGATTGCGGAAGATGCTGGGTTTGATTCCCGGCGGGGCGAGTCGAGTTTTTTCAGTGTATTTTCTAATTTTGAAAATATTTACGCGTTCGTAAACGCAAAAAATCATAATATAGGTAGTTTCATCTTAACTGGACGTCAAATATTTACAAACATATTTCGTTCGGTTCCTAGAAGTGCAAATTTCAAAGATTTGAGGATTCAAATTTTAACAATAATAGGCATCCAAACTTTAGTAAACTTACTTTTAATAGCGGGTAGAAATTGGTCGTAAATTTAAATTGACCGATGTTAGGTCAATTTAAATTTACTTAAATTTAGTTTTCTATTTTACAGACTCATATAAAAGTTTCATGATATTAGCACTCGGAGTCTCCGACTTCCGACATGTAAGCTTTCTAAAATGTTAATCAAAATTTCCTTTAATCCAATAACGTTCTCTCCAAACTTTGCTTTTCTTGAAATACAATGTGATTAATGATAATAAAATCCCCACATCTTCTACTTTCGAGCAGCATGTCCCATTTAACTAGACCTACAAACTGATTGGATGTATAGTTTTTAAAATCAATGGGACTGCGGGTCTATCATGTCGGGTAAAGAGTAATTACAAAAATAGTAGCACAAAGACTCCTAGTGAAGGTGCATGTATACTTACATGGTTCACCCGCATTCGTGAGATAAAAGTACTCTAGAAAATTTATACCACGAGGGGTGTAAATTTTAGTCGATTATATAAGCGACCTTGGAAACCATGCATTTGTGACTTGTGAAATTGTTTACCGAAAGAATGAAATATTACGCAAAATAGTTACATACAGACCGATTAAAGAAATAGTAAGTAAACAATTCCAGAACGACCTAAATTTGATCCCGTGGGATTCCATATGCGACTTGCAAAATGTCAATGATATGTTAAGCACTTTTAATTCCTACATACTATGTTTATTTAATACTCATGCACCATATAAAACAAAATCTTTCAAACACGGCCCTACCCCATGGATAACAGATAATATCAAGTTAATATTCAAACTCCGTAACGAGGCTCGCCAACGATGGCACAAAACTAAAGTAGCAGCGCACAAACAATATTATCTAGACTTTAAACATTTGGCGTCAACTTCTTTAAATAGTGAAAAAAAAGCATTCTTTGAAAAACATATTAACGATAACATACGAGACTCAAAAAAGTTATGGGCAAATCTAAAAAAGTTTGTGCTTCCAGTTAGCAGTGACTATGTAAACTTAGGCCATCTCGTAGACGCCGAGAACATAAATTCTGAATTCCTGAATGTTCCGGGAAATCCGGACGTCGACATTTCGCAGTTGACATTTTTTGAATTTAATCGGTATAATTCAAATACCTTTTCATTAAAACCTACGGATCAAGAAGCTATTTTGAAAATTATTAGATCAATATCAAGTAACGCGCAGGGAATCGATGGCATCTCAAAAGAGATGATAACTCTTACTCTCCCCCAATCCCTTCCGACGATAACTGAGATAGTTAACAGATCTATAACTACAAAATCGTTTCCTGAGCTGTGGCACAGGGCAATTGTGAGACCTCTGCCAAAAAATAACAACCCACAGAGCTGTAAAGACCTCCGCCCGATTAGTTTGCTGCCTTACCTGTCTAAGATATTAGAGAGAGTAGTATACATGCAGTTGACAGAGTTTTTGGAGACAAATGGAATTTTGCCTGACTTGCAGTCTGGCTTTAGAAAAGGGCGCGGAACAGCTACTGCATTGGCGGATGTTGTCGGCAACATCTTAGAGGCCCAGGATCGTGGGGAGGGTTCAATTTTAGCCCTACTCGACTACTCCAGGGCATTTGATGCAATAAATATACCCCTTCTGCTATCAAAAATGTCGTATTATGGATTTTCGCCGGACACAATTGCATGGTTCCATAGTTACCTCACAGACAGGTCGCAGATAGTCGAGATTGGGAGAGAGGATGGTTCCACTATCTCCTCATCACCACTAAGGGTGTCAAGGGGAATCCCACAAGGTTCGCTTCTGGGACCGATACTATTTATTCTGTACAGTGCAGACGTGGCTAACTGTCTTCAAAACTGTAGATACCATATATACGCAGATGATACACAGTTGTATTACTCGTTTAATCCTCGTGAGACTACCTCCTCCGTTGATAAAATAAATGAGGACTTGGATCGGGTAGCACTATGGTCGAAAAATAACACACTAGTATTAAATTCTAAAAAATCAAAATTTTTGATTATAGGTTTTATTAGTAGGAAACAAGTCAATAATATAATATCTGCAAAGCCGGACGTAAAAATTGCGGGTGAATCTATTCAAAGGGTCGAAATAGCGAATAATTTAGGTCTTATAACCGATCAAGTTCTCCGTTTCGAGAATCACATCAATAATGTAGTTAAAAATTGCTTTTATAGGTTAAAAATTCTTTACAAGATGAGAAATTTTCTAAGTATTCCCATGAGACAAAAACTAGTTGATACGTTAGTTCTATCTAAATTCAACTACTGTGACACTGTATATGGACCGTGTTTGTTATCCCGTACAGTCCGATTGATCCAGCGCGTACAGAATGCGTGTGCCCGCTTTTGTTTTAATATACCGCGGAGAAGTCATATTACACCATACCTAAATAAACACAACATACTCAAAATGTCGGCACGTAGGAAACTACATTTCGCTTGTCTATTATTCGGCGTTATAAAAACTGAGAAACCAAAGTACCTCTTTAACAAATTCGATTGGAGACACCATAATTACAGCTACTCAATCCGTTCAGCGCTGGCCCCCTTGCATGTGCCCAAGTTCCGAACAGCGGCTTTCAGAGGTTGTTTTAAGTACGCCGCCACCCGCTGCTGGAACGATTTGCCTCCTCCTTTGAGAGCACTGAAAACAGTAACGAATTTTAAGTCTCAATTAAAAAAACTGTTGCTCGAAAGACAGAAATCTAATCTGGCAGACTCTCGTTTCTATAAATTTTAAATGTTTAGATAATTATTTATTAATTAAACAAGCTGCAAAGTAATTATTTATTTTATTACAAAATTTAAATTATCTGTTATTCTATTATTCTTGGCTATTATCAAATATTTAATCTTTACCTAATATGTGCGTGCCACATACAGGGAAATGCATCAGGTCACAGGGTTTGGGTCCGGCTGAAGCGTAGTTCTTTATTTATTAATATCTAAGTACCCAGTTATTTTACCTGAAACAATAATAATGTGTAAGTATATAAATATAACGTTAATGAATAAAAGCAAGAGATATACAAAGCAACGTAATGTAAATTACTTACAAACAGGTTGATGTGATGTTTAATTAATTTGTTTAGCTTTCCATTTTGTTTTGTTTTTTACTATTATATATTTAAATCATTGTTGCTCGCTCGGTCTCACCTAAATAATAACAAATTTCGCGTCGCGCAGGCGCCCCGTGTGCTTGCGGGAGGGAGACTGTTGTGTCGACTGTCGGTGCCGATCACAGAGTACATTAATTTGTAAGTACATGTATAAACCGACCACTCCAGCGCGGTGTGGCTTCGCGTCCGCACGTCACTTGGGGTCCATACTGAAAACCAGCGCTGTGCTGCGCCTGGTCGTAGTATAGCAATAAGCTGAGTATGGACCTCGTTGCCATGAACTACGACGTGCGATCACAATAATTTTATAATACCCTACCTATTTACCCTATTATTTTACTATTATTTTAGTTCTTTCATTGTTTTATTTATTTGCCTATATGTATTGTTGTGTAAGCGCGTCGTGTGTGATTTGGTAATAAATGTGTTTCTATTCTATTCTATTCTATTCTATTTTTGTTAAAAAAATTTAACTTCACTTTTATTGAAATATGTGAGGTTATAAACGATAATGTAAGATCCGGTACGGCTAGCTAATAGCATCTTCGCAATAGTAATAAATATAAATCGTAATAGGTATTCTATCGCAATAGGTACTTACATTTAAACGAAGCATTGAATAAGAATATTCTCAGACATTTGCTAGTCCTTTCCATAAATGAAATCTCATAAGGGACAATATTATAAGGAAAGTGGTGCTTTCATAGTTTTCTTATACAAAAGAGACACTAAACTGGTCGACACAGTGCTCCAACAGTACATTTCGGCTTAGCACGGAAAGCTTTGTGTTATGATGGTACTTAGGTATCATAAAAAAGTATCCAGTATTGTGCCAACTTCCACGGTATGGGAGTTTGTTTTCGTCGGAAGCCAAGAAAACTACAAATATTTATATTCTGTTGTCGGCCCAGTGTACATATAACCGATGAAAAGGAGTTGTGGTTTTTTGGCATACTTAATATTATACGAAATTTTGTTTTTAATACAGTAATTTCTGTCTTTTTTTTAATTTAAAATCAACTTATAATTTACTGTAATAGCACTTACGTGAGTCTCACATAATAGTATTAGGCCTAAAAAGGGATTTATTTGAACTGTTTTTGCGAGTTTTTGGTTGGGGCTCTAAACATAATGAAAAATTTACACGTTTACATCGAGAAGCAAAAACCGAGATTTTACGGTCGCGGTATTTGCACCTGTAGCAAATTTAAACATGGTCCAGATTTTGATTCTGAAGGGACTGGAACATCAGGTGAACGGTTTTCCCCTAATATGCCTCCAATTCTTATATGCAGATTATGGGCAAAGGGTACTGGAGCACCTTATTCACATTTTGCCACGATCACACACTGACCAGTTTCAATGTTAAATTCACAGTTTCAGATCGTTCTACCATCCCAGGGTTTGGTTGCTAAGCGACCGCTGTTATTTTAGTAACTTAACAATAGTTACTAGGCAACCAAACTTCAGTAAGCTTACTTTTACTAGAGGGTAGAATTATGAAACCGGTCTTTAGAGGACCCCCGCCCGACGGACGCTTCGGCGCAACCATCCACACCGTACAAATGCGGCAGTGCAAAAAAGATTCACTGTGAAACAAAAAGTGTAATCACATTTTTTTGTGTACCCCCAGGGTACGGTTCCATAGTTTATTTATTTAATAAACAATGTTTCAACAGCAATAGAGCAATAGCAACTAGATACCAATTTAGAAACATTAAACCAAATTACCAAACATGTTGCACGAAAACTTTTTGAGTGCAGGTGTGTGTGGGTGTGTGTGTGTGTGTGTGTGTTTGTGTGTTAGTTTGTTTATCACATGACAATGTATACTGGGTGTAAAAGACATGAACAGTCAAACGAGAACCATGTATTCTATACATCAAAATACGACATATTTCAAAAAAATTATTGCTGGGAAATGATTTTTATTTTTTGGTGTTAAAAAAATTGCAAATTGTACCGTGCAATGTATAGGGCTCAACTCGCACGCAACTCGCAAAACCGCGATAATTTTGACAGGACGGCGGCCCCGTTCGTTAGTGTCCGTGCGCATCGAGTGAGCTACATTGAACGCTAACGTTTTGAAGCCATTTTTTGTTATGAAATACTAAAAAAAAATATAATGTTTCTTTGGACAATAATTAAGAAATAACGTATACAATACGTTTTCATAAAAAAATGAAAAAAAAAATATGAATTTGACCTTCAGTAAAATCGTAATTATTAATTTCCCAGGTATAGTTTAAAGGGGAAAAAAAGGTGAGAAGAATACATGGTTCTCGTTTGACTGTTCATGTCTTTTACACCCTGTATATTATATCGAGTAAATATCGCAATCCTCTGTCACAGTAAGATTAAGACAAGTACCTTGAGAACGGATTAGTTTACATGCTCAACTCATTAACTTTTTACTAATTTTTAAAAATAATTATTCGATAAATAATAAACTATACATTTACTAACACGGTATATATATGTTTTCCGTCATATAATAATAATAAAATTCAAATTGTACTTTTACGGATAGCGGTTCTGAATAATTAACAAGGTTGCCTGAAAGATATTATACAGAGTCATAAGGCTGCATACATTGTTTATTAATAGTATTCATTATAATAAATACTGCATATGTGCGTCAGATGAAACATACATATTACCGGACATGAAATAAAATTATTCGGATAGTGTGGGTAGATGAAACATGTAAGTGGGCATAACGTAAAGGATAATAAATAGAATATATGGGAGTATCAATGTACTATTGGCACACTTGCAGCTATCACCGGACCTTATTATACGATAAAAAGAGCGGTTTTACTGTGCAATAGAGAAACATTGATTGGCCCAAAAATAAAATTTACAGTATATAAAGTTGCTAAAAGTATTTTTGGAACTCGGTATAATTTGGTGTTCTTTGACGTATTTGCGGACGATTAATAGTTTTATAGAACCCGTACATAGTAGGGTCTCAATTCATGCGACAATAGTTATTTGTTTAACAAGTGAGCAAAGTAATATTAAATCACGAACCAGCGAAGTAGTCTAGAATTGAATCACGAGCATAGCGAGTGATTCATAAATAGACTACTGAGCGCAGTGAGTGATTTAAGGCACGAGACAGAAAAATTTTGCTCTCGTGTGAAACATACAACTTTTCACCTCTCCAGCGAGAAAATTGTGGTTGGTGAAAAAAACTAGAAAATATTTAAATACATTATTTATTACGCTAAAATATAGTATTAAAAATAAAAGTTAAATAACTACCATTGTGTAAGTTGAACGTTAGAGTCTTGTTCAGAGCATTTTTTATTCGAGATTTTACGAAGCAAAAGAGGTCTTTTGGTGCTGTAGAGGTGAACAATAAATACTGGAGAGGTGAACAATAAATACTATACTTTTTTTTCTTTTGCTCGTGGAAGCTTTTAGATTTTTTTTTTACATAATACGAGATGGCAAACAAGCTTGCGGCCCAGCTGGTGTTAAGTGGTTACCGTCGCCTATAGACACTTGCAATATTAAGGGTAAATCACTTTACCCTGCCTGTGCGTTGCCATCCTGGGGACTACGATGATATCCTTCAAAGCCCACAAATTACACTGGAAACCTTTCCCTTCAATCCGAAACACAGCGAACTGTTTCACGGCAGAAATAAGAAAGGTGGTGGTACCTACACAGACGACCCTACATATGGGTAGATTACAATAATAGCATCAATGTAACCTAACGTTGCGGAGTCCTATGCACCTTTTCATTTCATTTACTGTAAAGACATGACCACTCCATGCAAACTTGTGACACAAATAATAATAATAATTCGATAACATCTATAATATTAAACATTTCATGTTTCTCACTTCAGAATTAACACCGAAAAGTTCACAAAAGGGAAAATTACATATGCTTATTGTTTCCGAACTTTGGCAAAAATCTCTTGCATGTGAAATAGTTTCGAAAGCATTTATGGTTTGGATGTGTTGGCAACCGTAAAGTTTCGCATGAGCAATAAAATTGTTTGAATTACTTCCGACCATCTGGTTTAGGAATGGCCTCCATTGAAGACTTCTTTGATTGTGCTGTTAAACTGATAGAAAGGATCTGAGGCAACTTTTAAGGAAATTACAGCAATAAAAGAGTTTAACACACCTGTTATGTGGCGATCTATCACAAGTGTATGTTGTTACATGATTACTTCTGTTCAGAAAGTTACAGAAATAAAAATAAAATAAAAAATCGGGAGTGGTCTTCCCTTGACTTTCTCGTATACCGGAAACGACTCAAAAGTTGATAGAAACCTTATATTTTGATGTCATGCATGCATGTTAAATTTTGGTCACCCATCCGAGTACCAACCACGCACTTGGTTGCTTAAATTTCGAGATCGACGACTCAAAAGTTGATAGAAACCTTATATTTTGATGTTAGACATGCATGTTAAATTTGGTTGCAATAAGTTAAAGCATACTCGAGTTATCGTGCTAACGCACAGACACACAGACATACAGACACACACACACATATAGATACACAGAACACACACAAACATAATTCCAAAAACGGGTTTTTTGGACTCAGGGAGGTCCAAAACATGTAAATCCGTCAAAATCTCGAGGTCGAATTTTTTGACGATTTACAAGACTTCCTCTATGCTACGTATACGATAAAGTAAAAATTTAGGTTAGTATATCATTATATAAATTACTAGTGCTCGGACCGTGGCTTCGTCCCTCTTGATTTAAAAAAAAAAGCCTATGTTACTTAGTTAAAATCGGTCCAATAGTTTTAACCCGGCGTCAATGACGCTGGGTCATATTGATCCGAGCTCATGTCAAACGGCTATATTTCGAATTTTACGTACTCCTTAATTTCGAACAATCTAGTAGCTTGAGATACAGTCTCCCTCCACCCTGATAGTGAACTCAATGCGATGCTAACGAACTTGCAACCCAGCAGGCATGTGTTATACGTGTTACACGAATCTTTTAGAGCCACTTTTGACCCTTTAATATCTCAAATCTATGTAAGATAACCACACATTTGACATATTCATTTACACCTATTAACTAAAATCCCAAATTTCATAAAAACAGCTCAAAATACAGCTTATTATTTATTATATACGAATATTACAACAATAGGAAACATTTTAGATTCTTGTTTTTTTTACACAATTTCAATTTTTCGCCCTCATCGCTAATATCTTTCCAATTCCCCTCATGAATTTCCTCGTTTCGTATCAGTTATGCAATTATTGTCGATTATAATAAAAATTGCTTCATTACCAATCGTAGGGGAACGAGGAAAGGTTATTGCGAATTCTCATTCCCCGACCTTGTGATCCTAATAAAATTGTATAATGACTTTGAAACTAATAAATAATGTCGGTACGTAGTATAATATACAGAGGTTTTAAAAAAGAACTAGTTCATTTGTCATTCAATCTATGGAAACACATACACAATACATACTCACACTCATACACACATACACACATAATACACACTCACACTTACAAACACACACACGCACTCTCTCTCTCAAACGCGCAATATTGTAATTTAGATTTTTTTTTGTTTCAAGAATCTACTTATAAATTAACGTTGACTAAACTCAACTGCTGCGGTACATTGACTTTTTTTATGCAACTAGGCAAACACTGACGGCCCACCTGGTGGTAAGTGGAAAATATGAAACACAGCAAACTGTTTAACGGTTGAAATAAGAAAGACGGTGGTACCTACCCAGACGACCCTACATACAGGCCTACCACCTAGTACCTTACGAAAATCGAGATTTTTATCTGAGAAAAGTTTTTATCTACACTCCATTATCTGTGTTAATGTACCGTGTCTTGGCTATGACACAAGTTAAGAAATTGCAACGGCTAACTGTCAATAGAAACAGCCGGAAGTCTCGGGTCTGTGCCACACTCTGTGTAATCCGGTCCGAGTAAGCACGTAGTTAGGAACGGTAATTTTGTCTGTGGAACAACAGGGCTCATGGTAATAAACTCTTGTATTATGCCCGTTTCAACTTTCATGTCTTCCATATACTTTGAAGTGCCCATCCTTTGTGGATAACCCTGTAAAAGTGAAATAAACGTACTAAGAGCCCTTAGTGTGACCTTAAACTTGCCTACACGACTAGTTAAAACAGGCTTACTGGTAATCGGATCGTTACTGCACAATTACATCTTACGTCGAAGAAGATAGATTGCTGTGTATGCAATCTAACTTTTTTATATGATGATTTGTAAATGTTTAGTAAATTTCCCTTGATATTGGCAGAATGGTTGTTCCATGCTAAGACGACCGAATTGTCAACAACAATTATTAAGGATCCGGTCCAATATTGCATTCATTCTCCTATCCCGCTCTAGCACGAGTGTCCACTTCTCAGCCCCGGTATCCATACCCGAAAATAAATATATCTTTCAATTATCTTATTGATTACCTAACACCAAATCGATCGGTCGTGCGCTGCCTACATACAGCGGGTTTCCGTGATTTTTATTTACCAGGTCATGGGTCATCGGGTATCGTTTTAGTTACTCCTACAGTTAAAACTAAGCTTTTACAAAGTCAAAGTCAAAATTACCGTATTCATTTAGGTACAATTTGTACACTTATGAAAGTCAATTTTAATGCCATCGGTTCGAGAGTCTACCAGGAGGCCTTGTTTCATTAAAGGTTAGATTAATATAAGGCTTACACTTAACTAATAGTAATTCAGTTGCATTATGTGATACTTGGTCATAATTGTATACAACCCAAAGAAGTCTAGATTGATTTTGATTGCAATTATAAATTAGGGCTTGGATTTGGGAAATCAAATAATTCTTCTAGTCACTCGTCATTCTTCTTTACGTAAAGTGGGTGATCCATTGGCGAGCTCGAGTCGACAGTCCAACGAGCCTACAGTTTATACCGTTAGCTCGCCGACTCGCCAATAGATCACCCGCTTAAGACCGCTGGCTCGTGGCGAGCCTGCGAGCTAAAGGTATAAACCGCCAATGGAGCACCTACATTACCGCGGTTTTAAAGTTCGCAGTTTTGGCTCGTTGGCTCTTCGTGCATGCTTGAAATCCTAAAACCGCGGTATAATAAACCGTCAATGGATCAGCCGAGCTTCGCGAGCCGACAGTCTTTTTCACGCTGCTGTAGCGAATGCACGCATGCCGCTCGGCAAAATGGTAGATTTACGATCGTATAATCACGAGTTATTACTTTAGAGTTGCACATTAGCATTCATATGGGGAAATCGATACATGAAAAACTGCATCTTGTCTTTTTATTAAAGGGAAAATCAAGTTGTTAAAAAAAACGTCTCTCTTGCAGCCAGTTTTTGACCCACACTTTGTGGAGTCTTTTTTTTTCTTTGATGGTTCTTCTTGTAGTAGTATTCCTAAGTAGGTAATAAAGTAGTTCCGTCTGGGAGCACGCCACGACTTCGCCAACGATGAGAGTAGACTGTTTGGCACGCTAATGGATCACCACTACGAGTCGACAGTCCAACGAGCCTACAGTTTATACCGTTAGCTCGCCGACTCGCCAATGGATCACCCGCTTAAGGATTAGCAATTCTCTAACCTATTTCTTTTCTTTTACAATCAAGAACTGGACTATCGGAATATCACATTCATTCATAGTCAAAATAAGGCATTTCACTCAAAATAAGCCGCAGCACTCCTTCACGAAAATGTCAAATTGCTTCAGCTACAAACATGCTACAAAGTATCAAAAACGATTTTTCTCTATTGAGTCCACACCATTGACGTCGTAACTGCGCTTGACATAAATCTTGCAGTCATGGGCTAAAAGCTACCCTGAACAAGCCTTTATAAACACTGGTTTATCTTCCAAAACAAAAACACGTCTAGAACAAGATCGATATACGGTTTTATCGTCACTGTATTAAGTTAAGGGACAATATCTTGGGGTTTGGTAAGGGAAAATCAAATTTATTTTAACAATATATTTGTTTACATACTGTGTGTATGTGATGTGTTCTTTTTTCTTGTTTATAAAGATAATGATAAAGGTCTGTTGATCTAGTAGAAAATGTTCTAAAGAAGGGCCCAGAGTACTCAAAATTGCCAAGCATGAGGACAGCGATGAGGATACTTGTATTGTTGAGGTTAATACCAGTAGTTTATTTAAAAAAAAAATATCTGATATTAAAATAGAAAACGTAAGTAACTATATAAAAAAAACAGAACAGTCAGCTACTGGTATAAACCTCAACATCCACCCCACCGTGCTGTGTTGTTATGTAATACCAGCTTATGCCCGCGACTTCGTCCGCGTAAAATAGTTACTTCGGGCAGCATTTTAATTTTCTTATTATTTCTTCTAACCCATATACCGATTTTCATGGATTTTACTTTAAAAAATTACGGATTTTCATACAAACTTCCATCCCTTATTTTTCCACTTAGTCAGACATTTGAGATGATACATGTATTATCTCAAATGGTTTTTATATAATCTTCCTTTAAAAAATATTAAATTTATAGCTTATAGTACAAAGAAGCTTTAAGCAGATATTGACGATAATTGTGTTTGCCCGTAAGGGTTTTATAATGATAAAAAATAACCACAAAGGTTAAAATAGCCTTGTAATAGGAGACATCGTTTTCATTTATTCAAAATAAATCAGGCACTTACACATATATGGGAAATGTATTCCTTATTGAGGTATACTATAATAGCTATTTGTTCACATGTTATTTGGGGAATTGTTGCAATTTTTTTGTTTGGTGTTAGGTGTTGTTTGCATTTGCTTCGAATGTTTCTTATCCTAACGGGCAATGACCTTCAAGCTGTCTTGCCACTACAACTATCACACAATGACCGTAAAAGAACGTGTTCAGCACGGAAGGTAACACGATACGAACTACTATCTATTATAATTACAGATATATTACAGACCGTTCTGTCACCGACTGTGCACGTGCCAGGATCAACGATCAGTGAGCAAAGATCTTCTCAATGCTCGAAACGAAATGAAAAGTGTGAATTTGTCATTCATGGTACAAGAATGCTGTCATTGCTAAGTAAAGAACTTTTCAACGGCCATTTTATGAAAACGTTCGGAATTCGAAATGGCGGTTACATAATTTCGACCTCTAGAGTAAATTTTAAATAGATATGTAATGTAAAGTTACAATTTGATGAAGAATAGCTAAAATAAAAATAAATATGCTATTTTTATTTTATGAAAATTTCGTAATAGTATTATAACGAATTGTTTTTCTTTCGCAGTGGTAGCAGAGGCGGGCTTAGGAGGCGATCGACCTACGCGAGTGGTCGGTTACGGTCGGGTCCAAACTGGTCGTTCGTGTTCGACCCTGCTGGTCGGTTGTGCTACTACTGGTCCATGGTTGTCTCCCTCGCCTTCCTCTACAATTTATGGGTCATCATGTATAGGTTCGCCTTCCAAGAAATCAATGGTGAGTTTACATTTTTTAAATAAAAACACATATAAAATGCATATTAAGTGAGCTTATCTCTGGTGTAGTTCCCGGACCCCTTCTCAACCCGTGAGTGCCTTTAAAGTCGACTGAAGGAGGTATTGAACCCCTTGCAGACCATCGCGCCAGGGGTCACGCGTGGTGGATTTAGTAAATTACCCGTGACAACCCAAAGAGGGTTACCCAAGTATGCCATAAGGCTGTTAACCATAAAACTATGCCACATCCTATAGCAGTACGACATATTACTATAACATTATTTTGTTGGCGAGTTATATTTTTATGTTATTTCATAAATTGATAAACATTAATTCACAGAAAGTGATCGCCATGTGATGCCGGCAGAGTAGAATCGCATCACCCCATATTTTCCAATGGGTGTCGTAGAAGGTGACTAATGGATCAGCAAAGGGGTATTGATCACTCTATACTCCGTCCACCAATCCCCATTGGGCAAGCGTGATGGACTACTGCCTAAACCTTCGATGACAAGGAGAGGCCTCGAGTCCCAGCAGTGGGTCGAATTATAAAGGCTGTTATGACGAGGCTTAATTCACAGAAAATATAAACTCTGTTCATTATCAGAAGCTGAATACAGTTTATAAGTTTTGTAATGATCGATTTATGATACAAGTAAACAGCACTTATATTCATTAATGATTTAGAAAATAATAGTATTACTTTCTAGAAGTGCATCTTCGCTAGCAAAACGATTCGCCTTTTATGATCCGCCGCGAGATAAAGCGTCAACTCTTGACAGCCATCTGGAAACTTCGTCGGGAGCATTCCGTCGTCAAATGATTCGCTTCAACGTAATTGTATTTCATTTTACGAGTGTTCGTTTATAACTTGGGATATTAGAGACGGGCTTTTGCAGGCGGTTTGTGTTACAAACGAGGCAAAAATTACACGGCCTACCTAAAGACGTCGGTATTAATATTATAAATGAGAGAGGTATTTCAATTATTCGTACTTATCTACCGCGAACGTCCTCTTCGCTTGAGTGTGACTAGTAGTTTCGATCGATTATAAGTTATGTATAAATAAATAACCTGCATACGATCATGTTTGTAATCCCTAAAGGTTTGAGAAGAGCTTTACCGCAATATTCTAGTGACAGGTTTCCAAGCTTTTTAAAAACCGCATTCAAAACTAAAAACGGAAAATTAAAAATTTTGTTAAATCTAATTGTTTTTTTTGTGGTCGGACAACGTAATAGGTTGGAGAAAAAGTTTCTTCGCATTTTTAAGAAAATTCAAAACATTTTTTAATATAGTTTATTTACATTTAACTAAAGTATGTAGGTACCATTTTGTTCGATAATTTTTTGCCATCTTGTAGGTAGGGACATGATCCCATTGCCATAGAAATTTTGGGACTTCTGGTCAAAATACCGCGACAAGTGGTTTTGGCAGTCCTCTCGTGATGTTAACCTGACACTGCCTAAAGAATTCTGAAGAGACCGAAACAGGTGGAAATCTGAAGGTGCAAGGTCAGGACTATACGGCGGATGCATTAACACCTCCCAGCCTAACTCTCTTAATTTTTGCTGACTGGCTAAAGATGTGTGAGGTCTAGCGTTATCATGATGAAAAACCACACCCCTTCTGTTGATTAATTCCGGCCGCTTTCTCTCAACTTCTTGCTTTAATCTCATCAGTTGTTCGCAGTAGAGTTCAGAATCGATGGTCCTGCCTGGCGGTAACAGCTCATAATGAATAATGCCCTTCCAATCCCACCACACACACAGCATCACCTTGTTGCGAGTTAACCCGGGTTTCGCCTTTTTCGACAACGACCTTTTTCGCACGTTCTTGTCGTACGTGATCCACTTTTCATCACCAGTTATCAGCAATTCTTCAAAAATGGTTCGGTTTCATTACGTCGTAATAAAGAATCACAAATGAGTACACGGTTCATTAGGTTTCTTTCAGTGAGCTCGTGAGGTACCCAAATGTCGAGCTTTTTTGTGTACCCAGTTTTTTTCAAATGCGCCAAAACTATTTTGTGGTCAATTCCCAGTTCTTCAGCTACGTCGTAACTACTGACATGCCGATCTTGCTCCACTTTTTCGAAAATGGCATCCATTTTATCTGTAATAGGGCGACCAGAGCGACATGCATCTTTGACATCAAAATTTCCGGATTGAAAACGCTTAAACCAAATTTGTGCTACTCTCACAGACACTGCACTAGGTCCATAAACATCGCAAATTTTTTTCGCGGCTTGCGTTGCATTTTTACCTTTTTTGTAGTAAAATTTTAAAATGTATCGAATTTCTTCAATAGATTCACTCATCTTGGCGGTACGAAAAACAAATGAAAATCACACATTTTCCTAATTTGAATTTGGAATTATGTTCTTTAAAATTTAAACTTTCAATGATACCAAAACCAGCCAGATACAAATAGTATAGCCAAAGAGATTTTATTACAAGTTTATACATACTATAATGCGAAAAGACTTTTTCCCCAACCTAATATATTCCAAATATTGAGGTTGCCGCCGACTTCAAAAACATTTAGAATTTATTAAACAAAATTTTTAATTTACCATTTTTAGTTTTGAAGGCGGTTTTTCATTATTTAAAAGCAATTTATTTTTTTGTCTTGTAGTTTAAAGTATAGAAATTTTCAGGAAACTATCTAGAGATCTTTTACACAAACAATGAATAGAACTGTTACGATATCATCGATGTCAGTTAAATAGCCATTATTAGGGACAACTCAAAAACTACTCGTCAGATGTCGATAAAATTTAAATGGGACCACATGACAAGCACCAGCTTCCAAAGGTTGAAAGTATCATCAAAACCGGTACACCCAGTAAAGAGTTATGCGGTAACAAACAACCTCCTCCTTTTTTGAAGTCGGCAAACATTAAGTGAGCCAACAATCAAGAACCATACCAGCCAGGACAGATATTACAATCTGAACCAGCTGTCCGCGTAAATAAGTAAACTTCCTACTAATTATCGCTACGCTACTAGGCAATTTGTACATTAATCCAAAGATACTTAACTTAAGTGGACGATGAACCAATTTTGAGTGTAGTCTGCGGTTTATGCTAAGGACGGCTCTTTAAATAGCTTTTGAGATTAGCGGCGGCGATCGGATGCAACGACTTCGCGCTCTAGCGTAGTTACCGAAGTTACTCCCCGGGGGATTAAATTACTTATCTAAATAGCTTTTCAAAGGTATAGTGAAATATTGTAAGCCGTGATGCATGCACGGTGGATAGTAATCAGAACATAACATAGTAGGGTTAGCAGCAAAAAAAAACATTTAGGTTTAAATGATTTTCCATTTTGCTACTGTCTAGGTTCTAGGTCAGGCATATAATCTTACAAAAGCTTGTTAGATAACAATGTTTGTTGCCGTTTTTAGCACATAGCGACGAAGTAACCAATAAAATTGCATCATCTTGAACGGCATGGTGCTTTTTCACGCTTATTTCTTTAGTGTTGTAAGTTGTAAGAAGGAGGCAACACGTGTGTTGGCACAGAATTGCTGCATTGCCACTATAGTGAGGGATGTCTAAAATAGTGCTCGCCAGGTGGCAGCAATGCGGCGTGAGGTCCCTCCTGAGTCCCTCGACGTCCAGTCACCTGTGGTTACTGTCAAGATTTTTTCTTATTTTTCAGTTGTATGACGTTTGTGGAGCGGGAATTTCATACGTGTTTTGACACCAAGACCTCTTGTATAAGTAGCGCCATCTGGTTTCTCAAACACCTTCATTACTTGTTTAACAGGCAAAAAGATATCCAATAACTTATTCTTCTGACACTATTCCCAAATAGAATTTTATACAGCAAGTGTAGACCTTTTTTACAACCTGGCGTGTTTTAAAAGAAGTGTGCTGTTGCATCTTGCAGGTCAGCAAGGTGATTCTGGTATACTTTCTGGCGTACAGCTATCTTGTACCTGGACTTTACTTAGATGCCCCAAAAATGGTTACATTCTGGGCCGCTCCGACCCCCAGCAGCGCCTGTGTGCGAGACCTATGAAGCGCCTCTTTTGTTTTGACGTCTTGTACCAATACTATAGAGTTGATATATCTTCTGGCGCCCCTATTGCCTTGGCGCCCGTCTGCGCCGCACATTTCGCACATAGGAGCGTCTTGGGCCTGCGTTCTTTAAACTTTTTCGGTTAATAAGGTATTTTCTCAATATATCTAATAAACCTGACTTTGGCAGAACGTTGATAGCCTGACTGTACGTGTTACATATTAGTTCGGTCCTCTATTATGTTGGAAGCAATTAAGTGACCTATTTTGAAGACGGTGCCTTTAACGAACTATGTAGTAACAGAGTCTGAGACTTAACAAGACTGAAGTGAGATTTTAATTGGATAAGGCTTTGGTGGCTAGATGTTTTTCTTTCATATTTGACATGCGGCTTGGCCTTCATCATTGAGGAACTACATGTACTACTTTAACTGGGCACTGTCAAATGATAAGATATTCCCAGCTTAGATTATTTTGATATGACTTCAAAATCGCAGTCAAAAATTTGTCGCCCCAAATGTTGGCTTTTTTTGTGAATAAGAAGTTTACAAAAGCATAGAAACTGCATTGGTGTTTCACAATATCCAAACATCAGTCTCCTTTAGTATTATGTTACAAATTCAGCTTGCAATGGACCAATTAGAGCCTAAATCTTCACGCTCAGGTTACCCCTGTTGAGCTTCAGTAGTGCGCAGAGAGTATGGTTTTAATTTTTAATTGTGTCAAATCAGGCGTTTTTTGCCAGTCCACTTCAGCCTCTTGGAGGAGGTAGGTTATTAAGTATTACAAAGCCCAGGCTCTTTGAGATACCACAGAACGGCTCTGGGCGAAATTCTAGTCCTTGAACCCTAGCCCTCTACTAACTTATCGGCCTTTTCATTACCGTTGCTACCAAAATGACCTGTTTAAGTGTGATCTTGTTATTTAGCCCCAGGTCTCTTTTCGAATTGCGAATAATAAAATGCTTGTGATAGTTTGACGTGCAACCTGTAGTGAAACATAAGTTTCAAATACTCGTTACTAAGCCACCTCCAACTTTGCTATTGTTCTGTTTGTCCATTACTTACTCTAACTATGATGAACTCAACACGTAATCTTGTTCTTAACTCGTTTCAAGACCCAGTTCAGCGTTTGAATTGATCATAATTCTTGGAACTTAATTGTAAAAGTTTTGATCAAAAAAGTATTAATTGAACAGTGAACATCTACTTTAATTAATTTACGTAACTATCGTGTAATAAAGAAAGAAGTGTCCACTGTAGTTGAAAAGTGATGTTTGAATGTAAAGTGTTTTTGAAAAGAATTTCACAAATAGGAAACATTAATTACCTATTGACCGTGCTTGAAATACAAATAATCTTTATCCTACCCTGCTAACAATTTATTTGGGGTCGGTATACTATATTTTGATCCGTATCACAATGTTTGTCCGGGATGAACTCCATGAATATTGTATTTTCACGCTCACACCAGTAATCTAGCCCAAGCCAAATATCATTTAGGACTTGTGCTATGGATACTAGATAACGGTTGAATAAGTATACATAATAATCTAGATATGTCATAAAAAAATAAATAAATATATAAACAACCGTGACTAAATATTCGTGTTCATCACATTTACATTTTCCACTACCAATATACAGACCACAGAACATATACAGAGTAATTGATTGTTAATTAGTGGCGGACCCATTTATGGGGATATAGAAGAGGACAGTACTTGTCGATTTCACTATGGGATGTACTATCCGTAAGCGAACCATTTTTGTGATATTAATTATTTTAGAATTTTATAAAGAAAAACGAAAAACATATCCGAACCGCCCAATTTCTAGGCAGTGTTACTGACCACACCAACACGACGGACGGCGCCTATTGTATTGTATCATCAACAGCTCATATAATATCCCCACCGAGGGGCTCGAGCCTACCCCACATTACGCCTTAGTCAATCACGCTGGCCAAGTGCGGGTTGGTCGACTTCACACACAACCTTAGAATTTCTTCATAGGTGTGTGCAGGTTTCCTCACGATGTTTTTCCTTCACCGTAAAAGCGTCGATCGTATTGTACAACCGTACAGAACTATACAGAAAGCTTAAATTTAATTTAACAAACTACTTTTCCATTGTTTCAGGGGAGACACTGATAGTGTGGTTCTGCCTGGACTACTTTTCGGACTTCCTCTATTTGGCGGACATCTTGTTCCATTTCCGGACGGGATATTTAGAAGATGGCGTCCTCCAGACAGACGCGGCGAAGCTTCGGGCGCACTACATGAACTCAACAACGTTTTACATCGACTGCCTCTGTCTTCTACCGCTGGACTTTTTATACCTCTCCATCGGATTCAATTCGATACTGCGATCGTTTCGACTTGTGAAAATCTACCGGTTCTGGGCGTTCATGGACCGGACGGAGCGGCACACGAACTATCCTAACTTGTTTAGATCGACCAGTTTAATTCATTATTTGTTAGTGATATTCCATTGGAACGGGTGCTTGTACCATATAATATATAAAAACAATGGGTTCGGTAGTAAAAATTGGGTGTACCAAGACACTGAAACTGCGGACGTTGTGAAACAGTATCTGCAAAGTTATTACTGGTGTACGTTGGCGCTCACCACGATAGGTAAGTGTTTTATTCGCATTTTAGTGTCTAAATTTAATTTAAAAAATGTTCTTTGTAAATTTTACGAATTTAATTTGCATGTGTTTAGGTTTCACATGACCAACCTCCCGTAACCACGATGGGACTGACCGACTAAGTTAGAAGCACTTTGTAAATTAAATTGCGATTCATTAATTTTGTATTAACAAATTAAGTTTTGTTTTATCATTTCTCGTTTAAATAGCGAATATGTTTTGGCGTGTATTAGCGATTGCGAATACCATTAATAATTATGATCTCCTTATAGGTGACTAAGAATACCTTAATTGTAGCGTTTACACACACTTTTAGCAACGATGCAAACCCGATACAAACGCTATTAGTGCATACCAACTTTTACCCTGGGAATGCAGCGCGTGTGTAGCGATGCAGGTGCATGGTCAAAATCACACTACCAAAGTCAAAGTGTATAAAGGGCCTTAGTTCAAAAACTCCGCGCTATACCTAAAACATATAGTATACCTACGCAAAGGACTTTAATTGACTTATTAACATAATTATCTACTGTACAATTTTAGTGTTGAATAACTATTTTCACTCGACATTGGTTAAATGTTTAATGCGAAGCCATAATGAAGGTAACCGGTACACCAGTACGGACCGCTGGAAGTACCGGGCTAACTCGTCAAATGGTGACTGTGAAACTCGCGAGCTCGCGCGAGTCGTTAATGTAACAGTTAGCTACAGAAACTCTTTAATAAATTGAATATGGGTAAATGTTTATGCCGGCTTTAGTTTAACATAAAACTAAAGATATTTTTTGTGATAGTTTATACTTTAATAATTTTATCTTCGTAATTTTGGTGGGTGGTAGGTTCGAGGTTATTTTTACACAAAAGTTAAAAAACATCATAATTCTATTTATCTAAGTGACTACAGGATATTAAGCCATCAGGTTAACCGTTACGCTGTTACTTGACCTGATGGTCCTCCGGCCATTTAATTGTAATTCGTTTTTATTTGACTGTACTATAAATGTGCGCACGAGTTGACGACAAAAATATAATTTTAGACTCCGGTAACTGCACCTCAAAAAACTATTTTCAAACAGCGGTTAACGCACTGCCGCTATATTACGTAAAATCGGAAGGTGCCAACTCGCGCGCGCTCGCGAGTTTCATCAGTTGCCACTTAACGAACAAGTCCAGAGACGGTTATTCTCACGGAACCAAGGCTTTACCAATTTTTGTTGCTACGATGTGGTGTGGTTGTGGTACGTGTACCTAAATACCCCCAATACTTTTATATGACATTATCAGACTGCATATCTGAATATCCCAAAGCCGTTAATTTAAAAAAGAAAAGAAGAAGTACTCTGTTTTAAATTTTAAACGCTAGTATATCCTGCTACAAATTTACTGTACATCCATTATAAATGATCGAAGCTGTACATACTACTAAAGTATACAATTTGAAAGTGGAACAGCAAAATCTTGAGCTAAATTTAGTTTCCAGTTAGAACGGCTGGATACAAAGTGGTGTTAGAAGTAGTACCCCGAGGATTGCTAGCTCGTTCTCGACCAATCGGAAAACCGACCGCGTGTCTGAGACGTCGCATTCACGAGGAGCCAACCAATCAATACATTCGGTTTGTGAGTAAATAACGTTTTACCCTGTTAGTTTTGCTGTCGGCTAGTTGAAACTTTTAACATTGTTTGTTATAGGAAATAAGTCGAAAGTGGCTGCTGCAATTTTAAAATTGGACGATTGAACGCCGAAAGACTTTTGTTTTGCAGTGTATCATTTAGAATCTTTATAGAATTGCTTCACTATATTTGGATAATTTAATTCTTCTTGGAAATTTAATTTCCTAACAAGCTCTGTTCGTTGCATCTGTGCTTTTTATTTTATACTTCTTGGAAAATAAGTTTCTTTATAAAATTGCTATAATTTTCGAACAATTAAAGACGTAATCTCAGATATGTCCAAGTTTTCCTTTCTTCACCATGTGTGTGTATTGATAGACGTCAGGACGAATCAATGATTATAATATATCCTCACGCTCAAACCAATTATCTAGCCCAAAATAAGCCAGAACTTGTGTTATGGATACTACATAGGTAAGGAGAATTTTATTATAGGTAGATACTTTTATGTATAATCTTTAAAAGTAATTTTATATTAAGTAAGTTAAGTAATATATTTTTTACAAATAAACTTAAATTTATAAACAACCATGACTCGTCAAAGAATATTTGTGTTCGTCACAAACATTTTCTGCTACCAGGACCACTTAAGGTGTAGGCAGCGATACTAACCACTCCGTCATCCTGATAGTGAGAGGAAATGGAGTGGCAATGCGAAGATAACTGATGCAAGAGACACTACGCGGCGCACTATCCATCATATATGACGTTGCCTGCAAGGTACCTACATCGACGGTCGCTGTATCAAAAACGCTCATCAATGTTCAAAGGAGTCACGAGCCGAATTTTGATGGAAACAAAAACTGCATCATTGGATTTTTGAAAAAAATAATGATCATCGCTTTGATTATCGCTTCAATCATGGCAATAAGAAATGTTTTATTAAAATTTAACATTTTCCATTAGTTTCCCGTATATTATGACTTCCCAGAAATCGACCCTTCTTTACAACACTATCGAATGGTGTAATAATACAGGCTGTGTTTTTTTTTCAAAATCATTGTGTTCGATACTTGAATTCGATACGTTCGATACTTTATATAGGATTATATATTTTTCAAAAATTCAATGATGCAGTTTTTGTTATCATCAAAATCGGGCTCGCGACTCATTTGAGCAATTTTCGATATTCCTTATAGTTTAGGATTTGGCCCTGAAGACCCACTTGAAAAATTCATTCTGTATAGTATTTTATATCGATGGTATGGTTGTCAAAGCGCATAGATCGTTTAGGTTAAGTCCAAACTATGATCCAGCGCGGGAATCGAGCATGTCGCGGTAGCGGCCGGTACACCAGAAAATTCGAGGACACTTCATAACATTCCAAGTCAAGCTTATTGCAGAAAAAAATGAGCACATGCTTCCTCGCCAATTTAGTATGAAATATTTCCAGTTCCGTCCCAAGTCTGTTGTGTTGATTTAGTGGTGTTGTTTTTGTCGTATCTGTGAAAAAGCTCTCTTAGCAGGAATGGGGAACCCGTATTTGTGTCTACGCTTTGCAAAGCATACGCGCTATTGTGTAGTATAATAAAAAAAAGTTTCAGGCAAGGGCTTTTGAAGATGGCAACAAATAGATATTGATCGTCTTGTCTTCCTATGTGCTGTATTTAGGATGCAAATAACCAGTATTTCGTTTTACTGAGCTAAAAATGTTAGGTTCAGACTAACTCGATCTTAAGATAGGACATTTAAGCTACCTTTTTTGTAAAAAAAGGTAGCGTTTTTGGGCAGTAAATATTTCAAAAATTCAGCATTAACATTGTCTGAGTAGAATGGAAGAGCAATTCAAAGGTTACGTTACTTGTATACCAGCATACAATGTAATAAAATATACTATCGTATTACTGCTGAATACGAAATTAGTTGCATTACACCCAATTTCCGTCCGACTCAGCAAACACAAACTACGGAAGTTACTATCGAATGTACTATTCAAATTGTCCCGACTGTCCACTGTTTTGTTGTTGTAGAATGCAGCTATAATGCCAATCTGAGACTTCATGCCTTCTTCTGTGGGGTTTATAAATAAGTAGGTATTTTTTAGGTTCTATTTTAGATTTGGTAGGTTTCAGAACTTGCTGTAAGTAATTATTTGTTAAGCCATGTGATGCCGCCAGAGTAGAGTAGCATCACCCCACATCCTCCAATGGGTGTCGTAGAAGGCGACTAATGAATCAGCAATGGGTTATTGATTACCTTATACTCCGTCTACCAATCCGCATTGGGCAAGCGTGGTGGACTACTGCCTAGAACTCCTTCGATGACAAGGAGAGGCCTTTGTGTCCAAGCAGTGGGTCAAATTATAAAGGTTATGATGAATATGTATCAAAATATTACAGACTGTATCATTCATTACAGGTTGCGCACTGTAATTCTCGGTTCTCTTTACTCACTGATGTAAACAAATGTTCGAATTTGTAACGTTACATCACGAATGCTCCCGGTGAGGGAGCACTTTACATAAACAAACACCTTGGTATGAATTTGGATCAGAAAAGAGTCCTTTTAATAATATCAGTGTCCACATTCGACGTCACAAGTAGGTTCAATTTTAATTAATGTAAAGTAGATTTAGAAATGGTAAAGTATTGTCAAAGTATTAATTTAATATCTACACGAGGGTGGATCACGATGTCTTTATAATTCCATAATGATGCACATAATTTAATTGTTGGTAGGATCCGGATATTTTTTATGATGAAGCGTAGAGGTATATTTTGTAAAACGTGACTTTATCGGCAAACAGTAACTGGGTAAAGCTTAAACTACACATCTTATCCTATGTTTATACGCACTTTAAGGTCATAGCAATTGATGATGAAGCGACAGATGCCATGTGCGAACTTGTTAAGGTATAGGTACGCACAGTTTACACAACGATAATGCCACCACCTGGCGCAAATTAGAAAGAAAAAAATTCAAAAGAAGAGACATGTGGCGTATGGCATGTGACGTGTAGCGTGTGTCGTGGCGCTGACATTTTTACGTCGCTCATAAACTAAAACTTAACTGAAGTGGCGCTCGATGTGATATGTCGGCAATATAAGTTGGATTTCCTTGCGAAAACATCGACGTGCTTCTTGTGCAAGATTAGACGCGCGCCATTTAGTGACGGTTGTGGGCGCATCTCCTATTGGCGGTGGCGCACCATCAAGTGGCGTGTTGTGTCTCCTGGAGGCGAATTCTCTTTATGACAAAAACGACTCTATGCTACGTAGTATTAGGTTTATTTTGTGTTATTTGACTATTTGCCACCGCCATACGTCCGCGCCACGTCTTTTCTCTATAAACCGTGTCTAAGGAGGTTTGAATAATATGCTAGAGGAGCCACTATGGTCCTCATCTTCTCAAAATCCCGGTGATACTGTAAAAAGTGAAAATATGGCGTTAAATGCGCATCAAACACTCAATGATTATAATAAAACACGTCAAAGTACCACTTCGCATCAAAAACAGATATAAGAACCACGTTTACTCACTAAAAAGGCGACTACAATTAAAAGGGAGTAGACCCAATCTTATTAATTGCAAAACAAATATTTGGGCGCTCACGGCGCGGTGGGAGTTTAATTCGACCGTGACCTTAACAACCCACTTCAGTTCCTACGGAAAAAGAAACAAAGGCGAAAGTTGTTTGTGTATATTTTTAGACGCTAACGATAAGTGTTCTTAAAGCGCGGTGTCACATTCATAAACATTATTACGAGGTACCTGAATTTAATATTTTTGTTATATAATTCCGAAATAATGAGCGAAATTTCGAAGTTTGAAGTTGACCGCATTACTAAAATAAAAGACCGACTTCGGTTGGATTAAATATAAATGAACGAAAGAATATCGAATTTATTCCGCATGAAAAAATAAATATCTGCTTTTAGTTAACCTCCAGTCAGCGGGTATTAATGGTGCATTAATGGCCGATACATTTAATTTGGCTTAAGCTAAGCGTTTCTATTAATGTACTATTCATCCCCAAAGAAATCAATCTTCTACCATACATACTTCTATAGAAATGTGGTTGTAAAGAACCTACGAAAACAGGGGTCCCGCTGAGTGCACATTACTTACCTACCCATAAGATTGCAATGTGTATGTGTTTTCAATATATAAATATAGGCAGTTGTATTAGGGGCTATTTTGCCAAATATACATAAGTGTGCATGAGCGACAGGTTATCACATTTTCTTTATATACCAAATATCCACATCAGGACAGGGTTAACACTCAAGTGTTTGATTAACACTTGAGTGTTAACCTAATCATATTATGGAGTTAACCCATACAAAATATGGGATTAACCCCATAATGCGTGTCATTATGGACATTAGCATTTAGTGTTTGATTAACACTTGAGTGTTAACCCAAAAATATTATGGTGTTAAACCATACAAAATATAGGATTAACCCCTTAATACGTGTCATTATGGGCATTATGGCTTAATTTGTAATCAATAATATTCTAGTCTAGTTTTTGGAGTCTATGGATCGAGTGGCGATCGTATCGCGTGCGACAGGCAATCGAAATTTTGCTTTCGAAGTGATTCCACTGTAACTCTACATAACAAGAAAAAGTATACACTTTGTCCTAACACTATTTGTTACAAATTGTAAAGATTAACACTTTTATAAGGGCTAACTATAACACTATCACAGATATTTCACCCTTATTTTTAAAATTAGGTTTTATAATTATTTATTGGGTTAACAGAAAGCAAAGCTTTTTCCACTAATAAGGCGATATCTTCCCTGATCCGCACAAGCCGATTTGATAACTGTTTTACAATGCGAACATCTAAGAAGTATAACTCGTTGCCGACTCTACTTTTGTACCTTAAGGTTAACTTTGCGCTAAAAATAAAGTTGACCAATCAACATGGAGATATGCTGCGCTGTGCTATGCTATGGCGCAAAGAAACTTTTGCTGCGATGCGTTTTGTGAGGCTAGGTTTTGTTTAATTAAATCATAGAAATTAGACGAACACAGCATAACTCACTATTGATTGTTTATCCTGAATAGGTTACTTCTAGGCAAGTGATTTAGACTAGTTTTCTTCTCTAGTAGCAAAATTTGCTGATTGAAGTGTTGTAATAAATATTCCAAAAGTTAAGCAATCTTCTTAAAATCAAGCGGTTAGGTAATGGATCCATGATCGACTATTGCATTACCAATGAAGTAACTGAATAGATTATTAGACATTGGTTTACCCTCAGATTCCGTCCGAAATAATAGTCTTATTAGAAAGCTTTAAGTGTTTCTTTTTTACTTAGAAATCCCTAACTTGCTAAGAGCTTATGTCAATCGTAAACCATAAAAAAACTGAAAAATATATCAGTTTCGATATTCGTTGTATAAGCTATTGTGAATACTGTTAATTAAACATTGAATATATTACAAACATTATAGCTATTTATTAATTATAAATTAGCAGTTGCCAGTCGCTTCTCTCGCGTTAATGTAGTTTATCAAAAACTCATTATAAGACACAGAGCACAATGGTGCTAGGAAACTAAGACACATTAATACGTAAATGATACGTCTATTTTTTACGACCAAACCTGCATATAATATTTAATAGTTTGCAGAGAAAATGAAATATAAAATTATAATAAAGCAATAAAACGTAATCTGTGTCGTATAGTTTAACGACTTTTATACTACCTTGCAATAACGGATACCCCCATAACCCATGGTGATGTTGTTGCTGTCCACGAGAAAAATCTAAGTAACATAAGAATATTTTTTTAATATTATAATTATAATTTATTTTAGTCTGAGAAAGAATTAATATGCCTACCTACGCCTAGAAACAAAACTTGAAAGCTAACTTGATAACATTATTATGTATCACCGATCTTCAAAGAAATCCCGTCCCCAAAAAGACGTTATAATTATTGTAATGAAATAATAATTTGCTATTCCAAGATTTTATATTTATTTCCAATTTATCTGGTTTACTTTTGTATATATTTTGCCTATGGCAACATTGTTGTTCTTTCCTTCCTCCAAAACCCGCGACTATGAGCGAGCGTTTTCAATAACTTTTCAAAAAGTTTTAATTTTACTATGTATAAAAACTGCCTTGTTATTTCTGCAACAGGTAGCGCAAGCAAGAACGCTGTAGATAACCCAGCAATATGGCATATGATAACGAATTTCGATATCTTATCGTTATGAAACAATTGCTACTTGTCTAAGCTCCCACTTGAGAAATGAATAAAGGCTGTTACGAAAACGCACCTCGTTTATACTTGAAAACGAAAATTCGAGGAAAATTCCGGTTTTCTTCCGTTGAAAACATTTTTTTATCGAAAAGTTTGAGATCGTATCGTTTGGGAATACCGCTGGCGACAGTTGGTTCCAAGCTTGTGGTTTGCGGCAGAAAATTGCGCACAAATCGCACGGTTGTGGACAACCAGGCATCAAGACCATGGAGATGGATTGGATGGACGTCTCGAGGTACGACGGATTTTACGTGATAACGTCATACACAAGGCGAACGGACCTCTCTATCGTTTGTTCCGTGCTTGCACGCTCGGCTCAGGCGGAACGTGATAATGAGTGCTTTTTCGTGCATGCAGCCGACGTTCATCGATTTATAACACGTCACTATCATATCAAAAATAATAATATAAAAGCATAATAATATTATTTAAGTAAAATAAGCACGGTTTGTGACGCATCATTTGGAGTAAAATAATTATTTTTCCCGAAACGGTGCCAGTTAGCCATAGTCAACTCCCGTGGATAGGATTTATAAACTAGTGAGGTAGGGCACAGTTATCCGCCGCTTTTAATTGGACTATGAGATACTTTGATTCGTTATGTCGGGTTACATGTTGCATAATGTATTCCCTGAATGCCTATTATTGACGAGTAGCTGCCAAGGTTCCTAGTGTATTATTTTAATCCCAACAGCAAAGACCCGGCATCTTAGGCGAAATTTGAAGTGAGTGTGTGAACTGCGATAACGAGCACATTGTACCTGTTATTTCGTCTCAAAAACAAATAGGATTAAGAGATTATTGTAGGTGTCTAACGATGGAAGCATGTGCAGAGCTTGTTGATAGCAAACAGCTACGTTAGCAAGTGCTTTTTTAGGGTTCCGTACTTCAAAAGGAAAAAATGGAACCCTTATAGCATCACTTCGTTCGTGTATCTGCCAAGATCCTTTATCTCGGGAACGAGTGGAGGTAAATCACACTTCTTAGTTTAGCAAAAAAAAAACAGCCGTTTATGCCGCAAAAACGTATAATTCGAAACTCTCAAGGGAATCAAAATTCATAGGGTTAGTATAGTATGGAGGTATAGAGCATTCCCGTTGACCTAGAACTATGAAATTTGGCAAGTAATATCGTCTTATACCACAGAAACAGGAAAAACTCTGAAAACTATACATTTGTAATTAAATCATAAAAAATATAGTCGTTATTTAAAATACGTATACAAACATCGAGGTTTGCCTTTATCTCGAGAACGCATGGAGGTATCGTGTTAAAATTAAAATCTTCTCATGTCTACAGTCCCTTGATGCTGAGAAAAAATCAAACTTCTAAGTTAACGCAAAAAAAAATACGGCCGTTTATGCCGCAAAAAATACAAATTTGTACCGAACCCTCGGTAGGCGAGTCCTGCGAGTTGGACTCGCCTACCGAGGGTTCGGTACAAATTTGTATCGTCCTTGTCCGGTTTTTTTAATTAGGAAGTCACTAAATAATGCGCTCCCAATCCTGACTTATCTCTTACTATTTGGAGCTCTGGTAGTGACTCTCTTTTGCAACGACAAACATAGTATTAAAAAAGGGAATGAACTTTTCTTAGCAAAGCGTGAGAGGACGGGGATTTTACAATCCAACGGGGGGTAGACAAATGGCTCAGGTAGCCACGTGTATTGGCATGTGCTGCATTGCACTTATTTATTTATTTGGTAAGATAAACATAACAGGTTACAGTCATAAATATACACTTGCGAGCAGTAAAATTGACTCACCTCGTAAGTTTCGTTTCTTAATATTTCGGTATATAAAAATAAGATTAGATAAACAAAACCTGTAAATATAATTTGAATGTATATTTCATAAGCTTTATTTAATCTACTCTTAACATCGATAAACGAAGTATTGGTGACAATAGACTCATTTCTTCGGAAACCCTGGTTTCACATTTTTACGTCATACGCCATTTCTGTGACTATGCAGAGTGTTTATAGTTAATTGAATCATTGTTTATTGAATAATTGATTAATCTTACAGATTTATTGACCCTTAAAATTCAGCTGATTTTCCCAAAAATTTTAGCTCTTTTAACTGTATATTGTTTTCAATTTGTAAAATCGATAAACCAAAATCTATCATAGTAAAAACTGGTCTAATGTAAGTTTAGGTTCTTGTTTAACACACGGGGTTAAAAATTATTATTTACTAATTGTAGATTTTGATTAGGGAGTTCTAAACCAAAGCGTACCGGTGAGTCGATTTCATTGCACGTGAGTGTAAATACATTGATATAAAAAAGAACTTAAAACAAGTTCGAAACACTTAACAAGTGCATACTAAATTTTAAGATATATAATATAGCAGCTTTAGGTTTTTTATATTTTTAAAATGGTTAATTATCAGAAGAAAAAACCATTGGAACGTGAGCGGTACTTCTGCATTTATCCATGCTCTGCATGATAAGAAGAGTCGTTCTATGCTTGAGGGTTCCAGGTGAAGTTTCATTCCATCTTCGACCTTATCGTCACTTAACATCATGTGAGAAAAAAGCTAATATCCCTAGTCAACAATAAGGAAAAAGCAGATAAGTATAATTTGGATTTCAAAATTGCATGGGTTTTGTTCCTCCTCAATTCCTCCCATGGAAATTTTTCGTGAAGGTTTCTTACATCACGACTATACGACCAGTCGTTAAGGCCTATTACTATGTAAATTGTCAATTGCCATCGGATTTTATCGAGGGGTCGTTAGAAGAGCAGGTTGTTGAGAGGTTGAACGCCCCATATTTTGTAAATGACATTGAATACTTTCCGAGATAGATATCTGTTGTTACGAACGTGGCTGAATAATTTGGGAAAGTATACAGTAATCTCATTATTAGTTACACAATTACTAGTGTGTAATCAGCCTCATTTAGTTAAACAAACCTAATGAATAAAATGTTCTAGATTCTATCTTACCACCTAGACCACTGTAATCAGATCCAAAGGCCCTGGTATTTAGTTGCCAGGGGGGTGTAAGTGTGATTGGTTTGGTTGGCCTACTTCGAAGTCACCCTGGCTAGCTACCGCCATTTCATATCTAAGTCACCAGCCAGCAATGCCAGTTACACAAACAATTACTAAACGGTAATTGTTTCTCTAACTGGCATTGCTGGCGTGGTTGCCCCAAGATGGGCGCTCCAATTTTGATTTGATAGCGTTCCCGACGTCTCTTAAAGATCAGAACTTACACACGATCCCGTTCGTAATCCCATGAGGGGTTCAGCAGAACCTTGGGTAACATTCTGTTATACATAAAGCCACATCTGGCAGTATGAACGATGCAGTGCCTCCTGATAGTGACAGGTTGCCAGCCTGTCACCTACATAAAAGGGGCACCAAACCCAAAAAGTAACAATTCTGAACTTAAACAGTCTAACTCAAAACCCAACAACCAGGAAAGATGTTACACTCGAAATCATCCCAGCAATCCGTGTACAGAAAATGAATCGGGAAAAAGGCATTAACTTTACACTCGTATATAAAATTCTTCTGTTTGTGTATTTGAAACTGAACTCCTAAAGGGTATTATCCATTTTGATGAAATTTGTATATTCTCAAGCAGATTTGCGAATGGTTTAGATTCACAATTCAATCTGATATTAAATTTTTAGTTTTGTTTTTAAACAGTGCAACGTCTGTCGGACCGCTATTTAATAATATTAATGTACATGTTTGGGTGTGTGCGTCCATTACCTACACGACAGCGGTTCAAAGATTTTATCATTATTATTATTAGCCATTTTACCATTATTAGCCATATTCCCTTTATTATTATTGTTATATATTTTCATTAAGTCTTTGGATGCACTTTTTCTCTCTTTTTATTATAATTGTATACATCTTTATTAATATTTTATTACTATTTGTTAGCACTTTTTTACATTTTTAGGTATATTTTATTATTGGTTTGGACAAAGGCCTCCTCCAAACTCCGCGACGCGATCCTGTCAGTTACAACCCGTGTTCATGTGATGTGTGCTGCCTGGTTGTGGATCTTTCCGTCGTCGCCACGGTCGACCCTTCTACCGGCGCCCTTGCCTCGTATAATCTGTAACTCCACCGGTCATCTGTCATTCTGGCTACGAAGCCTGCCCGTCTCAGAAAAGGTTCAAAGCTTTAGGTAAATAACATTTGGTGCATTGGTCGATCATTAGCCTTAATTGAGACATCTGACACTTTTTATCCCGTAATATGTTCCTGTGGAATTAATTCACTGCTTCAAAGGAAAATTATTACCACGCGGGCGAAGCTAGCGGAAAAACTTCTACATCATTATATTACAAGTCCTGTCCACAGGTAAAAGTAGACAAACACAATTTATTATTATACTTGCCCTATATTTTGGTAATCTGGGTAAAATATTAAAAAACGTTTAAGGTATCGATAAACGGAGAAGAGGGTAAAAATAGTGCTGGGAACATCTCGACTGAAGGACTATCGACTTGAGTATCTAGTAGAGCTTGTTTATCGTTCGTCGACAGCGACTGCGCAGAATAAACAGGGCAAAAGTCAAGTTCGTATAATTATTATACTCATTCGTTTAATATATTTTATAAATTAATTTTCAATCAGGCTCAGCTGAGGATTTTAAAAACACGACATTCTTTCAAAGTTATTTAAAAAACGAATTTTGGAAAAAGGAAAACAAACAGATATTATTTTTTTTACTATGTTAAAAACGTTTTGGTAGTAAAACGTTTTCTTCGTTTTTATGCTCCCGTACTAGCTTTTATAGCTCTTATTTGGTAGAAGGTAAAAACCAGAAGGTAGTTTTAAAACATTGATAGGATATATAAAAATAGGCTAGTGTTACAAAGAACATAGTTTTTCAATAACACTTTTACTTCAGAACTGGACAGCAATTCTCATGCCTTTGAAACAGTCTCGAATTCGAGATGTTTTAATGGCGATGAAAAACGAGCTATTCTGAAAATCTTTCGAATTTTTTCGAAGGAAAGCCATTCGAATTGCTTCGAATGGTTAGTAGCGGTCGAGACGTAGATTTCGAATTCGAACCACTGTAATTATTATCTGTAATTTCTAGTCTTAAACGTCGAAAGCTGCATATGGAACATAAACTTCCATTAACACAGTTTTTTTTTGAGATTTTATTGTAATTTGTATCTTTAGTTTACTTGTTGATTTTTATTAATTAACTAAATATTTTTATTTAGAAAAGCAGTTTCTAAAAGAGGAATTATGCACTTTATGATATTTTTCTATACTTACTAATTACTATAAGATATGTAATTATTCTTTAAAACCTGTAAAATAGATTAAAAAACTTTCAGAACATTTTGTAAGAGGTATTTATGTTGTCGCAACCGTTTTAAAACCGGTTAAAGGAACGGAACGCATCGTGACCTCTGAAATGGCAACATTTCACACAAAAATCTCTAAGTAATTCGATTAGTAGAGAGCAATAGAGAGAATAGGACATTCGAAAAAACAATCTCGATTTACGAGATTTAATGGCCGAATAAGGATTCGAATAGTAAACTCGAATTCGAGAGTATTTCGAAGGAAACAAGAATTGCGTCCCTGTTTTCAATATGGGGCGACGACGGGGACTCGATCGGTCGCCCGATAAGTCTGCGACTATGTTTAGTCTGACAACCAATCTCTCAGTAATAGCATTTCAATAACCAATATTGGAGATTAGGGTTGGCTTAATAATTTGATAACATTATTTCTAAACATTCAAATTTTGATATAAAATTGCCTCTAAAACTTAATGAAATTCTGTTTTTTGGGGTGAGTTATTTCGTTGTTTAATCCATTATAATTGAATTTGGAGATCAATTTCCAGGCACGGATCTTGTGTTATAAATATTTAATTTTTTATGTTATTTAGTGGCTGTAAAGCATATGGCCTGCCTGGTGGTACGTAGTCACCGTAGCGTATAAACGCTTGCAACACTATCGTGACCACAGAACTGATAGAAGAGGTTAGAAGTCGTATCAAGCGATGTTAATACCAGAGCCAGTGTCGCCACACGCGACTTATTATTTTTTTCAATTTAACAGTGTATTTGTACTTACCGGTGAATAGAAATGTCTCCATTAGTAGGATTATGAGTCTTACTTTGCTTCCTGCCAGTCAAAATAGCACAAGACGATGTTTTAGATTTACTTTTTAAATATTTTTCCTCTTCGAAAAGGATCGAATATGAGTGTTTACTCATAACCAGCAGCGCGCGCGCCCCGCTTACTTACGACTTCTAACCTCTTTTATTTGTTCTGTGGTGACAGTCGTGCGGTGACGTGACTGTGCACTTCTGTAAGGTAGGAAGCACTCACCAGTTTGGGCGGTCCAAAATCGAGCGGCTAATCCGCTGTGTCCTGATCATTCTTGACAAAAATATTTTGTTTACCTACTATCCCCTGGTTGATTAATTAGTGACTTTCTATAACAATGCCAAAGGTTGTAAGTGTAAATCTCTGAAGGGCAATTAGTTAACACTATTAGTCTTACAACCCGTATTCACAAACGTTACTATGAGATCTCTCGACTCTTGGATAAGAAACGAACCAATGACAGAGCTCTATTCAACGCAATAACATTGAATAGAGCTCTTTTTTTTCAAGTTTTTATGAACTCTGTGATTGGTTCGTTTCTTAACCAAGAGTCGAGAGATCTCATAGTAATGTATGTGAATACGGGTGTTAGTATTATACTTCTATACGTAGCCGCGTGATGCCGGCAGAGTAGAATAGCATCAGCCCATATCATCCAATGGGTGTCGTAGAAGGTGACTAAGGAATCAGCATAAGGGGTATTCATCACCTTATACTCCGTCCACCACTCCGCATTGGGCAAGCGGACTACTGCCTAAACCTCTTTCGATGACAAGGAGAGGCCTTGTGTCCCAGCAGTGGGTTGAACTATAAAGGCTGTTATGATGATTATTCTTCAATAGACTGTGGTATTATCATTCGTTATATAGATTCCCGAACTGCTGAGATGATTTTGAGTGTAAAAAACTGTCCTGGCTCTTGGCTTTTGTTTGTTTGTTTAATAATATTTGGGTTTGGAGCCCCTTTTAAGTAGGTGACAGGCTGGCTACTTGTCGCTATTTGGAGGCTCTGCATGGACTATACTGCCAGATGTGAACTTATGTGTAACGAAATGTTACCTAAGGCTCTGCTCTATGTAATAATCTGTGATGATAAGGAAAATGGAGGGACGTAAAAGCTGTAAAAACTTTTGCAAAGTAATTGATTATTATGACATATTGAAATATTTATGGATGTATATAATTTTTTTCGTAATTATGATTTATTGAATTATCCTCCTTTTCCTAAATTGCTCAGTAATATTACAGTAATTTTTGGCAAATTTGAATTGGAATGTAGCATTGAACGTAATCATATTACGTTTTTATGAGCCAATAAATTATTGTAAGTATTCGTATTCAAATGTAATGGAGCATTAGAGACTATGGAGACTTCTAATTAAAAAAAGGTGAAAAAATATTACCTAAACAGTTTAAGTTATTAATTGATTCAGCGAATGTATATTTTTTATATTATTTAAAAGTCTGGCAAACGAGTATTTGACTAACAAGCGGGCTCTATGGTCATTAGTACCATTGGATCCACGTCCGGAAGCCTTCTCGTGGCGGACCCTACTAACGTGGTGGGGAAACTTTCTCGGCGGGTGTGTGGCTTTTGATGTCAAGTGTCCCTTGGCATTCGAAGTCACATGCCATCATCGAGTTGTTTTTCGCGGTCCGATGGCTGCTCCCGGAGTCCTCGTCAGGGGTACGCGCCAGATCGAGCCGTCGGCGAGGAGGCGTCCTATAAGGCCGGTGTCGGCCAGCGGTCCACAGGCGCTGGCGTCAGTCGGTAGCTCCTGTGGGCTGCTGGCCACCAATTGGTGCACAAGGAGTGCCTAGACGGGCAGCGTTGGGACGGTCTCGGTGTAGTTGCGCTCACGTGCGCATCCTCGCCGCTATAGTGCACTGCAAGTCAGGCCGGGGAGGATGTTTAGTGGGTATGGAGGGAACGCCTTTACCTCGAGTCCCACATATCCCCTGCGGTTAGCACCACCCCGCAGGGACGATGCGTAAATGCATTTGACCTCCCCGACAAAAAAAAAAACTACATATACACTTGGCAGAAAAAAAACTGGGTCACCTGATACATATTTCTTCAATTTCTCGAAAACTATATATTTGCGTATAAAAAATTAGAATTGCTATTAGAATTGCAAGTTAAATTAACTTTCTAAAAATAACAATTATGTGTACAAAGGCCTAGTTTTTCAGATTCACTCAATTAATTTAGCTCAATAGACATGGAGCGCCGTGGGTAGTCACTCGCATTTATGAATTATCAAGTTTATTTTTAATAAGCTTTGCTGTCGAAAAACCATATTTTTGTAGGGTTGTATTGGTGACAAATAATAAGACTAGGTATATTTTTATAAGTTGTGGCAACACTCCATTCAGCTTACCGCCACTGTACACTTGGCAAACTTCTTCCTACACTGCTTCAAATATATTTGGAGTAATTGTAGCGCTTATATTTTTACTTTCCATTCATTTCTAACAGTTGTATTTATTATGAAAAAGTTATGGTAAAAAAAATAAAAATAAAATTCACATTATTTTTGAAGTTGCTAAAGAAACTAATTCATTGCGTGTATTTCACGGCTTTTATTTTAGATCGGTAATAAACCCCGCTTTGAAATAATTACTTACAGCTTTCTCTGTTTTCCTGTGGAAAATTTGGATGAAATTTTTATGGTATACTTATTTATTTTATGTGCAGAGACGTGTCGTTTGGTGTAATAAAATTCTGTGATGAGCTTCTGTTCTTTGTGGTTAAGGTGCTCATAATCACAGCCATTTTATGTAATGATAATCGTTATTCGTTCCATGTCAGGGCACATGATGACATCACAATCCCGCAGGGCGTTATTCCAACATGTGTAAGGGAAAATCACCCATTATGGAACCTCCATAATTGCAATACGCGTTTGATTTTTTCACAGATTTTCCTTACAAGTTCGTGAAATCTCGTCCACTTATCCAATGTTATGAGAGAATCTATCGTCTATTATGAAATTCCTTTTCGTTCTTTTTCCTCTAGTAGTAGCTCGGTGCTATAAGAGGCATCAGCCCCAGTAATCTTCAGTGGTTCAACAAACTAACGACAACCAGGGCAGACGGGCGCGCCGAGCCGAGTCGAATCGAATCGCAGAAAGTCGCTTCCTTTAAATTTACTATGAAACTGCGTCCATTAGCGGCGCGCCGAATCGAATCGACCGAGCGAATAAATGCGATTCAGCGCGTTGCTGCTGTAGTCGATGATAGGCTTTATAGGTCACAGCACATGTATCAAATCGGAAAGGGATTGTCATCATCGTATCTCCTCTTTTCTCTTATAATTCGATTACTGCTGGGACACACGGCCTCGCCTTGTCACCGAAGGAGGTTTAGGTAGTAGTCCACTTCGCTTGCCCAAGGCGGATTGGTGGATGGAGTAAAAGGTGATCAATACCCCCCTTTGCTGATCCACTAGTCGCCTTCTACGACACCCAGAATAATATGGGGTGATGCTATTCTACTTTGCCGGCATCACCTGTGTATGCGCTCTAGGGCTCTCGTAAATCGAGATTATTTTTTCGAATGTATGTTCGAGTGTATACGAAATAATTCTCATCACTAATCGCATTACTTCGCGAGTTTGTGTGAAATTTTGCCATTTGAGAACATAATCACGTTACGATGCGTTCCGCTCTACACATTTCATCCGGTTTTAAAACGGTTTCAACAACATACCACTTACAAAATGTTCTGAAAGTTTTTAAATCTATTTTACATTTTTTTTAATAATTACATAATTTTATAGTAATTAGCTATGGGAAAAATATCATAAATACTCACTCATTTTTATTGATCTACAAACGTTAGTAGGTAATCAAAGAACGCGTACAAAAAGCTTTATAAATTAATTAAAATCAACAAATAAACTAAGTATTACAGTTAAATCACAAAATAACTGTGTGTATGGTAAGTAAGTAGGTAGGTACTTATGTACTGCATGCAGCTTTTTGACGTTTAAGGTCACAGAATAATAATCATGGTGGTTCGAATTCGAAATCTGTCTCTACCGCTACCAACCACTCGAAGCAATTCGAATGGCTTCCCTTTGAGAAAAGTCGATCTCGAGATTTGCAGAATAGCTCAACGACTGTCAAAATCAATTAAAGTTCGGATTCGAGACTGTTTCGAAGGCATGAGAATTGCGTCCCTGAATAGAAACAAAATGATGCACTCAGAAAGCTTTCATTTATTTACTTGTACTTTGTAAAAAATCTGTGTGTATGTCCAAAATGAAAACTCGGCGAGCTGGCCAGGAAGGGGCCTAACTTATCGTTGTCTCAGCATAACCGGGTAAAATGTTTCATTATGACGCTCATTATGTTTAACGATCACCATTGGGCGTTCCATTTCAGAGCATTCGACATTAGGGCCGTGACACATTTTTACTCCTGATTTTGGATCTATAAATAACTTCCAGGCACTTAGATTATACTAATTTATTATATAAAAGTACTAATACATACATACATTTACTATAAATACATACAATTACAAACTACATACATACATGATTACATATTACATAATACATACATAATTATACCTACATAAAACAGTTATAGTAATAAATAGTGTTCCTTTAATAGTTTCCTAAACGTATTCAAGGATTGTGCTCGTCTTATTTCCTTAATAAACTATTACTTAATAAAGTAAAAGTGTTTGAATATTCGATAGACGGACATTTTTTCTTTTCCTTAAATTATTGAGCTGTAAAGCGAACATGTGATAACGTGTCTACATTGTTTAAGAATAGTTTTCAAAGAATAGATATGTCGTGGCCCGATTGTAAAATTGGTCAGATCATGAAATGTGCGGCATATCATGAAATGCTACTGCACCATAAAAATCTCGACCACTAGTCGAGAAGCCCATTATCTAAAAATCATGTGATCAATAGGTTCAAGGTTATTTTTTTATGACCAAGCGGAGTCTACTGGTTGTGAGAGAGTCTAATCTACGTATCTGTGTGATTTGTAGGAAGACGATATGCCCAAGCATTTCATGATCTGACCAATTATACGGTCGGGCCACGACAGATATACAGGGGCCGATTCCATTTATTTTGTGAAACATCTTCCAAACTCAAACTGAAATACCAGTTCTTCGTCTCTTTGTGCTTTCTAAAAATACACGCAGCCGTCTCTATTCATAAATATCAACGTGAATGAAATAACCAAAGGTGGAAGTGTGACAACTGGTGGCATTGTGCGGAAAGTTTTTGTTCACTTTCCGAATACTGAAGTTACGCCGTCTATTTGACAGCTTTTGCTTGAAGCCTATCATCGACAACCTTCGTCGACAAAACTTTTTTTAGGTAAAGAATTTTTACTTTAAGAACGCGGCTTAGCCATGGCTACGTGTGTGTGTATTCATACTTATACCAGTTGTGTTCAAAATTTTAAGTAAACTTGAAGTTTCGCGAGCATCATACGATCGATTTTTTATAACGATATTCTTCACTGCTTCAACATCGCAGCGTTCAGAGCGAGTTTCATCATTGGCATCTTCTCGGCCATCTTACAAACACACACACACACACTTACACACACACACACACAAACACACACACACACACACACACACACACACACACCACACACACACCACACAAATTAATTTTACCTAATCTGCCGCTTAATTGTTAACTTTCAGTTTTGTTAACTTTGCCGCTTAATTGGTGCCCACTATACAGGACTCTCCTAGTGTGGGACCCACGGGTTGAGTATTCTGTATTGTTACTTTGTGTCTCAGCTATTCGTTATAGTTTATGTATCACTGTACTGTATCACTCTGTAACAAATTACTGTTAATAAATTGTTTGTATTTGTATTTGTATGCTCACCGTATGCCACTATCAACATTCTAAGTGTTTTGGAGCACATTTAATTTTTTGCACAAAATTTAACTTAACCGACCTAAATAAAAAAGTAACATAGCTCGGAAACTATTGAAGCTATTTTCATAAAACTTTTTTCATCTTGTAGATAATTTGATTATTTAAATATTCTTAAGACAAAAGTAGCTATTATTATAGTAGTATAGTAGTAGTATTAGATTATTATTATTATATAATCAATAGTTTATGTTGTCAATAGTTATTTAACCACTGCCTTTCTTATTTCTGCCGTAAACAAATGCAATTTGAATTTATATCTATACAAATAGTAATGGCTCTGAATTGGGTGGCTAAATTGGGTATCACGTCGTCGTTTTTAAAGACTATTCTAATTTTATCTGGGATCCTTTGAAAAACATATAAAACATAAGCAAAAATTTTGCTATATTTTAAATGTTCAAAGTTAGACCAGTTTTGCCTTTGAAAACCTGATCACTTTGGTGCCTCTTTTGTACAGAATTTATTGAAAAACCATTCGGTAATATTCGGGATGGAAACAGAGGGGATTTTGTTTGTTCAGTTAAAATTATTTTATTTTATAAACGTAAAAGCGTTATCAGCGTTCTCTGCCTTTAAAAAATCGCGTCTGTTCAGCAAGATCCTCTTCAAAATATTGAAGATAACTGCGCACAACACTTAAATTTCAAAGGACAAATATTTCGCTTTTCTTTGGTCTGTAATTCCTTTCGCCATCGTTTATTTTTTACTATTTTTTTTAGGGAAATAAAAGCAGATGGTACTTCTGATATTGTGGACAGCCACATCATTAAAAATCTTAGATTTTTTTTGGAGATTTTACGAATTTCTATTTTTTCCTATCCTCGTTTTATCTTTTCAGGTTTTCCATGGCTTTTTGTCAATTATCACTACCTGCTGAGCTGTATAATTAATTTTGTTTATTTCTTTTCATGGTTTAGTCGCTGTTAAGCGACATTATCTACTGGGTGTAAAAGACATGAACAGTCAAACGAGAACCATATTGTATTCTATACATCAAAATAAGACATATTTCAAAAAAAAATATTGCTGGGAAATGATTTTTATTTTTTGGAGTTATAAAAATTTCAAATTGTACCGCGCAATGCAAAGGGCTCAACTCGCAAAACCGTGATAATTTTGACAGACGGCGGCCCCGTTCGTTAAGTGTCCGTGCGCATCGAGTGAGCTAAATTGAACGAAGCCACTTTTTGCTATGAAATACTAAAAAAAATGATAATGTTTCTTTGGACAATAATTAAGAAATAACGTATAGAATACGTTTTTATAAAAAAATTAAAAAAAAATTATAGATTATAGATTTCAATAAAATCTTAAATATCAATTTCCCAGGTATAGTTTAAAGGAAAAAAATGTTATGATGGCGAGCAGAATACATGGTTCTCGTTTGACTGTTCATGTCTTTTACACCCTGTATATAAAGAGTGTTTGCCGCCAGTCTGATTTTTAAAGTGATAATTCTAAAAAAGTTTCGGTGTGGAATTTGAGCAGTTTTTTTTACGTGCAGTTATTTTGATCTACTAGCATCCGTCTTCGAGACGTTCAATTAAGAGGAGTCATTTAATTAAACTGACATGGTTAGGTACCTATTTTTGACGTTGAGAATTTTATAGTTATTATCATCATCTCATCAGTCGTCATCCCAGTCAATAGCCTATTGTCACACAATAGGGATGATGACTGGGTAAAAATATAATAATTCTGACGAATTTAATCGTTAAAAAGATTACTAAAAATCATTCGAGACTTATTTTTTACTTAATCGAATTAGCAAATATTTTAACAGATGTTGATAAAAGTTCACGCAAGGGGGTTCCAACGCCTTCGTAAAAAGTGTACGAAAGCATGAAGTCACACGACAATTTAACGCACTGTATCGCCGTCATTGTTTGTTTACGTGAAAAAAGAAAAATACGTGTCCGATCTTTTTTCGTGTTCTATCTGATGGACTAAATGGAATTTTTCAAAACTATAAAAATTTCTCTGAAAAGGCGGGAATCGAAACCAGCATTCTCCGCAATCTGGGCGGCTCACTACGCTACGCACACTGGCTAGGCGTACGGCGTGTGCGGGACTCACTGGTACCCACTGGTACCCTCCTAAACCTTTATGGAGGCGTTTTGGGATCGGTGCACCAGTGTGCGCTATTACACCAAAACATCTATTATGTTGCTTAATTGATTATAAATAATTATGCTGTTTACACATATTTGTCGAGTTCCAACCTAGAATGGTTACTTAAGATGTCAAGTCCTCCACCTAACGTATGTTGTAACTCTGTATTATGTGGCATATAAAATAAAATATACCATAAAAACATCGTTATTAAATACATGTGTTGGAAAAACAGCGTACTTAATTTTCCACCATCCAAAATATTATAGGCGTAGATACCTAGGGCAGCAGGTGCGGCTTGTTCATTATAATGCATAAATAAATTAGCTTGGAGTCCCGCTCATTTCTACCGACATATTGTTCATGCAGACTCATGTTGTTTAGTAAACTAAATATCAAATGGGGTTGAATTACAAAGTGGTATTGTAGTCTTTAATTATATGAGCGCCATTTAAATTAGCATAAATTAATTATTCTCTGTAAATCTTTATATAAGTCTTCTGTACTTGTATGTCACCTCTGCAAGTATCGGACCGATCTTCAGAATTTATTTCTTTTATTAAGCAAGTGTGTAAGTGAATTCTATGTGAATTTAGATTCACAAAATCTTAGAACGACACAACGTTCTAAGATAGGGTAAGCTGTAACAGGGTGTTTGAAAATAAATAAGTAGGAAGGGAAGTCAATTTGAATGAAGAAGTTTGAATTTCCATGAATTTCTATTTTTGTGTTCCGACAATTAATTAAAAGATATCCAGTTTCTCTGTGGTTGAGGGTTCCAGGTGAACCTCGATTCCATCATCGACCTTATCGTCACTTACCAGCAGGTGAGATGAAGGCCAAGAGCTTCCTGTCAAGAATAAAAAAAGATTTTCCTAGCGAATTTCTCAGTAATGATAATATGAAGCTAGAAAATGCACATAAATCCTTGTTAGTTTACCGAGGGCTCTATCAAATATTTTCGTAGTGATATTCACTTAGACTTGATAGATCCCATGTCGCCCAAGGATCGATGGGTGTCTACGTCAACTTTGACCGAGATAAAACAAAATAACTTCTCACATAAAATATTTCCTTTTGCCGATAATCTGAATAAAAATAGGTCTTATTTACCTAACACCTGTAATTTAAATGATCTGGATGTTATTGCAATGAATGAGATTCTATATTAGAAAGACAGATATAGAATGTTATCATAATTGTATTTTTAAATTTGTTTATTTTTCTTTATTTTATTCTAAATCGTGACGTCAAATCACGTTTCTCCCACTGCCATCGTTATTTTATTTACATGATAAATGAAAAAATACGTTTTCAATATTTTTTGGTGTTCTATCTGACAGACTAAACAGATTTTTTTCTGTTATCCCTGTTCCGATAGGCGAACCACTACAAAACGGTTACTAGTTATAATTGGAGTTTTGAGCGCTAATAATTTGCAAAATAAAGTTTTAACTTGCCACTACCAGACAAACCACAGCTTAGAAGAGAAAAAAACATCACTTACAACTAGTTGTTGTTTTTGTTGTAATTCATTTTTTTCCTCTGCCAAGCTTCCGATAGGATTGCCGGTTTCTCAACCCTCTTACGTTAGGGTTATCATTAAAAGAAATAATGATTAGAAAAGAGTAGAATCTATGTAAAGGTCGGTAGACTTTGGTCTAGGTGGTACGAGTTCAGTTCATATCAGAACGTGAGTTGAAATTCCATATAAAAACACCCAAAAATACTTTAAGACCTAGCTCCATACAATTTTTCTCACGAAGAGCTTATCCTTAAAAATGAAATAAAAAATAAAAAAACAAATATGTTCATCCTCTAAAATGAAGTGGGTAGGTAGGACAGATAATTTTAGGGGAGTTCCCGCTTAAAATTCAAGTTAGACATAACATAATTCTAACTAAATTATAAACGTGAAAGTGATTTTTTTTGTTTTTTACGCCTTCACGCCTAAACCGATTGTAAAAATTCTTTCGCCAAAGGAAAGCTATTTTAGCAGGCAGTAAAATAAGCTGTATTTATGTATTTTTCATTAGATATGCCTACAAAAATTACAATAATTCATAAAACAATTGGCGAGGAAACATTTGTGTTCCATTTCAATAAGCTTGAGTTGGAATATTATTACGTGTTTATTAAATCTCTCGAAAAGATTAAATAATCGCAGTAGGCATCTGTGTTTACGGGGTCTAGTTCACGTCATCGATACTATTTTATTCTATTCTATTAATAATGGCGTCGCGTCGCATTAAGCGTACACATTTTGCCAATGTCAAGTGAAAATGTAACTAAAGTAACAAAAAATGTACGGTTGATTGAGGTTAAAAATGGAGTCTCTCAACACGTGTTTTTACAACAAGAACTCGGGAGAAAAACCATCGATACTTGCTGTGAATCAAATTGTTTTAGGTTAATTTGAAACGAGTACAGAAAAACCTGTACAGAAGAGCTGTCGGCACAGTGACCCTCTTAAAACTTCTGCGGTCTTCTTTCGACTAATGATTTGTATTGTGTTGAAAGTCGTGCCGAAGTGCAAGGTCACGTGACTATTCAGGAAACTTTTCAATGGAAAAGTTCAGTTTGTTACCCTTAGCAAACTCCTTTTCTTGAAGAAGTTGCTTTGATTTGAGAATAATGAATTTTTATACTCATAATTTTATTACACGGGTGACACGTCAAATAGGATTGTAACTGAACTTTATATTTAAAAAATAGATTTCACATTCGATGATTATGTAAGGGCTCATTCACACAGCGAGCCGTTTTACAAGTTTTGGAAAGTTTCCATTAGCGTTTAAGCCGGTCTTGTAAATGCAGTGTGTATATTATAATCCAGTAGCTACGTATCCATTGAAAACTATCCTATAAACGCGCCCTAAGTCGTAATCATTAATATTTACAGTCTAATTCATAAACACTCAATAAACCTATTTGAGTTATTACCTTGTTAAAAAGTGTTTTGCCTCATTCATCTCGTGCCAGAGTGACAGTGCGACACAATTTGTAAATCTCTAATAAATTCACTTGTTTATATGAATAAGGGGGTTATTTTTTTTAAATTTTCATTTAATTTCATTTCATTAAAATCTAGCTTATTATCTAGCTGTATGAAAAAAAATGTATCAAAATATAAGTCACTATATAATATAAATAGCTATTTTAGCAGCAACACAAATCGAAGTAGGTATAAAATAAAAATGTATGATATACATTCAAATTGTGATCCAACTAATAAATACTAATATTCAATGATAATACACTCAGACCAATGATTATAATCATTGGTCTGAGATAATACATGTTATTTTCATTTATTAGATTGGCAGATGTCACATTGAAAACGGCTGTCAAAATGCAAAGAGATTGGTTTAAATCAGTCCCCCGCAGTAAATTATCCCGTAAGGGTATGCCTGTAGCCGGTAGTATCTGATCGACGTGACGCCGCCACACCACTCCCTCGTCAGTTCGAACCTCGTAGTGCAGGAGTCCATGAGAATGGATTACAGTCGCGAATTTCCATCGCTCTCCCCTTGTGCCTACAAAGTGCCTACATGTTATTTTCATTTATTAGAATGGCAAATGTTACATTGAAAACGGCTATCAAAATGTAAAAATCAAAGAGATTGGTATACATCACCAACATTATCAATATTTATAAATGTCTCTTAGGTTTCATTATAGGGACTTCACTAGAACCAAACTAGAACTATCAAAATCGGACAACGAACGTCTATACGTCTCTATGTCTATAGTCATATTCGTGATCATGAAAGGAACGAACAAAAGAAATTAGCTTTTTGAAATAGATTTTAGCTTAACACCTGCCTTGACCCTCCGTCTTGAATAATTTACAACAACTTATCATTACTTTATTATTATTTAACTTCATCATCAACAGCTCATATAATGTCCCCACCGAGGGGCTCGAGCCTACCCCACATTAGAGGCGATTAGGCCTTAGTCAACCACGCTGGCCAAGTGCGGGTTGGTCGACTTCACACACAACCTAAGAATTTCTTCATAGGTGTGTGCAGGTTTCCTCACGATGTTTTCCTTCACCGTAGAAGCTTCGATTAAACGTACATATGAATTCAAAATTTGAAAACACATTGGTACGTGGCGGGGATCGAACCAGTGCCTCCCGAATAGGAGACGACGCTCGTACGCACTACGCCACCGACGCTTTCGTGCTTATTTAACTTATTATCAACTTATTATTATTTAACAGCCTTTCTTATTTCTGCCGTGAAGCAGGTCGTTGTGTTTCGCATTGAAGGGAAAGGTAGCCAGTGTAATTACTGGGCATATCATCTTAGTCCCCAGGATGGCAAACGCACTTGCGGTGTTAAGTGATTTAGACTTAATATTGCAAGTGTCTATAGGCGGCGGTGACCACTTAACATCAGGTGGGCCGCAAAAAAAAAACTTTCCCCTAATATTTTTCGTAAAACTTTCCGTGCACGCACCCGTTTATCTTCCATGGTTCTTCCAAAATTCGTGAACAATCTTAGTGAGTGATTAAAAGGAAACTTTTAGGCAATCACGGTAACGCCACCAAGTTCACCGTAATTAGAGTCCCCACCTGACGAGTACAGAGATGAACAAACATAGGCTAAACAAATTTGAACTTTAAGTGTATGGAGATGAGGAACACTCGTGTGGTGCTGGCGATAATACGGAAAGTTTGTATCAACATCAATCCTTTGTTGGTGCCGTAGTAATATCGGTGACACACGATCTGCGCTTGTTAATTATGGTAGTATGTAACATGCGTAAAGAGCTCGTAATTGGGTTATCTTGTATCGCTTTATGATGTGACTGTTTATCAAGCTTCGTAATTTCTATATTTTGGTGGTGACGTCAACTACAAACTGTAAGCAATTGAATTTTGAAGTCTTTGTTTTTTAAATCCTAAACATCACCCGGTTTTGCTTTTTGTTTGTTTAAGCATCATCGATTTTACTAATTACCTATTTTCTAGTAATTTAATAATTTTGTCAATATCATTATTTCCTAGTTCGTAACATTTTCACATATAAATACATAGTACCTAACTACTATCCGCAAACATGAAAATCGGACGTTGTTGATATTTTGGTAACAAAGCAATGGCCTTAGCACTCTGCCCTGCCATAACCAGTTTTCATCATGTATGAATAATTTTTACTGCATAGTCTATTCATTTGAATAATAATCCATGTATATCCTATGTAGGATTTTATGTACGTCTATCTGCACCAGCTATCTTCCATTTAGAAGCTTACTATTAGGCATGATGGAGATATTGGCTAGTTTCTAATAAATGATAAAAAATGCTAGAACCGTGTTCTTTTTGTTCTAGAACCGTATAAATATAAACGAAATCCTTAACATTTCCTTTACAATGGGTCATAAAATACGTTAATACAATACGCTACTTGTGAGCATATGGTATTAAAGATATATTGTATTTCCGACGACAATTGGTACAGTATCTTTCATCCCTTACCTACATAAACAAAATTCAGAATAATTCCCTTAAAACTAAAATTTATTAAATAAACGAGCGAAAGTTTATCTTAGACTTACACCTCTCATGATAATGCTCACAATCGTAGATAGGAGGTACATAAAGTAAAACTCATTGAGGACTGTTATTTTGATACCTAAAAACATACCTTCAGGCGGTGCGGCTGGGTTTGGTTCCCTTATGTAATTTGCATATTTGTATAAGCAGAGGACAAAATGTTCCTAAGATTTGGAAATAATAAGTAATTTCAAATATTTTTTTTGTTGATAATTTAATTTTTTGCACTTTTTTCAGCATCCACAAAGTAAAGAAAATGTTTATGATTTATTTATTATTGTTCACATGCTCAGGTATAATTTTGTCTTTACTCTTTCTCTGCTGTTGCTTATATAGACGGCTAGAAGCAGACTGCCACAAACTTATTATTGTTATAGAAAATGCAGTTTATGACTGCTTGCGTGCAGTCGTAATTTTTCTGTTGACTTTGTAATTATATATATTTTTTTAATTATAACTATATATTTTTATAAAGAATACCTAGACTACCGGCTGAGGAATAGATTGTTCTTTAAAAGTTATTAATTTGTTAGAATTTAAAAAAAGTTCCCTCGTCATCTTCAATTATTTATCGCTGTTAATGGAATTGCTCGCCTCTTCCCAAAACTTTTCCGTAAACCTTATCATAGGAAACCCTAACAACAGGCCGGTAAATAATAACAGTATCATTTTATGTGTCCTGGGGGAGCGACAATTTGGTTTACTAACCTTATCCATAAAAGTTGATTCGGGGCGTTTTCAGTGTCTTCTCGCGGGGGACAATCCATCTTTTAAGATAGGGTTGGTCTCAAGAAAAAAGATTTTGCTCTTATGTTATATTTTAAAAGTGTGATTATTTTTGTTTTAGTTAAAACTAAGGATTTACATTCAATTTACGACTAAACCATCATCTTTTGACTTGAGAATAGGAAATGTAATTTTGAAGAAAGATTAGTTTTGTTGCAGATTGATTTCAATTAACCTTTAAGTACCGACGTGCGGTCTGAGAGGCCCTGGCAGGCACTTGACTTGCTACTTTAGCCCTTTCCCCGCAAAATTCCGATGTCTGCTTTTAAGTAGCTGCAAGAACAGTGCCCACATTGACATTGAAATAGGAAGGCGTGACGTCACGCGTGCATTTGGTGAGTAATTACGATTTGAAATTCCGACGCGGCCTCTCAGGCCTCTTGTCGGTACTTATGTAAGTTTTTTGTTTTATTTCTTTGTTACAGTAAACTGTTATTTTTACATGAATTTTGAATTATGGGTAGACCAGGACCTTCAAGTAGTAAAATAAATAGTTCTGCGTCAATTTTACAGCACTCAAAGAGACCTCAGATAGGTATAAATGAGTCTAATCCAAATTTTACGCGAGTGGTTGAGAGCTGGATCCAGCGGATTTCAGGTTGACGACGTCTGCGAAGATTTTTGTCCGGAGTACAGTGAGCATGATACAGATACTTGCACTGATATTTCTGATACCGAAGAAACTCAACCTGAACACCTGGAAGCGCCATCATCATCATCTGATGAAAATGTTTTGCTCTCAGTTTTTACCGGGTTTTGGATATAAGTGCCGTCAATTCTCATCTTTTACATGATGTACATGTAGGAAGACAAACTGATAGAGGAGCCTTTATAATAGCCCGTAGTTGGTACTAGAGCACTTGAAGCTAAGATTTTGTAACCTAAGATTGCCTTGTGTACTTAAGATGAGTATGGCAAGAGTGCTTGGTTTTGATAAGCCAGAAGTATCTGAAGATCAAGCTGAAGAAGTCAAGACACGCAAGACTTGTCTTTCTTGCCAACCTAAACTGAAGAGAAAATCGATTTATAGGTGCTATTCGTGCAAAAAGCACATTTGTTTACTGTCCGCGAAACAAGTGTGCCATGACTGTGCTTAGAATTTAAGGTGTAGTTCGACTGTGGACATTTTTTTTCCAGAAGTTTTATGTTCGTACTATATTTTTTTCTTAAAGTTTTATTAGTCTTTAGTAAGAAATACATTTTTTTGTTATTCTGAGAGGATTATTCTTTGTATTATGATTTTTTATATCTAATAGTCAGTTTTTCTCCCAATATCCAAGCCAAATATTATTGTAGTTCTAAATTTATAAATATAATAAAGTTCATTGTCTTTCTATATTTATTTTCCTTAAAACCCTTTATTTTCCATCATATTGCAGAGACAAATATTTTAATCTACACTTTGTATCAAAAACAATACATAATATATTATAAGCGGCCTCTCAGGCCTCACGTCGGTACTAACGTTACAAAAAATGCACGTTGGTGCTTAAAGGTTAATATTTTTGATGTTATTTGCTTTCGATTGTCAATTTTTTAAAATAAAAATTGGGAACAAAAACATTACCGTGACAAAATGTTGTAACAGATACAATTTAACGATATTGTCCACAGGAAGTATTAAACTGAAATACACCTTTTGTAACAATATACAATCGATGTAATACAGTCGCAAACATTTTACTGGTGAAGTTTTTCTTTAATATTTTGTGCAATAATGCTACTCTAAAAGTAAGTCATTCTTTTAATTACCTACTATGACATAAGTTACTACATAATAGGCTGGCAACCTATTTAGACGCGCTGCATGGCCCATACTGCCTGATGTGGCTAATAATAAATAAGGTGCATAATTGTCACATCTCTCAAATGCCTGCTTTGCAACATCTTATTGAATTCTCGCAGCGCCAGCCGTGCGCCTTAGCGCCAATATTTCTCAAAAGTTCAGATTCTTATAATTTTGCGGTGAATTTATAGTACATGAGTACCGATTGTATTTTTAATTTTTAAAAATATGCTTTAACTGTATTTTTACAAATGAATTATTTGAATTTCATACTCGAACTTAAACGGAATGTATTTGATTCAGATTTGGAAATGAAAAAACAAAAAATCGGGAGTGGTCTCCTCTTGACTATCTCGTACACCGGAAACGACTCAAAAGTTGATAAAAACCTTATATTTTCATTTCATACATACGTATTAAAGTTTGGTCACCCATCCGAGTACCGACAGCGCACTTGGTTGCTTAACTTTCGTGATCGACGACTCAAAAGTTGATAGAAACTTTATATTTTGTTGTCATACATGCATGTTAAATTTGGTTGCAATAAGTTAAAACATACTCGAATTATCGTGCTTATTCACAGACACACAGACATACAAACACACACACGGACATAATTCCAAAAAAATATTTTTGGACTCAGGGAGGTTCAAAACGTGTAAATCCGTCAAAATCTCGAGGTCGAATTTTTTGACGATTACAACACTTCCTCTATACTACGTATACGAGAGAGTTAAAATACAAAAACAAAACGTTATTTTATGACGAATAAATCTTTCCCTTAAGCCTGTCGGTCTAATTAAGGAATGGGTGGAGTTACATTACTCTAAATTGGGCTTTACAACCACAAGGAAAGGGAAGGCATTAATGTACCTACCGTTGTTCGACCGGAAGGTCGCTTATTATTCTAATCGATTGAAATGCGGTCCAGGGTTCGTAGCGGCTCAAATGATAGTAATCATTGTATAATTACAATTAAATAGTCGCACAAGGGAGGCTGAATAAGTTGTATTTTAGGAACTAAAGCCACGAACACTCGATGGTAGCAGTTTTCTCAAATTAGGGATTAGAAGTAATTATACCTTACCGAAGGGCACATTTAAATTAATATCTTTTCGCAGAACTGTGTCGGTGAGTTAATTTGCTAGGTCTCCTTAGGCTATAGACTAATGCTGGTGTCCGTAACCAGCAAGCTTTGCTACTTTACACCTATGATATTTTTTTTTATTGTTTTTTACAAAAAATCGGTAGTGGTCTCCTCTTGACTTTGTCGTGTACCGGAAATGACTCAAAGGTTGATAGAAACCATATGTTTTGATGTCATACATGCATGTTAAACTTTGGTCACCCATCCGAGTGCCGACCGCGCACTTGGTTGCTTCAAGACTTCTTCTATACTACGTATACGAGAAAGTAAAAAAGTCAAGCTAATGACTTGATGGAGAATCTCTTTGTTTTGCATTCACGTGGAAGTGAGTATCGATATTTTTTTATTAGTTGAGTCAAGTCATTCATATTTCTATTAACAATACCTAAGTTGACGTCTAATTCATAATTCTACTCAAAGACTGCTCGTATGTTCTACTGCATTCCGCGAAATTACATACAGAGTATTCCATTTGATTACACTGCTCCAACTACAGTGCAAAAAAGACATCCATATTTGACATGAAGATCTGTAAGTTTTGATTTTAAAAAGATCTAGAAGATTACAATATGATTATATAAGACTAGTGTTCGCAAGCGGCGTCGCTCGCGTTAATGTCGGCTATTACATACCCTATAGCCTTCCTCGATAAATGGACTATGCAACACAAAAATAATTTTACAAACTGGATCAGTAGTTTCTGAGATTAGCACGTTGAACAAAACAAACAAACTCTTCAGCTTTATTACATAAGTATAGATCTGAAATCCTAAACCAGTTGGTCAAATAGATGAAAGAAGTTATTCATTTACCAATTGGTAATTACTTTTCTTCCTCCACCTGATATACAAAATCAACATCAAATCTTCGACCACAAGTTTAGTCATCTACAGTTCTTTGTCAGTTGCTGGTGTCAACAGATATTCTAGAAGAAGAAAAGGACAAACGAAATTAGCGAGCGATAATTCTTAATTTTTAATTCTATTCACAACTAAAATAATTTGTAGTAAAAGCAATTTAAAAAAGCATTTATCTTCCTAATTCCCATGAGAACATTAGTCATTACAGAGAAAAGTAATTGAAAAACGCTCCCCTCCAAAATGAACAAAACAATTTATTTACGTCCGTTTCTTGGTGCTGTTTTTACACGGTAACTTGGCAAAAAGTTGAGGATTAAATTAAATATTTGACCTAACCCGCCACCGACGATAGCAAACAACTCGGGCCTCGGGGATCCAGGGCGTGCTCTTATAATTGTCGCGCGGATAAAAAAAAAACTGAACAAACTAACAAGGAGCGGTGCGGAGGAGGTACGATTGCTGAAAGGGGTTTCTTTGCAAAGACTTTGCATATTGGCTGTTAATTGCGGCACAGCTTGTTATCACAAAATAACAAGAGAAAATTAAGCTCCATAAAACACTCAGGGGCTACACATAATTTCTGACAGAGTTACACCAAAATGGGCGTCAAAATTAATAAGCAACCAACTAATTATAACTGTATATTATAAAAGAGGAGACGCAGAGAAATCAAAATAACGATTTATAAGCATCTGTGTTGACGATCACTTATGAGGAATCATTGAAATAAAGGTTTTGTAGTGTGTATGATGTCGCAAATTTTATAGTGGGAAATCCACCTCATGCCGTCGCCAGTCGCCATCATGAGGTCGGTTGCTATAGATTTCTTGCCAAGAACATCCTAGAACTCCTCGTGCATTAAAATGTGCAACACCTATGTTTGTATGCCAAATTGAATAAAGAAAAAAATTACTAAAGGCATGGCTTTATGTGCTAGATCTCTTTACCTTTCCGTATTAAGGAGAAGAAATTAAAAAAGAAATAAAAATAAAATTATCTATTTCATTCACAGGTATAATATTTTATATATCCTTCTCCCTTTTTTATATTTGTGTGATGAACACATGAAGATAGAAGGATGAACAGGACCATTTGTACACGAGTCATGGTTGTTTATATATTGATTTAAGTTTACTTATGAAATATTTAGTATCTCATGTATATTTGTCAATTATCTAGTATCCATAACACAAGTTCTTAGTGATACTTAATTTGCGTAAAAAATATATCAAAAAGTGTATTTTGTTACACTTGTCTTCAGATAGACGCAATATTTAGATTGAAAAATTAACTGAAAATTCAGTTCTTTAATTCATCAAAATCTAGCGAATAACTAGATTTTGAGATAATATTTTTCATAATTACATACACATACAACTCGAAAATATTTTATCGCATAGGTTGCTGTTGTTGTTTTATAATTTTATCGATATTGGTTTAGGCTTGGTTAAACTTTCGACCTATACGCGCTACAGTACAGCGACTATAAAACGGCTAGGCGCTCCGTAACCGTCTCAACCCTTTTTACTATGAACGCTACGGAACAGCGTCTATGAAATGGCTACAGTGCTCCGTAGCCGTCCGTCCCTTTTTACTATGAACGCTACGGAACAGCGTCTATGAAACGGCTACGGCGCTCTGTGGCCGTCTTGTCCCTTTTTATTATGAACGCTACGGAACAGCGTCTATGAAACGGCTACGGCGCTCTGTAGCCGTCTCGACCCTTTGTACTATGAACGCTACGGAACAGCGTCTATGAAATGGTTACGACGCTCCGTAGCCGTCTCGACCCTTTGTACTATGAACGCTACGGAACAGCGTCTATGAAACGGCTACGGCGCTCTGTAGCCGTCTTGACCCTTTGTACTATGGACGCTACGGAACAGCGTCTATGAAATGGTTACGACGCTCCGTAGACGTCAGGCCCCCTTTTTACTATGAAAAAGAGTGAGGCGTGGCGCACGGCGTCTTATTGGCCCAGACGCGCAAACATTGCAAACAATGCTCGTCCACTGGTTAATATTAAGTAAAAGTGCCACCAGACGTTGCGAATTGAATAAGAAGATTGAGAATATTCTCGAACAAATGGTGCATATTGGCGCGAAAATACGAATGCTTAAATGATAATGAAACAACCTTAAAGAGCATGTAAAAGTGGATAAATACCCTGAGTGTGTAGTTTTCCTTGTTTTTTCAAATAAAAAAGGAAAACAACAAAGGTGGATTGATTTCATTACACGTAAGTGACGTGCAGTGAAATCGAACCACCAGTGCGCTTTGGTTCAGAGCTCGATAAATCAATATCTAAAATAAGTAAATAATAAACCTGTTAGTTAAATAAGAACCAAAGCTTACATTAGACTAGTTTTACTGTGATAAATTTTGGTTTGTTGATTTTACAAAATGAAAACCAAAACCGTTAGAATAGCTAGAAGCTAGAAGCTTTTGAATTATCAATGATTTAGTTATTTTTAACACTGCACTGTCACAAAAATTGCGTATAATGAAAAAATGAGAAATATACTTTAAAAGAAAAAACAGAAAAATACTTCGTTTAACCATGTTTAGGTTAAGTTAAAATAAAGCATATGAAATATACGTTCAAATTATATTTACAGTTTTTGTTTCTCTAATCTTATTTTTTATATACCGATGTATTCCGGGTTTAGGGGGCAACTCGTCCCGGTATAACTGGTCCTCAGGCCCACCTTCTACCATTAAAAAATTCTAGTATTCAACTGGGCCCACATTAGTTTTGCGATGTCGATCGAGGGAGGGTTGTACCCTTACCTTGCAGACGGGTAAAAACAGTTTTATTTAATTATCTTATATTGTTTAATTAACGAATACTTTCCGTGTATTAACAGCTGGTTTTCTCCACAGGTGACTTGCCAAGACCGAGAAGCAAAGGGGAGTACGTGTTTGTGATTGGACAGCTTCTATTCGGGTTGCTACTGTTTGCCACTATTTTGGGGCATGTAGCGAATATTGTCACCTCTGTCAGCACCGCAAGGAAAGAGTTTCAAGGTAAGACTAAGTTTGTAAGTTAAGTTATGAGAACGAACTTTGCGTTTATACAAACAGAATCTATAGAAGGATTTGAAACGTCTGGACAAATATTTAAATTGATAGATAAGTCGTCATCATACTTCTCTATCACTAAAATGTGTGACCTCATAGGCTCACTTACTCTTAGTGTAAGTTTTAGTGTATTTTAAAGTAACTATTTTAGTTTATGAACGCGTCAATTTGTATAGAAAACGCGATTCGCTCTTCTTTCTGCTAAGGTTTTCTCACGTTGCCTATATACAAGAAAGTCTTAATCTATCTTCGTGCCTATATAGGTTGTTGGCCAGTTGACGTCATTTGTCACCTGACCACAGTGCTGATGGCTGGGCGCTATCAAAAATGAATGAAAAACTATTCATTTTAAAAAATAACGTTAGACATATTTACGTTTGATAAAGTTATCATTTTACAAACTACTCTTTCTGAAAATAACTCGTTTGACAAATAAATTAAATGCCAAAATTTCATTACATAAACAAACCATTTTGTAGTGTCATACTACAAAAGTATTAGATTCATACCTATGAGACAGGCTTGTTTAATACTTTAAATCTTTGGGTCGTATAAATCTTTATCATATTCATTAAACTTTGAACACAACTCCACTGTCAAATTTTGTATGCATTAAAAGAAAGACAGTGTAATCTATTGTGGCTCACTTACACGACCCCGCTCTAATACTACTCTCTCACAACACCACATAAAACGGACATGTCTACTCATTGTTTACGCGCGCAACTAGCTGTCGCCGCGCTTATAGATAGCAGTCAACTACATTTGGCCACGCGCCGACCACTTTTCACACCGATATGCTAGCAACGTGCTTCAAGTGAGCTGTCTGCATGCGTACATCGCGCGGGTCAGCCGCTTGAAGCGCTTTATTCATGCGGTATGCCAGTCGCCAACTGTCGGTATGCTCGCTAACAGCAAGCAGTCTGCTAATTTGTGTTGTCAATGTAAAGTATGTCTTTGTAAGGACGCCATAAAGCTCACATTATATGAATATAATTTTGCCGTGCGCGAACGATATCGTATAAGTCGGCTACGACCCTCATTGTAATTTGTCCGCTCGTGTTTTGACCATATAATATTTTGCAAGCTAATGCAAGGTATGAAATAGAAATATATCCAATTTTTATTGTTAATAAAACGTGAAAAACATATATTTTGGTAACGAGCAAATTACAGAACACTCCGTGGATTTATTACTACTATTTGTCGTAAAAATATTGGTACCATGATTTGATCACGTTATAAAATGTTATGGTCAACATAAAGTATAACAGTAGTCCAATAGTTAAGCTGTAGTACAATGTAATAAGATTACAGAGGGTTTAGAACTTACAGTGATTTTTTAAGTAATATTTTATTTTTTATTATTGGAAAACACATAGCATTTACATCACATAAAATTATTACAAAAACACTTCACAATGGCCAAAAAAGTTTCCACCTGAGACAATATGTTACCTATTAGGTGGGTGTGACTCTCACCTTCTTTTGTGTAAAAATATTTATCTATCTTGTAAACCACGGAAAATATATTTGTTACATTACAAAATTATAGGATAGACAAGACATATTGTATTATGTTACGCTCATACGCGCCATAATTTTATTTTATTTGCTACGCCTACAGATTACATGTTTACATTAACAAACGAATAATGCAATTTTTAGTCTAGTATGCAACCTAATTACAGGCGTACACAGCATTTTTATACATAGAAGAGAGAGAAAAAAAAAGAATTAAGTATACAGGATCTCATTTATACTGATACAATTCATAATTACAATAAATTGGTTAAAAGTAGTATGTTAACTGGATTGTTGGTGGAACGACCGTATCCTTAATTTTAATTATCTTAACATAACCGAAGGTAATAATTATGAAGTTATATTAAAAGGGACGGTTGATTTCTATTATAATATTGATGAGATTAATTTATATCCCCATCGGAATTTAATCTGTCTGCTCATATTGCAATTTGTACGAAAGAGTCATCCCACCCAAAACTGCAATTTATGTAAATCGCGGATTCAAATCACACAATCTGCTATAAGCCGATTATTTAAAATGTTAATTGAAATAATTAAAAGCTTTCAACGTCAAACAGAGTCGAACCGTTTGTTCGTGCAATTTTCTATGGAAAATTAAAAGTAATTTCGTTGGGCTTAAATTGCAATATTGCTTGTTATGTTGTGGCTTAATTGTGCACGCATTATTGTAAGTAATTTTAAAATATTATAAATTCGTTTCCTTTACAGTTATTGTTCATCGATTTTATTCCTTTACCATTTGTTGTTGCAATGCTCTGACTATGATATGAAACAGTCTATGACTTGTTGAAAATAATTTATGATAATAACCCATTTGCTATTTTTGATATTGGGGTATGTTATGTTGAAGAAATCGATATTATTCTGATTATGCAATAACTACTATAAAAGTAAATGTTTTTTACGAATAATTATAATTGGGTACATAATTTCTATATACCTGCCAAGTCGTACAACCAGTCGGTCGAACCAAGACCAAGTTATATTGTTTTAATTTGCGTCGCAAATTAACGTAATATATTTAAAAATGGAACTACCAGGACCTACCCATTTCTATGAGCTAAGTTGACATTTACGTTACTTTTTGTAAAAACGTAAACTTGTTGCAACTGGCCGTTGGTGTGCAAACGCGTTGAAAATAAATTAGGGACCTCTTTTATTAAAATAAAGTAGGTTTTAATCTACTCGTTTCAACAATAATCCTTATCTAATCTCGCGTGTCAGTTCTCGCAAACGAACACCTTAAAACCAAACGTTCAGAACGCTCTCCGTGACAGATGAGATGGTTAGCGCCTTAAATAATTCACGCGCGCCGACTCACAGCCCGTGCTTACATTAGTTTCCTAAGCAGATGCACCTACAACCTGAACTCCTGAGTAAGGTCCGCAAAAAACGTCTGAATATTTCATTGCAATGTTGTCAAAATAACAAGGAAAAAATACTACGAAAACGGAATATGTAGTAGCTATTGTTTTATGAAAGGACAACTTTACAAAAAGCATTGGGGTAGCTACGCAAACTTTCAGACATACGTGTGGTTATTAATATTGTATCAAAATATTTTTATGTAGGACTTTGGTACGCGTTGTTGCCGCGCGCTTAGGGCGCTTACAGATTTGCGCTTTTCTTGCGTGTCCCTTGTCATTTATGTCATTTATAGGCACGCATGAGAGTGAAAAGCTAAATAAGCGTACTTACTGACCTAGACGCCAGAAAAACTCCTTGAACACGTAGGTAGTATTCGGTTTTTGGTTGCGAAAGCGCGTTTGTCAAAACGATCGTAATACGCAAGGAAAATACGGTAATTTGGAACTATAACTTTCTTTAAAACTATTATATTTTTTTTAATTAAAAAATATTTGCGCGGTTTTTAACGCAAAAATAATTCTACAACACTATATGTTGTCAACAACCCTCATGCATTTATTACGTATTAAAAAAACTCGCGATTTAGCTCAGCTGATCTGGCAGTTTACATATTGAATAATTTGCACGCATAGCAAACTTTTACATCGAATCTTTCTGCAATAAGCTTGAGTCTTTATGTGGAATCAATGTTCATTTGTGGCATGACAAGCCCGGTCAAGCCGGTCTTAGCTCGACCGTCCGCGTCGCTCACTACCGACATGAAACGCGTGATGTCGCCAGATATTATGTTAAGCGAAATCGCTTGACTTCACTTGACATGTCACTGACACATTTCGCGAAGGACATTTGTCCCCTAGTGTATCCAAGGCTTTAAGAAATCTAGACTAATGCATGCCACGTTGATTTCGTTGTAACTACGAAACTAAACTGGAATTACTAAATATGAAACATATTTCAACCTATTATTTATTTCGAGTACCTAGGCACGTACGACAGCAAATCAGTACTGTCAAATTTCTCTAATTGATTTTCAACCATGGGTCTAAGAAAATTTGAGCTTGTGGTACCTACTTTAAAATTTTCAATTCAATAGTTATTTGTTCAACAAGTAGCAAAGTATTTTTTAATCACGAACCAGAACTCTATGATTCATAAATAGACTACTGAGCGCAGTGAGTAATTTAAAGGCACGAGACAAAAAAAAAATTGTGTGTGTCAGCTCCGACCAAGGAGCTTATATTTTACACGCGCGTCCATGTTTGTTCCAATTATGACTTTGCCCTTCAAAAACGTAACGAGGTCATTCATCGATAGATTTTACTCCTCACATTTTTCTCATACCGGGCCCCTTATATATGCAAATCTATTCTTAAGGAGTAAACTCCAAAAATTGCTCTCGTGTAAAACATACAACTTTTCACCTTCCAGCAAGAAAATTGTTTAAGATGAGAAAAACAAGGCAATACTTATGTTTATCATCTTAATAATAATTATTGAAAATTAAGAGTAAGATTACTTAAATAATTTAGATTGAATGTTACAGTCTTATTCAAAGCTTGCAAAAAAAAAAGCGTTTTTCCTTGAGATTTTACGAAGCAAAAGAGGTCTGTTGGTGTTGGAGAGGCGAAAAAATGAATTATGCATCCTACGCTATACTTTAGTTAAATAAAAAAAAAACAATTAAAGATGCTCGCTGACTGGTAACGCTATATCCTTGAAGTATCAAATACAAAGTAAATAAATGCGAACTGAAATTCAATCTGTGAAAATAATGAAAAGTTACTAGATCAAAGTGTCTTTCTTAAAAGTATTTTATTTGATATCTCTAAAGGAATAGAAACGACCAAACCTTTCCCTATTCAATCAAAGTATCGAACAGCTATCAGCCTATCGCGTTATGTGCATGAAGTACCTACTATGCACGCATTACATTCAATTATCGCCCAACTCTCTATCGACTAACTACAACTGTTGTAGTTAGTCGATAGGAACTTCAGCTGCTCACTAAATATCGGCCAATAGTTTAGGTAAATACAATCGTCTTACGTGTACTGATTAAACTATCAGCTAACTTAAAATCACAATTGCGCTATGGCTCTTAAGTAGGGGACGGGCTGACAATGTGTACTTTGAGGCACTGCATGGCCCATACTGCCAGATATGGCTGTATGTGTAACCAAATGTTACTTAAAACCCTGCTCAACTCCTATGAGCGTGATAGTATGTACCTATGTTTAAACGATTAAAGAGGAAGAAGTGTACCATTTCTCGTTAGGAATAATGATCTTAATAGTATGTGAAGAGGACTGGTATAAAGTGTTTAAATTTTTACGTTTGGTTTTGTTTACTGTTCGTTTTCGTGTCTCGCATATCATGTATTAATTAACCTGTATGTTGAAATCCTACTACTACGTTTTTGAAATTTTGACCCACATGGGGATGAAATAGGAGATGAAGATGAAGTCCAAACAAATCTGCCAATGTGTGCTACACGCATATTTATTGGCAACGTGTGTAGATTACCTACTCAAATAATAAGTACCTTAGAATGCTGTCCAAAGCAACTTTTTCACAGGGACAAAATCGCGGGAATAAGATAGATTAAATATAATAATATAACAATAATGTTTACAACATAATTACATTCCGGCACTTGCTGGGTGGAGCTCGCTTCAACGATGACTTACCATCACTTACAATCAATCTAAATGAATGCGAAAAGCTTCCCCTTAAAACATAAATAAATAAAAACTCGAAGTGTTGTGAAGATCGAACCTCTGAAATCGTAAACTTTAAAAAAAAAAAACATTTGAAATATTTGGAATAGAAATGTACAATAATAATTAAGTAATGTGTAGTCTGGTGTAGTCCACATAGTGAAGTAGTGCGCAGAAGCTAGTGATTCCCAAAGATACAGTGCAGGAAAATAAATTGTCACATTAATATCACAAGGGAAAATAACCCTTGTCGTTATGTGACATACGAATGACACTCGTGCTTTTGCTGGTAAACCAATTTATAGACTGTCTTACTATATGGGAGTGTCAGCTTACGGTGTTTTACGTTTCATCCCTCTTCCCGTCTCCTAAATACAGATAATCTTTATGGTTACTTAACAATTTCTTTCAAGGGAATTGGTTCGCTAAATTGAATAGAAGGACCCGAATTTTTATTTTAGGACAGCGGATTGGCTTATCTACCTAATACAGTTTTTATCTTAGGAACTTGGGTGAGATATTATTGTGTGTAGATGTCGTGGCCAGATCATGAAATGCTTGGGCATATCGTCTACCGAACACACAGATACGTAGTTTAGACTCCACCACAAACTTTAGACTCCGGTTGGTCAAAAAAAATAACATTGAACCTACTGATCACTTCTGACCACTACCAATTTTAGATAATGGGCTATTTGACCAGTGGTCGAGGTTTTTATGGTCCAGTAGCATTTCATGATATGGCGCACATTTCAGGATCTGGCCAATTATACGATCGAGCTACGACATGGACATCATATTTGTATAATTGCTTATATTAGATTGTTTATCGATCGGTTTATCGAATATCGATCGGGCGAGAATAAAAACGAAATACATCAATGTGCGAATGCTGCTCCCAATTTATTTGGGGTCGGTGCCTTGATATCGACAATACTGCTAAAGGATTTGGCATTAGATTATTAAGGCCAGCCACTTCCCTGACACCAACCCTCCTTGAGAACGACTGCTATCTTTCGGCAGCACCCAGGACCACCTGCTTGACGTGCCTTCCGAAGCACAGAGGAAAATTGACTTGGAAAATTTGCGGTCACCCATCCGAGTTCCGACCGCTCACGTGGTTGCTTAACTTTCGTGATTGTTACTAAGAATGCACGACCGCAGCGCCATCGAGTAATGCGCATGTTTTCGTAAAAAATATTACTGCACTATGCATAGCCTGACAGTTGCTGTCTTTTCGTTAACGTGAGCCTTACCTACAGGTAACGCTTGTAGTGCCGTCCAAACGCAGAATTAGCGTAGCGTTACCTCACAGTATAATATTATACTACTCTGTCAAGAAAGTACCGGGAAAAGATCAATAATACACAAAATGTTAGATATTTATCCAAATTTACTTTACCATCTTCAAAGTATGCTCTTTCAGAAACGACACACATACGCCAATGAATAATCCAATCAAGGAAAAAAAAAATACCGCTGTTTCTAGAATTGAGTTCAGTTCTCGCCGCGAATTCTCTTTTATATCTTCTACCGAAGCCACTCAGAAGCTTGTTGACTAAACTCGTAAACTTACGTCTCATCACCAGTAACAATGCGTTTCATGAATGTTGGGTCGGAATTGACTCGTTCTTGCATGTCCTCAGCGACTCTCATGCGATTGAGTTTTTGGAGAGGAATTCAGGTCTTTTTCGAGTTGATAAGTGTGTTGCGAAAATTGAAACTTCTTTGCGTTGAACCATTAGCTCCTAAAACAAAGTTGCCAGTGCCAAGATAGTAAATATATCACGTAGAGCGAGCGAACTGTCTTTATCTGCCGCTCCTAACACTCGATAGTGAGCTAATAAATCATGGTCGAGTCTCGACTCAACGGGTTACATTTGCCTGCTAAGTTAGCGAACGTGCTAGAATATGATATGTGCTCATATGTTTGTTTGTCGAGATTATATTATATTAGATATGCGATTTATATTAGTATATATTAGAACCTCGTCTTACATTAATTCCGGGCGTACACTCAAGGCCGAGAATGCGAGATTACAATAAACATTGCCGGTTTTACTGCTAACCAAAATCTAGAGTAGAAAACCATATCTATTAAAATCACACAACCCGTCTTTATAATTAAATGATATTTAAATACATCTGCGACAGATATGCAACAGTATGAATAAATGCGGATTTATCTTAGTCAGATTCAGATGTAGAATAACTTAGGCCTCGTTCAGGCAGACGCGGGGCATCAGGCAATGTCTAAATGCAATTTCATAAAGCTAATTCTAATATTTTGGAATATGTTTCTTACCGAGTTTCTTTCTTTGAGACCCAGCGTATAAGCTGATTTTATTTTAAATAAAACAAAAAAATCTCTTCGCATGAAGAGATAATTCGACTTTTATAACGTGAAAATGCATGAAGAGGCTCTATGTAAATCAGTATTTTGAATTCTAACACCCGTTATCCTACTTACAAAGCGATGTGTGTGGTTTAAGGGGATGGATCTGTAGTTACCTAATAGCTATACCTACAGTTTCAAGTCATTTAAGGATTTAAGTTCCAAGTAATCCCTAATACCGCTTACCTTTACAAGTTGGTGAGCTGTTTTAACAGTCAGCGGGGTAACATACCTCGTTAGTCTAAACTCCATCTAACGGAGAGAATTTCTAACTTTACCTGCATGTTGGCTTACAAAATAATAACACCTGAATAACACTAAGTGTAAACATTTAACGTTACATAAGTTTGAAACTAGTTTGTGTATAGTTCTTGTAAAAAATTTAAAAGAAATCCTGCTACAATTAATTCTTATTCTGTCCTTTAGAGGCGGTAAATAATATTAGAAAAACCGCAATTGCGAATTCAAGTGGGGCACAGCTGACTAGCGGCTCGAATTAGGAGTCATCATCATCACAGCCTTCATAATTCGACCTACTGCTGGGACACAAGGCCTCTCCTTTTCAACGAAGGAGGTATGGACAGGTCCACCACGCTTGACCAATGCGGATTGGTGGACGGAGTATAAGGTGTTCAATACCCTTTTCCTTATCCATTTGTCGCCTTCTACGACACCCATAGGAGGATATGGGGTGATACTATTCTGCTCTGCCGGCATCACACGGAATTAGGAGTACTCGAACAGATAACCCGAGGTAGTGGGGACCTCCGCCTTAAAGAAGACCCTAGTCAAATAACATTACATTTTTGTGGTGTTGTGTTCGTGTTGGGTAGGGAAGGGGACTATGGTTGGCAGTGTCGTCTCTCGCAAAATTCTAAATAAAATCCTATTCATGTTTTCTGTATAAACATTGTAATAAAAGTGTTACTGATGTTTCCTGATAGGTGCATGTAAGTTAGACAAAGCAATCTTTACAACAAATAAATATCCCACCCAATGAACCATAGCACAAATGAGCTTCAATTGGAAAAATACGTATAAAATTATGTATTGATTTGTTCAAACGATAATAAATGGAAAAAAAAGTCAACAGCAAAAGTAGATGATCAAAAACAAAACTCTTAAATGCATGATGAAAATTGAAAACTTTGCAGAAATGAATAAAATATTAAATTTACACTTATCTTATTAGTGCAAGTAATCATGGCGTGCTATCATTTACGTATTTATTCTCCAGAGCTTAATGTATTTTCATTTTTACTATCTTCTTTTGACTTTAACTGTACCTACCTACATTTCAAAACAATCGTCCCTATTGACCTACTAAGAAAAGAAAGGAAATATAAAATGTGTTTCCACATGTACCTATATCTTTTTTCGGCGAGGGTAAAGTCTCTTGAAAGAAGAGGCGATTCGGATACGGATTACGTCAGTCAAGATTTCCCTCGCTATACGATATTCCGCACGATAAATCATTTGTCGCAATGCAAAGGTCGCCCCGCAACGCCATATTAGCGTCGGGAGGTGTGCAATCACGAGTGTGTACGTTGTCACGTCGTCGGAATGTAATTTATGACCGATACGATATTCAAACAAATGCGCATCGAGATAAAGCTGTGATGGACTCGGTCTGTTTCAAACCAAACCAAACCAAAACCCCACCACCACGTACCAATGTGTTTTCAAATTTTGAATTCATATGTACGTTTAATCGACGCTTTTACGGTGAAGGAAAACATGGTGAGGGAACCTGCACACCTATGAAGAAATTCTTAGATTGTGTGTGAAGTCGACCAACCCGAACTTGGCCAGCGTGGTTGAGTAAGGACTAATCGCCCCTAATATGGGGTAGGCTCGAGCCCCTCGGTGGGGACAATGAGCTGTGATGATGATGATAAACCCCTGTTATTTTAACAATTGCTAGGTAGCCAAACTTTGCACGAGGCAGCCGACTATGACCGCCGGTCCGAAGGTGTGGCCGGCCGTTATCCATCTTCCCCCAACAGGCCCAAATTTTCGCGGCATCTTCTCCGGATTGTGACTTTGGGGGAAGATGGGAAGGCCAAGATGCATTTTCCTTCGAAATATTTTTCAAGTAATCCTCCTTGAAAAATATTTCGGGGGAAGATGCTGTCATAGGGTTAGTCTCAGTTTGTCGACCTATGACTCCTTAATCTTAATTATGGCTTCGCTTTAGCAATGTCGAGTGAAAATAGTTATTCTACACTAAAATTGTATGATAAATTGAATAACAGTAGAGTCTCGCAACATGTGTTTTTACAACAAGAACTCGGGAGAAACTCAAATACGGTACCTCTAATGAACTTCTTCTTTAAATAATGGCGTTCGCGTTATTTATCGCATTTCGCCAATGTCAAGTAAAAATGTACTTTTAAAGTAAGAGACAATTGTACGGTAGATTGACGTTAAAAATGGAGTCTCTCAATACGTGTTTTTACAACAAGAACTCGGGAGAAACTCTCTAATGAACTTCAATTGACATAACTATTAAAGATTTACAAGAGGTGTCAGTGTTTTCAATCTACCTCCAAAATGTTACACTATTGTATTTTATTAAAAAATCCAGGTTGGTTGTCTAAATAATTTTTTACAATGCCCATTTCCACGACACCATAATTATTGTCATGGAAGAGATTATTTGAATAATGGGTTACTTAAAAATTGCGTCAAAAAGCTACACAACAACATATCTCTAACCAGTCTAGTTCGTCACTAATCACTGTATCGAAAATAGTTAAGCACCATATTAACTTAAGAAACATTAGTGTATTTCGCCGTAAATAGCTCCAATCAAAACAAAATAAGGTCACATTTTAAGGGTTCTCGATTGGTTCTCGAACGATCATTTGGAGTCTTAGCAACGTATTGTACCAATTTCGTTGAGCTTCCACTTAAATCAAACGTCGTTACCGATTGAGTCTGAAAGGTTTTTGATAAAGTTATCTTTAGTACAGTTTTTAGCACAGCTACTACGTATTTCAGTAAACCACTTTATAATTTAAATATCAAATAATATTTATTTCTCAAAATAAATTCAGTACATTGACAACACATTAAAAGATTTTCCCCTATATGATTCTTGATTTTACACAACGCACATCACTTCAATCAAAGGGCTTGAACCCAGTGCCGTACAATAAATAAAAAAAAAAGCTCTAGATTAGAAATGTGTGACATTATATGTGGCCGGTATTTCGACACCAACCTCTAACAGTTTTAGCAATAAAACAGTTCGACAGCACTTCACCTTGTTGGTTTGTTGAGATTTTATTAATCTGGTGAACTTTGCAAAAGTATGCAAAAAAAATCTTTATTTATTATAAGCAAATTATGCGCCAAATTCGTCTTTAAAATAATTAGATATTTAATTTTTAAACATTATTTTGTTTTGGAAAATATATATAATCTTCATTGTTAACTTCACATTCGATAAGACAAATATAACTGAGCTTTTTTAATTAAATGTGAGCTTTTTGCGTCAACTGTACTTTAAATTAAAGATTTTTTTTTGTGGTCCCATTGTACCACTCAAAATAATAATTCCAATGTAGTGTTCGCGACCATTTCTGGGTTCCGGTTGCCGCATCAAAAATAATCAAATTTTCCAAGATGGCTTTCGACACCGCGAACCCGTTTCGACCTTTAATTTGATTTAAAAAACTTTTTATCTAAGTTTTTTTTACTTAACAAAGATAGGCCACGTTTGTTTTTTACTTAACAAAGATAGACAGAAAGACAGAATATTTCAAACGTGACAAAATCTGACAGTAATATCTTAGTATTGTGGAGAAAATTAGGCATTTTACGAGTACAAAACTGCATAGTAACATCCCTCATTTATGTAGCTCAATTTTTTTTTGCAATTAACAAATTGCAAAAAAAATTGAGCTATACGGCTCTCCTTATTACTTTCTCTACATCTCCTCTTTCTTTGCGGTAACTTATTTAAATTGTCAATCTAAACTTAGTGAACTTCAATTTTTTTATCCTAAATAAATTTTTTTATACGTGTTCACTAATAAATTGCAGATTCGTTACTCAATAACTATGCTTAATGCGTTTAAATCGATACTTCCCGAACCACAGATCAATCGCTCACCGATAAAACGCTCGCCAATGCAATCGAATCGATAATCTGCAAATAATCGTAAGACAAGTCTCCATCCGGCGAAGTGTCAACAACTTTAATTAGCGCTGCGCTCGATTGAGAAGACAATGACGGCACAGAGAGGCTGAATCCATGACCTTCTGCCGCGACTGCAGCGAAATAGGTCAGCGGCTGGAATTCTATAAATAGCTCGGGAAAGTCGGGCGCCACCCCGTCCCACGGGGGTGCGTCCCACCCGACATCGATCGAGCAAGGCGCGACGGGCGCTACGTGAGCCTAAAATTCGACAATAATTGATCCACTCGAACCTCGGTACGGTCAGCAGCGGTGACATGTCATTATCTTGTTAACACGCTCGGATATTGCATTTTCTAACAGCAAAAATATTTGCATTTTCCTGACACGCTTTTTAACTGTTTCTGTTTTAGTATTGCATTAGTTGCGATTCCTGTTGTAGACACAATGTTTTTGATGTTGACTTTGCTGTCCCTACTGCCACATTGGACGTGCGCTTACGAATAACAAACAATTTAACGTGATATCCGCACAAACATGGATACGATGTATTTGCGGGAGAAATTGGCTTATAATATATTACATATTAGATACATGCACATTGCACATACACGTCTACTACTGAGAAATATTAATTAATTTTGCGGCGCTCTTTTATAATGGCATCTTTGGAATTTTTAGGTTTAAAAAATTCATGAAAATAAATAATTGAATACTTAGGTGCCATTTACAAAATTGTTTAAGCATTCCTGTGTCGCATACCGTTTTGAGGCTTCGTCGTCAACTGTTTTAAATTTTAGGGTTGTGTTTTGTTTTAATTTCGAGTTCCGAATTATTATAATTATATGGATTATACTGTGTTGTTAGTTAAATATGTAGGATTTAGTTATGATTGGAATTGATACCAAATTAAATAGAAAACGAAAAACATGGAAAAAAATCCTGTCATGGATAAGTGCTGAGACGGGACTTGAACCCGCGACCTTTCGCTATCTGGGCAACTGCTCTTCCAACTGAGCTACACAGGACTGTTTGACCACGACGAATTTAGCCATGTCTTTCGGCTTATCAGCTTGATGCCGTAATCAAAAACGATAGACATGGCTATCAATCATAACTAAACTTGCCAAACAAAAAATAAAACAATATTTCAAAAAAGGTAGGATTTAATTTTAATTAAGGATTTTTTTATATTTCGACCGTTGTATTCTATAATAATGTGTTATGTTGAAATAATAAATAAAGGTATGTGTATCCGTCTATGGATGATTTAAAAAACATTACTTTTATGATATACAAAATATTCAATTACTTTCATAATCCTAAAAGGGGTTGAGCAGAGCTTTAAGTAACATTTGGTTACACATAAAGCCATAGCCATAGGTAAAAATATTTGTAGAAATAACCGGTCCTACGAACCTGAGATGAACTTGAGGTAATTTTTTTTGGGTGACTCATTTTGGAGTGACCAAAGACCATCCAAAGACTGTGTCTTTGTTTTAAAATAAGAACGTGAAACTCAACGGCTCCTAGGTTTTTAGAGTGATTCTTTTATTTTTGCTACTCACCGTAGCTACCGTAGCAATGGACGCTCTCATTTCACATTCACCTGAAGCTTTGCATAACTTTCAATAGGAAAGCAGTGTTGTAAATAGTGTTCTACAGCTACATTCAGTAAAGTCTACTTTCTTTTGTATGTAATATTTCTTCTATTTTATATACCAGCTGCTGCATCCATCCCCACAATCTTGATGCCTGGTTATCCCCAACCGTGCTTTCGCCAGCGGTATTCCTAAACTGACATGACTTGACATCTTCAAAGAAAGATCGTATTTCTTCCTTAAAGGTTGGCAACGCATTTTCGATTCTTCTGGTGTGACAAATGTCCAAGGGCGGCGGTGATCGCGTATCACCAGATTTACCATCTTGTCCCCCATTTCCATAAAAAAATACGCAATGGTGTCACCGCTGCCTATAGACGGTTGCTGTATCCGGGGTATCGCACGTGCGTTGCCGACCTTGAATAAACACTTTCACGCCTTTCTTGAAGAAACGCATGTTGTCCTTTGGGAAAACCTCGACAGAGAGTTGATTTCACCATCTAAGCGTACGTGGAAGAAATTTTCTTTTGAAACGTTCAGTACAGAGTCGGTTCTATTATGTGGGTATGATGGCGAGCAGTGCGGTGGTAGAAAGAGGCTGTTAGCCTAGTTAGTTAGTTTGGATCATTTATCCAAAAGTTGGTTAATAAAAGAACTTATCTTCTTTGCATGTAGTCGTGAACAATTCGAAAATACATATTTGAAATTTAGAATGCAACGTACCTTTCTCAATCTTGTTATGCAACAACTATACACTGCTGGTGGACAACTACACGCATAAGTCTGTTACCCATATTTACAACGGGCTTTGTTTTGTACCTAACATTGTAGAGATGGTATTCGTTTGTTTCTTCAAGAATTTATGACACAATGTCGGTGACTCGGTCGGACAGAGACATACCGTCAACAATGTCTCCTTCCTACAGAAACATACAAGCCAAACGCATAACTTACTCAAACTCTAAGTCGTGTCATAGTATAATTAAATTATACAGTAGGCCAACATAAAGCTTTAGGACTATCGTACGGATGGGGTGGTAGTAATTCTATTATAAACTTTAATAATTATTATTTTTCTACTAGAACGAAATGCAGAAATGTATAAAATAAATATGAAACTAAAAACTTAAGACATATTAAACTTATCACTAAGATTTAATAGGCCGAATGACATTAGTATAGTTCACCTATTTTATTAATGAGAGGCCTTGTAGTAGTAGTATAATCACATAGTCATGTTCACTGGTTTTATAATAACATTAGTTCAAAATATTGGTAAATTTTCAATACTTACACAAACACAAGAATAGCTTAAAGAAGATTTCCGATAAACATTGGTGCACTGTGTGTACATCATTCATTCAAATGCCCACTACTTTGATATAATGTATCACGAGCACTATAAGTAAGATACTTAATTCTTAAGATCAAATTTTCCATGCCCATGATCAAAAATTCCATTTTAATTGCGTTAAGAGTGCAATATTTAGTGGCCCTAGCGGAAAGAAGCACACATCACGTTTCCCATACAAATTGAGCTCATAACGCAACTAAAATAGTAACGTTTTTTAAACTAAGAAACTTATACTAAAGGATGCGAGTGTACGTAAGTGACGTCCGGAATCGAAAGCTTTTTCAATGTATGATTTGTAAATTTGGCGATGCTGTATAAGCGACCGATCTTTAGATGCACTACTACTGTTGCTTTATACTATGGCATTATTAAACAGTAAAGTCATACATTGCTTGGTACAGTCAGCATCGCAGTCTGTGTAACTAATTATAAATTCGGAGCCGTCAAAGTGCTCATCACAAAGCTGTGCAATAAACAAAGCGTTTAATAGTCCAGTCAACAAGTTCAAAAACGTGAAAAATAGAGATAAAGCTCCTAAAAATATGAGCAATAGCTCATTGGATTCGGAACGACCTCTAGAAAAATGAGTTTTGAGGATTTTACTGCACGTAAAAAATTGCAATTGTTATTAACAAAATAAGATGAAAAAAAAGAGGTATTTACGTTTTTGTTGATAACTCATAAACTATTAATATTTAAGATATTTGGAAAAAAGGTCCTAAAAGAGGAGGAAATTTCCAAAAAAAAAGTCCCAGCTCCCGGAACTCTACCTCTATTATTTATAATTTTAATTTAACGCTGAAAATAGGACTCCGCGCAGCCATTACGGCATGGGCGCACTGCCGTTAAAGACAGTTTCTTACATAAAATTATTTTTTTATAGTAACAAATATGAATTTAAAAATTTTAATAAATTATGGTGTCATCCAGATACTTGAAAGAATATATTCCCGTTGGAAAAAAATTTTAAATTAATTTTTCAAAAAGTTATGCAATTGTTAATTAACGAATTTTTTTCCTATCTCCGTTTTCACAAATGACGACATAAAAATTTAAATAATAAACCTATAAATTTTTGGCTCTGTGGAGCTCTTCTTATATATATACTTAACAAGATCCCGCGATAAAAGTTTATTCAAGTTAATTATTTTGTTTATAACAATTTTTTAAAGTTAACAAAAAATGAAAAGTCTAAGAAATGTTATTAAAAAAATTTTTTTAAACAAATGTTATATTATTGCTGCTTTCTTATCCAACAATGGCATTAAGTAACATCGGAAAAAATTTTTTTACATCATTTGTTAAGAATTTTTTTATAAACAAATAGACAAGTTTAATATTTAAAGAAATTTTTTTTTTACCATTATGTTGTCTTGGCAAAATAATGATTTTTTAAAAAAAAAATTTTCTTAAATAAATTTTCTTATTGTTTATAATCGTTTTTTTTATATTTCGATTGTTTAAATAATTAGTTAAGGAATGATTTTTTCTTTAAAAATCATAATTGGCATTTCTTCATAGGTAAATAGAAAAAAAATTTTTTTTTATCAATAATTTCATTGTTTGTTAACTTAAAAATTTGTTATAAACAAATTCTAACTACCGTTATATTTTTTTTCTAGAGCTAAAAAAAATAACAAAAACAGCCATATATATCAAAATACTTAAAATCGTGTAATATTTAAAAGCGTTATAAAAAATAGAAAAATTTTTTTTTTAGTATTTAACAATAGTTAATTAACAATAGCATAACTTTTTGAAAAATTAATTTAAAAATTTTTTTCCAACGGGAATATATTCTTTCTAGTATCTGGATGACACCATAATTTATTAAAAATTTTAAATTCATATTTGTTACTATAAAAAAATAATTTTATGTAAGAAACTGTCTTTAACGGCAGTGCGCTCATGCCGTAATGGCTGCGCGGAGTCCTATTTTCAGCGTTAAATTAAAATTATAAATAATAGAGGTAGAGTTCCGGGAGCTGGGACTTTTTTTTCGGAAATTTCCTCCTCTTTAAGGACCTTTTTTCCAAATATCTTAAATATTAATAGTTTATAAGTTATTAACAAAAACGTAAATACCTTTTTTTTTTCCTCTTATTTTGTTAATAACAATTGCAATTTTTTACGTGCAGTAAAATCCTCAAAACTCATTTTTCTAGAGGTCGTTCCGAATCCAATGAGCTATTGCTCATATTTTTAGGAGCTTTATCTCTATTTTTCACGTTTTTGAACTTGTTGACTGGACTATAAGGAAAGCGGTCATAAATATGCAATGTGTTGTGGTAATAGTAAAATGGGGTGAACACTAAGTGTTGGACGATTGTATTCTGTAGTGCAGTATAAAAAGATTTATTTTTGTGTGGCATGCAATAAGTTGAATGTAAATTATCGTCACTGAAAGCTTAGATATATTTATTTCATATAATGCTAGATAAATCTATTATTATGATTGAAATTAATACCAAATTAAATAGGAAACTCAAATCGTGGAAAAAAGTCTGTCTAGAAAAAGTGCTGAGACGGGACTTAAGCCCGCGACTTTTAGCAATCCGGGTGACTTTGCTTACAACTGAGCTTCGCAAGACCTTAACTACGATGAATTTTTCCATGTCTTTCGTCTTTGTTTACATCTACTATGTGGTAGGCCTGTATTTTTCAGCCGTGAAACAGTTTGCTGTGTTTTGGATTGAAGGGAAAGGTAGCCGTAGTAGTGTGATTACTGGTCATGGGAGGTGACAACGAACCTGCAATACCAAGTTATTTTTACCTTGCTATTGCAGGTGTGTATAGGTATACCTTACTACTAAGTATCCACTTACTACTAGGGCCGTCATCTAGTTGTGTAAAAGTAATTGTTACTAAGCTATGACTAACAATGTTGAAGATTTGAGATATTTTTACAAATACCGTCGATCAGTTAAGTTAGACATTTGCTTTTTAAACACTGATTTTGCTTCTAATTTTTATTTGGCATTTATTTATTTATTTATGATACATCAACAACATGTTTAGATTGACATGTTTAGATTAACAGTTAAATAATCTTAGGTAGCAAATTGTTTATTTTGTAAATAACTTAAGTACTTGTTTATTACTTTACCTTTGACGAATGTTTGAGTAATTATCTTATAAAATACTCTTTATTGCGCATAAAATACATAAAACATGGTTGTCTGAAACATAATTTGCAAGGGCGAACTTGAGATCTCTTCCATTCAACCCATGAATATGTGTTAGAATGATCGTAAGGTAGGTGACGTAAATGCAAAAATTGTCAAGTACTTTTTATGAGTATACAAAATATAAATAGATATAACAATATCCACACATTATTTAAACTTATATACCTACATACATAATATAAACATATATTAATTAAATAACAAATAAACACGATTAGATACTGAAATGATGATGATGATGAGAAAATCGTACAATTACTGAGTAGAGATTTGTGATATATTGTATAATAAAATATATAAGTTGGATTATAACTTAAAATTTGAGATCCTCCGTTTGCTCACCACTGCGCTTTTTACCCTTAGTACAGTGGACTGCCCGGGGTTGAAAATCTCAACCAGTAGGTTTTGTCGACACCTACGGGTTGTAAAAAGAAGTTCTATTCTTGACCGGGAACAATGGCATTAATACATTACTATCAATGGCTAAACATTCTAAAAATATTTATACATGGTTTTTATTACATTAGTTATGTCTACACATGGAGCTCGCGATGTTATATCTTCAAGGCCATTGTTTCAATTTAGTCAAACATTCAGGACGCGTGTGATTTACGCTTTGCAAACATAAAAAATAACAAATTGTGCACATTGTCTTATCTTTATGGTTTTGCCGCTGGACCGTTACGACTTTCTCTTATTAGTTTAGTTAGAGATCCTTTGACAAATTAAAATAATAGAGAACTTTTAATTATTTATTTTATATTTTGCTCTCGGTATCCTTTTAGCGTAGTAATAGCTCGACGTCATTCAGTTTCGTCATTTGTAGAAGTTTAATCTCTGCCATCACACGTGATCCCTCTTGCTATCCTGGGTCATTCAAGAGGCGTGGTGAAGAAGCACCGCAGACTAGACAACCTTTTCACCCGTCTGCCGACGGTGCGGTATGGTGTGTGTCGAGTGCATGACTGTGGTGATGTAAGAAGGACGATTAGGCTGCTATTGCCTAATCGTGCCTAATTACCGCTCGTAACCTGGTCGTCCTGGTCAATCAGGATCAGTACAGGTACGTACTTGAAATTACCTCGTAACGTGGTCGCCTTGGTCAATCAGGATAAGTCCAGGTTCAAAACGTACTTGAAATTACCTCATCATCATCAACATCTCATATAATGTCCCCACCTCGGGCTCGAGCCTACCCCACATTAGGGGCGATTAGGCCTTAGTCAACCACGCTGGCCAAGTGTGGGTTGGTCGACTTCACACACAACCTAAGAATTTCTTCATAGGTGTGTGCAGGTTTCCTCACGATGTTTTCCCTCACCATAAAAGCGTTGATTGACCGTACATATGAATTCAAAATTTGAAAACACATTGATACGTGGCGAGGATCGAACCAGTGCCTCCCGGGTGGGAGACGACGCTCTTGCGCACTACGCCACCGATGCTTCCCCCACAGGATTCCAATATTCGGTTGTTCTGTGTACCTTATTTATCAATCGGGTTAGGTAATCTCTTAGCTCGATATCGGAGAGTACCTACATACGAGGAAATAGGCAAGATTTTACTGTAGAGCACTGTCAAAACCTAAATTTCTTCTTGGTACGTACTATTTCTGCAACACAACTTTGCGCCTGTTTTGTGTCGGAGGGTGAGAGAATAGATCCCTCCAGCCAGCCCAACACGCCTTGACGTGAGTAACCTTTCCGTGTTGTTGTTTTGGTGACAATGAATAATGATTCTAGAACTCTCCACGGGGACGGAACAGTTTAAGGTCACGGTTAGCAGCATGTGACTTACATCTCTTTCTTTACTTAGCTTGAAACCTTTTTACATTCATTTCATCTAATGTTAAGAGATGAAAAGGCGGTAGTGAGCTTTCGCCTGGATCCCTCAAAGGCTATCTCTAATTTTTTGGACGAAATTAGTTAAAAAATTAGCCCGGCGGGTTTACATGCGCTCATATCACTAACTAAACTAAGCAAGAATTTTTATCTTCCTGGGGTCCTAAACTGGGGTTTCTGGGCATAAAATGGTAGACGAACTAGACAAAGAAATTAATAAAATTTCAACATTTCTATGAACTCATAAACCCGTATCATTACAAGTGTATTTATTCATGTTACGGTAATTCCTTGTCAAGCAAGTCAAGCTTGTGCTAAATTAGTAAGAGAGAGAGAGAGAGAGTTCGGTGGCGTATCTACATAATGTAGTGTTAATTATTCTTTCTTAAAACCTGAATGTTTTATAGTATTAGGCTCAAAGGTATAAAAAGTGGCCTTGAAGGATAAAACAAAAATTTAAATAACAATTTCAGAGTGTTACGTTGCGCTGCGTTACTCACAACATTTAACATTTCACCCTTAAGTTTGAAAAATAACGCAAATAAACAGAACGCAGAAACTAAAATAGATCTCGCCAAACCCATTACATTCACAAATTATACTCTCTACTCACTGTTTAAGGCTTCATTTTCACTGTTCTTAAAAGGTAAACTCCGAGTGATTTATGTATTCTTAACCCTGTAGTTACTCCACGGGGTTACGGGTTCCGTGTGGAAAATTATGACATTCAAAATTACGACGCGTAGTGAGATAATCTGACGCAATCCATTAGTGGTAATAGGGCTTTCTGCCACATCATACCGTTGCTCATTTGAGGCATAATTCATCTCAGTCATCGGGAGACGGCAGTACGCACTGTTTTATAATGTTACACTAACTTGACTGGGTCAATTTGAACCATTGAGATACAAAATATAAGCACTAGAGAAGCAGCTGTGTTTTGCAAAAGTCTTGTTGAATTTGGAATGCCTAACCTAAAGTTCGCCGCAGCGCTGAAAGTGGTCTAATCGACCGCAAGTAGCGCTTTGGCAGGATGTAGTGTCAAGCCATGGAAAGGAACACGACTTGAGAATGAACTCTCGCTCGACATTGTGACAAAATATTAAAATCAAAAACTATCTATTAATTTGTACTACTATTAATTTGTACTACAAAATTACTGTGATACGTGATTTGGGTGGACAAGGGGTTTGAGAAATCATTTTTGGTCATTCAAATTAAATGCGGTAAGTAAAATTTATTCAGTGTGTAAATAAAACACACTTTGAATAAATTTAGGGTTTGCTTACTTCATTTTTAGTTGTAGTTTTACTGTCAAACAAGCAGATAAATCTACTTTAATAGTTTCATTCAATAATAGTATATATATTTGTTCCTGTATCACTAGTAATAAATTAAAATGTCATCAGCATCATGTTAACATACAGCATGCGTGTACTATATAAACAATTGATTGTGCAATTAGATTTTATTTATATTATTAGCATAATAATCTGTATTCTTGTAACAATCGTTGGAGTACCCATGAAAGTACCAAATAAAAAAAAATCTGTGTAATCGGTAAAATATTATGAATAGAATGCTATTCAAGAGGTTTAAGTAAAACATACTACAGTAATAAGTGTTTAAGATTGTCATCGCTCCACGGGGCAGGGACTAGAGTTGGCAGCACGCGAGTGTCACGTCATTGTTGAGAGCGTCTATAGGCTACGGTGACTACTTACCACCAGGCAGACCATATGCTTGTCTGCCAAACAAATAACGCTCAATAAAGTGTGTGTGTGTTTATTTAACAGTAAAGCTAAAAAATCGGGAGTGGTCTCCCCTTGACTTTCTCGTATACCGAAAACGACTCAAAGATTGATAGAAACCTTATATTTTGATGTCATACATGCATGTTAAATTTTGGTCACCCATCCGAGTACACCGCGCACTTGGTTGCTTAACTTTCGTGATCGACGGCTCAAAATTTGATAGAAACCTTATATTTTGATGTTAAACATGCGTGTTTAATTTGGTTGCAATAAGTTAAAGCATACTCGAGTTATCGTGCTAACGCACAGACACACAGACACACACACAGACATAATTCCAAAAAAAACGGGAGTGGTCTCCCTTTGACTTTCTCGTATACCGGAAACGACTCAAAAGTTGATAGAAACCTTATATTTTGATATCATAGATATGTATGTTAAATTTTGGTCACCCATCCGTGTAAAGACCGCGCACTTGGTTGCTTAACTATCGTGATCGACGACTGAAAAGTTGATAGAAACCTTATATTTTGATGTTATACATGCATGTTAAATTTGTTGCAATAAGTTAAAGCATACTCGAGTTATCGTGATAACGCACAGACATAATTACAAAAAAAATATTTTTGGACTCAGGGACGTCCAAAACGTGTAAATCCGTCAAAATCTCGAGGTCGAATTTTTTTACGATTACAAGACTTCTTCTATACTACAGGACGAGAAAGTAAAAAGAACAAGAGTAAATTAATACTCTGAACTAGCCGAAAGGTCGAGAACAACCGAATATTGTTTACAAATACTAAAAAAATGAAGACAACCTAAGCAAAACCGACATCTATTTCCAGTAAATGGGTGATTACGATTACGATAACAACCATCATCGCCCAAAGAACTATCGCAAAAATGAACCCTACGTCCAAGTACGTAGGCCCGTGAATTCTCCGAAATAACATTCTGAATACAATATTTATAAAACCTTTGCGTATTTGAGATTTCCCCATTTTCGTTTGGTAACCCCGGACGGTTATTTCCGGAGGCGGAGAGAGGCCGGTGTTTGGCCAAGATTAAATTACCCCGAATGTCTGCACTCTAATAATACTGTACGCTGCATAGTAGGGTTCAGTGTTGGCTCGGTTCTCCGCCTGTTTCCTATGGCTTCCTTTAAACTTTAACTCGGAGAAAACGATTCTCTTTTTCTGTATTCAGCACCAGTTATCAAGTTTTGAGACATTATTATCTTACTAAAGGTGTATTTGGTTCTCTGGTGATAAAAAATACTCAATTTTTCGAAATCCTGTTGATTGGGAACTTTCTACGAGGTTACAAAGTAAAAGTATTCAGACAGCTATCAGAATCATTATTTTATAATAACTAGCTTCCTCAAACAAATAATTCTCAAAGCAATACCTATTTACCTGGAAGAGATCGCTTTTAGCGATAAGGTCACCCTTTGTACAAATCGTGTATATGTTTTTCCTGTGTATAATTGTGAAAAATTGGTTGATGTACAATAAAGTTATATTCTATTCTATTTATGTTGCGCAACGTAAATGTGTGCACAATATATAAGATAGGTAGTAGTTATGTACGATATTATAATTTAGGCAATAAATTATAGTAGGTTTTTATTAATAGTTTTCACATTAGGTTTACATCAATTCATCAGTTTAACTAAATATAGTCGTACGATGTAGTAAGAGGGCGGTATTTTGCGTTTGATTCGAAATTGCTTTATTAGAAATGTTCGTACCGAGAATTAGAGCCATCTTAGTTTTATTATTTTTTATATTTTATACATTACTATTACACTGATAATCCCAAAACGGTAAAGCAGAGGTTTAGGTAACATTTACAAATAAACCCACATCGGGCAATACGGGATATACCTACAGTGGCTCATAAGGTACCGTCCCCTAGCGCATCGCTACGATACCCTTTTTTTCGCTGGGAAAAAATGCATTACGCCTGCCCTCCCGTCGGGGGACGGGAGGGGTATGTGGCACTCCCCGGGGCTGAATCCCGGGTCTACCAACTAAAACAACTCAGCGGCACTCCCTCTTCGCCAAAATATGGTGAAGGATTGGGAAACTGGCAAAGCCCTTACTTCCAATCCCCATTGGCGATTGCCCGCAAATCGCTACGATACCCTAGCGTTTCGTAGCGATGCGCTAGGGTCCGTAGTCGTTCTGTAGCCGCCGTTCCGTAACATTCATAGTAAAAAGAGGCGTTTCCTTTCCAAGCTGATAAGTGTGCTAAGAACATTGAAGCGAGCGAAACCGAGGGTGACCATCTAGTTTTTAATATTTTATACATACTATCACACTCATAATCCGAAAATAGATTAATTTGACCTGTGGGAGTCTATTTGGTTTCACATAAAAGTACATCTGGCAGTCTGAGCTAGTATAAGCCATGCTTAGTTCAGTGAGGTACCTATTTTAATAATTTATAAAGTCCTTTCTCTCACTTTCAGTACCTTCATTATTACTTAAAGAAGATTTCATCCATATAATTCTATTTCACGTTTTCGAGCTCTGAAATAGATTTTACGGGTACAAATGTTCCCGCTGAGGCCAAGGGACCCAGGAGACCTTTTTAGCGGAACGGTTAAAAAATCACCCGTGCAGTGAAAACGTGTTTGGTATGTGATTTGTTTGACCTTTTATGTCATTGCTACGAAAGAATGAGTGAGGAAATTTGAATGGAAAATTATAAATCGAACGACTGATAAATGACCGGATATAGTCGGTGACAAAAAATTTCCTAGAGATTTATCTTATTTTTGGGCAACTAGTTGTTTAGAAAAATTACCATTTATTTTTAACAATTACTGTTTGCGCTGTATAGTTTACTTGCTTAAATTACGCTCGTAGTCCCTTGAAGGCTTGAACAGAGCCTTAGGTGACACTTTGTTTAACATCTGACAGTAGCCTGTCGCCTACATAAAAGGGGCACTAAACCGAAAAAATAACAATTCTTCAGTAAACAAACAAGTAAAAGCCAAATACCAGGACATAATGATTAACTCAAAATTATCTCAGCAGTGCGCTGTCTAATTTGCTAAGTAAAAAAATCTGGTTTAGCAATTTCTGGTTAGACAATTTTGGCTTTCTTTTTGCTTGCCAATTCTAAACGAAGCTCGAAAGCCGTACAGTTTGACCATTGGCCTACGCCGCTTTTATGACTAGCATGCATCAATTGCTAATACGGGTCCACCCACAAAAACTTTGATTCAAACCTACCATTGGTCTCTTTCCTGGCCCCGAATTTTACGTCCCAACGGCGCTGAATTTTGCGCAGCGTTCATGCATTTTGAATGTGACATGAACCGATATGCCCTTAGGTGCTTGTCACGTCTTACCCCTGTGCCCTTTCAAATTCATGGTTGGAGCTCACGTATAAGCCACCTGGCATGACTACGTGTTTGAATGGTACGCGTGTACGATACCGTTCAATATTTGGTGACACAGCCCCGGGGGTGTTACGAGAGTTGATCGAAGTAAATCTGTGTAATAATAGTTTGCTTTAGGCGCAGTTGAACGAGGTATTGAATTTGAATATAACATCGGGCGTACAATTTTGTATTTCCATGAAAATAACACAATCAACAAAGTAAAGGCAGAATTGGAGAAAGTTGATGGTAATATAGTACAGTTGTTATATTAGGTTGGGGAAAAAGTCTTTTCGCATTATAGTATGTATAAACTTGTAATAAAATCTCTTTGGCTATACTATTTGTATCTGGCTGGTTTTGGTATCATTGAAAGTTTAAATTTTAAAGAACATAATTCCAAATTCAAATTAGGAAAATGTGTGATTTCCATTTGTTTTTCGTACCGCCAAGATGAGTGAATCTAATGAAGAAATTCGATACATTTTAAAATTTTACTACAAAAAAGGTAAAAATGCAACGCAAGCCGCGAAAAAAATTTGCGATGTTTATGGACCTACTGCAGTGTCTGTGAGAGTAGCACAAATTTGGTTTAAGCGTTTTCAATCCGGAAATTTTGATGTCAAAGATCCACGTCGCTCTGGTCGCTCTATTACAGATAAAATGGATGTCATTTTTGAAAAAGTGGAGCAAGATCGGCATGTCAGTAGTTACGACGTAGCTGAAGAACTGGGAATTGACCACAAAACAGTTTTGGCGCATTTGAAAAAAACTGGGTACACAAAAAAGCTCGACATTTGGGTACCTCACGAGCTCACTGAAAGAAACCTAATGAACCGTGTACTCATTTGTGATTCTTTATTACGACGTAATGAAACCGAACCATTTTTGAAGAAGCTGATAACTGGTGATGAAAAGTGGATCACGTACGACAAGAACGTGCGAAAAAGGTCGTGGTCAAAGGCCGGTCAGGCTTCACAGACTGTGGCGAAACCCGGGTTAACTCGCAACAAGGTGATGCTGTGTGTGTGGTGGGATTGGAAGGGCATTATTCATTATGAGCTGTTACCACCAAGCAGGACCATCGATTCTGAACTCTACTGCGAACAACTGATGAGATTAAAGCAAGAAGTTGAGAGAAAGCGGCCGGAATTAATCAACAGAAGGGGTGTGGTTTTTCATCATGATAACGCTAGACCTCACACATCTTTAGCCACTCAGCAAAAATTAAGAGAGTTTGGCTGGGAGGTGTTAATGCATCCGCCGTATAGTCCTGACCTTGCACCTTCAGATTTCCACCTGTTTCGGTCTCTTCAGAATTCTTTAGGCAGTGTCAGGTTAACATCACGAGAGGACTGCCAAAACCACTTGTCGCGGTATTTTGACCAGAAGTCCCAAAATTTCTATAGCAATGGGATCATGTCCCTACCTACAAGATGGCAAAAAGTTATCGAACAAAATGGTACCTACATACTTTAGTTAAATGTAAATAAACTATATTAAAAAATGTTTTGAATTTTCTTAAAAAATGCGAAGAAACTTTTTCCCCAACCTATTATGTTGCAAGTGTCGAAAATAATAATTATGGCATTTCAAAATCAAAAATTCTTTTTTCATTTAGGCAAAATTTGTACGCTTGTGAAAGTCAAATTTGATGTCCTGTTCAGAGAAGAACCGGCAAGAAACTCGTCAAGTATATCGTAGGATAGGAAATAAAGCTAGTAGTTTAATTAATTAATAACACATTGTATCTGAATTTATCTTTAAATTAGTAATGTTTTAATAATTACAAAAATAGTTTAGGATAAATTGGGCTGGATAATTGGTTTGATGTATCAGGTATATATAGAATCCATAATTGTAGGTGGTCTTAATTCAATAGTTCAACTAGTATTTCATATAATTTAGTTCTTAACTATCGCGCAAAATTAGGAAAACGTATGAACAATGAACAACAATGAACATGCTTTAAAATATTCCTTCGATAATAGACTTAAAAATGAATAGTAGAATAAGATTCATCTCTCCTTACAAAATTATACAAGGCGTTTTGGGTAGTGAGTTGGACGGCTTTCCTCCTACTTGAAATCGAATGAACTTTGCTCGAAATCAAATTAACAAAAGTTTGAGATAAGTACTGTCTCTTTGCAACAATTTCGATAGAACTAATTCTCTTGAAAAACACATTTGTGTCAAATTTTAACATTTTTATTTTTCCTCTAAATTAGAAGAACTTATGACCTTTAGAGAAGTTATGCTTTTTAAAGTTATAATTTTTCTTTACGCATTTGATTCATTGAACATGTTTCTTCGACACTTTCATGCATCGATGTACACTATCTAGTTTATGGTTTGCCAATTTCATGGAATTCTACATTTAAAATTTTTACGGGTATTTAATATTCGAGCAAAAATCTTTCGTTTTCCCGAAGGATACCCGAGTGGAACATTTCAATATACGCCTCTTATCACGTGTCGGAACAGCTTCTACGCTACAAATAAATGCGGCAACTTCGTTTCCTGTCGGCGAAGGTGAAATATTTGTTACACGCGATAATTATTTTTGTGAGTGTTCAGCGGAAATTTATAGAGTGGGTCGCGCAACTTTGTTGGGCAAATGTATTTTGCAAATGATTTTCTTTATATAGGGGTTTGAAGTTACTCTTAGATTAAGGTAAGGCGATAAATGAATATTTTTTATATTGTCTTATCAAAAGCTGTGAAGCGGAGACCTGATGTATGGGTGAATAAAATGAAAGAGCGAATTATAAGCGTGAAAATGGGTTTAACTGGGATATTTACAGAGCAAAATATCAAGCAAAAACAATCAGAGCTATTGACAAAATTAATAGTTACCAATCTTAATGTAATACACAAAAACACAAAACCATAAAAAGGTACAAATACATTCTTATAAAATTTTAAACTAATAGGCGTTTCCTTAATTGGCAAACGAGCATACGATGCGTTCTCATCGCACGATGAGGTCAACATAAAAGATTTCTTTAGAATGTCCTAATTGAACCTGCAAGTTGTTCATCGCGCGATGAAAATGATCGTATCATCGTACGATCGCTTCCAATCAGGACGACGCCATAGGCTCGGCAACAAGCTGGTTGATATACTCATCTATATTTTTTTAGTAAAATTCGCCTTCTGTTTTTTTAGAATACACGATTTAAAATCCTGTAGGTACTTGTATACCGAGGCTGTATTTAATAAAGTCATGATTCGCAATTTAAATTTAACAAAATTACTTATACAGAAAGATAATATAGGTACCGACATCTAAGGCTGGAGTTCACCAACAGTTAAACAGGCGACAACTAAATGATGAACGAAAAGTATAATTATTATTTAGAGAAAAGAGGGGGGTGCTCAATTTAATTGTACCGATTGAATATTTTTAAGAACTGTTATTGAGCACCCCGCGCTTTTCTCTAAATAATAATTATACTTTTCCTTCATCATTTAGTTTCTATACTAAAAAGTAATTTTTCAGTTTTTAGTCCGATTTAATACAAAAGCGTGTTTTTTAAATTTACTATGAACGCTACCGAACAGCGGCTACGAAACGGCTACGGACTGTAGCGCATCGCCTTTTTACTTTCTCGTACGTAGTATAGAGGAAGTCATGTAATCGTCAAAAAGTTCGAGATTTTAACGAATTCACACGTTTTGGACCTCCCTGATTGTCCCTGAAAATATTATTTTTGGAATTTTGTCTGTGTGTGTGTCTGTGTGTCCGTGTGTGTGTCTGTGTGTCCGTGTGTGTGTGTCTGTGTGTCTGTGTATCCGTGTGTGTGTGTCTGTGCGTTAGCACGATAACTCGAGCATGCTTAAATTTATTGCAACCAAATTTAACATACTTTCGTGTATGAAATCAAAATATAAGGTTTCTATAAAATTTTGATCACGAAAGTTAAGCAACCAAGTGCATGGTCGGGACTCGGATGGGTGACCAAAGTTTAATATGCATGTATGACATCAAAATCTAAGGTTTCTATCAACCTTTGAGTCGTTTCCTGTATACGAGAAAGTCAAGGGGAGACCACTCACGATTTTTTTCAAAGTAAAAAGAGGCGATACGGTTTCAAGCTGATAACCTTAATATTGCTATTAAATTAAAATGATTATTATGGAAACAAACTAACAATACATTGTATGTTCTATCTTGATTACTTATAATTTACTAAATAAATAGTGAATCATTGTAGCTTATTTAGAATTCAGTGGGTTTCGTTAAGGAGTTCGCTTGCTGGAATGATATGTCTATATGAATTTCTAAATTGCTACTAATTAACTTTTACTTAAGAAGGATAACAAGATAACACGTACTTGTGGTAGGCTTTTCGGCGCGTCGCAATTTTGTTTACGGGAAATCAACCGACGTGATTTTAGAATGTGTTCAGATTAAGACGAGTATGCCTGTTCCTTAGGTTCTTAAGGTTTTAATAGTGTACCAGATCAGCCAGGCATAAATAAGCCCTGCTACTAAGTTAAATTGACTTTTAGAAATAAAATGTGTTAGAAACAAAACTGGCACATTCGGAGTAACGTGAATAAATATTCCCGATTGTCCTACCAGTTGGAATGGGAGTAGGACAGGGTATAACCCATATTGTTCAGTACAGCAACGCTAGGATGCGGCGAGTTTACCGTGAAGATGCCTTTTCACATGAACCTTGAGCTGGGCTGTAATAACAACTCGGGAATTTATTTATTTGTTTATTCATTAGCATCTTAAAAGTTTACAGAAATAACTAAAACGCTTAGAAGATTAGATTACATAACCACAACAAATAAAATAAAATAATTCCAATACAATGACGAAGATAATAAAGAATACAAATCATATAAGCAAAGGTCAGATAACAGATTGTCAAGGTCAAAACTTTCAAACTAATATAAAAAAAAATCAAACTAATTAAGTAAATTAGAATATGATGTCATAAAATAAAGCATCAGTTAAAAAAAATGAGAAACAGAAAAAAAATTATACTCGAGGATTTAAAAGGCAATGAAAAAATAGTCAATACAATAGTCAAAATTTTGTAATTTTCAAAATATATTACACAATGTCCAAAACTGTCGGCAAATATAATCTATTTCATAGTGCTGAGCAAGATTGTCCACAAATATTTCGAAAAGCACGGTTTGTGTGTGTATTTTCCGCGCTCACTTCTTGCGCTTGGAATATAGACGAAGATATACAGGATTTAAAAAGACCTAACACAAAGCCTAAGTCTACGCATCAAAACAAGAAACATAAAAAAAAATATTGCTGGGCAACTTTTTATTGGTAGTAAAAAAAACTCCATAATAATATCGCGCAATGTATACAGCGCGCAGGTCGCGGCGCAGCGCTTAGCAACTTGAGACGTGCGCGACGTTCGGTCGGCTGAGTTGAATACCACTGTATATGAATAAAATTATTTTTAAATAAAAAAAAAACCGCCTTCAAAACTAAAAACGAAGAAATAAAATTTCTGTTTATAAAAATCTAAATTATTTTTTTTGAGGTCGGTCTCAACCTCAATATTTGGATTAAACGTTGTTACTTGTATTTGGTACCGACCTCAAAAAACATTTAGATTTTTATAAACAGAATTTTTATTTCTTCGTTTTTAGTTTTGAAGACGGTTTTTTTTTATTTAAAAATAATTTTATTTTTTACTTTTTAGTTTTTTAAGTATGCAAATTTTCAGGAAACGATCTCGAGATCTTTTAGACACACAAATGATAAGATTACGATATCATCGATGTCAATTAAATAGGCATTATTAGGGATAATTTTAAAACTACTCATCGATGTCAATTAAATAGGCATTATTAGGGATAATTTTAAAACTACTCGTCGAAAGGATCTTCAAAATCGGTACACCCAGTAAAGAGTTATGAGGTAACAAACATTAAAAAAAAAACATACAGTCGAATTGATAACCTCCTCCTTTTTGAAGTCGGTTGAAAATCGGAAATAATCTAACTTTGACCTTCAATAACTTTATAACTATTAATTTCCCAGGTATAGTCTAGAAGATGAAAAAAGTTCTATTGGTGAGCGGAATACATATTTTTTGGTTTTGTCATAGGTCTTGTTAGATTCGTTAGATATCTGTATCTATTTATACATAGGATAAAACAAAGTAGCTTTCCGCGTCTGTCAGTATATCTGTTAGCTTAGGAGGAGTAAGCTAACGGATTTGGTGCAGGGGCCTTACCACCATCTTTATAAAAGCGATTCAAATTCCACACGGTTGAGTTTAGGTTCGTACACTGAATCGTATTTTTTCGTACTATCATCTTCATATTACTGATTCGCGTTTGCATCGAAAGAATAAATGAAAGATATCGCTGGTTGGTCCGTTATGAAGTGAAAAAGAAAGCGCTATATAAATATAACTCATGACTTATAGTAGTCTCAGAATACTGATGTAATTTATTATTGGTTATAATCGTATTTCTTAGAAAGTCTAATAAACATTTAAAAATATTCCTCATTGCGTGGGATTTAACTATTATATAGTTGTCGTGTCACATATAAACAACTAATTTAACTAAAAATAAAAACAAAATTCACTTCAAAAGGCACGTAGAAGACTTTTATGTTCTTCTTCTTATTTTAAGTGAATGGCGATCGCGACACATAAAGATTACGCATTGAATAGAATAGAATAGAAATAAACTTTATTGCACATCGACATAAAGATAGTACATTTTATAACATTTTAACTATAATGCACAATGGGCGGCCTTATCGCTAAAAGCGATCTCTTCCAGGCAACCTTAGGATGGATAGGAATTTTACTTAAAATAAAATGGGAAGATGGCGATGTAGCAACCTACTGACAATTTAATGTATAAACATAAATACTAATACACTATATAAAAGTACTAATACATACATACCTATATTATAAATACATACAAAACATACATACATTACAAACTACATACATACAATATTACATATTATATAATACGTACATATATACCTACATAAAATAGTTATAGCGACAAATAGTGTTCCTTTGCCAGTTTTTTAAACGTATTCACGGATTGTGCTCGTCTTATTTCGACAGGTAATGCATTCCACAGCCGAGTAGCCTGCACGGTAAAGGATTTGTTGTAAAATTTAGTGAAGTGCATTGGTGTCGCCAAACTCAGATTTTCCGATGATCTCAGAACGCGGGCGTGAGTGTCGTGCAGATATTTAAAACGGTCTTTGAGGTAGGGTGGAGTGTTTGGGTAAAAAAGTATAGTATAAAGTAAGGAAAGGATATGGGCATCCCGGCGAAGGCGGATTGGCAACCACTTGAGCTTGACGCGAAATTCGGAGACATGATCATATTTGCGTAAGCCATATATGAATCGAATGCAGACATTTTGAAGGCGCTCAAGTTTATTTAGTTGCTCTTCGGTAAGGTCAGGATAACTGGAGTCGACGTAATCAAGGATAGGAAGGAGAAGGGATTGAGCTAACGCAACTTTAGTAGCAGTGGGAAGGTAATTACGAATTCTCCGGAGAGAACCTACCGACGCGAACAGTTTGCTACTATATACTTGATATTGCGCCAATATCAAGTGAAAATTTTATTAAAGTAACCGACAATTATTGTACGGTAGATTGAGGTTAAAATGGAGTCTCTCAACATGTGTTTTTGCAACAAGAACTCGGGAGAAACTCCTACTTTTATGTTAATAATTTGTAACTTGTAATAAAACGCTTAATATGACAGGTGTGAATGTCAGTTAAGGTGGTTTATGAAGGTCATGGTATGAATTCACAAATTGAACGATTGATATCGCGTTTGCGATTCAAATCTGAACTGAATCGCTGTCGACAGTAGCGCCAAAATTGAGTCGCGTAGGCAGCGTCATAGTACGAATTAAACGATTCTATTCAGTTTAGGTCTTAAATTGGATAGCGATAAAGATGGTGGTAAGGCCCCAGTTTACATTATCAGTTAGAGTTTTGTCGAGGTAAGGTACAGCGGACTAGACGCCCGTATTTGGAGCACCTGAAATGGTATGGTACCTCCATATTACAGAAGACCACTGCCAATACTACATTTATGTGGTGTTGTGTTTCTGTTGGTGAGTAAGGTTGCCACAGCTCCATGGGGTAGGAAAGAGTACTAGGGTTGGCAGCGCATGAATGTCACGTCAGTGACAAACGTCTATAGGCTGTGTGATTGCTTACCACCAGGCAGGCCGAATGCTTATATGCTAACCAAATAACAAAAAGAAATAATATAAGCACTAGATTTAGATAAATGTAAGAAACTGTGATTTTTGTGTTTATATTGTTGATGTGCCTAAATAAATAAATCAAAACGATACTTTTTCATTTAATGGGCCTGAGACCCGCCGTCCGCACTTCTCTCTGTCCCCTTTGTCTCATACCTCCGCGCCCCTGTACCGTGCAGACGAGGGCTGAGTTAAACGGTCTGCATATACATAATAACATGACTACAGTTGTTGTAATCTATAGGCATACATTATTAAAATGAATCTCTCTTTGTCCGCAGCGAAACTGGATGGTGTAAAGACATACATGCGAATGCGACGGGTGCCGAACCACCTTCAGGTGAAGGTGATCAAATGGTTCGACTATCTATGGCTAACGCAGAAGTGTTCTGACGAAGAAAAAGCCGTGTCCTGCCTGCCCGACAAACTGAAGGCGGAGATAGCTATCAACGTCCATCTGGATACACTGAAAAGGTAAACACATAATATTATTCATTCTTGTTTTACTTTCGAACCAACGACGGCTACAGACTATTTTTGTTTAGAAACGAGTACTTACCGGAAAATTTTGACTGCGTTGCTATTGGTACACGTAATCAACATAAATTCACAAAGGACTGCCTTGCAGCAGAAAGTTCATCAGAATTTGTGAGTATGTATTTTACAAACGTGTACTTGTAAAATCCACTTATAAGATGGTAGACCAATTTACAAATTTCTTGTCAGACCGTACGTCTGCACAAATGCCTGGCCATGTGACGAAATTCAAATTTTATTGAAGAAAACTGGAAATTATAGTATTCACATTTAAGAAAAATGCATAATATTTTTCTTTGAATAGGTATCGTAAGTTCCATATTGCAATGTTACAGTATTTATCTCCTTGAACTTTTCTGTGAGACAATAACAGGATCTTTTGATTTGGTCATGAGGATAATTGGTCTATTGCTCTAACAGCCGGAGTTTTAAGGACAAAGATGGTATTAATGCCTGCAGCATTCCAAAAGAATCACATATGACTATAAGCTATAATAGAAAAATAATAAGTAATGAACAATTCTAGTTGTATTTTGAGCTTCATAGCGGAGGCTGTGCACCTACGCTGCCCACTAAGGTTGCGTTAGGCGCTGCACGTAAACGAATATAAACACGAACAGTGAGTCAATAAGCATTACACAGCGTCGTGGGTCAACAACAGAATGTCAGACTAAATGCAATTTACTCTTTAATAAGAAGGACAATGGAGCACTTTGACTAAGTCGCTCGGTAGTTTGAAGAGAATATTGCAAGGTATTTTCTTCTGGAGGAGAACGAGTTTCCACTGTAATATTTAGTCCAATCTTTTCACTTTTCTTTGTTGTTTCCCTTTTATTTACATCTGTGAAGATAAAAGAGACTTAAATTATATAATTAATAAATCAAATATGTTAATGAAATTACACTGGCCGTTAGCCCTCGTGTAAATAATTAAATGATAAAGACAAGAAAAATATTTGTCTGTAATTATAAGCAGTAAAAACGCTTGTAGTAACTACCTAGTCTACTTTTAGCAACGGTTTATGAATCTGTGCCATTTTTGTACTAGTTTTTGTGGTAAATAACATAACTTACAGCAATTTTAAATATTTTTTCTTAATATTTTAACTTAAAATGGCTGTCTGGACATCTACATAAAATAAGAGTTCAATGTACAGATTTTCTGATCTTAGTTTATACCTAGTAAAATATATTTGCAAACAACGAAGGAAAATATGCAAATGAGTTCTTGAGTCACACTTGAAGCTACTTAGGTACTTATACAGTGCATGAACCCGTATCGAGGGCTTCGCAAAGAAAGCTTTACAATGAAGATTAAATGTACCCATTTTCTTTGTATAATTTTTAACTCGATTTAAAATGGACAAATGTTTGCGTTGGCCTTTTGGGGACGAGAAAAGAAAAGTTGTTTATAGAAAGGTTTCTTATTTAACGAAATTACAGAGAGCTTGTACAGATAATCTTTTTCATAAAGTCCGTTTTTGGTTGTAGTAGGGAGTGGTCGCGAGTTAGCGATTTGAAGGCTACGCACACTTGTACAAAGTGCATGCGCGTTTAACAAAGTTCATAACCGAACGGAAATTGCACGGTAGATTGAGTTAAAAAATGAGTAGGTATTTACTTTTTGGCGAGAGAACACGTTTTCCCAACAACAATTATTTACTTGCATTAATGTATATATTTATACCTATAGGTATTCACAAATCTAGTATAAATATTTTGTTGTTGTTATTATTTATTAGTTCACGCGACATCCACGTTTCTTAGCATGTCTCCTATGATTAGAGGGTTGGAAGCAAGTTGGAAGAGATTTCAATTAAATTCAAAATCATAAAGGAATTTATTTAAATGAACTTTGGCAAGTACTTTTAAATTGTCAAAAACTCTACTACCGTTCAGAAATAAGTCACACATTTTGTACTATTTCAAAAATTGTTTTTTTTTTCTCTTTTAGTATTCTTGTGTACAATTAACCATTAAATATAAATAAATATCGAACAGGGCTGAAACTCCACTACGATTTGGTTAGGCTAAGTCGTTTCCGGTAGCCTACTGGAGTTAGGTCTTCAACTTGGTAATTATTTGCAAAGAGAAGGGTTTGTATTTTTTTTTTTTTTGGAAAATTAATTATTTGCGGATCTTGAAAAGATCGAGTCTAAAAACGTTAGTAAAAAAATTCCATAGTTTTATAGTTTGTAGTTTTGGAATAGAGATAAAGCTAAAGAAAATAAAATTAAATACTGATGTTTCAAATTCTCAAGTTGTCTGGTTCCAATTTTGTAAATTACTACTAGACTAACCTAGAATCAGTCGTATAAACGTCGATAATCGTCGATAAAGTCTTACCATTGTTATAATCAGTAGTCAGTCGATTGATTTTGCTGAGTTTGAACATTATTATCGGATCACGAACATTGGGAGTTAATCGTCCATAGGTCCGTCTTAGAAGGGGAAAAGTACCCAAATAATATTACAAGGCGTTAGACCAGTCTTTCTCAAAGTGGGCGATAACGCCCCCTTGTGGGCGTTGGAGACCTAGAGGGGGGCGTTAAGGGACCCAGAAAAAATTGGGGGCGTTGGCGTAGCTTAGGCCCCCCTAAGCTACGCCAACGCCCGTTTTAATATTATTGAATTTTAAAATATATAAAAACGCCCCCGTTTTTATATATTTTAAAATTCAATAATATTAAAACCTACCTACTACTCAATATCGAATAATCAGTGTACATTTCTGCTCTGTATGATGGTATAAAAACTAAAAATACTTAACATAGATTTCGCAGGATAGCCCGTACGGCGTACGCAACAAATTGTAACAAGTTCTGTTAAATAAACGAGTTTGTACGTGTTTGTGTAATTAAAGTAATGAAATTGTGGTTTTTAAGTTTTAGGAGTGTATAAAAAATTGGGGGCGCTGAAAATAATTGATTTTTATAAGGGGGCGGTAAAAGAAATAAGTTTGATAATCTCTGCGTTAGACTCTTTGTGTAGGCTAGTCTAAGTAGTCGTAATTGAAGTAGGGTTAGCGAAAAGGTTTAAAAATTGATATTGGTATTAGTACATTGAATATCCTGATTCGTTTCCCTTTTCTCAGACTGCACTATGCCAAGATGTTTCTGTACGCTCTACGCAAAGCCTTTCTAGCACACTCACAGGCAATAAATGCATAACCCTTCGATTGTTAAAAAGCAATTAAGCTTCCGATGAATATTAGAGATCTGCCTATTACAAATTAAAAAAAAATGTTAAATCTAAATTATATAAAAAAGCATATTACAAGATAAATGATTATTTAAATGATCCAAATGCGTGGGAGTAAAATCTGCCCAATATTTACGCATTTAAAATTGTAATTTATTCATTGTTATATCTATTGACTGTAATGATGTTTTGAATTCATTACGAAATTGTAAGCTGTGGAGTTTCTTTCGCCATTTCTTCTCCATGTCAGCATAAGAATAATTATTTAAGTAAAATAATTATTTTGTCGAAATGGTGGTAGGGCTTTTGAAGATTTAAAAGTACTCAGCAAAGTCCATTTAAATAAAGAGCTTTTTCATTTCATTTCATTTCATTTCAATTAAAAAGCAAAATTCCATAATTTACTAATAAGTAGGTATATTGTTTATCTATTTCACGAGAATGAAAAGAGAGGAAAAAAGAAAGCAGATATAAATCGGTACCTTTCCGTTACGTCACTTTATGCTTTGTCACATTCAAAGCTTAATATCCCGTGTCGTATAATTAAAAAGAGGAACATTTACTGTTTACACCATGAATTATGCAAAAGCATTAATTTCTATGATCCGTATATTTTTGTCGTCAAATGACTACGGAATGGAATTGAGTTGCTGAGTGCCTGTGTGTGTGTTATATTGCTGAATGACACCAAATACATAGGTCACACTAAAAGTTTCCGGAACTGGCCACTTACATAAACAATATTAAAGTAATTACAAAATTTGAAAATGGAACTCTTTGGCTGTTGAATGCAGTTTGTTTCATCTGACTGTCAATTGTTTTTACATTGTGGCGCCATTTTAAAAATTGCTTGTCAACATTAACATGGTTTTAACTCGTGAAAATTTTCGTAGTATGATATTCTACGATTTTAAGTGTAATTTGACAGCTTAACAGAGCCTCGCTCGGCTTCAATCTGCTCGGCGATGAAACACCATGCAAGACGACTATTTATAGCTGGTTTGCAGAATTCAAGCGTGATCGTGCCAATCTCAATGACGAATCTCGCGATGGTCGCCGTTTACCGCTGTGAACAACAAAAACATCGATGCTGTGCGCCGTATGATTGAAACAGACAGGCATGTGATCTACCATGACATTCGTGTATCCTTAGACATAGGCGACAATCAATCCTACACAAACATTTGGGTGTGAGAAAGCTATGCTCGCGGTGGATCCCACACAATTTGACCGAGGCTAAAGAAACGGACCGCGTCACTTGGTGCAGTGCCATGCTTACCAGATTCAACGAAGGTGCGTCAAATTTGGTGTGGGAAATAGTAACAGGTGACGAAACATGGATTTATTCCTACGATCCCAAACAAAAGCAGCAATAGAGCGTATGGGTCTTTCAAGATGAGACGAAACCAACCAAAGCGGCGCGCGTGAAAAGTGCATCTAAGTAGATTATGCTTCTTTTTTTAAATAAAACTAGACGCGTAACTACTGTTGCTTTAGAGAATCGTCATACCGTGAATTGTGACTGGTATACGACCATTTGTTTTCCGGAAATTATTGACAAACTCCGTAAAAATAACCATAAACGTCGCATCATCTTGCACCACGACAATGCTAGTTCATACACGGCAAGACAGACAAATGAATTTTTGAAGGTGAAAAACGTAGAACTTATGAGCCATCCTGCATACAAACCCGACCTGGCACCTTGTGACTATTAAAATTAAGAACCAATTTCGCGGTCAACGATTTTTATTACAGAAGAGGCCGTCGAAGAGTATGAAAAACACGTTTCTGAGGTCACCACGGAAGAGTGGCACTAAAGTTTTCAAAATTGGTTCAATCGAATGAAAAAGTGCATTTATTTATGCAAAGGGAGAATATTTGTTGAAACAATAAATTCATTTTGGCCTTTAATAGTATTTTTTAATTATTCATTCCGGAAACTTTTAGTGCGCTCCATGTATATCTTCGGACCTTTCATTTCACATATAGACCTAATGGTCGAGCAAATATCGCTCCATAAAGGAAACAGGCGGTTAATTGGAATTAATTGGAAAAAAGCTTTACGCCATTATACATACGGCCGTCTATTAACAACTGATTGAGGTGTGTGTTCAAAAAAGAAGTGTAATGTTCACATTCGTGTAAAAATGCTGCTTTGTGAGGTAGGTATCGAGTCTGTGAGTTACTTCCTGGTGTTGCCAGTGTTAGTTGTATTATATGATAAGACATTACACGTGCAAGCACAATGCATACGTAGACATTACTCAGAATATATTCTTCTTCTTCTCCGCAACCATATCCAATTTATAAGAAAAGAAATTCTGACTATTCAAAAACACGATTAATTTTTCCCGAAAGTTGCAAATACTTTCGTAATTTTTTAATTTCTTTAACGTTCATTAGTACGAAAAATAAAAATCCGGCCCAATTGACCTGAAAAACGATATTCCAAATTAAAATTTTCAGAAAATTCATTTTTAAAATTAAGAATTTATATTAAAAATAGGTTATAATATAAATTGTTGTGGCAAAGCGCCTGCAAAGCGATCAGTGTTTATGATTCTGGATGATTCAACCTATGGCGTCCCTTGAACCATGAAACTTAGAATTTGGTCACTACATAAGAAATAAATAAATATTTGTTCTAGCGTTTTGTCAAATTTTGACCAGTATGTGGATGAAAAAGGGGATAAAATTTCATCAAAATCGGTGTAGTTTCTCTGGGTAGTGGTCGGCAAACTTATTAGCCAAAGAGCCAAATATGAACATTACAACGAAGTTAAAATAAATGGGAGCCTGTACTTTATTTTTTTACCGGTACCTTTGTATGAAACAGGAGTGTAATTTTTTTCTTACCATTTTTTTTTAAATAATTCTATTTTCGCGCCTTCCGTGGATATTTGTGCGAGAAACTTAAGGAGCCAAAAAGCCACATGCGGCTCTGGAGCCGCACTTGGCCGACCACTGCTCCAGGGGATAAAAGGTAGCCTATGTGGATTCCTAACATCTCATTTATATATGTACCAAATTTAATCAAAATCGGGCTAGAAGTTTTTGAGTTTATTCGTTACAAACGTACAAATCTTTATAATATTAGTATAGATAATTCTATAAAACGCATTAGACGTTCGTTTTGTGGGGTTTATCGTTGGTTGTAGGGCAGTTTCAATAATTTGTGGGCCCAGGGCCGTACGTGGGTTATAAAAGATATCCTGTAAATTGACTCCCTGTCAATTTATAGAGCTAATATATTATTCTAATTCAGACTCTGCTTCCAATAAATTTGGGGTCGGTACATCTTGATATCAACCATACTGTGCAATCGGTTTTGGCATTAGATTTTAAGGCCGGGGCCTGACACCAACCCTCATTGCGAACGACTGCTACCTTACGACAGCAGCCGGGACCACCAGCTTAACGTGCCTTCCGGAGTATGGAGGAAAATGGAAAAAATTTCGGTCGCCCATCCGAGTACCGATCACACATTTGGTAGCTTAGCTTTTGTGACCGTTACGAAGAACGCACGACCGCGGCGCAATTGACCTCCTCGAGTCTTTACAATTACGTTTTACTAAAACCAACTCTCCTCTCTCACTATCTTAGAAATGGACATATAATTATGAGAAAATCGGTTCCAATTCTTCTTACAAAAAACAACTAACAACTTCATTTTCCTTGTTTATTTATTTTATTTCTCATGAAGAGGCTCTAAAAATAACTTGAACCTAAATTGCACAAAAAATGCTGACGCGTCTCATCAGCAATCATCATCATTTCAGCCGAGAGACGCCCACTGTTGGACATAGGCCTCCCCCAAGGATCTCCAAACCGGTCGGTCCTGCGCTGCCCGCATCCAGCGGCTTCCCGCGACCTTAACTAGATCGTCAGTCCACCTTGTGGGGGGCCTACCAACGCTGCGTTTCCCGGTACGTGGTCGCCACTCGAGGACCTTTCCGCCCCAACGGCCGTCAGTCCTTCTCGCAATGTGCCCTGCCCACTGCCACTTGAGGTTCGCAATTCTTTGGCCTATGTCGGTGACCTTGGTTCTCCTGCGGATCTCATCATTTCTGATATGATCACGCAGAGAAACTCCGAGCATAGCCCTCTCCATTGCCCTTTGGGTGACCTTGAGCCTTCTTATGAGGCCCATTGTAAGCGGCCACGTTTCGGTTCCGTAAGTCATCACTGGCAACACACACGAATTAAAGACTTTCGTCTTGAGACACTGCGGTAGATGGGCCGAGAATATGCCGCGTAGCTTCCCGAACGCTGCCCAGCCGAGTTGGATTCGTCGATTGACCTCTTTCTGGAAGTTGGACTTACCCAGTTGGACTGTTTGTCCCAGGTAAACATAATCGTCGACAACTTCCAGTGTAGAGCTTCCAACCTTTACAGGAGTGGGTGCAACATGGATATTAGACATGATTTTCGTCTTATCCATGTTCATTTTAAGACCCACTTGTTGGGAGACTCTACAGAGATCGTCGAGCATTGCGCCCAGGTCTTCCAAGGTCTCAGCCATAACCACGATATCATCTGCAAAGCGAAGGTGAGTCATGTACTCGCCATTTATGTTGAGGCCAAGCCCTCTCCAGTCCAGAAGCTTAAACGCGTCCTCCAACGCAGCTGTGAACAGTTTCGGCGATATAACATCACCCTGTCTCACGCCTCGCTGGAGCTGTATGGGTTTTGAATTCTGGTCCTGAAGGCGAACTGACATAGTGGCGTTTTCGTACAGTGACCGCAACACTTGGATGTATCGGTAGTCTATGTGGCACCTCTGGAGTGACTGGAGCACTGCCCAGGTCTCGACAGAATCGAAGGCTTTCTCATAGTCTACGAACGCTAAGCATAATGGCAGGTTATACTCTTCGGTCTTCTGTATAACCTGCCGCAGCGTATGTATGTGATCTATGGTACTGAAGCCTTTTCGGAATCCGGCTTGTTCGGGAGGCTGGAAGTCGTCAAACCTGCGCGCGAGACGATTCGTTATAACTCTTGAAAACAGCTTGTAAACATGACTCAGCAGCGTGATGGGTCTATAGTTCTTCAATTGGGCCCTGTCGCCCTTTTTGAAGAAGAGTCTCACCACGCCGCCATGCCATGCCTCTGGCGTTTTGCCCTCGAGTATAACGGAGTTAAATAGCCTCTGAAGAGCTTTCAGGACCGGTCGTCCACCTGCTTTCAGAAGCTCCGCTGTCACTCCGTCATCACCCGGCGCCTTGTTGTTCTTAAGCTGTTTAAGAGCTACACTAATCTCGTACAGGCTGACGTCCGGGATATCTTCGGTATAGTGTCGGGTTAATTTGGCTCTTGGATCGGTGGCCTGAATGACAGGTGGGTGTGATGTCGCGTAAAGCTGTCCATAAAAGTTTTCAATCTCGGCCAAAAGCTCAGGTCGTGATGTGATGGTTCTGCCGTCCTCTGTCTTCAGCTTCGTCAGCAAGCTCTCTCCAAGCGACAAATCTCTAGCGAACACTTTGGAGCCTTTGTTCCGCTCGATGGCCTCTTTAATACGTTCTGTATTAAATTGGCGTATGTCGCGAGTTAAGCACTTGGAGATATGTTTGTTGAGCTGCCGACGCCTACGAGCATCTTCAGAAGACTGCGGAACCATCCCTCGTCTTTCCTCCATCAGCTTTAATGTGGGCTCTGAGATTTTCTTCGCTTTTTTTGTACGGCTGGGTTTGAAAAGTTTTGAACCCACCGTAAGAACAGCTTCCACGAACCTGTCATTGTAAGTGTCCACATCTATGCAGTCCTCCAGGCATTCGAAGCGATTTTGCAGTTCGAGTTGAAAGCGCTCGGGGTTTTGGATCTGGATGGCTTCAGGGCGGAGCGTAGACTTCATCAGTCGATACCGTTCGGATTTGACGTTGAGATTCAATGTGCCTCTTACCATTCGGTGATCGCTTCCCGTGTTAAACGAATTGATCACAGAGACATCATTGAATATCCGAGTCTTAGTCGACATGATGAAGTCAATCTCATTTTTTGTTGTACCATCCGGACTTTCCCAGGTCCATTTCCGATGCAGCCGTTTCTTGAAGAAAGAGTTCATCATATAGAGTCCCTCTCTCTCCATATATTCGGCTAGCATTTGTCCACGGTAGTTCCGGATTCCAGTTCCAAATTGCCCCACTTTCAACTCATCATCGCCACGTTTGCCTAGCCTTGCGTTGAAGTCTCCCATTACAACAGTGTAGTGGGTCCTGGAAGCATGTATTGCCCGAGAAATGTCCTCATACATTACTTCCACTTCCTCGTCGGGGTGTGTCGAGGTCGGGGCGTATACCTGTATGACCTTCAACGAATACCGTTTGGTGATTCTGAGTATAAGGTACGCCACCCTATTCGACACACTTTCGATCTGTACAATGTTGTTCACGAGAGACTTGTGGACAATAAACCCGACACCACCTTGGGACAGATCTTCGCCCTCCCGGAAATAGAGTAGGTTGCCGGATTTAAGAATCACCGTGTCCTCGCCCTGTCTTCGGACTTCGGATAATCCCACTATACTCCAGCGAATCCTACTCAATTCTTCCTCTAGTTCCAGCAGCTTCTCCTCGGTCCGCAGTGTGCGTGTGTTATACGTTGCCAGGGCCAAAGTCGTATGACGGGAGATCATCGCCGCCCGGGGATTCTTGGCACCCCTGGTCCCGGCACCTCGCCAACGTCCGTCACCGCTGGCACGGCCTCCGGTACCGCCGGGCACTTGGGGCCTTGTGTTGGGTTTGTCTATCATTTTGGGGGGGTTTGGGCCTTCTCCCACCACGCTGGCCCAGTGCGGGTTGGTGGGGAGCGCCAGAGCCTCGTCTGTTGTTCGGCAGGGTGTACCGCGTGCAGGTGAGGTTGACTTGGGTTCCGTCAGCTGTTGTTTGGAACCCCTTACACCCCTCATCAGCAATATTACACAGATTTAAGATATCTCTTTCTAAAAAAATAGTATCGTCGTTTTGTGATTAATGGCAGTGACTTAACATTTTTACGGTTGACAATTTCATAATAATTATTATTTAGTATTGATAATGTTTATTTTCATCTAATTAATCAATCACATTGCTTTTGCCTTCCTTAATTAAAAGCTACTAAGCTACATGCACTTAGCGCGGCGGGCCAGATGGGACATTCTCAAATTATCGCAATGAAATTTGTGTCTTGTTGTATTGTTAATAAATTTAAAAAGCAACACTTGGTGTGAACTGACTCTTAGTTTAACACCTGTACTGTATTTTTCATACGTGTGTATTTGTGTGAATGCGCTTGTGCCTTTGTATGGGTGGAAGTATTTTTACAAGGTTGGACCTTATTTCAATTTTACCTTACGAATATCTTCACTAGCACCACACAGCAAGGCCTTATTTAATTATGTATTAACATCTCTCAAGATTTTTTAAAGTTATAAGTTTTGTTTTTAAATCCGCGTTTGTTCGCAGGGTGGAAATTTTTCAAAATACAGAAGCTGGCTTCCTCTGCGAATTAGTCCTGAGGCTGCGACCAGTCCTCTTCTCACCAGGGGATTATATTTGTAGGAAAGGTAAGATCAATATTTTGGCTTCTATTCGATTTGATCTTTTCATTATTAGAGGTATAATTCGTATGTAAAAATTACCTCTTAATTATGATTTAATGATTAAATAAAAAAATATAATATAGCCGAGAGAAAAGTTTACTCAACGTAGTCCAGTGAGTGATGATAATAAATTACTGTCTGTAGGTGAAGTCGGGAAGGAGATGTACATAGTGAACAGAGGCAAGCTGCAGGTGGTCGGAGACAACGGGAAGACAGTATTGGCAACACTCAAAGCGGGTTCTTATTTTGGCGAAATTTCCATTCTGAACATGGGCACGGCAGGTAAACAACTTGGTAAATATCGCCTCGGCCCGAGAAGCCACGCCATTATTACTCTATTTATTATTTTCTTGAAAAGTTTTCAAAAGCAAACGTTTCGAGGAGACGCTGCAATCAGGCCGAGGGAGCGGCCACGACGCTCACAACAGGTTATGGGACTCCACGGCTGTTACTGTTCGCCGTTGACCAATTTTAACATTGTATCGCACCACTATTAAAAAGTATGGCCATCGACTTGCGGTAACGGCAACACTGAAATTATTAGGGAATGCTTAAATTTTTATATCATCATTAATTTTTTAAGACAATATTTTTGTAAGATAGCTCTTATTTTGATTATTTCTTTTGACATTTTTTATTATATTTTTCTTAAAACACGACAAAGAAGTGACCATTCTGTGTGGTAAGCTGGCGATTGACATTTATTTTACTTTACTATTTATTGGCTTATTGTTAGTCCTTCGACTAGTAGCGTCTAGTGTCATGCATTTCGTTTCATATTTATGTTCTCCTTTGGTTGTATTGAAGGCAGTGTCCCCGATCGCTTTGCATCCTCCCCAGATACCTCATTATTATATTTGGCGTGACCTCTTGGTGCATGTACCCCATACTATTAAGTGTACTATTTATCTACTTTATTATTCTCGAAATCTTTCGTCATACTGTCAGTTGAGTTCCGAACAATTATTTTTGTTTACGAATCTAACTTTGGTACATTCGCATTCTTGTAGAACTGCTTAGTTCTTTTGGAAAATACAAACATTTTGAATTTTTGTACCTGCCCTGATCGCTTTGTTTGTATGAAGCACTTTTTTGGGAACTCAATAGAATTGCTTCTTATAGTTGTTTTGAGATTGATTATTATTTTTGAACGTGTCTCTGAATTGATCTGATCCACCCCGTGATAATCTGTCTTTTATATCAGCTTGAACTACTCCTACTGAACTTGTAATAAAATCCATTCGTTATTTGTGTCACCCTACCTCAACTGGTGTTTTCGGTCTTCCTTCCCTGGATTTTCTCGTGATCTGTTTTGGCTCAAAAGTACAAAGAAGCATTCATCAATCTTATAATAGATAGCTGACAATCAGTAGGATCTAAACAAGATATAAAAGAAGTTATTGATGAAGTATATTAGCCAGAACAGTTCATGGGAAATATGGACCGAGCACCGGTTGGCACGGAGTGTGTGTGTTGACACGTCGACAGGAAACCGGCGGACAGCATCGGTGCGTTCCGTTGGCTACTCGGACCTGTTCGTGCTGAGCAAGAAGGACATGTGGGATGTGCTGAAAGAGTATCCCGCTGCCAGAGTTCGTCTAGAGGCAATTGCAGTAAAGAGACTTGAGAAATATAAGAAAGCCCCACTTGAAAAAGGTACTGGTCTTACTATAAAAACCAAAATCAGAGTGTAAATTTTTACTGAAGGCCTCAAAAAAAGAGAATTTAAAGTTACAGACTGCACTTTAATTTTATGAACAGTATTTAAACTTAGGTCGGCCACGTCTTAGTTCAAACTTCGAAGTTTAATTAGCCTAGGCTGCATTAACGTAATAGTTTCGTTTGCGAAAGGAGGCCGCTGCCAAAACAATTATAACGGCTAGTAAAAATGCGCCATATTTTTGCTTCATCGTGTGATTTTGAACCACAGAATTCTTGATAATGAGGACAATTCATATGTACCTACCAGTGAAACTAATAAGACGACTGTAATTACTGAACCCATAGTTTCGATCAAGTTCTAAATTTAAAATTTTGTTTTCGAATCCGATGATAATTCTCACCAATTCGAAGCAAAGAAAGTCCTCTGCGTAAAACGTTATGGAAGTAAAAATCTTCAATTAAAAAGTAGAGAAATAATGAAGACTTGATTTAAAGGCATTTTTAATTTGCAGACAATTTGTTACTTGGTCTTTTCTGCATAAATATGGTCATTTTCAGCTACCGCTGACAGTATATTTTTGTACAGCGGATAATATATTAAATGTCTATGGGGACATTTTGCTCGCAAGACTACTTACTTGTCGCAGGCTTCAGGTCCAGGAGTCCCGTCTCAGGCTTTATCATGGCAGGGTTTTATTTCTTGTCTTTACTACTTGCTTTGAAAATCGTTGTAAGTGAGAACCATTTCAGTGGCAATGGGTCGCTGCCAATCGACGCCTGGGCTCGTGGAGACGAGCGGGCGCGTGCCCATCGAAGATATGCAGCTCCCACCAGCAGCGGTGCCACCGCCGATGCACCCCTCACACCCGCCTTCCTACCGGGACCAGCTTTATAGGTCTGTCCTTAACTAACATTATTTTGTACATTTTTAGACTTTCCACAATTGCCCGATCAGAAATTCTCTAAAATTTATACCCTGTTTTGTTGTAACTTATAACGATAAATGATGCATTACTCCTCCAATGTTAAAAAGATAGCTACTACACTGGATCGACAGTGTAAAGTGTCACTTGAGGTATGAATTGAATCTGATAAATAAGTTGAACCAACACATCTTTATTCTTGACTGTTGCCAGTACGTACTTCTTTTTATCTTTATAGGTAACAAATGCATTTATCTCACCTAAATGGTCATAAGGTCAAAAGCTAGCTTCATCCGGAACTCTCAACTATTCACTATTTATGAACGCGTAACCTAGAACCTTATAGTCAACGTCGAGGAGCAAGTAACTTGATCCTAGGTCAATGTTCTGATATGTCTTGATACCTGACACCTGTCAGTATGTATGAAAACGGAAGCGTCTTAGGGTGTTTCTCCCGAGTTCTTGTTGTAAAAACACGTGTTGAGAGACTCCATTATTAATCAATCTACCGTACAATTTTAGTGTAGAATAACTTTTTTACTCGACATTGGGTACGTGCTATAAGATAAGCCATATTCAAGAAGAAGAAGCGTCTTGGGTTTGGCTAATAGGTTGTAAATAGAGTCACCAGAGATCTTATTACTAATGAAGACAATAATGCTGTTTATATGATTGTTATGGCGAGTAACTGACTAAATCAACTTAAACCTAGTCCAAACTGTGGTTAATAGAATAGTCGAGTACAAAATGTTGCCCCCCTTATAGGATTTGAACCCTTAATCCGTAGATGATACCGTTAGACGAGTTACTAAGCTACAGAAGCAGTTCTTTCATATCCAAATATCCATTCTTATAAAGAGCGACAAATACTATTATTCCCGCCTTTTATTTCTCACTGACATTAAAGACGTTTTCAAACTGATTATTTCCGACGCTAAACTTTTGGTGCAATATTAGTAAATCTGTTTGAGCTTGTAAAGTTCAGAAAGTTGGTGCAACTTCTTTTACTCGGCCAATTAGAGTTGAAATTGAAATGGTTCTATTAGCCTTTCTTTACACGGACAGGTCGTTCTAAATTGGTAATCTTGCTTCCTACATCTTGCTTACTAAGTAGCATCGATCACAAGTGAGCTATCATGTAAAGTTGTATTATTCTTTAATAAGACTTTCCGAAATAGGATGTCTATTGGCCCATTGGTTTGATTTCCAGTGGTTTGCCTTAAACCGCTATCATTTGACATCGTTTTATTATATTCTGGTGATGCGTCCTGGTTTGCGGTGTTCTTGCCAAAATGTGGCTAACATTCTAACGTAAACTAAGAAATTTGGCAACTCGTTTCTGTGTCGCACAATCAAGAAATGGAATCCACTGCCAGCATACGTGTTCCATTCTTCCTACATTCCTGGGTCATTCAAAAGAGGCGTGAAGAATCACCTTGCAGGTAGACATGGTGAGGGTGGCTAGCGCGGTGGTTTATCTTTTACGCTATCTTCGCATTTGAACTCCACTTCTGCTTACCATCAGGTAATATATAAAGTTTGGAGTATATTTGTTTCGATAATTTATAATTGTGTCGGAGTAGATTTTGTGCAGTGAAAGTGGTGTTATTTTGATGCACAAGCATCCGTGTTGACGAACAATTAAGGGAGTGATTAAAGTAAAGGTTTTGTAGCGTGTGTGACGTTGAGAATTTTATAGTGGGATATCCACTTCATCAGTCGCCATCATGAGGTCTATTTCCATGCATTTCTCTCCAAGCATTCCCAAGATGCGCATTTTAATGCGAACACCAAGAAAGAAGATAGAAAATTGAAGTAACTACAGATAAATGGCTGTGTGTCCCATTGCTTGTCTAATAAGGAGAACTTAACCAAAAAAAAGAAAGTTTGATCACACACATAGGCACGTATTAAAGAATGAGTCTCAAGATTCAACGCCGACTTGAGCGTCGTGCGTACGATTCTCAAGGCATGGTTGATTTTGAGTATCATTATGTAATACGGGCCTTAATGGTTTGTTGCAGTTCGTCAGTAAGTCCTCTTCGTGTAGCATCTCCTGTAGCATCGTGTGCGTCCAGCGCACGCAGCAGCGCAGCGGGCGGTGGCAGTGTCGCAGCTGGCAGCATGGCGCCCCGCGTTCTCCTCGACTCGCACGACGCCCTCGAGTGCGAGATCAAACGGCTCAGAGAACGCCTGTACACCGTCGAGACGGAAAACGCTGCCATGTCTGCCAAGCTTAGTCAGCAACAATGGGAAGTGGATCAGAGGTGAGTGGGCTAGCTTCGTACAGTAGGTATAGTTTAAACAAAGATTGTTAAGGATTCATTGTACGACCAATGCAACAATATCCTTGTCATCTGCTCCGATAATTTTTAGATTGTTAAGTTGTTATAGTTTACACAAAGATTGTTAAGGATTCATTGTACGACCAATGCAAGAAATATCCTCGTCGTCTGCTCCGAGAATTTGTAGATTGTTAAGTAGTTATAGTTTACACAAAGACTGTTAAGGATTCATTGTACGACCGACCAATACAAAAATATCCTTGACATCTGCTCCGAGAATATGTAGATTTTTAAGTAGTTATAGTTTACACAAAGATTGTTAAGGATTCCTTGTACAACCATTGCAAAAATATCCTAGTCGTCTGCTCCGAGAATTTTTAAGTGGTATTTAATTTCATATTTCATTTTAAGAATAAAAAAATATTTTCAATATCATAAATTAATAATATACATAAAGTGTAAACTTATATCAATAGTAACGAAAAGACTCTCTAACTGGAGTCTAGCTTGCTCAAAATACTAAAGTTGATATAAAAAAATTATAATCTTTATTTTTTATGCAACGATAGTAAACAAATCCACACTAAATTGAAACCGGCTTCAATCCAACATTTACTAAAGTATTGAAGAACATAGAAAAGTAAATTACAATGATATAAATTTTTAGAATATCATCGTTGTTTTCGTGACAAAATATGATTACCAATCGTATTTTCCTTGATGGAAATCCAAATTGGTTGTTGAAAAATAAACAGGTATCTCCTTTGGAAATTGTACGTACAACAAAAATTATTCATATCTTGAAATTTGTCAGCAAGAATGGTCTTCTTTTCAAAACCTTTTTACTTTGAGTGTCATACAGACAGGAATGAGATAACTTTTTTACATTCGCATTGGATTTTGGGAAGTGTTAATCTATGTATATAAGCGTTTTATTAAGATTCACCTTAATTAATCTAGTAACAACGACTTTTGGCTTTTCCAGACATTTAAAATTGCTTTCTTACTTAACAGTTACTAAATACATACGGACCAGAGCACTGCAACTTTAACAGAACAAAAGCCAGACTTTATTTCAAGATTAGAATCTTAGCATATATCTTAAGAATTTTACACATAAGCAATAAGTTCGTGGTAGTTATTGCCTGATAAATTATTAATAAGGACAGTAAAGAAATATTTTGTGTAGTTTAAAACCGAAAATCATTAAGCTCTAGTGAATTGCCTATAAAACTTAATACAAAAAATCGAATTGTTAAATATTTTATGAATAGATAATTCGGCATAATTATGAAAAGCACAATTTCTAAAAAAACATATAAGGAGACGATAACAGTCATATCAGAAAATCACTACCGCTGACTTCGTCTTTCGTATTATACCTATGCTCGAAAAGAAAATTTATTTTAAGCTAAAACCTGGCAATTGCCTATTGTGCTCACAATGGCAAGTAAATTTTGAACTTTATGCCAGAAAATGGTGCAGTTGAAAATACAATATCTGCAAAACACGTGCCATCACTAAATAAAAAAAAAAACTATTTGGAATTTTTCTTTATCCTTATAAAGAGCTGTTGGAAGGAACGAATTTTGTATATTGTGTAAAAAACGATAGCAACTCCTGAAAACTCCATTGGATCATAAATAAACAAAGTATCTTTTTATATTATATTATGCTAACCACTGATTTCGGCGATGCAAATATTTATTTTCTTTTCACATAAAATATACAAACTTCTTTTGCCCCGGGTCTGGGTCAATGTTTCCAATCCTGCTTTTTATAGTGTATGTAAAAATGCATGATGAAGTGAGTAGGTATAATAACAACTCTTTGTAATTCAAATTCAATATCTTTGAACAAAGTGCTTACTGTACGCAACGAAATCAAAGATTATGTGATTAGCAATTTCAGTTGCGTTTGTTTGTCATAGGTACCTATAGCAGTTCAATATTTTAATGTGAATTTAAAACGGGACCTACTCAAAGTAAAATAAAGTTTTGAATAAGAAAAATGCAATTGAAAGCTTTTTCTGGTATCTTCAATTTTAAACGTTATTTATACGAATTATATTTCAGAAAACAACGTGAAATGTAACAGTAAAAAAATGAGTAGACATTGCCTGAATTACTTGCTTCAGTGAATTTATTTCAGTTTATTTATAAAATATCTAGATTATTATGCAGTTTGTCCGATAATTAGTATCCATAACATGAGTTCTTAATGATACTTAATTTGGGCTAGGTAATTTGGTGTGAGCGTGGATATATATTACAACCTATTATTATGTTAACGTATATTCTATAAGCTTCAGTCAAGTGTTATTTTTTTATAACTTTATTTGACCGAAGGATGTGTACATACAGCGTGTAAAAGACATGAACAGTCAAACGAGAACCATGTATTCTGTTCACCATCATAGCATTTTTCTTCGTTTAGACTATACCTGGGAAATTGATAGTTACGATTTTATTGAAGGTCAAAGTCATGATTTTTAAGCTATTGCATAGCTTCTATCGCGGGCCTTGAGCGCGGGGACCGAATCCAGAAATTCCGTAACGAAAAAACCTCACGCTCCCCACTCTGATGGGCAAGGAGGTGTGGCTTGAAGGCCGTGCATGGTCTAACGTCGTTTCAGTTCGGCAGTCTTCGACACGGCGTTGTGTGCGTGCGATTAGACGTATTCATAGCTGTACTTGTAAAATTTGTGTATAAAGTGTTTTGAATATGAATGTTAATTATTTCAGTTAATTATTTCAATTATAAAATTAATATCAAAGAAAAAGAAATACTGCATGAATAAAATAAATAAATAAAATTATAATTGCATAAGTTGATACAAAATGCTATGCAATAGCTTTTTTTTTCATTTTTTTATGATAACGTATTCTATACGTTATTTCTTAATTATTAGTATTTCATAACAAAAAATGGCTTCAAAACGTTAGCGTTCAATGTAGCTCACTCGATGCGCACGGACGCTAACGAACGGGGCCGCCGCCGTCTGGCAAAATTATCGCGGTTTTGCGAGTTGCGTACAAGTTGAGCCCTTTACATTGCGCGGTACAATTTGCAATTTTTTTTAACACCAAAAATAAAAATCATTTCCCAGCAATATTTTATTTGAAATATGTCTTATTTAGATGTATAGAATACGTGGTTCTCGTTTGACTGTTCATGTCTTTTACACCCAGTAGGTGTCAGGTTCAATTAGTAAGTGTTCGACGTATCGTACAGTCAGAATCAGAAGTTGATTAAAACTTTAGCTTCATCTCATAGCAACGCCAGCGCTTGTGTTTAATTTTTGCCACGAATATGTATGAATGATTGGTATGAAAAAGGACTATTAATTATTAGTACTACTGGTGCTGGTAGTGCCTTTTCGTTGTACAAATTGTAAAATTAAAATTATTCTAATAAAATTTAAACATAAATTTAATTAAAATATAAGAAAAACAAAGGTTATTACCATTCAATATTAAACGTATCTCCCATCTAACGGTGTTTATAAACGACGCCGAAGCGGCAGCGTTTTTTGCTGTAGTTGTATGAAGACTCACCGCCGCCGCCACGGCGCCATGTGCAAGGGTTCATACAAATCCAAGGGTGACTAATTTAGCGGTACCGCCCCGCTGCGGCGTAGTGTGTAAACACGCTTAAAATTAAGTATCTGACTCACATTCTTGGGTTGGCTAGAAGAGATCTCTTATAGAGATAAGTTCGCCCTTGCAAACTGTATCTGTAATATGTTATTTTTATGTTATTAAAGAGTTTACCTACACGTAAAACAAACGATTAAAAGTTAACCGTCAGTTTTTGACAATTCTTTTATAAGACAAAATTTCAAAAATAGTCGGATAATTAAAAGTCGCCTATTTAAATGTTGCTGAACTCCAGCCTTAGCGAAAGACGTTAATAATTAAAAAAAAAGGGTGCGTGTACCTATGTACGCGCGTGACAAGTTGTACTTCTTTGCACACAGCAAAGATTTTTTGTATAAATATTTAAAATTAAGAATCAATATTTATTAAAAATTATGTCACACAAATTTATTTCGAAACTTTGACTTTAAATTCAACCTGTGACTTTTGTGTCACAGTGATCCGCACGCGTCTTAAAATTTAACTCTTATCATTTTTTCATAACGCGCTTAAGAAGTATAAGTTTAATAATAACCAGCCCTAAATCCGTTACCATCGTATTTCAAACAAAATGTTTGCCGCAGGCTGCAAGAGATCGAGATGCAGATCTGCGGCGGCAGCTCGCTCAGCTCCCAGGAGGAGAACGAGCGGAACCGCGAGAGCATCATTTAACAGCGCGCCTCCCCCGAGCCCCCGCGCCCGCCGCCGGTCCCTGTGCTACGCTCCTCCACCGTCTACTAGCACAAACTGAGTGTAGCCCACCTTCCTACCGAATTCCCCGTACCCCAAGTGTACTCTAGTGCAAGTGAACTTCTAACGAAGTGTTTTTATGGTGAGTAAACGTAATTATGGTATTTAAATACGAATTAACTTTATCAAATTTATATATACGTAGTATATACGACTCGCTAATGATTGACGAGTGCCGTGGAGTGAGATTTTGCCCAGACAATATTATCGTAATAAAACTGTACAGTTACATCGAGGAGTGTCGAATGAATGCTGGGCGGATTGTTCCGCCCAAGCTCTTGTTTGATGTTAAGTTGCTTGTGCGTCCTAAAGGGCGAGTGTTTCGTTGTGTAATGGTGTGATCATCTGTAAAAGGCGCTAGGTGATTTTCGATCTCATATCTGTATAAATGTAAACGACTTTTGTCGCCGATTATACCCTGTACCTTTTTTAATGAACATTGTTCTGTTACTGTGAATAACAGATTCAACTTGTTGTGATATTGTTTTTCCTGTTTCTGCTGATGTTATCTAATGGCGAAATATTTCACACGAGTTTGTATGTTTGTGTACAAAGTTTGCCGTATCGTGAAAACTTAACTAGAACTATGTGCCAAATGGGAGGCCAAACTGTAGGTATGTATTATGGGATAAGGTTTTGTGTTAACTCATGTATGGAATAATGGGTATTTTCTTATCCATTAAATTTGAGCTTTAATTATCATAAAATCCCGGAGGACTTAATTAAAAGTTTCTTATATTTCTTTTCCCTCCACACTAAGTTCTGGACAATTTAGGGTATAATTCTTTGATCATCAATAAATTTGGTATCTTAATCTATGTACGAGTATATTCGTGAAATATTTAATTCTGAAGCAGTTTTGCCAGTTGTAATGATGTAAATCGACCATAGTATGTTGTAATTTGTTATATAAAATGGATTATTACCTATGTATTAAGGAATGTAGCTTAAACTGATATTAATGTCAGTTTTGATAAATTAAAATCACTACTGCCAAATAAGAAATAAGTAGATAAACAAAACGTTTTAATGTAAAAATATTACTAACGACTAAAAATGTTTTGTACTTAATATCCTTTCTATTTACCTAAAATTTCGTTTATCGAAGAGTTTGTAGCGTTGGTGTGTCTACATAAATGAATTTTATTGTTGGAAATTGTTTTACACTTAGTTTTCTTGTACATTATAAAAAAAGTACCAAAAATGCGAGAGCAGAGTAAGATTATAATCAGCAGTAAGTAAATTGTAAATACTTATTCTAATCTATGATTCGTGTTTGTAAGCTGTTTTCATTGAAGTGAAGTTGTTTTGAAAGCGAAGGGTAGCCATTTTGTGGCGTTATTGAGGGATTTGAGGGATCTTTGCTATTATTTACCTTATTGACATAGCAAGTAACTTTGTTTAATGAAAAATGTACTTCAACGTGTTTGAAGCAACTTTTCCTTAACAATATTTGAAATTTATCTCGAATGGTAGCGGAAGAGAGAATCAATGTACCTTTATATCTGATTATCATGACTTAAGATGCAATCTATTCCAATTGAATTGCGTAAAGTTTGTAGATAGAATGGGCAATGCTTCAAACAGACCAAATAGACTCTCAATAAAAAGACCCATTTATTTTAAATTCAATAATTAAGAATTGGTTCTTCAGCTAATAATTTTCCTAAACGCCCAATGATATAAATAGATAGGCGATAAAATTTTTAAATGTAAATAAAATATTTATTTATTGTTATTATATTCCATAAATTTTTCTTCTTACATATTTCTCGATTATAAAAATGGTAAGAGAGATGCATTAATTGAATATACTAAACGAAAACGCAAGTGCTTTTTATCATTATAATTATGTATACAGAAGAACAAGACGGGATAAATTATTTTGAGAAAATACTATTTGTCTACCAAAGCGTCTAACTTAGAATCATTGAATAGAGATGCACGTTTGAACTAACAAAAGAGACGATAAACTCGAAGATAGCTGAGTTACGAACAATAGCCAAGTTGGTACTTCTCTAGAAACTTGCTAATCAATAGTTCTGACACTCTATGGCTTGATCGGTTCAAAGTCTGTCCCACATATCAGAGCAACAATGGGTTCACATCTACAACTCGAACGAAGCTCACTCGCGACAACTAATTGGACTAATGTTCACGGAGCACTAACTTGCTTTCACGGATCGCGCGATTCGAGAACTCATTAAACTTTTCCAACTTTATAAGCTTATCGCAGAGTCTATATCAATTGAAAACTATATCCAGGAGGAATTCGTTTGACTGCAAGCGGCGTATTATTGAAATGCTCAGGCGCGTTCACTGTGCAATTTTGCGTTAGTTAATTGCACTCGCAAAATTATTGTGGACTTTATTTTATTGATAATATGGCTTATTTTTGTTTGAAAACTAAGTAACTTTGGCGTTGATCGGGCCAGACCAGTTTTTGATTTTTTTACTTGCCTATCACTGAAATATATGACTCACTCATTTAGAGCCGCCGCTTTAAAAGAAAATTGTGGATTAAGTTCGATAAAATAGAGAGATAACAAGACTTATCTCGATGCATTTTTCGTCAACAAGTTACCGAGCATTTCTTGTCGACGGGACTAATATTATCTCTGTCGAGTACTACAGGCTCTAGTGTCTTCAAACCGAAAGGGCTATAAAACAATACTACGCTCTCCACATTTTTAAAACAAGAATTCGTGTATAATATTACAAGAGATTCTAACCCAGATAGCGTTATCTCGTCCAATGAATGTGTATTTAAAAAGCGTACCCATTATTATGCTAACTTGCTTTTAGTATCCACTTCAGCATATTAAATAAGCTCATCTTTACATAGACCATTTCATTTACATACTGAGTTTAAAAGTGAGTAAGATTTAAAAGAAACATTTTTAACCTTATGTTCGTACTGAAACCAGTCTAAAGCGATTTAGAACATAAAGCTTTTCATGATAAAGTAAATATAGGTACCATGGTCATAATCCTAAAATGGTTGAGTGCTTTTGCTAACATTATTATACGTATGTATATCACGCTCGTAATCCCATGAGGGGTTGAGCAGAACCTTTGGTAACATTCTGTTAAACATAAAGCCACATCTGACAGTATGGACCATGCAGCGCTTCCAAATACTGAAAGGTTGCCAGTCTGTCGCTTTAAAGGGGCACCAAACCCAGAAAGTAACAATCCATCAGCAATCTAACGCAAAACCCAACAACCAGGACAGATGTTACACTCAAAATCATCTCGGCAGTCCGGGTTCATAGCTAACTTTGGCTACACATAAATCGACATCTGGCAGTATGGGCGTGCAGGTACAATAGCGACCGTAATAACAGAACGAAAACGCAATTAACGTCTTAATTAAGTTCATAATAATGGTCATACATAATAGCAGACAATAAGACGAGATGAGCTTTAAGCGGTTATTTAAACAAGAAAATTTTTCGTTTTTGACTGTTAGATAATGCTATTTTTTATTTCTAAGTACCTACATATACTTTGATTTATGAACCATAATAACTCTGGCTATTACAATTATTGATAAAAATATTGAAAAAAATATTACCCTAATGATATCTACTCCTTAAAACAATTGCAATTTGAAATGAACTTTATCATCACTTATTAAAACAGCTGTTGCACTGTATCAAGTTCAACTTTCAAATACAAATAGTATTTTCTTCAAAATAAGAAAAGTGTCCGTCAAACGAAATGCGATTAATTTTAGCAATTATAATTATTGTAAGTAATTCGTTTACCTTCGTGGAGCGTTTAGTCCCGGTAAGGTGAGAGAAGTCGGGCAGTGGTTGTAGTTTTGCTGTTGACTGGCTTGTGCATTTTAAATTGGAAATTCAATTATGTATCGCACATGATTCATTTTATTGTTAATAAAAAGATTATGATAATACGAGCAGTGATTTTTATTTAAATCCTACAGGTCCCTAAGACACGAAGGTAAGTCTTAAATATCGAACAAAGTAAATTTAATTATTTTGCTAGAACTACTATAATTATCTACATTATCGCATCGTGGTCATGATCACAGTTGTTTGGGGTCATGAGTCCGTAGTCCGTACTAATGACTTTTGTAGAGTTGTTCCGAAACGCATGCGTGCGGAAGGCGCGCGCCTAGCGGAAGATCTTCGTATTGGTCGGTGCGCTTCGATGGAGTGGAGGCATTAGCTGCGCACTCGACGGAGCTCAGTCTTGTTCGAGTCGTCACCGTGTAAAAACGTATTTATATCTACTGTTGTGTAAAGAATCTTTGCGGAAGCTATGTCCGTAAACTGTGTGGTAATGGAGGCAAGCCAGGGAAGTTGAGGTGAGCGTAATTGCAATGTAAATACACCCAGCAAACCTACACTTCACAAGTGCCAAGCACTGCCCTGAGCTCTCCTCTCTGTATTCGTAATTTGAACAAAATCTTGGCTATTCCCAGAAATATACATATTAAATCAGTTAATTTCCAATTACTAAATCAGACCAATTTCCAATATTATGTGATCTGGTCCTGTTGAAAACACCTTTATATTTACTGAATCATTGTACATATATATATTGTTTTTAACAGACTTCAAAAAAGGAGGAGGTTCTACTTATAAAGTTATAAACTATCCTATCCTAGCAGAAACGAGGGGCTGACAAACCCCTCTCGGTCCGCTCCTGCGGTTTAGGTAATGCGTTCGAATGTGTTTCTCGGATTTTTTTTAAAATTCTAAAATGATTAATACCTCAGAAACGGTTCGCTTTCAGATAGTACATAAAGCGACTAGTATTGTCCTCTTCTATCTCCCCATAAAGGGTCCGCCACTAATTACCAATCACTCTGTTTATAATAGATTCTACTTTCAAGGTGATAAAGGATGTCGAAACACAACGCCAAAACTTAAGTTTTTTTACCAAGTTTCGATAGCTGTATTTGAAATATCATGAAAAACAAGTAGGCATCGCAAGTTGTGGGTATCCATCGCATATATCTCATCTTGGACAGAGGGTAAGTATATTTTGTACAAGGCCGCCGAAAGGACCGTCTTATCACTGCGATAAAACCCCTTTACTACTTCTGCTATAATATTCAGAAGGTCCGCATTGCATGAATGTAGTAAGCGATAACGGAAGCCAGGAGGCTGTTCCATAATTCATTTTACTGTTATGAAATTATTCATTAAATATATCTATAACTAGCTGACCCGGCAAACGTTATTTTGCCTTACAAAAATGATTAAATTACTAAAATGGCTATAAAAAAATAGGGGTTGGTGATATAAAAGTAAAAATTTAGGGTTGTATGTATTTACTAATGCTGTATCATAAAAAAAATTAAAAAAATATATTATCTAAAATTAAAAAAAAATAGGGGTGGATTATCCTTAACATTTAGGGGTATAAAAAATAGATGTTGTCCGATTCTCAGACCTACCCAATATGCACACAAAATTTCATGAGAATCGGGAAAGCCGTTTCGGAGGAGTTTAACCACAAACACCGCGACACGAGAATTTTATATATTAGATGTATATATTTCTTATACCTATGTGTATATATTTATATGGCTACGACTGGAGCAAAGAGATAAGAAGTTGCTACGCCACTGTATCCCTGTCTTTATGTGATAAATTTGTGTACGAGGAATGAAAGTTTATTTTGCACCTACTATTGAAAACACGAAAAATTTAAAGTATGATACATACTTTGAAAGAAAGGATTTATCTCTAATGGCAAGTTTCAATAACATATCTACCGACAGTTTTCCTTGTTAACGGTTGAAATTTGGCATATTATGTATAGGATATCTGTTAATATTTAAGTAGAAAGATAAGTTATTGAAATCCATGTTGAAATCTTAGAAAGATATCTTTCTGCCTATCTATGAAATGTAGTAATAACTTAATCTTTGTGTAGGTGACTACAATATAAGTAACGAACATCCAATCCCAACTTTCGTATTTATATTTGTAGTAAGATTTAAAGTTGCATGTACTTTACTAACTTGGATGATAATAAGGAATGATGACAGCAAAGGGGTATTGATCACCTTATACTCCGTCCACCAATCCGCATAGGACAAGCGTGGTGGACTAAACCTCATTTTGACAAGGAGAAGCCTTGTATCCCAGCAGTGGGTTAAAAAGGCCCTCTGACGGCAGGAGAAGACTCATAATACACAGGCAGGACCTGTATATGAGTTTTCTTCTGTGTGTTTTATTATAGTTTTATTCAAGGAAGTTTCAAGGAAGAATTGTACCTATAGATAATGTGCATATATAATATCACGCTATTTTGAGGAGATTGATTACGCCGCAGTTGTGCATCTGCGTAACAATCACCGACGCTAAACTACCAAGTGTGCCGTCGGTACTTAGACGAGTAGTATCTTCCTCCATGCTCTGGAAGGCACAAGCTGATGGTCCCGGCTGTTGCTGAAAGATAGCAATCGTAAAAACAATTCACGTCATCTTTATATAAAATTAAAAGCCCTGACTCACTGACTAACTGATAAACGAGTTTTTCCCGAGTACTTGTTGTAAAAACACGTGTTGAGAGACCATTTCTAGCCTCAATCTACCGTTCAATTGTCTGTTAGTTTTAAAGTACATTTTACTTGAAATTGGCGAAATGCGATAAATAACGCGAACGCCATTTATGAAGAACTGATCAACACCCAGTCCATACCCTTGGACTGGGCGTTGATCAGTTCTTCTTTTTCTTTAGAGAAGATATAGAGATAGCTGAAATTTTTGTGATGTAGGCAAGGGATAACGTCGCCAGGGCCGGATTTAAAGGTCTGGAGGCCTCGGGGCAACAAAGGAGTGGAGGCCCCTTAGCCCCAAATTATTTTCCAAATAAAATGATCAATTTTTTTCAATCGAGTTTTCGGTTAAAAAATAGGCATACTTCTTTACGACCTCTAATCAACGAACAAAATAGAAAGATATTATTATTATTATTATTCATGTAATCATGTTTGTACAAAGTACCGTAGGTAAAGGTAAAACGCGGAATAAAATATGAAAGGAAAAGTTGTTTACTGGTGTTTATTAGTCTGAATTTGAATTTTTTTTTCCGAAGTCTGTATTGTGGCGGCCCCACTTTTGTGGAGGCCCTGGGCTGTAGCCCCGTAGCCCCGCTTGCCCTCCCCTAAATCCGGCCCTGAACGTCGGATTTTTCAAAATTCAACCCCTAAGGGGGTATAATAGGAGATCAACGTTTGTATGGGGAATCAAGATTAGATAGACTGTTCTTTAGACATAATCTTTCTAATCTGTGTGTGATTCACTTTAACGATTACCTACGTGATTATACTACGTGGCAAAGTAGACGTGGCAAGAAAATGGTTTCCTTCCACTACCACAGACAAGACAACGTTATGACGTAGCAGCTTTAAAAAAAAAAAAAAAAAAAAAAATTGCAAAGGGATCGTGCTCCTACAGCCATTACCTCCATAGTTTTGCTCACTATTAAATCCATAGCATTTATTTATCTATTTAATTATGTTTATTATATGTATGTATATTTAAAATAAGTTCTAATAGTAATTTTTATACGTGTACTAGTGTTTATTTTCTAATATAAATATATAATCTCTTTTTTGTTTATAGGTATAATTCGTAATTATTTTTTCACATTTTGTTCCGTACGTCACATCAAAAGGCCCTGCCAGAATAACAGCGCTCCTGGATCACGATGGTTCGGGAGCATATGCTGAGGTAGGGACCTTTTGGCTTTTCATAGGGCATTCCTTGCAGTACCTAGTATATTTATTGTAAATAGTTAGTAGGTATATAATGTGTGTATTTGTTAGTTTTCTTTTAGTTATTATTCTTTGTTATCGTTTCTTTTCTTTATGTATGTGTTGTTATAGTTTTTTAATAATTAGGTAATAGCGCGCTCTATGAAGGCCAATAAATTTATTTTCTTTCTTTCTTTCTTTCTTTCTTTCTTTTATTCGAAACTTCACAGGAGGACTCCTATCGATATATGAGTCAACACATGTTTAAGGTTTTTTCAAAACCTAAAGGGGGAAATAGGGTGACAAAGTCTGAAAATCAACATGGGTATTTTTTCGCCATTATCAAAGATAAAACCATGAAACTTTGAACTTTAGGCTCAGAAATAAACAAACATGTCATGTATAATAAAACACACCAAGTTACCTTCAGAAATACATTATTTATTTTAGATTAGTCACATTACATTTACCAGCGTTACAGATTTGAACATAAAATAAGTAATTACCTTAACAAATGTTCGTGCACTGTTGAAGTATAGCAACGTCCGTTCCAGACGGTGGTTCGAGTAGAAAAGAGATTCCCCCTGTATCAAGTATATAATCTAAGCCCTGTATATTTAACTCTATGGAAAAGAGACCTTGACAGACGGCGCGGCGCGGCTACTTTTTATTTTTATACCCAATTTATACCCGGTAAAAGCAATGACGTAGGAATTCTGGTAAAAGTCGCCGCGTCTGTCAAGGTCTCTTTTCTACTCGTAACGAGTGTTGTCAGTAGATTTATTGTTGCCAGTAAACTAATTGAGTTGGAAAACTATTAATTGTGATTAATATTTTTATAATATCATTTTTAAATATAATTTATCACAATCAATATTATTTAAGACATTAAACCAAAGACTTGTATGATTAGTAAAAAATTAAGTGCCTACCCTAAATAAAATTTAATGCTGCCCAAAGTAACTATTCAACGCGGACGAAGTTGCGGGCAAAACCTAGTTTTATTTAAAGTACAAAATTGTTTTGGAAAAATTATCAGTTTGTACATGTATATAGCTCAGTCAGGCGGCAGATATAATTAGTATTACCAAAAACCAGGAGGTCTATTCTTGCTTTTAAATTACCCAAATTCGTCTAAACTCATTTAAAGTTTGAAAGTTACATGAAAATACGTGTGTTTTGCCTATTTAATAAAATAAGGTTCGGGTTATGCTGTCAAAATAATGACATAGCTCAATGTCGGGTCGAGAAGGAAACCGGAAGCGCCGTGACGTGGCCTCACTCACAAAGTAAAATGTTCTAGTATTAATGCGCACGTAAATAAATTTAATGTGTACAATTTTATCGTACATTTCCATCTGAGGCAGTAGGAGTGAGGAAGTCGATGACGCGGCGGTCTTACGTTCTTCGTATCAATCGCAAAAGTTATGTACCTAAGTACGCAGTTGGTGTTCAGATAGGTGACCGAGCATTTTTCAAGCTGATTTCCTCCGTGATTCTGAAGGCACATTAAGTTGGTGGTCCCAATTGCTGTGGAAAGATGGCAGTTGTAAGTAAGTCATGTCATAGGCCAGAAATGGTGACTTGTTAAACTGTAATCTGATTTAATTGATCTTTAGTCATTACTTGTAGTCACCCGCGGCTTCGCTCGCGTTAATGTCAGTTAAGTTAGAGCCTATATGTTATTCTGATGTAGGGGCTATACAAGAAGCTTATATTTTATCTATCTTCGTAGGGCAATATGACTGTAAAGTTTCATTAAAATCTGTTCAGTAGCTTTACGTGAAAGAGTAACAAACACTCGTACATCTATACATCCATACAAATTTTCTCGTTTATAATATTAGTAGATAGAAAGTTTATAGTTGCATTCTAAACCGACTGTATCCGATTTACTTAGCGCTATAAAAAATCGGGAGTGGTTTCTCCTTGACTTTCTCGTATACCGGAAGCGACTCAAAAGTTGATAGAAACCTTATATTTTGATGTCATACATGCATGTTAAATTTGTTTGCAAGAAGTTAAAGCATACTCGAGTTATCGTGCAAACGCACAGACACACACACAGACATAATTCCAAAAACGGTATTTTTGGACTCGGCGAGGTCCAAAACGTGTAAATCCGTCAAAGTCTCGAGGTCGATTTTTTTGACGATTACGAGACTTTCTCCATAATAGGTACGTAACGAGAAAGTAAAAATACTGCGATGCCTGATATAGTTTGACACAGTCATAAAATAATCTATATATTATATAAAATTCAAAGTCCTGAGTAATTGACTGAGATATTAACGCACAGCCCAAATCGCTGAACCTAGAGACATGAAATTTTGCACATCGCCGCACGTGGCAAGCTTTCTGGCAGCGCCCTTGGTGAGAACCCGCCTATTCTATAGTAAAGACGGATGATCAGATTTTGATGAAATTAAAACATAGGCTACTTCTTATCCTGGTTATTGGACCCCTAAGGATTTTATCGAATGTCCACGCGGGCGGAGGGCGGAAGCTGGTTAATTATAAATGTGTTACGTATCTCTAGACAGAGGTAGAACACAAATAGAAACAATAACGAAGTTCAATAAGAACAAAATGTATCGTGGCCAATTGTAGCTCTAAGTAAGTTGGTAGTGAAATCTAAGACGCTGTAGATAACCCTATATAATAATATGGCTGTGATGACGAATTTTGATATCTTATCGCTATGAAACGATTGTCACTTGTCTGAGCCCCCAGAGTAGATAATCGAAGTTCGGCTGACTTGGAGCATACCTCCACCTTAGAACTTGTCCAGAAGAGCGAATTCGCCGCGAATCTATAGCGCGAACACATACTGAAACTCAACGCGCGAATTTGAAACTCGCGCGAAGCTCGTGGACGCAATGTATTAAGCCCCAGTACACACACAATTCGCGCGTAGAGATTCGCGCCGAATTCGCTCTTCTGGACAAGGGATTACAAAGACCCACATTTACGTTAGTTTGGAAGCTCCTTTTCCTTTAGAGTCAAACTGATTTCTAAGATCGTAATTCCGGGTTTTCGTTTCATAAAATTGAAGAATCTCCCGTTTGTTCAAATTTCGATTCAATTTCTTTATGTTTGGATCACAAAATACAGCGGCAAAGAATACCTACATAGAATGTATATAGGTATCAAACGGTTTAATCCTCTAAGTAGAATAAACTAGGGCAACGTAAAGCAACATGTTTAATAGTAAAGAAACACTCGGAGAATCCCACTTTGTGATGTAGCTGGGATTTCCCTTGCGTTAATATTTGAGGCTCTCCTAACGCGCAATTCGCCGGGGCTGCGTATATATGTTGGGATAGTACGTCGTTCACCTTTTGTTATAAAGTAAGCAAGTCGGGCGCTGTTCTTATATAGATAGTGTTACTTAATTGAGGTGTGGAGATACTAGGTACTTTACGCCTGCATAATTTTGGCGGATTCCTGAAATTGCTTCTCGTATTGCATTAGTTGCCAAATATCTGCCTGCGTCCTATTTATCATTTATGGTCCGTCAATGGATTTCCCATGGTCATGAAAAGGGAAATTCAATTTCATAGTTTTTTTCTTATGACCGTAAATTTTCGACCAACCAATTTCATACGAAATGTACCTATGGTAAAAGATTTTTGCAATTTCTGTAATTTTTTGTGGTACTCCAATCTGGGTTGGTCGCATAAAAGTTTTTAATCAAAATTAGAAAGGGGATCGATTGGCATCAAAAAAGTTTTTGTGAAAAATTGCAATTTTTGCTAACTGTCCATTTTTTGAAAATATGTGAATCAAATTTTCACAACAAAATTAAAGATCATTTTCGTGTAGCTGCTACGGTTCAGGTACCCCTTACTGTCCCGCTGAAAGTTTCCATCCTGTTTATATAAAATTGATATGTCTGATTTCAGACTAAATGTTTTTTTCTAAGCTCATTGATTATTCGCATGTGGCCAAGGCCTAAAATCCCATTTTTTTATGTTTTCGGAAAACTGAACCAATTTTTGAAAGTTTGTAAATAACTATAAGATTGTTTTTATCTTTATAAGTAGCTCTCATTTTTTTGCAAATTCACCACATCAACGTGTGGTGGGTCAGCTAGTCTAGTAATAAAAATACAATTCGTGAATTTACCTTAATTCCCTTCTTACTCTTGTACTGCTACCAATATATTTGGGGTCGGTGAAGTACCTATGTCTTAATATCAATAATACTCCTAAGAATTGGGCATTCGATTTTTACAGCCGGCCGCTGCCTGACATCAACCCTCCTTGGGTAAGTAGGTAATTTACTTTAATATTATTTCATTTATATTCATTCAATCTACGAGTACCTACGTGAATAGATTAGTGTTCAAACGTGTATTGTCCATTAGCTTTGATTTTAATTCAAATTATCCTTCAATATTAAATTCTGTCTATCTTTTATTATTCACGACAATTTTAAAGCGAACATGTTATTTCTTCTGTAAAAATACTGGTCCCAAAATGAACGTAACGCGACCTTTGGTCATTGGGCTCGGCTGACGACTAATTGAATTTTTATGGATCACACGCCCGCACTGTTGGAAAGAGCTGACATTTCCAAGAATCAAGGCGACAATCCGTACCTCGTCAATTAGGTCATTTAATAATTCAATTTTAGACTGAAAGCCTAAAAATATCTATATTTTTTTCTCCAAATCGCTACCAGCGGAATATCACTAGAAGATACTTTTTAATTTGTACAAACCTATTGGGCACGAGTATTTGAACTCGAAAGGTCTTTGAGAAATTCTCTACTTTTTTTACTGACCCTAGATGAAATCACGTTTAAACGGTATTAAAATAGAGTTGGTCTCAAGGGGTCTGTATCGTCCCATATTTTCTATCAAACATGACGTTTGAATTTTTTATATATATTACGTGAGGGCAAACAAGCTTGTGGTTCACCTGGTGTTAAGAGGTTACCGTCGCCTATAGACACTTGCAATATTAAGGGTAAATCACTTAACACTGTAAGGGCGTTGCCATCGTGGGGACTAAGATGATATGCCTTCCATGCCCAGTAATTACACTGGCTACCTTTCCCTTCAATCCGAAACACAGCGAACTGTTTCACGGCAGAAATAAGAAAGGCGGTGGCTACCCAGACCACCTAGTAAAGGCATTATAGTGTTTATTTACCCGGACTGTTGAGATAATTTAGAGACCAGAGTTACGCGGTTTGAGACCAGAACTTCACGAGTATAGCTCGTAAAAGTTCGTGAGAACATGCCGAAATAAGTTTAAATTAACAAATGTATTATTAGAAAAATGCACTGAAAAAAAAAGTCCCGCCTGAGGCAAGTCGATTTTTTTCAGTGCATTTTTCTAGTATTATATTTACGCGTTTGTAAACGCAAAAATAAAATTATTCCAAATGTATTATTTTTACTTTTTTCTTTGAGGGTTATCGTAATAATGTTGTAAAAATTGCTGTTAAAACTAAGAACGGAGAAATAAAAAAAATATCACCTTTATTTTTTTAATTTTTTTCTGCTTTTTAGTGGTTGAAGTATTCGTTTTCAAGACTTTCGTCTTTAGCATAGAAAAAGAATAATCGACATTAGATAACAACTTTCGAAAATATCGACGTTTATAGATGGAACAATTTAATTAAGACCGTATTTTCAAGATTCTAAAAATCTACCCTACCATTTGGGAAGGTAGGGTAGAAAATGAATTTTCCTAATCCGTCCTGGCGTCCTTGAGTAAATTTCGGTTAAAAAGACACTAATTATCAAATTTTGTTACTAAACGTAAATAGAGGTAACATTTCAATTTTATTGATTAAGGTTCGACAACCTCTACAAATTACTCGTAGATTCGTTGTTATTATAGATAGGTATTGAATATATAAATTTGTCTGAAAAGCTGACATACGTAGGATGTCGACAGTTATACAAAATGATTCGCTCAAAATGTAATATCAAAGTTTGAAGCCATTTTAGAAACACGAATTGCTGGTCTAATTATTTTATAACTATTACAGAATTCCATCGCCTTTATTAGTGGTTTCATATAACAGTACAAGCATGTAAATTAATTTCACTGCCATTGAAACAAAAGTAGAGTAAACAATGATTCATATTGAAATATTTTAAACATTCTAAATATTACTCATCTAATACTCAAAATGCAATTAACATAATCTATTCTATTCTTAATTAATGGCGTCGCGTCACATTAAACGTACGCATTTTGCCAAAGTCAAGTGAAAATGTAACTAAAGTAACAAAAATTGTACGGTTGATTTAGGTTGTGTAACTTAGGTTGTGTGTTATTGTTGTAAAATGGAGTCTCTCAACACGTGTTTTTACAACAAGAACTCGGGAGAAAAACTCGCAATTGACATAATTATTGTTATTGTGAGATTGTGACACTTTGTAGTGTAGTTCCCGAATAGGACCAAATTTATCCCGTTGGGTGAAGAAGGCAAGTCGACTAAGGACTTTTCTGAACCCAATGATTTATTATCAAACGCGAGGTAATATCATACTAGCGCGTCGAAAGGAAGGTGATAAAGGGAAATTGGTGTAATATCATTTGTCTAGAAGTCTAGAAATTCCTGTGACTCCGTCGTTTTGGAGTGGTCCAACTTCAAATCCTGCTAGTAGCAAATATTTGTGTAAAAGCTAGTTGTTATTATAAATATTCTGAATGCAGAATCTTGCACAGATCTAATTATAAAATGCTTACAAAGATTTACGACTCCCTATTGAATTCAATCATAACACAAAAAGCAAGAAGCTTAAACAGAGAAAATTGAATAGAAACTTCCAGAACTCTCCACAAACTTCACAAGTATTTCAGATCAAGCAGTGGCGAAGGAAAACAAGGGGAAGTCACAATTCCCGCTGGGCAACGGACTCCATCCGCCTTTCTCGGCAATTTTATCAGCAATCCTGTAGAGTTATAACAGACCCACCAATCTGGCCTGGCCTCTTAGACGTATCACGAGATTTTTATCTACAACTTCATTTACTTTGATAGGTAGTTCGAATTCAATATCATTGCAATGTTGAGGAGCTGGGTCCGGTCATAAAAGTTAAAAGATATTGATTTTTCAACGATATGAAAGAAATATTCAATAGATATGCAATAACAATTTCTTTTTACACTCAGACCAATTATATCAAAATATCCATACAAATTTTCGCGTTTATAATATAAAATAGGATATGGTTTTGTCGTGGTAGACGTAGTATACTTTGAATTCAGTCTTATGAACGTTTTGTTCATAAAATATGATGTTTTAACTATTTTAATTTTTCTGTCTTATCATCTAGTTGTAGACTTTGACTTGGTCAAAAGTTGGTCGAGCTTTAGTCATTTCGGCCAACATAAAAAATATATAGTCGCTTAATTTTTAGGTCACCAGTAAAAAAGTCAAATGAATTTTGAGTACTATTACGGGAATAGTTTCATTCAATTTCAAACAATTACGTCATCGAATTGAGAACCTCAATTCTTGGAAGTGGTTCAAAAGACTTGTCATCAATAAACGGGCACCTTCAGAAGTAAACAACAAAAACATTCTATTTTTACAACGGGCTCAAGGAAAAAATATCCATTACTTAAAATTTCAAACACCACTCTCACATTTAATTTTCGTTCGGCCATCAAGCAAGGCGGGTGTCGGCGATGTAATCTCTCTGCAGGTTTTATTTCACTTGCCGCCATTGAAAGGCCATTAAAATTTTAATTCTCCGGGGCGACGCGGCGATCACTGGCAATAAGACTTTTCTAGAGCAAACAATGTTTTCTCCATAACGCTGAAAGTATGCAAGTTGCTTATAGCATTGGAATTTTCCGCTTTTGCAAAATTTCCTTGGAGTTAATTAAAAATATGATTTTTTAATGAAAACTTCTTGTTTTACTTAAAAGTTTTTGAAGGAAAGTGAAAGATAAAGTATGAAAAAGTTCAGCTGGTGGTTTCGGCTGCAGTCAGAAGATAGAAGTTATTCCAAAGGATTATTTGTATCAGGCAGGTGGCCGGTCCTAACAAATCAAATGGCAAAACGAATTGCAGTATATTCATAGTCAGACATACTGCACCGACTCCAAATAAAGTGGGATCAGGGTAGGAGAATGAAGAGAATCATCTGTACTTACATCTGTTTCTTCGAAAATCTCTTTTCCTATCGTAGATACAATCAACATTAATGTCCTGATTTTGGGTCATAATTTCACGATACACAGAATAATAACATTAAAAGATCTCCCCGCGGATTATGTCCCAATTTGTAAGGATACCTTAACAAATCCTTCACAATTATCAGGTTAATTGTTGGTTAAATAGTTTGGTAGATTTATTAGAGATATTTCCTTTGTGTTATAAGAAAAGCTATACGATTGAAATATGTCTGAAAGGACCGATACTTTTTTAGTACTGACAATCTCATTTCCTGATGGAATACATACTTAAATGAAAATTTTCTCGTCTCCGTTTATTTGTTTTTTTATTTGTGTTCTAAAAACGAAATATCTACACATATATTTCGTTGTTCTTATGTTTTGGTTACTATTTGAATTCGAATGCTCTATGCTCAAATATTAAATACTCTAAAACTTTTCCTTAAAGAACCATAAAATCATGAGCTCGACAGTTTCCTACCTATATCGATGCATTAAAATCTCGTATGACATAAAACTCGACGGATAGGATGCGAGAAGTTACAAAGGAGGCGGTTCATTGTGGGCCATACTGAAACAAGGGTAAACGCTGCTTTGCAATAAGGTTGCATAGCAGTGATATGTTAGAAAAATCAGCCTGCAATCTGAGATAAGAGAAAATAATATTGAATAATATGCTATAATGGTTACATTATTTTCCTTTATAATGTTTTACGTCAGGTGAACCATTTCTAATATTTTTAACATACATTATATTTGTCATGTCTTATATAATGAGCAACTATTTTATGACAACTATCTGTATTCGGTTATTCGTATATTTTTTCTTAAATACTCTGATGCCAGCAGCGCTGTTAAAAAAACTGACATTAACAGCAAAAAAAATATCACTCGACTCGCTTGCATCGTTTCGTTCGTTATGTTTTGAATGTGTTCTTAATGTTTTTCGATATTTCTAAGACCTGGGAAATTCAATACAGATTTCAGTGATCTTTTTCTTGAACGATCTTTGCTTTCACACCGGACGCCGAAAACTCGCTTACCCACTATACACAGACTGTTTGTGTATAGGACTTTCATAACCACACTTTCTTATAATATTTTATAATCTCAGATCTTAGATTGCCAATCTAAGATCTGATATATAAAAGATTAAAAGAAAGTGCCAAATTTTCAGAAAACAACTACTTACCTTTGAAATAATACTACTTTCATTGTGCTACATCCCAGGCCCAAGGTTCTATGGAGGATGAATCCGTCTCCTTTGCATTTTTGATAACACCATCCAATTTAAACAACTACCTATGTTAATAGGTAGGTCCTCGCTTGTCATATCATGAAACAAACATTTGAATAATCTATTTCAACGCCTCTGATGAAATCAACCGAATCCCTTTAACACTCTTGAGTGCACTCGATTTCCTTTTAATCTGTTGACGTATGTAAGATAGATATGACAATCTATTTGGGCCGTTGCTTGCGAGACCGTCTTTTGGCTTGCATATATTATTTTTGCTACAATAGTGACTTAATTACTAACTGGCTGTATGTTTGTTTGTCTGATTGCAAGTGGTTATGGTAGCACTCCCTGCAATACCGGTCCAATACCATATTGCTTCCACTTCTCGGCTTTTATCTACCAAGGCCATATCTACCTACTAAGAGCCATATCCATATCACTATTAAGATCGTACATTCATGGAAGTACAAATAATATTTTTTTCGCTGTATTGTTGTTAGATACACATGTCTATGTGACCTCATACAAACATACACATTGCTCGCAAAGCGATAGGTCCATTAGCTATGAAAACCCAGGGTGTACGATCGAATGGCCGCGAGCTCGGATTAAGACCATTTTTCAAAACATTTTAAAATATCTGAGTGCATTTAACAATGTTATAATATCATTATTTTTTTAAGAATTATATGTTTTTTAATATAATAACTATATTAAATGAGTTTAATTTCAAATACATTGTAAAAATTGTCATTAAGATTTACCATTTTTTTTGGTTATGTTATCTCAATTTGTTACTTATTTAGGCTCTATAACAGTATATAATAGGATATTTTCAATTGGAATAACAATTTTCGCAACATATTGTTTGCCACTATAATGCTTGTATTTCATCTGAAAGATAACTCCATATTCTCCTAGCTTTACAAAACTATAAGTATAAATTAAAATATTCCTCTATAGCGGTTTTAATCAAGAATTAATCTTCCTATAATGTGTCGTTCCTTTTCAAAGTCTGTTCACGTCGCTTCAAAATTAGGACTGAAAATCCACAAAATGTGACAATTTTGACTTAAATCGAGTGCACGCCCTGAACATTAGCTAAGGCGCTTTCAATATAATCTTTGCACTATTTAAACCATAGATATAGGAAACTGTAGATCGGCAATGTAAAAGAGAAAGAGCATACTAACGCGTATATTAGAGCGAAATAGATAGACGAGACTATTTCACGTACACGCAGGGGGCTAAGGAGGCCTGTCAGTCACGTAGAAAAGACAGCAACTGTCAGACTGCAGTACTATTTTTCATGCACACATGCGCATTACGCACACATCGGTGTATTTTTTGGTCTCACTATAGCGGATTCATTGTCAATCTATAAACGTCTGTAATAATAAATCTATGAGTTAAACCTGCTAGCATTACAGTAATACACAATCTCTCACTATGTAATTGTATCTAAAACTCCACACGAAACTATCCTATCCAAACTGAGTTTTTGAGCCTTCTAAAACGAGTTGCGCAAATAATTCATCAATGTTGCAAAACCCCGGCTTGCATTAGACACAATCTATTTGCAACCTGTACAAAAACAAAACAAATCCCCACAGTAATATGAAAGTCAAACACTGCGAAGCCGTTACATTGAATATTCTGAAAAAGAACACGTTTATAAAAGCCGATGTCATCGTTAGAGTCTATTTACGAAGCAAACAATTGTAATGTGCGAGCAATTAATTACCTTGTTCCTGTGTGCAATATACATTTAACGTTCGTTTGAGCTTTACTCAAACACGCGTAAAATTATATAACAGGCGACGAGGTATTGTAAAAATGTAACATTTGTAAAAGGGATGAAACTCACGTGTAAAAATGCTGGCTTTTTGCAGTCGGTGGTGAATATGGCTTGTTATTTTCTGGGTAATCTACCAATTTGAAAAGTATGTCATATTTTTTGAACCGAAACGCTTGTGTAATGAGCGTTGTGAAACCATTTTTCTTCTGTTTTGGAATGTACTCGATGTTTTCCTAAAAGACATTTTATAAAATACTAACTGTCCTGGCCACACATTGCTGTGGTATTTTCAACCTACTGTACTATAACATTGAATTTGCAGTGAAAAAAAATGAGGACTACTTATCAAGATAAAAACTATCCTCTATCTCCCAAGTTGGAACAAAACACAAATTAAAAAAAAAGTTAAGATCGGATTGTTGGTTTTGGAGTTAATCCCAGATCAGAACATCGTGACGTGACACGGGAATTCTATTATAATAGATGATAATGATGATTGTACGAGTACAATTTCCGTTCTCCTGTTCCTAATATTTTTATACTTTAAGGCGACGATAAGGGCGTCCTTGCCGCATAGCACACTCACAAAACGAGGAAATTATTGATTTTTCTTAACAAGATTCTACTTTTTCTCATATGAAAATTTTAATAATGAAATTATCTACAAGAGTGTGTTAAGAACTTCGCCTGAACTAGGGTAATAAATTCCGTTACGATAAATATTTATTTCTATATTAGTATTATTAAAAAGGTAAGCTAGGATATTGGGGTCCACGCCCGGCAGCTCCTCGTGGCGGACCCTGGTAACGTGGTGGGGAAACTTTCTCAGCGGGTGTGTGGCTTTTGATATCAAGTGTGTCACATGCCATCGTCAAGTTGTATTTGTTTTCCCACCACGGCTAGTTCCGAACGGCCCTTTCCAGGGCCACGACCGCGCCCGAAGTCCCCCGGGTGCGGTCCGATGGCTGCTCCCGGAGTCCTCGTCAGGAGGACGCGCCAGGTCGAGTAGCCGACGGTGGGGGAGTGGTTGCTGGCCACCAATTAGGGCAAGGAGTGCCTAAACGGGCAGCGTTGGGACGGTCTTGGTGTAGGTAGGTGCGCTCACGTGCGCAGATCCCGAGCCGTCCCGTAATAGCGACTGAAGGTCAGGCCGGGGAGGATGTTTAGTGGGTATGGAGGGAACGCCTTTACCTCGAGTCCCACATATCCTCTGCGGTTGACACCACCCCGCAGGGACGATGCGTAAATGCATTTGACCTCCCCGTCAACAAAAAAAAGCTAGGATATTATATATTTTTGTGTAAATAAGTCTATCAAAATGATTCTTAAAATCCGTAATGCTAATTTTCTTTTCAGGTTCTATGTCAGGATTAGATGTTTTGAACAATTTTTACTCGGGCAAAATCGGATAGGCAGCAATAGATGTAAATCGAACTCGAAAATGTCATTTATTATACCATGCTTCATTCTGACCCGAATCTTGGCACGTATAACTAGGCTTATCAACTCCACCTAAAATAACCAAAATAATTTACATAAGAAAATGCAACGCACACTAATATTTTTAACAGGGAAGCTTGCCAGAGAATCTTGCTGAGCGTAGCTTGCATAATGCCCGGCCGTACATTCAACTTGAATGGCAAAAAACTTTGGGCAGATTAGAGAAACGTCCTAAAAAAACTTTAATTTCGTATCAAACGGATGCCAATTCGAAGATCCAAATAGCGTTCATGATTTCAGCTTCATGGAAAAAAACGACTATAGAATTTTTATGGTATCACTTTATACTTATAGTACTGCGATTATTCTGCTTTGTTCTATCTTGGTCCTCTTGAGAAATCTGGTATACTTACTTACTCACAACAACATTTACGGGTCAACTCCATCATTGATTTGCTTGCCACTTTATACACAAGTTAAGGCCAGGACTATTGATTCTTCTCGTTATGAGCTTGCGATATTACGACAGCGCCATAATTTTTTCATTCATACGTGATCATCCTTAGTAACTGGAGTGACTTTATCAATAAGATTTCACGTAGTTCGTTGATTATAATTTTCTTCGGATTTTAAGATGTGTTTTTTGATCATTAACAAATTAGAAAAAGCGGTATTATTCCATTTCTACCAATATTTGAAGTCGCAGGTTATAGTCGCATTGAAGGCAATCTATATGAACTGTAGACAGTAAGCATAGCAAAAACTGCCCTAAAAAATATAAGCCCCTAATTTGAAAAAAAAAATCATTTCGTAATTTTTAATTCCTTTTACAAAAGCATCTATCACACTCACGTACTAGGTAGTCTATCGTTCTGTTATAAGTGTATAAGTGGTGTCTGTACGAATCCGCACGAAAATAATCATATAAATACGGTTAACACAATAAATGTTAAATGAAAAACCGATTGGCCTATCCTACCGACTAACAAACTAATTTAATCGTCTGGTGAAAGATAAATTTACTTACAGTCAACTATTTCATTAATATCGCTTGGGACGTGAGTTTTGGTAGTTGTCTTTGTGTCTAGAGAAAACTGAAATCAGCACACGCCTCACTGCGCGCAATAAGTATATGAACCGTAAAACCAGGGTAACCTGACACTTGTGGTCCACGTCCGGAAGCCTCCTCGTGGCGGAACCTAGTAACGTGGTGGGCTTTCTCGGCGGGTAAATGGCATTTGATGTTAAGTGTGTCCCCTTGGCATTCAAAGTCACATGCCATCGTCCATGCTCCCAGTGTCCTCGTCAGGAGAACACGCCAGGTTGAGCAGCCGCCGGTATCGGTGTAGTTGCGCTCACATGTGCAGATCCCGAGCCGTCCCGTACTAGCGCACTGAAGGTCAAGCCGGGGAGGATGTTTAGGGGGTATGGAGGGAACGCGTTTCTCGAGGAACCTCGAGTGAGAGGATGCATAAGGATGCACTCCAAAGAGCTCAGTTTAGTTCGAGGCGTCGCTGAGTGCGGACGTTTCTATGGTTGTATTAGGAATGCTTGTGGAAGGTATGTCCGACAGTTGTGTGATAATAGTTAGAGAGAAGTGAAGGCGAGTGCCCTAGGTAAACCTACACACTGGGTCACAAGTCCCAGGCACTACTCTGGTTTTCCTCTTTGTGATAAATGGACTCAGCATTGGTATGTGAGTTCGTGATTCGAGCTAAATCCTGACGATGTCGGGGACGACATACTCGTATATTTATTTGAGTAAAACTGTATTGTGATTATGGTGTTACACACCATAATCACTTTACGCTACCATATAGCCAAGAAGGGCCAGGAAACGGAAACAACCCAAAAATTAGAGATTAGTTCTTACTTTTTTAAATTTAGGCAATGCAAAGAGATTCCAACAGTTACAGATACGACAGTGGCTGACTTGTTGTAGATACCAGTTGACAAAGTCTGTTTTACGTACCTGCGCCTGGATGGGATTACGAAACTCGTGTGTTATCCATTATAGCCGGTATCACGGCGCGCTGTGTGTATTTAACTATGCAGATTAGTGCGGTAATGAAATAAGTTGTGTACGTTGTAAAGGAAGCAAACATTTTTAATATTTTCAACGTCATAAGTTTCAGACACAACCTGGACTGCTGAGATGATTTTGACTGTAACATCTATCCTCGATCGTTAGCTTTAGTTGATTTGTTTAGTGAAGAATTGTTAATTTTCGGGTTTGGTGCTTCTATTGTGTAGATGATAGGCTGGCAATCTGTCACTATTTTGGGGGTATTGTATGGCCCATACTGACAGATGTGGTTTAATGTGTAACTGAATGTGTTTTATACCGAACATTCACGAAATGACCGTATTTGAGATCATTGGTATGGTCTCAATGAATGATTTAAATTTATCAGAATCTTGTTGGTTATGTGCTCGATGTAATGGAACAAGATAGAGAACGTAAGTATTCGGGGTTTCTTATTTTTTAAATTTTAGCACTGCATTAATTACCTTATAATGTGTCGCAAAGAATGTTAGGATAAATTTAAGTAATGCATAAAAATCTTATCACTATTTTTTATGGACATTGTTTTGAAAATTTGAAAAGGGTTGAATGAATAGAACAGATGTTGGTATTTAATTTAAATCCAGTAATTGTATTAAAAAATTACAAATGTAGGAAGGATTGTAAAAATAATCAAAACTACAAGATCACAAATTCTTTTGCATTTCCAAAATAGATTCTATCAGTACCAAAATAGGTACGAGTTTCCTGTAAATGCTGTATCTACATCCATCTCTTAATACGCGCGCTTGGTGCATCTCGTCTGAGGGAACTGTCAGCATCAAGCCACCTCTTATCTATCTAGTGGGATACTGCGCCTCCACAATGTGAATAGAAAAACTGTACAGAGGTTCTACAACAAAATTTTTAAAGTTTACTCAACGGAACCATTAGGACGAATTTATTATTCTCACTGGATATCTGATTTGAGAAGTGAATGTCGAATTAATTTTTAAATACAAGCAATTTACATAGGTACATACAGTTACGCTTATAATCCCATAAAGCAGAGCCTTATGGCGTGTATCGACATCGTGAGGCTGCTCGTTTGAGTAGTAGGCGAGAGGCAGCCTCGCAGTGCGCTCAATTTGCATCTACACAGGTCGCCTCGCCGAGGCGTCTATCTATAGATTTGACCATGGAACCAAATAGTTGCGTCTACAGCCTGCCGAGACTAAGCCGAGCGACACAACATTCAAATTGGTTCGCGAGGCACAAGCGTCTCCACACCGCGAGGCTGCTTCACGAGGCATAGCTTGCGATGCAGCCTAGCAATGTCAATTGGCGCCTTTAGGAAACATTTGATAACCATTATCAGATTGTCAACCCAAAAAAGTAACAGATTTTCATTAAACTAACAAATAAAGGCCTACAACTACGTTAGTGTATTATATCATTGAGATATAGATTGTAGGCATTGGCCTACTATTGTTATATATACGTATTGGAATAAACATAAAAGTATTTTTAGACGTTACAATAAATCATGCAAACCAAATATTTCTCGAAACCCATCGAGCATCTTTTCACGTGGCTGTCAATAGCACGTGAAATCTAATTTTTCTATTCAGCTTCAGAATACAAAGCGAAAAATGTGTTGGACAAGTTGTTAATACGTCGTGCTGCCAGGTTTTAAAAATATAGGAATAAATATTTTTTACTATTTGTGCAGGACAACAAACAGTCTTACAATGTGTGTTGCTTATGTATATGCTTATATAAATATATATCGTTGTAAGACGAACTGAGACAAGTGTTTACAAATTTATAAACTTTTTAAGGAATAGTATTTTTTTTTTGTGCTTTTTAATAATAGTAATAAGACGTTACAACAGCCAACTTTGTAATAAAAAATTAAATTTAATATAAAGAAATTTTCACATTGTAGGAGTTGCACATATACATACTAATATATAAAATATGTATATAAATAAGACCCATTGTCTTATTTTAGTTTTTTTCCATATTTTTACTATATTTTATATCTGAATGCTATAAAATTATTCAAATAGATAGAATAAAATTTACAGTGAGCTACAACCTCAATATTGGTTTCTTCGGCTGCAGGTCAGCAGCGAGACAACCACCTACAACCAACTTAAATTACATTCCATGTAGTTCCGTTCCAGGGTAAATAATCTATACTTACTAATATTATAAAGTTGAATCTTTGTTTGTTTGGTTGGTTGTACCCGCTTATCTCAGGAATTACTGATTCAAATTGAAATATTGTTTTTATGTTGGATAGTTTATTTAATTTGTATGGGAAACATGTTTAACGCCCCTAGCGGAATTATAAATATAGGTAAGTATAAATATTTAGACGAGCAGAGCTGAGGTTGCCTCTCATATTTTTTTTTCTTTGTTGTTTTTTCTGTTAAGCTTTGGTACTAGAGATCTCTTCCACTCAACTATACATTTTTTTGTGGTTTTTGTTATTTTTTTGTTTTTCTGTTATTTTTTACATAGGTTAAGTACCCCATGTATTATGACCTGCATTTGTCTCTTGGGCTATTGACTGACCGTACGACTGATGCAGGTCACAAGTTTTACAATATGTTGTTTTTGTGGGGTTTTATAATGTTGAATTGGGCAGGTCCTCAATCTGCCAGTTCACATGTGCGCACACCTAGCTCGGAGGAAGATCTTCCCTTTTCGCTGAAGATGTGGCGAACCCAGCCATATCCTACATGTGTATTAGGCCTAAGTTTGTTACAGTTGTTACATTTCAGGTGCTTATTTCTAGTATAAAATCTATTTTTTTTTTAAATATTATAAAACTATTTTACATTTCCTCTTAAGTTCCATGTTGATGTAAATTGTTGTTTTACAATTATACATTAGATGTATTAATTACATTGCTTTATTTTTTCTTGATACTTAATTTTGCATTCACGCTACTTACCGTATCAAAATTATAAAACAAATTGAATGGAAGAGATCTTTGCTGTGTTCGACACAGAAAAAGTATAGTAATATGTATTTGTAGTCCAAATTGCTCATTGACATGTTCTTTTATAATAACACCGTACTATACAAACAAAGTACTAAAACTAAATAACAAGAGCCAGCGCGAGCCTCGAGCGAAAAATGGAGATATCCTAAATTCGTAACTTTGCAAATGATGTGCAAATTTTCCTCATGATGAGAGCTCATTTCCATAAAACCGGCGACATAAGTTATTTGAAGAAAAGGCGTATTATGTGTCCCTTAGCTGCAGAGGTGAGGGATGACTTATATTAAATTTCTTTAACACACCGATGACTTGGAAGCCTTAAAGAATTGTATCTTATTTTGAGTAATTTGACGTTAAACAATGGTGATTTATATTATATTAATTTAGTAATATATTTTAAAAAGGATACCATAAAAGTTGTTGTCCTTTAGTCAGATCCTATAATAAATTCACTCTTATAACGAGTTCACTTTATAATGAGATATATTATTTGGTATTAATTTTATATTAATATGTTTTTGTTTATAAAGCGTCTGTGGCGTAGTGCGTAAGAGCGTCGACTCCCACCCGGGAGGCACTGGTTCGATCCCCACCACGTACCAATGTGTTTTAAAAATTTGAATTCATATGTACGTTTAATCGACGCTTTTACGGTGAAGGAAAACATCGTGAGAAAACCTGTTCACGCCTATGAAGAAATTCTTAGGCTGTGACTGAAGTCGACCAACCCGCACTTGGGCAGCAAAGTTGGCTTAGGCCTAATCGCCCCTAATATGGGGTAGGCTCGAGCCCCTCGGTGGGAGCATTATATAAGCTGTTGATGATGATATTATTTTGTATGTCTAACAATGTAGAGACGATGGCAGTTCAGGGATCTTATCCCACTATTTATAAACATATTTTTACTTTATCGTATGCGTAGTATACGATATAGTAAAAATACGTATACGATAAAGTAAAAATCATCACTACCCACTCTCCATACGTTTGAAAACCTGATAATCAAAGTTAACGTATAAATATGAAATATAGTGAAAAAATTACCTATAAGCTTAGAAAATAATATCCTATAGTCATGTTTACGATTTAAACGCAAGAAAATTAAAAACCTAAATAAAAACCTAAGAAAATATAACCTATAAAGTAATATTCATTATGATAGGTATACACATCAAATACAGTGTGAAAGTATTTCCAATACGTAAAAAAACAGAGTTGATTAGATATTAAATAAAGATGAAAAGTTTGCTTTTTTTATATTTGTTTAAAAACAACTGCGGAGCGCTAATATGTAATAGTGATAGAACATTACTGATTGTATACATTACTACATTGAAAGAACATGGAAGAACTATAGAGGGCAGCACTAAACTAAGTAGATATTGATTAGGTAATAGATTTGGATTGGCGGAACAAGTTGGCAGGACCCGCGTTGTGCACATTTCTTATGATAATAATATCTTGACTCTTCACGGTCGGGAGTATGTTCGAGCTACCAGCTGAACATTCAACTCTACTGCTGCGTGGTCAGCAGCGAGACAGCAATCACATTCCGCGGGTCAGGTTAAATCTATAAAAGACATGTATAGTATAAACCTATAAAGTGTACAGACCAATTATAATAATAATAATTGAGATTGTTGGCTTGTGGGACATCGATTCAGCAATTATTGTTCCGATAGTCATATCTGCCAATGGTCTGATAGCTAAGAGCCTCGATAAACACGGATCAAGAGTCAGATGCATAAGGCAGTACTTCTAGACACGGCCCGTATAGTAAGGAAGTTCCTGTGTCTGGATCTTTAACCACCGGTAGCCGGGACCCTGATCATGCTGCCGATGGGAAACTGCATTTTTATATTTTTAAATGTTATATTTTTTAATGTCATAATACATTGTAAAAAAATAATATTTAGAAGTAAAATTTTGTATGTTTTTTTAATGAAATAAAGGGAATAATAATAATAAATCTTTATTTGTGACCAAAATCCAATTATGTAGATACTATAATTATATATATCACCACAAGTATTAACCGCTATAAATGGATTTCACGGAGCGAACGCCTTGCTCGGAGGCAGATTTTCCCTTTTTGCTGAAGATGTGGCAAACCCAGTCACATCCAACACATAAATAAAAGTGGCATCTATTGCTGCATATGGTAGGTAGTAAAGATTTATTATATTTGTCTGATGCCGACTGCAAATTTAAAATTTTGCAACGTATTTTGTAATTACATTTTAGTGTCCCAAAATGTAAATAACTAGGTATGCACAATAAAATCATTTGAATACTCAGTACTCAACTACCAATCTACCGTTTTGTCGAATCATTCGAACCAACTCTCTTTAATAACAAAGTCCATGAAATATCAATGACATTAAATTTTCCATGAAATGCTGCGTTAATTAATACTTGAATCTCATTCCACTCAAAAGCATCATTTCCGGCTTTATTTAGTCATAAATTAGTAATTAACAATTATTATTCACTTACTGTAGAGGTCAGTGCCTATAACCACAAAACAAAATTATAAATACACAAATATATTTCCACATTCAGAGAAAATTCACACTTACTTACCTACCTACCACGACCACACCACATCGCAGCCTTCGTGTTGTCGTTAAGTTGCGGGTTGTGTCTGATATGTGGTGTGGTACAGGCAGCTTCAGAAAAAAAATAACAAATAGCTACCACCAACTTTACTAGGTGGTAGACCCATTCCACGTCCGGAAGCCTCCTCGTCGCGGACCCTGGTAACGTGGTGGGGAAATTTTATCGGCGGCTTTTGATGTCAAGTGTGTCCCCTTGGCATTCGAAGTCACATTCCATCGTCGAGTTGTTTTCGTTTTCCCACCACGGCTAGTTCCGGACGGCACTTTCCAAGGCCGATTGCTGCTCCCAGTGTCCTCGTCAGGTCGAGCAGCCGTAGGTGGAGGAGTGGCTGCTGGCCACCAATTGGTGCAAGGAGTGCCTGGACGTGCAGCGTTGGGACGGTCTCGGTGTAGTTGTGATCACGTGCATAGATCCCGAGCCGTCCCGTAATAGCGCACTGAAGGTCAGGCCAGGGAGGATGTTTAGTGGGTATGGAAGGAACGCCTTTACCTCGAGCGCCACATATCCCCTGCGGTTGGCACCACTCCGCAGGGTCGATGCGTAAATGCATTTGACCTCTCCGAGAAAAAAAAGTTCTTTTAATAAAGTTAAAAGGCCGAGAGATTTTTTTTTTCTTTTTATATTTTTTGTATCAGGGGTTACTTAAAATTTTTAGTTTTTGTGTTGACAGATTTTGATAAGATAGTGGTAGCTAGCCAGGCGGATTAGAAAAAAGTCCTACCACCAACCTAACCGAGTACAAATTAGCACTCCCCTGGCGATTCAATCCGGAGCCTCTGGACATAATTCCCGTGGGCGCATCACTATGCCAAGAAGGAAAATTGCGTACCGTATATTCCAAAGAAACGTAACTTACCTATACTATCCTATACACAGTTGCCATAAGGAAATTCGAGTTTCTCCCGAGTTCTTGTTGTAAAAACACGTGTTGAGAGACTCCATTTTTAACCCAATCTACCGTACAATTGTCTGTTACTATAAGTACAATTTCACTTGACATTGGCGAATATTATGTGTCACGATCGCCATTTAATTAAAAGAAGAAGACATAAAAAATCTTAAATAAAGAGCTTTGTGTTCGTTACACAAAGTCTTGCCGTTAACAGTACTCGATCCTAATACCTCTTTACAAGCTCACTATACAACTAAGATTTTCAGAACAGCAACACACAATTTAAAAATACCTTTTACTAAACTTCCGTTTGACTTCGGATTTTCCACACCGCTAGCTTCCTGCTCGCAATATGAAATATTTACTATTTACGTGACACTCTGGTTTACCCAGTTTAAACATGCAGTAATCGAGAAGGCGTAAGATCCGGGGTGTTTACCCACTCACACCGAAGATAAATGTCAGATTCAGCTTAAAGTATTTTGCGAAGCCGTTTAATACACGCCAGGTTTTATTTAAGCGTTTCTCCGGCTTTTTTCATGGCAAATTACAGTTGGCTTATCGGCGTTTATCTGTATCCCCCTGCTTAGCGGAATTGAATTTTAAATAAATGACATTTTACTTTGCTCTTCTCAAACTTTTCCAAATGATTGTTGAATAACCCGCGGTTCTGGCTCATTATTAGGTCGTTATTAGACACATTTTCTTAGATCTTGGAGAATCTTGTCTGTCGTGGCCGTAATGGCATTGTAAATAGTCTGTAGATATTTTTGCATTATTAACTAAAAATTGTATTATTTTCCGGATCGTTATTTTTTTATTCCATCCTTATCAATACAATATGAAAATTAGATAGGAATCTATTACTCGTGAACAATAAATTCTTTTAACAAAATCTTCCATTACCATGATTCGGACGCTGCCGATCGTTATGATAGTCGTAGTGTTCAAAACACATAGTTAAAACTTAATGTACTTACAGAAAGCTTTAGAGAATACATACGTAAATAGTAAGATAAGTGTAAATTTAATATTTCATACCTTTCGGGAAAGATTTTTCTTTTAATGGATTTAAGAGTTCTGCTATTGATCATCTACTTCTGCTGTTGACTGTACCACTGTACCAGTCTTTCTCTTACTATGCTTATAAAGGAAAGGTATTGCACTATTTCTCGCCAAAACGGAGCTGTCAGTATGATGAATAACCTCTATACAAAATATCGAAGTCAAAATGTACTGCGCTTTTAAAAGTTATCTACTTACCACGCTCCGACGCTGCTTTTTTCTCCCAATCGGAAACAAACGGAACGGAAACGAAAATTCGATAGTAGCCTGCTCTAATTCATTTTCGGTTACTTACACAAAGTTTGGAATCGAAATCGAAACTTCGTGAACGAATGGAATGAGTACGATTGTGAGTTTTGTATGTCAATTACGATAAACATGGAATCAGCAGATGTAATGCGATCGTCATTAAAATATAGGCGCACTATAGATGCAGTTGGTCCAACTGCATGCCTGCACTTCGACCCTGCTGCTAACTTGCCCAATTACTGTACACCAACTACCAGTAGCCAGTTAGATAACAGTTCTGAGTTTAGCTGGCTTCCACATTGAGCCTTGTCATCCTTTATGTGGTCTCCCCTTGACTTTCTTGACGGAAACGACTCAAAAGTTGATAGAAACCTTATATTTTGATGTCATTCATGCATGTTAAATTTGGTTGCAATAAGTTAAAGCATACTCGAGTTATCGTGCTAACGCGCAGACACACACAGCCAATTCCAAAAACGGTATTTTTGGACTCAGGGAGGTCCAAAACGTGTAAATCCGTCAAAATGTCGAGGTCGATTATTTTGACGATTACAATACTTCCTCTATACTACATATACGAGAAAGTAAATATACACAGTTCTGCAATAACTATTAATCGTAATTACTCACACTACAACAAAAACAAAGTCGTGTGTAAAAAATAAATGGACGTAATCCCCAACTCGGCAGTCAGTGTCCTCATTATATGAATAAATTGGCAAAAAGAGGTCTATTACTTACAAAAATGTGATATAATAACTCTCAGTAGAAAAGGACAGACAATAAACACGGTGGATTCTGGTGTAGCTATAATGGATGGAGCCCATTTGTTGTCCCTGTCTGCCGCTAATGAGACCCAGAATCAGTTTCCAAGCGGAATCGGACGAATTTCGATACCTTTGAGGTTGGATTGCCGGATTGGCATCGGGGATTAACGTGTGTAAGTTTTTCATTTGAGTGAGTTTTTTAATTGGGGCAAGCCCAATATATTTGTATATACAACTGTTTACATTGGCTTAAAAATATAGTGTTATCTTTTTCCATTTTTAATATTTACTCGCACTGGAAATGTAAACTTGTATGTTGGTAATTTGAAGCGCTTTATGGGAAAATTACCTTCATACGTAGATACATATAGTCAATTAGCCAGGCACATAATACCAAAAGGGGTTGAGCAGACTCCAAAGTCATGGGTAATATTTGGTTAGATGTAAAGCCACATCAGACAGTCTGGAGCATGCAGGGACACAAAATAGTGAGGTTGTAAAGGTGTATAAAAAGTGTAACATATTTTTTTATTTTAACAAAAAGTTTATACAAATTTATTTGCTAATACAATACAAGTTTTAATGCAGTTGGACCAACTGTATCTGAACTACATTTAAACTTTAAGGTAGGTGTAGGTTGGATACGAATTTTGGAATGTATTTGTCAGTGGCGATACTGTGTGCAGTTTTGGGTTTGGTGCCAGACTAAAGTTCATACTTACGAGTACCTACTTTTTTCTCAAAAACCTAATGTCTCAAATTTTCCGCGAGAAAAACAATTCCGCGAAAAAATATTTTACTACTTTAATGATATATTTGTTTGTTTAGTTTCTTTAATATTGGCAAACTTTTCTAATTATTTTCTTTATTTGGTTTGGCGACGTCAAACTCGCCAACTTAGAAGAATCACCATTGACATGTGTTTGTAAATATGACTTATTCTTTGACTTCCTATTCTCACATTTTCACTTGTTTTCGCGGGTTCAATTAATATTATGATGCAGTTCTATTTCTGTTGAAATGCAGTTGCTCCAATAACACACAGATTGCAATTTGGCAGTCGGAGTGCAGTTGAAATGCAGTTCATCTGACTGGAGCCTTAAACCTTTTTAAACGATTTTGTAGAAATAAAGGTTAATGCTTAAAACTGAACTAGCGAAATTCCAGATCAGATAATTCTGTACTAAATAGGACAGTAGATAATTCTTTTGGATATGATCCAAATTAAAAATCACTTGATGGTATTATCTCTGAAAACCCAGCGCTCTGCGCTGCTAAATGGAAAGAACGTGCAAAAGATTTAGTCTAGTTAGGCGCTACTTTGCCCTGTGCATTTTTTTACTTAACCGGGTAACTCTTAACTTCTAGCTCACCTTACGGCAAGTAACGAAATTGTAGAAACTGACTCCGTTTTTGTTCCGTCTTGTTATAGGTGTATCACTACATAGTATAAAACAAAGTCTCTATCCGCCGTCTGTCTGTCCCTATGTATGCTTAGATCTTTAAAACTACGCAACGGATTTTGATGCGGTTTTTTTAAATAGATAGAGTGATTCTTAAGGAAGGTTTATATGTATAATACATGCATATTTACATAAATATCTCTCAGGTATAATAATTGCGTTGAACATAAACGAATTCAATTAATCTTATTGAGTATAAACACGCAAGGGAAACCTGTAGTCAGTCTAACTAACTTTTAATTTCTGTATGACAAATATCCACGAATGTACGTATTGACTCTAATGCAGATGTTTACATATTCGATATATCAAAATACTTAGTTTTAACACATATAATATAATACTATACTAGTACAGATGCCTCATCTCATATAAAGAAATCGGCCGTAAAAATTGGGGCAGCTCTTCGGGCAACTATTGGTTACATAGTTTAAGCCCCTAAACGCCATCTATTGAAATTTATGTTGAACAAATTATTTTTTCTTCGCAATGAGACCCCGTTAAACAGAAGTTATAAATAATTCTTTAAAAATTGAAAGAGGAGCCGATGGTGCCGCAGTCGTGAGTAACGATCACGAAAACTGAGTTATCCTATCCGAGTAACGACCACGCACTTGGTGTGCGTGGTCGTTACTCGGATAGGTGACTGAAAATATTTCAACTTGATTTTTCTCATCCCAAAGGGTTGGTGTCAGGCCGTAAAAATCTAATACGAAAACCTACAGTAATATTTGCCGATATTAAGACATACTTCACCGACCCCAAATAAATTGTAAGCAGGGTAGATAGTTAAAAATTAAAAGTAACGATACTGCATTCAACCTTACACAGAAATTCAAAATGACTTAAGCTGACTGTATAGAAATCAATCCACATTTTAATATACTCGTACATTTAAAAAAAACTGCAGAAGTTTAAAATATTCTAGAAATTTTATCAACGAGTGTAATTGAGCTGACAACAATGGCGACCGCGGACATGCGTCGTATTTCTCAGGCCGCAGTGCGGTGACCCTCGCATCACATGACCCGGCCCTTATTTGTCTGACCTTCGTAGTCTCCATCAGTTGACTTGTACGCTTGACGTTGATATTGAACAGTTCTTTTAAATTCTCCTTATTCAGAAAAGTCAAAGAGGTCTTTAACATGATGCTAATGCATCATCACTTTTACTTTACAATATCCAGGCATAATCAATTTGTATACATTTTACATGGTTATTTATGTTTCTGGTTAGAAACGTTCGGAAACACAAGCAGACAAACCTCATCTACTTGAGACAAATTGAAATTAACCCGGCGTCATTGTGGACGGGTGTTTAATTCCCGACGATCTTAATAACTTTAAAACAAAGTAGTAGTAACTAGTGTGTTATATGCCGCTTACATGGAGTCCTTGATCTTTTTGAGCAAATTAGCTGTTCTATTTAGTGTTGCTGGAATTGGCACACTTCGTCTTGTCTATTAGATGAAGAGTGCGTGGTATTAGTTATGTCAAAGTTGCGTTGATTTCGAGTGCGAGTAACTTAGTATATAAGTAATATTGTAGCTTTGTTTTACATGGTTCATAATTTAATATAATCGTGTTGATATCAATTTTGTTCATAAAGTTTGTTTGTTTTTTTGTACTTCTCTCTCTTATTACGCTATTGTATAGCCTATCACTCAATTTTACACGCAGCCATACTCCTCAAGGCAACCGTATTTATAATGCTTTAATGCCTTTTCTCCCATACCCAACTTTCACTTCTATACATCAGTGTTGGGACCAGCACACCGTCTTACACAGCCAGTCAAAGAGGTCTTGCCTTCTCAGACACCTTCTGACTGCCCATAAATTCGTTAATGAAAAGATAGTCAATCCCTCTGTGGTTGAGGCTGCCTTATCGTCACTTAACACCATCTGGAAGCCAAGCTTCTCTGTCAAGAATAAATAATAAAAATCGGGAGTGGTCTCCCCATGACTTTCTCGTATACCAGAAACGACTCGAAAGTCGATAGAAACCTTTTATTTTGATGACATACATGGATGTCAAATTTTGGTCACCCATCCGAGTACCGACCGCACACTTGGTTGCTTAACTTTCGTGATCGATTACTTAAAAGTTGATAGAACCTTATATTTTGATGTCATACACAGTTAAATTTGGTTGCAATAAGTTAAAGCATACTCGACTTATCGTGTTAACGCACAGACACAGACATAATTCCGAAAACGGTATTTTTGGACTGAGGGAGGTCCAAAACGTGTAAATCCGTCAAAATCGCAAGGTCAAATTTATTTTTTGAAGATTAAAAGACTTCCTCTGTACTACGTTTACGACAAAGTGAAAATATAATTTGGTACACCTTCAGGCGAACAACATCAGTAAGACTTCGATTATCTTACATTGCATGTGCTAAGTAATTTTCAGGATAGTGCTCGTATTACAATCACTTTGCTTATACGGAGCAAAAGCCTCAATAAACACTGACCAGTCCCCAAGCAATCCGTCAGGAATGATCGATCTGAGCGTTGCTTAAAAAATTGAACCGCTCAATACCCGTAGACGGCGGTAAGTAAATCCGCAGAATGTTTGAGGATCTGCTCGTTAGAGTCCGCTGGATGATTTATCGTCACCCGTCTGGGTAGCCTGCGCTTGATTAATTACGAACCCGTGAGAAAACTATCGCACTGTCCCTGCCACTTCATTTGTACAAGGCTTATCGGAACACTATCAATCACTTAGACACAACATTATGCATTACAAAGGTGTTCCATGTATTATTCAAATCGATGAGCATCCCGCCTCGTTACGCACAACGCATCCCCCTAATGGCATCGTTTGCCGGGATTTTCTGAAAACTGAGGCGCTCACTAACTGCCCAGATTGGCGCGGAAAAATCTCAGCAGGCTTTCTCATAGAAATTGCCGCAAGCACTCGATTACGCGATGTTGTATATCTTAAAAACCGTATTTATGTAGATCATTTTCTAAAATTGCACCTTAAAATGGTAGAGTCCACAATAGACGAATTTTGAATGTAGTTTTGAGCATAATAGCTATTTATTCAACAAGGGAGCAGAGGTATTTTTTGCTGCAAGTGCCGATATTAAATCACGAATCAGTGAAGTCTAGTGGCGAGTGATTTATCAAAAGACTACTGAACGCAGTGAGTGTTTTAAAGGCACGAGACAAAAAAAATGCACTCTTGTGAAACATGCAACATTTCACCTCTCTAGCGAGAAAATTGTTAAAGATGAGAAAAACAAGAAAATATTTAAATACGTGTTTATCACGCTAAAATTATGTATTAAAAATAAAAGTAAAATGACTGCCATTGTGTACGGTGAAAGTTAATCCGAAATGGAGTAGTGAATCCAGTCTTGTTTGGAGCTCGCAGCAAAAAGCGTTTTTGCTTCGAGATTTTACGAAGCAAAAGAGGTATTTTGGTGCTGGAGAGGTGAAAACACATTTTCCTCATCAAAATTTTTGTTCTAACTTAGTGAAAATAGTAAAACATTCTAATAAATAAATCTAAATCAATTTTATTGATTTACGCTGATGCAAGTATACTCTGTGAAGAAACGTCTATCAAAATTCCGGAATAGATATCAAGCTGCGATGATCATTTAAATTGGACTCAGCGCGGCTTACTTCGGAAGGCACGTAAAGTATCTTCGATGGTATCGTATCAAGGAACTTGTTACAAGTCGCTAACCAACTTGATGACGCGCGCTTCTCTCGTAATTGAGAAATTCCTGATCCGGAACAAGCTGACTGGCATATTTTTAAAGATTACTTTGTATTTAGTCGGCAAAAACTTCTCCTCGTTGACTAAAAAAGAAATGTTAATAGTCCTATAAATGTGAAATAAATTTTTCATTTTATTCACATTTGTTAAAAATGTTTTGGCTACTTTGTGACTGTGATGCACTCATAGTTTATACAAAAAGTTTATTTCGCGATATAAACACAAACTTTTATCCCAGATATAGAGTACCCGAGTCCCTTGTTAAAGAAAATTCCAGAATGCATTGTAAAGGATATATTTTAAAATTGAGTAAGGTTTAATATTCTTTAGTTTGCTTGTGTCGTATAGTTCTTCTAGTCCACACAATTCATCATTATCATCATCATCATTACAGCCTTTATATTTGTTGGACACAAGGCCTCTCCTTGTCATCGAAGGAGGTTTACGCAGTAGTCCACCACGCTTGCCGTTTTGTTATAAGGTGATCAATACCCCTTTGCTGACCCATTAGCCGCCTTCCACTATACCCATTGGAGGATATGGGGTGATACTATTCTACCCTGCCAAATGGCAATTTCATACACAATGATTTAATTCTACTACCTATTAAAAACGCGTAAAGTTTGTATGGATTTATGTGGATTTTTGTTACTCTTTAACGCAAAACTACTGAAGGATTTTAATGAAACTGTACTTACAATAATATATTTCATACATCGTAATAACAAATATAGGCTATAATTTATACTAATCCTATGCAGAACAAGTCGCAGAAAGAAGGTAGTACCAAATCGTGTGTCACCTGCTCGTCAAAAATTTGCAAAATAATGTATATTATAGGTCATACCAGTGAACGCATACTGCCATTTATCACTGGTTCATACACAATGTGAGTAAAACCTTTAATCCAGGGACCCAGTTGATAATGTGAAACGTGTTTACTCCAACCTCATGGGAAATTGAGTCACAGCAACCTTTCCATATTAACAAAACTTTAATCCTGCCGGGTCGTCCCTGCGGGTAGTAGCGGCGCTAAATTTTTGTGGGCAGTAAATTTTCTTTAAGTCTGTTTCGTGGCAAATGCCACGAAACCCCAAAATGGCCAAATGGCCAGCACTACCATACGCTTCTAAAATCTCATTTTATACGTGTAGTGGCAACTTGGTTAAAACATAACTCCTCTTTTTGCAACGTTTCGACGACGCTCTATTTGCGGTGCGAATATGCTTTGCTATTCATTCGTATACGTATCCGCCGTGAATAATTTGTTGGGGTTCGCAGGGGAAATATTCATCCATTGAAGATTAAATATTGTTATTTAATACTCCACGGGTTGTGAGAATATTTTGGTATTATATCCATCATTGATATTTTAGTAAATATGTTTATTTCTCTATTGAAAAAGGAAAAAAGGATTTGGTATTAGAATCTTAAAAGCTTTAAAATAGGTAAAACTTAGTTTTAATGTTTACAAATTTGAATTTTAAATAAACAAATTTGAAAACATGGCAATACCTGTCTGCAAAGTTTGAACAGTTCCACTGAGATAATTTTAATATGTCAAATCCCAAATCACCATTGGGTTATCGCGTATACAAATGTTGTCTTATTGCGGAACACGAAGTTTCCCGCTTGTGCAAACTCAGCTGCTTTCGTGTATATAATATTATGTACAGTTGGGGTACGAAAACCGTCTCAGTTTTGCAATTGCCGAGTTGATCGATAGTTTGATTGAATGAGAATCGGGCAGTGTTTTGTGACAGTTTGTTCGTACGATTTTTTAATCGTTAATGTTCGCTCCGTCATACAGCTCCATACTGATTTCCTGATCTACTATTTGCCGACTAAAAATGCAGTGGGAGCGCACGCACTGGATTTAACTAAACTATCGACCAACTATCGTCTGACGGTGTTGACAAAACTATCTTCTTCTTCTTGTTTTTTCTTTATGGCGTTGCCCTTATGGATTTCGCCAGTATCAGTGTTCCGCTGAGATACGATAGCTTAGGGCCTTTTTTGACTCACTAAGTTTAGTATCATGAAAGCACAAGTTGCATATTTTCAACAAAATAACAAAACTATCTGCTGACTAAAAAATCATAAGTGTGCGCTGGCTCTTACGGCGAGGAACCTTTTCTTACAGACTGTACAAACCATTTAACGCTGATGCAATATTTTTTGCATTAGTGATACGGGAATTCTCGTTCTGTTACATATTTCCACCTGTAGACAAAATGACGCAGCGAATTCAGAGCTATCAATAACGTTCGTTTGTATCGCTTTACCCGTTTCGCATTTTCCATCGTTTATTTTGCTTTTGGGACAAAAAGGAAGAGGTTATGTTGCTAGTTACAGTCGAGCAAGCCCTTGACGAATTGCGAACACTCGTTGTGTGTGTCCCGCTTGAAACAGTATATAAATGAATTCAGTACATCATCTTTTCAGAAAGGAAAATTAAGTATATTTAGTAATTATTAAAAAAACAAAGGAACGTACTGGGTGATCTCAGCAAATGTTTATTGTTAACTAACTAGTGTCTAGCCAAGTGGCAAATCGATTACGTTGAGCGCTTAGCGAAAAGAATATAATGTATCATCATCAACAGCTCATATAATGTCCCCACCGAGGGGCTCGAGCTCCTTATTAGGGACGATTGGGCCTTAGTCAACCACGCTGGGCAAGTGCGGTTTGGTCGACTCCACACACAACCTAAGAATTTCTTCATAGGTGTGTGCAGGTTTCCACAATGTTTTCCTTCACCGTAAAAGCGTCGATTTAAAAGTACATATGAATTCAGGTTACAGCCAGTGAACGCCTGGTTACAGGAAGAATTTCTTCCGTCTCATTCCGTAGTCAGCTTCAATATGGCAAAATAAAGCCTTAACCAACACGGGGCAAATGATACCAATTAAACAGTTTTATGCTAACCGTAGACTAGACGAAACCATCACAACTTAGTAAATATTGAAAACGAATTTATATATTTAAATGGAGTATGTTTCCATTTAAATATATACTATACTGACTGTACTTTTTTTTCTAACGCGGTGTCTAGACGTCATTTGGACGTGCCTTGTTCGTGTTGAAACGTGAACAACACTGTCTTTGTGTTCTACAAATAAACCTTCTGGAACAATACGCCACAGGGGATAAAATTAGTTTTCAGTTATGCAACGCCTTTGAATTTGTGATCAAAATTGTGTTTTGCTTGATGTATCACTCACTATTCATTACTAGGTTGTAGACCCATAATATGTAGGGTTGTCTGGGTAGGTACCACCGCCTTTCTCATTTCTGCCATGATGAAGCAGTTCGCTGTGTTTCGGATTGAAGGGAAAGGTGGCCAGTGTAATTACTGGGCATGGACGGCATATCATCTTAGTCCCCAGGGTGGCAACGCACTTACATTGTTAAGTGAATTAGTGTCTATAGGCGACGATAACCACTTAACACCAGATGGACCGCAAGCTTGTTTGCCAACTCGTAATATAAAAAAAAAAAATGTTTGAGTGCGTATAAGCTAGACTGTATTAGACAATTTTTTTCGGTCGAATTTTCAAACTGTTTTTAAGATCGAGGTAGGGCTCAGCGGACTAGCCGTTCAAATTTGTAGCAGCCGGAACTAAGATAGTACCTCCACCTTACAGAAGATCACAGTCAAATAACACTAGATTTTTCTGGCTTCGTGTTTCTGTTGGTGAGTTAAGTCGGCAGAGCTCCATGGGGTCAAACCGCTGGTGCGGGCATCGTAGGACTGATATTGTTGGAGATCCCTGAAGGAGGCATATGTCCTACAGTGGAAGTCTCTCGGCTAACATGATGACAGTATTATACTGTCAAACAGAGCGTGACTGAGCGTCGGCACTAACAGTATGCAACTAGCAGTACGCGTTCTATTTGACAACGTCTTTCAATTAATGCTGTCTTTAAAACTAGAAAAAATACACTGAAAAATATCGACGGGAATCGAACCCAGCATCTTCCGCAATCTGGGCGGCTGCGTTAACCACTATGCCACCAGGCATTCGGATCTTAGAAGTGCAAATTTCAAAGATTTGATGAAACAATGTTTACCATAAAAACATAAGCACCGCAAGCACTGATAAATTTCGACAGTAAAAGCAATGCCCTGGTGGCGTAGTGGTTAACACAGCCGCCCGGATTATGGAAGATGCTGGGTTCGTTTCCCGCCTGGGGCAGGTCGATTTTTCATGGTATTTTTTGTATTTTTTTAGTTTTAAAAATATTTAAGCGTTTGTATACGCAAAAATTATTCCTTAATGCTGTATTGTTTCTGCACAATCAAGTGGACAGGTGTAAAGAGCTTAGAGCTGATACTTTGACCTCGATTGCAAAATAAACAGAGTACACACAAATACACACACATGGATAACTCTCAGGCCTACACAGAATCTCATAACGTCTCAACATTCGAACTCGAGTGTTGCAAGTTGGTGCCGAGTTCACAGAACTTTTATCCAGTTTAAAGAAAAAATGTTAATTACATGTTTGAAGAATTAAAATTAGATTAGTCTCGTCAATTTACGTATCTAAGTACCTAGAAACAACGCTCTTTTTTAGAAAATTTAGTTTTGATTTTGATTACAAACTTTTGCTTTGCTGATTACCAATTTATTATTTTGTGCCTTGTCAAGTTAATGTACATTGAATTTCTCTTTACCGTATTTTATATAATTATCTCCTAATAAACTTTATTTCAATAATCAAGTAGATTTTGAGGAACATAGCTACAAATTAATATAATTTGAATTCAAATATGCTCAAGTGGTTAACCTAACCATAGATATAGAAACTGTAGATCGGCAATTAGAAAGAGAAAGAGCATATTAACGCGTATATTAGAGCGAGATAGATAGTCCACATTTCACGTACACGCTGACGGTCTAAGTCAGCCTGTCAGGCTGTGCATTGTGCAGTGCTATTTACCACGCGCACGTTTGCTGAATATTTTGTCGAAATGAAAATTAATACCATGACTGCATTTGCACTGATGAGGTAAATTGACTGGATGACGTAATATGAAGTCAATACCGGACAGATTCGCCAAGGGACGAGTGTCCACGGCTAACTAAATTGGTTTCGGGCCTCACGTAGCTCCATTGTAGATGTGCATATTCACAGATTAGCGTGAAAGTCCTAGGTAAGTTATATTGTTTAGTCGTCCAACGACAAAGTAGACATATTTTTTCGATTATTCCGAACCTGACGCAAAATTCTAAAATGGTCGCGCTTTAGGTGAGGCAATTGAAAAAATAAATAATAATTCATCATTATCATCATTTCAGCAACATGACGTCCACTGCTGAACATAGGCCTCCCCCAAAGGGTGCCAAAACTACCGATCCTGTGCTCCTCGCGTGACCAGCAGCCTTAATCAGGTCGTCAGTCCACCTTATGGGGGGCCTACCCACACTGCGTCATCCGGTGCACGGTTGCCACTCGAGAACTCCTCGGCCCCATTGGCCACTCTCCGAGCAATGTAATAATAATTATCTGTTCCGAATGTATTAAACCCTCTTAATTTGACCCAGAGTACCTATAGCTCCCTCAAAAGGGCGGCCGCACTTGGTCACAAAAAAAACAAACACTAAATATGCAAAGCACCTATTAGTAGATATCTACCGATCATACAGATTTGTAAGTAAGTACTAATCGGGTCAGTTTAGGAAGAGGGCTACTTACGGAACAAATATTATCAATTTTTTCAAGTTCCTAACCTAATCCGCGACTAGGTTAGGGTTTCGGGTCAGGTTTGGAATAATCACATATTGTTATCCCTGACTCCGACGAAAAAGAGAGGAAAACGTCTCCTTTTGCTTCGGAAACGGGGAAAGTGTTATATTATATTAAAAAACAATACATTAACAAACTTAGAACAATAAGTTTGACATGTTTATCTGTGTCTGTTTGTGGTACCGATAGCGTGCCGTACCTCCTAAACGGTTGATCCGATTTTGATGTAATTATTTTTGTTTTGATTTGTATCAAGATCGTAGCTATGATTAAACCGTTAACTAATTAGCTATGATTAAGATGACTTCAGGAAGCAGGTACCTGAAGACCCACAGCATAAAAATATTTTATTGACGTTCACCGGAATAAAATACCTCTATATTTTAGTATCAAAATAATCAGGCTTATCGTTATTTCACCAAAAGCCGTACACTTTTATCCGTTTTAACTTCGGACGCCTCTCAAATGGATATCTAGGTACACGGGCGACGTAAATGGTGCAGATGTATCGATGTTGCTCGACATTTCGACGCTTTTTTCTGCTGCAGTCATTTTGCATGTTTGCTAAAATGTGCAACGTTTTTTAAATTGAATAGTGTTTGAGCACTATTTTTCGGGAATCCGAACAAAAGTTAATTGTATGCTTTCTTATCCTAATGTAACTTAATTATATGCTTTCTTATCCTAATATCCTTGTCTTGCAGTAACTACTAAGTGCAGTTAGCCTTATACCTAATGCAGTACAGTGGGTTTTAACGAAGTCACTTAATTATAGTTTCAGATTCACTTGTTCAAGCTCTAAGGCCCGTATTACAGAATGACACTCAAAAATCAATCATGTCATGAGAATCGTTTGTCACTTTCTATCAAGCACAAAGTGATAGAGACGTACTACGCTCAAGTCGGCGTTGACTCTTTAGACTCATTATGTAATACGTGCCTTATTCTTAGTTAAAACATAATGCAGAATGTAGCAATTAAGTCTACGGGAGAGATCATGTTTGTTTGAATTTTTTGGCTGATATGTTTAACTTACCACCATATAAAGTAAGATAAGAGTCACTGTTAATTTAAAAATAGTAATTGATCACCACAAATATTTTAGGAAAACAATCACTGTGAGTTAATTTGTGCGTTAATGCAGACTTTTTTTAAGAATATGGTTTTCTGGCGCTTCGCCGGTCACTGCCGCGACACACTCGATTTCATTATAATTATTATTTCTGTGCTCGCTTCGCTCACTCGTCACGTACTTTGTTTTAGTTGCAGCTGGCACCCAAACCAAAAACGATGTGGTGATAATTTACTAAAATTGGTCACTGAGCAAAATATTGTTTACCACTTTTTTATATAGTAGGTCTGTCAAATTACTCAATTCCATCTGATGACAAGCAGAAGTAAAGTCAAAATGGCGATTGCGTGAGGTAGCTACGTTCTACGCCTTTTTTGAATTACCCAGAATAATATAAGTACGTGTGTTTGTAGCGAATGCCAATCTTGATTGCACAACATAGTAATGAGTTTCCAAATTTCTTAATTCGCGTTGGAATCGTAGACACACTTAGATAGACAACGTTAGCCAGTAAGCGTAGTCTTTTTAAGGAAGGTGTAAAACTTCGAGAAATGTGTACCGTATATTTTATTTAACATTACTTTTAACCATATAAAAACTAATAAAACCCTTTATTTTAGTATTTAGGTTTTACGTTATTTTAACCCTTTAATTTCCGCTTTTCGGTCTACAAATTTTTCTCTCAATATTTTTCACCAATAAAAAACAATATCTGACAATTTTACTTTTCTTTTTTATACAAAGAACTCTTTGAAGGTTTAACAGAAGGTAGAAATAAATCGGGAGCGGTGTCCCCTTGACATTCTCTTATACCGGAAACGACTCAAAAGTTGATAGAAACCTTATATTTAGATGTATTTGGTTGCTATAAGTTCGTGCTAACGCACAGACACACATACAGCGCTAATTCCAAAAACGGTATTTTTGGACTCAGGGAGGTCCAAAACGTGTAAATCCGTCAAAATCTCGAGATCGATTTTTTTGACGATTACAAGTCTCTCTCTATACTAGGTATACGAGAAAGTAAAAATGCGGAAATCAAGAGTTCTCTTTTTACTAAGTTGTCTATCGTCATAATGTCCCAAAGAAATTAAAACTTTAACGATTTTATAACAAAACTTTAGAGACTCAATTAAAAATGTACGCTTCAATGAGTAGCTCTCGTTATGAATAATCTGGTCTCATAAAAAAGTAACAATCTATTGGAGAAGTTTATCTAACAGTGCTGTTAGTATTTTATTTAAAAAATGGTAAGTAAGTACTGTTTATTATTAAGCTTTTAAAAGCATTAAAAGATACAATTTTTTATACAAATAGAATTCTGATAATTTATTGTTCTGATGGTGACCGTCACAATTCGAACTTGAAAACATTTTGTATTGTTTTTCCACTCTCACACCAATTATCTAGTCCAAATTAAGTATCATTAAGAACTTGTGTTATGGATACTGGATAACGGACAAATTTAAAGATACATTATAGTATAGATATTTAAATAAATAAGCTTAAATAAATACTTAAACAACCAAGACTCGTGAACAAATGTTCGTGTTCATCACACAAACATTTGCTCCTACCAGGATTCGAAACAGGGCCGCTTGGTGTGTAGGCAGCGTTACTGACCACGCCACCACGACGGCGTCGAATTGGCTATTGGTAGTTCCTTTTTCACTGTACAATGTCATAATATTTGATTGTAGGGTACAAAGTAAAATATGATTCGTCAATACTAGAAAAAATGCACCGAAAAAAATCGACTTGCCTCAGGCGGGAAAAATATTTACGCGTTTGTAAACGCTAAAATAAAATTATTCCATAATGATTCGTCAAGTCCTTTTTTAAAGGTGTTTTGAATGACAATTTAACATTGTTTATCCTGCAACTTTATCTCACCATAGGAAAATAAACAAAAACCAATACAAAAACAGCACGCATAAAGCGAGAAAGCGTTTTGCTTTTTTTAAAGCAGTCAGCTTTGCCTGTTAGCGGTCAAAGGCTTAATCCTACAAACGAACGCCTGCTGCCATGGAAGAGCAAGTCTGATGCTTTACTTAACAACTAACACCCGTATTCACAAACATTACTATGTGATCACTCGACACTTGGATAAGAAACGAACCAATCACAGAGCTCTCTTCAACGCAATGGCCTAAACCGAATTAGTTATTATTCAAATGGCAACTGAAGAAAGAAAGAAAGTAAAGCTTTTATTCGGTTAGACATTACTAACATAAAAACGCAAATATACACAAAAAAAATCACACGTGTTATATATAGCCGAATTGGACTACCACTCAGCTTTATGTCCCACGAGCCAGTTGATAGGCTTCAGTGGCAGCCAGTGATGCAGTTTAAATTGCCCTTACACTGAACAACACTCTTAACTTTACGGATAACATGAAATAAACATGTATAAATTAGGACACATTAAATAATAATCTGAATGAGCGTCGTCGGTGGCGTAGTGCGTAAGAGCGTCGTCTCCCACACGGGAGGCACTGGTTCGCTCCCCGCCACGTACCAATATGTTTTCAAATTTTGAATTCATATGTACGTTTAATCGACGCTTCTACGGTGAAGGAAAACATCGTGAGGAAACCTGCACACACCTATGAAGAAATTCTGGTTGTGTGTGAAGTCGACCAACCCGCATTTGGCCAGCGTGGTTGACTAAGGCCTAATCGCCGCTAATGTGGGGTAGGCTCGAGCCCCTCGGTGGGGACATTATATGAGCTGTTGGTGGTGGTGGTGGTGAAATAATAATAATAATACAGCTAACATTATGTAGATTAAATAATGAAAAATAGGCACGCAACCACACGCCGCTAAAAATAAACACACAATACTAGAATAAAACAAAAACATTGCGAAATGAGTTAAATATTTTTTTTATGCAAAATAACAAATATTTTCATATATATTTCGTATAAAAAACGTTGAGAACTAAACTAATAGTACCTACTATTAAAAACCCAAAATAATTTTTGCAATAACTTTCTTAAACGAATTTAACGAAAACAAGTTACGCAGAGGTGGTGGTACGTTATTTTAGCAGCTGAATGAAGAGTAGATGACGGTATTAAGTCACATAATTTCAATTTTGAATAAATCGAGATTACAGTTTTACTTTTATTTTTTGAGGCATAAGTTGTTTCGAAGCAAATGTATTATTAGTGAATTTAAGTTGTGTAAATAACTTGAAATATCAATTAATATTTTTATTGTATTAAGGCTGTAAGACTGTATGTTTTCCTTTTTTTCAAAATGATTTATTTTTGAAATAACTTCAAATGTATGTAGAATTTTCACAAAAGAAAAAAGGTACATAGATTTTGTTCTTATTATTAAAAAAGATTCTATAAACGTCATAATGAGCACCGTACTATATCGTTCTACAAGCAACGAATGTTTCAAAGTACCAAAGATTTAGGTACATTATTTGTAGCACAAAACTTTATTTTTTGTAGTGCTAGTTTTCATATTTTCAAACGTGCAACTACCGTAGGAAGCTGTCACACCGTTTGAAGCCAGTGTGACGGGCGCCGCTTTAAGCTTCAGAAAACATTTTTATTCTATAGAGCTCAATCGTTTCACAGAATACGTGCCGTAAAATTCACATTTGAGACATAGAGCTCTACATAACTTTTTAGTCCACATAACTTTTTAGTTTAGTCGCACTGGTTCGATCCCCGCCAAGTACCAATGTGTTTTCAAATTTTGAATTCATATGTACGTGTAGTCGACGCTTTTATGGTGAAGGAAATCATCGTGAGAAAACCTGCACACACACCTATGAAGAAATTCTAAGGTTGTGTGTGAAGTCGACCAACCCGCACTTGGCCAGCGTGGTTGACTAAGGCCTAATCGTCCCTAATGTAAGGTAGGCTCGAGCCCCTCGGTGGAGACATTATATGAGCTGTTGATGATTAAAAATATGGCCTTTACTATTTACTAAGCCGAATAGATCGTATATAAAATGTTTATCTGTATTGGCTATTTATTCACATAAAATAACAAACGATTCCAAGCATAAATTATTGGAATGGTTTGTAGCTTCATTGCCTATTTCCATACATGAAATATTCGTAATAAAATTTCAATATGCATATTTTATTGCAATGCAGTAACGTTAGAAAAATTTAAAGTTTTCGAATGCTAACTCTATTTCGAATATTCGAAATATACGTTTTAAACATTTCGCTCAGTTGTTCTGTTCTTTTATTCGACACCAGTAAATCAAGAATGTTCGTCACGTTTACTACTGATGGTTTCCAGACACACAGACACACACACCCTTCCCTGTGGGAGCGTGTGCGGTGCAGTACCAACATTCTTTTGAAGGTGGTTGCAAACAGTCCAATCCTTGCACAGTGGATGTCCACTCATATCAATAGTAATTAATATTTGACGCCGTCTTGGTGTAGTGGTCAGTATAGCTGCCTACACATCAAGCGGTCCGGGTTCGAGTCCTGGTAGCGGCAAATGTTTGTGTGACGAACACGAATATTTGTTGACGAGTCATGGTTGTTTATATATTTATTTATGTTTATTTATAAAAATATCTAAAAAAAAAAAAATATGTATATAAAAACAATGGCCGTTATCTAGTATCCATAACACAAGTTCTTAATGATACTTAATTTGGGCTAGATAATTGGTGTGAGCGTAGAAATATATTATAATATTAATTTTAAATTCTACTAACATAGTTATAAGTCACTTTTAATAACATTTTTATAGACTGATTGATTGTAGTCTGAAATAAATTTTATCATTTCATTTCATTTCAAATAACAAGGAAAGGGACGGCTTGATAATAAGAGGTGAGGTTAGATTGATAATTTACAACATCAAGATGACAAGTGAAAATTTTCGTTTCTTGATTGTGAGAAGTGGAAATAAGTTACATTTCTTTTTTCGCGTTGGACTAAAGTGCGGTAGCTAAATTTCGTACATTGACACCTATTGAGTTGACACCATGTTACGCATCCTTGTCTCTCCTGCGCAATTATATTGCTGTCACGCTCACACAGGTATAGTGACCGCCCCTTTTAGAGATTCTTAACATTTTGAACATAGAAATACGGTGTTAACGTGTGTCGTGTATCTTGTTCGATAAGAGTTCCGAGTTAGAATTCTCTAAACTATGATTTATAATAGTATTACTTTTATTTCATCAACAGTTCTTATAATGTCCCCACCGAGGGGCTCGAGCATACCCCACATTAGGGGCAATAGGCCTTAGTCAACCACGCCGGCCAAGTGCGGGTGGGTCGACTTGACACACGACCTAATAATTTCTTCATAGGTTGTGTGCAGGTTTCCTCACGATGTTTTCCTTCACCGTAAAAGCGTCGATTAAAAGTACATTATATAAATTCAAAATTTGAAAACACATTGGTACTTGGCAGGTTCTAACCGGTGTCTCCCGGGTGGAAGACCACACTCTTACGCACTACGCCACCGACGCTTCAATTTTTTATTTATTTTATTTGGAAAATTTGAAATCAATCAAGTTTCACCAAATGCTTCTTTGCATCGGTAATTGCTATGGCAAACCCTAGTTCCGCATAACATTGTTAATAATGCTAATAATACAGAAACATTAAATTTTACTTAGAACTATGTATAAGCTTCCCCGTCAAAAACATCTTGAAAAATCTTCTGGCTATATTATCTACCTTGATTTGCCTGCGAATATCCTCAATCCTAATTCAATCACGCAAAGATACGTCGAGCATCACTTTCCCATAAGGATCAAAGTAACGATGTAAATACTAAATACTAACCAAATTATCCTGTTCTTTCCATCTTCCTGTGCCACATTATGCTGGTTATATAGAGAATCCTTAGAATTAGTACCAAATCAATTAATTGGGAGAATTCAGGAAATCCAATTCGGTCTATTGAGTTACTGAATAATTAATATGGTGGTCAATTCGCCTTAAGGGCATGCAAATGGCCTATGCTTTCTCAAGTTTGTATTGTTCTCCACTCATGACTGTGCACTTAACATTATTATCTACGCTTAGAATAATTGAAAATATTACATACATACATAACACGCTCACAATCTCATAAGGGGTCGAGCAGAGTTTCAGATAACATTCGGTTACACACAAAGCCTTATCTGGCAGTATGGGCCATGCAGTAACCCCTTAAAATAGGAACAAGTCCCTGTACCGTTTAGCTAGTATACCAATAATACAACAAATAACGAACACTGCACTCGTACTGCCTCGGTACATAAGCGTCTGGACTGATAATGCGCGGAAAGCATTCGCATCGCGCCTACCGCGCCTTCACCATTGCACGCCTACCCAGTATCCTGCATAAATATATGACGGCGCTATGACATTATTAGGTTCAATTGTAATTGAATTTGTTATTTTCATTGGGAATAGTCCACGTGGGATTGTGAGTGACGTCAGCGCCGCACGAGCTATTGCACGATGCGACGTAATAGTGGTGGGGCGTGCCTTTGTTGCAGCAGTGCGCGCTCGACATAGCTCAGTCTGGTTCAAGGCGTCGCTGAGTGCAGACGTTTCTATGGTTGTATTAGGAATGCTTGTGGAAGCTATGTCCGACAGTTGAATGATAATAGTTAGAGAGAAGTGAAGGCGAGTGCCGGTGCAATGTTTAATGTGCCCTAGGTAAACCTGCAAACTGGGTCACAAGTCCCAGGCACTACTTTGATTTTCCTCTTTGTGATAAATGGACTCGGCATTGGTATGTGAGATCGTGATTAGAGCTAAATCCAGACGACATCCCCGACATATATTATATTGCGTATACCGAATGCGTATATACTACAGTCTCGAGCCTGCGGTTCACACAAAAAGGGCACCAAACCCAAAAATTGACAATCCTTCAGTAAACTAACCAACTAAATCCAACGACCAGGACAGATGTCACACTCAAGAAAAAGTCCGGGTGAGTATCCATCGGTCCAAGATATTTCCGCATTTAATTAAGTTAAAGTTATGCTTACTAAAGCTTAACAAGCATAGGTAATGATGACTGGGTAAAAATATAATAGTTCTTCCATCAGGATAGCTAACCAAAAACCATTAGACACATAATACGCGTAACCGAATCAGTAAATACTTATTTAAAAAGATTATAGGCAAGTTCAGAATCAGGGCTGGTGACGTCACGCTTTCGTAAAAATTGTGCGAAAGTGTGACGTCACACGACATTTCAACGCACCGTAACGCCGTCATTATTTGCTAACGTGACAAAACAAAAAATATGTGTCCAATATTTTTTCGTGTTCTATTTAACGGATCCCTATTATTAGAGTGCAGTCGATTTTCGTTTGAATATCATATGTAGCGGTCGTGAAGAATACAAGAGTTTCACCTGAATTCTTCTAGTAGGTAATAACACGTGTTGAGAGATTTCATTTTTAAATCAATCAATCGTACAATTTGTTGTTACAGATATATTTTCAATTGACATTGGCAAAATTAAGTGACGGAAAAGCCATTAATTAAGAATAGAAGAGAAATAGAAGAATACTACAACCTTAATAATATTCCTTTTAACTTTCCCATATTAATATTAGTGGGGTCAAGAATATTGTATCAGTAAAGGGCGAGTAGACAACAAAGATAAATTTGGAACATAAGCACCTACAAAATGTTCAAACTCGTGTTCACTAAAGGCACAACGCACAACAAGTGACTGTCACCCCCACAACAAATACATTTACGCTCACGGTCCCAAAAAGGGGTTGCGTAGAGCTTTAGGTTAGTATTGATTCAAAATAAACACATCTGGCAGTATGAGCTTAGCAGTGGCTTAAAATAGTGATAAGTTGCCAATCTGGCTCCTACATAAAAAGTTCATCAAATCCAAAAATATCAGCTTTTGCTTGTTGATTCCTACTAGGTGAATATCACATTGGTAATTTGTTTTGATTCGATAAGATGGTACCTTCCGAATGTCCCCCACTGGGAAATGTATCAATATAACCATCTTATCAAATATGTCGCTATAATAATTAATAATGTTGACATTATTGTGTTCCGATAATTAATGATAAGATAACGAAGCCCACAGTGGTTCCTCATCATCATAACAGCCATTATAATTTGACCCACTGCTGGGACACGAGGTCTCTACTTGTCATCGAGCTTGCCCAATGTGGATTGGTAGACGGAGTATATGGTGATCAATATCCCTTTGCTGATCCATTAGTCGTCTTCTACAATACCCATTGGAGGATATGGGCTGATGCTATTCTACTCTGCTGCCATCACACATGGCCTCAGTGGTTGAGGAGCACAAAAAAGAAACATTAAATGATCGCCAAAAGCTTCCTCGACATATAAAATTACCTGTGGGTGCGAAAAAGATCGCGATATCTACAGGCTATCAAGACGTCAGTTAACATTGCCTTAAGTCGCTGGAATTCAATCGATATCTTGGGACACGTGTCACAAGACAATTGTCCCCAGGTAAATTATTGACTTTCTAATTCTTTCCCTCCTAATTTGTATTCTAAAAATAAATCTGCCAGCATCGGCAATCTCGTGTGGATACGTGTCGGGGCGTGGAAAAGTCACTCTTTGCAAAGCGAAACGCTTGAAAAACCTTTCAGAGTGGAATAATTTTATTTTTGCGTTTACAAACGCGTAAATATAATACTAGAAAAGAGGGTTCGAGTCCCGCCTGAGGCAAGTCGATTTTTTTCAGTGCATTTTTCTAACCTTTCAGAGCTCTGCGTATTCACTGGCGTCGCTAAGGTTCTATCTGCAAACATTTTATTGATGGACTGGCTTTTAACAGCTGTCGCTTCCTTTGAAGTCAGGCATTTGAAACGCTTGGGCAATCAATTTGTCTATTTGGACAAATTGATTCAATTGATGGGGATATATATGATGCATTAGTGATGTATTAACGTATATTAAGAGGCGAGTACTTCTCTCGCGTTCAAGCGCGCTCTTCACACAAACGGAGAAAACGCTATAATAGATACCCCTATTTATTATCCCGTCTCTTTAGGTATTTTAAAAGGTTTTTTAAATAGCAAAGAATGTCAGCACGTTTTCCTTTTCTCAAAATTCGATATACATTCATAGCTTGATAAGCAAATCACGATTTTTGGCCTGATAACGTCATAAATCGACGAACGCTGGCCGCACGTAAGAAAAAGGATCATTAATTAAGAATAGAATAGAAAAATGGTGAAGCAGTTTCATGTTCAAGCATTGTCTGCACTGTGATTTAAATGAGGACCTCTTAACACCAGACAGACAATCCTCAACATCCTCGAAGTAGTTTTACATATTAAAGATTTTCTGTCTCTCTGTATTTATCTCTCTCTATCTCCCCCCCCCCCTCTCTGTGTGTCTCTGCATATTATTAGAACAGGCGTAGGTGCGCAAGACCGTAAATCTTCTAAAAATATACTTACATAAATAATAATATTAGCTAGGTATATTATTAAATACCTATATTAATCTTCGAAAACTGCCCTTCGAGCCGTATAACCCATAGGAACACCATCCACACCGCCTCACTCGCCAACTTTACCAGTGTATGTTGCACAGTTCCTGGACTACTTTCATTAAATCGAGTGGCGAAACAAAGAAAAGATACCGCGATAATTACAGTGGACGTTTTGTGATTTTTGCAGTCGGCCGGCCAACGGCGCTGCGCCCGAAACTAATTAGAGACTAATTTAATGCAAGACTGGGATAATTGTTAAAACATTAATATAGGGATGGGCTTTTGCAAGAGTGAATTTAAAATGATGGAGGAGTAAAATATATATGCAAGAAATATTGACACGTTTAATTTATTTTATTATTTAGTAATGCCGTTGCCCGCATATGATATCAGGGAATCATGTGATAAAAAAGGCGATGAACATGACTGTAGACACTATATAGAGAAAGGACGACCGAAGAAAATGTGGATAGATTTCGTGAGATATGTTAAGGCAAAGAAAGGAGTTCATATATATGTATGGAAGAGAAAAACATATTGTTATGTTTCTCCTTTTGTAATTGTCTTTGTGTGTACATTAATTGTTAAATCAATAAATAAAATTGATGGGACAATTCTGAAGGGCGTCACAATAAAAATAAGTTTGGGAACCACTGCTCTAGGCCATTCGAGCTGAAAGGAAGCGGCACGCATCTAAAGGCAATGGCAATACTAGAATGTAATGATAAGGGAACATAATCTAGAACAACATCTTCGTCTTTTTCCTACCCTGCTTGCTATTCGTGTTCGTCACACAAATATTTGCCGCTACCAGGATTCGAACCCGGACGCTTGATGTATAGGCAGCTATACTAATCCGCCCGCATCATCGGTGACGAAGAGGTGACTAAAAACCTTGAGCCTCTCCAATTGCGTCGCAATGTTGCGTCATTGAGCGCTTTATACAGTCTGTACCACGGCGAGTGCTCTGAAGAACTTTTTTTTCACAAATCCTACCATCTCCCTTCCTTTTAAGGACTACGCGTGCTGGTCTACGTTGTCACCGACAAACTGTGGCTACCATTCCAACGCGAACTAAGAAATTTGGCAACTCGTTTCTTTGTCGCACAATCAAAAAATGGAATTCACTGCCAGCACACGTGTTCCCTCCTTCCTATAATCCTGGGTCATTAAAAAGAGGCGTGAAGAAGCACCTTGCAGGTCATCAAGGCGTGGGTGGCTAGCGCGGCAGTTTATCTCTCGCGCCAGCTATCTTCGCATTTGGACTCTACTTCTGCTTACCATCAGGTGAAATAGTCATTTGCTTTTTATAAAAAAAAAAAAAAAACACTCCACTACGGCGACGTCTTTGGGAAATATTTTGACAACAGTATCCGAGATCACCAGCTTCAAAGTAAATAAAAATGAGAAAACTTTTTTAAAATATATTTTATTGGCTTGATTAGAATGGTTTAGAAAATGTACCATATACAAATATACAACTGAAAAAAACTAAAGGAATTTAATGTCTTGATTACTAGTTTCGCTCTGCTTAAAATTTTAATACTTACTAAGCGATGTAAGGATACAAAAATAATCTTCGTCTTTTCGGTCGAATCAAAAGGATTCGTTTACAAAAGACCTTACCTTTTTTCAGTTCACAAATGTCCCTATTTGTTTTCTCATTAACGTCGTTTTCGTTGAGCGTTTCAGATTCGTCATTCTATTTTGAACAGTTGCAAACATTAACTGGTTTAAAATTCACAATTTCATCGTTTGTTTGTGCTTTTTATATTTTTTTATTCTTTTTCATAAAACAAAAAGTGGAAAATAACCTCTTGCCAGCCAGATGCTACCCGTTATTCTATTATATAAGAATTTACAACAGAAGTGTCACTCATGCGACAACCCTGGCTCAATCCCTTATCCTGGCGCTCTGGAAAAGTTAGTCAACGAAAAACACTCAACATTAGGAAATTTTAAATATATTTGACTATTATGTTTTATACTACGACGAGGAAGCGTTTGGCCGGTGGTTAAGTTGCATAGTATCTAAGAATTGAAAAAGTTAACTAAGTAGGTCTAAGTAGGTAATTAATTTTTTATTTTACCTCGTGCTTCAAAAGCACAGGTGGTTGCGGGTCCTGTCAGAAAATGGCAACCATAAAAATCCATTAGAGTGTTCATCATCAACAACTCACATAATGTCCCCACCGAGGGGCTCGAGCCTACCCCATATTGGGGGCGATTAGGCCATAGTCAACCACGCTGGCCAAGTGCGGGTTGGTCGACTTCACACACAACCTAAGAATTTCTTAATAGGTGCGTGCAGGTTTCCTCACGATGTTTTCCTTCACCGTAAAAGCATCGATTAAACGTACATATGAATTGAATGTAATTAAACGAAAATTTGAAAACACATTGGTACGTGGCGGGGATCGAACCAGTGCCCCCCGGGTGGGAGACGACGCTCTTACGCACTACGCCACCGACGCTTGACATTAGAGTGTTAGTAGGTCCAAATTATAGCTTTTAAAACACTGATAGCAGACTAACTTTAAGCAGAGTTTCCGGAAATAAAAAGAAGACAGTGTTGGAAGGCGTATGCAAAGCATTATGATGTATTTCCACTATTGTACTGAAGATGATAGAGATGGGCAAACGTACTTAAGTATTTCAGATAGATAAGTATTGATTACTTTATTATAGTAATTCGGACCCTAAAATGAATACAACAAAGCTTCAAGCCCAGTGTCTAAATAATAAACGTCGTAACTGGGTCTTTGTTCCGTTTTTTATAGCTCAAACGTAAAAATGTTAATCTGCGCTGATGTCAATGAGTTATAAAACATCGTCTCTTCATATAAAAGATATTGTATTCTCTAGACGCTTCTAAATAGATTAAATTCACGTAAGCATTGTTTTGCTGTATTTAGGGCTAATATAAAAGCTTTATTATGACGTAACAGATTTGCAATATCCTGCTAAACTAAAACTGTATAAGTAACTAACTTGTTTACGTGTGGTAGCTTGTTAATAGCTTTTAGTTTTAACCCTCTGCAGCTGAGGTTATGTCTGAGAGACACCATAAAAATAATTTTTGTTCCCCGCGTCCCCATTTTTCCGAGAATTCTCGCGTGTCTCCCAGTACCTTCTTGCAACGGCAGCCTGCACCCGAAAGTGTGCAGACGGCAGCCGTGCTGTACTCACGTGTCGAGTAACAGCAATGAGGTGTCCGTCATACGCAAGGTCAGTAATAAATGATGTGTCCTGTATACGTCATGTCAGTAATATAATTATAATCCCATACTGTCTTACAGACTTCACGTCAGTAATATATTTTTATTTCAAAGTGTCTTAATGCTACTTGTTAGTAATATATTGCAATTTTAGTTAACATTAGTATAACTTTATATTTTCATTTATTTTTCTTCGTATCTTCTTGACTATCGCAAAGATTAGACAATAAACTAAACATTTTAACGAATTTATCTCGCGTTTATTTACTTTTCTAATCCACTTATTGCTTGTTTTATCGCTGGTATTAATACATAATAATATGTGTTTTACGAAAAGTAGCAAGGCTGTAAATTAAGAGGTGATTTTCTTGTCCACCTTGCAAGAGAATTAGTACTGCCTGCTTTGAAAGAACGAGTCTATAATGAAAGGCTCCCAAGAGAGCTTCGATTCGTCGTGTCGGTATTGGGGCATGATTTTCCACCTCCTTTGCCACAGATAGACCCTGGTTCATCTTCAACAAGAAAGCTTTGTCTTATTTGTCCTAGCAAATAAAAACGTCAGACCAGATTTAAATGTTTTATATGCTCAAAACCAATTAGTTTACAATGTGCCGCTCAAGTTTGTACTGATTGCAAGACTGATCTTTGAGACTGAATTATAAAAAAAGTTGTCTAACGATTTTAATATAATTTTTGTTTTGTTTTGTTTGAAGCCAGAAGAAGGCATTAAAAAGTTTTTTTTATTAATTTTTTAGTAATCTAAGATTTTAATAATTATAGAGGGCAACTATGTCGTAAAACACATTGATCTCGATTAAGATACAAATACAATTCCAGATTCTCATTATTGTATTTTATTTACCATTTTATACTGTTAATGGGTTATAGACAAGTCAATACACAAAAAAATGTCAAGCTTTTGATGAAATGTTTAAGAAATCCTTTTTAAATAAAAACTAAATTAAAGTTTATTTCATCTATACAATAGAAATAAAATTGAAGTGTCTGTTCGTGATTCCGAAATAAATGATTTTTACTAAGCTCAATTATTCGCATATCTGTTTGTTTTGCTGGGCTAATCTGGGAAATGGTTGAACCGAATTTGATGAGACTTTCATTATCAGGTAAAGGACTTTCAGAGAGTAATCTAAGCAACTTTTTTTCTCGGAAATATGTCAGTTCTAATATATTGGAGGTTCTTGAAGTTTTTGTCACCAATTTGCATTCTTTTCGGCCTAGTCCGATGCTAGAATGATATACAAGTTATTTAAAAAACACTAACATACTTAATTTTATAATGGCCTGTATTTAGCGAAATTAATTATTGGGGTACGGTGTGATGAAGTTGTTGTAGACTAGAATATATCGCGCTTGTAGTTACTTCCTTTAATACGACTAATAGTAGGACACCAGAACATATCTTCCAAAGATCAACACAACTCGATATTCGAGTAATCGTGTGCACTCTCCGATGATGGACGTCGCCGAGTTTTATAGCGCTCTCAATCGTTAATCGAACGCAACCACCGCTGTCGCTCGACCGCAATAATACAAGTGAAAACAGTGAAACAATAAAATTTAACCCCCCAATAAGTGGAAGCGGCAAGCCCACCACAATAAAGCCGATAGCGTACTGGAGCGTAAAGTTTGGAGTGTCGCCTAATGACGGTCCTGTTTTACGCCATTTGTGGTTGAGCCATAAAAATGTTAATTCGGCCCGGACGAGTCCTGCCGTAAATAACAATGGCCTCGGATGAGTTGTGTAACCAGTGATGTATAATTGTGCAATAGATTGATCCATTTAAGCACGTAAATAAAGAAACAATATTCAGATGACCTACTTTCCTACCGTGAAAAGGATTCTAATGGGTCGTCAGAGAGGGCGCGGCAATTAGTTTGTTCTCTCTAGTGCTAATGTCTCCTTTCCAGCTAGATTATCTAGCCAGAAGCGAGTGGCATACCTAAATGCCTTTAAATGTTTGGATCCCGAATCAGACGTAGCATGTCTCGAAGAAATAAGAAAGAAGAGCCCCGGAATACCGGGTTTGTACCAGGTATAGCGCAACGAGTGCAGACTGAGTATTCGCAGCGTTGTTTGATGTGTTGGAATCGAGCAAAAGTTTGTCTAGAACGTAAGTGTGCTTAACTGTGCAGGACGAAGCGAAATTGGCACATTAGCGCTTGTAAAGACTGTTGTTGTCGAACAAGAGGTTTGCAAATTGACGTGTAATCAGTAGGGATATACTGGATGAACTTTAATCACCAACCAGACTCTATAACGATGGTTTCTTGTATTGTTAACCGTGGAAGCTCTTGGCCTTCATCTTACCTGATGCTTAGTGATAATAAGGCCAAAATATGCAACCTATGGATTTGGGATATGAGCCCAAACCCCTAGATACCAGTGGTAGTAAAGAGAAGTCTTCCAATCCTCCAAAGCCATAAAAAAAGCGTGCAAGCAACGCGCAAGCATTTTATAAAATGCTCAATTTCAACTTCACCACGCCCTTATTATTCGGCGAATTTGTTCACTACGAATTCGCATTTTCTGGAGATGATTTCAAATATCATTAAATATCCATCTGTACAACCAGTACAGTCAGACGCATTCTATGTATTCCATTTTCAATTTTCCTTCCATCTGTCAAGAAAGTTTCCACTTTACGAGAGGAAAGTTCGATAACAAAATCACTTACCTCACAGGTGCATCTATCTTCACTCGTCGGCCATCTTGACGCCGCGCACGTAGCGGAGAATGTCACTTGAATGTCCAAGAGTGCTTACAAAATGGCTAAGCAATGGTTGGAGAACACTTGTGTACATTAACTGAAGATGGCGTTTCTATTGGTCCTATTCTGCAGAGCTTGTGTATGTTCTTATTGGTAGATTTCGTAGACAGACGTGGTGGAACACATTTTATTTATTTTAACATGCTAGGGAACATTGAGATAACCAGCATGCAGGATTTTTTTGGAAATTCCAATACAATATTCTTCTCATATAGGTATGAAACCTATATTTATACCATTCCTCATTGTTTGGGAATCGTGTTTGACGGGAAATAGCTTAAAAGGACCTTGATTGTCTTGACTTAAATTTTCTCCACAAGACGAAGCAATGCTCTTCCATCCTTTAACTAGATAACTGTTAATGTGGGTTAAATAATGGTAAGTTTTAACTCTCTAATACAAATTAATACATTTTAGTACACTCTGTCAAATCATCAATCATAGTATCAGAGATATCAAAACTTGTCGATCAATTATAATATAATGTAATAATATAATATATTTCTGCCCTCACACTAATTATCTAGCCCAAATTAAGTATCATTAAGAACTTAATTGTGTTATAGCACATATAACAGATAGCGGACATTTTTTTATATAGATAATATTTTTTAGATATTTTTATGAATAAATATATAAACAACCATGACTCGTCAACAAATATTCGTGTTCGTCACACAAACATTTGCCGCTACCAGGACTCGAACCCGGACCGCTTGATATGTAGGCAGCTATACTGACCACTCCACCAAGACGGCGTCCTTACATCAATCAATTCTATATATCTAAATGCTTTCTCAATCCTAATGCCTTTTTTTAGCTAGGTTGGTAGCAAACAAGGTAAGTAATAAACGTAGCCTATAGACGATTGTAAAATTAAGTATATATTGTAATTTAAAATTAAAAATAAATATAATCTCACGCTTCACGAATAGAAAATAAATATAATGTATGAAACTGAACACCATGGCGACCGCCGTGTCAAGTGGAGTTGGCGTGCTATTCGCAGAAACGCTTTGTAGCGTTTGCCACTTGTTAAACTAGATGTGTGACTCCACCGTTACCATATAATCTTAATCTGTTTATAATATTAGTATAGATTCATAGGCACCGCGGTCGTGCTTTCTTCGAAACGATCACGAAAGCTAGGCTACTAAGTGCACGGTCGGTACTGGGATGGGTGACTTGGGTGAAAATTTCAAACTCGATTTTTATGTGCTTCGGAAGGTTGGTGATCCCGGCTGCGATAGCAGTCGTTCCAAAAAAGAGTTGGTATCAATACAAAATAATAATATCAAATCCTATTAATAGTTACTTATTGTCGCTATCAAAACATACTGTACCTACTGACCCCTTTTATCATACCTACTAAACATCCTCCCCGGCCTGAACTTCAGTGCGCCATTACGGGACGCCTCCGGATCTGCGCACGTGTGCGCATCTACACCGAGACCGTCCCAACGCTGCCCGTCTAGGTACTCCTTGCACCAATTGCCAAGCCAGCAGCCACTCCTACACCAACGACGAGGACACCGGGAGCAGCCATCGGACCGCACCCGGGAGACTTTGGGCGCGGTCGTGGCCCTGAAAAGGGCCGTCGGGAACTAGCCGTGGTGGGAAAACAGAAACAACTCGACGATGGCATGTGACTTCGAATGCCAAGGGGACACACTTGACATCAAAAGCCACACACCCGCCGAGAAAGTTTCCCCACCACGTTACCAGGGTCCGCCACGAGGAGGCTTCCAGATGTGAACAAAGAAAGAATAGTACTTAGTGTACAGATTTACAAAAAGCAATACATAACCTATTTCGTTACCAAAACCTAAAAAGTCGGCAAATAAAATCGTTAGCCGACATTGACCTTCAAGGCACGACTGTTCAAATGTATCAATTCTAATTAACAGCAAAAACATTGAGTTCACTCGTAATTAAGCCATTAGTTCTTACTGCAGTCATTTATCAAGCTTATTTGAAATTTATAAAGGGTCCGCGACGCCGGCGCGGTGTTAATCTTATAAATTATGAAAAACAAGGAGATAGCGATAAATTGTACTTCAGACTTTAGACATCCGACACCGCGGAGTAGCTTAGTGAAACGTGTTCCTCGGGTACGGTTGCGGCTAATTAAAACCAGAACTAAGAAATGAGGAGGTAATTATCGCAAATGTTCAGCAACTGGGCTGCTTGAAATCAGATGGGTGATCGAAGATTTTTCACATCGGTTTTCCTCATTTAGACTAAGAATTACTAAGACCACAAGACTTTACTTTTTTCTATTTAACATCAATAGTTCATGTTTAGTCGAGGTATGGTCCAGCGGACTTGCCGCTCAATTTGGAGCGCCCATACCGGGGTAGTACCTCCACCTTACAGATGATCATAGTCAAATACAACACTACACTACATAGAAAAAATACACTGAAAAAAAATCGACCTGCCTCAGGCGTGAATCGAACCATGCGTCTTCCGCAATCCAGGCGGCTGCGTTAACCACTACCTACGTACTTTTCTAGTATTAAAAATATTTACGCGTTTGTAAACGCAAAAATAAAATTATTCCATAATGTAAGGTAGTTTCATCTTAACTCAAACGTCAAAAATTTGCAAAAATATTTCGTTCGGGTCTTACACAGAACATAGATATAAGAGGCCTATGTTTTGTGGGGTCTTAGAAGTGCAAATTTCAAAGATTTGACTAAACAATGTTTACCATAAAAACATAAGCACCAAGCACTGACAAATTTGGACATCGAAAGCAGTGTCTCGGTGGCGTTATGGTCAACGCAGCCGCCCGGATAACGGAAGATGCGGGTTCGGTTTCCGCCTGAGGCAAGTCGATTTTTTCCAGTGCATTTTTTCTAGTATTAAAAATATATACGCGTTTGTAAACGCAAAAAGTAAATTATCCCATGATATGAATTATTTGACTTAAAGTACTTTTTAATTTATTTATTTTTATCTTTTTAGGTATTTTATGTAATACGTTCATGATATACATATGATAAGTCCTTTATTTTGATACCCATATTGATGAATTCTAAATAATCCGTTTCGCCCTTTGAAAGTTATGAGGTAATAAAGAATGTTACAAATAAACAAACATACAAGATACGCGCGATAAACATAACCCTTTCCTTGCAGTCTGGTGGAAAAAGTTCAAAATCAATTTGTACTCTTCGAAAACCTCTTCGGAAACGGAATCACAATTGAATCTTCAATTAAATATCTCAATATAACCGAGACAGAACTGAAACGTAGCGCTTACGTTATCTACCGGTAATATCTATAAAAACCGGCCAAGTGCGAGTCGGACTCGCACACCGAGGGTTCCTCGGTATAAACTGCTGTATCTTTTGATCGCGTTAACGAGTTTAGAAGTTTGATTTTTTCACTGCTCAAAGGGACAATAGACCTAGGTATTTGGTATAAATTTCAATTTGATACCTTCATTCGTTTGTGAGAAATAAGGTAGTAAGTTTCATTTTATTAAAATATTTTTATTATATTACATAACTAAAAAAATGTGATTTTCGCAATTTTTCCTATATTTGCATTATATGACAATGCTTCATGCCAGATTCTGAGTTTACGGGAAGTATCCTGTAGGTTTTGATTCCTTTGCGAGTGTCGGAAATTTGTTGAAAATATCGACATAATCGACTGTATCTTTTGATTGGCTTGGCTTAGAAGTTTGATATTTTCATAGCTTAAAGGGACAATAGACTTGAGTATTTCATGTGAATTTCAGCTTGATACGTCCACGCGTTCTTGAGATAAAGGGTCTTGACAGACAGACAGACAGACGGACAACAAAGTGATCCTATAAGGGTTCCGTTTTTTCCTTTTGAGGTACGGAACCCTAAAAATGAACTTCGTTTCATTCGCAGGGAAATATTTTGAAATAAGGAAGGCGCTAACTTGAACGTTTCACTCGAAAACCAATTCCATTTTTCAGTTATTGAAAATTTTTCTTGAAATGTTTCACCTGCGCCCACTAAACATGAAAATCCAATTTGAGTTTTGCCGTTCCCAAGTTGGACGGCCCTGCGCTGTTTATACTCTGTGGCAATAAACTTTGGACTGCGAAATACGATGGAAATGCTTCTATAATAACCTACGAATACCTGTCCACACACACCCACAGTTGTGTGCGACTAAAGTATTTATTTATTTAAACTTTATTACACAAAAGGATACAAATGGCGGACTTAATGCCGTAAGGCATTCTCTACCAGTCAACCGGAAAGCTGGGTACAGAAATATCAATAGGCGGTGCAGAAAGTGATTGCCGTTATGTAAATAAAAACAAAACCATGATTACTTACTTACATAATATTAATATACTTACATAGGTTTTTAACATACATAAACATATAGTAAATATATACATACATATAATTATAATAATATATACGAAATATAATAATACATATTAATGTCAGATGAATAGATATAATGAAATTTATGTAGGAGATTCCAAATAGTAATTGCGAACCAGATGTTTAAAAGCGAGTTTGTTTTTTGCTCTTTGGATATGAGGTGGGAGTGCGTTCCAATCAATTAATTCTACCGACAACGGTATTGTTTACTAGGGTTAGGATTTTGTCATTTTTGGATGGAGTCCCTACCGCGACGCAAAGTTTAATAATAGCTCTAACACACTGCACCGCTACGGACTCGCCGCTACCGCAGCGGCGTAATGTGGAAACGTAACTCAAAAGTAAGAAAACTCAAACACCCTAAAATGTCAAATAAACAACGAGAATTTTGAAAAAATTCAAAGAGACGTTGCAGAAATCAACAAAAACTCGTCAGGACAAAACATTTTGTCCAAAAACATTTTATACTTGATTTTGAAAAGCATAAAAATTATCCTTTCCGCCCTTGGACGCACCTGCGGCTTGGAAGGCTGTCAAGCGGCGCTCATCCATTCAAATTTATTCACAAGTTGGTGTCCCCTGGACCTGAGATCATCTACATTTTATGTCGAAATGCTTGATTTTACTGCCACGAGAAAGTTTGGGAAACATATGTAAAATTTATAACATCTGGCTTTAGTACTTCGCGTAGAGTTCATAAAATAGTTGAGTGGAGTTCATTGATACTCTGGGACTCAAAGAAAGTTTCGAAATAAAACTTTCGATAACATTCAAAATTACGGAGCAGTCTTTTTAAAATTAAAAACTAAAACTAGGCAATATTTAACGTGCAATATGTTGCACATTAATGTAGCTCACGGCAACGCGGGAATTGCATTAGCAATGTTGTCTATCCACGCATGACCAGTCGTCGGCAACATGTCGCTAGAGGAGCTATTGCTGATTTAATACATATAAACTAATATTGGTTGATTGTCTTTGGGGTTCGACGCGTGCGACAATTTTCGGCTTGTATGAAAAAAAAAAGAATATCTATTGCCGCGCGCAGTTCTTAGTGGCTTACCTGATAGGTACTGAGGTGTCAGTGTTTTACAAGTGCCCATTTCTGGTCTCTGACGTGAATTTTCTTATTACATTGCAGTCGGTGCGCCTTCTAGACAGAGGAAAATCAATTTCAAAATCTTACGGTCACCCATCTGAGTACCAACCTCGAAGCGTTATCTATAGACCTTGCATTTACCATGCTTTTTTATGCCTTTACCTACTAGCTGACTTGCCACACGTTTTTGTGGTTAATTAACCAAATGTAAGTAAAGAAGCCATGTAATGCCCGCAGAGTCGAATAGCCCCATATACCTACTCCAATGAGTATCGTAGAATGCGACTAATGCATCAGCAAAGGGGTTTTGGTCACCTTATACTCCGTCCACCGATCCGCTTTATGAAAGCGTGGTGTACTACTGCCTGGACCTCTTTCAATGACAAGGACAAGGACGGTAGGTCAAATTATGAAGGCTGTTTGTTTTGATGATATGATGATGAAGAAAGGAAAGCTCTCGCGCCTGATCTCGCACACTAATTTGACTAAATAATGATAGATGAACGAAATTGATTTCTATACTACGACGGAATGAACATCTAATATTTGACAGTTTACATGTTTCCATACTTTATCACCACTCAAACTTTCCCTAGATTTACAGAAATATTTTAAAACCAAAATCAGCCAAATCGGTCCAGCCGTTCTCGAGTCTTATCAAGAGAAACGAACGGCAATTCATTTTCATTAAAATATACATTTATAGAAGGGATAGATTTTTAGAAACCCCTTTAGGAAAAACCCGGCAAAGAGTTCGTTCCACAACATAAGCATACGTGTAAAGAAATTTCTTCTGAAACGTATTACGAGCTACACTCAGAACCAGGCATACAGACTGTGGGGATGGATTTGACGTCGCAAGAAATGATGACGGAATGCAGCGGCAGGTATATGTCCGAACAACTCCTCAGAACACTCCCCGTGACAATTACGCGAAAGAAGGCTTCCAAATATAATATTTAACTCGCCTAAAGCTGTATAAATAATTTTTCCTCCCGTTCCATTTGATTCCAATATTGATAAGTCAATTAAATTTACCGTAGTCCTCTCATTTAGTAGCTATTCATCGGATTCACGCTTGGAAAAAGACAGCAAACAGTGTTGATTAGCAATTTTCCCTTTCGTAGATTTTAAATTGCTGTTGATAACATAATAAAGACGGGAAATTGTAAAGTATTCAGAATCGACAAATAATCACGGAACCTTTGGTCGGTCAGACCCGCATCGAATTAAACCTCACGACCCTTTGGAGCCAATTTAACTCCTACACAGATAAGCAGGGTTATATATTCATAATTTATGCCGACATAAATTACAGAAACATTTTCCTATCCTTTGGTACACAACAGTCATTAATTCCATGAGATCTTCCCATAACTAAGTGGATTCGTTTTGAGCCGGTTTTATAAACGTTTAAGTAGCTGTTGTTAAATTAGGTTTATTTAGGAGTTAAAATAACTGCACCATTACTTGAGTATAGAATGATCTTCTGTAATATAATTCTACCGTACACTTTTATATCATTAATACACAATCTACCTACAATCCCCTTTTTACAAAGAAAATAATGTAAAGAGATTATTGCAACACTATTGATATACTCACTATAAGAACATGCATTAATAAAATTTATTGATTCACAATCTATATAGGCACCTACAATCCCTCTTTTACAAAGAAAATAAAGAGAAGTGGTTATCTATCATTTGATTATTATGAACATGCATTATAAACAATCACAACATGAATTATCAGTAATTGCATAGGGATGTACCTATTACACAATCACAGTTTTCAAATTACATTATTTTTAATTAAAACAATGTATATAACAATTTACATAACAAATACAATTTAGGATTATTTCATTTTACTACATAAAAAAAAAACTAACAAAATTTAGACAGATACTTAACTATTTGCAATTATCATACTAATTTAGCAGAGTGATAGAAAATAATAGACAGTAATTTATGATTTAAATTCCGCTAATTATATCTATTACAATAATCAGTACCTACTTATATTAATATTTCTAACATGCACTACATTTATCATTATACTAGATAGTAGACAGGTACTTTCAATTGCCAATTATATTTTGTCGTGGGACTTGCACAGGATAACACCACCGATCAGGAGGAATCACTACCCTGCCGAAACGAGTGACACGATTAGTATTATTACGAGTATTTTGCACTGCAGCTGATTCATGGTCGCACAATGATTGATTAAGTATATCATCATAGATGTAATTTTGTCGTTGCTCATCTGTACGTTGGTCTGAATCTATACCTAAATGCCGTCTGTTACGCCTCAAGATATTACCCGAATTCATTTTAATTAAATACGATCTCGGACCCAATATTTTATGTATTGTTCCCGATTTCCATACTTTATCTGATCTAACCTTAACTTTTTGACCTATTGACAATGATTTTAAAGGTTTTGCATTCTTATCATAATAGTATTTTTGTTGTTTCTGACGTGTTTTTAATTTATGTAATATTTTGTTTTTATTTACTTCTTGTGTAAGTAACATGTGTTTTTGTGGTAAGATACTACGAAGTTTTCGATTATATAATAGTTCTGCCGGAGACGGAATTTCAAAACTAATTGGTGTATTTAAATATTCGAGATATCCTAACTCAAACTCACTGCCTTCAAAATTTGTCTTTTTTATAATATTTTTTATGGTTTGAATTGCGCGTTCGACTTGACCATTTGATTGAGGATATCTCGGGGATGATGTTATGTGGAGAAAATTCCAATTTTTCTCAAATCTTTTAAACAATCCCGATGCAAATTCCGGGCCATTGTCTGACATAACTATCTCCGGGATGCCATGCCGGACAAATATTTGTTTCAATTGTGAAATTATATGATTAGACTGAAGAGAGTTTAATTCTGATACTTCTATGAATTTACTATAGTAGTCTATTACTAATATAAATTTTTTAACGCCTACATGAAATATGTCTACTCCTACTTTTACCCACGGTCGGTCGGGAATTTCGTGTTGTATTAGTGGTTCTTTAGTGTTTTGTTTCCTATAAGTGAGACAGGCCTGGCAATGTGATAAGTAATCTTGTAACTGTGAATTCATATTTGGCCAAAAGACTATTTCACGTGCCCGTAATTTACATTTTTCAATCCCTAAATGTGCAGAATGAATCTTTTTTAAAATATCCCTACGCATACAAGTAGGTATTACAATCCTGTGACCCTTCCAGACTATACCAAAATCACACGTTAGTTCATCTCTGTAGTTCCAGTAAGGTTTTATAGAATTATCTAAGTTGCTTTTATGATCTGGCCAACCTTCTTTAATTATTTTAATTAATTGTTGTAATTCTATGTCTTTCTTTGTGTTCTTTTGTAATAACAAGAAATGTGAATCTGTCAAATCGTTACTAGCTGTTATAGCACACACTTGTGCCTGCGCATGTCGCGAGGGGCTGTGTCTGTGTGTGTACCTGGCGCAACTGCGCGAGACAATGTGTCCGCTATGTATAAAAATTTTCCCGGCTTATATACAAGTTTAAACGAGTATGGTTGTAACCGTAATAACATTCGCTGTAAACGCGCGGGTGCACTAGAGAGCGGCTTATTTATTATACTAACTAATGGCTTATGATCTGTTTCAATGGTAACATCTGATCGACCATATGTATAAAATCTTTCGCAAGCGAACACACATGCATACAATTCCTTTTCTATTTGGGCGTATGATTGTTCTGTTTTTGTTAACGACTTAGCTGCGTAACACACAGGTAAATTATTTTGCAATAAGCATGCCCCTAGGCCATTCTTGCTAGCGTCAACAGAAATGACTACAGGCTTATTTAAGTCATAGTATTGAAGTACGGGGGGACTTATTAAACTCTTTTTTAGTTCCATAAAACATTTTTGATGCCTATCTTCCCAATGCCATTCTACGTCCTTTTTTAATAATTCGCGTAAGCTATAGGTACGTTCTGACAAATTTGGAATAAAATTACTTACATAAGTTATTAATCCTAGAAATCTTTCTACCTCTTTTACAGTAACGGGAACGGGCATGTTTTTTATAGCAGTAATGTGTGAGTCATCCGGTAATATGCCATTTTGTGTGATTTTATGACCCAAATACTTTATTTCTGTTAACCCTATTTTACATTTGTTACGATTTAATTTAATTCCTATGGAACGACAACGGTTTAAGACAGTTCTTAATCGCTCGTCATGTAATTGCTTGTTTGGACCGTAAATAAGGAGGTCATCTATGAATTGAATTACTCCCTGTATGTCATCAAAGCTTTCATATAATTTTTTATGAAATATTTCAAATGCTGATGAGATACCGTAAGGCATACGCATAAATTTATATCTTCCAAACACAGTACTGAAGGTACATAAGTCTGAACTGTCGGTATGAAGCTTTACCTGCCAAAAACCATTTTTTGCGTCTAGTGTACTGAAATATTTCGCCCCCACTAAATTTGTTGTTATTTCTTCAAACGTGGGGAGCTTAAAATGTTCGCGCCTAATCGCTTTATTGAGGTCTTGAGGATCTAAGCATATGCGTAAATCGCCATTGGGTTTTTTAACAACCGTCATACTGTTTACCCAGTCAGTCGGACCTTCTACCTTAGCTATAATACCTTGTTTCTCCATCTCAATTAGCTTAGAGCGTATTTGTTCTTTTAAAGCTACAGGTAATTTACGTGGGGGATGAACTACAGGTTGTGCATTTTCTTTTAATTGTATTTTATAACAACCCGGTAAGCACCCTATACCGTCAAATACGTCGCAAAATTCATTGAAAATACTGTTGTAATTTTTATTTGTTGTCTGAACCGCCATAAGCCTTTGTATAAGCATTAATTCTTCACAAGAGTTTTTACCTAATATTGGCAATGAATTTACGTCTGCAATAACAAATTTTAATATGTATATTTCGTTTCTATATTTCACTTTTAAGTAACACTTTCCCCACAACATTTATTTTATCACCCGTATAACTTTCTAACTTTAAAGAAGACTCAATCAATTCATTGTACGACACATTGATACTCTGCAAATATTTTGTTGGTATAACATTAACATCAGCTCCCGTGTCTAACTTGAAGCTTAAAAACCTGCCATTAATCTGTAATTTGGCGAACCAATCATCGTTTTTACTATTAATTGTATTGACTGTATATTTTACCTGATCAGTGGAGTCCCCATGCACCATATTTATTCTACACATTCTGGAGTAATGATTATAACGGTTACATTTATAACATTTATCACCATACGCCGGACACTCAAATTTCTTATGCTTTGTACCACATTTCCCACAATTGTTACTATAGGTAAACTGACGATTCGATGTTTTATTTCGATTATCTTTGTGATTAGCCTGACGAGGAAAACTTTGAGCGAATTGGTGTCTGTCACGACGACCCAGCGATTTGTCAAGCCTTGACTTTCGCCGCCTGTTGATCATGTCTATTCCTTCTGACGAGTGCCGATATTCATTCTGGTCCACATTTATTTCATTTACATAGTGCTCATTACTTTCCGACTTGATTATATTTCCTGCTTGAACTTTCGATATCTCGGCCAATCGACATATATCAACGGCCTTTGACATAGTTAAATCTACCTCTCGCAATAACCTTTCCCGCAATAAACCATCACTTATTCCACATATTAATCTATCTCGTACTAAATCACTGCACAAATCTTTAAATTCACATTTCAATGCCATCTTATTTAACTCAAAAACGTATTGTTCCACGGATTCCAATTCCAACTGATTTCTAGTAAAAAACTTATGTCGTTCTATTGTTAAATTCTTCTTTGGCAAAAATACTTCATCAAATTTACACAACAAATCATCAATTGTTTTAAAATCTTCTTTGAATTGGTCGTACACTTCGCGGCACTTGTCACCAATAACGTGTAAGAGTATGTTTATTTGTACTCTTCGATCTTTTTTCGACAACTCACAAGCTTCGTAGTAAATCAAAAAGGATTTTTTCCATTTTTCCCATTCCCTGCTTAGGTTTCCAGAGATTACATTAGCTAAGCTATTTTCGAAAACAAATGGTTGCGGTGGCCGTAACATTGTTTCCATAATGGTCGTTTGTGCCGTGACCGTTTATTGATATTTTTATTTTATCTATTCACTGTGGTATTTTACAACACTTTGCTATAATTTATACTTAACTTTATACCGGCTGCGCCATGTTAAATTAGGTTTATTTAGGAGTTAAAATAACTGCACCATTACTTGAGTATAGAATGATCTGTAATATAATTCTACCGTACACTTTTATATCATTAATACACAATCTACCTACAGCTGTTTGTTTTTGAGCTCAGATAAAAGCTTTTAAATCGTATGATAAAAATTTTAACCGACTGCGGCGAATCCAAAAGGAAGGATTCTGATTTTTTGAGTCTGTATGTATATTCCTCTGTAGCGCCTAAAATATTCATCCGATTTTGATGAATAAGCTGTCAATCGATTTGATATTATAGCCCGGATAATATAGGTTATATTTTTACTGACTTTAACAATGGGAGTCGACTTATCTTGTAAACCCCAGTTTTAACAAATTTCTTTCTTCTTTAGCGTGGGCTTTTATTCGTAGTTAAACCCCAGTTTTAACAAATTTCTTTCTTCTTTAGCGTGGGCTTTTGTTCGTAGTTGGGTTACAGTTTTTATCTATAATATTAATACTGTGGGGTCAGGTTGCACCTGTTCTAAGGTATATGTAATTGTATTGAGTGGCTACCGCGCAGTGACATGTTTCTGTCGCTGTCACGAATAAATTGTTAGTCATTTCTACATTGAGTTTATCATTCACTCCCTAAAGTTACGAGAGCCACCAGTAATACCAGCCGTAACAGATTGTGGGGTCAGGGGGTCTACTCTGAATGTCAGTTTACGAAGTTTCGGCCGATATATCGGGGCATTTCCTACTCCGAAATACATTCGTTCCGAAGTTCGGACCGATCGAACTATCAATGACATTACTCGTATCGGAGCTTACTCCGAACACGCAAAACACGATCGAAGTTTTGAATTTGACAAACGATTTTTCGGGAGAACAGTGTCAAAATTCACGATAGCAAAATAGGTGCCTTTTGTTCGTCGTAAGCGTTGTTGGAGTTAAGATAAATTACATTATAGTCGTTAATTTGTGATTAAACATTAGTAAAAGTGAAATAGATGGTGTGAAGATAAGTTAAGGTGTATTGTGTATGTGTACCGACCTATATAAATTAATTATATTGTTAGTTCGGCTCTTTTACGTCAAAAAAGGGTAGCCATGGAATTGATGCCATTCTTAAGGTATGAGTCATTTGTTATTTAGTAAAAAAACAGTTTTGCAACTAAAAATAGAACTTTGGTAATAAAGTAGGGACTTACATAAATAAAATTATGATTTTCATATTCTCTAATAAGTAAATAAATAGTTATTTAAATTTATTTAGAAATAAATAACATACGTAGGTACCTAATTATTTTATTCAATAATAATAATAATTATTAAAAAAAATCTACCTAGTACAAAATGTGTTACCGACTTGACACTATTTCCCTCAATATTGCACACATTTACATGAGGGCTTCTTGCACAGTATTATTTAATATGTCTGACTCTAAATGAATGACAAACTTGTAACCCGTAAGTCATAATTATTTTTTACAGAAAAACTTTTTTCAACACTTAAGTAGCTCACTCTCTATAAATATGTATGTTTAAAAAGTCCCTAAAAACATTTTAATTTACGGCTTGCTCTCCACTTTGCCTCTCCACAAATGTTGTAAATCAGTCAAGTAATCAATTGACACATGTATTTTATAATAAAGACAAAGGCAAGCAGTAGACAGCCATATACCTACGACTTTTATTAATTTACGAGATTATGTTATTATTTTTATTACTTAAATGTAAATACTACTTCACATTTGAACTAAATAACATAGTTTTTTAAGCTCTGAAACGCATAAACGATTAGAAAATTTAATATAAAAACATATCCGTAATCAAGATCCAAATATCCGCTACGAATAACTCTATCGTTCTTTTCTTGTTCGTTCACGATAGTGGTCACGTGACTCCGATATAAACTCTCTAGCCCGATATTGTTTCGGAGTAAGGTCACAGCATAAACTTCGATCGGCTATCGGTCGGATCCGAAGATTTGAATGCGCGGTTTCGGAGTAGACCTCCAGGTTGCACCTGTTCTAAGGTATAAATAATTGTATTGAGTGGTTATCGTGCAGTGACATGTTTCGATCGCAGCTGTCACCAATAATCTGTTATACTGAGTTTTTCATTCACTCAGTTTTCATTCACTAAGTTACGGAAGCCACCACAGTAATACCAGAAATACAACAATTCGTTCTCTAGTGTAGGTACAGCATCAGAAGTAGATTAACACTTTAGATTAACACCCTGCCATAATAATTATTCATCTATAATCTTATTTATTTTATTTCTATCAATAATAATATAATATAATTCTACGCTCACACCAATTATCGAGCCCAAATTAAGTATATTTAAGAACTTTTGTTATACGTACTAGATAGCGTCTAGATATTATATAAATATACTTAAATAAATATATAAACAACCATGACGCATGAACAAACGATCGTGTTCATCACACTAACATTTACCACTACCAGGACTCGAACCCGGAACGCCCAATGTGTGTGTAGGCAGCGCTACAGACCACTCCACTACGACGCTCGACGGCGACATAATAATGGTAAATATTACTGTACGCCAGCGATAGTACAATCGCTGGCGTTGGACAAGACCATGTTGTTTTCCGAAGATACCTGAGCATGCCGCAGCTGCATAGCACACTCAGAAAGCACACAGAAAACGAAAAAAACTATTGGTTTTTCTTAACAAGATGAGACTTTTTTCTGGTGTGAAAATTTAAATATTGAAATGATGAGAATAGCTCCAGTACTTTCAGAGTTTGTTACATTGTCACCACAATCAAGAAATGAAATTCACTGCCAGCATACGTGTTCCCTCCTTCCTATAATCCTGAGTCATTCAAAAGAGGCGTGAAGAAGCACCTTGCAGGACAGCAAGGCGACGGTGGCTAGCGCGGCAGTTTATCTCTCGCATCAGCTATCTTCGCATTTGGACTCCACTTCTGTTTACTATCAGGTGGAATAAAGACATTTGATGACCTTTTTCTAAAAAAAAATGATAATATATTTACATGTTCACACACATTATCTAGCCCAAATTAAGTATCATTAAGAACTTGTGTTAAGGATAAATTTTTAGTTTTAGTGTAATGTAATATGGTCCGTTATCTAGTTTACGGACGAAGTTGCAAAATGGACTAGATATTTCATAAATAAACTTAAGTAAATACATAAACAACCATGACTTGTGTACAAATAGTCGTGTTCATCATACAAATATTTTCCACTACCAGGATTCGAACCGGGACCGCCTAACCACTCCACCACGACGGTGTCAAATGAACTATTTATTTTATACAAATATTTTTGTGGGATCTATTTTCAAGATTTTTTTAATACTCTAAAATAAACAGAAGTTGAATTGTTCTCTTACTGGTTTTTATATAAGTAAGTAGGTAGTTTAGTTTTGCACGGATATTTTTTCAAAATTTGTGCATAATTTAATTGTACCGATCGAATATTTTCAAGAACTAATGTAATTGAGCACCCCACGCTTTTCTCTAAATAATAATTATACTTTTCGTTCATCGTTTAGTTTCTATACTAAAAAGTTATTTTTCACTTTGTTGTTTTTTATATGACATAAATAAAGCAGAAAAATAAATTTAAATAAAAAAAACCGCCTTCAAAACTAAAAACAGGGGAAATAAAAATACAACTGACAACGTTTATTACAAATATTGAGGTTGGCACCGACCTCAAAAAACATTTGGATTTTTATAAACAAAATTTTTATTTCCCCCGTTTTTAGTTTTGAAGGCGGTTTTTTTTATTTAAATTTATTTTTCTGCTTTATTTATGTCATATAAAAAACAACAAAGTGAAAAATAACTTTTTAGTATAGAAACTAAACGATGAACGAAAAGTATAATTACTATTTAGAGAAAAGCGTGGGGTGCTCAATTTTATTTTTCTGCTTTTTAGTGTTTTAAGTATAGAAATTTTCAGGAAACTACCTCAAGATCTTTTAGACACAAGTGATAAAATTACGATATCATCAATGTCAATTAAATAGGCATTATTAAGAAGAACTCAAAAACTACTTGTCAGATGTCGATAAAATTTAAATGGGACCCCATGACAAGCACTAGCTTCCAAAGGTCAAAAGAATCTTAAAAATCGGTCCACCCAGTAACGAGTTATGAGATAACAAACATTAAAAAAAAAACCTACAGTCGAATTGATAACCTCCTCCTTTTTTGAAGTCGGTTAAAAAGCGTGTTATTTTTAGTTTTTTTTTTCTTAATAGAATTTGAAAGTTGTCAATACTCGCACATCCGTGTGGTGTCCAGTTTCAACACAAACAAGTCAATTCGAGATTTTTCCAATTTAATGTTTAATCGCACGGCACGTTAAGCCGTTTATCCCAGTTGTTACCGCAATTATTTCTGCCCACAAATCCTCGTGGGCCACTTTTGTGGAGTTACGGCCCAAAATCGGTACTGGTTTCCAAGACTCATTTGATTTCCTCGATTTTTTTTCTGCTGAACAAAAGAAAAAAAAATATAATAAAAAAAATAACAAAAAACAAATTAAATAATATTTTTTTTACATACCTAATTTAAAATAATCATTTAATACTACTATTATACATGTTACATACAACCATCCTACTTTATACACTACAAGCATTAGGTTTTTATAAAAATAGAAATTATGTAAATAATTGTTAAAAATAGTGTCAAAATATTAATTTATGTTAGTTTATAGCAAAACTTTAATATCATTATAGATTTTAAGTAATGCCTATGATAAGACCCTTGTGAATGTTATGTGATACGCAATAAAGATATATGATTTGATTTGATTTGAACTAAATCCCAGTGAATGTTAGTTAGGTTAACATCAGCCTCGATTATATGTATTTTTCTCCGTTATCTAGTATCCGTAACACATGTTCCTAATGATACTGAATTTTGACTAGATAATTGTTGTGAGCGTGGAAATATGTTATTTTTTTTATTTTCTTCAGATAGCTAACAGCTTACTTACTAAAAATGTAAAAAAAAACAATAGTAGTACCAAGCTTAAAATATATTAGTACATTTTAAATATTAAGACAAGTCTCATCCACCAAATGTAGCTTGGACTATCTAATAACGCAGAAAAAACAGTCCGTCGTATTTACTCATATATACTGTTTACGCAATTCTCCGATGACACATGCTGGAGAGTAAGTATGACAAAGTAACTCATGATCACAGGACAGTACTCGTCTTTCCTTTTACGGAAGTTGGTCAAGGGAAAACTTATTAAGATTTGGCAGTCGTTTTACTACGTTGCCATTCTGTCTACACACTATTCGAACAACATAATAGTAAAGTACAGCTATACATATTAACATTGACATTTTTCTTCCTCCTATACCCTGTTTCCACTTTATTTGGCTTCTTATCGATGTACTGCTATAAGTTTTGGCATTGGATTTCGTCGTCTTTCGCCCTTGACAGAGCGGTCGTGGTCATCATGGGAGAGTGCCATGGTCTGTTGTCGCTCGCCTCACTGTATTCCGCCAACGTGTCCAATTTGTAGCGCTTCTTGTGCATTCATGCAAGGTCGCTGGTCGGTCCGTCGCACGGGTGATCTACCTGTCGGTCTGGTACCATCCACTATCTTCCCTAAACAACCAATCGCTCAAACGACTGGTTTTCTCGCCTTGAGAGTGACCGAAAAACTTCAGTATACGTGTTTGCACGAGAGTTTTGTGCGAAATTCGGTCCATGGAACTCCCAGCATTAGTCTCCAGATTTAAAGCGTATTGGATTTAATCCTCCTTAAGAATGATTTTGAAGGATTTGCAGATGGTTTACTCGCCACCCAGCGAGTGACCATAGGTGCGATGATCTCCACATGGACCAGAAGCGATCTCATTCGTATTTCAAGACCCGGCGAAAAGTGCTAGTCTTATTCATGCATGCACACATTGACAGTTATAAAGACTTCCGTTTGTTTATTACTTGAAAATTGTGAAATTTCCATAAATTTTCGGCCTCCTGTCACAGATATAAACTTCAAAGGTTATAGAGAAAATTTGGCAATTTGTAGTAGTCTGTACAACTGAATAACTGAAATCATTGGCTGGACACGTTGCAAGAATGGACGTTACCCACTGGTCCAGGAGATTTTTAAAGTCTTCAAATCTGTCACTGAGGACACAGACCGCTGAACTGTTGGGTGGATAGTATAAGGTGACTAGTAGGTCATGATATGGATGAAACTGGCTCAAGATCGTCCGGGATAAATAAGTAGGGAAGAAGGAAAGTTTAATACCCCTATTCCATATATCCCTACTAACAGCATCCCCGCCAGACTATCAGTTACTTATTTCATAAGCAGCATCGCAGCATAGGTTTGTGGTTAAGTCTAGGTAATAGACAGACATATTTTATTATTCAAATCTGCGCTCGGTCATAAAAGAACAATTAATGCTACTCATAAAACAAAACTAAAAAACACGCTTAATGATAAATCGGACTAAAAAGTAAAAAAAATTTTTTTAGTGTAAGACAGAAAAGTGTAATTATTATTTAGAAAAAAGAGTGGCTCAATAGTATCAGTTCTTGAAAATATTCGAATTCGATCAGTACAATAAAATATAAGCTCCTTGAGTACAATTAAATTGAGCTTTTGTCAAAATAATAATTATGCTTTTCGTTCATCATTTTGTGTCTATACTAAAAAAAAATGTACACTTTTTTGTCCGATTTATCATTAAGAATGTTTTTTTTTAATTTTTTAAAAGTAGGTATTATACAACATGTAAATTAAATAACCAACACCCTGAATACAGGTGGTCTGAGATCGGCTTCTGAGTTAATTTCAAAAAAAAATTTTCGAAAAAAAAATTTTTTTTTGAAAAAAACAACAAAAAAAAGTTTTTTTTCATAAAAAAATCGTTTATTTAAAAAAAAAAATTGAAATCAACTCAGAAGCCGATCCCAAACCACCTGTATTCAGGGTGTTGGTTATTTAATTTACATGTTGTATATTTTTTACTTTTTAGTGCGATATAACGCCGATACTAAAATAAGCCATAACAGTGACAAGGCCATCTAGTGACAAACAACTGAATTAACGTTACAAACAGAAATTTATTAGTCCTGGCGATTCTAATCAGGATAATGGGATATCATCGGTCTTTGATAAGTTTATAAAGTTTAAAGGAAATCTTTGCATACAAAGGAGTCCGTTACAAACATACAATCAAGCAAGCAAACATACAGGTGAAGCTTATATAAGCGTATTAGAAACGTAACTTCCTCAGTAGGGATGTACGGAATAAGCTATTTAGTCACCTCTGTGCACAGTACAGTCTGGGCGCTGTCATCTGTGTTTGGGTGCTAATTATTGAAATCAATTTTGTTATCTTCTTTTTTAATTCTTTTCTTGTTTTAAAATGGTGCCGGCCGCAGGTGGCCTATACTATACAGCATCACTAAAGATTTTTAATGGCGAGGTCTTTGCTGCTTCCCTAGATTTAGTCAGTCTAAAGTCTGAAAGGCTTCGAGTCGAAAAGGAGCGGGAGACTAAGGTACCTCTAAAATTTGTTAATCGTAGGTTTATAATTATTTATTGTATTCAAGACCTTGATATAGTAAGCATCAAAAAGCATTTTAAACCCTGTAATATCTTACTGACTATAATTCTAATTTATTTTTCACTTACCTGACCATAATTCTAATTTATTTTTTTCTCTAGTAAAATAAAAGAAGAAAAACCGCATAGATACTGGATTTAATAATAAGATTGGGTGAATTAAATGGTAATTGACTAATCTTCCACGTTTCTTTCTGTTGATTTGTGAACTGAGGGATACTGAAAGACAGTAATAACGGAAAAATAAACCGTAGCACTCGAGCATTAGATCGCTTAATGTGTTGCAAATTTATCTGTTTGCGTACGCCATAATATCCAAAAGCTCTTAAAAGTAAGATAAACATTAGCGTATACTTTTAAGAGGTTTATGATAAATACTTTTACCATCCCACAAATATTGGTAGGTTGGTAGGAACGTAGGCGGAAAAATCTACTAACGCTAGCTTAATTTCGAACAAAAAGGCAAAACTGCGTATCCTGAAGCGCGCTAACCATAAAATTTTATCAGCTGCGGAACCAGCACGGAAAACTGTTAGCCTTAACATTTCCCACACAATTCGAGACTATTACAGAATTCCATTGAAAAAACTTAATCACACTGCAGGCACCATATGGCCGAGAACCATGTCTAAAGACATAAATGGGCACGTTGTCGTCACGAATGGAATGCCAGCGCCGGGGCAGCCTTGCCGCAGGTGGGGGGCGTCCCGCGCAAAGCCTCCGCAGTCAGTCGCTCGCCCGCGCATGCGCTGCCGACCGCATCTATCGACAAACCAGAATAAAAGTGCAAAAGAAGTGACAGTGACTCGATAAACTAGTGATGTGCTCTTGTTTGTAAATAAGGTAATTACCCAAAGTGTTTTGTGCAGGAATTTGTGTAATCACCAGTCGGCGCATACGGTTTGATCTTTGATAATTCCCTAGAATAACCTGTACATTATGACATATGAAATTTTAGGCGTGTAACAGGTGTAGGGGCGTTTATGAATGAGCCGAGTGGCCGGTCCGCTTGCGTAATGTTTTAAGACAAGTTTGTCATTGAACATTAAGTACAAAAGTGACAAATATTATGTGAGGTTCTACATGACATCACTGTGTTATGTTAGCATAACGCCCACGACGCACGTGTCTAACTTAGGCGTGAAGTCACGATTGGAAAAAAGGAAAGTAAAAAATACAAACTAAGGTATTTTGGTCTGGATATAGGTCATTTGAAGGTGCTCTCAACTCGTCCAACAGGTTAAGGTTTTGAGTTTTGATACATACAAACCACAGTACCCCGAAATTATTGTGAAAATAATTTCTAAGTATACAAACACTACCCAAAGTCAGTATTACCACTTAAACTAATTTTCTATTTACATGTTATTGTGTTAATTAAGTATTTGTCTGTGGACCAAGGTTGCTTTATGACGACTATACCTAATATTCGTCGTCATTTATTGCCTTAAATGTTTTCTAATTTTTATTTTATTTAAAAATCAGAGCTATCCAGTTTTGTGATATCTAAAATTTTAATATATACGCTATTATTAGCTCGAAAACTACAAAAAATCGTTTAACATACATGTAGGGGTTATTCGGGTTTGTCTAGGGCTACTTTATCTCTGGGCTTCAACTTTACACTATTTTTTGGGACATTAGGTAGATTATAAAGAAGTTCGCAAGTAATATTAGGTGTAACACATTTAACAATAAATCTAATATCTAATATAACTTTACAGTAAATAATTAAAATGACTTCAATTATACATGGAACATCTTTTGAATGTAAATTTATAATACCTACGCGAATGCTTCACCCACGTCAAAATTGGATTAATCCAGAAATTCCCCACTGTATAAATCTGAGTTGTTTTGTATTATTTAATAAGGATGCTCTGGCCTTCATCTATGCTAAATGATAATAAGATAAGACGGAAGATGGATGTGAGACTTAACCTGAACCCTCAACTATTGAGGAACTGGCTGAGACTGTCTCATCATTAACTGTCGGAACCAAATAAAGCTGTTAACACTAGCGGCCAGTTGCACCAAGTGTTAGTTTTTTTTTTCCAATTTTCCCAAAAGCACCTAGCATAAATGTCAACTTCATAGTGGTATGTGGTGGTGTTGCCTGTCATGTCAGTTGATAGACTTTTTATTAGCTGTCAAAACATAATTCTTCCTTAGATTTCGTATGGCATTGCCTAATTGCGAATTTTTGACGTCATAAATTATATAGTCCGATGATTGAAAATAAATGATTTATTTTTTTATTTATTGGTATGAGAATATTATGAAACCATGATGAACCAGATTTTCAGGCATAAAATGCCATCACCTTTTACGAATTTAACACCTTGTAATTAATAGTGAATTCACAGGAATATATTGTTCCATTTTTAAATATGAAAATTACAATTTCGTTAATTTTTTAGGAAATTGTTGCAACCGATTGTAGATCCTCAAGCAACATGTTATCGGTGACTGATCATGTATGGACGGACAGATAACATTGCTCATCAAAAGTTCCGCATCGTCGCACCACACAGCCTAATTTAGGAACAGTCATGAAAACACCAGAAAACAAATGTGTAAACGTATAAGTGTCAAGATCAATTAACTAGTCCCAAGGTTCGAATAACTAACGTCCAATTTTATTGCGTGATTTCAAGTTTAATAACTCTGAACTTGACATTGCATACAAAACTTCAAATGAATACATACAAATTACAGTAACAAAAAATCCATTACGGCGTGGGAATAATGTCTGAGTTTGATAAATTAATACTCTAGGTTAAAAAACAATACTTTGTTACGACAAGATATTCATTATGTAATGAGTTTTCCGTTTTTATTCTAATATTAAAGAGATCGTTTAATTGTGTTTCTTTAGTGTTGTATTCGGTTTCTTCTTCTTCTTCTTTCGGTGCCTCTGCGACTACTGACGGTTGGCAGTCAAAATATTCTAGTCTATCCCTTGCACAAGAAAATACTACGCCTGGTTATGAGCAATCATCATAACAGTCTTTATAATTCAACCCGCTGCTGGAACACAACGCCTCTCTGTAGTTCTGATAATTATGATAACTCAGAGGTACTTCGAGCATAGCCATTGCCCTCCGAGTGACTTTCAACCTTCTTATGAGGCCCATTGTAAGCGGCCATGTTTACATAGCGCATCATTGGTAACACACACGAGTTGACTTTCATTTTGAGACACTGCGCAGTGTCTCAAAATATGGCCTATATCTTTTTGCTTACGTTTATTTAACAAAAAAGGTCTCGAAACTTGCTGTTTTAAGTATCTAATTTTCCTTTTAGCCTTGTGAAAGAGACGTAAAATTCATAATCACAAAGTCAAACTGTAACTTTCCGTTTTTACGGGAATTTTCGATACGGATAATAAAAAACGGTGAAAAATATTAGCCTTTCATTTTATAGAATATTCTATTAAGTGTTCAATAAAAATAATCGCTTAACCTCTAGAGATCCATGGGAAAAAGTCGTGGGAATTTTGGGAAAAAACAGCTTAATCGATAATCATAATGTTACTATTTAAATGCAATCCAGTAAGTATATAAACAAGACTACAAACATTTTGCGCTAACAAGATTCAAAACCTTGCGGTACGTAATATTTACGCATTTTTTTGTCGAAGCGGATAATATTAGGGGTTTAAGTATGAAATTGCCGTTTTGTATGGAGAATTTAACGAAAATTCATTTTTCATACAAATATATTTGCGATTTTTTAAGGAACCACAAATCTAAATTTTGTGTAATTTTGTGAATATATTTAGACAACATTAAGCTACTTATACGATACTTAGAGAAAAAAATTGAGAATTGATACCTGTAAATAATATTCATATTTTTATAACGGAGACGGACACCTCTTAGGACGAGCTGTTTTTGAAGATGTATTTCTAGTAAAAAAAAATAAAAATAAGAATAACATTTTATACATAAATATAAGACCTTGTAATGAAGTCTAAAATAAAAAAAGAATAATGGACATAGCTATTGTATTAAAGGAATTATACACTAATAAATAATGAGGAAAAAATCGGCAATTTCATACTTTAACCCCTATTATTTGAATGTTAAACGAAGGAATTGTTTATGTAATATTTAACAAACCCGGAATAGAAGTTCCACATAAAAAGACAGTGTGTACCTATGTATTTACATAAACACCTATGAAGTAATAAATCACAAGTTTTATGTTCGGCATTGTATTCAAGGATTACAGGTGCTAAAACCTTATACTATTATGATAAGGCTGTAATGGAAACGATCGACGATGACAATATAGAGGAAGGAATAGCAACATCATGAATGCGACTAAGACCAGGTTGGTTAAAACATTTGTTTTCCTGCCATTTTAAATTGTGCGGAAATGTGGACGCTGCGAGAAATAGAAAAAAAGAAGATGCTTTAGATTTGTGGTACTGGAGACGATTACTGAGAGTTTTATAGACTGAATCTTAATTCCAGGAACTCTGCATCGAGTAGCGTCATTCTACTCGCGCATATACTAAAATTCTTCGGTCACATCTCGAGACGTGACAACCAATCGATTAAACTATTGGTTGTTCAGTCAAGAGTAGACGAGGTACTAGACCGAGAGGCAGATCACGCATGCCATGGACCGCTTAGATAAAATCTGCCGTGGGTGGCCCGTTGCATGAATCCACAAGAATTGCTACAAATCGGACACGTTGGCAGAATATAGTGAGGCGAGCCACAGCAACTCATAGCACTCCCTCATGATCCCAAATTTGGGAGCGGGACAGGAAAAGGATGATGAGAAAAAAACTGTGAATTTAGTAGATTATTTTTAATTTATTAAAGAACCTTATTTTTAGTCATTTATTTTACTTTAAATAAGTATTACGTAAACTAATAGAAGCCGAAAGTAAATGTAAAGTATTAGGTTCGTGTTCAGTAAAAATTTATGAAAAAGATTGTTTACCCAGGCTAGGCACAAACTTCTCTGCCCATGTTTGTGCACAATAAAGCTTTGTATGTGTAGCAGTTTAGACATGACACCCGTTTTTACCCTAAAGTCCCCTATATACCAGTTGCAACAGAACACGTAAGATACGAATTAATAAGTCTTGTGATTACTTAATGCATGCGCTGTTTACCTTCAATAAACTAGTGTACTTATATCCTTTTGTATAGCAGTTTAACCTGGAAATGTATATAGTGCATAAGTTGTTGGTAAACCAAATAAATAAATAAAACAAAACGAAAAATAAAATCAACTTTTTTAATATTATAACTTATCTAAAATGTTTAGAATCATAGTCTTAATCCTAGTCAAACACACAAAATGTAAGCACTGTGTGCTCACCAATGATACTACCTATAGTATTAGATACGTTATACGCTCACAAAACAGGAAAAAAATATGATCCGAAATGCTGTAGCAACACACACGTACACTTCTATTATTTTACATATATTTCACTACATTGGCAAAAATTGAAAAGGGATGGCGTAATTAATCCGTAGGACCAAAAAAGACAACTAGACAGCTAGTGTTTGTCATTGCGTGTCATTACCATAACAACCATGGCGTCATATTTGTTTTAAAATGAATAAAACAAATTTAATAATATAATATAGGTTTAATTACTTATGATACGTGACTCAATGAGCTTTATTTATTTTGCTTGTATAATTAGTGCATTTTCGCATATCACAAGACGTCATTTTTTTCATGGTTGGCGGGAACTGGAAGGCACACGCGTACTGTCTACTTTCAAAGGCCAACAGGCAACACATGTTGTCTGTTTGAAGCAATGATATTATATTTATTGGTTTGAGGTGCCATTTCGACGCCCTTATTACGTATCTACCTCTTTATATATTATAATAACATTAGTGCTCACTGTATTTTTTGTCTTACAAATCCTGATGATTGCTGAGTTAGCACCTAATAGTTGTTGAGCTTTTGCAATCGTCAAGTGGAATGCAGCAGGAAAGAAAATACAACAGTTAGATCTAATAACGAGATGATGATGATGACAATGACAAAGTCACCGTCTCGGTAATATTGTCAACACCGCTAGCTATAATGTATTACTTTAAAGTTCCTTTATTTCCTACCGATGTGTTAATAATTTAGATTAGATTCTTTATAGGACAGTCACGTACTATGTCGTGACTCAACGCTTTACTTGAATCGGTAATTATTTTGAGAACTCATTGTCGTTTAAGTAAAAAAGTATACCAAGAACTGTAAATCATAAAAATGTGAGTGTGTTTATTAAAAAAATATAAGAAGGTCTAGGAAAAAACTCCATCCAAATGACATACCTAAGTATGGTAATTACAGCTAATGCGGAAGAGAGTAAATACAAAAAAATTAAATTGGGTCAAAATTGAGTACCCAGGAGTCAGCTACAAACAAGCAAGCAAACATACAGGCGAAGCTTATAAAAGCGTTTTAATACAAATCGAAATACTCTGCCTTTTAAGTACTTACTTCTTAAAATATTCCCACCGTCAATGAAAACCATTCACAGCCGAGAAGGTAAGAGTGTGATACGTTTTATGGTTAGTCAATGCCTTGCTAATTGCTATTTATTCATCGGCACAAAACTTCCTGAGTCATTGACACGGGGATCACGCAATCTTTCTTCTGCGCGCCATATGCATTGTTCTGTGACCATAAGTACGAGGTTGCATAATAAGTACCCTTGATCGGGCCATACAATACTTTGAATACGTGTTGACTTCGAAGTCTAAATATAGAACCGTTGTAGCTAATACGCAAAGGCTTTATATAAATTTTCTTATCCGCACAATCAATTGCGGACCCCACATATATTGTACAGTCACGAGCACTAACAAGTATCCATATTTGACTCTTATTGCTTAGGAAATAAAGGTGCTGAAATGGCAAAAGTGGATTATGTATCCACTTTTGCCATTTACTATACTAGTATAAAATTGTATCGGATCGAATTGTGAATCTAAAATATTTTGAAATCCACATAAACACCCACAAAAAAATTTCATCAGACTGTTAATAGGAACTGAGTGAATACACAATCACATGCATAAAAAAATATACATTATACCTATGTATATGTATGTATCTTTATTATATATATCAATAAAAATGAATCGCTAATTAATGTGTTTCGAAGTGCAAAACTTGAGAACGGCTCGACCAAATCGGTAATTTTTTCGTCAAGGCACAAGGAAGATTCTAATAGAGAGAGTATTTTTGTATGGGACAATAAAAAACAATTTTATTTTCCCATACAAAAATGATAAATATTATGATCGTAATAGCACAGTATTTATGTGTTCATACAGTCAGACAACGGGCACGTCTAATTAGGGCAATGGTGAGGAGGACGCGGGACCAGAGGGGTGCGGTGGTGCCACCGAACTGCTATACACTCGTTCGGTAGACGCTGGTCCTATAAGAACATACATAACATAGAAATATATTATGGAATAATTTTATTTTTGCGTTTACAAACACGTAAATATTAATACTAGAAAAATGCACTGAAAAAAATCGACTTGCCTCAGGCGGGACTCGAACCCGCATCTTCCACAATATATTTTTTTTAAAGTATATAATATTTGTAAGCTACTAGTCTGCTGCTTAGTTTACAAGGTGGTAGACCCATATGTAGGATCGTCTAGGAAGGTACCACCGCCTTTCTTATTTCTGCCGTGAAGCAGGTCGCTGTGTTTCGGATTGAAGGGACAGGTAGCCAGCGTAATTACTGGGCGGGCATGGAGGGCATATCATCTTAGTCCCCAGGATGGCAAACGCACTTGCGGGTTAAGTGATTTACACTTAATATTGCAAGTGTCTATAGGCGGCGGTGACCACTTAACATCAGGTGGGCCGCAAGCTTGTTTGCCATCTCGTAACTTAAAAAAAACTCTAATAGGGTTCTATCTATTCTTAATTAATGGCATCGTGTCGCATTAAGCGTACGCATTTTGCCAATGTCAAGTGGAAATATAAATAAAGTAACAAAAATTGTACGGTTGATTGAGGTTATTAAAAATGGAGTCTCTCAACACGTGTTTTTACGACAAGAACTCGGGAGAAACTCCCTCTAATAAGGTTGAATTAGATAAGCTCCTTTTTGAAAGTCATCTTACAATTTTCTCTGAAAACTAAGGTAGTCGAATGCAAAGGAAAGAACGGACAGAAATGTTTGTGGAAAAAGCGTTACATTGCCACCGAACCAATTAAAACGGTTATAAAATAATAAATTAATAAAAAATGTATGCGTCAAGCGATACGTACAAGCTGTGTGGATAGATATTTTTACATGGATGCCTTCCACATTATTGGGAGCAACGGAGCGTGAGGCGTCGTTAGAGGCTGCTTGTTAAAAATAAAATTATACACTTTTAGCGCCCCAGCTTCCTTTTGTACGTGCAGTCACTACGCTGGGAATTTATATCTTTGCTATTATTCCCATTTTCACGGTTTCCTTGTCAAATTTGCTGATTGGTGACGCGGATAACGTGCTTTTTTAATTCCTGTGTTATATCGCTTGTGATTATAGCTAAAAATAATGGATAATGGAGCCTTTATTTATCTAAGGGCCTATTTATAATATCTAAATAAGTTCCCCTAAGCGTTTACTTGGTAGATAGTCCATTTAAAACTGTCAATTTAACTGCCAAGTTATGTCCTATTGCCTTAGCATCTGAATAACAAATATTTAGAAGAAAGGTGGAATGAGATAATTAGGTATCGTATTTTCTGGTTTTATATGGAATAAATTATTGTACACTATTACTACTTAGGAACAACATGAAAACAAAAAAAAAAATTAGATTAATTAAAATGCACAATGGGCAATTCTGTCGCTATATGCACAATCACGTTTACAGCATATTTACAGCGTCGCAGGAGATTTCATAGAACCCAAATTAATTGTACCCTCAAATATTTCTATATAATTATAATAATAATAATTCATTTATTTATTTCAGGCAACACAATGCTTACATAGATGTTAAAATAAACAAAGGGCCCATAGATAAATACCTTAAAACTAACATATATAATATAAAATATAACTTATAAACTAAGGCACACGTAGAGTCGGCGACGTGTAGCGCAGCTCATTAGGGAGTCGTCCTCGAAAACGTCGAAAAACAACTCCTTCCGGCCAGAACTCCTCCTTCATGAAAGTCGGCAGATGATGGGTTGGTACTCTCACCACAAAAGAAGAAAAGTTTACTTTGTGGCGAGACTCCAATCGCTCGACTCTCAGCTTCCAGGTGGTCTTCTTCCTGACATAGTCTACGACCTCCTCCACCTTCGTAGACCAGTGCAACCGGGACAAGTACAGCTGCGTCATCCGAACTTCAGGACGCAGTTGGTTGTTCTCCGTCTGTGCGGTTCCGCAGTGGTTGCGGATGATGGGCTTCTTTTTTCTCCTCTCCACCTTGGTGAAGCCCTCATCGTCGCACTTCTTCTCCTCCCAATAAAAACGGGGAGGCTCCTTCTTACTAGCAGGCCGCTGAGATGGTGGTGGTGGGTGGGCGGCGGCAGCAGCAGCATAAGCACGCGGTTGGCTCGCTGTTGCAACGCGTCCAGCTGTACCGAGTCGATCGCGGGGCTGCGGGCGGTGGCGGCGGGGCACAATGTATCGCACGTAGCGGTCGCTGACACCGGCGACACAAAACTGATGATAGATGAATTTTGCGCTCCGCGGCGTCGAGTGTTGACGTTGGAAGCCTCGGTTACGGGTGACCTACATACCGAATTACTATTATTTTTCAATAAAGATAATTCGGTACGCAACTCTCCTATAGTCGATTCCGATACTTCCAACCTACACTGAACTTCGGCCAGGCTGGTTTTCAGGAACGTGATGTCCTTTAGCAGCCTGGTGACGTCGACGTGGTCGAATGTCACGGGAGGCAGCTTATGCAGCTGTTTCGCCACGAAAGCTGGCACGTCGTCTGGATCGGTCTCCTTCAATAAGGTGATGACGTCCTGGACACTCCTCTCTCCCCCATCCCTCCTGCGGGACGGCATCTGCGCGGTCTTGCCGAGCGTGTCGAAGAGCAGCTTCTTACCACTGCAAATCTCGTCTTCAGAAAAACTTGACTTGCAGATCTGCATGATGCTGACCTCGTCCATCGTGTCTATGGCATGTTGGACAAATGCCAAAAACTCGTTAGCTATGAGTTTATCAGAACCCATAGCCATCACGTGCAGCAGCTATATGCCGCGCGAATTGCGAATTTAATATTCGTATCTGTGCAATGTCACGACTATTTCCGAGCACGCATCGCATTATGAAAAAAGAATTATGAAAAAAGATTGTAAATATTAAAAAAATATGAATGATATAATTTAAATTTGTTTTATATTTCGCTAACCGTCAACCTTTAGTTTTCCTACATGCTAGAGGACCCTCAAGCTTCCGTATTATGTACCTACGCATATTATATGCAGGTATAAATACTATGTATTGGATCATCAACAGCTCATTGTCCCCACCAAGGAGCCTACCCCACATTAGGGGTGATTAGGCCTCAGCCAACCACGCTGGCCAAGTGGGAGTTGGTCGACTTTTCGATTGGTCGGTCACACACAGCCTGAGAATTTCTTCATAGGTATGAGCTGGTTTCCTCACGATGTTTTCCTTCGCAGTAAAAGCGTATATTAAACGTACTTAATCAAAATTTGAAAACACATTGGTCCGTGGCGGTGTTCGAACCGGTGCCTCCCGGATGATAACTATTATCTATGTGTTAGAGCACCTTAAAAAGTATTAAAACCTTAATTCGTGTTTTTACTTTGCCTTATTATTAGTGTTAATATACCTTCAAATAATATCTTCGGACTGGTGATGATTTTATGCAAACACCAGCTAATTAACTCTTTACAGTAAACCCTGCAGTTAACATAACTCGCTTATTTCTGACTTAAATTTTAATCAAGCTAATATTACTGACGGAATGGTTTGATGAATTTAATTAAAGCATCTCGTTTTGTGAAAACTTAAAAATTACAGATCAGAGTTCAATGTGTTTTTAACAACATACATCAGTCTACAATTTTGAGGTCGTTTTGAGTCTTGCCAACAATAAACAAATCATTAATGTGAATTACATTCCGTGAGAAAGTTACTTATTGCATTTTAATGATGATAAAATATGGTCAGTGCATAGTAAGAAAATAACATAACAGAAATAACTTAGGCATGTTATTTTTTATACCTACAAGGTTTACATACATATATAATTACGCTCACAACCCCAAAAAGACCCCTTTTCAGCAGAGCAGAGTTCTAGGCAACATTCGATCGCACACAAAGTCACATCCAGCAGCACGGGCCACACAGCACTCCCAAAACAGTGACGTCACCTACAAAAAACTAGGCATGGATTTGATTGCTACTTTTTGTTAATTTTCATTTAATGAAATTATGAATTTTTGTCATATGATTTCACATGTGAATTTTCATTTTCAATTTTCATAATTACATATGAATTCAAAATTTGAAAACACATTAGTACGTGGCGGGGATCGAACCAGTGCCTCTCGGGTGGGAGACGACATTATATTATGATTTATATTCTGAGGTGGCAAACAAGCTTGCGGCCCACCTGATGTTAAGAGGTTACCGTCACCTATAGAAACTTACAATAGTAAGGGTAAATCACTTAACACGGCAAGTGCGTTGCCATCCTGGGTACTAAAATGATTAGCCTTCCATGCCCAGTATTATATAGATGTCACAGGCGGATAGTAAAACACGCCGTTTTACAAAACGACGCGGCGGATTGTAGTGTGTGAGAATTGTTAACCAAATAAAACCATTTGTTGATAAATCCGTAGTAGAAGGTTAATTTTTTATGACTAAGCGGAGTGGAATTCTTGTCGCTCGTCAGTAAAACGGCTTGTTTTACTATCCGCCTGCAACATAGATATAAAGATTAAATAGCTCAAATGAGGTTTACATCAATTTATGAGATGTTCAAAAATGGGTTTGTATACCAGCAGACATTCCGTTCCGTTTTTTTTTGGATCTTTGTTTTATCACATTTTGTAATTTGTTAGTGATAATATAGCCAGTCCGTCGGTAGTTGAAAACCGGGTGAAGCTCGCTATCATCTTCATCCTTATCATCACTTACCATCGGAAGAGGTGAAGGCCAAGTCAAATTTAAAAAAATCGGGAGTGGTCTCCCCTTCACTTTCTCGTATACCGGAAACGACTCAAAGGTTGATAGAAACCTTATATTTTGATGTCATACATGTGTGTTAAATTTTGGTCACCCATCCAAATACCGACCGCGCACTTGGTTGCTTAACTTTCGTGATCAACGTCTCAAAATTTGATAGAAACCTTATATTTTGATATCATATACGTAGGCTAAATTTGGTTACAATAAGTTAAAGCATGCTCGAGTTATCGTGCTAACGCACAGACACACACACAGACATAATTCCAAAAAAAAAAATGGTCTCAGGGAGGTCCAAAATGTGAAAATCCGTCAAAATCTCGAGGTCAATTTTTTTGACGATTACAAGACTTCCTCTATACTACGTTACATTACAAGAAAGTAAAAATATCTATCGCGTAAATATTTTTAATACTAGAAAAAATACACTGAAAAACTCAACCTGCCTCGGGCGGGAATCGAACCCAGCATGTTCCGCAATCCGGGCGGCTGCGTGGGTTCGATTCCCGCCTGGCCTGAGGCAGGTTGATTTTTTCAGAGTATTTTACTAGTATCTTATTATTTATTGTAAGTAAAGCTACCATGTCAAATAAAAATAAAAAATCTTACTATTTATTGTTACTTAGTCCCAGTAAATGGATCACAAGAACTGCGTCTCATGTATTATATGTAATACTGATAAACAAACAACTTTGTATAGTGACCATTAAGAATGCCAACCACGGCACAGTTCCGGAGATATACCCTTGATAGTACCTAGATGTAAACAAAGATGAAATACGATAACTCAAGTTGAGAACCTTATCGGCAAACTATGATTGAGCGTTAGAATAAGGTCTGAGGGCTGTACGCCTTACATAACAATCATAGTGTGTCTCGGCATAACTATGCCATTGTTAGGTTACATTAAACACAATTTATAAACAACAGTTACAATGTTTGGAAATTTTTACGAAACGAAACGTTTAAAAACAGAAAAATAAAATAAAACCTGAAACTAGAAAAGAAAATAATGTTAATAATAGGGGTTAAAGTATGAAATTGCCTCATTATTCATTAGTGTATAATTCCTTTAATACAATAGCTATGTCCATTATTCTTTTTCTATTTTAAACTTCATTGCAAGGACATATATTTATATATAAAATTTTATTCTTATTTTTATTTTTTTCACTAGAAATACATCTTCAAAAAACAGCTCGTCCTAATAGGTGCCCGTCTCCGTTATAAAAATATGAATATTTTTTTACAGGTATAAATTTTCAATTTTTTTCTCTAAGTATCCTATAGCTTAATGATGTCTAAACATATCCACAAAATTACACAAAATTTAAATTTGTGGTTCCTTAAAAAAATGCAAATATGTTTCGTTTAATTTTCGTTAAATTCTCTATACAAAACGGCAATTTCATACTTAAACCCCTATTATTAATGTTGGTTTCGAAGTTGTTGTTGATTTACTATCCTCCAAGTGTGTTGAAAACTGTCGTATAACATACTCGGCTGAGATACACACTCACCTACGGCTCACACACCCGTATTCATAAACATTACTATGAGATCACTCGACACTTGGATAAGAAACGAACCAATCACAGAGCTCTTCAACGCAATGGCCTTGAATAGAGCTCTGTGATTGGTTCGTTTCTTATCCAAGATTCGAGAGATCTCATAGTAATGTTTGTGAATACGGGTGACAGTCTCGTATGTATGAGAAGCCTAGATAACTTATATCGCAATTTACTATGACAATAATAATTGTATTTTAATTCATATAATATATATTTACCAACGTTAGCATGAATATGCGACCTGTTGTACTCAAACAGCCTGTATATATTTTAATACCTATTTTCTGATTATAAGAAACTTAATAGGATTAGCGCAAAAATAAATGAGTAAAAAATACTCTAACCTCAGACCAAACGTTTCAACTATGTCTCCTGTCCACGCCCATATACTTTTTTCTACGTTTCTATGTCGCTGAATAGTCCACGAATTATATAAACATTTTTATAGCCAGCTATTTTAAATATGTAATAGTTTTACACTTAGGTAAACCGTCACGGTGACTTAGAGATCACCCACTGCGATTAGAGGTCACGAGTTTAAACTTGGCCGGTTTTTATTATGATGACTCTATTTTACTCTGTGGTAGTAAGTAATATCGTAGGCTGATCATATTTAGATAATAACATAACTCGTGCATACTTTAATTGCGTACACCTATTTGTATTTTTACGTCTTTATTCGTAAAAGCAGTTTTATTTAATACCCGTCACACGTTGTTGTAGTTAATTTGCAAAAAAAAAAACTGCTTATCAAGAAAAAAAAATCCATTAAAAGCGGGTCAGTTGTTTCCGAGATCATTAGTAAAATAAAGAAATTAGCCAAAGTACTAGTATAGTATTATATTATCTGTGGCCAAAGTAAGCAAAGAAAATACTCGAGCTGCACTAAATTTGTCACTAAATAATGACAATTGAACGAATTTCATTTCTGAACGACGACGGGATGAACATCAAATATTATATAGTCATTGATCAAATGTTTAACAGGTTGTTTTTTATTATTTTCTTCGAAATTTTTCCATATTTTTTCACCATTAAAACTTATCTGGACTTCTACAAACATTTTAAAACCAAAATTAGTCTAATCGGTCCAGCCGTTCTGGAGTTTTAGCCAGGTTAACGAACAGCAATTCATTTTTATAAAGGTAATGAGAAATGCTCGCGCCAGTCTTAAAGAGCGACCAGTCAGCTTTTAATAATTTTTATCCATAAAATGCACTCTAAATTTTGCAACTTCTTGCAACTTTTCATCACTTTACCAGCAATTATTTAAACTAAAGTACTGCACAAAGTTAGCAGAGGCATGCGCGTGGGCACTTCGCACGCATGAGCCGCGCACATAACAATGTCACGGCGGAAGTCTCTTGACACCTACATGCGCATGCGCACCCAGTTGGAAGATTCATTACAGTGTCAGATTAAGGGCCGGTTTGATCAAGCTGTTATAATGATTTATCTAAGAGCAAATGGCGGAAGTCTGTGCTGGGCTTGGCCACTATCACACCATCTTACCAAACTCTGTCGCCTTATCAATGATATAGCATTGTTGTATTACAAAAAGTAGTAATTATACCTACTTATATTATAATAAGATGGCTTCAATTTCAATATAAAAAGAAAAATGATCTATGTAGTTGACAAACCCAGTCACGTATTCACAATTCAAATAAGATTTTTAGGGCTTAGTTTGCTCCTCAAGGTACTTTTAGGAAAGAAGAAATAAATTGTTATCTAGATAATTTTAACTTGATCATATTTCTTCTTCACATTTAGTGGGGTCTAAAAGCAAATCGGCGGTCGTCGGATTTGCTTATAATCACCACTCAATTTGTAGCTCTACCAATTTTGTTTTATACATCTAGATAACAAACAATCTGACGGCCCACGCTCATGATCAGTAAGTGGATATCATCGCCTATAAACACCTGCAATAACAATGGTAAAATCACTGTGTATTGCAGGTGCGTTGTCATCCTGAGGCCTAACATGAAATGCCTTCCATGCCCAGTTATTACACTGGCTGCCTTTCTCTTCAATCCGAAACACAGCAAACTTTACTGATGATTTTGTTCTAGTCCATGAAACTATTTACAGTACAATTTTTGCCGGATTTATTCAACCTGCAGGTAGCATAGAAATGGAATATAGAATCTAGTTAAGACTTTGCACACTGCTGAATATACACACAATATTTAAAGTTGTATTTCAATGGTTCTTTTTTCGTATCTGCAATATTGCAGGTTGGCGTAAAGAATCAGCAAAATTAAAAAGAATTTCAAGCAGCGCAAACGTGGAAAATCGAAACGTGTCGCTGAAAATACAGAGGGAAGTATAGTTTGTTTTAGGTGTTGTTTCTAGCTGTTTCTATTATTGGAAAAAATAAATGAAAAATTATTTTTAGTTCAAAAGAAATGTTTACACTTTTTTTTACAGTGAGTGATAAAATGGAGTCATTTGCTTGACCATTTTATAAAAAAAAACGCCCAACTCATGTTTAGTTTAATATTGTTTTTCCATCAGAGCTGTGCGAGGCTAAACGGCGCAAGGACTTGCAAAGCTACTTACATTAAGATTTTTTACCTCCAGTAGGAACAATCAAACTGAATTGATAATTTGTTCCTCTACAGGGACAATTTCCAAATGTAGTGAGTGGATTAAAAAATAAAAATTCCGTTGTAATATAATAGTCAATTTATTTCTAGTTCACTTTAATTTGACGAAACGTTAATGTTTTACCAAAATATTTAAAAAGTTAAAATTACGTTTTACAATAATAACAATCTTAATGAAATTTGGAATAAGTTTAACAGTAATAATTTTAATAGAATTCACGCATTACTTTATTTTCCTTGCCTCGCCAAACGCAGCTATGCTATTGGTCGTTTGTTTTTCTGATACACCTTCTGTACCTCTGTGAAGAAGCAGCAACTGGAGTCCAGTACCTTTTTTAAAAGTAAAAACGTGACTATTGTGTAGCATTATTTTTCGTTCACACTATTCCCTCATTCCCGCCTTCATTAAGCGAACAGCTAAGGAACTCTTTGCCGAGGTCTGTTTTCCCGGATCAGTACAATCTGGGCATCTTTAAGGCCAGGGTGAACAAGTGCCTTCTAGGCGAGGGTTTACCACCCGGCCTCATCATCGCTTTCCATCAGCAATTGTAGTCAAACGCTCGAACTATTTTCCATTAAAAAAAAACACTGCTTAGCGCTAATCTATCTCAAGCTATTTAATAATCCTATCATGTTTACTATATACTATTCTTAATTAATGGCGTCGCGTCGCATTAAGCGTACGCATTTTGCCAATGTCAAGTGAAAATGTAACTAAAGTAATAAAAATTGTTCGGTACCTCAATCAAAGGTTAAAAATGGAGACTCTCAACACGTGTTTTTACAACAAGAACTCGCAAGTGACAATAAATAAATAAATGTAATGACATAGTTTACTGAACTATTTATACCGACAATGTATTATTAATAATCTATTTAGTGCGAAGTACGCGCCATATACTAATTCAAATCGTCATCTGTGGGTTGCGATGGCACGGATCTACTACCTACGTGCAAGTACATTACAATAATTATAACAATGTTATAATGTATTGTCGGGTGCGCAAGTGAACATCGCAAACAGAGAGAAGGCACATCGCATCGGACTTAGATCATATTACTTATATGATCTGACGACTACTTATACGAGTTCTACTAACGTCCTTCGTACTTTAAACTAGAAACCTCAAACCCATTCGTTTATGACTTTTTATATGTAAAGTTTGACAGACAATCGAAAAATCTCTATCTTAGAATCTTAGCTATATTAGATACTGACTGGTAGTTCCAGAGTTATCAAGAATCAATTGAAATTTATACCAAATTAAAATGAAAAACATGGAAAAAATCTTGTCATGGATTGGACTTGTACCCGCGACCTTCCAATCAATCCGGGCGACTGCTCTTCCAACTGAGCTACACAGAACTGTCGACCACGACGAAATTATCCATGTATTTCGTTTTTGATTTCACTGTCTAACTAAATTATACTTCTTCGCTTGGTCCACGTTAAGTTGGATAGATCTTAATAGGTATTAAATAGATTTTTTTACAAATATGCGTCCCTCGCCGAGTTAAATCCCTAAGGCATTAAAAGTTTGTGGTTGGTTTGATAAAATCACCTATCACCAGGGCCGTCATAAGCATATTCGGCACCGGGGTGCAAAAGCCCAGCCTGCACCACCACAATCTCGTCGTAAAAAACCGCTACATTTTTTTGTGTTTCATTTATTTATTGTTATTTAAACCATCTAATACAAAAATATAATTCATTTTTGTCAATTAAAAGGCTCGAAAAATTTACTACTGGAATATTTTTTCATGTAGTTACATATATCTATAAAGTAGGTATACTTTTTTGTTACTAGTTTATATTATTATACATCAAACTCATTTTTCGGGCTTTTGCTTTGGCAAAGTTTTTATTTATGTCGTCAATGTGGACATCAACTTCAGACTCTATACTTTCAGACTATCACCATTTTATTAAAATCTGTCGCCTAATTATTATTGTTACTATACCAAATAACAATAATCAAGCTTTTAAAGTACCTATTGTAAAAAATACATAGTCACTTATAAAATTTATATATCTTTCTCATATACCTATGATAATTAGACAAAAGTGGGAGTGTTATTCAATCTACATGTTTGCAAATTAGCACGTATACCCAGTGGGTGGTTAGCACGCAATAGTTGAGATGTTACTTCAGTTAATTTTGATTTAGTTATGAAATCTGGCATTTTACATTTCATTTAGTCGTCTATTAATCGCCAAAAATTGCAGATGCTTTTATTGAATCATATTTTGTAACACATATTGCACATAAATTTTATTTTCACCACTTCTCTACTTATATGTATAAACTTTAATTACTTATGCTAAATATTTGTCCTTGCGCGCAATATGCTAAAAAGGGGATATAAGGTTTTATGTTCACGCATAATATAGATTGTGTTTGATGTTTCATTTGATGAGAAAGCAGGACAACTAAATTACAATCAACTCAGTAGAACATTTCTACCTAAGCTTCATAAACCGTTCAAAACGATAATTTGAATGTTGCTCTAAAACATTCCGGTAGAAGTGAAGTAATAAAACCAAATGACCACGCCATTATAATTAATTAGCTAGGTTTAGTACAGTTGATAGTGCTTCGGAAATTGCTGTTCTAAGATGCTTCTGAACGCATAAGGGCAGGTACATACCTAAGTTAGAGTAATGGCTCAATTTCCTCCGGGATTGACTGCGAGCTGAATTAATTTACTTGGTTCAAACTCTGAATGTCATATATAAATTATGAGTTAGTAGTGATATAAATCTAGTCATAGCTGGAGAGGTAGCGGTTTTTAAGACAGTAAAGTTTATTAATTTACGTACATTTATGAATGGAATGAATTAATAAATAAATTCAAAAGCTATCGAAAAGTTATATTATTGTCATAATTATTTTGCCTACACTGCTCTCAGTTTGATTAGAAATATGCAATATGTCACATATTAATAAACTAGATTGTCTATGTCTGAGAGATAAATTGGAAGTGCGCGTCAAAGAGAAAAGTGCATGAGTTACATGAAGGTTCCATGTGAAAAGTGAAAAATCATGGCAGTGGGCCTACCAAAGTGACCAATCGATTGCATCGAACGTTTGTCGAAAAGAATAAAATGCATGAAACCGATACATATATTACGAGAAAGCTCCATAATGATCCAATGTCAAATGTATGATGAGTAGTAATAAATTCTTTTGGCTCTCATTCAATAGAAGCATAGAAACGTTGTATCGTTTGCCACTGGTGGTTTCTAAGCCCTGTTCTTAATTATCACACGTACAATACGTCACACCGCTGCATTAATTAAACGTAACTTACATCCCGTAGATGGCATTACGCGAGTAAGCCTGAATCAGTATTCGGTTTTGAAACATGTTTACCTTCCACGATGAGCTATTTACCTTATTTGCATAAATACCTCGTGCATGCAGCACCGTAGGTCCACAAAAGGCTTAAGGTATCATTTCGTTACTACGGACAGTGCAGCAGACAGTTGATTTTTCGTAGTTTTCCGCTTTTCGTTTTTGTCAGCCGAGAGATGCCCACTGTTGGACATCTCTTGCTACTGGTAGCTTCCCATAATCTTTTCCACAATATCGGTTCACCTTGTATGTGGCTTACCATCGCTGAGTCTCCCGGTACGCGGCTGCAAATCGAAGACTTTTCCGCCCCAACGGCGGTCACTGTCAGTCCTAATCGCAATGTGCCCTAGCCACTGCTACTTAAGGCTTGCAATGTCCGTGACTTTATTTCTGCGGATCTCATTATTTCTGATTTAGTCGCAGAGAAACTTGGAGCTTAGCCCTCTCCAATGTACTTTGAGTGCCATTAATATTTGCCTTATAAGACCCATTGTACACTAATTTACAAGAATACTTTCGTTTCGTATTAAAAACACTATAAGTACAACACAAAAGTCTGTCCAAAATTGGCTACTCTCCCATTTATGCTATTCATGTAAGACTGTTGGTTACAGGTATTTTGTTATGGTAATAACCTATGGTATGAGTGAGCCTTATCAAGTAACATGACTGCCTACATCACAGATATAGTTGATTTAATAAGAATAGAAATCATTCATTTTGGATTCGCGTCCATATAGTGTTAGACTAGCAATTGCCCGCGGTTTCGCTCGCATTTTTATGCATTTTCTCAAAAAGTTTTCTTCTGCCACGTTCATCGTGAACAATAATATCTTTTTGAATTATATAATTTTGTATACAAAATTGATTGGTTGTGTAGTAAGTATATTTGTGAAAGTAACAAACTCACATTCGCATTTTTAATGAAAAAAGATATGTATCTTCAAAAAGATAAGATTTTACTTTCACTGATTGAGGTTTAAATTTATTCCAACACTGGACTCTGTGGTTGTAGTCTTGAATTGTATCTATGGATGTTATCCGTTCATCTCAGCAAACCTATTATCCTGTTTGCAGTATGTGAAGAGGACAGCCTTTGTTATACCAATATTATTATAAGAAGCTATACACTGATTATACGCTGTACACTATTCTATTCTATTCAATTATCAAATTAAATTGACTAATATTTCCAAGTTTATATTTCATAAATTACCCATCAAATACTTATATAAGACTTAATATTAAGTCACGACCATATTTTGTACTATCTTTGATGTTAAAAAACACAAAACAGTGTCGCAGGAGACCCCCCTACGACGTGGTAAATTAAAGCAACCTCGAACACAACGAACACATCGCCAGTAAACGAAAACAAAGTAAATTTTTCATTACAAATCGAATGAAAACGACATGAAAAAAATATGTTTTTGCGTAGTAATGGAATGACACCTTTACTCAAGCTCAAGCGCAGATGACATAACGTCAATTTAAAATAGATATGACGGACAGTCGCGTGTTGCCACAATCAACCCACGGTTCTCTATACAACGTTTTAATATAAATCTTATAAGTATTGCGCCAATTTTAAACTGACAGCCTACACAACAAATAGCAAAGCATAATTAATTAATGAAATTCATACTCAGCTGGTACATTTTATGGTCAAACTTCTGTGAGCGTTAGTTTAACTTGAAGCACAAGAAGAGAAGGATCTTCACCTGACGGCAAGCAGTCGATGCAGCAGTATTTTGACTGACTACTGCTTTTTGCCGCTGATGGCATTTTCTGCTTCACCGGGTTTTTAAGAAGGCGAAAACCTTAGAGGGTTCTCAAGCCTGTAAGTCCGCCGATTCCGTCGGATTACTGGGCGACCGAGCATCGCCTCCATGGGGATTCTCTCGCTCAGCTAGCGTCACTAGGGCGTCCGAATCGGAAGGAAACGCAGGAGGTAGAATGCTTCCGTAGGCACGGTAACCTGATGGAAGAGGAAGAACTGCCTACCTGATACCCACCAAAGAGGGTGGGTATCAGGTAGGCAGAAAACTTATATTATATGACGAATGACGATGTTCACCGTAGTTGCACCGCGACATAACATTACGCGCTGCTACATTGGCGAACGGTGTTGACTAAGCAATTATTAGTCACTTAAATAGTTTGTAATTAGGTGTAAGCGCTCTCTTCCATCTTATACTTAAACCAGTACTTGTGTTATAACAATACACAATCTTCACGATCTTGAGTTTCACTTATCCACGTCGACCTACCTAACATGCAACACACCTCAAACTAATGCCAAAACCTCTAGCAGTATTGTCGATATCCAGACAGGAAATGAAGCTCACTAAAAACCGCATTCGCAAGTCGACTCCGCCACGCGAGGAACTACGAATATGTAGATTTTTTCTTCTACAGGTGGACACTCAAGAAAGGATTTCTAACCAATTAGTATCTAAGGGTTTCGAGTCGGAAGGGAGCGGTGCGCCTGAGGGTTTACTGGCTCGTCTCTTGGCTCAGGCGCGTCATGGAGGGATGAGTATGTAGGTAGATTTCTTTGCGATTTCGTCTGTGGTAGGCCTTTTCCGGCACCTATCTCGATCCGATATCCCGAGTGAACCTGGGATGTCCTATCTATAACAAAGGGTTTTGATCCACAAGCGACAGGGATCCGGGGATTGAAAATCATACCAAATTTTGACAGAGAAGGGACTCGAACCCGTGACCGACTGCTCTAATAAATAAATAAATAAATGATATTCTCACCTTCTCCACGCTTCAATCATGCCTATACAGTGTTTTTTTTTTAACTGGGACAGTATGGGTAAATCCAAAACCATAGAAGACACAGGGAAACGGCCTTAGAAAACATTCATTCTTTTTTAGTGAAAATAAAATTGACTAAGTATTTTTTTTTGGTCAAGCGTGAGTTGTCCATAGATATGAGTCATTTTGAAAAAAAAATGTTTGATGCGGACTCAGTTTCATATAGGGAATATTTCATTGTATTGAAAGAAAAAAATCTGAGCAGCAGAAGTTAGTCAAATTTAATAAAATGTTTCTCATACAACGGTTAGTTCAAAGTAGAGATAAACTACGATAACATGGCGCGTCCCTCCAAAATTAACAACTGTTAAAAATGGTAATTTTAATTAATAATATAATTATTAATATAATATATTATTATAGTAACACTATAAATGTTTAAACTGTTAAAAAAAATACTTACAAAATGTGTCTACACACATTTAAACAGTAATTTTGGAGGAGCGCGCCATGTTATCGTAGTTTATCTCCACCCATCTACTGCATCACAGTCGATACTTACACGTACAAAAAGCATTCCATATTCAAAAATGAGATTTTATTTGCACTGTTGAATTGGAACTGGACCTCAATGGACTTTTAATAAACAAATGAATAAAAAATTCAAATTTCGAACGAATTTTAAAATAATAATTATACTTTTCGTTCATCATTAATTAGTTTCTATATTAAAAAGTTATTTTTCATTTTTAGTCCCATTTAATATGAAAGCGTGTTTTTAGTTGTTTATTAAATATTATTTTTTTAATCAGTTCACTAGTTTCACTATGAAAATAGGTGATAAAAAATATCGAACAAAAAGAGGTTTGCCAAATCTCAATATACGTAGTTGGACTATTAGGGGAAAAAATCACTAGCTTATTGAAGTAATCGATCGTACTCGTACTACCTATTTTGGTTGAAGGTCCGGGTGAAACTCGCGCCCATCTTCGTCCAATTATCACATAATATAAGGTAAAATAAAGGTCAATATCCCCCATCAGAAGTTTAAAAATATATTGCAGGTTAGTTATCAAAACGCATAATGACTAATATTTAAGCCTATCGCAGTACAAGTGAAGTTCTTTGAGAAAAAATCCTTGTTCATTATAAAATACTTTAAAAGACTTCACTAAGCGTACACGACTATAAACTAAGATTTAGATAATACGGCTTATTAGCATCGATAAACTTTATGACATTGTAGAAACTCGAGTTCAGGGCCTTATGGAACAGCTAGAAGTAAGGTAATAATTAAAAGCGATACAATACCGCTTATCCCACTTCAAGACTTGTTCATATAGTGTTGGCGTAGTCTCCACGCTGTTACAATCTCTACAAGCAACTCACGGCTTAATGATCTTAATACGTTCGTCTAATATAGTTCTGCAGCATGACTTTGGTTACCTATATGTGGCAAGTGACGTCTACTCCGGTCGTTTTGATGAATCTCTATCGCCTAAACTTAGCCTAGGTACTTTTTGTGTAAAAGTGGAAAACTGGCAGATGGTCCACCTGTCGGACAACAATCGGACATCTCCAACACCAGAGGAATCGCAAATGCGTTGCCGACCTTTAGGGAAAGAATACCTTTTTTTGAAGATTTGGAAGTCGCAATTTTTTGCCGCAAGCCACATAAAAATTGCGCGAAAAACGCACGTTTGTGGACATACAGGAATCAATACTATGGTGGATTTGCCAACCCATATTTTAATGCAAACTTTACGATGAAAATTATTAACAAAAGACAGAATTTGCATAACCCTGAATTAAAAACAAAATGAAAAAGACTTCATAATAACAGCGTTCTCATTATTCTTTCATAAAATCTAAAGTACTCCTAATTTTTAATGTTTTAAAAAAATACTTCTACTCTGTTTCAATAGGAATCAACCCCTTGGGGTAACTTGCTCGACTTTCCGACGCGAACTCTTTTAACTTTCATTCGAAAGTTCATTGTTTGCGGTTGTCGATATAAATTTATCGAGAAAGAATCGATTATCCCAATTTAGATTGGTTCCAGAGAGGGCTCTTTTGAGTTCGTTTATAAATAATTCTTCAGGTGGAATTGTGGTCGAAGTCCTCGTTTACTTTGCAATGTAATAAAGATGTTTTAAATGGCGATGACAGTGTTTTTTAAAGGCCAAATAACTTACTTCATGTCGCAGATCCGATCTGACCATATTCCACTGAATGATTGTACATAGATAATTATCTACAGTTTATAGAATAGGTTATAATTATGTGGAATAAAATTCTTCATGCTCGATGGCGCTACGGTCGTGCCTTACGTAACGATCTCGATAGTTAAGCTATCAATTGAGCAGTCGCTACTCGGATGGGTGGCCAAAAATATTTTAACTTCGTTTTTCTCCGTGCTTCGGAAGCCCCGTTATGCTGGTGATCGAATCTGCTGCTGTCAAAAGATGGCAGTCGAAAGAAAACATATACCTAGCAGTATTTTCGATGTCAAGACATACTGCAGCCATCTCAAAATCGGGACTGGTCTCCCCTTGACTTTCTCGTATACCGGGAACGACTCAAAAGTTGATAGAAACCTTATATTTTTATGTCATACATGCATGTTAAATTTTCGGTCACCCATCCGAGTACCGACCGCGCACTTGGTTGCTTAACTTTCGTGATTGACGACTCAAAAGCATAATAACTTAAAGCATACTCGAGTTATCGTGCTAAAGCACAGACACACACAGACATAATTCCAAAAACGGTAGGTATTTTTGGAGTCAAGGAGGTCCAAAACGTGTAAATCCGTCTAAATCTCGAGGTCGAATTTTTTGACGATTACAACTTCCTCTTTACTACGTATACGAGATAGTAAAAATTGGAGCATGGCAGAAGAAAGAAGAACAGACCTTATTAAACTAACTCTGCGTTGTGTATACAACATGTAAACTAAATAACCAACACCCTGAATACAGGTGGTTTGGGATCGGCTTCAGAGTTGATTTCAATATTTTGTTTTGAAAAAAAAACGATTTTTTTTAAAAAAAAACAAAACAAAAAGTACCCAGAAAAAGTTGTACAATATTTTCTGGGTACTTTTTGTTTTTTTTTTTCCAAAAAAAATCGGTTTTTTTAGAAAAAAAAATATTGAAATCAACTCGGAAGCCGATCCCAAGCCACCTGTATTCAGGGTGTTGGTTATTTAGTTTACATGTTGTATATGGACATATTATATTTAAGCTATTTAACCTCATTGCAAAACTTAATGCCACGCCCAATTTGCGGCATATAATTCTAAATTGGTATTCAACTTGCATCAACGGCCCACTCGAAATGAAGTTCACAAAATAGCATGTAATCAGCTCAGTAATTCCTGAAACTGATTACATGGTCAAACGGCGTATGTATTTGAGCACATTTCAATTCTACGAACACGATTCAATACCTATGTCACGTTTGGCGATTACAGATGATAATGTTGGCGTTTCATTAGTTCTAGACAATGAACGCATTATAAACACTGAAGCTAGAAGATAATACGAAATAGGAACATTCTTATAATATTACTAGCTGACCCGGCAAACGTTATTTTGCCTTACAAAAATGATAAAATTACTAAAATGGCTATAAAAAAATGGGGGTTGGTGATAAAAAAGTAAAAATTTAGGGTTGTATGTATTTTTTAATGCCACATAATAAAAAAATAAAAACAAAAAATTTCGTCCAAGAATTAAAAAAAAAATTTAGCGATGGATTACCCTTAACATTTAGGGGGATAAAAAATAGATGTTGTCCGATTCTCAGACCTACCTAATATGCACACAAAATTTCATGAGAATCGGGAAAGCCGTTTCGGAGGAGTTTAACCACAAACACCGCGACACGAGAATTTTATATATTAGAAGATATCTATGGTTACATGACTAAATAACACATAATAACACAACTTAATAAAAAGATGTGATGCGTGTACTTATGTACGCGCGTGAGAACACACTTTTGCACAGCAAAGAATATTTTATTTGATTTTTTACTTTCTCGTATAGGGGAAGTACGTACAAAATGACATACATGGACAAAATGACACAGTGCGTTTTTTTCAAAACTGGTGGGCAGGAACAAGGTGTTTGATAGCGTATAACGTAACGTCGGCCATTATTTCCAACCTGCCAAATTCTCCACTCTCTTGGCTCAGTTGGGCCGGAGTCGCCAGCACAAACGTGTTTTCATCAAGTCAAAACTTTTTTTTCTCCTGAACTTCTTCGGGTTTTGGGTAAGTTTTACGTTATTTTCTTTCAATATTGTAACTTTAAGTAATGCGTTGTATCCTTAAGTTGCGATGTAGGTAAAAAAAATATTTGATAATAGTGTTTACAGTTAGTTTTGAACTCTGGATTCATCTTACATATAGTTGGACAAAATGACATACATGATCTCCGGACAAAACGACATATGTATGTCATTTTGTCCGTATTGGTTTAAGAAGTTATTCATTTTTGTTAACAGGTAATGTGCCGAGGAAGTACCAAAGAAAATCTCAGCATCAAACCTGGAGTCATGATTCAATGCAAAAAGCAATTGAAGCAATCCAATAAAACAAGATGGGATGGCTGTTGGCATCAAAAACTTTCGGTGTGCCTCAGGCTACACTTAGGAGACATGCATTATAAAAAACAAAACTTTACATCCCAACACCAAAGGTCTAGGTAGATATTGACTATTCAGACGTAGAAGATTTTCCGGTTGATACCCAAGATGACGGCGATGATGACTGCACTTGCATTTATTGTAATGATGTTTTTTCGCGTACAAAAAGTGGAGAGGACTGGTTAAATGCATGATATGTGGTCTCATGCATCATGTGCTGATGTTCCTTGGAAGATCAAAAAAATATTTGGGAACTTGACTTTTTTCCATTAAGCTTGACTTTTTTTAGTATGTCATTTTGTCCTTATTTAATATGTCGTTTTACCCGTACCATATGGACAAAATGGATTTTCTACTTTTTGTTGATTGAGCTCTAGATCTCCTTTATTATGGGTCCTATTCATTTTTAAGTTTGAATTACTGTAAGACAAATGACCAAAGATGATTATTAAAATAAAAGACTGATTGTAATGACTTTAATTTAAAATATATAATGTTTTAAAAAAATACTATGTCATTTTGTACGTACTTCCCCTACGTAGTATAGAGGAAGTCTTGTAATCGTCAAAAAAGTCGACCTCGAGATTTTGACGGAATTACACGTTTTGGACCTCCCTGAGTACAAATTTTTTTTTCTTAATTATGTCTGTGTGTGTGTCTGTGCGTTAGCACGATAACTCGAGTATGCTTTAACTTATTGCAACCAAATTTAACATGCATGTATGACATCAAAATATAAGATTTCTATCAACTTTTGAGTCGTTTCCGGTATACGAGAAAGTCAAGGGGAGACCACTCCCGATTTTTTTATTATTATTATTTTTGATATTAAATAATCAATAATAAATATTTAAAATTAAAAATCTAATTAAGAGTACAAATTATGTCATATATATTTATTTCGAGACTGTGACTTTGACTTCAACTTGTGACTTTTGTGTTACAGTGATGCGCGCGCATAGGCGAGCATCTTAAAATTTCATTCTCATATTTTTTTCATAATGCGCCTAAGAAGTATGAATTCAAAAATGTAAGGTGATCTCTAAAATGATCTCTTCCATCCGAGTCTATAGCATTAGAGAAAGTCCATTTAAAAGAAGAAGGGTGTAATTTTCCTTGTGATGTATTGGTAACTCGATTGTAATATCAGGAGGAAGTATAACATAGTCATGTAAATACATATCTATTATGGAATAATTTTATTTTTGCGTTTACAAACGCGTAAATATAATACTAGAAAAACGCACTGAAAAAAAAAGTGGTGCGGGTTCGAGTCCCGCCTGAGGCAAGTCGATTTTTTTCAGTGCGTTTTTCTAATATCTATTATGGTCTTATCATCATCATCATCATCATCAAGGATTTTCAACTCAGTCTTGAGTTGCCCACATCCAATACCCACATCGGTGTTATAATAAAATCTAAATTGTAACATAAATATTTTTATCTACACTCATGTCATAATATTCGAATTACGATATCAAAGGTGAACATAAAATGACATACTTTTTAATACATATAATCAAAATTAAAATTAAAAAAAACAACCTGTAACATAATGACCATTAAAACACCGGTTCGACTCATTATGATACAGTTATTTTTCTTAAATACTCGGGAAGGCAAAGGGATCTAACCCATACAAAAAATTTGACTCCTAATAATTTGCAAAAAGCCACAACAAATAGTTTGTTGCCAGAAAAATCGGACGCCACTACTTTATCTTCACTAATGCAATTAATCAAACAACAAGAGTAAAAGCATTAGTGAAGATAAAGTAGTGTATGCAACTTGTAATACTTGATTTCAACTGGTTGTATTTTCCTTTCCTAAATGGGTATATATGAAGTGAAACAACAATTTGATGGTTTGGCAGTCCAATGTTTATTTAGGGTGGACAATATTCTGTTTGTTGCACTAGAAAAGTTATTTACTTACAATTTACATATTCCAAATAATACACCTTTGTGAGAATTCTCTTCCTTGAAAATACCTAGTTTACACAAGTTAGATTTTACACAATTTAGACCTTCTAACTTATATATCTAATAGTAAAATACAACCATAAAAATAATGAAAGGTAGGGTCCTGGAGTCTGCTCTGATCGTTAACGAGTGGAATTTGGGTATTACTATGTATAAATTATTAGTAAACGCGTTATGAGACAACCTTCTGCAGAGTATTTGTAGAACTCTTCGACAGTCAGCCGCTACCGTTTGGTTAGTGTAGTGTACCTGGATCAGTGCGTTGTGTCTTGGCTCTGATAGATCAGCCACTAGTTAGCTCTCTCTATATATTGTAGTCCAAATTGATCTCACACCTCCAAACTCTGGTTTTGCGCAGGTCTCTCTACCAGGCGACTATATTTGTAATGGAAATTTGGGTCTCTAAACCCGTACCGACGACCCTGAAGATGTGTCATAATAAAACAACATCAATAAATGTTACACTACTCATTATAAAACCCCAAGAGGGAGTTGGAACCACAACTTGTCCAAAAACTAATATAAAACAACGGCAAATCTTTGAGCAATTACGAAACCCGACCAACAGTACTTAGAATATGATCTCTCGAGATGTGAATTATTCATAATTTAAACAAATAGATCATTCATTGCCTAAAATTTCGAACCTGACAAAATATAATTACCTTAGTAGGTAGTCAGGCAATTTTTACAAGATGAGGCGGTTTTTTACAACCGAATTTACTAATTTACTGTAACACAAAATCAAGGCAATCACAGAATTTACTTTTAACTTTCAGAATAATTGAAAAACGATAAGAGTTTTATAGTTACCTTTCGGGTGAATTATTAACTCCTTAACGGTTATTTATCCGTTCCAGGATATTATGAAAATACGGAATTATCTTCCTTCCAAATTAGAAAATAGTTCTCCTTCGTTAATATAATCCTCGCATATGTTATTATCACGAAGATGTTTAACGTTCCTCAAAAATAAATTCAGCCTTGAATTTGAAATTCGAAATGCGAATGAATAATCTGACAAGCAAAAACAAACGTCCCTGATTGGTCGGCCTACCTATGGTTTTTTTAACGTCTGAGGCAAAGGAAAGTGAGTCCATACATCCGAATGAACGAAAAATTCTTGTCAATACGAATCTTTGCGAATAACTACTTTGAATGAATTTTGAACAACTAATATGATCCCCGTAAGCTTAACGTCACCTAAATAATGACGAGACTATAGAAAACGCTCTAACGCGCCCCAATTCAAAAACAAAGTGTAAAAATTCCATAAAGACGACCACAATCTCTAATATCGAACTGAAACATGATACCACTTACCAAGACAAGAAACTTTCGTCTGAACTATTTCTTTTTTTTTTTTTTTTTTTTTTTTTTTATAAGTCGCTGGGTATAGAATTTATCACTTTGCCTAAATGTCAAACCTAATGCGAAACGGAACGTAATGTCACTTGTCAGATGACGATGTTGACTTTGAAAAATTGATAAATAAACAATGCTACAATATCCCCCTACCCGGGTAAGAATTCACGTAGTGAATTCGCGTTTGACGCCCACGTCAACACCCAACACAATACCTACTCAGACAACTGACCAAACCAAACCACACAAAAAAACTAAGTTACCTCTGCACAAAATACTAAATTAAAACAAACATAAAGAAAGATCTTCCAACGCACAATTCCTTCCTATTTTATTGAAATAACTAACTCAAGGTATTTCATGTTAGTGAAAAATATATCAAGTCTAATGGGACATCATGGATGCAACCGTGAAACTTCTTTGCTTTCACAGTTATCAAAAAACAAAATCATAGACACGTATAGATTCTTGATTTTATTAAAAAAAAAATTAAACCTACTTTTAATTGAGTTTAATCAAGTTATGCTCTAGTTTAAATAAAAAAAAGTACCTTAAAACAAAAAATTAAGCATCTTCACTTAAGTAAAATCATCAAAGTAAAAAAAAATAGAAAAAAAAAAAAAATGATAATGTGCTATCTATCTACTCAATGCTTCTTGGCACGATAAAATGTGTAACTATGTCGCTAGATGGCAATAGCTACCCAATAACCTTTCCCCCTCCTCCGATAGTGATGAATGAAATGCGCTTACTAGATGGTGTTGTTAGCTTACCAACATTTCACACTCAATTACGACAATGCCTGCCCTAATACCTCAGCCCCTCTTAAATTTTTTCCCCTTGTATTTAAATAAATGATCAGATTTAAATAATATTATTTGCTTAAGTAAACTAAACTCCATTACTTTAGTTTTACCAAGCACATCATGGCTACAAACGTCAAACTAAGGAGAAAGGGAAAAAACGAAAAACTGAGGCAACAGGCAGGCACCACCGGCCCCATCTGATCTTAATAGAGCAAACCCTACAGTCGGCTTCTACGACACGCCAGGAAGTACGGCGGGGTGGATATTCTTCGACCGTCAACCCACGGTGAAGGAAAATAACGCAAACTAAATAATTAATTAAAATAAAAGTTAAAAGTTAGAGTAAAGAAAATGAGATTCACCCATACAGCCGGGTGTTTCATATTACAATATCTCAGTAAACTACACGGTATCTTTATACATACCGGGATAAAAAAATAAAGTAACTTTAAATGTAAGGTTGTTGTCACACTACCGTGTGCAACAGTAAGTATAGAATAATTTGTGCAACAGTAAGTATAGAATAGTTTTGTAAGCTCTGATCGATTTTGGAGTGGTTTTTTTTAATTTTATGGTTTTTTTTTACATTTTTGAATGCTAATAAGCTAATATTTTCATACCACTCACAAAGTGTTTGAAAATATAAATATATGTGAAATTGCAGTTTATTTTTTGAGCTTGAACCAAATATTACACTTATTTTTTTATTTTTTTAACTCTAATCTTTGCAAATACATACCTATATCATTTTTTATTCTCCAAATTACTACATTACATACATTAGGTAACATAAACCTTCTCTTACTATACACATTTTTAGGAAAAGTCATACTACCTATTTGTTTTCATAAAGTTGAAACATGGAACAACGACCTATTACATTTAATTTACTACTTAAAGATGAACTTGAATATGAAGTTAGAATTAGGGGTGCAAAACCTGCAGATACAGTAACTGCTTTGAAGGCACAGATTCGTTCTCTCAATAAGGACTTACCCTCTGATGAGATATTGGAGTGTGATTTGGATGTAGTTTCTGAGCTAAGAATTGTTCATAAAAAATTTGAGGATTTGGACAGACTTATTTCAACATCTTCATCAAAGGCAGGTTCCCTCAAGTCTTTGAATAGAATTCAGACATTGGCTCACCACTTGTTTCACAGAATTGGTCGGCTTGATGTAGAGGAGGAAGTTGACAGCGACTTCTCCACTATGCTTGATACCTACCAAAAGCGTTTGGAAAGCGTTTTGGTAAGGATTGATAATATAATGCACACATTCAAAAGTAGCTTAGCACAGGAGAAAGTTGGAGAACATTCCATTAGCAAGCCACAAGATATTGCTAGCCAAAACTTGGTAGGGGACGCAGCAGTCCATAAGCTTGGTTTGAAATTCGATGGCAAATCATGCGTTAAGGCTTTCTTACAACGCTTGGAAGAGCTTTGTTTATCTAGGGGTGTATCGGAAACTGTACTTTTTATATCAGCTTCTGAGTTATTTTCCAATGAAGCATTGTGTTGGTACCGTGGTGTTAAGTCAGATGTTCATGATTGGTTAGGATTAAAGTCTTTGTTACTAGAGGAATACTTACCTTATGATTATGATAATAGATTGATGCAGGAAATTCGTTCTAGAACGCAAGGTTCTGATGAAAATATTATAAATTATCTCAGTATTATGCAAAATTATTTTAGTCGTTTATCTAAGCCTTTATCTGAAGATGAAAGGTTGAATATTGTTTTATTTAATATAAGGCCATTTTACACAGCCCAGTTAGCTTTGACTCCTGTAGACTCATGGGCAGAATTGAAAAGGAAGTGTAGATTACTGGAGGGGGCACAGGAGAGGTGTAGACTCTTTAGGGAACCTAATAATACCCCATATTCATTAGCCCCTGATTTGTGTTATAGGGGTAAGCAAAAAGTTACACAACAACAGGTCGCTTCAGTTCAGCCTGTACAGAATGATTTCTGTGTCCGTTGTAGGATAAATGGTCACAGTTTAAGTAAGTGTAAGGCACCTTTTGTTGTGATTTGCTATAGATGTGGTACAAAGGAGTTTACTGCTAAGAACTGTCCTAGTTGTAACACTAAGAAAAATTTGCCAAATGTGCAGTCTAAGACAGTGCATTCTAATAAAAGGCAAGAGTATAAAATTAATACAATAAAGTCTACATGTGTTTCAAAGTCAATTCACTCTATTCATAGTGATGTACGCCCTTATTTAAAAGTAAATATTTATGATTCGGAATTCAGAGGATTATTAGACTCCGGCTCTGAAATATCAATAATTGGAGGGGATTCAGTAAATCATTTTATTAATTTTACCAATTTACATACTTCACATAACCTACAATTTATTAAAACTGCGAATGGTTCCTTATCTCCTGTAACTGGATATATGTATTTGCCGGTAGCAGTTGATGAGAGAACTCGTTTAATTAGATTCTTTGTCGTTCCTGGTATCACAGAGTTTATCTTCGGCATTAATTTTTGGAAAAAGTTTTCAGTTGGTCCCGATGTTTTAGCGTTATTGAAAGGTGGCAAGTTGTTATCTGAAAAAGAAAAGGTAGACACTATTGTGGCGGCAGATGGGGCTTTGCATGATCTTAACTCGCTGTCCGTGGAAGAGCATAGCCAGGCTAAGAGAGTCATCTCTCATTTTGAAAAATTTCCTCCTGAAAAGAAGAGATTATGCTCTAGTTTTGACATAAGCGAAACATTTACACATTCCATAGATAATATACGACTTCCCATAGCCTATGGGAATCGTTCATTGACAGCCTTGGCTCGTTGGGGTTGCAAGCTACCACTTTTATTAGTATTTTTATTATTATTTTTCCTTGCAATTCCAGTGGCACCCATATACATAATCTCCGATAGTTATTCTTGGCATAATAATATTATAAAAAGTTGTACGGATAGGCCACGAGCGTGTCCGAATTTTCATATGATGGATGGTAGATTAATACGTTTCACGAATAGCATTTTTAAACTCTGTGATGATACCCAATGGAACGAGGTACGAGTACCGTTAGATTTTAGGGAATATAAACTTTTACTAAATTACTCTATACTTACTGTTGCACACGGTAGTGTGACAACAACCTTACATTTAAAGTTACTTTATTTTTTTTATCCCGGTATTTATAAAGATACCGTGTAGTTTACTGAGATATTGTAATATGAAACACCCGGCTGTATGGGTGAATCTCATTTTCTTTATTCTAACTTTTAACTTTTGTTTTAAATAATTATTTAGTTTGCTTTATTTTGCATCACCGTGGGTTGACGGTCGAAGAATATCCACCCCGCCGTACTTCCTGGCGTGTCGTAGAAGCCGACTGTAGGGGTTGCTCTATTAAGATCAGATGGGGCCGGTGGTGCCTGCCTGTTGCCTCAGTTTTTCGTTTTTTCCCTTTCTCCTTAGTTTGACGTTTGTAGCGATGATGTGCTTGGTAAAACTAAAGTAATGGAGTTTAGTTTACTTAAGCATATAATATTATTTAAATCTGATCATTTATTTAAATACAAGGGGAAAAAATTTAAGAGGGGCTGAGGTATTAGGGCAGGCATTGTCGTAATTGAGTGTGAAATGTTGGTAAGCTAACAACACCATCTAGTAAGCGCATTTCATTCATCACTATCGGAGCAGGGGGAAGGGTTATTGGGTAGCTATTGCCATCTAGCGACATAGTTACACATTTTATCGTGCCAAGAAGCATTGAGTAGATAGATAGCACATTATCATTTTTTTTTTTTTTCTATTTTTTTTTACTTTGATGATTTTACTTAAGTGAAGATGCTTAATTTTTTGTTTTAAGGTACTTTTTTTTATTTAAACTAGAGCATAACTTGATTAAACTCAATTAAAAGTAGGTTTAATTTTTTTTTTAATAAAATCAAGAATCTATACGTGTCTATGATTTTGTTTTTTGATAACTGTGAAAGCAAAGAAGTTTCACGGTTGCATCCATGATGTCCCATTAGACTTGATATATTTTTCACTAACATGAAATACCTTGAGTTAGTTATTTCAATAAAATAGGAAGGAATTGTGCGTTGGAAGATCTTTCTTTATGTTTGTTTTAATTTAGTATTTTGTGCAGAGGTAACTTAGTTTTTTTGTGTGGTTTGGTTTGGTCAGTTGTCTGAGTAGGTATTGTGTTGGGTGTTGACGTGGGCGTCAAACGCGAATTCACTACGTGAATTCTTACCCGGGTAGGGGGATATTGTAGCATTGTTTATTTATCAATTTTTCAAAGTCAACATCGTCATCTGACAAGTGACATTACGTTCCGTTTCGCATTAAGTTTGACATTTAGGCAAAGTGATAAATTCTATACCCAGCGAATTATAAAAAAAAAAAAAAAAAAAAAAAAAAAAAGAAATAGTTCAGACGAAAGTTTCTTGTCTTGGTAAGTGGTATCATGTTTCAGTTCGATATTAGAGATGGTGGTCGTCTTTATGGAATTTTTACACTTTGTTTTTGAATTGGGGCGCGTTAGAGCGTTTCCTATAGTCTCGTCATTATTTAGGTGACGTTAGGCTTACGGGGATCATATTAGTTGTTCAAAATTCATTCAAAGTAGTTATTCGCAAAGATTCGTATTGTTCATTCGGATGTATGGACTCACTTTCCTTTGCCTCAGACGTTAAAAAAAACCATAGGTAGGCCGACCAATCAGGGACGTTTGTTTTTGCTTGTCAGATTATTCATTCGCATTTCGAATTTATTTTGGAGAAATATTTTAAATCTTCGTCATATTAACATATGCGAGGATTATATTAACGAAGGAGAACTATTTTCTAATTTGGAAGGAAGATAATTCCGTATTTACATAATATCCTGGAACGGATAAATAACCGTTAAGGAGTTAATAATTCACCCGAAAGGTAACTATAAAACGCTTATCGTTTTTCAATTATTCTGAAAGTTAAAAGTAAATTCTGTGATTGCCTTGATTTTGTGTTACAGTAAATTAGTAAATTCGGTTGTAAAAAACCGCCTCATCTTGTAAAAATTGCCTGACTACCTACTAAGGTAATTATATTTTGTCAGGTTCGAAATTTTAGGCAATGAATGATCTATTTGTTTAAATTATGAATAATTCACATCTCGAGAGATCATATTCTAAGTACTGTTGGTCGGGTTTCGTAATTGCTCAAAGATTTGCCGTTGTTTTATATTAGTTTTTGGACAAGTTGTGGTTCCAACTCCCTCTTGGGGTTTTATAATGAGTAGTGTAACATTTATTGATGTTGTTTTATTATGACACATCTTCAGGGTCGTCGGTACGGGTTTAGAGACCCAAATTTCCATTACAAATATAGTCGCCTGGTAGAGAGACCTGCGCAAAACCAGAGTTTGGAGGTGTGAGATCAATTTGGACTACAATATATAGAGAGAGCTAACTAGTGGCTGATCTATCAGAGCCAAGACACAACGCACTGATCCAGGTACACTACACTAACCAAACGGTAGCGGCTGACTGTCGAAGAGTTCTACAAATACTCTGCAGAAGGTTGTCTCATAACGCGTTTACTAATAATTTATACATAGTAATACCCAAATTCCACTCGTTAACGATCAGAGCAGACTCCAGGACCCTACCTTTCATTATTTTTATGGTTGTATTTTACTATTAGATATATAAGTTAGAAGGTCTAAATTGTGTAAAATCTAACTTGTGTAAACTAGGTATTTTCAAGGAAGAGAATTCTCACAAAGGTATATTATTTGGAATATGTAAATTGTAAGTAAATAACTTTTCTAGTGCAACAAACCGAATATTGTCCACCCTAAATAAACATTGTACTGCCAAACCATCAAATTGTTGTTTCACTTCATATATACCCATTTAGTAAAGGAAAATACAACCAGCTGAAATCTAGTATTACGACGAGACGAGTTTTCTCATCAACTGTTACCGGCAAATACATATATCCAGTTACAGGAGATAAGGAACCATTCGCAGTTTTAATAAATTGTAGGTTATGTGAAGTATGTAAATTGGTAAAATTAATAAAATGATTTACTGAATCCCCTCCAATTATTGATATTTCAGAGCCGGAGTCTAATAATCCTCTGAATTCCGAATCATAAATATTTACTTTTAAATAAGGGCGTACATCACTATGAATAGGCTGAATTGACTTTGAAACACATGTAGACTTTATTGTATTAATTTTATACTCTTGTCTTTTGTTAGAATGAATTATCTTAGACTGCATATTTGGCAAATTTTTCTTAGAGTTACAACTAGGACAGTTCTTAGCAGTAAACTCCTTTGTACCACATCTATAGCAAATCACAACAAAAGGTGCCTTACACTTACTTAAACTGTGACCATTTATCCTACAACGGACACAGAAATCATTCTGTACAGGCTGAACTGAAGCGACCTGTTGTTGTGTAACTTTTTGCTTACCCCTATAACACAAATCCGGGGCTAATGAATATGGGGTATTATTAGGTTCCCTAAAGAGTCTACACCTCTCCTGTGCCCCCTCCAGTAATCTACACTTCCTTTTCAATTCTGCCCATGAGTCTACAGGAGTCAAAGCTAACTGGGCTGTGTAAAATGGCCTTATATTAAATAAAACAATATTCAACCTTTCATCTTCAGATAAAGGCTTAGATAAACGACTAAAATAATTTTGCATAATACTGAGATAATTTATAATATTTTCATCAGAACCTTGCGTTCTAGAACGAATTTCCTGCATCAATCTATTATCATAATCATAAGGTAAGTATTCCTCTAGTAATAAAGACTTTAATCCTAACCAATCATGAAAATCTGACTTAACACCACGATACCAACACAATGCTTCATTGGAAAATAACTCAGAAGCTGATATAAAAAGTACAGTTTCCGATACACCCCTAGATAAACAAAGCTCTTCCAAGCGTTGTAAGAAAGCCTTAACGCATGATTTGCCATCGAATTTCAAACCAAGCTTATGGACTGCTGCGTCCCCTACCAAGTTTTGGCTAGCAATATCTTGTGGCTTGCTAATGGAATGTTCTCCAACTTTCTCCTGTGCTAAGCTACTTTTGAATGTGTGCATTATATTATCAATCCTTACCAAAACGCTTTCCAAACGCTTTTGGTAGGTATCAAGCATAGTGGAGAAGTCGCTGTCAACTTCCTCCTCTACATCAAGCCGACCAATTCTGTGAAACAAGTGGTGAGCCAATGTCTGAATTCTATTCAAAGACTTGAGGGAACCTGCCTTTGATGAAGATGTTGAAATAAGTCTGTCCAAATCCTCAAATTTTTTATGAACAATTCTTAGCTCAGAAACTACATCCAAATCACACTCCAATATCTCATCAGAGGGTAAGTCCTTATTGAGAGAACGAATCTGTGCCTTCAAAGCAGTTACTGTATCTGCAGGTTTTGCACCCCTAATTCTAACTTCATATTCAAGTTCATCTTTAAGTAGTAAATTAAATGTAATAGGTCGTTGTTCCATGTTTCAACTTTATGAAAACAAATAGGTAGTATGACTTTTCCTAAAAGTGTGTATAGTAAGAGAAGGTTTATGTTACCTAATGTATGTAATGTAGTAATTTGGAGAATAAAAAATGATATAGGTATGTATTTGCAAAGATTAGAGTTAAAAAATAAAAAAAATAAGTGTAATATTTGGTTCAAGCTCAAAAAATAAACTGCAAATTTACTTATATTTATATTTTCAAACACTTTGTGAGTGGTATGAAAATATTAGCTTATTAGCATTCAAAAATGTAAAAAAAAACCATAAAATTAAAAAAAACCACTCCAAAATCGATCAGAGCTTACAAAACTCCATGTACATGAATGCAAAAATACCTAAATATACAATAGTTAACTGGAGAACAAACAATATTAAAGTTTATATATTGCCACCTTTGGCACAAATTAAAACAAGAAAAAAAAACCTCAAATCCTCACCGTCAACGATCAGCCTTCTCTGAGCAATTTTGACCAGACAAGAATTAAAAAAAAATAACAGAACCTCCTCTCTTAATGTTCGGGCGCCATGTAATACTTGATTTCAACTGGTTGTATTTTCCTTTCCTAAATGGGTATATATGAAGTGAAACAACAATTTGATGGTTTGGCAGTCCAATGTTTATTTAGGGTGGACAATATTCTGTTTGTTGCACTAGAAAAGTTATTTACTTACAATTTACATATTCCAAATAATACACCTTTGTGAGAATTCTCTTCCTTGAAAATACCTAGTTTACACAAGTTAGATTTTACACAATTTAGACCTTCTAACTTATATATCTAATAGTAAAATACAACCATAAAAATAATGAAAGGTAGGGTCCTGGAGTCTGCTCTGATCGTTAACGAGTGGAATTTGGGTATTACTATGTATAAATTATTAGTAAACGCGTTATGAGACAACCTTCTGCAGAGTATTTGTAGAACTCTTCGACAGTCAGCCGCTACCGTTTGGTTAGTGTAGTGTACCTGGATCAGTGCGTTGTGTCTTGGCTCTGATAGATCAGCCACTAGTTAGCTCTCTCTATATATTGTAGTTCACCGGTCACTTTTCCAAATTGATCTCACACCTCCAAACTCTGGTTTTGCGCAGGTCTCTCTACCAGGCGACTATATTTGTAATGGAAATTTGGGTCTCTAAACCCGTACCGACGACCCTGAAGATGTGTCATAATAAAACAACATCAATAAATGTTACACTACTCATTATAAAACCCCAAGAGGGAGTTGGAACCACAACTTGTCCAAAAACTAATATAAAACAACGGCAAATCTTTGAGCAATTACGAAACCCGACCAACAGTACTTAGAATATGATCTCTCGAGATGTGAATTATTCATAATTTAAACAAATAGATCATTCATTGCCTAAAATTTCGAACCTGACAAAATATAATTACCTTAGTAGGTAGTCAGGCAATTTTTACAAGATGAGGCGGTTTTTTACAACCGAATTTACTAATTTACTGTAACACAAAATCAAGGCAATCACAGAATTTACTTTTAACTTTCAGAATAATTGAAAAACGATAAGAGTTTTATAGTTACCTTTCGGGTGAATTATTAACTCCTTAACGGTTATTTATCCGTTCCAGGATATTATGAAAATACGGAATTATCTTCCTTCCAAATTAGAAAATAGTTCTCCTTCGTTAATATAATCCTCGCATATGTTATTATCACGAAGATGTTTAACGTTCCTCAAAAATAAATTCAGCCTTGAATTTGAAATTCGAAATGCGAATGAATAATCTGACAAGCAAAAACAAACGTCCCTGATTGGTCGGCCTACCTATGGTTTTTTTAACGTCTGAGGCAAAGGAAAGTGAGTCCATACATCCGAATGAACGAAAAATTCTTGTCAATACGAATCTTTGCGAATAACTACTTTGAATGAATTTTGAACAACTAATATGATCCCCGTAAGCATAACGTCACCTAAATAATGACGAGACTATAGAAAACGCTCTAACGCGCCCCAATTCAAAAACAAAGTGTAAAAATTCCATAAAGACGACCACAATCTCTAATATCGAACTGAAACATGATACCACTTACCAAGACAAGAAACTTTCGTCTGAACTATTTCTTTTTTTTTTTTTTTTTTTTTTTTTTTTATAAGTCGCTGGGTATAGAATTTATCACTTTGCCTAAATGTCAAACCTAATGCGAAACGGAACGTAATGTCACTTGTCAGATGACGATGTTGACTTTGAAAAATTGATAAATAAACAATGCTACAAACTTTACCTTTTACATTAAAACACGAGTGTGAGTTTATGAAACGAGCGCAGCGAGTTTCATCATAGTAACGAGTGTTTTAATACCCGTGTTATATGCAGTTGCATACACTACTATTATTTCTGTATACAAATATTCGGCCATGACTATTTTAGTAGGCTCTTGCTTATAACAAGCATATTATGTATCAAACACTCTGGTATATTATATTTTCTTTTAGGGACTCCGCACCGTCAACCCTGTAACCGTCATGTATATACCGTTATTGGCAAAACAAAGCTACATTGTATCCATTATCCCCAGTTTTAATACGAAAATTTGCTTTTAGAGTGAAAAGGCTAAGGTAAAAAAATAAAGGTAACGTAAAACAATGGCGCAAATAATTAAAAAATCTGCTGCCGACCTGTTCCCGAGGTTCGAAGTATCGCGTTAGGGATTTATTGAATCCATTCATTATTTGGCCAAATATTCTGGCAACTTTGCATTTGGTCAATCGAAATTACGGCCTTTTGTTGACTATTGCCACAAAATTATGAATTGAAATAAGCCTGTCTTATATTTAAAATCGTCCAAGTGCTTTTTCAGCTTCTATCGCAATGGAAATTATTGTGGTTATGTATCTATTAATGAGGTACTTTATTTATAAAGAGAGTACCGAAGGCAAGCTCTTGTATTAAAATCTTCTAAGAAAAGCGCTTTATGTCTTAACATAAAGATGATGCCAATTAAATAGATGTAAAAGGTGCATGCCATTTTTAACTTAGAAATCTATCAAATAGGTATCAAATTAAAGAATACCTACCTTTCTTTAATTTGATATCTATTTGATAGATTTGATAGCTATCTATCAAATACTAAGAGCAATTGCTCTTAGATCAAATATAATAATATTTGACAGATAGGAGTAAAATAATGCTACATTTGAGTAAAGTTATTTTCCTGACGGTGATTAAGGCTACCAGAGCTCCGCGGGGTAGGGGATATAAGGGTTGGAAGCACTCGTGTGAATGTCAGAGTTACAAGCATCTATAAGCCACAATGACTGTTGATCTCTCACATCATATAAGTAAAGGTTTACCTCCAGGCGAACCATATGTCAACTAGTTAAAAATGTTGTCACTAATTCCACTTCCAGGGATAAAAATTCGATTTTTTAACGAAGTAACTCTATCTCTTAGCCTTATTTTTACTTAATATTAAGTAACAATAAATAGGGAAGCGTCGGTGGGGTAGTGCGTAAGAGCGTCGTCTCCCACCCGGGAGGCAATGGTTCGATCCCCGCCACGTACCAATGTGTTTTCAAATTTTGAGTTCATATGTACGTTTAATCGACGCTTCTACGGTGAAGGAAAACATCGTGAGGAAACCTGCACACACCTATGAAGAAACTCTTAGGTTGTGTGTGAAGTCGACAAACCCGCACTTGGCCAGCGTGGTTTGAGCCTCTCGGTGGGGACATTATATGAGCTGTTGATGATGATGATGAAGTAAAATTAAGTCCGAATATAGAAGTGAAGCTTCACACGGAACCCTTAACAACTGAAGGACTGGTTATCTTAAGGGTGTCACCAGACCAGTCGATGGATGGTAGAATGGATTAGTCGACGTCGATCGACAGGTTCTACCACACCGATTGACCGATCGTCGGTCGATGGTAGAATGGACTGGAAATGGATGGTAGAGTTGACATCAATAAAGCAATTGATTTTCCGAGAACCCGCCCCAATCAGCCGCGCGCTACGCACCAATAATATAGTAAAGCCGGACGGTATGGTTAATCGATCAAAGTCGATTTACCTAACACTGACTGTCGGAATCTGAACCCCTATAATGCTATTATTGGCAACGGAAAAACATCACCGTGTGTTTACGCTTACATCTCATCTTAAATCAGTCCTTACATCGTCAGCATATCTTGCAGTGGGTACCTGGAGTTACACTGCCTGCGATCGCGTTCCCACACTTAACATTCTTGAATACATCGTCAATCTTTCAGTTATCACCAACTGCAACTGCATGCACATACAGTCAGCATCAACATTAGATTAATATTTTAGTTCCATGGCATATCAACGCCAGCGCTTATGCAGTAATAATTGCCAAGAGGTACTAGAGTGTACTTCTAATGCTGTCAGTACCACCACCCACGCTTCACTCTGGTTAAACACAAATGTAAAAATAATACAATATGCAACTGCGTGTTTATTGAAAGAATGTTACGTTTTGTAGTCCATAAACGTTAATTTATGCAGTAGCATAAATATTTCATTAGGATCTCAATGCCAAGCCCTATTAAGTGCGTTTAAAACAAACAGTTTGTTCACAAGAAAAATAAGCAAACGCCTTGAATATAAAAGTGTATTATACACAGAATGTCCATTAGACCATCGGAAGTATGTCCTGTAAGCCGCTTAAAAGTATTAATTTAAATATTCCAGAGTTCTGAAATTTGAATTACAAAGCAACCATGATAACGCTTCCCTGAATATAAGGTTTTGTATTATTAAATGTAAGAGGTCAAGTATTAAAAAGAACTTCCATAGAAGTTTTATTTAAAAGTTAAAGAAAAGTATTGGGTAAATAGGTACTCTAGAATTGTTAGTACCAACATTTAATGTGAGCAACATCGAAACTCAATTTCAAAGGGCTGATTTTTTATATGTTTTTTTAGTTTTTAATTTTGAGGTTAAACTTCTTTAGGCGCGTTATAGAAAAATGATCTGACTGAAATTTTAAGACTGCAACACAAACTTCACAGGTCACAGGTCACCAGGTATGGACAGGTCACCTGTGACTTTTGTGTTGCAGTCAAAGTTAAAGTCAAAGTCTCGAAATAAATATATATGACATAATTTGTACTAAATATTATAAGATGAGATAAGAATGATTATTTAATATTTAAAAAAAACATCAAATAATTTTTTTTTGCTGTGTGCAAAGAAGTATGACTTCTCAGGCACGTACATAAGTACACAAACCCATTCTTTTAGTATTTGAAAGTTGTCAGAATAAATATTGAACAGATAAACCGTAATAGAAGGGCATTTGATATTTTCTAAACATTAGGGCAGGTCATTCCCTTATTTAACAGAGCAGACATTTATTTATTTATTTTATTGATAAGATGTACAAAACAGGTAACAGCCATAAAATATACAGAGATATAAAAAAATAAAACTTAATACTAGGTTGAAACCCTTAACATGTACATACTAAATTTTAAGATATATAGCAGCATATTTTTTTTGACACGGTAAATTAACAGAAAAATAACGAAAAGAAAGACAATTACAATCTAAATCGCATTGTATAGTAAGTCCCATGTGGTTGCAAGAACCCCATGGGAATCACAAAACATTGCTTGCAAAGCCATCTACCTACTGTAACTGTTTGTTTAAAATATTTTTGAATTTAAAAAGACTGTAACAAAAGATATCAACATCACAGCCACCAACGAGCTCATTATACTGACGACACATCCGTGCTAGCGGACTGAAATATGATGTATTGTTGGGATAAAGTTTGATGGTAAACAATTTTGGATTACGAGTACGTCTATAAGTGTTAAAATTGATTTGGGACAACAAATAGGGTGAATCTACTTTATTATTAATAATTTTATATAGTGTCATTAAGTCCAGTTGTTTTCTGCGACAACTCAAAGGCAGCATTCGAAACCTCAACATGTATTTAGTCTTTAATTGAGCAATTATTTTATCAGGAGAGTGCTTCAATGGAATCAGAATTCTTTCCACGGCTCATTGCTGCTAGAGACGGTGTGAGCTTAAACGATTGGGATATGGATAAAATTATAGATGCGCATAAAGTATAATAAATTTGAAAATAACATATTACAAAACTTAAACGCTATTGATCAATAGATAAAAAATAGTTTGGAACCATTTGGTTTAGTCACGGTCACTACTTACCACGAGTTGGGTATTATGTTTCTTTGCCAAGTTATTGCGGGATGCAGACCACTTGAATTGCTGCAAATACGTATATATCTTTAATAATGTGCATAATTAGTTAATAAGCATCAAGCACTGACACGACAGCGAAAGCAGAGCCTCGGTGGCGTAGTGATTAACGCAGCCGCCGCGTTTGTAAACGCAAAAAATATTTCTTATTTTAATATTTTGAAGTTTCATAATGACGCATAAAAGTGGCGGGCGTGTCTTATAAATCACTCAATCTAACCCGCAAATACATTTCTAACTTTTTACTAGGGGTGTCATCAAGTCTTTGTTCCATAAGAAATTTATGTTCGTTTTAACATCTTCTTCCGAATAGCTCGTGGCTTTTTACGCCAGCTCTCACATTTGTGCTAACCGTCGTTAAGTCAATGACAATGCTCTCTTTAATCATAGCTCAAAAAAGCTACATAGCCAGTGAACACTCTCGACTATAAATTACATGCAGTTCTTCTTGTAAAACGTCTGCTAATTAAATTCTTTTCTAGCAAAGCGGTCTGCCGCTCTGTATACGAATGAAATGATTAAACTAAGACCGGATTAAAACTAATGGGTTTCTCTATACTTGAAGTAGAGCGTGAAAATTTAAATTGTTTATATTGCAAATTGATTTACTGTTCTTATGATATCTTAAGCATGCTCTGATGATAAAAAGGTTACTACTTCTTGAAACGTACGAATAACTTGAAAAAGAAGATTATGAAAGAGTGGCCCATATTGGAACGGCCTTTAAGTTGTACCACCTTTGTACCTAATTTCTAAACTTTGTAACAATAGAATGTTTGTAGTAAGTAAGAAGAATATATTGGAGCGCAATAGATCTGTCATTGCTTAGGTACGGCTATTTGAATAAAGGGTTCTATTTCTATTCTATTCTTAATTAATGGCGTCGCGTCGCATTAAACGTACGCATTTTGCCAATGTCAAGTGAAAATGTTACTAAACTAACAAAAATTGTACGGTAGATTGAGGTTAAAAATGGAGTCTCTCAACACGTGTTTTTACAACAAGAACTCGGGAGAAACTCCCTAAATAATGGGTTAAGTGTACTCGTACCTAAGCAATGAAAATAATTAATCTTACAATTTGTAGGAAATCCAAAACTGATTCAACTAAAGCAATAAGAAATAGAAACTAATGTTCCAATATTAATAACTGTCCTATATCAATTACGAAGAAAATATGTAGTATTTTCTTCAAAATAAGTAACTATATATTTGAAAAATAAAAATATACTATTACAGTGCTATAGAAATCCAACAACCTGATACTTATAACAACATAAATAGTAAGAGCAACGTATCTATCATCCGAGAAACTTGAGTTGTTTTTTGCGGTGCTACTTCCTGCTACACGCTTCACTCCGAACTATAAAAGACTCATCAATCATATCCCAAGTGACAATACGTCCTCAATCCACTTAAAAGTTCCCATTGACATTAACAAGTCTAGATTAGAGTTACCATTAGTACTCAAAATACGTGGGGACTTTTGTGTTGCTATTTTGTGTTAATGTATATGTCGCAGGCAATTTGTATGATTCTGCGTTATATGCGTGCATGTCATAAAACGCCGCAATTTTGGCTTAGGGGGCTACACGTACCCTCAATGCTTTGTGGGGATGTTTCGGGAGCAGCGCCCAGTACGCGTCGTCTTTTTATCATCAAGCAACAAAAAACATGTAATGCACTAATTTAAAAAAAAAATGTTTTTTTACTAACGCAACACCTAGAAAGCTCGTACAACCTACTGTTTTAATTTTGATACAATATATTCGTATAGCGCAATAGAGATTTAAGTATGAAATTGCCGTTTTGTATAGAGAATTTAACGAAAATTAATTTTTTCATACAATCATATTTGCCATTTTTTTAAGGAACCACAAATCTAAATTTTGTGTACTTTTATGGATATGTTAAGACAACATTAAGCTAAAGGATACTTAGAGAAAAGAATTGAAAATTTATACCTCTAAAAAAATATTCATATTTTTATAACGGAGACGGGCACCTCTTAGGACGAGCTGTTTTCGAAGATGTAGTACTAGTAAAAAAAAATAAGAATAAAATTTTATACATAAATGAAGTTTCAAATAGAAAAAGAATAATGGACATAGCTATTGTATTAAAAGAATTATACACTAATGAATAATGAGGAAAAAATCGGCAAATTCATACTTTAACCCCTATTATTCGTATAATAGAGATGATTTTAAGTGTAACATCTGTCCTGGTTGTTGACTTTGCGTTAGATTGTTTACTGATGGATTGTTATTTCTTAGGTTTGTTGCCCCTTTTGTTTTATTTTATTTTACTTGGGAGGTTTACAGCTTACATAAAGAAATGTACACTGCAATATATTACAAGAAGCCAGTAACAAGCCTCCACAGGTAGCGTAAGAGTTTTGTGTTGCCGACAGGCTGGCAACCTGTCACTGTTTGGAGGCACTGTATTGCCCATACTGCCAGATGTGGGTTTATGTGTAACATAGTGTTACCTAAGACTCTGCTCAACCCCTCATGGGATTGTGAACGTGATCGTATGTATGAAATAAATTACTCACATTTTGAAGAATGTTCTCGACTTTACATCTCAATCAATGTGTTGTGAGAGTGTAGTTCTGCTGTTAAAAGAGTTGTCGAGATTTATCCTAGTCCTTGTAATGAAACGAAATACAATGTTATTTTGCTGTTAAATGTCATGTAACTCTCCCAAGAGTGGCGATACTTATGGCTCTCCTAGTCTAGATGCCAGGATGTAGAGGCAGGCCAGACAGGGCTGAATTTAGGGTCATTGGCCGCCGATAAACGTATAGCACACGTGATATTGTGAGTAAAGAAATGATCAATTTGAGTTTTCATTTTCATTTTGTATTAAGAAATAAAAGCTTAAGAGATAGTAAAGATAGTCTAGATGCGAGGACGTAGAAACAGGACAGACAGGGCAAAATCTGGGATCGCTGAATGTGGTTCTTAAAATTTTTATTATTAGAAGTATCCTACCCGTGGTGTATTATATGAAGAAATGGTCAAATTGAATATTTTAATATTCATTTTGCATTCTAAATGAGAGCTTATAAAATTTTGAGTTTTATTTTAATTTTTAATACTAGGAAAGGAGGCCCACGAATCTACTGCTCTATAATTTTTATGTCTTCGTGAATTGGCATACATGCAACCCATATAATTACGCTCATCAAACGAGTTGAGCAGAGCTTTAGGTAATATATATAGTTACACATAAAGGCACGTCTGGTAGTATAGGCCATAGTAGGCGACAGGCTAGCAACCTACACTATTGTGTTGGTACCACTACCAACACAATAGTGTAAGTTGGTAGCCTGTCGCCTACTCAAAAGAGGCATTAAAACCAAACGACGGCAGAAGCAATGCCTCGGTAGCGTGGTGGTTGCCGCAGCCGCCCGGATTGCAGAAGATGCTGGGTTCGATTCCTGCCCTAGATAGTAGATTTTTTTCAGTGTATTTTCTATTTAAAAAAAATAGCGTTTAGTGCGCTGTGATGGCATCAGGATTGGTTTTGTTGTGGATAATGTATGAGAATCACATTTTAATGCAATCTTAAAGAAGAAAATACTGAAGCTTGACTATGTGGGCTAGATCCTTTTGCCTCTTCATAATAGGGGGAAACTAATTTTAAAAATACATTTAGAAAATATGCCTTATTGCACTAGTGCGTAATGGACCATACTATGATACTGAAAACGGTGTAGTAACGGCAGTTTTATAAGCAAGTGTTTTGAAAACTGTTTTATCTATTATATATAATTCCCGTGTCACGATGTTTGTCCGGGATGAACTCCGAAACTAACAATCATATTTTAACTTTTTTACTTTTAAATGTGTGGTTGTTTCAACTTGAGAGATAGGATAGTTTATATCTTGATAAGTAGTCCTCATTTTTTTGATTGCAAATTCTATGTTATAGGACAGTAGTATGAATTTACCACAGCAACGCGTGGCCGGGACAGATAGTATTATTTATATATATTAATTCTCCGTAAGAATGTGTCGTCCTAATGCCTCCCTGCCTACCAGTACTGGTGCCAGCAGCGGTCTAATCCCTCGAACAATAAATGGTCCTCTCTCGGTGCACTCATAACTTATGCCTTAAACGCTGGTCTCAATTGCAGATGCAGTTGACAATTAATCTAAATTAAGATATCTAAACAAACCAGTTGATATTTTAATTAGTCCATAGAGTAATTATCATCTGTAGACGAAATAATCGAATAGAAGTTTTACTATCTAAAAATCTAAATTTATTCTTGTAATGCACAAGCTCAGTTTACTCTGAGTGCACAAGGAATCAATGCCACGCAAAAGCAAAATATAACCACGGAGACACACAGGATTTGAAAAATCTGAGTATCGTTTAATTCTCGTCATAATCTGCAAAGTTCTTGCCCTCAAGTAACAATAACTTTTATTTACATTAATGTAGACATAAAATATTAAAAAATATACGATAATAAAAACGATAAGCTACCGAGTGTATCTCAGAAAAATATTTTTATGCCACACCTGAGTAGAAAGTGGCATTATCCGCCCGCTATGTGTACGGAAAATCCCACTTTCTGGGACTTTCCACATATAAAATTGTCTAGATCTTTTCAGATTTATTGACTAGGGCGGTAAAACAATTGCGGTTACAACAGCGGTTATTTGTTTTACCGCCCTAGTCAATAAATGTACTATTTCAGACAATCCCAATTTTTGTACGAGAATTTTTGTTCCTAAGAAGAATTATCTTTGTTGATATGAATTTACGGTTACTAAGAGAGAAGAGAATTGGCACATCGGAAGGTCCCTCTGAATTTCAAGTTTAATTGATAAGAATTTTTCATATGAAAGCAGTTTATCTTTAACGTTTTAGTGTAACATTACTTATTTTTAATCTTTTTGTTCTAGATGTCATCGACTTATGCCAAAGAATCTTTGCCAGAGAAGAAACCTGTAAACCTCAGAGCTGAGTAACAGACATCAGCATGGAAGGCGTGAGAGTGTCGCACCCGGGGGTGCGTGCGCACTCCGCCGAAGGTAAAAATAGTCATTTGAAGTTAATACATCTTTAGGAGCGTTATGAAAAAATGATGAGAGTGAAATTTTAAGATGCGCGCGCATCACTGTAAACACAAAAGTCACAGGTTAAAGTCAAAGTGAAAGTCTCGAATTAAATATATATGACATAGTTTGTACTAAATATTATAAGATTCTTAATTTTAAATATTTGTTTTTGATTATTTAATATAAAAATATGAATGAAAAAAAAATCTTTGCTGGGTGCAAAGAAGTTTTTAAATTTGTATTGATTAATTTGCCAAATCCTTTAGTAACCGACCCCAAGTAAATTGGAAGCAGGGAAGGTAAAATAATAAGATAACTGTTAAATTATGTGAATGTGGTGAAAGTAAAAGACTTGTTTTAATGCCTGTTGACAATACCTACATCGCTAATTTTACTTAGAGTCGACATAATAGGACAGCAAAGATGTAGAATAGGCAGATCTACGTCTTTCCTGTCCATCAAAGGTTGCTTGAAGAAATCGCTTATATAGCGATAAGATCACTCATTGTTTGTTTTTTTAACACACTCACACCAATTATCTATCCCAAAGTAAATATCATTAAGAACTTTTGTTATGGATACTAGATAACGGACATTTGTAATATGCCTATACATATAATAATTTTATATATTTTTATAAATAAACTTAGTTGAATATGAACACACATGACTCGCAAACAAATATTTCTAGTCGTCACACAAACATTTACCGCTACGGGGATTCGAACCACCATGACGGCGTATATTGTGTTTGATGTTATTATTAGTTGTTTGCCTTTATGTAGTTCCTATCTTTGTTTTTTGTTGGTTTTTTATTTTGTTCGATTTAGGTAGACAGTACCTAAAGAATATTCTATATATCTATGTTGATATTTTTCTAGGATCTGCGGGTAGAATCACCCAGGCCGGCCTTGCAGCAAGGAGTACTGCGGGTACGGCTGCAAAGGGCATGGCTATAAAAGGCCACGAGGACCTTTGGGTGGAGATACAAGCCAACACCTTCAGGAACTGGGTCAACGAAACATTGAAGCCTGCTAATATCAAGGTACGACCACAAACAATTGTTGGCGAAGAGAAACAGTTCACTTTCATAATCGTATTGAACTTTTTTAAGTGCTGTCGAATGCTAAATTAATAATTTCGCTTAAATTGCTAAATCCGTAATAAGGTTTTTAAAAGCTTTTATTTAACTGGCAATGTATATTTGTTCGGGTGGAATCTTGCAACTCCATTTTGAAGCATATTTTCTCAACCGATTGAGCTGAAATTTTGTATATCACGTTTAGTTTGGATGACAATACACATCGAGCACTTGGTTATGTGCTCGATGACAATACACAATAAGCTGTGTGACGTCATTCTAAATCCAATATGGCGGACTATTTAAGATGCCGAAATAGTTTTTTTTAATGCATTTCTACAATATGGGTATCAAATGAAAGGGTTTACTGAGAAGAATACGAATATTGACTAAAAAGTAAAAAATAAATTAACTAGAAAAAAATATTTCTAAAAAAGCTAAATTAAATGCACTAAAAATGATAATAATAAACTTTAAAAAGTATTAAAAACTTGTCGCGTGATTTACTTCAATCTATCGTTTATCTAATCACAAGTAAATCTCGTGACAAGCTTTTATTGCTATTTAAAGTTTATTTTTATCATTTTAGTGCATTTAATTTATTTCTTTGGCAATTTAAATTCCACGTAGTTGTTAGTATGAGAAATTTCATTAGGCCAACATTATCAACAGCATTAAGCGGTACCTATTTTTACCCGACTACGGTGAAGACAAAAGGAAGGGTTATGATTTAAGCTGTCTATGTATGTTTGTATTTACTTATGTTCCCCCGTAGCGCCTAAATTATTCAACCGATTTTGATGAACAAGGTATAAATCAATTCAGTTTATAATGAGAGTAACTTGCTTCATTTTAAATGACTTGAATAATAGGAGGATTTGATTTAACCTTGTAAGCCCTGATTTTGACCGTATTCATTCCTTTTCCTTTTTCCCCGTAGTCTGGATTACAGTTTTTTAAACTTTTTGGTTCTTACTTTCTCGTCTACGTATTTGCGTAGTATAGAGAAAGTCTTGTAATCTTAAAAAAAATCTACCTCGAAATTTTGACGGATTTACACGTTTTGGACCTCCCTGAGTCCAAAAATACCGTTATTGGAATTATGTATGTGCGTTAGCACGATAATTCGAGTATGCTTTAACTTATTGCAACCAAATTTAACATGCATGTATGACATCAAAATATAAGGTTTCTATCAACTTTTGAGTCGTTTCCGTTATACGAGAAAGTCAAGGGAAGACCACTCCCGATTTTTTAAACTCGTTATTGTTATAATTTGCTTTTGAGGGCGGGCGCCTACATTCGTGTTGATGTAGATTTAATTTTTATTTCCGAGAAGAAATACGTGTTTGTCTAGTCTTCTCGTAATTTCTTACATTTTGTAATTTCATGAAAAGCTAAACCTAACTTAAATAAACACTGCTATTTTTTTATGAGAGAAATTATGTGTTATGTGGTTATAACCATAGATAGGTATTGGAAACTGTAGATGGACAACGTGAAAGAGAAAGAGCATACTAACGCGTATATTAGAACGAAATAGATAGACGAGACCATTTCACGTACACGCAGGCGGCCTATGTCGGCCTGTCAGTCACGTAGAAAAGACAGCAACTGTCAGACTGCAGTACTAGTTTTACACACACGCAAATTACTTACACATTGGTGCATTTTTTAGGTCTCGCCCTTATCGATTCATTGTCAATCTATAAACGTCAGTAATTCTAAATCTGTGGTAACGGACGTTTGGCAAGTGTGTTAAATACTGGTCATGACTAATACTATGTATCCAATAGCGTAATATGAATTTTTCTACAGGTGGTAGATTTAGTAGAAGACTTTCGAGATGGGACAGTGCTATGTTCCCTGGTGGAAGCTCTCCAAGGCCGCAGGCTGAAAGGCTGGAGCCCCAACCCGAGCAACCAGCACCACAAGTTGGAGAATGTGACGACAGCTCTACAGGCCATTGAAGATGACGGAGTGAAGCTTGTCAATATTGGTAAGATTTTAATAGCGACTAAATAACATCAAAATGTCAATTTCCGTTAACTCATCTATCAGGCTCCTATATTTTTGTATTTTAATCTTAAATGACGAGTATCTATCTTATATTACACTTCTACTTTTTTAAATTATAATAGTGGTGCATCCTGGTGCATCCACACTGTTGCATACTTTATGTGAAGCAACATCGCAGAGAGTGACCAAGCAATATTCGACAGCAAAAATTTAATCGTTTTTGTTAGCTATATATCATGTCAACTAAGCAATGTTTCCTAGTTTGGTTAATTTTAAAAATGTACTAGAACCACTAAAATAAAATTCTTCTATTGGACGAAAGATGATAAACAATATCTTCCGATAGATAATTTAATTAGAACAGAAGGAAGGAATGGTCAAAAGTCTTTCAAAAGAGAATAATATATGGTAATTCATTGCTTAAATTAATAAAAATATTAAATCTCACCAATTGCGTGTAAAGCCGAGTAACTAAGTTTGGTCTAACTAAGAGGACAGATACGAGTAGATAGGTACTGGAAGTTTAGTATCGGTATTTTACTTTGATTTTACTACATTAACCATGCAAGAGTATTTATTGAATATAGTATAATAATAGATACGTAGCAAAGAAAAGATTTCACATTATTCATATTCTGGTTTAGGATTATGTCCAACCTGACAAGATTGTAATTAAAATGTATCCGACTTTCTGTATAACACACCCCGGGGGCTTCGGACGTGTAATACGCTGCAACGGACACGTTTTGTCATTTCATCATTCCGCGTTTGCGTGCCGGTTCCCAAATGGATATTGAAATATTACCTTAACTCTTTTATGGGCTCTAAGATTTTATGCGGACCGGGTTTTCTCCAACGTATAAATCTTCTAGCAAGCGCCTGTTTACAATGAAAAGAATATTTTAAGAATGTTGACATTTCCTGCTGCTAAAGTTTTGTATCGTAGGTCACTTGCAGCGTTTCTGTTTTAAAATGGAGCCGTTTATGAGTTCTTCCAAATTCATCAGCTTAAATGTATTTTTGACAGCATACAAATAGAAGTAGGTATGTTTAAGGATTAAGCCAACGCAGTGAAATCGCCTCTCAATAAGCCGAATTCACTACTGTGTTTAATTGTGGTTTCACCCATTTGCGCCCAAGATGAAACTATAATATATGTGATTTCAGAACTAATTGTTTATTTAATGATGCTACTCTAGTCAATATGGACTAGTTTGGCTATTTTTCACAAATCCATACAATATATTTTTCTTCTATTGCAAAAACAAGCGCGACATTCGACAATAATATTGATAGGTCTTGTACCACTGTAATTACCTAAATAAAGGTCTATACACTCTGCAATTTTTTAACATCAATTGCAAGATTTATTTTCTTGTTTTGCTGATATTTTTATGGCTGTGGATCTGGATGGATTTAGAGACCGAGGACTCAAGAAAAGATGGATAGACTGTGTGAAGGATTTCAAAAATAATGTTACTGTTGAGTTGGCGGGTCGGAAAAAAAAACAATGTATTACTTCAACGTAAGCAACATTGCGAGCAGGGTAGGCAAAGAAAAAAATATATTGTACGGAATTATGAAAAATAGCCCAACTAGTCCATATTGACCAGAGTAGCATCATTAAATAAACAATTTGTTCAGAAAGCATCATCAGATGAAATATACCTAAACATGAATTAGATGAAACTAGATGAATTATTATTTCCAATCATCACACTCTTGCTCGTTTATTTTCTGATTTCTGAAGCACTTTTCCTGGGAACATTGCTCAACTCTGGTATTCTTTACCTGAAACCACTGCTTCAGAGCTCATAAAATAATTACGCCAACCCATTAGAACATCATCACAAACTGATGCGCCCACTGCAGCGTTGACGTAAAATAAGTTTAAAATTCGTCACGGTTCCCCGGACACCACCGACTGAGCCCGTTACTCCAATATTTTCAAGGCAAACTTTCACCCCTTAATTAACATAGAAGCAAATTAATAGAATTAAGGGGACATGCATTCACGTTTAAGGGAAAGTTAAATTGTACCTTTTGTCGGCGCAGGTGTACGCAAGCGAGGTTGTTCGTATGAAATTCTGGAGTGTGTTCAGGAATTAATTTGGATTTCATTAACAAGATGGCACTATGTTAGTGTAGGGACGTGGTAGATAACTTTAAGACTATTAATTAAAATCTGTTAGCTTCGCTCTGTTTGAGTGTTCTGGGTTGAACAATATTTTAGGGTCGGTTGTATCGCGGTATTTGTAATAAAAACTGAAAATTTTTTAGAACCCCCGACATAAATTTATAGCTAAGTACCTTTTTTGATCACGTCAGCTTCCAAAAAAAAACTTATCAAAATCCGTCCATTCATTTAGGAGCTACGATGCTACAGACATATTTTTTTTTATTTTTTATTTATTTATTTATAAGTACAAACTTGTTGGCTTACAGTATATACAGATACACAGATATATAGACACGTCAAACTTATGACACTCCACTTTTTGCGTCGGGGGTTAAGAGGGAATCAAAACAGAACTGTTTGTAAATATGAAAATTCAATATAAAAGAAAACAGCATTACCTACAATAATAATCGAATCAAGAAGAGCAATTATGTTATCTCTACACTGTGTAATATAAAAACGCTTGGTTTCAGGTAACGTGGACATCGTAAATGGAAATTTAAAATTGATTTTGGGCTTGATTTGGTCCCTCATTGTCCGGTACCAAATAGGACGAAGCAAATTCCCACCGAGGTAAGATTTATTTTACATTGGGTCATAATGTTTCTAGAAAATCACGCTTCTCTTCGAATTAAGTTAGAAAAGATCATCTTCTGCTACCTTATTTCTTATTTATTTATTTCGCTACATCTATTCTTATCACAGTCGGATCGCATAACGCGTCGTTTTACAAAACGGCGCGGTGGATTACAGTCTGTGACAATTGATAACCAAATCAAACAGTTTGTCGATAAATCCGTGTAATCGAATAGAGATCGCTTATTATTGGTAGTTTCAGATTATTTTTTGGACCAAGCGGAGTGGAATGATTGTCACTCATCACTACCACACACTACAATCCGCGCCGTTTTGTAATACGGCGAGTAATACGATCCGCCTTTGACAAAGATCATGCCTTCGATTTTATAGAGATACTGTAGCCCTACTTAAAAATATTAAAATTCAGATTTTTAAGAACATGTAAATCTTTTAGATTTTAAATAAGATCGTAATTTTAAGTGATACTGTTATTAGCAATATTAGTATTTCGAAGTCACTCTAAACAAATTGCCTATTCTGACCACTTGATATTATTACTTTTTATGCGTGTTTTTTCCGTTTCAACTCGAAAAAAATTTACGACCAGATTATTATTGATTAAGGAATACTACATTTTTTTTCTTTAATGACCAAATTTTATAAAGATCAGAATATTATGTAGTATTAAAGTCGTGAATTAGCTTTAACATAACATCCCGTTCTTTTACACAGACATATAGAAGGTACTATGGTGCATTCATTTAATTCGTAAGACTAATTTTGCAGTTTTTGATACTAGTACTAGTATAGTATTATATTATCTGTGATAATAGTAAGAACTGTCATATCTCCCTCTTACTCTTACCTAAAAAAAATAAGACATGGTCGACGCCTCTCCCCTCTAAATCGTCTTACTTATTATATGAATAGCCCCATACAAAGAGTTCGGTCAGAAAAACAAAACATAATTGGAAAATTTTAAAATTACTTTTGCTATAAAGAATTTTTGATAGCAAAATAGTATGGAATAATTTTTGCGTTGTAAACGCAAAAATTACGCGTAAATATTTTTAATACTAGAAAAAATACACTGAAAAAAATCGAGTTTCTTCAGTATATTTTTTCTAGTAGCAATGTTGTCTAAATAAATAAATAAGTATATAAATGACGTTAGTACCGGTAATTGGGTGCCTGCTTTTTAAGCCTATCATCTACTAAACAACCTATATAGGTATGTATTGGTTAGAGAAATTTGATACACATATATATGCCTACGTAAATATTAGGTATATTGAGAATTTTTATTAGAATTTCCAGAACATTTTGCTTCTTGAATTTAGAATTTCCAGAACATTTTGCTTCTTGAATCGACAATTTGTCGATATTAAAGAAAGGTGATATCAATTGAAATATTTAAATACGTGAAAGCTTAACAAACAGGGAAACAAATCCACATTCGCATGGATAATATTACTTAGGATAGTTAAACAGCACGAGCTGTTAGTATTATTAAAGCTAGACTCGTCATCGTAATTAGAGCGGGACGGCTGCGCAGGCGCAGACTGCGTTGTCTTCTTATTAAAGTTATTATGAGGTTTGATCATATGAATAAAATTATATAAGAGCAGTGACCTCCACCTAACTGAAGATCGCAGCCAAATATAATTATGTAGTGATGTCAGTCGGCGTGTAAGCTCCACTATGTTTGGAAGTTTTTGAACCCTTGTATTACAAACGTGGACAGTACGATGATTGCTTACTTATGACGGTCCGCTGGTCCACTAAGCCAGCGGTTATGGTATCGTCCGTAAGCGGATTACACTCCGATAAAAAAAGGCTTCAGCCTACTCAACCTACTGGTAAATCCGCCACAGCCCATTGGGCAAGCGTGGTGGACTACTGCCTATACCTCCTTCGTTGAAAAGGCCTTGTGTCCCAGCAGTGGGTCGAATTATAAAGGCTGTGATGATGATGATGTGGTGATAGTACCTAACTTTAGACTTGCTTATTGTCAACAGGAAGGTGATGCTGTCTTGGCTTCAGTCTGCTTTGCCAGAGTGCCGAGTAAACAACTTGACCAGTGACTGGAACAGCGGTGTACTGCTATCAGCTCTTCTCGACCATTGCAAACCGGGCTTGTTCCCTCATTGGCGGGAGCTAAGTAGGTGGCTATAATAGTCGTTTAAATTTAATAGGCATAATATGTCCTAGGTATCGAAAATAATTATATATTCACACTCGTACAACAATTAACTTGCATTATTTATCTAATATTTGTGTGAGAGACGTGTTTAAATTAACTTATTTATAAAAATATCGGCTCCAGCCTCAGATCAAATAAAAATGTTATTTAGTCTGAGTCTCTAACGCAAAGAAAAAATATCATATTTATTTCATTCTATGTTAATGGAGTGCTATATTTATCTATTCTAATCTTCTAAGTACGTTTAATTTAAAAACTTAACAACTAGGCAAAATATATTTAAACACAGTTTCAGAAGCGACGCGAGAACATCCTTACCTTCTTAATGTTACTTCTAACAACGGATCTATTATGTCACATTATTCTGTGATAATGGGCAACAGCTAAATTATGTTTCATTTGCACTGTTGCCATAGCAGAACATAATTGTAATACAACGCCTAGTAACCCATCAATGTATTTTTTCCAATATTACGAGACAGCAAACAAGCTTGCGGCCCACCGGGTGTTAAGTGGGTGGTTACCGCCGCCTATAATAGACAGGGTAAATCACATAACACCGCAAGTGAGTTGCCATCCAGGGGACTAAGATGAAATGCCTTCCATGCCCAGTAATTACAATGGCAATACATTTCCCTTCAATCCAAAATACAGCGAACTGTTTCACGGCAGAAATAAGAAAGGCGGTGGTATCTACCCAGACGACCCTAGATGGGTCTACCACTTAGTAACGTATAAGTAGTAAATATATGCATGAATTTGAGATAAAATGCCATTACATTTATCTACTAGCGAGATTACGCAAGCGGCATTCTCAAAGAAGACCTTGACAATGCCCAGAATGTTATTAAAACTTGCCATTTACTGAGGTCGCAGATTTACATGGCATTGTTGTATAATGTAATTTCAAATGTATTTCCCGTTCATCTTCAAACAGCTATTATACATTTAAATTCAATTTGTGTCTTATTACCTTATCCTGTTGCTAGCTGGAAGCCCTTTACTTAAAATATAATAGACATTATACAAAACCTTTGTTGTTATAATTACTAAAATAATACCTTAATAATACGTACTTAAAGAAATTGTTTCAAGAATAGATTTCGGAAGCCCTTGCTCCAGGGTATTATAATTTTAACTGTGTAATTATATAAAATTACTAGCTTTGTCCGTAGGTTTGCTCGTGTTAAAGTAGATTAGCCCTTCGTACTAGAATTGTAGATAAAATGTTTATTAGAGAGATTTTATCCTTATTATTGATCCTATCGATTAGTAGAATAAAATATAGCGAGTGTTTATTTTTTGAATTTTTAGCTGGTTCGAGGTAAGACATGCGAAATTTAGAAAACATTTGTTGGAAAGGCCTATGTCCAACAGTGGGCGTCTCTCGGCTGAAATGATGAACCATCAGCCGTATTCTGCCACAGTGACTCTAATCTGAATATTGAGAGATTCGTTGATGTAGGTACTCTCAGGTGACTGACATAACCAGTTTTTGCTGATCATGTAAAACCATATTCATTAGAAGTCAGCACCCTCCTACGTGATCGGGGCTAGAGCTCCTCTCGTCTAGCATAGAACTCTGTTCTACGCTTCTTTTCAAAATTAAACACTTTGGCGTTAAGATGCTTTGTATTTAAACAACAATAACATCCTCGATGAGTTCTGCCCGCCTAGCATGACCACCGAAACACGATATTATGTTATAGCTATTTATCGCTTTGAACTGTCAAAAATCATTGGATATAACCGCAATCTTAAAATTTTATCGAAACTGCGAACATGTATAAGCTGATACATGTTCGCAGTTTCAATAAAATTTCAAGATGGTAAGATAACAGGCGAGTTTACTACCCCAACCATTTTTATTGTTCAGATCGCCATGAAGCCGTCGAGAACTGCCGGCGAGCTATGAAATTGGCACACCGCGAGTTCGAGGTACCCATGGTTTTGGAGCCCGAGTACCTCGCATCGCCCTGGTTGGATGAGCTGTCGGGCATGACTTATCTGTCTTACTTCATGAAGCCTGGATCACCTGGCTACAGAGCTACTCTGGACTGGGTCAACTCACGGCTGGAAAGGGGAATCACAAATTTCACAGTAAGTGAATATTTTAGTTTTATTTTTTTGCCTCTACTCCTTCTTTTTTCTTCTTTTATACCAAAGTATTTAAAAGCAAAAGAAAGACTTTTAAATTTACTCGAAACCCTCAACTACTCGGGAGAAACTCTAGACCTTACTTAATTTTATTGTTAGATTTAAGTCACTTAGGTACTTAAAAATAGTATTCTGTATAGTTCTGCAGAAAAAAGAGAAAAGATAAATGCAGTGTCAATAGCACCAGTCCAGACTTAATCTAGCAATAAGTTCCAATATGGTATTCCTTTTCGTTTTAGTACAGATTTTTGCAACATACAACTCTATTGATTCGGTTATCCTTAAGTGTTGCCAACAATAACAATGCCAAAAAAGAGTGTGTCTTTATTATGGTATTAAATTTTCGCTCCAAACAAAATCCGCGTATAACTTACGACAGCTCAGCTACTACCAATTCCACCTAATATTATAAGTAAAGAGCTTTTGCACCGATTAAAGGCGGTAATATGTTGAACATTTTTTCCCTGAAACATTTCCCGTAGGCATCAAGTAGGGGAACATAATCTTCCATAAATCATACTCGAGTACGACACCGCCATGTGAGCAGTTACATAAGTCGGGGGATTATATCGCAGGAGAACAGTTTGAGATGTATTTTGCTATAATCTTAACAAAAATGAAGGTTTCCTTGTTGTGTTTGCTAAGATGATGCTGCCAATGTAGATGAAGAAATTAGGAATATTCAGCTTAAACGAAATCACGCCAGTAAAGACTTCCAGTCCAACCAGAGTAAAACTCTCCTCTGAACTTCCAGCCGAATCAGATCAGCTCGATTTACACTGGTTTCCCTAGAGGCTGTTGATCCCCATTACGAAGGCTTAAATACGAAATCGCCGCCTCTTTGGTTCTGTGATTCACCCGCCGGTATAAGATCCAGATGGCACGTATTGAATCCGTTATGCTTGGTTTGCTAGTTTTTGCACCATCAATAAAACTCTCTCCTTAAGAAATTACTTTGCAGGGACTGGCCTGTCAGTCGCTGAGTTCTTAGTGAGATGAAAGCAATGATCTTCTCCGTCGACATAAAAAAACAGTTGCTAGTGAAATTACCATTTGTATGCGCTTACTTATATTAAATTTTATCTTTTGAATATTAAAGTGACAAGCTATTTCTCGCAGGACATTATGAAACCAAATAAAAGACAAACGAAGAACACATAATTACGAAAACAAATAAAAATATCGTTCTCTTGGAAAAACTGAGTTTCTATTTATTATGTATAAAAAATTGTAAAATTCAATTTAAAATGAATTAATATATGTGAATCAATGCTCTGTTGTTTTCCAAGTTCTACACGAATTATTTTGATGTGTGTTTGATGGGCCACAGTAGCCTGAAATAAAAAGTATATTGTTATTATTGTATTATGTAATTCCGTTTTCACGCCATGTCCTCAGTCATATGGAGTCAAACGACTTAACGACATTCGCAGCTATCCGCACTTTTAGTGGTGAATATTGGCGACAGAGGAACACGTAAACTGTCCCTTGGTGCCATAAATTTCTCTAATCTTTGTTGGGTCGGTAACGTGGAAGTTACATTTCTGGTGTCACTATCGTTCATAAGCGTGGGGACTACTTAAGTCGAACAAGAAGTTCCATTCGTCTTCATATATTTTATTGTTTTTGATAATTTTACTGTTCAAAAAAACAAGACGACTCTAACTATAATGTCAGTCTTCTTAATCATAGAAATACTATACCTATTAGTACTATCCAAGCTCTCATCTTCTGACTCAAAACAGAGTCTTCGATTTACTGAAAAACAAAACTAGACGTTTCTTAACATAAATTTGAATATCATAATTGGTCACATGACATTTTAGAATGTAGGTATCTGTTTGGATTTATTAAAAAATGCAAAATTCCTTTCTCAGACTGACTGGAATGACGGACGAGTAGCAAACGAGCTTGTTAGATCAATGGGAGGACCAGCACCACCACCTAGTAGACTAAGAAGAGATCCAGCGCGATGGGAAGAAAACAACCAGCAAGCTATCGACGCAGCAAAGAAAATTGGTAATACTCGTATTATGCATCTCAATCAACGAACTTAAAGATTTAGAACGGAAAATTATGTTATGTGACGAATATCAATGCTCAGAAGGTTTATCTGACCATTGATGTTCAGATTATATCACTTATTTTCACGAAACTACTACATCTAACTAAAAAGTTTTTGCATGTTAATAATATCTCACGACATCAATTACTATGTTTTGTTGTAACTCGAACCCACTAGCGCCGCCATCGCCAGTAGATTCAATTGTATAACTTCTACTCCGAAATATTTATAAAAATTCAAGATATCGTACTCGTTTTAGATTTTTCTCTTTAATTACAGATCAATTTTATTATATTAAAGCTATTTGATGACTTTCTACTACTTTTAATTTCTATTTAAATTAAAAATGGGAAATCGGGTTTACGTTTAAGTGACCCCAGTTGGTGTAAACTGTCAAAACCTATTAAAAGAACAAAACCGCGTGACCAGTCCCCTTAATCTTATTTTTATGTTTTCTCCACAGGAGTTCAACCAGTACTATCAGCCAAAGATATGAGTCAAAACGACAGTGAGCACTTAGGCGTAATGGCATGGGCATCACAATTTCGCAATATCCCACCAAGACCTCCAGTACACGATATGTTGAGAGTGGCGCTGGATTCTACTTCAGGAAGAGTTGGTGAAGAGGTAAATTCTTAGAGCAATCATTACAATATAAACGTTGCAAATGTAGATGAAACTGAACAAAACCCAATTTTGTTTTAGACTTATATCAAAGTGGAATCGCTTTCCAATGAATTGCCTCTTTCTGAAGTCAAAGTGTCGATTGTGAATCCGCTTGAACAAGAGTCGAGGCTAAAACTGGATGCTCGAGGCGCAGGTGAATTTATTCCGGAGCATGCCGGCATGCATGAGATAGTCCTTACTGTTGACAATATCAGGTAAATGAATGTAAAATTAAAAAAAAATAAGTTATGGATAATGAATCTATAGAAATATTCTCGAGTTTTTGTATCATAATAACTATAAAATTTTCAGGGTGGACGGAAGATATTTTTTCCGAGTTCTACCAAGACTTGTCACAGTTCCTCCACCAGGTATGGCACCATGTGCTGCGGGCAGCATTGTTGAAGTACTAGTCAGTGCAACAGGTAAATTTGAATTATCTATAGTATTTTATTAATAAACTATCCTAATTTAGATAGAGTCATACTTAATATGTTAATTCACACAGGAGCACCTAGAAGAGAAGACATTGATGTTACCGCTCACTCCCCCAGTGGTCGGGCTGTTCCTCTCCAAGCTCGACATCCTCCTCCCTCCGCTCCAGGGACCACAGCATCAAGCGCTACCTTCCAGCCTGATGAAGCTGGCACCTGGACTATTGCTATCACTTACAAGGGTGAACACATTCAGGTAAATATCTTATAAACTTGTCTTTGGATCGATTAAGAAAGAATTACAACGATTTACTCATTGATCCGCGTGAAACTTATTTTCAGTTTATATGTACGATTTTTGTGTCATATATTGAGGCTGAATTTCATTCATATTCATTTAGATTTATTGATATAGATTCACAGCTCTTGATGTAAATTATTTATGTTAATTAGGGAGGACCATTTACGTGTGAAGTATTCGACCCAGCTGGTGTGCGACTCAGTCCAGGGGCGTTAGAAGGTGCCGAGCCTCTAAAGCCTCATTCTTTCGAGTTGGACACCAGCGGCTGTGGAGTCAAGGGAGATCTTCAGCTAGACATTGTTCATGATAAGCGCAGCGTGATGTGCGCCCTTGAAAAACTGTCCGGTACTAAATACCGCGCTACTTTCATGCCCAAGGCACCTGGAAAGCATAGGGTTAGTACACTTCATTTCATCACAAACTTACGAAACCCCGAACTAACTTTATTTTAATTTGAATAAAATTTTACAGCTTTACATTTATTTCAACGGTTACGACGTACAAGGCTCGCCGCATTTGTTCAGAGTGGGATCACGTACGAAGAAACCTCGCGACAGCTCTAGTCCTTCTCCAGCTTACGCGAGAATTTCAAGCCCAGGTACTATTTCAGAACATTTTTAACCTTAGAAGATTTATTTGACTAGGATAAAGAAGATTTTTCTCGCTACCCGATACGGTATAAAAATAAGGGGTTATATATATCCACTCAACAATGTTCTAAATTCGGATTTCTTATTACTTTCAGTGACACGCTTAAGATCAGAGAGCCCGATGAACAATTTCAGTTTATATGAATCGAACGTTTCAAAGCAAAACACCAGTTCGATAGACAGACGCGAAGAGAGACGTGATTCCAGCGATTATTACAAAACATCATTCGGATCCGACTCCAAAGAAAAAAGTTATGATATTACCGACTCTGCTTATTCGACATCAAGGGTTACGAAGAAAGATAATAACTATAGATACGGGTCAGAGAGTCCTAGAAACAGGACAGCGAGCCCGATAACGACAAAGCACTTCGGCAACGGTTCCCATTTGGATATCAATACGTACCGAGCCACAAGCCCAGTCGCTCGGACCGGTAGTCCTCTAACGAGAAACGACAGCCCTTTGAATAGGACGGCCAGTCCAATTAACAGGTACGATACTCAGCTAGAGGCGATCGATGCGAATTAAGTTAGCCGAGCACGGAACGTTCGTCGAAAACAGTTAATGTTGTTTGCTTTTAATGTCGTTCAAAAGTAAATGACATATTTACACGTGTAACAGTAGCATGGAATTATCTTTTACCTTCACGCTTACCTAAGTCTAAAAATGATTATTATTATTGATAGTTATGATGGTAATATGTATGTGAAATTAAGAAGACTGCAGACAATTAGTTTTAGTAGACCTTTGAATGGGTTGAAATTTACTAAACGCTTGAGTGACGCGTCCTATTTTTCATAACCCAAATTATAAGCTGGCTTCAAAACGGGCTTTCCATATTTTACTTTATAAATCAATTCCCAAACAGTTCTCAACGCGCCGTGTATAAATCAAGCCCTTTTTCATTTAGAATGACTGCTAGTTTTTTTGCTTTGAGTTGGCTCCCGTAATTCATCTCGGAACAACTCGGCTTGCGCAGTTTATTTAAGGAAATAAAATTTATATTGGCTCTGGAAATGTTTTTAGACCTAGTTTTGTCAATTAGGGACAGATTTTTTTACGAACATTCGATTTGCAAAACGTGCTTGCGACTAACGATCACGGTGATGGAACTGCTTTTTTTTATTACCGTCAAAAAAAAATATCACGTTCCGTAGCGTAAAAAAACAGCACAATGGTGAACTTCTATTTTATTAAATTATAGAATCATTTAATGTGTTATTGTACGAAAAAAATATTAGTTATCTACTTACCTAATATTTGTACGCCAATTGAGGCAGAATTTTGATTTCTATAGCTGTAATGCCTTTGGAACAATGTACTCAATAGTCTTACAAATAAATACTTAATTTAATTTCATTTCAATAAGGACACACCCTTCAATTATTCAACAATTAATAAATCGAGGAAAATGAAATCTTGCAATATCAGTACTTGTATACAGATGGAAAAAAGACCGTAGTTGGAGGAATATTTATGATGAAAAATTTTACTGAAAGTTAACATTTCTTTATTTTCCAAAATTATTAAAACTGCATTTGTAAATATTTTTGGAAAATCGCCTGCTTGAGCCGGAAATCAAACTTGTGAAATGTTAAAAAAAAAACATTTTGTATTTTATGATATCAAAGGAAAGAATCATTCATAAGGATCAATATCTTTTAAGCAACATAGTATCTAAAGTTATAAAAAAACTTCTTAGTCTTTCTTTAATTTAAGATACCATGTTGCTTAAAAGAAATTGATTCTTATCAATGACTCTTTCGGTTGGTATCATAAAATTTTTACCATCTTGTACATTAATAAACTATTAAATTATATTTGCTATGTGCTTTAACGAATTATTATTGTATTTTATTAGGGTGAGCAGTCCAACAGAAAGGCACAGCCCAATAACGACCACAAAGCGAGTGGTGGAAAAACGTTCCAACTACAAAATGTACAGCTCCTACAGCGGCTCCCAAGATAACTTGGACCAGGGCAGTCCTTACGCATCGCTGGAAAATGACAGGATGAGAAGACTTGGTAGTCCGAGTAAGTATAATCTTCGACCCTCGAAGGTTTAGTTGCTTCTTTTTTAAAGAAAATTAAAACCCCCGAGATACATTTATAAATAACTAAGAACCTTCTTGATATCATCAGCTTTCAAACTAAAAAATCTGAATCAAAAAATTGAGATATTCGTTTAGGAGCTACGATGGCATAGACAGACACATATATACACAGACACGACACGTCAAACTTATATAGTATATCGCCGGGTTAGTGCAAAAACCAACTAACTGTCACTGTTATTTTTCGGATTTACGATGAATTTATCTGCCTTTATTCTACATAATTAAAAACATAAATATATGAGAATGCAGATGATCATTACAAAAATTAGAAAATCTTCTATCTAGCAGAAGTTTAAGATTCCCAAACTTTAAAATCGCAATAACTCAAAACTACAATTCCATGGGTTAGTTGGTATTTGCATTAACCCGGCGATATATATTTAAAAATTAATCTTAAAAATGGAATACTCATACCCAATATTTATATGTCGTCGCCCGAACGTATTGTTGGGCAGATCGTGATATGCCCGGGCACATCGTAATTTACACTGTGGTGATAGTAAGACTTCTATAGACTGTGGTGATAGGTATGTACGCCACAATTAAGACGTAGGCCAATAGACTCTCTCACAAACAGTCCACGCCGCTAGGTCATAAAAAAATAACCTTGAACCTACTGATCACACCTGACCACTAATATTTTTATAAAATGGGTTACTGGACCAGTGCTTGTGCGTTTTATGGTCCAGTAGATCTCGATCTGACCAAATATACGATCGGCCCACGACATTATAAAAACACATCATTGCCCATTCCTATGAACTAAAATCTGACTTTTTATGGCACTTTTTCCAAATTGTAAGACTTAAAACTTGGTGGCAACTGGCCGGTGACTTTTTATGGCACTTTTTTCAATTTTAATAGATGTTACGGTGAAGGACAATATCGTGAGGAACCCTACATGAAGAAATTCATAGGTTGAGTGTGAAGTCGACCAACCCGCACTCGGCCAGCGTGGTTGACTAAGGCCTAATGGCCCCTAATGTGGGGTAGGCTTGAGCCCCTCGGTGGGGACATTAATATGAGCTGTTGATGATGAATAGATGTTATTTTGAAAAAATGTAGCATTATATCGATAGAAAAATTTATAATATCAGTTTCCATATTTTGAAGCCTCTATTCTCTACACACAAATCCTTTCTCTTTACAATCACTATTGTGGGTAGCTTACTCGCCACCGAGTGCGACGAGAGCGACCCCTTGGTGGGATGGTATGTACGTGGTTCAGAATCTCCCCAAGTCAATGACATTGTATACAAAACGAAAATTACAATTTTAATAAAAGCATTACAGTTTCAAGTTCCCATTTATTTCCACAGACACTGGAGACCCCGGCGGACTGCCGTACACTGGCAAAAAAGACTCGTGGGACAACATTGAGAAAACTAGACAAATGCTAAGTTCTAACAGGCAAGTTTAATTATAATTATAATCTCAAATTTAATTATCTCTCTACAGCAGCGTTGTTCTCGTCATGTAACTTCTGAGTTTGATAATAGTACATTATGGTACAAGTGTGTAATGTTGGTGATTACCGCTGAGGCGCATTGAGGCCCGAGCCGTCAGGCGAGGGTCTTAAGGAGCCGAGGACGGTAATCATCAATACACACGTGTATCATACAACGTTTTTCAACACACTTCTGAATAAAATAATACTTAAATAAAAAACCATTTTACATAGTAGATAAAAAGTTTATTTAGAGAAACAATTAGTAAATGTGCAGTTAGTAAAATTATAATTAACTATTTTTGATGATATAGCGGTCTCATCAGATAGATTATTTACTGAAATACTTTCATGTTCTATTGTTATTTGTGATGGTTCATTATTCGTGTAGGTAGGTGAAATCCAATCATTGGATGTACTTGGTATTTCGCTAGTAGGATGCGTCTCAGAAGGGGCGGCGCGGGGGCGCGGGCGCGTGCGTTTACTCACTCGTCAATAATAGTAATGAAAAAGTCACAGTTTGATTATAGGTGTCATTATGTGCCTAATTGCCATGGGATTAGAGCCACTTTATGAGGAAGTGTGTTGAAATAGTTATTTATTATACAAGAGTGGAAAGTTCCTTTTTAACCGCGTGCTCGATTTGGATGACCGAGCAAGCGAAGGATTCTAAAGTTGAATCACGAGCGCAGCGAGTGATTCTAAATTAGAATCCTGAGCGTCAGCGAGGGAAACAAACGAGCACAAGGTGAAAAATCTTTCCACTCGAGTGCAATACGTAACTTTTCATCCCACCTCAGCGAGGAAATGACAAAATAATCTTCATTCTAATCATAAATTTGGCACCATAGAGGTTACATTAAATAGGTTTAATGACGTTTTGAATTTACAATTATATTGAGTACTCATTATATGTGATGTTCTAAATTCAAATCTACTTTGCCGCTCAAGCGAATAAAATAGAATTTTCCAGCCAGATTTCGAAGCGCAAAATTACACTTTCCGAGGTGGTGGGATGAAAAATATATTACTTACATCACTTTATTCACTACTTATATCACTTTTTTAAACTAAATTGAACAACGAAAATGTATGGAATATGCTAAGCAACAGGGGCTAATATTATACCGCGACCTGGTCATCTCATGTTTTCTTGATTGATGTAAACGTAGGTCTAATAGTTGTTATCTTTAGATGGACAAATGTATGACACATGCAATTAATAGGATATTTTTGTTTTCATGTATAATATTGTTGAAATAACTAAAGGATTATTGGATTTTTTTGTATACCACACATTGTATTCTCATAACATCGCTAACCAGAGGATCACATAAATGTATGTTTAGCACCTAAATTGAAAGGAACGTCTATACCTATCTAACAGTAACATAAAATAACAACTCACCACGGGTATCAAAAGTTAAATTACTTACTTAGTTCATTATTGTGATTATTTGAATTATATAGAAAAGCTTTTTACAAGATAAATGATCCAAATGCGTTCAAAATTTACGCATGAAAAACTTTAACTTAAATTATCGTATTAGCCTTCATAATTTAACCCAGTGCTAGGACACAAGGCCGCCACGCGTGCCCATGCGGATTGGTGGACGATAAGGTGATCAATGCCCCTTTGCTGATCCATCAGTCGCCTTCTACGACACCCATTGGAGGATATGGGGTGATGCTATTCTACTCTTCCGGCATCACATCGCTACTTGACTTAAATTATATTGATAATTATTTATTGACGAGTATTGATGTTTTGAAATAATTACGAAATTGTAAGCTGCGGAGTTTCTTTCGCCATTTCTTCTACATCTCGTAATTATTATTTAAGTGAAATAATTATTTCCGAAATGGTGGTAGGGCTTTTGAAGATTTAAAAATGCTTCGCAAAGTCCATTTCATTAAAGAGCTATTTCATTTCATTAAAAAATTAAACACGCATTTAAAGAGATCGTGGCCCTTTATATCCGACTGCTGAGTAATTGAGAGTGTAACATCTGTCGTCTTGTTGTTGGCTTTTGTTTTGGTCCACTGAAGATTTAGTTGCTTTTGGGCAAGATGCCCTCTTTTGTTTAAGCGGCATACTGGCAACCTGTCACTATTTTGGGGTACTGCATGACCCACACTGCCATATAATCACGCTGTTTTATATTCATCAACTTACATTGTGTCAGCGGACAATAATATATTAAAACTCAACCCATAATATTTACCTAATAATCGCCATGGCATTGTCTTTAGATGAATTTATTTCCCACACACCACAGTGAGTTCTACAAAAAAAAATTGGTTGTCTGTAAAGTCGGTTTACTGACGATAGTTGAACGTGACAACGTCTTAAGAAAATACTGATGGAATGGTAGCATTTTTCAAAAGAAAAAATAGTATGAATAAACTTGTAATAAAATCTCTTTGGCTATACTATTTGTATCTGGCTGGTTTTGGTATCATTGAAAGTTTAAATTTTAAAGAACATAATTCCAAATTCAAATTAGAGAATTAGATTCAGAGCGAGGTAACGCCGCATGACGTCATGTTTTTTCGTGCGTGCAGCCGGCTCTATCGAATTATAAGACGTTGTCACGTCAAAAATACAAAACTACATTAAAAAACTACATTGCCGGTATCCAAAAGTTTTTTGGTCCACTGTTATACGAAAAAATGTCGTAATTGCCTCGAAATCCCATATCTATGTTAGGCAAGAGTTATGAAAGTTTATTTTCGATCATTAAATACGAACAAAACCGTCCTGTGTAAAATGCACCCCCTAATTACGCTTGTTCGTACACCGTCCAATTAATTTCAGCATCGACTGAACCGTGGCTGTGCGTTTTGTCACCGATTGTAGAAAGCTTAATACAATGGTCGAAATTGTAGCCCATTGTTTTGAGATAGCCCTTTTTATTAAGAAAACCCTGTCTATTACTAACTGACAAACCACTCTGTCCACCTGGTTGGACGCTTAGTATTTTTTTAACCAACAACATAGGTGGTTGGTGGAGATTTATTTTTCCTAACCGACGAATCTGATTCGTTGGTTGAGATTTCTTTTCTATCTGACAATCTAGTTTTTTCTTGCTTAAAATGTTGGACTTATTACTTATTAATTTATTTGTGATTCAGGCTCGAGTCTCCAGACCGCCAAAGCACGCTGGAGCGAGAAACCAAACGAAACACGCAACTGAACAAGTTCAGCGACTTCTCCCGGGACTCATTCAATCGACAGCTGGACCGGCTGGCTGACGACAAGGACTCTGATACGTATACCAGGGTGAGTTGCTCATAATTGAAAACTAAGAGATATAAATGAAATATTAACGTTTAATGGCACGAAGAAAAATCGGTATGCAAGTACAAAGTTATGTCACTGTTAGGATGGAGTAAATTCTTATATGGGGCAGTAGACAACAGGTTCGCCTAATTTTGGGTGGCCGTACAGGGCACTATGCCACAAACTACATGCTCAAAAAAAGCAATTGCAAAGCATTTGGACACGACCGGGAATCCATGGAACACCTGCCTTGTGACTGCGATTCCATAGCCAGGATTAGAATGAATATCCTTGGAGTGGCCTACCCATGGCCAGAGCACTACAGGCTCTTCAAGCCCATGGACATGGTAAGGTTGAAGGCCTACATATTCAAGGAGCGATAAGAGTAAAGGCTGGAGACACAAAAGATCTCATTGGTTCGAAGTGCATCGTAAGGAAATTCACGGCGGCGCCATCATAAGATAAGATACGATCTGTGGTACGTCTCCATACAAACGAAGAATACGTTTTCCTACATTTCTAATCCAATCTTTATGATGTATTGGAAAGTTTTTAATAAAAAGAAAAAATCTACGTCTGTACGTTTTCTTTTGTTTTTCAAAATTCGACTTATATTCTTTTAACGTAATTTTGGGAAAAAATAATTTTGCATAAAATATTTTTAGCAAAAAAATAGGAAAACCGACTTCAATGCGTACAAGTTTAAACTAAAAAGTAAGAATTAAATAATATTTTTATGAAGTAGTTGAAAAGAGCGTCATAGAAAACCAAGGAAAGTATTGATACACATTTATAATTCTTTATTTATAATTCATACTCCGATATATTTGGAGTCGGTGCCAGCCTAAGCAAAATAAACTTACCTAATAGATACGAACTTGATTAATCCATTAACTATACATAATAATGAATGCATAATAAAAAAGAGGATAAAAGAATTATCAAAATCGATTCATTATTGACGGAGTAATCGCGGAACATACATACAAAAAAAAAAAAACATACAGTCGAATAGAGAACCTCCTCCTTTTTTTGTTTGAAGTCGGTTAAAAAAGGAACACGTACAGACACACCTTTTAGTATGTTTTAAACATTATATGTATAACAATTATGGATAGGAAAACCTTTTCACCATTTGTGTTACTTTGTATGAAGGCGGTCACACACAGCCTAAGAATTTCTTTATATGGGTTAGCAGGTTTCCTCACGACATTTTCCTTCACCGTAAAGGGTAATCTCTTACCCTTGCCCTGACGCACTACGCCCTCGACGCTTCCCCAGCAACCAAACTGAGAACGAATTTTGACCATTACATTTTTGAAATATTCAAATTCTATTCGTAATCATCTAGCTATTCCCCATTTTGTTTACACTCAATATCTTAACCTGCTCCAAACTCAGGAAAATGCAATAAAAATCACCGGGAAAATAGTAGCAGCTGCTGAAAATAAAATCTGAAATCCAGTCGAGTAAATTAGCAAGTTACTTTGGAACAACTCAAGTATATTACCTGCATAGTTGAAAGGAAAAGCAAGCAGAAATTGTTTTTATGAAGAATTGAAACTCCACTGCAATTTCACCGTACCGACGCCGCGAAGTATTTATTTTAATAGGTACTTACTATATTTTTTCCGTCTTGATTTTAAGCGTTTGTTAATGCAAAATAAGTTTCGGTAGAGTGATAAGAGTACATTTTGGTAAAAATTTCCAAAGAGAAGTGTCCTCACCCTTCACTCAATCTAATAAATACGTATTTTAAAAATAATAAAAAATATACCTTGAAGATCTATCTATCGCCTTATAAAGCTTTTGCAACCGTTAAATAGAACGCATGATCACTGCGTTATCGACCACCCTATATCTAATATATTCTTAGAAAAGCAACTACAGATACTGTTATTATCATAAAATAGTTCCGCATTTATTATGTTTCTTCTACCGTGCAAGCTTTAGTAGGTATATATACTACTCCGAATGATGCTGTTAAGGAAAATTCACCCCTATTAACATAACTCTACCTCGAGAAACTGTGTTATTCACCGCAGAAACATAACATTATGGATAACTATCATTTTACCAACGAAATATACCTAAATTATGTTTATTTAATGCTGCAGTAAAAGAAAAACAAAATACATTTGTAAAAATATTACTTATTTGAAAAATAAAGAACGAAGTTAGGAGGAACAGACAAAAAAGTAGTCAAAAAGTAAACTAAAAGTACGTTTTCTCACAGATCAATGTTAGTGAACACGTAAGTTTAAGGCACGTATTATAGAAGGAGTCTCAAGAATGAACGCCGACTTGAGCGTCGTATGTCTCTATCACTTTGTGCTTGATAGAAAATGACAAACGATTCATAGGACATGAATGATTTCTAAGTGTCATTCTGTAATACGGGCCTAAAACTAAGTTTCACCCGAGTTCTTGTTCTAATAACACGTTGAGAGACTCCATTTTAACTATATCAACCGTACAATATATTATTACTTTAGATACATTTTCACTTGACATTACAATAGAATAGAAAAGCGAAAAGCGTAACGCATAAGTATCGCGACGCCATTAATTAAGAATAAAATAGAATTTTAAAACAAATGCACAGCAAAAAAGTGTCACACAGAATCAAACTGTTATAGTCTTAGAGGATATTATCCACACATCCTTCCATACAAACTTTCGCGTTTTATATTATAGTAGGAAACCTATTAGGTAATTTAATATAAATGATTTGTGGATATATGTATGTTTGTTACTCTTTCACCAGAAAACTATTTATTGCATTTTAATGCAACTGTACAATAATAATAGGTATATCTCATACATCTCAGAATAACATATAGGCTTTAATTAACACTAATTCTGTGTAGTTGAAGTCGCGAGCAAAAGCTAGTTTTAAATATATCACTACATACATTGTGAAAAATACCCAATGTACCTAGTTCCGTTGATCATAAGAAGAAAAAGATATTACTTTGTGAAGAATAATTTTATAATCATCATATCAGCCTTTATTATGCGACCCACTGCTGGGACACAAAGCCTCTCATTCCCCTCCTCCTTGATGGCCTCCGGTCATCGAATAAGGTTTAGGCAATTATAGCTAGTCGCTTGTACATTGCGGTGTGAACAATTAATGGTGGACGGAGTATTATATGACCAATATTTTACCCTTCGTTGATACATTAGTCGCCTTCTGCGACACTTCTCTGCCAGCATCACATTTGGTGAAAGTTTATAATGATACTCCTACATTGTCTGCTGGGTCACGTCGCATTTTTTTTATAGTGACATTAGACCACAGATAATAGTTAAATATTGCTAGACCTCAAGTTAAACTGAATTAAGTGCAGTAACAAGAAATCTTATGTGGAATACAAACAAATAGATAAAATCAAACATTACCACTGCGTTATAAAAAAACAGTTTGTTTGTTTTTATAGGATTCATGCATGTATTGGCGTCATGATCCCTACTTATATTGTCAAAGTTTACAGCACGACCATACAAAGGATAAATTACGCGATATTCACTGCATCATGAAATGGCAGATTAGTTCGTCTAACCCACCCTTAAAAGCGGGTTATTCGCTCCACATTTGCAAGCCTTAACCGACGAGCAACTGAATTATGAGGATAAAAGGTGTTGGTTCTATTTAATCATTTAATATTCTGCGATCCCAATTGCTATTTTTAACATACGTTGAGCCTTCGCATACTCGCCTCGCTCGACGGTTTAATCTCCATAAGACGAGTAAGGCTTGAGTACAGCCTGTTATATTTTTAAGTACCTACTACATATCTTGATGGGACTACGGCTGAGCGTTCTTCGAACGATCGCAATAGTTAAGCAACTAAGTTTGCGGTTTGCATTCAGATGGGTGACCAAAAGTGTTTTAACACGATTTCCGCATGTGCATCCGAAGGCACGTTATTCTGGTAGTCAGTCCTGGCAGCTATCGAAAGATGTTAGATGTGAATAAATTAAAAGCAAAAAATACTTTAAAAAAAAAGCTTTTATATAAATGCTTTAGAAAGAAGAAAATAAAATTTTCCTTTAAATTTTTAACTATAAACTAATAACCTCATTATACACAATTTATATGATCATAAAAGCTTGTACCGAGGTTTGCGTAAGTACCTATAAGTATTTAGTTAAACAGAAATTTAAAAAAATTAAACTTAGCAGATTAAGTTATTCAATTAAATAGGTACTAGTTTATTTACACAAGTAAATCGCGCGACAAACTTTTATGATCATATAAATTGTGTTTAATGAGGTTATTAGTTTATAGTTAAAATTTTAAAGGAAAATTTTATATTATTCTTTTTACAGCATTCAAATAAAAGATTTTTAAAAAAAGGTTTTTTGATTTTAATTTACTTTTTACTTTTTAGTTATTTTCCAATTATTCTCGGCAAGCCTGAAGGGGTTTGATACCCATTTTGCAAAAGTTTATAAAAAATAACTATTCCGTCATCTTGGATGTTCAGCCATATTGGATTTAGAATGACGTCACATTATTTTTCGAGTTACTCTCAACAACCCCTTTCATTTGATACCCATATTGTAGAAATGCATTAAAAATAACTATTCCGCCATCTTGGATGGTCCGCCATATTGGATTTAGACGTCACACAGCTTATTGTGTATTTTCATCCAAACTAAACGTGTATACAAAATTTCAGCATAAGCGGTTGAAGAAATCTGCTTCAAAATCGAGTAGCAAGATTCCACCCAAACAAACATACATTGCAAGTTAAATAAAAGCTTTTAAAAATAGGCCACGTCAGAATGCATAAATAGTGCCTCATGCCGTTATAAGCCGTGGTATTCTATACATCAAAATAAGACATATTTCAAAAAAAATATTGCTGGGATATGATTTTTATTTTTTGGTGTTAAAAAAAAATTGCAAAATGTATCGCGCAATGTAAAGGGCTCAACTCGCACGCAACTCGCAAAACCGCGATAATTTTGCCAGACGGCGGGCGGCCCCGTTCGTTTGTGTCCGTGCGCATCGAGTGAGCTACATTGAACGCTAACGTTTTGAAGCCATTTTTTGTTATGAAAAACTAAAAAAAAATGATAATGTTTCTTTGGATGATAATTAAGAAATAACGTATAGAATACGTTTTCATAAAAAAATGAAAAAAAAAATTATGACTTTGACCTTCAATAAAATCGTAACTATCAATTTCCCAGGTATAGTCTAAAGGAAGAAAAATGTTATGATGGTGAGCAGAATACATTGTTCTCGTTTGACTGTTCATGTCTTTTACATCCTGTATAGTAACTCTAAATACTATCCGTGCGAAGCCGGGGCGAGTTGCTAGTTATTATCATAAATTATTTTACTGAAATAACGGAACCAGTCTTAAGTTACCATTTGTGGTCTCCTTACACTACGTAATTAACATTAGGTTCATAGCCGTCACCAACGCGACGATATTGATATCCTGGTGGATAGGTCAGTAATGCTGATCGTCTACACGTTGCTCCGGGTTTGAAATATCTAATTATCTATGTATATTAGTCCGTTAACTGATATCCATAACACAAGTTCTTAATTTGAGCTAGGTAAATAAGTGCGCGAGTTTGACTTGAAATGTTAAGATCATAAAAAATACACTATTTACCTTAAGCCGGGTCAGATATGTATCATTTGCCCGATCTGATCAGCGTATCCGTATCACCGACGCGTATCATGATCGCATATGTGGACGGGTGATGATACGCGATCTTGGTACGCCGTTATGATACGGCCCGTCTCATGTCATGTCGGTTTCATATGGTTGTGATACGGAGCAAATCGAGTAGTCCACAACTTGATACGGGTCTTGATACGTGATACGCTGATCGGATCGGGCATATGATCATATCTGGACCCGCCTTTAGATTATTAATCGATACTTACACTCTACACTACAATTTGTTTTGTAATCCCTTAATTAATCCCTCACCGGTTGTCATGGAGACATTGGCGTAGACTACACTTTGCTCGCCCCGATTTTAATAAGATTAAACGATTCTTGGAATAAAATTTGTTAAGTTTGTTTAATTTTCCTAGAAAATAATAACCTTTATATTTAAGGGAATATTGTACCTACGTTTTATTTAATCATCATAACTTAGTAATGCTAAGTCCCTGAAGAATACTTCTTGGTACTTTTTTAAACTACGAGATGGCAAACAGGCTTGCGGCCCACCTGGTGTGAAGTGGTTTCCGTCGCCTATAGACACTTGCAATATTAAGGGTAAATCATTTAACACTGCAAGTGCGTTGCCATCCTTAGGACTTAGATGATATGCCTTCCATGCCCAGTAATTACACTAGCTACCTTTCCCTGCAATCTGAAACACAGCGAACTGCTTCACGGCAGAGATAAGAAAGGCGGTGGTCTACCCAGACGACCCTACATATGAGTTGTATGTATTTTTAATGCCACATATTAAAAAAATTAAAACAAAAAATTTCGTCCAAAAATTAAAAAAAAAAATAGGGTGGATTGCCCTTAACATTTAGGGGGATAAAAATATATGTTGTCCGATTCTCAGACCTACCCAATATGCACACAAAATTTCATGAGAATCGGGAAAGCCGTTTCGGAGGAGTTTAACCACAAACACCACGACACGAGAATTTTATATATTAAATTTAAATGAAAGAAAACGGCATTTAAACCACCGTACCTCAATTTATTGGTTAATTTGATATTTCAGCGCAGTTACATGCGCCATGATCACGGATGAACTGATGATAATATATCATTATGTACTAACGCGTGCAGCCACTCACGAACCCCGCTATTGTATGGTCTACGCGTTTCCACTACTGTCACTAATTGTTTTGAGGATAGCAGAGAGCGCGTGAAAAGTCTAACACTGTAGACAGAGCAACTTCGATCTCCGTATTGCGGCAATAGGCAACTCATAACTAGCTGTTTACATATAACTTATAGAAACTGCGCAGAGATAGCAATTCTAGTTGTGAGTTTCGATGATCGACTTAGTTTTCAGTTGCTGCTCTCGAGAACAGACCCAGTTTCAAATTGCCGCAACTCGCAACTGTAAAATTTGTTTGTACTACATAGTCGTATCAGGTTACCACTAGTCACACTGATTGTTGACCATGGATTTGAAAAGTTTATTTAGAATCGCGGCTACAGTAAACTAGGCAATTTTGTTGCTGCACCTGGCAATCTCTATTACAAAGTGTATTTCCTTACAATTACTTTAACTTAGTTGCTTTGTCTGTCTAGCATTGTATGTCTAATCATCTGGTGTTATTTGTGAGACGCACGTGACTTTGTTACTTGATTGATTTTTCTTCTCTTACAGCAAGAGTTCAGCAAACGCGAGGTACGAGAGAGCTCCTACGTGGTCCGCGACTCCTCCTACAGCAGTGTAGAGGAGAAGCAACAACAACAGCCGCCTTTTTTATCCAATAGGCCCCCCCGCGACCCTACCGGGGGGGCCCTGTCTGAGACGGACGCAGCACACGCCCGTTTTAGGTAACTATCAATTTTGTGTTCAGTTTTATGCGTCGTGCATTTACGAACAATAACAGCTGATTCATATTGTATTGGCCAGACAATTGAGTTCGGTGTTTGCTTTGTAAACCTAATTTTTCTGATAGTAATTTAGAATAATCATCGATTAACCTTGGACCTGGTCTTGGTTGTTGGCTTTTGTTTGTTGGTCTACTGAAGGATTGTTACTTTTTTGGGCTGGTGGCCCTTTTATGTAGACGGCAGGCTGGTAATCTGTTTCTATTTTAAGGCACTGCTCGGCTCATACTACCAGATATGACTTTCTGTGTAACGAAATGTTACCTAAGGCTTTGCTCAACCCCTCTTCATGAGGGTGATCGTAAGTATGTATGTATCTACAAAGTGATTTTATAGAGACATGTCAATCACATCTGGTAATAACCATTTCACATTTATTGTTACTATAAAGATCAGTCAAATATCACCGTGGCTTATACCTAACTTGTGTTATAGAGAACGCTGAAGTACCTATGTCACACATTTTACCGTTGTTTCCATCGCGCTCTTAAAACCTTGCTCATTTCATTTCGCAACGAAGTGTCTCCGCGAAGCACACTAAAATTGAAAGGAATGGCTACAATGAAATAGCTCTTGTGTTCCTTTAAAATTGAACAACGTATGTCCAGGACACTGTAAAGCCAGCTGCACATTGGATGCGTTTTCGTACGAACATTCACGAATAATCCCGGCTCACCGATTATTACGGTGCCTCGCACACTATACTTATACGCACGATTAGTTCACATACAGTGTACAAGGCCCTGTAGTAACCGCTTGGTCAGGATTGTATTTATTTTATTTAAAAATTACTCCATTCCACTTGATGGTGATGACAAGAGCGCATCCTAAGTACAGTGGCCTAATTCGCACGGAATAAATAAATTCTATTCCGTGCACGCAAGCACTATCAAGACAATTTTGATTCTGAAAAATAATTTCAAGACCAAATATGAATCTCACTTGAGTAAGTTAATTTCAAAACATTTTCTGGCAGCACCGTTTCTCGTCAAGATGGCTCCCAATTTAATATTTCAACAAATCAACTGGAAGTTTTCGTTGTGCGCAAATATACCCGAGCACCGTACTGTGGAACTAGAATTTTGTTCTAAGAAAATGTATTTGGCACGCAGCTTGTAAATTAAAATTTATTCTTTGTTACGAAATAACATTGTATAAGTAGATTACAATTCAAATTCGGAAAGTCTATGTGTCATACATAAAACACGATGGATTTTTTTTTCATTAATATAAAATTAATATCTTAGACAAATGATATTCCTAATTCGTTGATCTGAGATAACTACACATACTTCCTTTGACTGTATACTCCGTATATATGCATACAACATACTTTTAAATAAACATAACTATCATAACTAATATTATACTATGACAATGTACAGACAACAGCACGTTGAGTTACTACAAACTGTCAAATTTTCCCAATCGATAATGCACTTTATATTGAATAGCCCTAGGTTAAAAATCGTTTGGAGAAATTTGACAGTTTTGTATAGCCCGACGAGCTGTTGACTGTACTAACATGTTAATTTACCTCTTAAACCCAAAAAACATACTACTTTGCGGTTTAAATAATTTTCTTTTGTTACAGACCAATTCAAAGGGATAATAATATTAGAGGTGCAAAAGGAGTAATCGTAAAGACAAGTAACAGAGGAGCAGTAGGTCAACCTGTTGAATTCATAGGTGAGTCGCAGGAGAGCCGTACTAACTCCTATGTACCAATTAGTTACATATGTATTCATACAAAGTGCTTTGCAGCGTGTGACTCACGGTTTGATCGAGAAATTGTTAAGTTTCGGAAGATATAAACAGGATTACTTTCAGGAATTGCCTAGCTCGTTGAATAATTAATGTGATGTCTTTGAACTGATAGCGCCGTGGTCGTGCGTTCTCGATCACGAAAGCTAAGCTAAGCAGTTAGCGGTCGGTAAGTGGGCGACCGAAAAAATTTCAACTTTATTTTCTTCATATATGTGTAAAGGCTCCAAGAATATAGACCTATCGTTTGAATGTACAGTCAAAATTGGAAGCGGTAAACGATTGTAAAGTGTTCTGTATGTCCCAGTGGACTGCAGTTCAGCTGGACCAGGTCACCTGGAGCTGGAAGTGTCCGGCGGCAACGGTGCTCTCGTGGCCAGCTCTGTTCGGCCTCTTGGAAGCTACCGCTACTCTGCCGCCTTCACGCCGCGCCTGGCTCGACCACACACGGTCAGAGTCACCTTCAACGATGAGCATGTACCTGGTAAGTGTTAGTAGCTATTGCATGCGTGAGATTATATCTTGTATAATTTTTATTGTGTTTTTCTAAAAGTAATACTCAAACAACAATTTCTATACAAGAAAAAAAATACAAGTCAAGCGGGGCAAGTCGATTTTTTCAGAGATTTTTTTTTCTATATTTTAAATATTAACGCGTTTGTAAACGCAAAAATTTAGTTTCACAACAATTTCTATAATTGTCAATGACTTACTTTTTTAATTACTTAAAAGTAAGTAACGACTTCTTAAATATGGGTGTGATTTGTGCGGCATTATACATAAGTATTAGCTAAATGAAACTAAGTACTCGGATTTACGCGTCTATAAATATAATATTAGTCGCGTTTATTAATTATCTTAATAGTGCTTGCGTGCAAGGAATATATTTTATCTATTCCGTGCTTGGGTGTAAGAATTAGGCCAACTGTACTTTGGATGCGTTCTTGTATGAATTTGACTCATGAACAAAAAGTCATTTTTAATGTCGCATAATCAAGAAATGGAATTCACTGCCAGCGCACGTTGTTCCTCCTTACAATGCTGGATAATTCGAAAGAGGCGTGAAGAAGCACCTTGCAGATTGGCATGGCGAGGGTTGCTAGCGTGGCGTGGTGGAGTTTATCTCTCACGCTAGCCATCTTGACATTTAATTTTGGTGGAGTGCAAGAGTAGAGCTGTGATTACCATCGGGTGGAAAGTCATTTTTATAAAAAAACTAGCTGCCCGGCAAACGTTATTTTGCCTTACAAAAATGATTAAATTACTAAAATGACTATAAAAAAATAGGGGTTGGTGATAAAAAAGGAAAAATTTAGGGTTGTGTGTATTTTTTAATGCCACATATGTCGGGGACAGTGAAGGAAAAGGCGGGTTTAGGGAGAAAAGGGTGTAATAAAAGATAAAATGTATGAAAACAGAGTTGCAACAGCGGGAGCAAAAACCAGAAGGATGACAAGCCCGTCAAAGGCTATTATAAGTATAAAAAACTATAAACTACTATAAAGAGGTCCGTCCTCGACAACATAATAAAAAAGTAAAAACAAAAAAAATTGTCCAAAAATTAAAAAAAAAATATGGGTGAACAACCTTTATCACTTAGGGGTATGGAAAATAGATAGTAGCTGATTTGCAGATCTACTGAATACGCATACAAAGTTTCATGAAAATCGGTCTAGCCGTTTCGGAAGAGTACGGTAACTAACATTGTGATATGGAAATTTTATATATGAGATAAATAAAACAATCCTGACCTAGCGAGTGCTATAGTGCCTTGCACACTGTATGTGAACTAATCGTGCGTATGTAGTGTGCGAGGCACCGTATTAATCGGTGAGTCGGGATTTCCTCACACATTAGTGGTAGCTTGTTAATAGCTTTTAGTTTTAATTATTTGTATCTATATGTATAGTCGTAATACTGTTAGCTATCCCAAGAAAGAAAAATAAATAAATAAATTACTTGCAACTTGCGCACGTCCCTATAACGTACATATTGTATGTCATATGTCGGGAACAAAGAGAATAGCTCGCGCCTGACGAGAATGCTGCCTGCTGCTAAAGTATAGATCTAAAAACAAATTGACGGTGGTTCTATACTCTTTACTATAATAATAATATAATATATTTCCACGATCACACCAATTATCTAACCCAAAGTAAGTATCATTAAGAACTTGTGTTATGGATACTACATAACGGACATTTTTAATATACATAAGATTTTTAGATATTTTTATAAATAAACTTAAACAAATATATAAACAACCATGACTCGTCAACAAATACTCGTGTTCGTCACACAAATATTTGCAGCTACCAGGACTCGAACCCGGACCGCTTGAAGTGTAGGCAGTTATACTGACCACTCCACCAAGGCGGCGTCAATATATGTCTTCTATTATTTTGATAAATGATATGTCGCGACATGGAAAACAATGGTGTATATATTTTATATACATACTAGCTTTTGCCCGCGACTTCGTACGCGTGGAATAGTTACTTTAGGCAGCATTTTTTTGTGTAGGTACTTATTATGCAAAAAACACACATACAAACTGCCGTGCACTACAGTAAATGGCATTTTTACAATCTACCATTTTATTTTTTTCCATCCTTTGCTACTTATACGCAACCTTTCATCCCCACATGGGTCAATATTTCAAAAACTCTAAAACAAATATTTGCGTTTCATGGTTTTATCTTCGGTAATTAGTTCAGGGAATGAAGTGAGAAAAGGGAATGAAGGGGTTGAAATATGAGATGAAAATTTTTATGTGATTTACATAAAAATTTTCATCTCATATTTCAACCCCTTCATTCCCTTTTTCACAAAAAAGGTAGCTTTTATTCCATTTCGCGTTTAAAATTTAAAATTCGCGTCCGCCATCTTGGATCTCAAAGTGGAACCCTGTAAACCACGAAAATGATATCCATATTAATAATAAGTTAAGTAGCGTCCGCCATCTTGGATCTAGAAATTGATGACGTATTTGGAATCGCGACCCCCGAAAACTATGAAATTGATACCCAAATCGCTTTTATGTTAAAAAGTCCCATCTGCCATCTTGGATCTCGACGTAGATAATGTATTTGGAATCAGGACCCCGAAAACCTCGAAAATGATACCCATATTCCCATTTAGTTAAAAAGTCACGTCCGCCATCTTGGATCTCAAAATCGATGTTTTATTCGGAGTCAGAATACCCAAAAATCTCTAAAATGATACGATATCGATTTTATATTAAAAATTTGCGACCGCCATCTTGGATCTCGAAATAGATGTCGTATTCGGAATCGGGACCCTCAAAAACCACGAAAATGATACCCATATTGACATTGTTAAAAAGTCGCGTCCGCCATCTTGGCTCTCAAAATGTATGGTATTTTAGGAATCGGGACCTCTGAAAACCACGAAAATGATACCCCTATCGATATTATATTAAAAAGTCACAACCGCCATCTTGGATTGGATCTTTATATCTTATCAAGTGTCTAAATTCAAAGTTTCATGGTTTTATCTTTAACAATGACGAACTTCCATACAAATTTTCATCCACAATTTCATCCCCACATGAGTCTAAATTTCAAAAATCCTAGAACAAATATTTCTTTCTTTCTTATTAAGTCCCTAATTTCAAATTTTCATGGTTTTATCTCTAACAATGACGAACTCCCATACAAACTTTCATCCACCATTTCACCCCCATACAGGTCAAAATTTAAAAAATCTTTGAACTAATATTTCTTTCTGTCTTATTAAGCGCCTAAATTCAAAGTTTCATGGTTCTATCTCCAAAAATGACGAACTTCCATACAAACTTTCATCCCCTATTTCAACCCATTCAACCTATTTTTTTCGCGATAAAAAGTAGCCTATGTCCTTCCCTGATATCTAATCTATATTTGTACCAAATTTTATCAAAATCGGTTGAGTGGTTTAGACGTGAAAGCTTAACAGACAGACAGACAGACAGACAGAAAGACAGACAGACAGAGTTACTTTCGCATTTATAATATTATATAGTAGGGACTAGCTGTCCCGGCCACGCGTTGCTGTGGTAATTTCATACTACTGACCTATAACATTGTATCTGCAGTAAAAAAAAAATATTACTACTTATCAAGATAAAAACTATCCTATCTCTCAAGTTGGATCAAACTGCACACGGTGTACAAATTTGATTAAAATCGGTTAAGTAGCTTAGGAATCCATCGCGGACAAACAACGTGACACGTAATTCATACATACTAGCTGTCTCTGCTATGCGTTGCTGTGGTAATTTCATATAACTGACCTATACCATTGTATCTGCAATAAAAGAATATGACTACTTAACAAGACAAACATATCCTATCTCTCAAGTTAGATAAAACTGCATTCGGTGTACAAATTTGATTAAAATCGGTTGAGTAGTTTAGAAGTCCATCGCGGACAAACAACGTGACACGTTATTTATATATATTAACAAGATAACAAAGTCGGGTTGGTTACACCATTTATAACTCAAGAAAGGCTGGACCGATTTTGATGATTTATGCTTTATTGGAATCGTTTTTGCCCTGAATAACAGAATAACTATGAAAATATTGGAAATGTTGACGTACAAAAAAATACAATAACCTAGAAAGATATCTAAATACATACTCGAATCGAGTTCTAGTCAAAAATATAGAGAACAACTGTCAAATCGATTGGTCTCAATCACTCCAGATCATTCGGTCAATCTAGGGACTATCAGTTATCCGTAGGTACTACCAGATTAACAATACAGAATGTATGAGAAATTTTTGGAAAATTCCATTAGGCTAATAATCAGTTCAAATGAATGTATCCCTGTTGAACCCCCAACAGAAGGAAGTCTATGTGATACAAAGACTATATGAAAGAATTGATAATGGAAACGGTGGCTTATTTTTCTGAATGCCCCCGGTGGAACTGGGAAGACATTCCTCGAGTTTGGCAATTGTTCGTGCGAGATACGAGCGTTTTCTGGAATAGCGGCTACATTGTTAAAATTGCCGTTAAACCTTCAAACTCATCAATAATGATTGCACTTGTTGAGGCTAATCTCCAGACCTTGACCATCGAAGACTTATGGCTAGCGAAAACCCCTGCTCTTTTCCACCACCGGACGACCAGGTGCGGTGAGCGTTTTCACCCTTATACAGACAATTGGAAGTCCGGAAATCAGCTTGTACCAACGATCTTTCCAAGTGAGTACGATTTAGGGACCTTCAAGAAAAGAGCCTATTTTATTCCTTTCTTAAAGGCAAACAGGTTGCATTGTCTGCCTTTAAGAAAGGAATAGGCTCTTGATGCAATTGATACAGTGTAGTGGTTGATAATGGGAGTCGTCGTTCACTTAACATCAGACGATTCGTATGCTGGTTGTCTCCCTATTATATAAAAAAACATAAAAAAGGAAGGTCAACTCCCTACCTGTATGTATATATTTGTTATCACGTAAATTTGATAGAGATTAACTCGTGAACCACTAATCGGATTTTGATGGCGTATTCACTAATCTTGCTTGAGCTGCTTTCGGGGCAAATTCATGGGTGATGTTAGGTCGGTTTTCTTGAAAACATAGCTCTATTAATTTAATTTAAATAAGGTTAGAAAATTCTTAAAGGTATATGTGATAAACAATTGAGGTGGTTTTAAAGTAATTGTGATCTGTAGGTACATATAAAATTCAAAGTCCTGACTAATTGACTGAAATATCAACGCACAGCCCAAACCGCTGAACCTAGAGACTTGAAAGTTTGCACATAGATACCATATACAGTGTAGGCATCCACTAAGAAAGGATTTTTGGAAATTCCACCCCTAAGGGGTAAAAAGTCCACGCGGACGAAGTCGCGGGCGGAAGCCAGTTTTAAATAAAAATAAAACTCTGTGGTAGATGTGCAAACTTTTAATCTAATTATGATATAAAACACAACGTTGACGATATAAAAAGAACACTAAACAATTTTGATCCTAAAGGGAGATCGGCAGCAAATATCATAATATACGAGTATATTATGGTACTGTTACTTTCTGAATGGAAAGCGCTGTAAAGTCCATTTTCCCGCTAATCTTCTGGAAGGCCAACAACACTTAATCGGTTTACCTAAATGAATCGACGTTCCTTACAAATTAATCTGAACGGGAAAATGCAGTTAAGCTAATTCAAATCTTCTTAAAAAAGAATTACTGTGTGAAAACAGCAAAACATTTTCTTTGCGAAATTTTTCAGACCTTTCCACTATAAGCCGTTATTGTAACCCGATTATGTGATCAACGTCATTATCCATTTTAAGCCCAAATTTTAACTAAGATTTATCGTAGACAATACAAGTGGTTTGCAATGTGTTTGCTTGCAAAATAGAAACACAATCGTTGAATCGCAATTGACCTACAAAATTGAATTATTAACATTCTGACTCCGATTGATATTGTGCTGTATACTGTTTTCTCTAAATAAAAAAATAAATAATCAACGCATTTAAACGCCAGAGGAGCAAGATAAAAACAAAACTAAGTACGTAGTTAGTACCAAGTTATGTTACGATTTCGAATAATAGACGTATAGCTATCTCTTTTCCTCTGTCTTGTACAGGCTCTTCTTTCTAGGACGTTATGGCATAGTTTTATCCTCAGAACATATAATTTGATCTGAGGTTTTATCACATGAGTAGTCCGTAGTTTCATGGCCTGGCACATTCCTGGTAGGAGGATTCCTTCCTTGGGAAAGCTGTTTTGGGTACTATATGGTTGTAACGCATGTAGTGTAGTGTGTGACGCGCCTCTTCTGACTTAGCAATAAGTTAGGATAAGATTAGTTATTGTTTGCAATTAGCATTAAATCAGTAATAAATCAGACATCATAAAGAACACTCGTCGTTTTACTAGTTCTTCCGACATTGCACACATTCCACTCGGAGAGGGAACGAAATCGTACCGGTTACTTTTAAGGTCCTAGTACATTTACCAGTTCCGAAACGGATCAGCATCGCCTCAACTCGAAGCGTTTACCATCGCCATTCTTATTCCTGAAGCAGTTCGCTGTGTTTCGGATTAAAGGTAAAGGTAGCTAGTGTAATTAAGTATGGAAGGCTTAGGCCGTCTTAGGCCCCTAGGATGGCAACGCACTTGCAGTGTGTGATTTACCCTTAATATTGCAAGTGTCTTTAAGCGACGATAACCACCTAGGTGGCCACAAGCTTATTTGCCATCTCGTAATGTATAAAAAAAACACTACTGTTGCCGAACGTGGTTTTTATGCATTTTATTGAATTTGTTGGTTTGAAACTGATTGAAATGCTATGGTGAACCGTAAGAGCAGCGTCGTCGCCTAGTCGTAGCCGAGTCGCTGCTAATCCGATTTGGTTACGTGCTTACGCACAGTTGATACCTGAAGGACGCTCCCCCACTTTTGGGGGTCTGCTCAGATTAATTTCACAGCCCTTCTGGCAACCCAGGTGCGTCGAGTGGCTTTCCGCCACTGCGTGAACAGTCCCCTCACACACATGTGTTCGGCCCCGGTATGGTGTCCGTTAACGCTGTCACGCATATCATCATCAACAGCTCATATAATGTCCCCACCGAGGGGCTCGAGCCTACCCCACATTAGAGGCGATTAGGCCTTAGTCAACCACGCTGGCCAAGTGCGGGTTGGTCGACTTCACACACAACCTAAGAATTTCTTCATAGGTGTGTGCAGGTTTCCTCACGATATTTTCCTGCACCGTAAAAGCGTCTATCAAACGTACATATGATTTCAAAATTTGAAAACTCATTAGTACGTGGCGGGGATCGAACCAGTGCCTCCCGGGTGGGAGACGACGCTCTTACGCACTACGCCACCGACACTCGACACGCATATGCCTTAGTCTATATGTCTAGGGCAGCGTGTGCACCTCCCTCTGTCCTGAGGGGGCGGCTGCTTCCAATAGCTTTATAGCCACTTTGGCAATAGGCAATAGGGAGTGTTTAGTCGGTAAGAGTCCGACATAACCCTGGTGCCGGAGCCAAGGTATCCATGTATGATTCACCTCCTCCTTCACTCGATTTTCCGGTAGGTTCTTCGGACTTTTTTCGCTGATTTGTCTTTCACCCCTTCCCGTGAGGTAGGGAAAGGGAAAGCGGTGGGGGAGTTAGGTGCCAAAAAAAACTGAAGGACGGGCGGCGCGGTTACCTTCCCTTTTAGAGTTGATATATGTGCTTCGACCTTTACTATGAACGCTACGAAATGGAGAGTGGCTACGAAATGATTACGGAACGTAGTGCATCGCTTCTTTTTCATAATATGCTACAGCCTTTTCTCGCCACTGCGCGAGAGACCCCTTGGTGCAATGGGGTTCAGTGCCCCTAGTAATGAGTTTTGTTAGTTTTCGAGCTCGATCAAACGTATCGTCTCTTTTCATACATTGCCCACTAGCGCCTCTAGCGTAAACTATCAGAAACAGTGGGCAATGTATGAAAAGAGACGATGCGTTTGATCGAGCTCGAAAACTATCAAAACTCATACTAAGGGTACAGAATCTTCCCCGTCGTCGTCAACACCTCATATAACCGAGGACTCGAGCTTACCCCACTTTAGGGGCGATTAGGTCTTAGTTAATCACGCTGGCCAAGTGCGAGTTGGTCGACTCCACACACAACCTAAAAATTTCTTTATAGGTGTGTACAGGTTTCCTCACGTTGTTTTCCTTCACCGTAAAATCGTCGATTAAACGTACATATGAATTCAAAATTTTAAAACACATTGGTACGTGGCGGGGTTCAAACCAGTGCCTCCCGGGTGGGAGACAATGCCCTTCGCCACCGACGCTTCCATAGAATCTTCCTCAGTCAGCTTTTATGTCTTAAAACAGGATTTGAAGGGGTAGTGTTATTCATGACCAGTTATTCATGACCAATTACTTCAACCGTAAGCCTAATGTTTATTTATTTATAAAAATAATAAAAAAAAATATTATATCAATACTCAAACATTTGCCTCTGTTTCTAATGTCGCCTTACTTTTATTACCTGCACTTCAAAAGCTATTACCCACTTTGCCTCCATTAGTACGATGCAATTTTCTTTTCTTAACAGCAAAATGGTTGTGCGATTGTGTAGAAAGTATGACATGTCTACTTTGTGCGTAATTCGGCGCGACAGAGTATTCCTAACCTCACCATATGACTGCGATTGTTTCTTTTTTTCATCGGTTAAAATAATTATTATTTTTGTCGAAGAAAAATAAGAATGGTTAAAGAGAAACATTTTTGTCGACAGTCATAAATTTAGATTCTTAACTAATTCATGCCACTTATGTAAATGCACAAAATTAAACAAAAACTGGAGCACGTTTTGAAAACACAGGTTTTGTGACCTTTTGTTGCCTGGGCTTTCCTGTTAATGATATTAAGAGTAAGAATATAGTAATGGTGAATAATAAAGTAAAAGAACATTATTGCAAATCAGTTTTAGAAACTTTAGTTCAAGCTTCAAATTCATTAAAACACGTACGATCACAGGTAGGTTCGGAATACGAACAAGTGCGTTGAAAGCAAGCAAGGTCAGGGACAGAGCTATTATGAAAGTGTCAAGTGTACTTTTGTAATAGACTTCTAATTGCAAACTTTCGTTGCGTCGTCGTTAACTGCACTTCGCTTGCACTGATTGCAGTGCAGTAGATTTCGAATATGAAAGCTCATTTATGTTGGATAATAGTCTGATTTGCTCGACTTTCAATTCTATCACTTTGCCTGTAATATTATTTATCTTTGTATATGAACTTTTATTTATTATGCTTGACAAATGAGTGATTGCTTTTCATCTCGCTTGAGACTGAAGGAGACGAGATCACCAAGAATTTTCCTGTCTGTTTCGATCATAATAATATGGCGTATAGCATTGATGTTTTCGTTTTCATCTCTGATATTGATTGATACGACCGCGCTTCAATTGTGCAATCTAAAAAAAGATTTGCATAGGAATATGTTCCCATCCTATAACTCCAGACTTTACAAAAGTGATGTAGCACCTTAGACAAACTATAATACCTATACTCTGTCCTACAGGATCTTTGTATTTCGACGCACTTGGAGTGTGTGAAATGGAATCATTTGCAATAGTTTTTAATAAAAAAAATAACCATTAGTGGGTCATGGATAAAAATAACATCTTGTTTCGATCTAACAAGCAAAAAGTAAAAAAAAACTGAAACCCGAATTCGGAAGAAAGAAAGGAATTAAATTAAGGAGTTTAAAGGTACAATCGACTCCTCCTATTATTAAAGTCGGTTAAAATGTAGCATGTGTTACCCGAACTATAACAATGAATCGTTTGACACCTTATTCATCAAAATGGGATGAATAGTAGTGCTAAGGAACATACGTAAATACATAGACTGCTAAAATCATAACTCTTCCTTATGGCATCGCCGTAATCGGGTAAAAAGTTAAATCCCAAAGTTTCAACACAACTAAAATCTCTCTCAATTCCGCATATTCACTGTAAATTTCAAGAATATAATATTTATGACACCTTACGTACTAACACGTTACATCAAAGCGTTTGTTAGGAATAACGTAGCGTAAAATTATAGAGACGGTTATCTAATAGACGAACAACTTTCACAAAACACCGAATATTTGGTGAGAAACTTGTAAAATACTAGTTTTAATGTTATTGACATTGGAGTTGTGAATGACGTAAAACTCACATTGTGTTACTGTTATCACCTCACACCTCTCACAAAATACTATGGTCCGAAATAATTCGGGGTCTGTGCAATATGTCAAACAACTATGGTTACCATCGCGAACTAAGCAATTTGGCAAAGCGTTTCTTTATCACACAATCAAGAAATGGAATACACTGCCAGCACACGTCTTGCCTCCTTCCTACAATCCTGGGTGATTCAAAAGAGGTATCAAGAAGCACCTTGCAGTGACTAAAGGGTCGATTAGGCCTTAGTCAACCACGCTGGCCAAGTTGGTTGACTTCACACACAGCCTAAGAATTTCTTCATGGGTGTGTGCAGGTTTCCTCACGATGTTTTCCTTCACCTTAAAAGCGTCGATTAAACGTACATATGAATTTAAAATTTGAAAACACATTGGTAGTGGCGGGGTTCGAACCGGTGCGTCCCGGTTGGGAGACAACGCCCTTACGCACTACACCACCGACGGTTATCTATTGTTGAGGAATAACGGAACTTCATGCTGATAATGCTATTACTATGGCAAAGACTTCGATATAGTGGTGGTAGCTATCCGGCTGGACGTCAACTAAGTCCTTCCACGAAACGAACCGAGAACAAAGTACTCCCTCGGTGATGCTTTCTTTTTACATTCTGGGGACAACATTCCCATTATGAATGCACTGAAAAAAATCGACTTTCCCCAGGCGGGAATCGAACCCAGAATCTTCCGCAATCCGGGCGGCAGCGTTAACCACTACGCCACCGGGGCAATGCTTTGGCTGTCGAAATTTGTCAGTGCTTGGTGCTTATGTTTTTATAGTAAACATTGTTTCATCAAATCTTTGAAATTTGCTTTTCTGATATCCGAACGAAATATTTTGGCAAATATTTGACGCCCAGTTAAAATGAAACTGCCTTATGTTATGGAATATTTTTTTGCGTTTACAAACGCGTAAATATTTTTAAGACTAGAAAAAAAAGTCGTTTTTTTGCAGCGCATTTTTTCTAGTCTTAAAAGTATTTACGCGTTTGCAAAAGCAAAAATTATTCCATAATCGCATTATGGTATATTTATTCTTTTGGGGATAAAATAACACACGCAGCTCAGACATACCAATAACTTTCAACCGTCCAATCCAATTATTTTCTTTCTTTTTCTTATATTATAATGAATTTCATATAATTATAAAATATATAAAGAAAAGGATCCCTAAATCATTAATTACTGAACAATTAACAGCTGACGGTCCCAAATTACTGCCACTCGTCTTTAAGTACTATCATTTATAGTCATTTACAGTCTTCTAATGCATAGTTAAACACTGCTTTGAAGTATTTCTGAATGCAAATCAAGTCAAGGCATCAGTACCGTGAGAAACTTAAGCATTTACTTGAATGTTTGCCTTTTATATCACAAGCAACTAGAAACGCTTTCGCCGCCGCCTAAAGCAAAAAATATAATAATGTGTTCCGAATATTTTCAATTTTGCATCGACAAATGGTATCGAAATATTTATTGTCATACTTTAATAGTGACAAAACTACGCACAGACCCTATATTGTGTCTCTCTTTCTGTCTTGTGCGGTATGAATGAATTCGTATAGCTGTCTCTGTTCCGACAGTGAAAGGGGCTCAGTACAGTGCGTATAAAAAATTTCTAAATATTTATACAGAACCATTTGACCAATTTGAATTGTTATTGGCAATTGGCATTAGACAGGTATGAAGGTGATCGTCGTAAGTCATTAACGTGTAACTTGCATTGAAGGTCGCCTTCATTAACAATGCAATGCCTTTGTCAAACAAACAGACAGTTGGTATAAGCAATTGAGAAATGAAATTTGAGATGGCAAAATCACCGTTTCTAATTCTTCACATAATTTCTATTGTTTTTCTTTTGTTTTATACTTATTCGAATTTTCGTTAATTTCTTATCGTTAACTCCCCTAAATTACATTATATTTTAAATTACTAAGATAGTATAAATTAAAAGAGGACATCAAAAAAAATACGCTCCAAAATTTATTATTTTGATTGACACAGATTCTATGAAAAGTCGCATATTACATAAATACTCATTATAACCGTCCACATTTACGACAGCGCGGATTATGTAAATTTAATGAATTAAGGAAAAATTAACAGGCTTGGCACAAACGTTGAGTTGCTGCCACTACCCGATGTAGGCTCTCGAATTCCACGCCGCCATTTTGAATACCGGAGTGACGTCACGCAGCTGGGCGCGGGCGGGCTGCGTCTGCGCACCGCTTGACATTTGAGCTGTACACGCCACAGAGGTATAGCCTCCGTCTGGCAAAAATGCAATATCGTCGCGTATTCTTCCGTGTACGTACTGACAAATATTAAACCGAGGTGTCTCTCTGATCTTTTCCGTTTAAGAACAGTTGAGCGCAGCATCTTAGTGTAGTGTGTGTTATTGCAGTGCTATTGTTGTGTTTTCCTCAAAACAGTAGTGCCCTAGTTCGTTGTCGCCGAGGGAGCGATCTCTGGACCCCTTGGCCTCGATAAGTGAGTTTATTAGCATACGTTTAATTCTTACATCCGTCTCAAGTAATGTGGGCGCGACACGTCATAACCTTTAGCTAGCCTTTTAAAGTACACACAGATCCATTCTAGAAAGTTTTCAGAAGGCAACATATGCCATATTCATGTGAAATTAAAACAAGTCTACGTTAGATTAGAATTCTAATTGACATTTTATACAGTCATGGTTTTATTTTCATTCACGTATTATGTATTTATAAATGCATGTTACATGAATATTTTATTGTCTCTGAGACAAAAACTCTGTTGTGATAGTAAAAGTATACGCAAAAGCTTAACAAAAGTAGAACATAGATGTAGGTTACTTAAAGTTTCGCACGAACGCATCCCAGTGAAGCGCGAACGTGCGTTGAACTCTTTTATAAGGGCCGCTCCTGCACGCACCCCTACAGAGAATTATTGAATTGCAAAATACACTTTAAACGTATTTAGGTTAGTGGCTATTATCGCGTGTTAATATCTAAACCTCGGATAACGGATGTGAAGTTTTTATAGTGTACTCATAACAGTCGATTGCTCGCTAAGTCGCTATCGCAGACCGATGTGCCGTGACTACTGTTTTGCGACAAAAAATCGAGAAAAAAGGCCAGTAATCGCTACAAATTACTAACACTGTGTGAAGCTGGGAAATTAAAGAGACTTATGTGTGTTTTAAGCAACAATTGGTGCGAGATAAAAACAGACGATGTCGGTAACTGTAGGGTTTGAAGAATGTTCGGTGCGTGTACCGTCACGTTCTGAAATTGTTTTATAATTCTTAACGTTCAGTATCAATTATTAATGCCGAGGAAAAGCGCTTATACGTAGTTTAATCATTAATGTGACATCAGGGCGGTAAAAAGAAAACAAAAACTAAGAAATAACAAAAGATTATTTTCATAACTGCAGGTGTAAAATGGATTTAAAAAAGATTAAAATAACAAAACTAATAAATAAATATATTGCGTGATAGTAATATTAAGTACTACTAAAGACGATTTGCTTTATGAAACATTCTTAAAATGGAAAGATCTAACGGTGTTACACCTATCAAATTTGGAAGTACCTGTTATATTCTTGAATCATGCTATTATTAAGAACTCACTGCGATTACAATTGTGAGCTCGTTGCGTAGAAACCATCTAAATATATATAGGTATTCGACTTAAAAGACTTATGATACCGACCATTTATTTATTTATTCTTCTCCCCTGAAAAACTGGTACATTTTTTTTAAATAACTCCGTCATAAAGTTAATACTTTAACCAACTCGATCTCAACCAAAAAAAAGGCGTCAAAATCTGTTCATTCGTTTAGGAGCTACTGTGCCACAAATAGACACGTCAAAGTTAACACCCCTCTTTTTGCGTCGGAGGTTAAATAATCACTGTCACCATTGTCAAGATAAAAAAACAATACTTGAAGTGATAATTGTAATATTTTATTTAGATTAGAAGTCACGTAATTGAATTCCTGTACACAAAGATCATTAGTGAAATGATAAGATTGTTAGATATTATTTGCAATTAAGTTCATAAAAAGAAATCACGTTGTCATCCTCCGATCCTCATATTTATTTGGAATCGTTGCAGTATAGCATAACATTTTAATCTCTCCGTTTTTTTGTTTTTATTTAAAAATAATTAAGTTTTTACTTGTTAGTATTGTATACAAGTTATAAAATAAGAGCTCTATTATGGATGTGCATAATTAGGGATAACTCAAAACCTGCTCGTCAGATGTCGCTCAAATTTAAATGGGACCACATGAGAAGCACCAGCTTCCAAATCTTAAAAGAATTATCAAAATTCGTACATTCAGTAAACTGTTAAATAAAACAGACGAATTGAGAACCTCCTCTTTTTTTGAAGTCGGTTAAAAGTGTACACTCGTGAGAATTTTTCTCAGAGTGTTTTGTTTCTTAGGTTATTATGGTGGCCCTGAGATGCTGAGAGCAAGGCAATGTAATTTTTATAGGCAGGCAGACAGGTTAAACTTTACGCATTTAGTAATAGAGGTCATGTTGTAGACGTTGTAGACAGAATCACAAAAAAGTTGGTCTGTTAGGGGCAACGTTTTACGTATTGTCAACACAGGCTTGTTTTCATTGACAGACTCTTTGACAATACTTCGTCCATTTGTTACATCAATTAGACAACAACTTATAAACAGGTACAAAATTCCTCATAGCTATTTGAACTCCATTACCATTGAATAAGGTTAAAAACTTATTGGAGAAATTTGTGAGATTGTGTAGTCCGGTCTGTCTGTAGCCGTTAGCACATAATTATTTCGGCAATCCAATATGAGCATATTGAAAGTTTTGGATGAAAGAAGTTAATTTTATAAAATACGGGAATTTGTCAGAGCGCGCGGAACTTTATTAAAAAAGCTCTAAAAAGAGAAACAGCCTTTTTAGTACATATAAGTAATTAATATGTGAAAAATTTATTGGTTTGAAGAATTTTTATATCTTTGACGTCACATACATCATATCACCTGATGATAAGGCCATATATGGAAGCGGGCTTTGCCTGGAAAACTCAAAGACCAAAGTAGAACTCGATCCAGTACCCGTAGTGCAAGATTTCAATTTAAAATACGTTTAATAATTTGTATGGGAAACATGATTTATGCTTCTTTCCGCTAGGGGCGCTATTCACGTTTTCTATACAAATTGAGCTCTTAACGCAACTAGAATAGTAACGTATTTTAAACGAAAAAACTTACACTACGTTTACAGAATTACATTTCGCCGAAAAACCTGCACTCAGTGGCAGATTTACCAATTTGCCGCCAGTAGGCTAATATTTTTTTAAAAACAAATACGTTTAACGAATAGACCGACTAGACGTATTTGTTTTTAGCTACAAACTTTACTAGTTACTTAACACTACATTGTGGATTTTCCCCCGTTTTCTTGTTGTAAAAACACGTGTTGATAGACTCCATTTTTAACCCAAATCAACCGTACAATTTTCGTTATTTTAGTTACATTTTCACTTGACATTGGCAAAAGCGTACGTTTAATGCGTCGCGACGCCATTAATTAAGAACACTACATTGATAACATGGTAGGTTATTATCTACAGTATTTTAATTATTTTTAACCCTTACGTTTTCTCAGTGCATAGTTGGTTCTATAAATAGGTATTAGAGCAAATGGTGAAAATGAATTATTGGTAGTAAATGGAAGTAAGTTTTTGTAACGGGTAATTGTAAAACTGGCTATGGACTTTTTGGGGTGTTCATCGGCGAAACGAAATTCTGAATCGAGTTATACCACAGTATATCAAGAACAGTAGTACGTCTTCATACAAACTGGCCGCTATCCATTAGAATGTGTGCGTGCGTACTCGGCGCCTGCACGCACTGTGACGCACACATGACATAAAAATATGGGAGCATAAGGCGCAACGCAAACAGAAGGCGGCAAGGCGAAGGTACGACGCGGACATCATTTATTTTCATTCAAATTGCGTCCCAAACACACGGCAATAAGGTAATTAATTGAATTTAAATAATAAATTCAACGCCGAAATGTGCGCGTTCGATGAGAGCCGTTGAATTTGTTCAATCAATGACCTTATTGCCGTGTGTTTGGGACGCTATTTAAATGAAAATAAATGATGTCCGCGCCGTACCTTCGCCTTGCCGCCTTCTGTTTGCGTTGCGCCTAAGGTGGTCTTGCCGTCTCGGTGTCATCGCGCGTTTTTATGTCATTGCACATTCGCTCGCCGCTCGTTCCCGCCCGGCACATTTACGATAGCCCTAGCGTCAACACAGAGTAGGCTAATAACTCGCCAACAGCCCGCAGATGAGCTACTGTTCTTAATATACTGTGGTTATACGGTCCTCACCTACTCAGGGACTGATTATCTTATCAGGGACTGTTTTTACCCGATAATGCTGCTAACACTATTGTTTTACCGAGAGACTTTCCAAACATTGGTCACTTGGTTTTTCAGTATAAATCGAGGTACCCCATTTGATAGTAACACGTGATTTTGGTGGGTAGTAAATAAGCAAGTTTAAAAAAAAGGTATCAATTTATTTACTACCCAGTTATGAATGACATATAAAAATAATATGTTACTTATAAAGATTTAAAATGTATGCAATTATCGCACATTTTCTAAGAAAGTAAATAACAACATAAGCTTATAATAAGTTATTTTAATTATGTGTGTATATAATATAAAATGACATAAAAAACATAAAACCGCATCCATAACTATCTAAATCGCGTTGTAATACGCCAAAACAAACCAGCTCACATTATCAAAGTATAAAATTTCCTTTTAAATAATGAAGAGAAGCCACTTGAAAAGTTTAGTACGAAGTCACAAAGCGAATCCCGCCATGGATGTTATCAAAGGGGAAATTGATTAAAACTCCCCGCTACAAAGGCCGATGTTTTATATGAAAACTTCTTACACGGCTTCATTACTCCTTTCTCTATAATACGTCAGAACGAAGGATTGATTATAAAACGGATCCACGTCAACGGTTTTCTAGTTATTTATCTTTGTTAATGTTATAACAAAGTTTGTGTTCAGTAGGTAGTAGGTAACACTGATTTAGAATAGAATACTGGTTTATAGTACATCAATCAGTTGTGAAAAAATCGGGAGTGGTCTCCCATTGACTTTCTCGTATACCGGAAACGACTCAAAGGTTGATAGAAACCTTATATATTGATGTCATACATGCATGTTAAATTTTGGTCACCCATCCAAGTACCGACCGCGCCCTTGGTTACTTAACTTTCGTGATCGATGGCTCAAAATTTGATAGAAACCTTATATTTTAATGTCATATCCGTATGTTAAATTTGGTTGCAATAAGTTAAAGCATGCTCGAGTTATCGTGCTAACGCACAGACACACAGACATAATTCCAAAAACGATATTTTTGGACTCAGGGAGGTCTAAAACGTGTAAGTCCGTCAAAATCTCGAGGTCGAATTTTTTGACGATTACAAGACTTCCTCTATACTAGGTATACGAGAAAGTAAAAATACAATTTATTTTTCTGTAGGCAATGTCTGCAAATATAGAGTAGGTTTTCAAACCCGGAGACGAACTCTTTGGTCAACTTGTGCAAGTTACTTACAGTCTGTACCTTTACGAAACGTAGGTATCTATTTTAGTAATATTATAAGCTCTGATTGTATGGAAAAGGTGATTAGAGCCTACGATTTAGTGGAAAGAAGCGCCAATCACGTTACCTATATAAATTGAACTCGTAAGGCAGCTAAAAGCATTATAAATCTATTAAAAATAAAAATACTTAAAACAATTTTCGGAAAAGCGTATCTATTTGAAAAATCTGTGCTGTTTAAAGTCAGACCCTATTTAAGCTTGCCTTGTTAGCATTTAATTATTAGAAAAGTTATATTATTCATAACTGCAATAAACCTAAATTTCACTGGCTTTGATATGTGTGCTAGTTACTTAGACACATAGTTAGCCTATTACTATTTATAGCTTGCCTTGTCGCCATTTAATAATAGTTATAATTATTCATAACACTTATACATAGACTTGCAATAAACCTACATTTGACGACTAGTTGTGTGGGCGGTGATATGACCAGAGAAGGCATATCCCTCGCAAATATTTGTGTATAGACAAGAAGAAACATGAGTCATTGTGACTACATGCCTCAATCGGCAAGCATTTATATTTGAAAATTATTTTAAATTAGCTGTAGTCCGCTAATTTTTTCTCTTAAAAATTTTTATGTGTCAAATGTTGGTACCTATATATAGCTACCAGGAGAGAAATAAAAGACGTGTTCACTTCTCGGCAGTCCGATTTAATATGAATTCTCAGACTAAGCATGGAATATTTATTATAGAAGAGAATGAATGATTGAATGACTGCTTTAGTATATAAAAGAATATGACATAGACGCATATTTAAGCTCGGATTTTTTATATTGTCCAATGTCAAATCCAATCCACGGCAACCGTACAGTATGGAATAGAAACTAGAAAGTAACTTATATGTTATTTCAGTACATAATCTTTCTCTGCGTCAAATTTCATCCAGATCTGTTCAGCCAATGCGGAGTCATTGAGTAACAAACTTCCATCCATCCATTGCGCATTTAAAATAGTAGTAAGATAAACAAGTTTGGATACTAATGACTCAGTGATTAAAAATGTAAATTAAAACAAAAATGGAATATTCATTTTTCAATTGAAATAGAGAACGAAAAGTAAAAGAAAATTAAACACAAATACACAAACCACAGACTGTAACATTTAAAACTACAAGCCAACTTAAAAAATAGTTATAAATTGAATAATTAAAGCCTTTTTTGCAGTCAATTGAAGTATTGTATTTATGTAAATCAACCTTGAAAGAGTTTCTCACTTAGATACAAACGAAACCAAACTTATTCAATCTGATCCGGAGCTAAGTCAGTTCATCATGGTAATTTTTAATCTTAACTCCGTTTAAATTTGCTTATCATATCTCTTGGATTTTCCTAGTAAAATAAATATAATAAATAAACAACCGATTAAAATATTCAATGATCAATTTCGTCACGCTTGCTTAAAGTAGATAGGCACTCTGTAAACTACATTTTGACAGCGATTAACGTGTCTCCTTACAGAAGTCCGTAATAGTTAAATGAAGCTACCGTTTCGTAGGTTCTTCAGAACTCCACTGGAATATCCCTATAGAGCTTGGGGCAATTTCCAAGAATTTTCCAAGAATTACACGCGAGTTAAATCCGTAAAAGTTGTTTTATTTATAATGTGTAGTGCTAGCGCAAATCTAAGAGAACATTAGCTTCTATTTTTTCTATATAATATTCTTAAAAAATATTTTTATAAATATTTTAAAAGAATAATTTTGTATCAATTCAAAATAGCTTAAAATTATTATTTTAAAAACCAATCTAAAATCCTAGAATAACTATTTAGTTTCTTATAATCGTTCATGACCTTTCTTATTCATTATCATGAAGATTTAATGCTGCAAAGTTGAGACACCACCTGTGTGTTATTAATTCGTATCAAAATATTGTATAACAAATTTGTTTAATAAAATATAGAAACCTATACAAATTGTTTCTGGCAATCCGTAAATATAAATACTAACGTCCGTTTGCCTTTCTTTCGTTCATACATTACGTGTGTTGCTCAAACACAGTGTAATGAATAACTAATAAACACTAAATAAGTGTAAGTATTTACTCGACCAAGTAATATGTGAGCATTACGATACATTATGTACATACTCAAACTTTCTTTTCTTACATAAGTGAATGAACTAAGCAACATAAATATCATTAAGGAAATAGAAAGATGCGATGTAAGATTTGAAACCGTCAGTTTTAGTAGTCGAACGCTGTATTTTATTAACGTAATTATCTTTTGAACAAAAAATCTAAATGAGGCACACGCAGTCGAGTGTGTACAGTAACAAAACAAAGATTATGCATTTCATATGTTCATAATGTTACATCGTCTTTCATAATAACTATCTGCTTTCATATAATTTTTTTTTTTAGTTATTTATTCAAACTTTGCTGTCGTGTTATGGAAAGAAATAACCAAATATATGACGTCAATACCTCTAAGCACATCCATCCATTATACAAGCAACACAAAAAGGAAAACGAACAACAAACATCAACATAATGTCGCAAAACTTTACAATGATGAAAGAACACATGTGCATTCACTGCAAGTGGTTTTGCAAAACAAATATTACTTAAAATTATATGTCAAATTATGAACATGATGAATGTACCATGAGTTTTAAAAGAATTGAGGTGTGCCGCGACCTTAAGAAGAAATAACAATAAAAAATTGTAGTCTTATGTTGACGAAAAGCATGTCGAATTCCCATGTCGTACCCACTCTTGTTAACTAAGGTTGGATGCTCTACACTGGAAGTTGTCACCGATTATGTTAATCTGTGATAAACAGTCCAACTTCCAGAAAGAAAGGAACTGTTATGGATTTGGTTAATCTGTGGATGATTAATAATATCCAGACACAATTGATTTTAATTCTCTCGCGGTAGATATCTACCGAGCACTGAAAGGTAATTGTTAATAGCGCGAAAAGACCCGCTGTGTTCTAAATTTTCTAAGTATGTCACTTCCACTACACCACAATATTATTTTTTGCATATAAATAGTCTTCATTTCGATTTCTTACCTACATTTGCGCGTGACAAGTCGTTGACGCTTCAAATATGTAAGAATCTTGAATTTTATAGTTCGGATATGCAGATATGAAATTAGTCAGCCGCATGCTAATAAAGACACTATATTGTCATAAAAACGGTACAAAACCCCAAATGTCACTTTCTGTCTTAAAAAATGATAAGTAAGAAAGTAACTAAGTAATTCAGATACAATTTTTAAATGCAAAATCCACGCCTTTTTGGTTAAGAAAACATTAAACTATGTATCACATATTTATTAAAAACAAAAAAGAATACGATTATTGTTGTAAAATTATGTAAATGTTTTATTCATAGAACTATTTTAAATGAATGTTTAGTCGTCGTGTGGTCTGGTGTCAAATTTCACCACTAGCTATTTGAGAACATAATTTATCCTTTTTTAAGACTGATCTTCAGCAACAACTGATCACGGTTTTGAATTGAATCGAATTGAAATATATTCAGTAGCATAAAATGAGAACAGAAAAAATATCAGAATATGATAATAGTCAAAAAAAATTAAAAATTTGGATAGTGATAATTTTGTTTTCAAAGTTCGGAGCGCAACCACGCACGTAGAATTTCCCGCCGGCACACGGCCTGCCTGATATTATGTGGGTTACCGTGGCCTATAGACACTTGCGTGCGTTGCCATCCTGGTGACTAAGTAGATATGCCTTCCATGCCTAGTAATTACACTGGCTACCTTTCCCTTCAATCCGAAACACAGCGAACTGCTTCACGGCAGAAATAAGAAAGGCAGTGGTGTTACGAATTAGAGAAATATTAGTTTGTATTTATCTTTAAACTTCATCAATATCGACATTACTGATCAGTGTGTTTTGCCATTTCAATTATCATCCTTATTTTTACCTAGAATTTTTACGTTATGTATTATATTTTCGTGTATGAAAAATTTGCATCGAAAATTACTAGTGCTAAAGAGGATAGCACGGGGCGCACGTCTCCATACAAACAGAGAATCCCCCATACGTATTCCTACCCCTATTGCTTATACGATTTTTATGACGTATTGAAATGTTTTTACAAAGAAAAAATCTGTCTGTACGTTTTCCATTTTTTTAAATTTGACTACACTTAAAGTTATTAATTATGTTATATTTGTATAATTTTAAAATATCAATATGCGATAAGATTTAGGGTAGGAAAACATTTTCTCCATTTGTGTTATTTTGTATTAAGACGTCATAAGACGGCACTCGCCGTACCTACCACCCACCCGTACTATCCTCTTAACAAACATAATAAAGTACCTCAACCAAATACTGAGAAAGAATGAAAAAAGCCCGTCAAATTAGTGCTGATAAATAATACAAAAGATAAAAAAAACTTTAGTATTATCAGCAACATATGCAATTACTTTACTAAGGAGTGGTAAAGCACGCTCACGTCTTCGCTGCATTAAATTTAGCCACAAATAATTGTAAAGGCAATAATTAAATGCACCTTACACACACATAACACTAGCAATGTGTAACACTTTTCCCTCGGTTATCACGTTACTGTGAGTCAACCTCCCGTATCAGATTGCGACCGCACCTCTGTTCGCAACCATTCCCGCGTTAAATGGTGAAAAACGCGACGCAGATTTAATTAGTGTTGACTCTTATCGTTGTTTTTATCGTTTGATGAATGAAATGCAACGTTCGTGCTACTGTTTACAAAGCAATGCACTATAAAGTGTATCATGGCCTACTTAAAACTTATGTTACAACAAATGTATCGAATGCTCTGTGAATGCGCGATGGTGAATTCCGGTGTGCGGACAAACCAAAATTGGTTTTTGTCTCACCGTTTAATGTAAAACTTTTTGTAACTGTTTTCTTTAATTTATAAATAAAAAAAAATTATATGGTAAGTAACGGCAATGTTCTCTTAAATTTGAGTTACTACTAAACATTTTAAAATAAAGATTATACGTAGGTACCTATATCTCGTTCCTATTTCCGTATCACGTCTTGTCAGCAAAAATAGATATATTTGCTGACAAAACGACAAGGTTTAGACAAGAGATTATAAATTGTCTCACGCTCGGATCCTTCAAGCTCCGATTGTGTTCTTTTTTATTTTATATTATTATATTCTTAGCTTCCTAAAACTTAATGTAGAATAATAAATTAAGGTTTTATAACATCGAGTCCAGATATGCAACCTATAGTTAAGTCTGCCATTAGAAGCATTTTTAAGCATTTAGTTTTCAGCTGTAATGGTGTAAGATTTGTTGGTTGTCCTAAAATAATAAATAACATTTATTTATTTATTATTTTATCCCAACTTTCGTAAGCAACACTTCACCATGTGTTGTGGTCACGGAAACACTAAAAATGTTGGCTCTCTTATGTCATGTGAAGTCTTCCTATGACCACAATGAAACCCAAATATGCGTAAAAGAAGTTTTATTTTAATAGAAAAACTTCATTTACATTAGGTACCCCATTTATAATGCGAATAAATTCAATAATAGTTCCAACAAAAGGTGATAGAATTTTTTATTTTAACACATTAGGATTGGGTTAGGACCATGTGGAAGTGTTTTAGTCCTAAACTCTTATTTTAGTTCAAATAATTGAAGAAACCTTTGTCCTGCACTAATTCGTTTGTGCAAACAGAAGGTCACGCCTTTCTCCCAAAGAGATAGGCAGAGATACGATTGTTCCACATTTTTTTCATTTTCTCTCCTCACAGTCAAACCAATCATAACCATACAAAAAGAAGAAGCATCCTTCTATAAACACTTTGTCTTAGTTATTAGGTCTCTGAAAAACTACGCTCATTCTTAAGAACTTTTACAGCGAATTTAAAATTCTAAAAAGTAGCAAACGATTTTGTATTGTCCCTATTAAATTGAATAGTTTCCATAGTTCCAATTCACACGCTGTAATAATAATAACAATAAAAATATGGAAAATATGTTTCGGAAAACTGTAGGAAGTACTTTCTCTTTAATGTAAGTGATTATCTGCATAATATTAGAGTCTTATGCAATGGTTACGGACGTTACACAGTAAATCTTATCTGAATGGATTTAAGGTTTGCTTCGCTATGGTATTTTAAAACCTGAGATAAATATATACCTATCTTAAGTTTTTAAGTTGCGTTTGAAGTCCGATACATTACACCCAAAAAACCCCAAATACTTAGCGACGGGTATCCTCTAAAACAATACTGTTGTTTTGATTGTGAAAACAAACAGGTCCCAACCAACCCGAGCTCTTTGGAATCTCCTCCAAAACCTGGGACCTCTGATAAGGGTAGGCCCACTAGTTTGAATAAGTCCTACTAGTGAGCCTACTACTAGAGTACAGAAGCTGTTAACTTTTAAATCCGCCTTAAGCAGTACCTTTACACTCCTCAAGATGTCTACCAAGTTTGAAAATGGCAACCCAAAATATTGAGATTTTCTTGTGTAATATATAGTATGTTAATAACAGAAGAATTTTGTTTTAAAATTTCCCAACTCAATGAGATTAATTTTTACACGCATTATAACAAGTTAACGCACAAGAATAAAATACAACACTCTGGGAAACTGGTTAAAAACTGCATTAAACTTTCGAAATCTTTGAAACTGGTTTTTAAACTGGCGTTGGCGTTTCCTGCAGTTAAACAGTTTCATCAGGTCTATGGCTCTAAATAGTAAGAAACATGCTTTTAGGTTTCTTAAGGCATTTTCCATTAGCTCAATTTAGTTATATGTCCTCAGAAACTATGCAGGGCGATTTGTAATGATCATTAGTTTTAACGATGATTTTCAATTAACAAATAAATGACCAGATTAGCCTAATAAGTAGGCAAAACCTGCCAATAAATTAGCGTCAATTTCATAGCCTCAACTCAACTCACCTTTGCTAAAGGTAGAAAATTCCCCGAGGACAATTTAGCTACTTCTAGTTATAAGAGTACTAACTTTCTTTATTATCAAATTTGTGTTTTTCTTTGTAATAGTATGTCTAATAGTATTTAGGTACGAGTATATTTTATTGTAGGTACCCATGAACAGAAGAAATGTAAGTAGTAATGTCACATACTGCTTTTAGTTATGTGTACCATAATATATCTGCTGGTGTCCTTACCTCAAAAAAAAAACATAGTTGGCATTTAGATCTTCTTAAACTTAAAATTTTATTTTCTCCAGTTTTAGTTTTGAAGGCGGTTTGTTTATATTTAGAAATAATGTATTATTTGCTTTTTAGTAGTGTACGTATACTTTACAGTTCTTAACACTGTAAAACTTCCAGGAAACTATCTCGAGACTTTGATCCTTAAGACAAAGAAAGAGTCATCGAAATTGGTTAACAACAACGTATGAAGTTGGAAAAGTTGGAAAAATTCATATTGTGACTGCGTATTTTGACAATAGTAAAAAAACTACTGAACTGATTTACATAATTTTTCATGGGACGATTCGAAAGTTAAACCCTTTCAAACAAAAAAGAATTTTCCAAATCCATCCAGGCGTCTTCGAGTAATCGGAGAACTTACCTGAAAAAACATTGAATACGAATTGAGAAGCGTCGGTGGCGTAGTGCGTAAGAGCGTCGTCTCCCACCCGGGAGGCACTGGTACTATCTCCGCCACGTATCAATGTGTTTTCAAATTTTGAAATCATATGTACCTACGTTTAATCGACGCTTTTACGGTGAAGAAAAACATCGTGAGGAAACCTGCACACACCTATGAAGAAATTCTTAGGTTGTGTGTGAAGTCGACCAACCCGCACTTGGCCAGCGTGGTTGACTAAGACCTAATCGCCCCTAATGTGGGGTAGGCTCGAGCCCCTCGGTGGGAACATTATATGAGCTGTTGATAATGATGAATTGAGAACCTCTTCCTTATTTGAAGTCGGAAAAAACCGTAAACGAACTTATAAAGAAGTCCACGATCCATTTGAATACCCTGCTCCCAATTTTATTTGGAGTCGGCGTAATGTTTTCTTCTTCCACGCTGCTCAAACCCCCTTCTTTACAAACCAGCCCTTTTTTGTTGTTGTCGGGGAGGTCAAATGCATTTGCGCATCGTCCCTGCGGGGTGGTGCCAACCGCATGGGATATGTGGAACTCGAGGTAAAGGCGTTCCCTCCATACCCACTAAACATCCTTCCCGGCCTTACCTCCAGTGTGCTATTGCGGGATAGCTCGGGATCTGCGCACGTGAGCGCAACTACACCGAGACCGTCCCATCGCTGCCCGTCTAGGCAGATACTAAAGGTTTATATGTGTATTCGTATTCTCATTTTGTAAGAATAACCCAGAAATTAAACACCGAAATAAAGTGGCATACAATATACCACCAACCTGCGAAAGCTATTATAAAATCACATCGCTGCTGATCATTGAGATGTAAATTTTGTAATAGAAAGTGCACAACTGTAAACCTGCCTGCAATGTTCAGTTGAGTTCATTTGTTCCGTTTGACAATTTAATATTCAGTCTAAATGTACTCAATCGGGCGAACTGCCTGAATGCCGATGCAAATGGGGGATAATTACTGTCGGTCCGTACGTTCCGATCATATTCATTATTAATTCGTCTAGATGCGTTGTAACAGCGTTGGTATTCTGAAACTGTTAACCTGTTCGAAAATTCTAAATATTGAGAAATTTTGTTGCAAAATAACCCCTCGGCAAGTAATGCTCATGTTTATTAATTTTGTTTGTTTTGGTTGAGACTTGAGAATGTATTATTTTGTGGACGACTAACTATAAAAATACAAGAACCAAATGAGCAGATTTTGTATAACACAAATTCAGAATGCTTTAAGTACCTATACCTATATATTAGGGGTTTAAGTATGAAATTGCCGTTTTATATGGAGAATTTATCGAAAATTAATTTTTCCATACAAACATATTTGCGATTTTTTAAGGAACCACAAATCTAAATTTTGTGTTATTTTGTGGATATATTAAGACAACATTAAGCTATAGGATACATAGAGAAAAAATTTGAGAATTGATATCTGTAAAAAAATATTCATATTTTTATAACGGAGACGGGCAACTCTTAGGACGGGCTGTTTTTGAAGACGTATTTCTAGTGAAAAAATAAGAATAAAATTTTATAAATAAATATAAATCCTTGTAATGAAGTTTAAAATAAAAAAAGAATAATGGACATAGCTATTGTATTAAAGGAATTATACACTAATGAATATTGAGGAAAAAAATCGGCAATTTCATTCTTTAACCTCTATTACTAAGGTATAGATGGCAAAATGGATGTTACATTAGGATTATGGTGAGGTGAAACTATACAAGGGTAAATTTTCAAAGCGGTCTTTTTTACGTCATTGCGGTGGCAATTATTTTTTTTCACCAATCACCCGAACCAAATACGCTAGATTATAGATTAGGATGCTGTGAATCTAATAATTTATGAGGCACCCTTTAGAACACAGTACTTTCGGAGAAATATTATTTTTTAAATTTTGTGCCACCGAAATGATGATAAAAGCCACTGAAATGACTCAATTAATTAATTAAGCAAATTTTCTTAAATATTCATATAAAAATGCGGTAATGTACTTAAAGATTTTTTTTTTATAATCAACTTTTCTAGTACACTGATGGCAAGTAAACATTGATGACACAGTAACAATAATAAAACAAATATATCTTGGTTAAGCTAGGCTTCATATTCTAGCGTTATAGTTAAAGTTCATCATCATCATCATTTTAGCCAAGAGACGCCCACTGTTGGACATAGGCCTCCCCCAAGGATTTCCAAACCGGTCGGTCCTGCGCTGCCCGCATCCAGCAACTTCCCGCGGCCTTTATCAGATCGTCAGTCCACCTTGTGGGGGGCCTACCAACGCTGCGTTTCCCGGTACGTGGTCGCCACTCAAGGACCTTTCCGCCCCAGCGGCCATCAGTGCTCCTCGCAATGTGGCCTGCCCACTGCCACTTAAGGTTCGCAATTCTTTGGGCTATATCGGTGACCTGGTTCTCCTGCGGATCTCATCATTTCTTACGTGATCAGACAGAGAAACTCCGAGCATAGCCCCATCCATTGCTCTTTGGGTGATCTTGAGCCTTCTTATGAGGCCCATTGTAAGCGGCCACATTTCGGTTCAATAGGTCGTCACTGGCAACACACACGAATTAAAAACTTACGTCTTGAGACACTGTGGTAGATGGGCCGAGAATATGCCGCGTAGCTTCCCGAACGCTGCCCAGCCGAGTTGGATTCATCCCAGGTAAACCAAGGTTGGTAAACAAACCGTCCCAGGTTGTTTGTCCCAGGTAAATATAATAGTCTCTACCACTTCCAGTGTAGAGCTTCCAACCTTTACGCTAAGCATAATGGCAGATTATCGCTCTTTGGTCTTCTGTATAACCTGCCGCAGCGTATGTATGTGACTATGGTACTGAAGCCTTTTCGGAATCCGGCTTGTTCGGTATGCTGGAAGTCGTCAAACCTGCACGCGAGACGATTCGTTATAACCCTCGAAAAACAACTTATAAACATGACTCAGGAGCGTAGTGGTCTATAGTTCTTCATTTGGGCCCTATCGCCCTTTTTAAAGAAGAGTCTTACCACGCCATCATGCCACGTCTTTGGCGTTTTGCCCTCGAGTATAACGGAGTTGAATAGCCTCTGAAGAGCTTCTTCAATCTCGGCCAAAAGCTCAGGTCGCGATGAAACGATTCTGCCATCCTCTGTTTTCAGCTTCGACAGCAAGCTCTCTCCAAGCGCCAGATCTCTAGCGAACACTATATAGGCACTTGGAGATCTGTTTAGTGAGCTGCCGACGACGACGAGTGTCTTAAAGAGCTTTGAACCCACCGTAGAGACAGCTTCCACGAACCTGTCATTGTATTCGAAGCAATTTTGCACTTCGAGTTGAAAGTGTTCGGGGTTTTGGATCTGGATAGCTTCAAGGCGGAGCGTAGACTTCATCAGTCGATACCTTTCTGATTTGACGTTGAGATTCAATGTGCCTCTTACCATTCGATGATCGCTCCCCGTGTTAAACGAATTGATCACAGAGACATCATTGAATATCCGAGCCTTGGTCGACATGATGAAATCAATCTCATTTTTTTGTTGTACCATCCGGACTTTCCCAGGTCCATTTTCAGTTAAAGTTATGTAATAATAATTGAGAATAGTAATACGTGAAGTATTTTTCTTTCTCTCCTTATACCTCATTGAATTTTTCTATTTCTTTCCCATATTATTTTCCTTTTTGAAAAGGCAATTGAGCTATAGGGAGAATGTTTTTCTCTGCCTTGTTTTTGTAGACATAATTTAGAGTAATTTTTAACTTGGATCTGTAGTACCTACCTAGTTATAACTAACAATACTAATTTTTATTTTTAACTGAATATTGTTACTAAATATACTAATAAATTCTATGGACTTAGTATTATGGGTCTGAACGAAATAAATTCATTGCTTCAATAATACTAAGAAGAGAAGAAAACAAGAACGCAGTATGAAATATAAAACGCAGTCCCAAACTAAGTCAGATATACATAATTGTATTTTAGGATAAAATTAATATTAAATAATGAAAGATTATTGTATTTAAAGTATATAAATAGTATCGATTATACAGGTATATATCATTACGGTGGCTCATGCGTCATTCCGGTGGTTCACTACGCCACCGCAATGACGCCACCGTAATGACGACAAAATGTATTTTTTCGTTATAATTACCCGAGTACCTAATTAATTTAGTAGATATTTACAGGTCGTAAGACTAAGGCAATTATCTACAACATACTAACTTGACGATACAATACATCACTCTGTTCATAATCTAAAACTTGCCACCGAACTGACCACACACGGTAACCAAAACACATTTCTCGAAAAACTTACCTCGGGAACGAGTTAAAACTTGCTTAAGCGTCTTCCTTTCCACACACAAGTTGGGGCCCGATTAACACTCAGGCTGATCAGAAATAAAAATATGACGTGACATCGCTTGACTGATAGAAAACAAGTAGTCAACTGCAAGCATCGGAAGCGCAGTTTTACGCGGGACAAAGACATATTGGCGTCTCAGTTTTTTAATTTAATAGTTAGTAAAGTTTTTGTGCCTTAAATTGTGAAATGGAGTAAATATCTTTAAAATGAGATAGTTTGATAAAAGATACGTTAAAATTTCGTTTATTAGTGAGTGGTTTTGTGAGCGCGATTTAAAGTGGGACAAGCCTCCCAGGGCTAGGCCGCTCATACAAGTCGGATGTTCAATGTGGAAATTCTTGTAAGTTTTATATTAATTCTTATCTAGTTTTTTAATACGGTTAAGCTACGAGGTATATTTTCAAAAACGCGTGTGTTTAGTCTGTTAAGAATGATAGTTTCTTTATAAAGGTCATGGGACGCCCAAAAAAGTACGCTCGAAAATTTACCCACAAACAAAACTGTACAAATGTGAAAACCTTGTCCGTGTTCACTGACACAAGAAAGAAGGGGTTACCTAGCCTCATTCGTGAATGAACACACCTGTACTACTACACCTGTACTACTGGTAAAATTAATAAAGGTACAACCGTTTTGTTGAATTTTAATATCAAATTTGCACACGTTCGGATCGACTTCGGTCGTCCAAAAAACTTCTTCTTCAACAAATCCGCAAATCGACGACTGTTACACTTGTTTTGCGTCGTAGGGTGTGGGGCTGATTCACTCCAGCCATCCTAATTCCTTCAGGAATTCTAACAGCATCTTGACGTCACCAAATGCCTCCCGGAGGCTGGGATTTCCGATCCCAGGTATTTTGCCCGGTAGCTGGCCACTCCACTGCATTCCAACAGTACGTGGGTGTATGTTTCTTCTGTCAGCATGCAGGTTCTGCATAGCGGACTGCCGTGATACCTATGTTAAAAAGGTGTATGTTATAGTTGCTATGTCCAGTCAAGGTCTCCGTAATTAGTGGGAGTCGAGATCAACTTAGCTGTAAAAGCATTTACCAAGCTGAAGATATCTCAAAACTTATTGCGTCGTATGAAATAAAACAGAATGTTGAATTTATTGTCGCCTAAACCTCGCTCAGATATTACGCCCCCATTGAATAGGTACTGTCAGATATTATTGCGACAGCATACCTGACACTAACATCAGTCGCATAGCTTAGTACAGTGCTATATTGTCGATTATTATCTGTGATTGTTCAACATTGTCTCGGGGATATTATTACGTTGTACGTATGATATTTATGTTATAGGAAAATCTCGCATAAATGCCTACGTGTTTCACGTGATTGAAAAGATAAATATGGTATTAAGTGGCTTCGTATTTGTAATTCGGTGTTCAAAAATATTCAACTATCACTCTTACTCAATTTTCTCATTAAAAGTTGCGAATAAAATAAGACCAAACACTGCAAATACCTTCTATTATTTTAGCACGTGAAGAAAAAACTCTGAACTCCCTTTTAAGCATATTCGTAAACGGCGCGTGTAAAATTTCGCATAATTAAAATTCATAATAATATACATAATAAAGCTTTTTACGTGCACCTGAAATAAGGCCTGTGATAAGAGTGTATGAAGCGAAATAAACATGTAAACATCATAACAAATGGAAAGCAGTGATGTCTGCCTACTCTACTTTCTCCTACCCTGCTCACAATGTATTTGGGGTTGGGGCTGTAGGTATGTACCTATGTTTTGATATCGACAGTACTTCTCTAGGTTTTAGCAGGACATTTTTACCACCGGCTTCCTGCCTGACAACAACCCTTCTTGAGAACCCAACCTCTCTTTGGCTCTGCCGACCTTATGGAACGGAATAAAACTTAAATCTGGTTCAAATAAAGTTGTTTATTTTTTTATTACAATTTTTGAGTTATTAAATATACCTACTATAATTGTCACATCAACTATATCGTTGTTTGTCCTTGTGTTAGCAGAGGATCGCAACTTATCTTTTTTTAATTTATTAACGAGACATTAGAACAATGGCATGTTTTATCATTTTATTGGTACTTAATAAGGTATGCGGTTGACCTTAGATCAGAAGGTACACGGAAAGTGGCCTAAACAGGTTTTAAAAAGCAATGTAATATATTATGTGATGAATATTTGAATATATTACTTTGATTACTAATTTGAAATTCGTTAAGGTAAATCTGCCGAAAAATGTTTATTGTTAATTATAATTATGGATTTCTAGTGAAACTGATTTCTAAATGGAAAAAATTAAAAATGGAAACGGAATTTTTAACTACGCGTTTTTATAACTTTCTACAAGTTATGACGCCTTTTTTCTGAATGCCCTTGTAATAACTAAATAACAGCTCTACTGTCTTTTAAGAATGAGATATATTAAAGCTTTAAAAACGTCTTATTTTTATCTAAACAAGATCTACATAAAAGATTTTCTTACTTATTCCAAATTTTTCCTTTAGTAGAATAGAATAGAATATTATCTTTATTGTATGTATGTACCTACATCGACCAAATCAAAAGTACACACGTTGGAAATAAATCGTACAAAGGGTGACCGTGACGCTAAAAGCCATCTCTTCCAGGTAACCATCAGATCCATCCGGTTCTTCATAATTTGATCTCCCCAGCCCCTTTTCACCACCGGACGACCAGACGCGGCGAAGGCTTTTACCCTTACGTTGTAGATATACCTCCCATCCGGACGAAGCGCTTTGCTTCCTCTTTCATTATGCGCACAGCTAAGGAGTGGAACTCGTTATCAAGGTCTGTTTTCCCCGGATCAATATAATCTGGATATCTTTAAGGCCAGAGTGAACAGGCATCTTCTAGGCGAGCGTGTACCATCTTAGGCCTCATCTTCGCTTCACATCAGGTGAGATTGTGGCCAAACGCTCAGCCTATCAAACATAAAAAAAGCCTTCAGTAGGTACAGTTTTAAAAGTAAAAAGTTCAGGATAACTATGTAATTCACAATTTTAAAGGTACTACTAAATCTGATGTATTATTATATACGTAAAACTTGAAGTAGTTACGATTATGTATAAAACCAAATTCTCAAAAAATAATATCATGTTAGAAAGTAATGCCCAGCATTGGAACTTTTACTCGCTTCTCTAATTCTAAGGAAACTACATGAACCCACTGGTCTAGGTCTTTACTACAGATATTTCTGTCTACCTACTAATCAGTTTTGAGCATGGAAATGTTAAACCTCTAAACTCAACTCATCAACTGTTTGTACTATGTCGTAATCACTTTCAATATGGAGCTGCAGAGCATGACTATTACCAGGAATCAATGGAGCACTTACTAAGTGACTGCGATTCTATAGGAAGGACTAGTATGAGTATCTTTCGAATGGCTTCACCAAGGACAGAATACTACAGGCTCTTCAAACCCATGTATGTGTCTGATGGCCCACAGATTCAAGGAAAGAGGAGGCACTAAAGGTCCCAATGTATCGAAGTACATCACGAGTAAGATAAGATAAGATACTGTGTAGAGATGTCAGCACTGTGCCTGTTATTCATAATATTTTATTCAACCTTATATGACGCATAAGTACAGCTGTTGTTATCATCAAAACATTCTCTTCAATAGACAATAAAGATTCACATCTCAACGTTTCACTTTAAGCCGCGTCTACACCAGCGTACACGTATAAGACAAGCTACGCATAAAACAAAAATACTAGTTTTTTAATACAGTTGCTCAAAAAGTGGCGTATTGCAGGGACGTATAGCGTTCGGGATGTGGGCTATTACATACTCGTGCTTTTTTTTACCTTTCCCGGACTAGTGCGTTCTCTTTCCCAACTGTCAAAATAATGTCTATTAAAAAGAAAAACTATCCATAAAGTTTTTACTAAAAAAAATCATAGAAGTTTTTATGATTCATGCAAATACGTATATTTCTAAAAAGAAGCTACTAATTTGTTTCAATATCAGATTTAATGATTTGATTAAATGAGTTAGGTTAGGTTTCGTTTCATTTCATCTCATTAAATTTTTTTTTCATTTCATGTCAATAAAAAAATTCTACTGAAGACTTGGCTGTATGGGCATAGTTCCCTTTTTCTACCCAGAATGGGTGAAGAAAACAAAAAAAACTGCTTATATTCTTTTACGGTTGGCGCCATTTTGCAAATTTTTCGAGTTTAGTTGTTTGATGCACTAAATGAGTAATTTCGACGATATTTTATTTGAATGAACACCACCGGAAATCATTATAATTGCACAAAATGCTTCGGAGAACATTTTACCGGAAAAGTCAAAAAGTCGCTACATATCTACATACGACGAATTTATTGCGTCGAGAGAAGAGAAAAAAGCAAATAGTTTTTCAGGAAATCTTATGTTGGCATACTTCTCCGATATCTCAGCAAAATTAAAACCTTCTACGTTATGTTCGAGGTGTTATAACTTTTATAAGAAATAAATTATTAGTTAGTTGAGTTTATTGTTTTTATTATTTTATTAAATTGCTTAATTTTTTCGCAACTGTATTAAAAATAGTCGTTCAGTACACGTGCGGAACTTGTTCCGACTGTCAACACTCGCCTTCGGCTGCGCCTCGGCTTGGGTAGACATTTGTCGGAACTCTTTGCAATGACAGCCTTTCCACACTTGTAATGAAAAATACTATAATACAAGCAGTTTGTGAACAATTCACATCATTAGTATAGAATGAAGCGCATACAGATACCATATAACATCAAATTAATTCTAATTATTTTTAACAATGATAGGTACTTTTAAATCTAATTATATACCCTCGTTACAAACGCATAGCTTGTAGCTTGTGCAGTATATGCTCCGCTCGGGCCGGCACGATTCCAACGTAACTTCCAAAGACTATACATAATATATCCAAACTACTTATAAGGATATGCGTACTTCTGTTACAATTGGCAAAGTGATGGAAAATGCTAAAAACGAGCTTGTGTGCAAATTGTCAAGGTCCAAAATAAACGAAATCACTATAGACAGCAAAAAATAAGTTTATTTTTATTTAAATTATGTATGAAGCAAAGGCTTACCCTGTAATTGGGCTATTCTTTCTAAATAAATCAAATTGACTTTGACTCTGAATGTATCTCACGAAAGTGCGATAGTGTGAACACGTCATATTGAAGATGGATGTGTCGGGACCCAGATACGCGTTAACTACAAAGACAGCCATCTTGTGCCCGCGCCGTTGTATAGAGGTCAGTAGGTGCAACACAATACAGACGTTCAAAATATTTACATAACTAAAATACTATTTAGCGTACTGTCAAACCAGGTTGCTTTGGAAGATTTCATTTCAATTGTTTTCGTTATTTGTCTATTATTTGTTAAGCTGGTGGTCTCGGCTGCATTACTATCGAAAGATATCAGCCCTGCCCAAGGAGTGTTGGTGTTAGACACACAGCCGTAAAAGTGCAATGCCATATCCTATAGCCAGTATTATGGATATCAAGACATACTGTACCGACCCCAAATAAAATGGGAGCAGGGTAGGAGAAAGATGATTAATAACTGCACTCATCTTATCACTTATTTTAGGCTATGACGATAGAAAGTAAAATAGTTTAATGGTTTAATTATCCTTCATCGTAAAAGCGTCGATTAAACGTACATATGAAAACATTTGAAAACACAATTGGTACGTGGCGGAGATCGAACCAGTGCCTCCCGGGTAGGAGACGACGCTCTTACGTACTACGCCACCGACGCTTACTTTTACGGTGAAGGAAAACATCGTGAGGAAACCTGCACACACCTATGAAGAAATTCTTAGGTTGTGTGTGAAAAGGACGAACACGCACTTGGCCAGCGTGGTTGACTAAGGCCTAATCGACCCTAATATGGGGTATGCTCGAGCCCCTCGGTGGGGACATTATATTATGAGCTGTTGATGATGAAGGTTTAATTATAATACAGTATGTATTATAACAAGGTTACGGAAAGAAAACGATTCTGTTTGAGCCAGTAAAAAGAAGTGGCAACTGCTATCGGTTACGTCGTTGTCTTGTCAAAGGAAGCAGATAATTTTGTGGCCGATCTAAATGCTCCGTACCAATGGGCCACCGAACTCTGCCACCGGTGGCGACCACAAGAAGTGTACACGTTTATTCATAAATTTGCTATAGACGGCACCCGCACACGTGAGGCGGGTGGCTTTCCTTCGTATGCGCGCTATGAAAGGACGTGGCGCATGGCCCTTTTGCGCGCAGCCCAACGACTTCAATCTTAACCAAAAATGTAATAAATGTTTAGCTACCTTTGGTATAATTACCAAAATGTTTGTTAAACGAATCGAAATAGAAAAAGCGTTGAATAATGCACGTAAATTGGAGAACATGACTAAAGTTTAAACATTCTGTTCTTTACAGTTATTGTCCTACATTGGCGTTAATAAGTTAACAATCCAATGACCTAAAGCTTAGAAATGATTTGCAATTTCACACGTCAATATTTTTTTATTTAAATAGTTTTCCTTTTCGTTTCTCAGGAATTGTTACGCCCTTGTGACACATAGAATAATTCCTCAAAAAATATGCCAGCTTGCATAAAGAGCAGATGTTTTTAAGTCACACTCAAAACAAAACCCTACAAAAACATACGAAATATTTCAAGTATTCAAGGCACTGTTTTATTAAACATACAAACGGTAAATCGAATCACGAACCACACGTAGATCTGGTAACCACTGTAGTAGGAAGTGCTCGGCTACGCAAACAATGGTGGAACTCGTGATGTCCGGTCATGCTGTTTGGAAATCGATGACCCAAGTGAACTATTTTGTTGAACGAATTTGTTATGTAAACGTTTTACAATTACAATGTACATGTTGTTGTTGAACTGTTATTTTTTAACTGGACTCCATCTCACCTTAGTAAAATTATTCTTGAAACCAATCCTAATCAATCGACATGGATATTGGGGCACTCCATACTCTTGAGTTTCAACACTAGTGCTAAATTGGATTAATTTTACGTGGATATTGAGTGAACTAAATATGATTGAGATCTTACAAAATCCGTACTCAATATGAATCTAATTTGGCGCTAGTTCTCAAGAAACAAATCGGAAGCAAAAAATGGTTAAATAATGGCTTGGGAGGCTATTCGGCCACAAAATAACTCATCCGTGGCCGAGATTCCCCTTTTTGAATTTTAATGTAGGCTTTTCGGCCAATGCTATTGGATATTTGGCCGACTCGACCACGCAAATAAATTGAAGTAGTATATTCGGCCAAAAATCTATTTTTAAGATATATCGATATGATATGAGAGAATCTATAGTAATAAAAGTCTTCTTTTTGTTTAAAAATTATATTATCAATTTAACATAAACAAAGTGCTATTTTGTCGATACAATGGCCTAATGATATTTCATTGTCAATTAATTCTTTTAAAATAAGTCCACCATTTTTGAAGTAAAATAGAATCACTGGTTCTATTGTTTTTAACCAGAATGTATTACAATCATCGTTTTTTTTTAATGACCTTAATAATTTAGCAATGTCTGGTTTATCTTTTAATAAATATTTCGAAACCACATGGCTTAAAAAAGAAGGACCACTATCAGATAAATAGTGTTTCTATGATGTAAACATCAAAACAAACAATGTTACCGACTCCTGGAACTCAAGGCTTAGCAGAAAATTAAAACCTAAACCAGACTTTGCTAAATTCTTACGGGCATTAAAAAAAGATTCCGATTATTATAATACATTCTGATTAAAAAACAATTACATATCGAAAAGAACCAGTGATTCTATTTTACGTCAAAAAAAGGTGGACTTAATTTTAAAAGAATTAATTGACAATGAAATATCATTAGGCCATTGTATCGACAAAATAGCACTTTGTTTATGTTAAATTGATAATATAATTTTTAAACAAAAAGAAGACTTTTATTACTATAGATTCTCTCATATCATATCGATATATCTTAAAAATAGATTTTTGGCCGAATATACTACTTCAATTTATTTGCGTGGTCGAGTCGGCCAAATATCCAATAGCATTGGCCGAAAAGCCTACATTAAAATTCAAAAAGGGGAATCTCGGCCACGGATGAGTTATTTTGTGGCCGAATAGCCTCCCAAGCCAAATAATATATATAGGTAGTAATAATATTAATAAATACTCAACATTAAAATGGAAGTAGCTAAATAAACTAATTCATACTAGGTATCTAACCTAATTTGTGATTGCAAAATATGTTTTTATTACTTTTTTTAAGGTATTTAAGGAACAAAACAATAGCACGGAGTGTCCCAATACCTATGTCGATCGATCGGGATTGGTTTCAGGAATAAGCCTAATGAAGTTAAGTGACGAAAAGGAAACTTCGGTGAAACAAAAAGGTGTAAGGAAACTTCAACCGAAACCTCAACCAATAAAAAAAACTGGTTATTCTATTACTAAACGTCGGAACACAACTATGTTGTCAATCTAATTGTTATTGTGACAGACTTTGATATGGTCGTGGTAGCTAGGACTTGAGATATGTCTAACCACGTGTAAAACTGAGCAGAAGTTTATACATCCCAAGAAAACACCGATGGAGGTACTACTCGACATAGAGGTGGATAAAATTTCATTAATTGAAGATGAGGGTCTGCTGTACATTTTGATGTCACGTGGTTTTTATATTCAAATTTGTGATCTAGATCGTCCACCAGGTTATCTTATAGGGGCCGTGAGTTTCCCCACGGTGCACTTCGACCCAATGAGATCTTTTGTGTCTCCCCAGTCTCGTTCACTCTTGTCGCTCCTTGAATATGCAAGCCATCAGTCTAACTATATCCATGGGCTTGAAGAGCCTGTAGTCTTCTGGTTTTGGATAAGCCAATACCAGGATATTTATTCTAATCCTGGCTATGGAATCACAGTCACATAGTAGGAGTTCCATGAATTCATGGTTATTCTCACATTCTCTGCAATTTGGTTTTGTCGAAATTTGCATTTTGTTGAGCATGTGGTTTGTGGCGTAGTGCCCTGTGAGTCCACCCAAGATTAGGCGGGCCTGTTGTCTGCTGCCTCCATATATGGATTTACTCCATCCTCTTGGGCATTCTCCTAAGAAAGATTTGGAGTGTTTCATACCAGGTGACGTCCACCAGGTTAAGAACCAGAGGTTCTATATTGAATCCCCAAGACAGTACAAATTTGTGCTTAGATTTGGTGGTAAGTCTTATTTTAAATCCGTTTGGGTAGTTACCACCTTCTCATCCAAGTATGTCACCATATTAATAGTGTTAATAGCATTATAGTGTTCCGTCCGACAGTTAATGATGGGGTAGTCAACTCCATCTAGTTCTCACTGAATAATCAGTGAGATGAAAGCCAAAATTTTTCATGGCAAATATTTTAAAAAAATACAGAAGTTACCACAGTACCTACAACATCAGGAACACAGAGTATTCATGTATTTCACAAATTTTATTGTACCTTAATATTACAATATCATTGATTGTACCGTTCTATATCATTGAACACTACTAAAAAGCTATTCTCAAAATGTGAATCACCAATGCATGTCCGACCTTGTACAATGACAATAAAATGACTCCATAGGTGGAGTAATTGTCATTGTCAATAGAATCCAATGTTCGGAACCGAATGTAAAATGGAATTATGTACGCAAATTAGTAGGTAGGAACAGTAACGGTTCGCCTGGTTTAGCGCTCAAATGTAATATGAAGGAAGTACGTAATACAGTTACATCTGTATTATGGAATTATATCCTCTTCTGTCTGCTTGATTCCCAATATTATTTTTTGTATGTTTTCATTGAAATATGATCAGTCATCATCTCAACATCAATACCCTTCATTGTTATATCATCTTTCAAGCAGTCTATCCATATTTCTTCAGTCTTCCTCTCCCATATTAATTCTTCTTACATCCATAAACTTTTGTTTTGGCCGTAAGTTTTACGACCGGCCGCTTACCAGACGTCAACTATCCTATTGTTCTCATTCAACAAGTTGTGGTCCATAAAAAAACAAGTTCTGAAAACCACTCCCGGCAAAGTTTGTATGTCACTGGGAATCGAGGCCGAGACCTTTGGTGCTGATATTGGTGGGCAAACCACAGATGCGGATGGAAAGTTATGACGTCACAAAGGAAGAACTTGTTCTAGTCCACCAAGCAGATGACAAACTGTACGATCCAGTTCTCGACATTATTTTATTACTAGGTACTAAAGTCGTGTAATTTTCATAAGCGGTCAAAGTTCAACTTTACGAGCTTAGTGAAGATCATGTAAATGCCATCACACAAGTCCGGCATCGGCCTTAATATCACAGTGGATTGTTTTTAAAGCATTTCTCAAGTTAAACAGGTATTGTGTAAGGATGCAAATCGTGTTAACGTGGGCCTGACAATAGGTTTCTCTCTGTAAAACATGGCATTGTTTCAAAACCTTGGTGATAAGGAACTAGTGAAGATTTGAAATATTCCTTTTGTTTGTAGAACTAGCACCGTTGAGTACTATGCATCAAACGCAAACCCATAAATGAGTTTTCATGAGTAACTTGGACAAGGTGCCTGTAAAAACTATACTATTTTTATTACCCAAATGGTTCGGTCAGTAGGTTCGGTTGTCAGTGTAATTACCGGGCATGGCAGGCATTTCATCTTTGGCCTCAGAATGACAACGCACCTGCAATACCAATTGATTTTTTCCTTGTTTATAGGCGACGGTATCCACTTACCACCAGGTGGGCCGTCAGCATGTTTGTCATCTTGTAGTATAAAAAAGTAGATTTGACGAAAAGGATATTATGTGAGTCGAATGAAGTGGAGATGCGGGATGGGAAGACTTAGATGAACGTTTGTAGTCCTATTTAAAACCGGAAACTACTATTATCTTCTTACCCCTACCCTGCTCCCAAGTTATTTGAAGTCGATACAGTACATTGACCCCTACATAACTACATTATAAATGACTAGCTTCCGCCCGCGCCTTCGTCTGTAGGACATTTTACTTCTTAGGGGTGGAATTTCCAAAAATCCTTTCTTAGCGGATGCCTACGTCATAACATCTCCCTGCATGCCAATTTTCAGCCCGATCCTTCCAGTGGTTTGGGCTGTGCGTTGATAGATCACTATGTCAGTCAGTCAATCAGTCAACTTTGAGTTATATAAATTTAGATTAGATATAAATCTATACTAATATTATAAAGCTGAAGAGTTTGTTTGTTTGAACGCGCTAATCTCAGGAATTGCTGATTCAAATTGGAATATTCTTTTTGTGTTGGATAGTCCATTTATCGAGATCGGCTATATAACATAACACGCGAACAATGTCGCCGGCACAGCTAGTATTTAATATTATGCTACGAGTACTTAAAAAATGTATGATAGTTTGTTTTCTCCCAACTGAAATCTTTTGAAGAGACAACTTTGAAAAGATCCCGATAAAAGTACAGTAGGGATTGGAAATTTCACTATAATAGGTACCATTTAGATATGTTGTTGAAAATATAGCACTAATTGGTAGGAAGCGTTAATTTAAATGCCTTACATAATTGTTTCATATCACTCAGCGTTTACTATAATTATTCTGAAATTCATTAACATTGAACAACCATCCTTAATTAGGTGGTCGATTCTTATTTAATTAAGCTAACACGCTATATATGAGAGTGTAGCAGCAAGTATTTTGAATAGTTGAGGAACAAATCGATTATATAATCAAACCATATTGATTAAAATGCATTAGGTTTCGTCGAGCATGAAGTTATGGCAATTTCTTACTTTCATATAACGACTTTCAACATGATCAGAAGTTTTTGTTTACCATAATGGTTTTAACATATTATACTATAGAGATTTTTACATATTGGATTGTCGATAAGACAATTGCACAAGACAATACTGCACCGACCACCGACCCCAAATTTGGGAGCAGATACATGACTATAGGTAGGTGCTCGCTACTTATACCGTGTACCAAACAACCCTAAGTATATTTCAGTGTAAAAACAAGAGTATATTATCCTCTTTTTGAGATGTGAGATAGTGGGACATCTTTATATTTGAAAGTTAGATAAATACTAGAAAAAAAAATGCAATGAAAAAAATCTACTTGCCTCAGGCGGGAATCGAACCCGCATCTTCCGCAATCCGGGCGGCTGCGTTGACCATTACGCCACCGAGACACTGCTTTCGCTGTCGAAATTTGTCAGTGCTTGGTGCTTATGGTAAACATTATTTCGATTGCGGGTTCGATTCCCGAATGAGGCAAGTCGATTTTTTTCAGTGCATTTTTTCTAGTATAAAAATATTTACGCGTTTGTAAACGCAATAATAAAATTATTCCATAGTTAGATAATGTTTTACTCAAATTGACAAATTTTGAGTAACAGAAGCAACTACTACCACAATATTCTCTTCGCTCTCCTGAAAAGTTAGTAAAGCGCACGAAGCATAAGAGCCAATCCCATATGCTTCTGACATCGTGACTTACGAATCTCGTTTTTCTGTTTGGTCTTCAAATGTAACAATGTATTCTTAGAACAAAATTACGTATATTGAATTTAGGTCCGCATAGTCCCGATCCTCATGCAACGTCTTTTACGACGTAGATAAACCAAGGAAGGAAATTGAATAAGCTTTGGGCAAGCTTTGGGCTACCACGCTACCGCTACATAGTATTTTGGAGTTGATTTTTCTACTTATTCTATTTCGATGATAGCAGAATGTACGATGATTGATTTTGTGTGCCGGTTCGGCCGGGACATGTAGTGAAAAAATAACAGTATTTCAAACTTGTCTTACATTGTCAAACTTTTTTAATGCAGGTGTTAGATATTAATGTCGCATAACGAAGAAATGGTATTCTCACCTCATTTTAGTGTAAAGACCGCGCATTGTACATTTACTATGGATTGTTAATAAAGATGATTCTATTCAATTCTCTACCAGCACACGTATGCTCCTTAATTCAATCCTAGGTCACTTAAAAAGGCGTGACAAAAAAACCTTGCAGATTGGGAAGGCGAAGGTGCCCAGTGCGGCACATATAATATTATCTCTCGCTAGCTATATTTATATTTTGACACCACTCCTGCTTATGGAAAGTCTTAAAAAGCGTCATCATCAACAGCTCATTAGGGGCGATTAGGCCTTTGTCAACCACGCTGGCCAAGTGCGGGTTGGTCGACTTCACACACAACCTAAGAATTTCTTGATAGATGTGTGCAGGATTCCTCACGATGTTTTCCTTCACCGTAAAAGCGTCGATTAAACGTAGATATGAATTCAAAATTTGAAAACACATTGGTACGTGGCTTGTCTGGGTTGGAAACGGTGCCTTCCCGGTGGAAGACAATGCTCTTACGCACTACGCCACCGACGCTTTAATAGCGTACGTACTCAAATTGTATTCTATACCGCCCTAGGTGCCAAGCACCAAGGGGTAACAACGACTAAGCAGGAGTAACAACGTAATAATGTGAAATTGTGAACGTAAAAATGTGATATCGACAACCTAGGAGAAAAAAAAATCGGGAGTGGTCTCCCCTTGACTTTCTCGTATACCGGAAACGACTCAAAAGTTGATAGAAACCTTATATTTTGATGTCATACATGCATAAAAAATTTTGGTCACCCATCCGAGTACCGACCACGCACTTGGTTGCTTAACTTTCGTTATCGACGACTCAAAAGTTGATAGAAACCTTATATTTTGATGTTATACATGCATGTCAAATTTAGTTGCAATAAGTTAAAGCATACTCGAGTTATCGTGCTAACGCACAGACACACACACAGACATAATTCCAAAAAAAATATTTTTGTACTCAGGGAGGTCCAAAACATGTAAATCCGTCAAAGTCTCGAGATCGAATTTTTTTACGATTACAAGACTTCCTCTATACTACGTTACGAGAAAGTAAAAAACGGTAAGTGTGATCTAACTAACGATTTATGTCTTTATACTCCAACGATTCTAATCATAAATCTAATCTGTGGTTTATTACTCGTCGTTAATTTGCGTATACTCAATGTATAGTATGAGGTTCAATTTGGCTTACGATACGTGTATTAATTTTTCACTCGTAAAGTGTGAGAAATAAAATACTTCACTTAACTTATTATATAATTTAACAGTTATCAGTTTTGCATATAAATTGGGAGGCTTTTAAGTTTGCTTCCCATTACGCTTTCGATTATATTACTGTTCATATTTTACAGCTATAATTGACTATCTAACTAAACTATTGATATTAGTATTTTTTATCACACGAACGCAAGTTAGTCACGACTAGGCTGTTTTTGTAGATATCTACAGACCGGCTTTTCTCATTTCATTCTTTAATACAATTTAATATGGAAGGTTTCTTTCTCCGCCAAGATTAGTTTAAACAGAATTTCGAAATTCAATAAAATATGAATTATTCCAAGAAAATTGTTAAAATTACATTCATTATATTATTGGTTTGAGTAACTTTTCCGGGGCTTTCTTTTAGTAAATTTTTAGTACCAACTTTTTCTGTTGACCGTACGACTTACTTTTCTCTCGGTGTTAGTAATACAGCCGTTGCGTTGGAGTCACTATTTTGATAAAGTTTGTTCTTGTTTATCGTCAAAAGTTATGTTTTTAGATGCCCGAAATGGTTGTACGTTAATCCCGCGGGATGTTTTATTGCACGTGTTTATTTATGGGTGGGTCGTTCACTTCCACGGCATTGTATTTAATTTCACTTAATAAAATGTTTTTTTTATATCTTTTCGCTGTTTCTTACTTTTAAGGTTGCCCATTATTAACCCCTAACGCAAGAAAAGGGGGTGTTATAAGTTGTATAGTTGTGTGTCTGTCTGTGGCAAAGCCCATTTAAATAAAGAGAATTTTCATTTGATTTTTAAATATTTAGATAGCTTAATGAAATTGGAAAATGTCTATGTAATATTATCATCAAAGAATGCCGAATCGTATCAAAATTTTGTTATTTTTGTATGTAATTAAAAAGTTTATAGTTATCACTTGCAACATTTACGATTGCGACCTAAATAAAACCAAATTTAAAATACACTTTTATACTCACAGTAAAATGTAAAATTTTGTAAAAAACTTTTTGTAACTGTCGACCATTTTATATGTAAATTAGACTAACTGGTAGATAATATAACGCAACATAAATTTGTATTAACACAACTAAATATCCCTTGCTTTCGATTTTCTTAATTATATTTAAGCTTTTAGATTCATCCTCTCATCAACTTTTATTGAGTTTTTATGTTCGAGCTGTCAATTTATGAATTAATAATAATATTTTTCGACGCTCACATACATTATCTAGCCCAAATTAAGTATCATTAAGAACATGTGTTATGGATAGGTACCTACTAGATAATGGACAAATATCCTACTAATAATATTTTTTATAAACGCGAAAGTTTCTATGGATTTCAGGATGGATATAGGTATGTTTGTTACTCTTTCACGCAAAAACTACTGAATGCATTTTAATGAAACTTTACAATATTATAGTTCATACATCAGAATAACATATAGGCTATAATTTATACTAATCGTAAAGTCGCGGGCAGAAGCTAGTACATAATATAATAAAATTAAAATAAATAAACAGTAATAAACAACAACAACTCGTAAAAAAATGTTTGTGTTCATCACACTAACATAAGCTTAAGCCTTGTTTGTAAAATATGTACCTACAGTATACTGGTCACTGTCGCTATCGGTCACATTCAACGCGGCAATACTCGCGTCCGTACGTCACTTGGGGTCCATACACATATCGATTTTATAAAATGATTATATTTTTTTATTACTATAGTTTTAGAATGTGTATATGTTTGTAAATGGGTGTATATACGTGTGTGTTCTGTGAGTGTGTTAGTATTAATTATTATGTGTTGCTCTATGTATAATTATTTCTTTCGAGATGATCCTTGAATTTATATTGAGGCATACTTAAAATTTTAAATTTTTCCCTTTACACCAAAACACACCTCTTCCGCGCTTAGACAATCCCGTGCACTGTCTTTGTCTTTGTACTATTGGACTTAAATTCCATCGTTGACCTGTTTACAAAAAAATTAAAAAAAATACAAGTGAAATTTTGTTATCTGCCGAACCAACAATTTTCATCATACTCGTACAGCATAAATTCACAGAGATATATGCCGTTACTGCAAGATGCTCTGTCATTTCCAACTACAATAGGTTTGATTAATGAACAATTTTATTGTGAAACGTGAAATATATGATAATACTAATAGGTACTATGGAGTTGTAAAAATACTATGAGCACGCAATGGCATGACAGAAGCATTTCTCATAAAGAACATATCTAATAAAGTAAAGCTATAGCCGATATTTATTACAGATTCATTAGAAAGGCACAAGATTTATAACAGTACAATGCCGGTGCCGTATAAAAATCCATTGAATATCTTTATGCAACTTCAGATCTCATTACGGGCTGCGTGACATTGCGAATTCGTAATCAATATGAATAATGAAGTCTCTGCTATCGTAATTTCAACTTTGTGTCTTGTAATGTATGGAACTTTTTGCGTCGACGTTTTTGGATCATTATAAGTATACGAAAACATAACAGAAAAATCCTGATATTCAAAAGCGGACAGGAAATTCTTCAACAATAAAAATCGACTGAATTACTTTTATTGCATGAAATTCTTCAACAATAAAAATCCACTGAATAACCTTCTATGGTTATTTCCTCCACCTTGCAGAAGACATCTGACAAATAACACTATTGTTTACAGCATTATTTGTGTTGTGACAGTTATAGTTAGGTTACTAGGAACTGAAGGACTGGCTAGTCCTTCAGTTCAAGGTTCCAGGAAGTTTCTCCCGAGTTCTTGTTGCAAAAACACGTGTTGAGAGACTCCATTTTAACCTTAATCTACCGTACAATTGACGGTTACTTTAATAAAATTTTCACTTGATATTGGCGCAATGCGTAATCTTTATGTGTCGCGATCGCCATTCACTTAAAATAAGAAGAAGAAGGTTCCAGTGAAGGTTACTTCTACCTTCAGCCATATCATCACCACCTTGTTTTGTACTTAAAAAAATAACTCGTATAACTATCTTTAGGGGAGGCATAGATATAGGAAACTGTAGATCGGCAATGTAAAAGAGAAAGAGCATACTAAAGCATATAAGAGCGAGATAGATAGACGAGACCATTTCACGTACACGCAGGCGGCCTAAGGAAAGCCTCCTTCTCCCCTCCTCGCACTCAGTCACGTAGTACTATTTTTCATGCACACATGTGCATTACGCACACATAGGTGTATTTTTTTGGTCTCACCCTAGTTTATTCATTACCAATCTATAAACGTCAGTAATAATAAATATCTGGAAAGGGGGCCTATGTCCATCATCATCATCAGAGCACCTCTCGGATGACAAGATGTAAAAGCCATTTTTAACATCAATAATTGAATGGAGATAACTTATTATTCGTGGGTTCATTATTTTTTATGACGAAGCGAAGCGGCATCTAATGAGTATTTATAAATCGAATATGGAAATTGAATATGGAGTTTTCAACGAACAGTAATCCATACTGAATTCATATGTGTTCGCAGAACTCAAGTGACGGTTCGTTTGTTTGCGTAGTCACAAAACCATGTAGAGTATACAAATTGTTAGGTACCAATAGACATTTGAAATTTTCATGATATGTGAACGGTCAACCTTAACGTGTGGTCTGTTGTACCAGTAGGAGGTCCCAACTATCCATTACTTGTTCGACTTGCTATTTGCTCCATCGTGCCGTTATTTCTTCGCTCCAATGGTCAGGGGAAGACAGGCGCGATAAATAATCTCCACTGGACCTTATATCACTTAAATGTACTTTTAAATAACGTCTTTTATCATATTGAACATCTCAATCCATAAAGACATTTGCAGCGTAGACTTTATTGCTAGATATAAAATGTGTTTACTTCTTCAAAAATAGTTTAAACTCGCCTAAATAATGTCGACGAAATGAGATAAAAGGTAAACGAAGCTACCCGTACCAAGAGACGTATGATATCGAGCTGAAAAGGGAATGCTGAAGAGGCTGGAAAGGGTATCCCTTTCCATCTGAACCATGCAGAAACTTTAGAAGACAGTGACGCTCCCTCGCGGTAGATACTTATTGATTTGAACTCTCTACGGGAAGTACGTTGTACAGGCTATAAGATCCACCAAATTCGTCGTTTTCTTAAAAATCTTCGGCGACGCTGTGACGGTCAACTGCGGCCAACAACAATAGTTACTCAAAAAAAACGCAAACGCATACCTATCTATACTTTTCTGGATGTGAACAATAAATAAGTTCAGAACATTACGGTTGCCAATTTCCCTTCATTCCCACTATTCCAACAGATATTTTAACCGTTGAACGAGTGCATCGTAGTTGAGTTAATTTTAATTACCGTACAATAACTCATCAACTTCTCGATGGAATGAAAAGTATTCAACCCCCTCGCCAACTTCTACTCCGATTGGTTATAAAAAAATATTCGTCTGGAATTTAGGCCCAGTGTTGTAAAGTTCATAAAAACGTTGCAAACGGCAACATAATGTGTCACAAACCCTTTTTTTGTCGCTGGGTAAAAATGCATTACGCATGCCCTCCCGTCGGGGGACGGGAGGGGTATGTGGGTTGAACCCCGGATCTACCCACTAAAACAACCCAGCGGCACTCCCTCTTCGCCATACATGGTGGAGGATTGGGAAACTGGCAGAGTACTTCCAATCCCCACAAATCATCCACCTGTTGCTCCACGAAATCTCAAGTGTCAAAGCAAATACCTATTAGAAAAGCTCAAATCAATTCGATTAATATGAATTGGAAAGTGATGAAATATTTAAAAAAGAAACATTTTATAACCTCGCCATCATTCTATTTTTAAGTTATCAGCTAGCTATATATTATATTCTTAATCTCTTCTGCTGGTTGCGAAGTTATTGATTAATGTATATTCTTTTAATTATAGCTATTATGCTACTTTATCTAATGGCATTTATTTGCATAACAACATCCAAACTATCAATCTTCTTTTTGCTGATAAACGGAAACAAATGAACAAGACGGTAGAAACTTTCAAAACACATCAACATTTTAATCGAAAAGTCGCCGTCAATGATGCTCAGAATTTATGAGCAATCGCTGACTGCTTCGTAAGCGTTTAATTACCAGCGCAAGGTGGCTACATACCGTTATATTCTCATGACCCCATACCGGACTAACACACCTCCACTAAACGGAATCTCTGACCGAAGCCCTTCTGGTATCCATCTGATCTTTCATCCCGTTCTGTCTCCACTCAGATGACAAAGACAGGTTCCCGGTAACAGACAAATGGGGTCTGTTTAATCCAGAATACTCCCTCTATTAATAGAGCTACTTAATCTATTAGATCCAATAAGCATTCGATGTAGGAAATTAAGTAGCGTATGGCTATCATTTGTTAAATTGTCTCAGACGAATTAAGATAATTGCGGAGTGCATTAACATAAACGACGAATTAAATCGAGTGTGTTACTTTTGTTTTCACTTTTTCCCCTTCAATGATAATTAAACATTAAGTAATGTAATTAAGTTTGAAAGTAAAATAAAAACTTTATACGATAGTTTCCAATGACGGTAATTACTCCATTTAAATAATATTCCCTTGCCCTTCAATTAAGAAACCAGTACACTTTTTTACGACCCAATTAGGCAAGGAGTACCTAAGCATTTCATAGTATAGCATCGTTCTAAAGATACATAGATTAATTAATTCAGACGAGCAACAAAAAATAATGGGAATGGTGCATTATTCTAAATCATAATGAAAAAACTTGAAATGCATCGATATCCTTGTTTGACCACGTCTTTGTTGAGGGAGACATGAAATAGTTTTCTCACGTAGCTATTTCACACGCTCCTGGCAATTTATTTTTAACCAATATTTTTAGTCTTAAGCTTATGTTTGCGGTTTAAGCCACCTGTATTTTATTCTGTGGCAATACTGGAGGTTTATGCAGCGAAAATAGAGTTAGAGGTTGAGAGGACTGTAGAATCTCTTGAATTTTTAGTCAAATTGCATTCAAATAACACTGCACTTTCATAAAATATTGATGACTTTTGCAGTAAAAAGAGTGTTACAAAATAGAAGCGGTTACCAACGACTAGTCGCGATCACCGACCACTAGTGGCAGTGACCCACCACTCGTGGCAAACATCGACCACTCGTGGCAACCACCGACCACTCGTGGCAACTACCGACTACCCTCATTTGCGTGGTAACAAAGGTCGCGGCGCATGACAGCCACCGGTGGCGTGATCGGTATCCCGTTTGTGGGGAGCCATCATCTCAGCAGGACCAGTTTACTGTGCTTTATACTGTTCATAAAACCAGGAGTTTTATGAACAAACCCACCACCTTCCCATGGCCTGACGCAACCTTACGGTTATACAGGCCGAATCACGGGAGAGTGCGCTGCTAGTTGCCGGAGGCTCTGGTTTCACAGCGCACCTTGATCTCTCCTACAAGTTATTCTTTATCTTTCGTCCTTGTCCCTATGGTCCTTCTCCCCTTTCTGGGGCGGACACCACTCGTACGCCTTCGGTGCCTTCCAGGTCGTCCGAGCCCACTCGAAGTGGTACCGCTAGCTCCCACTGCCCAGTCTTCTGCCTCTTCTGCGGCGTCTTCTCTCTTCACCTCTCTCTCTCTAGCCCACTCCTAATCTTGTGCCATCGTCGCGCGAAGTCCCGTAGCTGCCTGAAGTTCGCCTCCGTCCCCACGAGGTCCGGGTAGTAGACCGGGCCCACCTCAAGCGTCTTCACCTTGTCCAGCAGAATCCTACGCGCTTCCCCGTAAAGTTCGCATTCCCACAATGCGTGGTGTACGTCCTCTACGTCGCTACCCCCGCAGTAGCATGAGCTCACATCGGCGAGTCTCATGCGGAAAAGTCTACCCCTGAAGCAACCGTGGCCTGTCAGCAGCTGTGAGGTTTCATAGTCCGGCTCGACCCAAGTCGCCTTGAGACGAGCCACCACATCCGGGAAGAACCGATACAACTCCCTCCCCTTGTCCGACGTGTCCCAACGTCCCTGCCATGCGGCCTGGACGGACTCAGTTATTCTGAGTTTGACACCCTTGAACTCGTCCCTGGCAAGCGCGGACTCGCGCGTGCCAGGGACGGCACGTTACGGCACGTTACGGCAAGTTACGGCATGCTCCACTAGAACATGTTATGTAGTACGGCCGCTGATTGCGACACTCTGTCTTCCTATGAACTCGACCGATCTCCTTAGATTGATATATCTGTGGTGTCGACTGTCGTGACAAGCGACTATGAAAATTTCGAACATCATCTATCGAGCCGATCCCTGAGTGAGAAGGGCGAGCGAACCACTAGACCGCAGAAACAAAAGATAATGTTTTAAAATAATGTAGCAGATGTAACAGACCGATCGAAAGTTAACAAGGTCAACCAGCTGGCAGGTGATTGTCAATCCTTTGAAATAAAAACAAAAAGAAGTCTGAACAATATGAACGAAAGAAAAAATCGGGAGTGGTCTCCCCTTGACTTTCTCGTATAACGGAAACGAAGGTTGATAGAAACCTTATATTTTGATGTCATGCATGCGTGTTAAATTTTGGTCACCCATCCAAGTACCGACCGCGCACTTGGTTGCTTAACTTTCGTGATCGACGGCTCAAAATTTGATAGAAACCTTATATTTTGTTGTTTTACACGTATGTTAAATTTGGTTGCAATAAGTTAAAGCATGCTCGAGTTATCGTGCTAACGCACAGACACACACACACAGACATAATTCCAAAAAAAATATTTTTGGACTCAGGGAGGTCCAAAACGTGTAAATCCGTCAAAATCTCGAGGTCGAATTTTTTTGACGATTACAAGATTTCCTCTATACTACGTTACGAGAAAGTAAAAAAGCCAGCTAGTGACACTGCCCCCTCAGGCACTCGATACCCTCGTTACCTCTATACACACACGCCCCACCAGACCGCAACCGCAATCGGATGAAACCATAGATTAATAATTACTGACTTTTTGAAACGAAATTGTGAAACCGTGAAACCCAAATACACGCGAGTTAAATACGTACATACTAATCAGATGTCCTCCACGAGTTAATTGGCCTTTTGATTTCGAAATAGGCGCATGTATTTTAAAATGTTCTCATTTAAGAGGGGGTATAAAGCAAAATTACCAATCTTTGATTTGATTTTTACACCCCAAAATAGGCCACAAGCCACCCCATTTTTTTAAAATAGATATTACATTATATTTGAGAGATTTTAGTCTGGGAAAAAACATATAATGAAATATTTTTAAGCATGGAAAAATATCACGAACTTACCTTTAATTTCCAGCTTAAATCAGTTTATTTTCAATGCTATGCATATTACTGCGTCAATATTTTAATACATAATATAAAACTATATTACAAAGCAGCCCTACTAGGGATTTTAAAAAATAATGAATACTTTACGACTTATTTTCATAAAACCAATTTGTCGCTTATTACGTTCTTATTCCGCGCAAAACGCATCAGTCTATCGCGCTTCACCCGTGGTAACGGGCATGTTTTGTTTCATCAATCAGTCTCGACTGCTCCGTTGAGACGAGTGGGCTGTGTTTCTGTGTTCCGCCACCGGCTCGAGAAAATACTTCGACAAAAATATGGGAAATAAAAATAAAATGCGAAAACACTCTAAGAAAGAGCTTAGAAATTTAAAAATTCAACTCATGAATAATTGTCGGAGGTATGTACATTGCTTTTATTATATTATATAAGTAGTTTAACCAAAAAATATCGCAATTTGACGTTTTAGCTCACGGCACAATGTAACAATGTCGGCGCGGGTAGCAGTAAACGCAAAAAAATAGATGCTTTTGACTACTTATGAATTGGTGCAAAGTTTCAATTGTGTGGTGTGTGTAAAGTATTTTTTAACCAACTACCAAAAAGGAGGAGATATTCGTCTGTATGTATTTTTTTATGTATGTACACGTACAGTCAGTTTCAGAAGTAGATGATCACTTTAGTACCATGTCATAGCAATGCCAGCGTTTGTGCAGTAATAGTTGCTACAATTATGTATGAAATATTATTATGACAAGGTACTACAGTGTTCATCTACTTTTGATGGTGACCCGTACACCGATATCTCTGTCATTTGTGGACCGATTTTCAAAATTCTTTTTTTATTCGATAGTGTATACTCCTGAGGTCCCATTGTCACCAAGTCAGGATCTGATGATGGGAAGCCAGGGAAATCGAAAGCAACCCTCAAATTTTATACGCATATATAACGTTTTTCATATTTTTCCTAAACCTATTCTATTATTTGCACCGGGTAGTCATCATTTCATGTTTATGAGCTGATGATGTAAGGTAAATATCTGTTCACCGATATCTCTGCCATTTATGGACCGTTTCTCAAATTTCTTTTTTTATTCGATAGTGTATGTATACTCCTGAGGTAGTCCCGTTCTCACCAAGCCAGGATCTGATGATGAGAAGGTAGAGAAACCGAGGGCAACCCTCGGAAAAGAACAGAAAGAGAGGGTTATTCATATTTTTTATAAAGCTATTCTAGTATTTGCGTCTGGTTGTCATCTCGTGTTGATGAGCTGATGATGTATGGTAAAACTCCTTAACTATTAGGAGTTGGTTAATGATAATTTAAGTATTAGACGTACCTAAATACCGATAGTTGTATTCTTTTAGGTTTTTCAGGTGAGCTGATGATGGAATCATTGATGAGACTTCGTGAATGTGTAGCGACTATGCCCACAATATATTGTATTTTAGCCCAGAATGAGGAACTTTTTACTTTGACCACCAGATCTTTACTGCAAAATTTCCATGCATGTATAAGTAATACAAAAAAAAATGTACCTGTCATAAAATGTAAATATTTTTTTATGTAACCAAAGATCTTATATGTTAAAATACACTGATTTTGATAAAAATCCACAGAAAAATGTAATAAAGAATAATGGCCAATTTTACGAACATTGTCTTAGCTTTGGACAATCCAAAGTGGTATCTTGTCAACTCTTGTCATAAATAACAAGAATGTGATATAGCATGCCACTTGGTTTGAGCATGCCACATCAGATTGACATTAACATAATCAAAACTGAAAGTAACATTATGTTTTTTGAATAAATGATTTAATTACCAATAATTATTTATTTGAAGAATGTGCATACCTGGTAATTATTCTGAGCGATTAGCATGATTTTATAAAAAAAAATATAATTGATGTAAATAAAACTTTATTTATATACTTTGTTATAACCTTGCAGGGTTCATGTGTTGAGCTATATTTTACTTGTAAGTACCTACCTCATATCTTTGTAAACACACACAATTAATAAATTATTTGAATTTGAATTTATTATATTTTATTTACCATCAGCGAAAAGTATTAAAAATCCACATATCAAAGTATAGGTAATGGATAGATAGTCTGACTCATGCTTAGCCAATTTTATCTAGTTATTTCGCGTATACTATGTGCGATCACAAAAAAAAAAAAATCATGAAGCGAGTGCCATCTTGCGGCTGCGAACTGCGATGTGCAAGAGGGGTAGGGTGAAACGCGCGGGTGAATTCTGATATTTTTCTTGGTTTATGCCCGCTCTTAAGTAATGATTGCTTTCGTTTTACTGTAAGTATAACCTTAATGTCATTCGACCTAGATTGCAGTGATTGAGTAAATAAACTTATATTTTTATCTAAATTCAATAACCAAAGTTAACCACTTTTGTATGTACCTACTACATTTCAAAACCATGATCATTAAGGTCAACTTTTAATAAAAAGTTCCTGATTTTTTCTACGTGCTTTCGTCTTCTTGAAAAAGTTGGTAACAAAAATCAAAATCAATTATATTATCTTAAAAATTCTTACTCACTAAAAGTTTAATTTAAAATATTAACAATTCGTAGACACAAATAAGCTAGGCGCTATCAGTACAATTAGATCGTTTTTGTTAAACTGCACAGTGGGATGCTATTGGTCAGCTTAGTGGCTGGTCAGTTTAGTATTAAAGTGGTTAGCTCGTATTTAGATTAACAAACGCGGATATGACCTGTTGATTGATTGACTCTATTAATTCCACACCTATAATTGACTTTGAGCTGTCGAACTTCTCGCAATAAATGAAATATGATCTTTCACATCGCATCTTTCACATTTTAGAACGCAAAAACATTATAGAAAATACCAGACTTTTATATGCTGCACAAGAAGCTCCATATTGATTGTACAGCTCCAAAGAAAGTTATTGTACTCTTTATTACCTTGAGTCTCATACATAATTTTATAAAATTAGAAATTGAAGTGAAGCTTCTCCGCAGTTCATTCTCGGGTCTCAATCATAATAGCGAAGACTTATATCAAGGAACCCCTCCGACATAATATCTACTTTATCCTTTCGTTTTATAGTAGGTATTCAATCACCGACAAAATGAAGTTCGCTCTTGAAGAAAATGCTGCAAGAATCATAGCTACCTATTGTGTTTTCAGAAAAAAAAACACTTTATACTCAGTAGCTTCTGTTCAGTGGAAATTTAATTATTCGGTGTTTATTTTGCTGTTTTTACAGCTCGAGCTTTTGCTCAAAAGACTTATAGTATCTATTATTCAATATTTTCGAAGAAGTGTTCTTCTTTTAATACTTATAATTTAAAGTCCAAACTTTCGAAAATATCGCTGATCTCAGCACTTTCATCATTAATTTCGAACTGTCACCGTTATTGTTACAGAATTAGTACTTTTTGACCTACTCTGCTCCATTTTTTATTTGAGGACGGTGCAGTATGACGTCTTGATATCGACAATATGCTATTAGGTTTTCGTATTAGAATTTTACGGCAGGCTGCCTGCATAACCCCAACCTATCTCTGTTAAGGAGACAATAATAAATAAGAGCAACTATTGATTTTTATTATAAAGATGCTACTTTATGAATATTTAAATAATCAAATTCTCTACAAGATGAGTAAAGTTTTATGGAAATAGCTCCAGTAGTTACTGGGATATATAATTTTTTATTTTAATAAGACCTATTTTAAATATTTTTTAACTCTCTACAATGCACAAATTTTTAACAGGTCTAGTTTCACAAGCATGTTTTGTTTATATCAAAATGTATACGGTCTGATTGTTATTGCGTGATGATCGTTCTAAAATTGAATATGTCACCGTTTATCGGCCCCTTATTAAACCTTGTTACTAAATTAAAATTTCTCTTGGACGCAGGGTCCCCGTGGAAGGTCGACGTGATGGCGGGGCCGGCAGGCGGGGGCGGGGAGCCCACCAGGCTGATTCCCGCGCGGGTGCCGGCCGTCTTCGAGATATCTACCGCGCCAGGGACCGCTTCTTTTAACAAGAATGAGGTACGTATCAAAAGGTGCTCATGATTTTAAATATATACATAACTCATTAACTTGATGGAAAATGACGAAGAGTGAAGATCTGAAAATGTCTGAGGTAAATAACAAAACGTCACAAAATAACTTTTTCGCAACAAAATGAGCTCAGTTACATGGCGGAGGCATCGCCGCCATGTCACGTTTCCGTTCTGTAGGTGGAGAACGTAACTCTTTGATATAAATAGGTAAGTACTGTAGGTACTGATGGCCCAATTTTCTTTAGAGTTTAGAGTAACACCTTTAGCCATTGTGTTCCGCGAGTTTTCAAAATGAAATAATTACCTATGTTATCGTTCATCGTGAATTGGATTTGATTAAGTAGTTTTAAATGAGTGTACAATTATCTTTCGAAAAACCACCCAGCGCTTTTTTCGAATTCTTTTCTTCAAAGTTAAAAACTAGGGGCACTACAATACAGCTATGACTTTATATGAATCCACGGCCAACACGTTTTAAAGCGACAGTTACGATACACGAACTGAAGAAATCAATCCTGTGATCTGAGATGGCGATCAGAGCTTAACTATCACGATCGAGATTGACTGTGTACGGGCCGCCTATGAAATCATTATTTGGACCTTCATGTTTAAATAAAAGTAGGGAATCAATAAAACTATAATATTCCCTTTTTCACTTTCTTTCTGGTATAGGGGTACTTTATTATTACTGGGATAATATCGATGCGGCAGGCTGCCCGGTCATGTAATACCGATAAAATAAAAATGTAAGTACTTATCTACGATAGGCAGTGCCGGTTTTAACACTACCAGCGCCCTGGGCGAGATTTCTAGCACTTGCACAAAGTTGCGCCTATGACGCTCCTTGTATACTGTGGCGCCTGTGACGCCCTTTGTATCCCGTGGCACCCCTTTGTGGCCGGCGGCGACCTAGGCGGCCAACCTGGTCGCCCAACCTCGCCCTACCATAACGCCGCTACTGACGGTAATGTAATGTTTCAAATAAAAGCTACTGTCTTCAAAACATATTATTTTAAATACTTTTGAAAAGCAGAAACTAATCCGAGAGTAGGTACCTACAGCCTACAGTACTTACACAGTCAAACTTTTGACATTTCGGCGTCATTATTTCCTGCACACTAAGAGTTAGGTACGACAATATTGCAAGTACCTAACTGAACCTACCAATACCTACCTATTACTCGAGCCACCAGCTAGACAACTACCTGACATTAATCATAGGTCGTATAGGTAGGTAGATACCTAACTCTTGTCAAACTTAGAAGACACGAACTCACGAAGTAATAATTTATTAATAAAGCTAGAAATGGTGATAACTGCGAACGGTAATAAACTTAGACTTTGTGGTAACTTTTAACATGAAAACGCTCTCAAATCTCTTTGACGACAGTCGAAAAACAAGAACTTCTACTTCCGGAGAATTTAATACTTGCTAACCTTCGAAGAACGTCTGACATTTAATTTAAAATGTCGACGATGGTCCGAATTTGAAGATTTTTTTATCTACCTAGCTCCCTTATTATACCTACTTACTTGTTAAAGTAAAGTCAACACTTATACATGTCGTGGCCCGATCATAAAGTTGATAATTTAAGAGATGGGCAGATCATGAAGTAGGTACCTACTGTACCATAAAACGTTCAACCACTGGTCCAGTAACCCATTTTATAAGAAGTGGCCAGGAGTGATCAGTAGGTTCAGGGTTATTTTTTTATGACCAAGGGGAGTGGACTGTTTGTGGGACAATGCTGCTGTATCAAGATGTGCTCGGGCATATCATGACCGGGCATGCAATATAAATAAAAGTATGGATATTTTTATAAATAAACTTAAATAAATACATAAACAACCATGATTCGTGACCAAGACTCGAATCCGGACCGCTTGATCTGTAGGCAGCGTTACTGACCACTCCACCACGACAGCGTCAAAGGCCACCATTGGTTCGTTCATGGTTATTTCTTATAACCAAACCGTGTGCGTGAACCTCCACTGGACAGTACTAATATAGTAGTAAGTCCCACTGCCCAAACATCGCTAAGCTGCTTAGCTATGTTTGGTCAATGGGCCAATCCAGCCTAACCAGATGCTTACGAGCAATGCTTAGCCTAAGCATATCGTTAACGATTAGTGTTTAAGGATATAGCGAGTGATTCCTTTTTTTTTCGGAGAGTACTAATACATTTACGCATCACCCCTGCAGTAGGTACTGCTACCTACGATGCAACTGGTATGTGGGACTTTGCAGCGGAGATTCCCCCCATTACCAACTAAACATCCTCTCCAGGCACTCACTACGACAGCAACCCGGGATCACGAACTTCTGCCACATTCATCGGGAAGCCATCTGTACCCTTTTGGGCTCAACCAGTGCATCGTTCAAACGCGTTCGCTGTCTGACATAAATAACGGACAGCGACTGGTCTTGAAGACCGCTGGCCCTGAAAAGGGCCTTTTCCTTCGTCCCCACAGTGGTGCCAAGGGTAGCTTGGGAGACTCAGCGCAGCCATCTGTCTCCCTACTTAAGGCCGCAGCCATCTGGAACACCGATCCTCATTGAGGGAAAAGCTCAATGGGTTCGTAAGCCATGTGTAGGCACCAGGCGCTAGCTTCGACAGGGCGGTGCTGGCTCCTGTGACACCACCATCGACAACCAAACCATAGCATCCATCCGCCACCTCTGAAAGCAGAGGCGTGTCAGGAGCGACGACCCATCGTGCTGGCGGATGCCCGACGCTTCTGTTGTCTATAATAGACACAATACGGAAATGTTTTGGTCCACCTGCCATCACTCTGCCTGACAACAGTCCGGCCCAGTTCTATTTATGAGAGTTAAATGCTATTTTATGTCCTACTCACCTTCGTGCGGCGACGTCGGATTTAAACATTCCTCACACGATTTTTAATGCCCAGCATGGCTCCATAGGTCTCTGACCAACTTGGATCTTTTGCACAAACGACGACATACAGATATTCAAGAATATACCCATTTGTCCATAGGTGGGCGTATCTGTAACGGCCCCGTCGCGGCGGCCAGTAACGGCACGGGTGCTCGACGTGGCTGAGCGACCTGGTGTCTTCCGCATAGAGTTCACGCCTGAAGAAGTCGGTACACATTTGATTGAAGTAAGTAAAACGAATAATTTTGGTCCTTTTATAATGTTACACTTCCTCAATGTCGGTACTGCTATTGAGTCAATAGGTTATTAGGAAAGAGAATATTTAGTACCTACCTCTTTTCCAATAACACTGAATCATTCAATATTAGCCTTATACACAAACAGAGGTGTCATCCTAGTTGATGCAAATAGCATTATACCCAAATTAATACATATGATCACGCTCGTAGTCCCATGAGGGGTTGAGCAGAGCCTTAGATAACATTTCGTTACACATAAAGCCAAATTTCCAACCACCTAAATTGTCTTGTATTTTGTGAATTTAGGCATATAGAAGAGCCTATGTGTAACATTATTCCAATTACCGATCTAAATATCGACGCGAGGATAATAATACATCAAAAAATCATAATAGAACTTTTGTCTAATAAATTCGAAGCCCGCTCATCCCCAACACATCTCTCTGGGCATTGAAGAATCCGCTTTATAAAATCTAGGTAATTCAAATTCTGTTGTGTCCCCTGGACCTTGAAAAATTGTGACCCAAATTAGTTCTGGTTCATTTCGGGTTATATGAATATCTAATAGTCTTTATTAATTTTTCGTAATTCCAGGTTTCAATTGCCGACGACAAACTAGCCGCCGGACCTCTTGTCGCCAAAGTGTACGATGCGAGTCTGATCAAAGTCACCGATGTAGGCAATGCTGTTGTGGGTCAACAGTGTCAATTCAGAGGTAAGGTTAACAAAGATCATCTCTTTCTCATAAAAATAACCAATCGAAACTAGTAAACAATAGAACTTCGATAGGTTCTTGCAACATTTGGATTTGCTTAACTTCTTTTTTTTCTTTTATCAGTAATTTGGCACTATTAGAGTAATAAAACTGTAAATTGGAAGCTAACACATAAATTAAAGATCTAAATAGAAATTCGATAGGATCTCTGATAAGGTACCGGTGAGGTAAGGTACCTATTAGATTAGAAACCTATCTATCCAATAAAGCTTAAAGCAAAACTTGAATATCCAAATTTTTTAACATCGCTTTAATGTTATGTAACTTCATTCGTTGGTAATTTAATAAATAGTGCATAAGCCAATAATTTAGTTAATTTGTAGTGGATGCCAGCGCTGCTGGTGAAGGACAACTTGAAATTTCCATTAACGAGGGGGAAGTTCCAAACCATGTACAAGTAAGTACCTACCACTAGTTATTCGATAAAACATTAATGAATCTAAATCCGATGTCTAAAATTAAGTACCTATAACTGCGTTTTAAATATACAGCAACTTAATTTTTTTTTCCTCAAGGTTGTTGGTGGCGGTCGATGTCTAGTCTTCTGGCGACCAGAAACCCCGACGCCGCACAGAGTTGATATAAAATTCAACGGGGAACCGGTGCCGTCGTCGCCATTCGTTTTCCATGTAACGCCTGCACAGAGAGTCACAATAGACACCACACAAGTGGGTTAGTACGTTACTTACTTTAATATTCTTCTACTTACTTTTAACCGCCTCCGTGGTCTCAACCGCCTCCTGTGTGCTGTGTGTAGTAGTTCATCCATCGGAACTAGACCAAGAGGTTCCGGGCTAGATCCCCAGAGGTGTATCTAGGTAGATATCGTCTAATCTAAAACTAAACGCCCCTCCATTTTCTTAATTCACAATCAGTGTACAGATGCAACCTACTCAAACTAGCTGTAGTCATTGGTCATTCAGTTGATTCAGTCGCCGGCTAGACACAAACGGGGCAGCACACTTCAATCACTCTTAAAAGGACCGTCAGCATCAAGTTTAAATTTCAGTTTTAGATTAGACGATCTCTAAATAAAAAAAATTACCCGGTTTGGTTGGTGGTAGGACATTTTCTAGCAAGTTCGCCTGGTAGTTACCACCATCATAGCAAAGTCTATCGCCATATTAGTAATGTTAACGCCGACCGGATATTGAATTACTATCCGGTTTTCGGCCGGATAGTAAGTTTAGGCCGGATAGTTACCGGATATCGATTTCATCACTAAGATTTTACCTGTCACATTTGTATGTACTTAATTTGTCATTTTTAATAAACGACAATTAACGCACAGCACAATTCGACTATTTATGAAAAAGTGACAAATTTGTCGGATTGCTATGTTTATTAAATAGGCTCAGACAAAGAATAAATAGGCCCCTGGGTTATCAAAAACCCTTTTAATATTTGCAATAACTAAACCTCAGACGAATGATTATTCGTCTGAGAACTTCGAAAACTAAACGAATCACTTGACAGTGACGTTTCGTTTCATTCTGACATTGACGTTTATCTGTCCTGTGGACGTGGACGCGGAGGAATTCCTTCTTTTTTCTTTGTTGACATACAAATCTCGTGTTTAAAAATATTTACGTATTTACCTTTAAATATATTTTTTCTCCCTATCTCACATATAGAACTGATTCCGGTGGGTGAAGTAGCATCATGTTCAGTACGGGTAGAAGGGTCAGGTGGCGGCGAATTAGCCGTAACAGTGCGTGGTCCGAGAGGCGAAGTTCCTGTAAGACTAACTGGAGACGTGGTCAGTGGCCTAGTAGCCACCTTTACGCCGAGAAACGTCGGTCCACACATACTAACGGCGCATTATAATAACCAGCCCGTGCCTGTAAGTAAAGATTTTACAAGTTTAAGTAATTACACCAACTCAGCAAACATTACTATTCGGCGCGCCTGATGGTAAGCTGGCACCACAGCCTGTGGATAATTTATACTACTACTACCATATCCCCTACCTCCAAATCTTTGTCAGGAACTCAAAGAGCCGAATGTTTCAAACAAAATTAATTTTAGAATTCTTTATATGAAATTTATTTATTTATTTTATTTATTTATTTATTAGGTACAGCTACAGATTACAAATTATGATAAATCAGTTGTGATGTAGACAATTTAAAATGATTGAATTTGCATTCCGATTACAACTATACACAGCACTTGATTACACTGCTTACAATTCATATTTTTAAAATGAGAAAAAAAATACATGTTATACAATAAAACAAAAAAAAATTGTTAAGTATACACAACCGCCAAATAAGAAGTATGTCATGCAAATATTTAACAATTAAGTGAACTTAAAGCTTATAATTTACTTTTACAAAATCTCCCTAGGTATGATGAGCGCGAAAGTGAAAATATATCCAACTCTGCTAACGTGATTGTGAGCCCTACACATTCGGAGAATAGCGTCATTCCCTGCAGCTCTGGTTTTACAGGAGGGCAGAGAAAACAGATGTTGTGTTCTTTACTACCTTTAAAGGAAAAAGGCCCAAAAGCTCACCAGCGTCCCAGTCGGAGTTCAAGATCTTATGTAGTGTAGACATGTCGGCAAATATTAAGTAACCTTGCATACTGACAATCGACAGGCATTGTGCTATGTGTTATAGGAGTTCATATAAAGAATTCTGAAATTAGTTTTGTTTAATGCATTTAGAACAGATAAGTAATGTTCACATTGGATCTCTCAAAATAACATTACTACATATTATGAATTGAATTATTATCACAAATAAATGAACTTAATTGAAATAAGTGTTATTTAAAAATTTTGATAGTTTAAAAATCAAAATACTTTAAATAATAAAACTTCCTTTTTTGTTGCTGGAATGCAACTTGTGTATTTTTAATGCAGGGCACACCATTCACATGCAAAGCCTATGATGGGAAGCTTGTCAGTGTGACAGGTGGAACTTCAGCCCGTGTTGGAGTACCAGTTCAATTGGCTGTTGATGCAGCACAAGCTGGTGAAGGGAATCTGGAAATCACAGTTGCTGCACGAGGACTTAACATACCTACACAAGTTCACCCACAGGTTTACTTTGATTGATATAAATACAGTTAAATTTAAATACTTATACACTGAAAAATAATATAAAAATTAATTTAAATTTTCAGGGAAATGCCCGATTCAATGTATCATTTACACCGACAGAAGCTTGTGACCATGTTGTCAATGTGTCATTTAATAAGGTTTGTTTATTATTATAATTCTAATCTTAAATAATTGCTTTACAGAATTATGGACCATTTTCATAAGGCCTATAGCAAAGAGAATGGACTGATCCAATCCAATATTAGCTGAGCTAGATGTTGAAATTGATAATTTAACATGCCCCTAATTAATAAGTAGTATTTCTGTTTAAAATAGTTTTAATAAGTACTACTTATTATTTAACTTTAAAATTTTACTAAAAGTAATATTTTTTTATTCAAACTCTTATCGCTCTAATTACAGATGAGAGTACCAGGCTGTCCACTCATAATTGAAGTATCTGAAGGCAGTGGCAGCGGTGCTAGAGTCACATTACCTGGGCCAGTACCACTCCACCAACCTGCATCTCTCACACTCCACCACCCCACTGCCACACTTGACCAAATTGAGGTCAATGTTGAAGGTGAGTTAAAGAGTTCAACACCCAAATCCCTTTACACAGCAAAAAAAAATAATGTAAAAAGTTTGTTTTGCCTAAAATGTTTGCAATGCAATGTCACTTACTGCACTATATTTGATGATTTAGAATTATTAATAACAATTGAGTAATTAAATGTTTAGCTTCTACCGTTAGGAGGTGGATGATCAACATAGATTTTTATAGATTTATACATACTAATATTTTCTTTGACAACACTTACACTCCTTCACTGTGTTTTAATTCTTTTATTGCAGGGTGGTATAGATGAGACAAATGTAGGAATAAATTCTTGAAAAGATTTGATAATTACGTTTGAAATAATGAAAAAGAAACCTAATAAAAATCTTAGGAATTAAAATGAAGGGGAAATTGGAGAAAGATTAGAATTATTTTAGGGGAAAATTGATTAATAAATTCATTTCGCTTTCAGCTGTACTAATTCCACCTCTTAACATAAACTTAGATATCTTATTATACTAATATTTATTACTAACGGCACATGCATGCACATGCTTAAATTTAAGTTAATATAAACAATTTAAGTAATTGACAATTGTTATTGGAGAAATATGTCAAGTATCATTCGATATTGTCCATCCCAGTGTCAGATTGTTTTCAGATTAAAAAAAATACTCAAAATAACAAGACACTATAACAATCATATATAGTATAGGACAGCTCATCGCTTCGCCCTAACTTCTAACATGTTCTCGTAAAAAATGGCCATACTCAATACAATGTTTTTAAAAGTGTGGCCATAAAAATAGAGAGGGGTAGGATGTTAGGGCGTGGCAGTGAGCTGAGAGTTGCGGACGCGCAGGTCCTAACGGCGCTTCAGTGCCTGCGGCGGTGTCTTCCGCGGGCCCAGCTGTGTTCCGAGCCGAATTTGTACCGAAAGCTGTCGGCGAACATCGGCTGAACGTTCTGGTTGACTCTGTGGCGATACCAGCCAGCCCTTTCCATCTCAAAGTGAGTCATACTCTTTTCATCTATTAAATTCTTCTAAAATTAAACTGCAACAAGTAAATATGCTTTTAATGAATAAGTCTTAGTTTGCTATACTGCGGGTTTAAGTTACTAGATTCAAACGTCCGTCATTAATATTTATTTATGTTATAGACAAGCACATTATCATTTGACATGGAAATGTTTATACTTCATAATTGTGTATATTTAAAATTATAATGATCGTAATTATTAATTAGAATATAATCAACTTAGTATTAAAAAATGTATAATAAAAATTAAATAGTAGTATGTTTATTACTCTTACTTTTTATTTATTTACAGGTATATGATGTAACTGCAATAAGAGTGAAAGATGTTGCTCATGGGACAGTCGGCAAACCTGTTACTTTTTTGGGTATGTAATAAGCATCTAATATATGCAAGTCAATTGAAAATCTATTTAAAATTTATTTTTCATCTCTCCAGCACCAAAAGACCTATTTTGCTTCGTAAAGTCTCGAAGGAAAACGCTTTTTGCTGCGAGCTTTTAACAAGACTGTAACGTTCAATCTAAATTATTTTAGTAATCTTACTTTTAGTTTTCAATAATTATTTTTAAGATAATAAATACTGAACAAAGTATTGCCTTGTATTTCTCATCTAAAACGATTTTATCGCTGGAGATATGAGAAGTTGTATGTCACACGAGAGATAATGTTTTTATCACACTCACTGCGCTCAGTACTCTATTTATGAATCATTCGCTGGTTCGTGATTTAATATCGGCACTCGCAGCAAAAAATAACTTTGCTCACTTGTTGAACAATAGTTATTTATTATACAAGAGTGGAAAGTTCCTTTTTAACCGCGTGCTCGATTTGGATGACCGAGCAAGCGAAGGATTCTAAAGTTGAATCACGAGCGCAGCGAGTGATTCTAAATTAGAATCCTGAGCGTCAGCGAGGGAAACAAACGAGCACAAGGTGAAAAATCTTTCCACTCGAGTGCAATACGTAACTTTTCATCCCACCTCAGCGAGGAAATGACAAAATAATCTTCATTCTAATCATAAATTTGGCACCATAGAGGTTACATTAAATAGGTTTAATGACGTTTTGAATTTACAATTATATTGAGTACTCATTATATGTGATGTTCTAAATTCAAATCTACTTTGCCGCTCAAGCGAATAAAATAGAATTTTCCAGCCAGATTTCGAAGCGCAAAATTACACTTTCCGAGGTGGTGGGATGAAAATACTATTGTATCAGCGAATTCCCATTTGTTTAAAATAAGACACTCTTTTCTTAATTGGAGTTTACTCCTTAAGAATCGATTTGCATATATAAAGGGCCCGGTATGAGAAAAATGTGAGGAGTAAAATCTATCGATGAATGACCTCGTTACGTTTTTGAAGGTCAAAGTCATAATTGGTGCGCATCCTATGTCGCGCAACTTTCTAACTGTCAAAACACGGATGACAGCAGGTGCGCCATCTCACCTGTCTCGGAGTAAACTCCAGTCGTGCGTCGGAGCTGACACACACAATTTTTTTTTTTTGCACCATAGAACATATTTTATAAGACTTGTAGGTATATCACAAACTTGTCTATTATGGAACAAAGAGAGAAACTTTGTGTAACTTAAAGCTCTTTTGGTATAAGGAATATGTATTAATGGTAGTATGTATTTATTTTTAATAGTTAATTTTATTTCTTTGTGTCTATAGTGGAAACAATGGCAGCAGGGCCTGGTAACCTAGAAGTGACAGTGAACGGAGGCCGTGTTCCTACTGCGGCGGCCGCTCAAGGGGCCCATACATACGCTATTAGCTTCACACCAAGGGACCCCAGACCTCATACTGTGGAGCTACGGTTTAACGGAGACCATGTGCCAGGTAAGGCCACATTAAATATAATATAAATCTCAAATAAATATTGCAATTGTTTAGGATGAAAATTGATTAGAGATATTGACAATTTGTTGCAACCAATTTTTTTTCACGTAATGGTATTATTATTATTCTTATGCAAGGGGCTGAGGTTGTGTCTCAGAGCACTTCGGCCCTATGGGATCTTTCTTATGGACAATGGTATTGTTATACGCGAATCTATTTTAATTCTGCATGGTGTTCCTTATGACGGGTCTCTTCAATAAATACTCATAACAGCCTTTATAGTTCGACCCACTGCTGGGACACAAGGCCTCTCCTTGTCATCGAAGGAGGTTTAGGCAGTAGTCCACCACGCTTGCCCAATGCGGATTGGTAGACGGAGTATAAGGTGATCAACATCCCTTAGCTGATCCAGTAGTCGCCTTCTACGACACCCATTGAAGGATATAGGGTGATGCTTTCTACTCTGCCGGCATCACATCTTCATGAATACATATCTAGCTATACTTAATTGCCCACAGGCAGTCCGTTCGTTTGCCACGTGTCAGCCCCAGCTCGTGTTATCGGAGCAGGTTCGGGAGAATCACCGGACAAAGTGTCCGTCGGAGACGCGTATACGTTCAGCGTAGACTCGCCCACATCGCCTCACGTAGAAGTCCTTGGTCCTGCGAGACGGCCCGTGCCTGTACAAGTAAGTAAAATACTTAAAAAGTCAATTTAATTTTACTTTTAATCGTTATTGATTTATTGTTTTATAAGTTAAAAGCTAGAATAAATTCTGAAACAGGTATATAAACAGTAAACACGCTATTCAGGCTCTTCTAACTATATCAGAGTTCGGAGAAATCAACCAAATTTAATTTTATTCTTATTCGTTTATTTCTCTATCATTGGTTTAAAAGTGTTGAAGATAATTACATCTTCGAAATAACATTTTCTATTAAAAATTTTTGTTTGCACAGTTTACGTTGCAAAGTGTACCTATTAATTACCTTATATTTTCAGGTATCAGCCGAAGAGACTGTTGGAGAAAATGAAGCTAGCAAACGATATACCATCTCGTTTGTGCCTGTGGATGTTGGAGATCACAGTATCGAGGTAAACAATATCCTGTCCCTAAATTTCACCTTTAGCTCGTTGAAAATAAGAGCTATGTTGCTTTGTCATGTAAAATTGTTACAGGTGTATATTTTCTTGTAGGTGCGTGCCGGTGTGATGGGTGGCCATGTCGAAGGCAGTCCTTTTCTTGTAAAAGCCTACAGTGCAGCTCGCGTCTCTGTCACAGATATATCACCAGGGATTGTCGGAAGACCAGTAGCTTTCACGATCAATGCTTCACACGCTGGTAAGGATTCCTCAACAAAAATATATTTTTTTAAATGTTTTATGTCAAAATGACGAATATATTTTTCGCTGCTACAAACAGGCGCTGGAAATTTGGAAATCATTGTTGCGGTTGGTGGCAGGAATGTTCCGAACTACGTACAAAGCGAAGGAAACGCGAGATTCAAGGTAATATTTTAAATATAATGATAATTAATGACAGTTAAATCCAAAGGTCAGGGTCTAAGCACACTATGCCGAAGATATGCGACCGCAGTTCTGCGCTCATTCCGCTGTAATGACAAATCAAAAGCACTGAAATTACGCGACAGAAATTTAGTGGCGCAATGTTGTATGAATTCATCCCCAGCAATTGAACCGAACTTCGCGTATAGTGTTTTTCTATGTAGAGTACGTTGCCGCCGAACTTACCTCCGACTGAAGTTTGGTAGTAGGCCAAAACTTGAAGTAGGTACTTTCGGCAAATGTGTTGCTAGTCATTGAAATAGCATTGCATCTTCGGCATTGTGTATTTATATACTAAAACCAGACTAAAATATTGAGAGACTAGCTATCAAGGCTGAAGATAGAAATTAATATGGTTCTATGTCAACATAGTTCATCGCCAACTGTTTTCACTGTTGGCGAAAGCTTTTGCCACTAGTTTGTCGCAGCGACAAAAGCTATCAGATCAGTCGTACTGCTGACGTTTGACGAGAAGTGATTGGAGATAGAAAAGAGATAGTATTAGTTTGAAGATTGAAGTGACATAACGACCAGTGGATTATCTTTGGGTTAAATTGGATTGGGTGGTTTTGTTATTTTGGGAATTCGGAATTTCAAGAGTTCCGCCAAATCGTTCCTTATCGTCTCCGGAGTTGAAAGCTGGCACCTTTTTGTATCCGTGTGCCACACATGCTTTCTGTCTCTATAATACATAATTATGTCTACATTATATAATGAAACTTTTTTTTATTATTATTAAGTTTGTATTTTCCATGAATTTTTGATGTTTGTTGTATATTGTGATGCAAATTAAAATTGTTATCTATCTAACGAAAAATATTATTGTTATATAAAATATTGTTAAACAGACTGAAGCATCATGAGTTGTATTGTTGAAGAACAAAAGAAAAAACACTTGAACCGTCTAAAAGCTTGTTATGATGTCAGTTGCCGTGCCATCAATCGATATAGCTGGGCAGATTGTGATATGCCGCAATTATGTCGTAGACCAAAAGACTCCAACAAACAGTCCATAGCTTGATCATAAAAAATTAACCCGGAACCTTCTGATCACTCCTGGCGACTACCATTTTTATAAAATGTTACTCGACCAGTGGTCGAGCTTTTTATGGTCCGGTACCTCACGATCTGCCCAACTATACGAATGGCCGACGACAGATAATAACTTTTACAATAAAACAATATTCTAAACAATGATAAATCATGACAATGTATTGTTAGCAATTCGTTTAGTGTAGCACGCAGCCCATAGAACAAAAAAAACACATTACATACGAATTCACGTTCCCTGACGGATAAATACGACACGGAAATATTTGTCGGATGAATCCGTCAGAATCGGTGAATAGATTAAAAATACTGCCACATAAACACAGGTAAACTTCAAACCAGTGGAAGCGGCTCCCCATACACTGTCAGTACGGTTCAATGGACACGCGGTCCCTGGTTCGCCGTTCACTTGTCCTGTGACGTCACCGGCATCGGCTTCTGAGGCGCGAGCGACGGGCCCCGGTTTGACATCCACACCGAGGGGCGAGCCAGCCGATATTCAACTAACTGGCTTCCAAAGTAAGTTCCATTTTAGCTAACTTCTTTTATCTTAACTGGGTAGCTTGAAGATAATCTCACCAGCTTCACACGGACCCGTCGACCGCTGAGGGACTAGCTGTCTCATCATCAACTGTTGGAAGACGAGATTGCTGTTAACACTATTGGTATGGCGACTTACTTTGATAAAATAGAGCTATCCATCAGGTGATGTGGACTTAAAACAAACGCTAACATCAACTCAACCGAGTGCAAATTGATACTCCCCTGGGATCGAACCCCTGTATTTAATTCTCGTACCAACTGTGTTCATCCGTGATCAGGGTGCATGTAACTGCGCAGAAATATGGGATTAACCAAAAATCAAAGGTACGTGGCTTAAATCCCGATTTCTTTATTTAATTAAATGATAGTGACCACTTTAGTTTAAAACAATACATCGGTTTAGTTTTGTTGTTGCCACGTGACCACCGCTCAACTCCGTGTCACTGTCGTCGAGCATTAATCTTATTTCTAAAATGGCGTAACTAGCAAGGCGCTGTCTATAATTATAGACCTAAAAACAATCATATTTAAAGTCATTTTATGTGGAGATTATATTGTGTATTATTATTTATCTGCTATGCGTGTTTTTCCTAAATTTTATCAAAATGCGACAATGCGAATATGTAATTTAAAATTTGCAAGTTTATTGTGTTGAAAGTTGTTTTGACGAGAATAAAACTTCACAGTCCTGTAAAACTCAGTTGCACTGCCTCGGATAGCGAAAGGTCGAGGGTTCGACACCGTCTTAGCAGTTGATCATGACAAGATGATTATTTCTTGTTTTTTGTCTTTTATTTAATTTGGTCAATTTTCAAATAATTCAAGTCATGCCAACTAATATTAAAAACAAATTCAATGTTGTGATTTTATGTTATGCTGACCATCTGTTCGTATTAATCACAGTTTAGACAATTGTCATGCGTCTATTGTCATCTGGTAAAGTAATCATTGTATCGCTTTGTTTTAGGTTAGCTGAGAATTAGTTTATCAGAGTGATCCGAAACATTTCAATGTGTTACTGTTTTCATTTATTGTGTAGCAGGTCTGCTTGTAATGTCTATGCACGCTGCAATTGGATTGGCAATCAGATTCATAGTAATATATTAAAATTCTGTAAAATAAAATAAATGTTAGTGATATGAATAGACATGATTTGCAGTGCATCAAGTGATTTTTTTCCATCTATTACTTTATTTTAACTGCAGTGTAGTGATATAATTTAAACTAGAAGTATTTTAGATTGAAAAATTTGTGTTTAAGTTTATGAAATCAATAGAATAAACATTTTATCTTGGCAAGCGGACCACAAGACTGGAACCAACTTTTGCCAGTAGTGTTCCCGAACCGATACGACCTGGGCATCTTCAGAAAAAAAAGCGTATTCTTTCCTTAAAGACCTTTAAGGAAAGAATATGATTTTTTCGCAACGCATCTGGTGTTGCTCATGTCCATGGGCGGCGGTGATTACTTACCATTAAGTGAAGAGTTTTCTCATTTGTCCCCTCTTCCATAAAAAAAGTTCTGAATAAAAAAAACTTAATAAAAACGAATAAAAATGAATAAATGGTAAAAAATAAGGTTCGACACTAAATACTTTTTTCAAGAAACTATTCGAATATGCCCCTAATACTCGTACGTGTACGAAATATCTAATTAACCCATCTTATGACTCAAATTAGTGAACTGCAATACATGAACCTAGTATACATAACCACTGGAGTGCTGGTCACGTGACAGTCCTTCGAATTGTTTCTTTGACTAACTAACCAGCTGTTTCCTTCACAGCAGGCGAGCCGACAGTGTACGTGACTGGCCCTGGTGGTAGCAGCGTGAGAGCTCGAGTCAATTCAGTAGGCGAGGGTCGGTACACGGCCAATTACACCCCAGAAGCAGTAGGAAGACACAGCGTGCAAGTCACTTGCGCTGGTCGGCCAGTCCCCGGATCTCCGTTCACTTGCAACGTCTATGACGTGCGGCGAGTAAGAGTCACGGGGTTGGGGCCAGGAGGTAAGTTATAACGGTGTTCTTAAATCCCTTCCGACTTGAACGTGCTTGGACTAATCAGTAGATAGACTCCCCCGCAGGAAATGATTGCCTTACAGGCTAATGGACCCAGCAAGTTCCTCGCCGTTTTCATAAAATTGACAAATAAAAACATATCAATTTTCATTGATATATTTTTATTTGTCAATTTTATGATGTTTATGGAGAATTTCATGTCGATTTCGACACTAATGCGGCTTGCCTAACCCTAAGTATATTCTCTGAGATATACCTGTCCCAGATATACTTAGGCTGGAAGTACAAAGTTTAATCAGAACACAAAAACTCTCATCAACACTTAAACAGATACTGTCTTTCGACTCTTGCAGCGGACACGATTATTGAATCGGCCTTGATATACAGACATGAAAATTTTATATAATGCTAATTATTAATTTGTTTCGAAGGTAAACTAGAGTACTATTTAATTTAATTAGTTCGCGTGTACAGACTTAGGCTACCCAAACTTATCAAATTTCGTCAATAATTTTTCAAACTTATGCCATAGCTAGAAGAAATTTTATAGTTATGTTAGCCTGATCTGCCATTGCCTGTACAGCACAGACTAAATTATTAGTCGTTCTAAAATTATTCAAATCAAAAAAGGGTTTGGCAAGTTTAGTCCAATAGCAAGATATCTATGAATGGAGTTTGTCAAACTTTAATGTCAATTTTCCTATCTATATTTACACACTGACACGACTTTTCTATCTTTCGACCAATTCTTTTACATATCATTGCATTGCTCTAATGTTTGTAAAGGCTGAAACTTGACATTTGCTTCCAGAATTAGAAGGCACTTTAGAAGGCTTGAGTCTTGATGATGGAGTGGAGGAAGAGAAAGGAGTGGAAGTAGGCAAACCTGTTACGTTCAGCGTGGACGCAGCCGGTGCTGGCGAAGGAACGCTTGAACTGGTTGTCTCTACACCCTCCACAACTGTGAAGGCTGAGGTCAGTACATCTTCAAATTAATAATTTTGTGGCCTAAACCCCGCATTCACCAACGTCACCTAAATTTTACGGACCCGTAAATATGTTTAATGGACACATAGCGACATCGATGTAAAAAAAAATAACATCTGCCATTTTATTATCTCGATTCTCGTGATTTTTATAATTTCACAGTATTTTTACTTTGCAAAATGCTTCTATAGCTTCTATTAAACATATCTTACAACGAAGTAGTGTATTATAAAGCGTAGTTTTTACGTTATTTCCAACTTTATTTCATTCAATTTATTTGTCTTCTACAGTGTAAAATTGTATTTATCTGTGGTAAAATCATGTAAACTACCTATTGCATTTAATTTGCACTTACTGTTGTTATGTCTATCGAAGTTATTGTAATTTAATGTCATGTGAAGTCATGTCATTATTCCACTAACATGTCAAACATTCATCAACATTTTCGTATCAATCATATGCGACGACTTTTGCAGCTCTACTACTCTATTAAGTCGCAAATCGTCGTACCTTTACACACACACGTTACTAAAAGCAGCGATACAATCGCGATTAAGTAGCTGACCGCCTAATTGCAGTGAGACAGTCACGATCCAAACGGGATACAGGATCAATAAAAACGTAATAAAAGCGTGAGTGGTGGCAGCGCGTGGCTGTTCTTTCCCCCTCTATCCCCGCGTATGAATCGATAGGTACAAACGCGCGTTTCTATCGATACAAATACTTGTTGATCGCTTGTGTCGCGATGTTGACGCTCGGCTGTCAAACTCGCGTTTGTATCGCTGCAAAAAGTCGCAATGTGTAAGGGCCCTTACTTCCCTAAGGGTACTAACACTGATACACATTAGATTATTTACTTTCAAACGTTTAGTTTGTATGAAAGTGCAAAATAAATAGGGAACATAATTTCATAAATGTATCTAGAGTTCAAAGTTAGGTATTGCATGTTAAACACGGTACATATAGGCTGCTATGTTTCTAAACACGCTTTCTTACCTTTGTAATTAATAACAGGTTGTAGCCGTAGCTCGGGGATTGTATGACGTGACATTCGTGCCCGTGTCCCGTGAACCTCACCGCGTGTCCGTCACGTTCAACGAGCAAGCGGTACCTGGAAGTCCCTTCGTATGTCGGGTCAGCGAGCCTCACACTTTCGTACAAATTGGTATGTACATATGTAGTTTTAAGATAATTAATAACTAGAGTTAGCAAATTGCACATTCCTTGAACGGTAACACATTTATTTAAGTTTTGGACATGTCTTCCTTTGTATGACACCTCCATCTTTCGGCTTGGTCATGGAAATACCTAGTGATGATACAGATACTTCGCTATGAATAATCAAAATCTGTTTCAAAGATAGAAGATTGAAATGCACAATTCCTTATTTGTAAAAAATTTCGACCTTTTGTTGAAAACACCACTGCTGAAATAGCCCCCCACCTCTGGCGTTTCTATCCCAAAATCCAAAAGAAATGCCTTAACAAAATCTTGACAGACATCGTTCCAGAATTGATTTATAGCATAGCCAATAAAATTATTAGAGTCTACTGTTATTTATGGTAACCACTTCTTAACCAATCCCCTTGTGGTTCGAAGTTTCTAGATCTAGTGATAGTGATTATAATCACACACTGTTTTCTCTTACTAGTAAATTTGTAAACAATTGTTTTTCGTCCCAGGAGGCATAGCTACAGTCGAAGTAGACGAGAGCATAACAGATGTAGAAGTCATCTCGCCGACCGGCTCCCGTGTTTCCGATGCCAATCTAGAAGACACAGGCCTGCTGACTTTCCCCGCTACGAGGGTCGGAAGATACTTTGTGAAGAGTTCGCGAGGACCAGTAGCCGAGGTGGAAGCGCTGGATGCTGGTGCAGTCAAAGTATTATCTATCGGAGATGCAGTGGCACATCGACCTGCTATCCTTACCGGTATGTTCAATACTTCATGTTAATTTTCTTAATTAAATATTAGTACAGTATTTTTTTTACAATCCCAATACGAAATAAAGACTGTTTTGAATCGACTAGGGCGAAACCAAAAAATGCACCAATGTGTGAGTACTGCGCATTTGTGCGTGAAATAGTACTGCAGTCTGACAGTTGCTGTCTTTTCTACGTGACTGACAGGCCTACCTAGGCCGCCTGCGTGTACGTGAAATGGTCTCGTCTATCTATCTCGCTCTAATATACGGTTTAGTATGCTATTTCTCTTTTACATTGCTTATCTACCGTTTTCTATATCTATGGTTTTAACATGTTAGTCACACACCACATACTATGGTTGTCTATGGGAATTTTAATGGAAACATTGGTTAAATTCATGGACCCGCTGATAAAGTCATGGACTGAGATAATGTAACTTGTGGACAGTATGTTATATTGTCGACCTATTTACTTATTTATATATTTAGAATATAGTTTATCCCATGCACAATAACTGAGTGGATTTGAGCTGGCGCACGGTAGTGCTCTCTTACTTATTTTACTTTTTTTTCTGGTGTTCACGGAAGATTAGCGTCGTGGCGTTTTACGGTCGTCCCGATATTGTGCTGAGTGAATACCATTTCACAACTGCTTTTAATGATGTTCAATACAACCTGTAATGCTAGATTTAAGTGGTATGAATAAATGTTTTCTATTCTATTCTATTTAGGGGTTAGTAATGTATATTGACCCACTTCTAAAAGGGACATCTATGTTTTCTAATTGAAACAGAGACAGCGCGTCAGGTTACCAGAAAGGTTGATTTTGTTTCTATTTTTTATTTGGCTTGTTTAGTTATGATTAAAATTGATACAATAAAAAAATGTCATGGATAAGTGCTGAGACGGGATCCGGGACGTTATCCATGACAGGACTTTTTTTTATGTTTTTTGTTTTCTATTTAATTTCGTATCAATTTCAATCATTACCAGAAACGGTCAAATTTTGCCAATCGATTTTGCACGAAGAAGAGTTTCAGTTGCTTGACATGTACCAGATTTTGATATTAAAATTTTACTTTTTTCATCTACAGTCAGTACAAGCAATGCCGGTGCTGGTCGCTTATCTGGACGCGTCACATGCGGTGGTATAAGCGTGCCTCATTCGGTGAGACGAAGAGGTGGAGCCAGGCAAGAACTAGTATGGCATCCAGCAAGAGCCGCGCCGCATCGACTCACCCTCTTATGGAGCGGGACTCCCGTAGCAAGAGAACCGCTACTTCTGGATGTACAACCACCACAACATGGCCAGGAGGTAGGTTATTTTTCTGTAATTCTTTGCTGTTATATACAGGGTGTAAAAGGACCTACAACAAAGCCGAAGTCCACGCATTCTATACATCAAAACAAGAAACATATAAAAAAAATATTGCTGGGAATCTATTTTTATTTTTTGGTGTTAAAAAAACTCAAAAATACCTCGCAATGTATGCAGCGTGCAAGTCGCGCGGCGCTTAGCGATTTGGAGACGTGCGCGACGTTCGGTCGGCTGAGTTAATGGCCCCGATATCGATGGGTTAATTAAGAAATCTTATTCAATACGTTTGCTGACAACACTAGGTGGTTCAGCCAATCTTCGCTAGATGGCGATGCCTACACCTTTTACGTAGATTGAATAAAATAATGTTACAATGTTCTATTGGCCGCAACAACGGTTGTTGACCTGAATTAGAAAACAGAAACCTTTAAACAGCTGCCCTGCACCAAACCCCGCCTCCTTATCCCGGCCAGTAGAATATTAATGTAACATGGCGCAGCCAATAAAACGCAGCGTCTTCACTCCGCTTCCACAGTTCGCCTCCCCTCCGCACAGTCGCTGTAGCCTGGCCGACGACAATAGACTGTTCTTATTGGCTCAAATTGGTGGGTTGCCTGTCAATCAAACATGTTGGTGCCACGTGATTATCCTACAAGTGCTACACCGGGAACTTTATCGATTGTTTTTCTTAATATCTCAAACAAGCTCTTCCACTAACCAAACCGTATACTAATTCCGGTAGGCGAACCACGGATTCGGTTTTTAAATAAACTTGTCTTCCTTTCAGGTATCCGCTTCTGGGCTAGGCCTTTACCAAACGCAAGTAGGTCGAGTCGCGTCGTTCAGTATCGACACACTGGGCCGCCCCGCTCGAGAGTTCGACGTGGTGGTATCTGGGCCGGGCTCCAGGGCTCTACCAGTCAGGTGTTACCAGACAAAATCTGGGTTGCTACAAGCTGAATTCACTATCACGGAAGTTGGACAAAGTACTATAGGTGAGAACTGTCTTTTATTTTTCTAGTCTCTTCAATCGTTAATTTATTTCTTGGTCTCATTATGATTGTAAATTCTTTAATAAAATAACGGCTTTGGACTTTGCAGGAATAAAATGTAGAAACACTTTTTCTAATAAATTGTTGAAATCATGTTAGTGCAGATTTTAAGTATTACGCGTCTTGATGGTGTGTTTCTTTTCATAAGCTTGTAATTTTTAAAACACCCACTTCACGAGCGATTATTATAACAGCTTTTATAATTCGACCCACTGCTGGGACACAAGGCCTCTCCTTGTCATCGGTGGAGGTGTAGGCAGTAGTCCACCACGCTTGCCCAATGGGGATTGATGAACGGAGTATAAGGTGATCAATACCCCTTTATTGATCCATTAGTCGCCTTCTACGATACCCATTGGAGGATATGGGCTGATGCTATTCTACTCTGCCGGTTTCACAAGACGGGACGAGCGATCGGTCTCCCGATATTTTCACATAAGTCATTTCATACCACAGACGGCTACACTCCAGGTACTCTACGATGAAATTGGTAGTTTGATTTAGTAAACCACTTAAACCTTACACGAATCTCAAATCATTTACACTCCACTTATTTGCCAGCATCGAAGCCCCAACATATTGGTCCTTCGAGCCGGATCAATGTGTTGGACCTATGTATATGATTTCTAAACTAAGAAATATTTTTTTTTTTTTATTCAATAAAATTAAATAAGATATATTTTTACAGAGGTGTTGCATCTGTCGAAACCGGTATCTGGAAGCCCATTCACATGCGAATCGTTTGACCCGAACAGAGTAGCGCTATCAGGGTTGCCAACAGGAAATATTATCGCACAAACACCTATCAATTTTACAGGTAAAGTACAATAATACATAACTTTAGATTTAGAAAAAAACAATAAATAGATTCTGTGATCGGAATACTAAATTTTAATCACATCTAGAATTCCATTTTTTTTTATTATAAATATTCAGAGGGGGCAAAGGACTTTAGTCCATTCAGCAATGTCTAGTTAGTTTTCGTCTTTCATTGATGTTTAAAATTCTATATTTTCAACAAAATCAGAAGCATCTGTTGAAATGTTGAAATAATAATTTTACAGTCGCTATAAAAGCGCGTCAAACACTTTCAAGTACCTACGTTAGTTTTATTTTGGTGTTGCTAGCATTATAATAAGCTCTAATATAAATATTAATGAGAACGGCTCACGTGAATTTTCTTTTTCCTTGTTTCAAATATTTGATTCGCGATTTTTTTATAACTATTTGAGTATCCATCTAATATTTTTTTTCTTTCCCAGTGGACACGAAAGAAGCTGGTGTGGGTGAACTAGAAGTGATCTGCGAGGCGATGGGTGACCGTCGCGTGCGACTGCCGGTGGACATCCGCGAAGATGGCACAACGTACAAAGTGCGCTTACGGCCTTCAGTGCCTGCGCATTACCGACTATACATCACTTATGGAGGTACAAACATAATAGTAAATTCTGCACTATTTTTAATCAATTTCGTTAGAAAGCGGACAGTTTTTTTTTATGTAAATACAATTTCGTAATTACAGTACAGGAGGGTATAATATTATACGTCATGTGAATAAAGCTCTCCTGATAATATGATAGTAACTACCAATCAAATTATAGGATTATAATTAAATTATTTTTAAGACATTTGTTCGTAAAAAAGTAGGTATCTGCACAAAAATAAATTAAAGTCAACCAGAACAATAAAAATTAAAAAGACGTTATTGCTCGTATGTAGCTACAGTCAACAGCTACATCGGGTTCGCCGAACGGCGGTATCGATCGAAGGTAGAATGAGTTAGTCGTTGTCGATCGGTAGTTTCTACCATACTGATTAATCGTCGATCGATGGTAGAATCGACTAGTCGACATCCATCGAGCTGATTATCAGAGAACTCGCTCGATCGACGTCAATCGACGCCATCGATCGGTGATGCATCGATTGGTTAGTCGACGTTTTCTAGAACGGTATTCGTTGATCAATCGAAGCTACCACACCAATCGATCAACCTCGATCGGCAGCATCGAATTGCGATCGACGGATTGGTCTCCAAACATCCTAATACAGACGCGAGAAATTTGACAGTTTTCGTTTTATGTAGTCAGAACTGCAATCGTCTACCATAGACTGTGAAATTACTGAAACTATCGAAAGAAGTTAAAATTTTTGGACACAACAGTTTTGAATAACCTTACCTGTAGTGTGTACCTTTAACCTTATTAGTGTATTGGTAGTTCTAAATGAAGTTTTCAATCTTATATTGCCACCCGTACGGTTCAAAATATCGTGTTTTTAATTACACTATCCTATAAAGAGTTGATTTAGTCCTAATTTACCTTTCACAGGAGCCCCAGTCAACGGTAGTCCGGTATCTTTAGGCGTACTTAGCGGTAAAAGCAGTATCGCCGCTCGATGCGCCGGTACTGGGCTAGTACACGCGCACGTGGGCAAAGAAGCCGCGTTCACTATACACTGTGTTGAAGACTCGGCACCCACAGTCCAGGTAAGTATTGTAGGATAACTGACATAGTATTTTTATCTCACGATCGCGTGTAAACATTAACTGTCTGCGTATACATGCACATTAGCGGCCTTTATACGTACCACAGAAATAAATCAAGATAGAACGGTGAAGTGGGTGTGTCCCTCGTGCCCGAAATCTTGTCATATTGGCAAGATTTTTTTTTTATGTTACGAGATGGCAAACAAGCTTGCGGCCCACCTGATGTTAAGTGGTCACCGCCGCCTATAGACACTTGCAATACAAGTTGCAGGGCATACATTCACTTCCCGCATTGAGAAATTTTATTTTATGTTGCCTTGTACCAACCGATATCATTTGTTAGCTCTTATCAAATGTTTACTATATGTTCATCATCAACAGCTCATAATGTCCCCACCGAGGGGCTCGAGCCTACCCCACATTAGGGGCGATTAGGCCTTAGTCAATCACGCTGGCTAATTTCGGGTTAGTCAACTTCACACACAACCTAAGAATTTCTTCATAGGTGTGTGCAGGCTTCCTCACGATGTTTTCCTTGGCCATAAAAGCGTCGAATAAACGTACATAAGAATTAATTTGAAAAACACATTGGTACGTGCCATGGTTCGAACCGGTGGCTCCTGGGTGGGAGACTACGTCCTTGTGCATTACGCCACCGACGTTTATGTTGTTCAAAAGCTAGCCAATGTTGCTGGAGACATCTAAGAACGAATACCTTTTTGTTATCCGATGTTGCTTAATTAATAACATTTGAAAACGTTGCTCCCCAAGAATTACTTGCGGTATGGATTCCCTAATAGGCTATAATAATTTAGTTTGTTTATTCCAATTCCTTGAGTAACTCCCTAAATAGAGATTTTAGGCTAAGCATTTGTTTTTCAATTGTTACAGGTCGAAAGACTCACCGAGACCAAAGATGACAACGCAGATTCTGGTCTCTTAGAGTGTAGAGTAGTGGCGGGGGCTCCTCGTGAGTGGCTCTGTGCGTACATACCTCTAGTGGTCGGGTTATATGAAGTACGGATATTTACAATTTCGGGGCCTCTACCTGGAAGTCCGTTTTCTGTTAAAGTGAGTGTTGTCTGGTTCTTAATGATGTATTTATTGTCTCTATCTGTGTCTATTTTCTTTTTGTCAAATTATAGTATTTCGTTTTCACATATTACTCTTTTTACATTTTACGACACGACTAATTATATTTTTCACTAATAAAAGTTTTTGTCTTTAATTATAATATTGTTCCTTATGTTAAATAAATACGACATGAGCGGTACGGGGACCCAAATTTTTGTCGTATAAATACATACAGCATTTACCTCGCTATAGTGAGGTCAAAATTTGTGTGTATCGCTCGCCAGCAAAGCGATTCTGCGTTTCGTACCTTTGAAATCCTCGCTACGCTCGAGATTCAATACTTGAACCACTCGCTTGGTCAGTTTTCAATAGAAGTACTCGGGCCAAAAAGAATACTTTTTTTGCTGAACTTAGGCTTGCATAACAAATAACTATTCTAAATAGTGCCAGTATTCCTCTTTCCACTCCCAAAATAGCGGGCGCACTTAGTGAAGTTTATACGAACCTTAAATGATCCATTTTCTGCTTATTTATATTTTATTGGAATTTGTTTATTGTGTATTATTTCTATAATCAGTCTTCTAGAAAAGAAATTTGTAGTATATTTTCATCTCCTGTAGGTAATAGATACATCAGCAATTGTTCCCGTGGGGGGCTGGGGTGCAGACAACTCTGGCCGTGTAAGAGCGCCGTCCAAATTAGTCCTAGACACAAGCAATGCAGGTCCAGGCACTTTAGAATGTTTACTAGCAGGACGGCATCAACGTAAGTGTATTACTAAATTTATATATACAACATGAAAACTAAATAACCAACACCCTGAATACAGGTGGTTTGGGATCGGCTTCCGAGTTGATTTCAGAGTTTGTTCTTGTCTTTAAATTTTTCACAATGACTCTGAAAGGTTTGGTTCGGAATTAGGCTTGAGTCCGTCAACACGTAAAACATGTGAAGTTAGCCGTCAGTTTTTGACATTTCTTCCATACAATATAATGTCAAAAACCAACGCTTAAATAATAATTGCCTGTTTAGTGTTGGTGAAGTCCAGCCTTAGAGCGGTCCAATTGCCAGCGCTTGCCAGCGATAGTCGATTATGCACAATCGTTATTGTATTTTTTATTATGATTAGCCCAGATGAACCTGTGAATTATGAACGAATCATTATTATAGAAAATGCAATAAAATTGATGAATTTCTTGTCCATTCTTCTAGCTCTGTCCAGGTCTATGCACGGTCACGAATCGTGCAGTTCGCAAGCGTCTTAAGAACATAGTTTAGAAGAAAATAAATACATTATTATTATTAGACCAGATCGGCAATGTGAAAGTAAAAGACCATACTAACGCGTATGTTAGAGCGTGATAGATAGACGAGACCATTTCACGTAAACACGCGGCCTAAGTCGGCTGTCAGTCGTGTAGAAAAGACACACATAGGTGCATTTTTTTTGTCTCGCCCTAGTCGATTCATTGCCAATCTTTAAACGTCAGTAATTAAAAATCTATGGTTTAGACACTTTTGGACATGTTCGCAAACGGTTGCAAGTAATAATATCCATGGCGAACACGACCTGTGCGGATCGCGCGCATCTTAAGGAAACTTGTCGATGAGTTCGCGTGCTGCTTGTGAGCGGTTCGCGTGCAAGAGACAGTTTGCTGCTCCTGTGATCCTTCTGTGCCTGAGAAATTCGCGTTCTTCGCACGCGAATAGCTCGCAAGGAGTACTTATGCACTGAATTTGACGCGTCCAAAAGTCCTTTTTTTAGCTTTAATAAAATTGTAAGTAGTCATTTATATAGCAATAAAATTTTCTACAGGTCTGGGACAGACCTTAAGAACAAGGCCGCTGACTTAAGCTCAATTCATAATAGCGCATCGAAGCGTCGATCTAAAACCTAAAATAGCAAATTCACCCGTATCTCCACCGTATAGCGCACATATTTCTTCTAGGACGCGGCGATTCACGCACCTTCGACGGAATACGCGCGTCTGCACGTCGTGCAACTTCGCTTTGATTGTGAAGAATTTCGCTTTAATGCACTTCCACTCTGCGCTAGTATGAATTAGCCCTTAGAGTTTAACTTTCATAAGCGTACAAATTGGACCTTAATAAATAAATATGTTAACATTAATTTGAGTTAGTAGCACAACGCTTAATGCAACTCTGCTTGAGTTTTCTAAACATGTATTCACATACATTGCTTCTTTCCAGGTGTAGAAACAGTATCTGGTCGTGCTGTGGTCACCCTAGCAGCAGTGGACGGTGTCAGTGGTGAACAAGAGCTAGAGTTGTCGTACAACGGTGCCTTAGTGGCTGGAGCTCCCAGACGAGCGCTGGTAGCATCTGGCAACACTGCCGATAGAGTGACGCTGGCTGGAAGGGGATTAGCACACGCCGCACCGCATACACCCGCAGTGTTTACAGTTGGTAAGGAATTTACTTGTTTAATTTTATTGTAATAGAGCTAATTTTTGTTCAACAACTTTAATAGATGGTAGAAAGATGAATCTGTACTGTACATGTTATAAAAATAAATATCTTTACTTATCTTTTATTTTACCAAGACTCAAGACTTTACAAGCTCCATCTAAAGCCGGGTCCAGATAATGTATCATTTGGCCGATCCGATCAGCGTATCCGTATCGACGACGCGTATCATGATTGCATATGTGGACGGGTGATGATACGCGTATCATGATACGCGATCTTGATACGCTGTTATGATACGGCCCGTCCCATGTCATGTGGGTTTCATACGGTTGTCATACGGTGCAAATCGAGGCGTCCATAACTTGATACGGGGCTTGAAACCTGATACGCTGATCGGATCGGGCAAATGATCATATCTATCTATAAACAAAAACTGTGACTCACATAAACACACACACACACACACACACACACACACACACACACACACACACATATACACATACACATACGCAGGCACACACACTTCAACGAACAAAATGTCGTTTATGATATTTTAAGAAACAAAGCTATTGTCACAGTCGATAATTATTTGAGATATTTTCACGCTAGCAACACTTGATTGCAGCAAATTTAAAAAAATAACAATTTCCAACAGACGGCAGTGCAGCAGGTCCAGGTGCCCCCGAAGCTTCATTAACATCCCCCGACGGAGACAATATCTCCGTAGCACTTTCGGCTGCTGGCCCGGGATTGTGGAGGGCCACGTACACCCCGAGAAGACCTGGAGATCACCAGCTAAGGGTTATGTGGGCTGGGAGACTAGTTAAAGGTAATTTACAACCAACCTTAAAAACATACAGTGGTGAGACGCCTTTGAAGTTGAGGAAAAGGGCGCTTTGGTCCAGACAGCTTGCAGTAGACATACTCACAGTGAGTCCCAGCGTCTATCAAACAGTGTATGGCAGCTTTCGTCCCCTTAAGATTTTCCTCCCTTGATGTGCTCGTTGGCCAACTGTAAAAACTTTTAAAGACTGTCTGACTGACTTCAGATGCATCTCTAATCTCCAAGTAAATAAGGTTATTTGAAATTGGCTGGGCCCATTGCCGAATTCGGCGTTGTAGCGTCACAACGCGGTTGTATTTCGGGCCCTTTCATCTCACACCGATGCTCAACATATTGGAAAACTGACTTCAAAAGCCGTCACTCAACAATTAGAATAGTTTATATGACGTCAGAATTAAGTTACTTGTAAGATACCCTACCCTAAGCATACCCTATTACCAACTAAATAGACTTCTCGGTCCAATCTTATAGAGAGAGAGATAGAGAGAGCTAGACCATAGAGGCAGTTTAAGAGTATCTGGTAACAACAGTTATCTCACCCCAACTCTTACATTACTCTGTAGTTACAGAATGCAAACAAAGTTCCGTTTCAGGATAATAAATCATTAATTTTATATTATTAACTTATTAACTCCCTATGTGATGTCGTCAGAGTAGAATAACACCACCCCTTTCCACGATGGGAAGGCGACTAATGGTCAGCAACCTTATACTCCGTCCACCAATCAGCATTGACCAAGCTTTGTAGACTACTGTCTTAACCGATGACAAGGAGAGGCCTCGTGTCCCAGCAGTGGGTCGAATTATAAAGACTATAATAATAAAATATATAGATAGATGATGATATTATCAACCTTTTTTCCTTTGCCCCAGGTTGCCCGTTAACAGTGAACGTATCAGCGGGCTCCGAAAACGGAGATGCATCTCGCGTCGTATGTTCAGGGGCGGGCTTGATCGGTGGAGTAGTCGGCATGGAAATACGCTCCTGGATCGACACGAGGCGAGCCGGCCCTGGGGAACTTACGGCACACTGCACAGGGCCGAACAAGGTACGGTGATTTATTGAACTTAACAAATATGGCTACGAATAGGTCGCTAGAGTGACACCTGGACATCTTTTCGTTTTTATCTCTGTCTCAATATCTATAGTTTACATCGGACGGCTTTAATTATATCAAGCTCAGAGACCACCGAAGATCTCTTAGAAAATTAACTTACCTGATCATGTATAGAGATGAATTATACACCAAAATGAAGCTAATTGAATTATAAGTATAATACAATAATCAATGTGGTAAAGGAAACGCAGAAAAAAGATTTTTTAATATTTCAATATGCTTGCGCTAAGTGTAAGTTACAGTTTTTGAACGCACTTTACCCATTGCTTGCTACGTTCCATTTTACACACTACCACTTGACAAAGAATATTTAATCTACTTTGTTTTTTTACGTATTTGAAATATTTTCACTCTGTATTTGATGTGTATACCTACCTGTCATATAATATATAAAGTAATATTCATATTTTTTGAATTTTCTTGCATTTAAATCGTTAAAATGACTATAGGATATTATTTTCTAAGCTTATAGGTAAATTTTCCACTACATTAACTTTGATTATCAGGTTTTCAAATGTATGGAGAGTGGGCATTGTTCTTTGGGTATTTTTGACAGGTTCCAATTTAATGGCTTCGTGGAATCATGCCCTTAGCCAATGTCGAGTTAAAGTAGAGGTTATAAATATAATATTTTAGGGTGGATTTAATCAAAAATGGAGTCTCAAAACACGTGTAAGTTCCCATTAGCGTTCAGTTATCAGGTAGGCCATAAAAAACTGTCAGTTTAACTGCCAGATATCTCATAATCAGAAACTGTGAGACCGGCCCTTTTTATAGATTTTGTTTCCACATAAATCATAAATATTATCCTGCTATTAAAAAAAAAGTGTACTGATTTAGCAGCTTACGAAATAAAGCTTGTACAGTCACGAGCAATAGTATGTATCCACTTTTGCCATTTCAGCACCTTTATTTCCTACGCAATAAGAGTCAAATGTGGATACTTGTTAATGCTCGTGACTGTACGTGTGAACTTCATAACATAAACCCTAATCCCGCTAGGTGGCGTACTGCGAGCTGTACGAACATGGCGATGGTACGTTCACACTGAACGTGAAGCCAGCTGAGGCCGGAAGACATACCCTTAGCATACAGTTCGCTGGAGACCACGTGCCTGGCTCTCCGTTCGTGCTTAAGGTTGCTGGAGCGCCAGACCCTTCCAAAGTGAGTATAAATTAGCGTCCTCAAAATCATAATGTATTCTGTAAGAGAAGTCAGTATCAAGAACGGAGAAGTCATAAAAAGTGGGTCTCAAACGTTGCCATTTTGGGTTACCAATTACCAAATAAATACTCACTGTACTGTACAGTCAATAGCACATCGGGTTACCACAAATAATAAGATTTTCCCAATCGATTTTGCACTTTATAATAGATACGTTTAAGGTTTATAATCAATTCGATAGTTTTGGGCAGTTGATCTGCTATCATCTTATTTCGGCTTGTCTAGAACCTCCGTAAGTGCAGTACTGTACGCGTATCTAAAGCGGACCTCGCGGAATCTTAACAAATGTGTCTAGGCAAGTCAATTCATCATCATATCAGGCGAAAAACGTCCGCTGTTAGACAATATTCCAAGAGCTGATAGATGTTTGAGTAGGCTCCTATGATACCCTAACACACGACCTGACTGGGAAGTAGTGGGGCTAAGCCAGACCTTATAGCTCCAAAGTTGCAATTTTTTTTGTTGTTGTTGCAATGTTGCAATGTCCTTGTCCTTGAGGCAGTCTGAAACTTTTATAGCTTAAAATTGAATATTTAATTAGTAAAAATATAAATAAGCCAGTTCATTTAAACGGTTCTTTAACTTTACCAGATGCTTGCAAAGCTATTTTTGACAACACCTACTATAATTGCTGTAGCAATATTGCTAGCTTGCAAACTTTTGTATGGATTGCTTTGATTATGTAATGATGCATATTTCTGTGGTATTTAAAGTAGGAGGTGTTGCAAAAAATAGCTTTGCAAGCACCTGGCAAAGTTAAACAACCGCCTAAACGGACGGGCTTATTTATTCTTTTACTAATTAAATATTCAATTTTAGGCTATAAAATTTACAGATTGCCTCAAGAACATTTTTTTGAACATTAATTGTTCTAGGTTCGAGTGTATGGCCCAGGAGTTGAACCCGGAGTACTAGCAACGTTCCAATCGCGATTTTTCTGCGACACTAGAGGAGCTGGCGCAGGTCAACTGACGGTCCGCGTTCGAGGGCCTAAGGGCGCCTTTAGAGTTGAAATGCAAAGAGAAAACCAGAAGGACCGCACTATATTATGCAAGGTAACTATTACACTATCAGGTAATTATTTAGTATTTAATACACTAAAGTTTGGCTAGAAGAAACTGCTGATATAGCGATAACACCCCCACTGTAAATGTACAGTTAACAAAGTTCACGGTATTCCATTTCGCGAACAGAATCCTTTAAACGTCTGCCCTGCACTATTACACAGTGTAAAAGACATGAACAGTCAAACGAGAACCATGTATTCTGCTCACCATCATAACATTTTTTTTTCTTTAGACTATACCTGGAAAATTGATAGTTACGATTTTATTGAAGGTCAAAGTCATAATTTTTTTTTTATGAAAACGTATTTTATACGTTATTTCTTAATTATTGTCCAAAGAAACATTATAATTTTTTTTAGTATAAAAAATGGCTTCAAAACGTTAGCGTTCGATGTAACTCACTCGATGCGCACGGACACTAAAGAACGGGGCCGCCATCTGGTAAAATTATCGCGGTTTTGCGAGTTGCGTGCGAGTTGAGCCCTTTACATTGCGCGGTACAATTTGCAATTTTTTTTAACACCAAAAAATTAAAATCATTTCCCAGCAATATTTTTTTTTAAATATGTCTTATTTTGATGTATAGAATACATGGTTCTCGTTTGACTGTTCATGTCTTTTACACCCAGTATAATATTAGAACGAGTTTTCAAACCTCTTGCGCTTTCACTTCCAGTAGACATGAAATAAATAGAGACACCGATTAAAATAATCGTAAATAATATTACATCTAGGCTCACATATATTATATTATGTGTCCCACATTGAGTATCATAAATAACTTGTATATATATGTGTCTCAAATAACGTATTAAGTACATACTGTTGACAATTTTTTGGATAGAGCATAGCGCAATCAAATTGTATTTGTTAATTCCTTTATAACAGTATTGTTTCAAAACAGATTTTTCATGATGATAAAATATCTGCTACTTAAAATTTATTCAGATAATATTGCTTTATCTCTGAATAATAAGGTGATTACTCGATAAGTAATGAACGGCTACCTGTTTCAAGGGTAGCGATAATAGGTTACTTACATTAGGCGTTTTCATGTAAACAAATAAGGTATCGGTGATTATCATAGATGTTTAAATACGTTAATATATTGGCATTGAAATGATGCAGGCGAGACTAATATCGACATTGACCAATGTACTATACTACTTATACTATACTATGATAATTATAATATAATTTATTTCCACGCTTACACCAATTATCTAGCCCAAAGTAAGTAACATTAAAAACTTGTGGTATGGATACTAGATATCGGGCATGTGCAAGTAACGCGCATGTGTGCGTGACATGTACACCCTGATAATCATATGAATGCACACCCTTCATATGATTATCAGGGTGTGCACTATGCACACCCTGATAATCATATGAACTATGTAGTCATATGAACATTTAAATAAAAAACCGCAGCAGAAAATTCATTCACCCCCATTCAAGATGAATAATGAATAGAGTAGCATAGGATGATGGTAGCAAATAAGCAAAGCAAGCAAGGGATGGATGATAGAAAGATAAAGTATGCAGCATGAAATTATGAGAGGAATAAATGATAGAACTAGAATGAAAGGAGAAGTAATAAAAAAGGTCCGGCAAATATAGCTGGAGACTGTAGTGTAATCTAAAAAAACAGCTGGCATGCCTCTTTAACTATTGAATAAGGTCGTTTCAGTATTTTATCGTATCGTAAAAAATATAGTGCTGCTACTGAGTTCTTATTGTTCATTATTATCGACAAAGAATTATTTTATTACTAAGAGTCAAATGTAAAATTGAGACAATGGATGGACTTGACCACGCAGGGACTGGCTATCTTGTTATTATCAATGTCGGAATACTAATTCTTTGGTCGACAGACTGAAGCACATAAGTGAATATGGGCTCCATAATGGCTTAAGTGCCGTTATGACCAAGGAATCATTATACTATTATTATGGTGATAGACTTTTATAAGATAGTGGTAGCTAGTCAAGCAGACTTAAAAAGCCCTACCACCACTCCCAAGGAGGCTTTTTAAGGTCGTGGCACACATATCAACTGTGAAAGGAATCGTAATCGTATTTACTTTCGCCTCGCCGTCTCGGCCCCAACTTAACGTAAGCACATAAACAAATAGGATCAGCAGCGACTCGGCTACAGCGATCCTCGCCGTAAGCGCTGCATAGCATTACAATGAGTTTGAAACCTACAATCAAATCTTTGTAATTTGCACTTCTAAGATCCGAACGAAACATTTTTGCAAATATTTGACGCCCAGTTAAGATGAAACTACCTTATATTATGGAACCATTTTTGCGTTTACAAACGCGTAAATATTTTTTAATACCAGAAAAAAATATTTTTGTCTAGTATCAAGACTTAGGGTGGTCACATACTATCCGGTCGTTCTCTGCTACCTAGAAAAGACCATAAAACCGGGTTTATCGTAACTCGGTCTTTCTTAATAGGCGCTCAGTCGTAGTCTAGCGCTTGCCGAGAGAGGTACTCGTGTACCTTTGTAATAATACGTAAAAAATTGTAATGGACGATGATGAACTCATGCCCCTTTTTTTAAAAAGGATAAACTGCTTATCCCATAAACACGGGAATTTTTGATTATGTAAAATAAGAGATTCTGTCGATCCCGCCATTTTTCGCAACTCTGCATCGAGTCCACGCAGGAGCACAGCTACGGGCGTACTGAATGAAGCAAAATCGGAGGAGCGTGGTCCCGTTGCTTGCTTACCGGGCGTTCTTTCCGTTTCACACCGTGTGGTGTGTGATGGGTGGTACATTTTGTATTGCATTCTTGCCTTCCGGTTTTATGGTGTTTTCTAGGTAGCAAAGAACGACCGGCTAGTGTGGCCCCACGCCTAAACTTGCTCGCAATGACTGATCTCGCGTACTTTCCGCAGTTCTCACCCACCGAACCCGGCGACTACCGCGTAGAGGTACGATGGGCCGGCCGCCACGTCCCCGGCTCACCGTTCCCCGTCATGATCTTCGACACGCAGGAGGAACTACGGCGGTATATACAGGCCACGGCAGCTTAGAATACTTATTGAAGTATGTGAAAGGACACTAGCTAATATTTTGGATGAATTATTAAGCCACAATTTGCTATATTTTTAATGTCAATAAAAAGATATTGGGTATTGAGTATTTTAACAAGCCGTATTAGTTAATGCAAATCGTTTATTGGACTTCATTAATTCAAGATACTCGAGACATTTTTAACAAGTTCCGCCGCGATAACAGCATAGACAACAAAGGTGGGATTCATATAATTAGAAATAAGGGTATCGCCGTTTTCACGAAAATCGTTCTAAAAATCACTACAGCAACGGCCGTAAATTTACATTAGACTTTCATATGGAGCAGTCTCAGTGTCATTCTGTGCAGGAGGCGTGAATTCCTAGTGTTAAAAATACCTGGAATAAAATATTCATAGTCCTTTATAGCCCCATAATAAGGCACCAGACGCGGCCCAATTAAAAAGATTTTCTTAATATTTTTTTTGTATTTTGTAGAGCAGTTATTTTGTTAGCTACATTGCATGTTTTATTTAAGTTAACGAAAACAAATATGAAACAAAATATTGTGTTTCTTTGTTATCTTGCTTCTGATAATAATCAAATTATTTATCCACTTATCATTTGATATGAAATATTGCAATTCAAAATATTATAAGTAATGATTACTTTGCTGGTTCTTTGATTAATCCGCAATTTTAGACAGTGTCCATTCCGCTGGAGTCAATACCTAATATTATGCGATAGTAACCTCCTTAAATATTATTTTTACGATATTGCTTTTAATAAGACTTCTCGGTAACGGGACTTGATTATAGATGTTTTACTCTAAGTATTATGTATGTATATTGTTTCGTCCTGTTACTAAAAAATCTTATTGTAAGTAGTCAAAAAATACGATCAAATATTAGTTTAAAAATCTAACAAAAATACTTAAGTATTTCCTTTCTTTCTACCTTCAATAAAAGCCAATGAAATTCGTTTATATGAATGTAATGTATTAATTTAAAATAAAATGAAGAACTATGTGATCTTTATAATACACTACCTATATTTGAATCTCAGAAACAAGAGAGAGCACTATATTCTAGTATATTAGAAAAGTTTTCAATTGACTACAATATTATCAGTATAAAAATATTATTACGTCGTCTAAACTACAATTTGGCTCACTCGTGAAACTTACTGAAAAGGTCATTGCTCACTTACAACGTAATGGCTGAAATATTATCAAAATATCAGCCTAAAGTTTTACATAATGTTTTACAATGACAAGACAAGTAGGCAGAGTACCGCAAGCGTGGTTATAGTAAAGTGTGTAATATTTGAATATTACAATTATGTAAGTGAGCAATGACCTTAATGCTCACTCTAAGGGCCATATCTCATTAGAACACCACGGTGGCGTAACCCCGAACAAAATGGTTCATTGCTCGAGCAACCAAAAGACACCAGATGAGGTATCCACCTACGCCTCTATACATTTTGTTGGCGGCGAACGACTGGTTGCGCCACCATGGTGTCCTAATGAGATGGGGCTCTAAATTCTTAAAGAATCCTTTGCAAGCTTTATATGAAAACAAAAAAAGAACAGCAGTTAGTTGATTATATAATCAATGTACCTAGGTATAATGTTTTCGAATGTAAGTTTGGAACGGGCATGACAAATGTATCTAATTACCAAGTAATGTAATGTAAAGAGACGTGTATTTATACATTTCTATACATTTGAGCAGTAGATAAAAAACCGTCCATTGGAATCTCTTAGAATTTATAATCTATACTTATTTTCTACTTCTCTTCTTATTACAAGTACATTGTAATGCAAGATTTAATTATAAAAAGAGCATAATAAAATTGTTTATTTGTTAATATTTATTAATGGCATTTAGTCTTACGTCCATGTAATTTAACTTTTGTAACTAACGATGTATTTTATTGTTGTTACAAGGTCACGTTCATTGCGCAAGCATTTGAACTGGACCGTGTAAGCCTGATCTTATCAGTTACTAATTGTTAATAAATTGATTTTTTTACTTCAATTGTTTTATTTTAATTTGGAAAGTTCCTCAAAAATATTAGGATAATTCTATACCTTTGTTTAAACCCGTTGAACGCGAAGGACGCTCACGAGTGTAGACAAATGTAGCCCGCCTACTTCGTCAAAATTACGGTGATACAAGTTCAAAAATACGGTAGGATTCAAAATTATACGGTAAATATTTTCATTCATTTTTTGTATGTATAAGTATTCTTTGATTTTTAAGTGGAAATTTTTGTAGCTCAAAAAGTCCATAACCACAATATAAATCTACCGTATACATACGGAAGCTGGTCGATTTATAAAAATATATAAAAAATTTGACAAATGAAAATGATAAACACCGAGTGAACAACTGATGCACTACTATGTACTTTACTTGTTACACGACACTTGTTGTATAAAAACAGCAATTGTACCTTTATGTAAATTCACTTGGTAATTATCACTCTCATCTGTAAAAAAAGTTAGCGAATAGGCCGGCTGGTGACTCTAGGCCGGCGTCTCTGATCGCTTTCCTCTTTCCTTGTAGTCAAGCCGCGTCGTCGGCTCATGGCGCCCCGGGCCGGGCGGTGTGGATCCACCCTTAAAGTATATCTAATTGTAAAATAATTCTTTGAATGAAAACCTTTGGTTTTGACTAGACCTATTCGTCATTGTATAATTTTATTAATATGATTTTTCTTAATATAAGTGGTGAAAATAATAGCAAATGTGGATTTACATTATCAAATTAAAAAATCTGATTAGTTATCGTTATTAAAAATAAATCTTGAAATCACAGCTATCACCTACAATATTAACAAGATTTAGATTATAACAGATACAATCATTATGACGTATTGTTTATTACTTAAATGTAGCTTAATACAAGTATTTTCAAGATTATTGCATTTTTCCTTAGGTAGGGTAGGTTGTTTTTTTACCTTAAAAAATAATGACTAATCGTTTCATCCACACAGATGAAATTGATTTATACTTTTACTTGATTGTGATAACGTGTTAAAATAGGTACTATTACCTAATAACCAGGAACGCAATGGTGTAAAGATTGTAGATATGAAGAAGGAGGATGTGGGAATATTTTTTGTTGTAAGTACCAAACACTCAAAGGGATGCAATTATTTATCGTCTCTTCAGGTTAATTCATAATACTCGTAGCGCAGAATGAAACTGATTATTCCCAGCCACCGCCACTAAATCTGCCTCTACTCTGCTGGTGGTGATTGAGACGACTATGTGGATAATATTGGGAGAGGTTGGGCCACATTTAAAGTGGTGGGTAGCAAGTAATAATCCAATTTAAGTGGAATGAAGCGACAGTATAATAAATAGCGCATTGTAAAGGAACTTCTATAGACTTTCATAATAGCAATTTCAATGTGGGGCAAAAATTCCCATCATATCGTAAGAGCAATTCTCCACTGTCCCTAGAATGTTAAGCTTCCAACGTTTGAAAAAAGTTCCCTACTATTCTAGCTTCTAAAATCGTAGGCTCTTTTGTATTGCAGGATTTAATTAAACACGTCACCATTGACAAGGGGTTTATGCAATCAATATTCAGCTTACAAAATATCTACTTCATGCCTGGGCTGTATCGGAATGACATTGTTCGTCGGTCCGGGAAAGATGTCCTGGGATTCCCCACGAGCTGACCACGAAGAGCGTCCAAACTCTGCCACAGTTGCTGCATCTGCCCGTAAATTATCACCTCTAAACGCTGTAACGAGTTGTGAAGTTCCCCTAGAAATAAAGACAGGATTTGAAATAACAAAAACTATGACAAAATACTCAAAGGCTTCTTAATTAAATATTAAGCAGAATCGCTAATAGGTAGGATATAAAAAATTGCATAGCGCGATAATAATTTCAAGATATGCCTATCTACATATTCTATATTGTCCTATCTCTTTATGATGATAAGTCTCAACATTTACGATTTAATAATTATTAAGAAATAAATTTACTCTCCTGAAAAATTTATCTTCGCATTGCGGCGTACCACATGTGAATATCTGTGCGAAACACTGTGAAAATCCTTTATTTATTACACTGCTAAATGGGCATAATTTCTAATTTCACTTTCTAGTGCACCTACTAAGAACCTTTCACACTATAAAAGTACCAGTAGTACTAATATAGGTAGGTACTTACTCGAAGTAACTACTCCATGGAGCCTTCTAGTGATTGTAGCGTTAGCAGTGGCGTTGACTTCGTGCGTGCGGACGGAACACATCGCCCTAGCCTCCTCTCTCGGCCCGGCACCATGGTACGTCGAGTTGCGCACTTCTATGACCGGCTGCTTATGTGCTTCTGGCTTGGAGACTACGTAGTAAGGGCCCCGTGCTGCAAAGGGGAGGAGAAACCTTCAAACATCAGGGTGCAACAAATGAGAATACAAACATAAAAGATGAGGGGCACAGCGAACTACAGACTCTCGAGTTGGAGTAGGTAGTTAGGTAGGTACTCTTTTTGTAGAGGTCTTGCTGTACCCCTAATAGGTATGAGTTTTCGATTTCAAACGAATCGTCTCTTTTCATACATGGCCCACTAGCGCCCCTAGCGTAAACTATCAGAAACAGTGGGCAATGTATGATAAATTTGATCGAGCTCGAAAACTATCAAAACTCATACGGGTACTGATATTATGAATGACCGTAACTATTGTACCTACTGCCTCTTTTTCTTCTAATAATGATTTCTCATGGGATAAATGTTTTACTTTTTCACAAACTGGCCAGAATCAAGAAAATACCAACGCAGGTAGAAAAATAACCATTTTTATTCCTCACCATAAAGTTGCCTAATAGCTAATAATACTTCGGGCGTTCAGGGCCTTGTTTATCTTAGAATAAAATGTTTATGGTAGGTTGTTGCCCGAACTGGGTAAAACCTGTGTCTCAGGCTATCAACCCTCCACCTTATCCAGGTTCTACGTGACTGTAGTGCTACTATGCCAATATTAATACTTAATACATTATTCACCATTTTGATGGTTTGTTGGTGGTGACAGTAAAACCACATAGTGTAAATACATTAAGTGGTCCAACGCCTTTGAAATTGAGGAAAATGCCGCTTTTCATACCCTATAGGGTTTATTTATTACTCTGTGCTTAATACCTACCTACTTTACAAATATTAGGTTGGGGAAAAAGTCTTTTCGCATTATAGTATGTATAAACTTGTAATAAAATCTCTTTGGCTATACTATTTGTATCTGGCTGGTTTTGGTATCATTGAAAGTTTAAATTTTAAAGAACATAATTCCAAATTCAAATTAGGAAAATGTGTGATTTTCATTTGTTTTTCGTACCGCCAAGATGAGTGAATCTAATGAAGAAATTCGATACATTTTAAAATTTTACTACAAAAAAGGTAAAAATGCAACGCGAGCCGCGAAAAAAATTTGCGATGTTTATGGACCTAGGCGCAGTGTCTGTGAGAGTAGCACAAATTTGGTTTAAGCGTTTTCAATCCGGAAAGTCAGTGCTTGGTGCATATGTTTTTATGGTAAACAATGTTTCATCAAATCTTTGAAATTTGCACTTCTAAGATCCGATCGAAATATTTTTACAAATATTTGATGCCCAGTTAAGATGAAACTACCTTACATTATTGAATATTTTTTGCGTTAACAAACGCGTAAATATTTTTAATACTAGAAAAAATACACGAAAAAAAACAGCGAAAGAGTGCCTCGGTGGCGTAGTAGCGGATTTCGGCAGAACCCAGCATGGGTTCGATTCCCGCCTGAGGCAGGTCGATTTTTTTCAGTGTATTTTTTCTAGTAGGGGAGGCCCGGGCAAGAAGCATAATGTGGGTAAGAAGAATAATCGATTTTTCTAAATAATCGCAATAGATGGCGCTTTGATCTGTCGGCCATGATTCCGGCACGTGTTCGGCCACGCCATGACAGTTTGACTAAAACAATACAGGTGCTCGTTTGTTGTTGAGACAAAAAAAAAGAATTTCTGCAGTTTTCTTACGATTTTTGCAAAGGTATGTGTATCAACATTTTTATTATGTATGTTTTGTTTGTTTATAATATTTTTTTTGTTCGACAGCATATTTGTTTAAGTATAATTTGTGATAATAGTTTTTTTCCTAAGCTTCAAATAACATTTGAATCATTTTTGAATCCTAATAATGGCATCGTGGGCAAAACGAATATGGGCAAAAGGAATAGTTATCCGTTTTGCCCGGTAAAAGAATGTTCACTTATTTCGGATATCTTTTTCAGATGGTATTCAAATATAAAAGAAAAACTGCGAGAGCATCGTGGTCAGAAGAATCGCTAGAGCGAGCTATAAAATTGGTTAAAGAAGAAGGAAAATCTATAAATTCTGCCGCAAAAGAATTAGGAATTCCTTTTACTACTTTACATCGACACCTAAAATCAGGAAGTGTCTCGAAAAAATTGGGCAGATATATACCTGTTTTCACGCCAGAACAAGAGGAAGATCTGTGTGCATATTTAAAAAAATTAGACAGTCTTTTCTTTGGATTGACTCGTTCAGAATTTTTAGGTCTAGTGTTTGAGTATGCCAGAAAAAATAATATTACTCATCCGTTTAAAAATGGCAAAGCTGGTGATGATTGGTTTGCTGGGTTTAAGCGCCGACACCCAGAAATTGTCCTACGAGCACCCGAACCGACATCATTGGCAAGAACTCGAGGTTTCAACAAGCCTCAGGTGGAATTATTTTATAAAAATTTTTGGGACTTAGTAGAAAAATACAAATTTGATGCGACTACAATTTATAACATGGACGAAACAGGTGTTAAGAGCAGCACGAGTCGACCGCCAAAAGTTTTATCGATAAAAGGTAAAAGGCAAGTTGGAGTAGTCAGCAGTGCCGAAAGAGGTCAACTTACCACTGTTATTTGCTGCTGTAATGCAGCTGGCACGTATGTTCCACCTTTTTTCATATTTGCCCGAAAAAGAATGCAAGAGAGGCTATTGGATGGCGCTCCTCCGGGCTCGCAAGCTACAGTCAGTGACAATGGTTGGGTAAACGGAGAAGCTTTTTTAAACTGGCTTAAATTTTTCGCTGATACAGTCCGTCCAAACGAAAACAGGAAGATACTACTACTGCTCGACAATCATGAGTCCCACAAATATTATCCAGCTTTGGAATTCGCATCGAAAAATAATATTATATTTTTATCTTTTGCACCCCACACCACGGATCGTATGCAACCACTGGATGTTGCCGTGTATGGACCGCTGAAAAAATATTTTGAGCAAGAGATAAATACATTTCAAAAATCACACCCAGGACGAATTGTGAACCAATATGACATGGCTAAATTGTTCGGAGGAGCATACGTCAAAAGCGCTTCAGTCCAGAATGCAGCAAATGGATTTAAGAAACCAGGAATATGGCCGTACGATCCGAACGTTTTTGGAGATGAAGATTACGCTCCTTCAACAATGACTGATCGTCCTCTGAATGAAGCTCAAAGCTCTTTGGATGATACTCCATGCAACTCAGCATCATCTGTTCTACCCCACTCTCCCACAGACCTTGTATCAACACAGAATTTGATGACGGATCTTTCTGCAAAGGAAAACCCCGAACAATGTACAACACCTATACCTGATCCAATCCTGGAACAAGGACCGTTGCAAGCTCCTGTAGCATATCTTACACCATTGCAGATCAGACCCATACCAACAATGGCTGCTCCCAAAACAAATCGCAAAAATAAGAGACAAAAATCGGAGATATTAACATCAACTCCAGTTAAAGCTGAGCAAGCTGCTAAATATATAAAAGTAAATAAAAAGAAGACCAATATATCTGAATTAGCAAGTTCCAGCAAAATTAAGAAGAATAAGATAAAGAAGACTGAATTACCAGGTCACAGCCAAACTAAAAGGACAAAGACATCTTCCAAAGCTAAAACTAAAGCTGATTTATTTTGTTTGGTGTGTGCCGAGAAATATACTGAACCGCTTGTTGAAGATTGGATTCAGTGTAGCCAGTGCCAAAATTGGGCACACGAAAATTGTACATCATACGCAGGTGTTGGAAGTTATTTCTGCGATGAATGCGAAGACTGATTGTTTTATTTTATGTTATTCTTTTTGCCCTTATGGCATATCCGTTTTGCCCGGAGGGGTCGGGCAAAACGGATAATAGATACTTTTTGTTTTTTCTCAATTTAAGAGGCAAAATCGTTAGAGTTTAATTTTTTTTTATTGCTGTTTCCAAAGATTATGAAACAAAGTTACAAATTAAAAGTAAAAAGAGTTACATTGATTATGAACTTGTATTTTATTTTATCGATTTTCCCTTAACATATGCGTTTTTCCCGGGCCTCCCCTAAGTATTAAAAAAAATTACGCGTTAAAATTCTTCCATAAAGTAAGATAGTTTCAATTCTTCAAAGAAAACTAAAATGTAATTATCGGGCGCCACAAGAGACTAATATTAAAGTCAATTACTGTAATCTAGGCCTGAGCCGCTGCCAAAATTTTATGCTAATTTAATGCGTCATAGTCATGGTGATACCAAACGTAGATTTGTGACAGAGAAAGTGACTAATGATTCTGCGCTAAAATATGCTGGTACCCATTTACAAATGATGTAACAGTATATTCTATAATTATTGCAGGTAATTCAACGCTGCTACATTTTTGAACACTCTGGAAAAAATTATTAGCATAGAATTATAAACTCTATTGTAGGTAGGTACACATCATCAAAGCATTAGTTTAATTATAAACCGAAGAGGTGTTGAGCAGAGCCTTACCCGTAACCCGTTAGAACGTAACATTTCGTTCCAACACATAAAGCCACGTTTCACAGTATGGGCAATGCAATATCTTCAAATAGTAAGTTTGTTAGTATAGATACCTACCTAGTTACCTCTACAATTTTTTGCAATTAAAATACAACGTTACTTTTATATCATCCACGATAATTTAAGGGACGCATAACGCGTAATGATTTTTAGGTTCATTCATAACCTAAAAATCATTACGCGTTATGCGTTGGATGGTATGGGACCTCTTGTCAAAAAAAAAACTAAAAAGTGAATAATAACTTTTTAGTAAGTACCCATAGAAACTAAATGATGAACGAAAAGTATCATTACTTTAGAGAAAAGCGTGGGGTGCTCAATTTAATTGTACTAATGTACCCTACCTAATTAAGAATCCCACACTTTTCTCTAAATACATAGTAGAAAGTGCTTTTCATACTTATATCACTTTTTAGTTTTTTATTTAACATAAAAGCGTTTTTTAGTTTTTTTAAACTATTATTTTATTTTCCACTTTTTAGTGCGAATTGTAACCCCCGATGAAAGTACTTACTTAATGACAACGCCATCTAGTGACGTATAGCTCAACTAACATTCCAAACGTTTAATTTATTAGTCCTGGCGATTCTAATCAGGATAATGGGATATTCTTATCGAATTATTGTAATGTCATCGGTCTTTGATAAGTCTATAAAGTTTAAATGAAAACTGACCGTTTAAAGTGGGTTAAAATCGAGTCCAAACGAGCCAGTTACATACATACAAATAAACAAACATCGGTACAGGTGAAACTAATATAAAGCGTGTTAAAAAAGGAGTAGGTTAGGTTCTCAATTCGAATGTGTGTTACCTCCTAACTCTTTACTGGATATACCGATTTTGACTCGATTTTGAAGATTCTTTTATTGTTTGTTGGCTGGTGCTTGTCATGTGGTCTGAATGTGATTGACATCTGATTACTTACTTAATAATTTTTGAGTTATCCCTAATCACGAAGATAGATTAACGCCCGTATTCACAATCACAAACAATACTTATCATAGTAAAAAACAATGCTATGCAAAATAAGGCATTTCTCAGTGCGTGCCATACCATATGGCAAGGATTTTGAAGTCTCATAGTGCGCGTCGACGCACAGGGTCGTAAAAACCTATTCAAAGACAATACTTAAGTGGGTATCGGAACTATGCGTACTTTAAAATGAACGCACAGCTTTGATAGCTAGCTAGCTATATTACACAACGCACAGGGCGAGATGTCAAAAGCAACGTCCAGATGTCAAAAGTTTAAAGTTTTTAAGTAATAAAAGTAATAACGTCAGTACATTCAAAATGGGAACTAGCCAATCACAGAGCGTTATTGAATGCAATGCGTTTATTTATCCAAGAGTCGAGGAACCTCATATTAATGTTTGTGAATACGGGTGTAAGAATAAAATATAAGCTCCTTGTCCCTAATCATCGAATGTGCTCGATGTCCCTAATAAACCACTTTTTGAAATTGCCATCGACGAATCGTAATCATTTTATTACTAATATATACTTACAAGATTAAAAAGCAAAAATACCTAAACGTTTTTTGAGGTCAGTGCCAACCTCAATATTTGGGAAAAACGTTGTCCCTTGTATTTGGGACCGACCTCAAAAAAACATAAAATTACATTATATTAAGTATATTTTTAACCGACTTCAAACAAAAAAGGAGGAGGTTCTCTATTCGCCTGTATGTTTTTTTTTTGTATTTTTTAATAGGCCGCGTGGCGTGATGCCGGCAGAGTAAAATAGCAGGACCCCTTATCCTCCAATGGGTGTCGTAGAAGGCGACGCATGGATCAAGGGGTATTGATCACCTTATACTCCGTCTGGCAATCCCCATGCGGCAAGCGGTCCTTCGATAGCAATGAGAGGCCTTTGTGTCCCAGCAGTGGGTCGAATTATAAAGGCTGTTGTGATGAAACAAAATTTTTATTTCTGTGTTTTATAGTTTTGAATGCGGTTTCGGAATTAAAAGCTTGATGGTTGTATCTTTGTCTGATTAAGATTATGATAGAATGAGTCCTGTCATGATGAGACGAATAATTTATTAACAAAAATAAGTATTAAGTTTCTGTACATTTTAGTAGAACCTAGTCAGTTTTAGACTGTTTCTTTAAATACATTATTTAAGTCATTTATAACTGATTCCAATGACATTGAAAAAACATCTGGGCCTTAACTCTGTGTTTCGCACATCAGCGCTTTTCCTTCTAATGTTTATGTTTGAACTGTTTTGCCTTAAAAACATACAATTGAAAAAAAGTTATGAGACAGCTCCAAGAGCAATTGGCGGATTTTTTATATGTTCACTTTTTATAGCAACCTGATGACGGCAAAATGATTTTTGCCTTCGTCTCAACTACTTAAATGATGCTAAGACTGAAGAAGTTGGAAGCGATCAAGCGAGCTTCACCTGGTACCCTCAAACACAGAGGGACTTCATGGTTATCTTATCACCAACTGTTGGAACACCATACCTAATACTGTTTTTGTAATAATAAGCCCTGACACTCCAACGAAATGGAGTACAATTTTGTGCTCCCTTGGGATCGCACCACGGAGGCAGTGGCCTGCTATTGCATAAGATTTTTTAGTCATAAACGTTTATTGTTTTCTGTTATGAAATATCTATCTAATACAATGAATTAAAGGACTAGTCGAGTCTAACTACATAGTTTAAGCGTCGCGTCGGTCTCGGTTTCTATGTAAAAGGAGATTGATCCCCGTGCCGCCCGCCGCCATTAGAATACCGACCGACATGAACCTTACTAACACAAGAGGATTTAATGATTGCAGCACATTAATATTATTCTTTTAAAAATTACTTAAATTCGGGTACCTATTGATTAAGTTTTTTTTTTAATGGTATAAAGGTACTGTTAGGAGAATGAATAAGATAAGTACTTAAAGATTTATTTCTTTGGGTTATTGGAAAAAAAATAAGGCTGAGAAACTATTCAATCAATCAATCAATCGTTTATTGCAGAACCATAGTATCAATTGTACATAAGATGTTACATACAAAGTAGGACCAATATTTTGGACCTTGTCAGGCACTCAATAAAAGTATTAGGAGAGAGGAAATTTAGTAGGTACCTATTACATTAGTGGTTTGTCAACTGCAATTCAATTCAGAGATGTTCGATCCCCAGAGGACTACATGAACTTTGCTCCTACCAGGATTCGAACCCGAACCGCTCCACGTGTAGATAGCGTTAAGTGACCACTCCACCACGACGGCGGGCGTCAATTTCAATGTTATAGAAGAAGAAAATTCATGTGGTTTCTGTGAGGCAGTTCTGCAAAGCAACTCCGAATTTGTCTAGCAGATCCCGTACCTCCCGTCCCTCATCGTAGGTACTTACGGAGCAAATAAATGCACATTCTCCATCGCCAAGATAACTTAGACAAGTGGCAATCATTTCATGACGATAACATATCGAAATTGTCATCATCGGCCATATTGAGTCGTTATCTACAGCGTCGCGTCTTAGTTTTATCTACCAACTTACTTAGAGCTACGATTAGCCAAGTGATTTAATGACGGCTTAAGTCAACAACATACATTCTATTCTTATCGAACTACGTTATCGTCTTTAATTTGTTACTTTGTCTGGGCCCGCTGCAGCTGTCATTTTCGAATTTAAGTTCAGGGTTACGTCACACACAATGCCTTATACATTCGTTTTCAAACACCCACGTGTCCACGTGTTCTGAGCCGACGACTGATAATTCATAAAAATTGGTACAAGCGAACGGTCAATTAGTTGCCAATTGTTGAAGTTGCTAATGAAAACGTTTGCTAAATGAAAGAAATACACAGTACTACATAGAAAATATATGTTTGGTAGATAGGTACATTTTAAGTATAATAAGCGTGGGCCCTTAGCCACCCATCTTATCTTATCTTGTGTATCTATTAATAATAATTATATAGGTAAATGAAATTGCACTAATATAGATATTAAGGGATTGTATACTAACAAAAATGATCCAATGGAAGCTTTAATAAATACATTTATTATTATGTATTATTATTATAAAATGATGCGTAGGTGTGATTCTGTAACCGTTCTCTGATGATCGATTCGTCACTGGACTGTTCTACGACAGGACGATTCACTTAGGTGATGCACTTTTAGAGTTTCTCCCGAGTTCTTGTTGTAAAAACACGTGTTGAGAGACTCCATTTTTAACCTCAATCTACCGTACAATTGTCTGTTACTTTAAAAGTACATTTTTACTTGACATTGGCGAAATGCCTTAAATAACGCGAACGCCAGATGATGCACTTTTGTATGATGATATTTCGATGTTGGTCCTATAGCAAAAGTTGTTTGTATGTAATTTAGGTAGCGTCCCATAAATTATCCGGGTGATATAACTTTACTTTTTAAAGGTGTACCAAATCTTAAATTCCAAATTGTAAAAATATTTTTCAATTTAATTTTGATCTGAAATTATTCGTGCCTACATTTCAGACCGAACCAGAATTCAAAATATATTTTATAATTTTGAATTTTTATTTTAAGCAGCCTTAAAAAAAATCTAAGTTTTAATGTAAGATTATACTTACAACTGTGATAAAGCGGAGCAGTCACAACATAAGTCACCATAACGTATATTGATACAAGAATCACAAAGTTTTGGCACATTTTCGAAAGTTTGCATAAATAATTCGAGAAATAAATTTTCCTTCCACAAATAGAACACAACTATTTATTTTATTGTCGATATTTTTGTACGGAAGGCGTGCCGGGCCGGCTTAGCGGAGAAGTCGTATTTATTGATGGTGTGCGCGAATACTGAATGACTCGTTCCCGTACCCATGAATAAATAGCAAAATCTGGATGTTGATGTCCACGTACAAAGACTTCAATAGAAAACTGTCGTTGTAAGATTCAGCAAACAGCATGCAGCATTGTACTCAGAATTAGGCATTCAAATTTCTTGTTATGGATCAGTTAATTCGGTTACATACATTATGCATACATCTTGCTTCGGACTGAATTGAATAGTTAGGATTTAAAAAACGTGGGCAAGGTAGACTAGCCAAGTTAGCGCCCGACCTTACAATACCCTGTGGTAATTTTCTCTACTATCAAACAAGCATAGCATAGCTACTCTCCGCCTGATAATAAGCGGTCACTGTAGCCTTTAGACACTTGCAGTACAAGGTGTCACCAACACTACGAAAGGGAAGTGTGATATTTTTACTTTCTCGTATACGTAGTACAGAGGAAGTCTTGTAATCGTCAAAAAATTCGACCTCGAGATTTTGACGGAATTACCTGGAATGGACCTCCCTGAGTCCAAAAATATATTTTTTTGGAATTATTCGTTTTTGATTGATTCGTGGTAATTTTAATGAAATAGACTTTAGATTAGATAGGTAAGAGATTTTTCAACACACTTCCTCATAAAGTGGCTCTAATCCCATGGTAATTAGGCACATAATGACACCTATAATCAAACTGTGACTTTTTCATTACTATTATTCACGAGTGAGTAAACGCACGCGCGCGCGCACCCGCGCCCCCGCGCCGCCCCTTCTGAGACGCATCCTACTAGCGAAATACCAAGTACATCCAATGATTGGATTTCACCTACCTACACGAATAATGAACCATCACAAATAACAATAGAACATGAAAGTATTTCAGTAAATAATCTATCTGATGAGACCGCTATATCATCAAAAATAGTTAATTATAATTTTACTAACTGCACATTTACTAATTGTTTCTCTAAATAAACTTTTTATCTACTATGTAAAATGGTTTTTTATTTAAGTATTATTTTATTCAGAAGTGTGTTGCAAAAAGGTTGTATGATACACGTGTGTATTGATGATTACCGTCCTCGGCTCCTTAAGACCCTCGCCTGACGGCTCGGGCCTCAATGCGCCTCAGCGGTAATCACCAACATTACACACTTGTACCATAATTTACTATTATATGATTTTTACTTTCTCGTACCTATACGTAGTACTTATAGAGGAAGTCTTGTAATCGTCGAAAAATTCGACCTCGAGATTTTGACGGATTTACACGTTTTGAATTATGTCTGTGTGTGTTTGTGTGTCTGTATGTCTGTGCAGTAGCACAATGACTCGAGTAAGCTTTAACTTATTGGAACCTTTAATATGCATGTTGACATCCAAATATAAGGTTTCTATCAACTTTTGAGTCGTAGGTAGATCATGAAAGTTAAGCAAATAAGTGCGCGGTCGGTACTCGGATGGGTGACCAAAATTTAACATGCATATATGACATCAAAATATAAGGTTTCTATCAACTTTTGAGTCGTTTCCGGTATACGACAAAGGCAATGGGAGACCACACCAGAAACATTTTATTCATGGAATTTTGTTATTTTTTGCTACATATAGGATTTATAGTTAACAATGATATTGTACTTAATATACTTCCTACATATTATATCATTGATGTTTCATTTAAACAAAAACTTTTGGTTTTGAATAGATACATTTTAAGTATTGGGATATTTATCATCATCCTCATTTCAGCCGCGAGACGCTCACTGTTGTAGGTACAGTCAACAGCACGTCTAGCTATACAAAACTGTCAAATTTCTCCAAACGATTTTCAACCTAAGGCTATTCAATATAAAGTGCAAAATCGATTGGGAAAATTTGACAGTTTGTGGTAGGGTAGATAGGCCTCCCCAAGGGTCTGGGGTAATGCACCAATGAAATGAGTAATGGACTACGAAGAGTCTTGTCCCTGTTAGTCGCCACCCAAAGTTGTTTCAAACGAAAGTGTACCAATGAACCAGACTAAAATTAAACAAAGATCTTAAGAAAGTTCATGGTCGCCCATAAATAACACTGAACATTTATTACAGAGCATATGAATTCGGACCCATGGTAGAACAGAACCTTATCACAGTAAAGTAAAAGGCGTGTTTTCTGACTATAACAAGTCAATATAAGACAGTTTAATTCTGCCATGGCTGAAGATTCGATCACAAATAGATACAATGAATGAACTGATTATACGATGTAAAGTAGGTATTGACTTTTAGAGATTATGTCCTTAAATTGGCATCAGTTTTCGTTATAAAACTGAATTCAAGTTTTTTTAATTTAATTAATTTTAATTAAAATGAGTAAAAGTTAGATTGCAATATTGTAACGACGCGATCTTGTTATTCGTAGCAAATGTTTTTCGTAGCATAGTAAAAAATCGGGAGTGGTCTCCCCTTGACTTTCTCGTGCACCGGAAACGACTCAAAAGTTGATAGAAACCTTATATTTTGAAGTCATACACGCATGTTAAATTTTGGTCACCCATCCGAGTACCGACCCCGCACTTGGTTCCTTAACTTTCGTGATCGACGACTCAAAAGTTGATAGAAACCTTATATTTTGAAGTCATACACGCATGTTAAATTTTGGTCACCCATCCGAGTACCGACCCCGCACTTGGTTGCTTAACTTTCGTGATCGACGACTCAAAAGTTGATAGAAACCTTATATTTAGATGTTATACATGCATGTTAAATTTGGTTGCAATAAGTTAAAGCATACTCGAGTTATCGTGCTAACGCACAAACACACACAGTCATAATTCCAAAAAAAAAATTTTTTGGACTTAGGGAGGTGCAAAACGTGTAAATCCGTCAAAATCTCGAGGTCGAATTTTTTGACGATTACAAGACTTCCTCTGTACTACGTATACGAGAAAGTAAAAACTATCTTTATAGATTCCTTTGGTTTTTTCAAAATCATTATTTTTTAAATAACCTAATAATAGGGATTAAAGTATGAAATTGCCGATTTTTTCCTCATTATTCATTAGTGTATAATTCCTTTAATACAATAGCTAGGTCCATTATTCTTTTTTTATTTTAAACTTCATTACAAGGACTTATATTTATGTATAAAATTATATTCCTATTTATATTTTTTTCACTAGAAATACATCTTCAAAAACAGCTCGTCCTAAGAGGTGTCCGTCTCCGTTATAAAAATATGAATATTTTTTTACAGGTATCAATTCTCAAATTTTTTCTCTAAGTATCCTTTAGCTTAATGATGTCTAAATATGTCCACAAAATTACACAAAATTTAGATTTGTAGTTCCTTAAAAAAATCGCAATTATATTTGTATGAAAAAATTATTTTCGTTAAATTCTCCATACAAAACGGCAATTTTATACTTAAACCCCTAATATTATGTCGAATTTTGAAAAATGAAAACGTAAAGTTTTTTTTTTGTTTTCTCAAAAACCATATAGATCGGATAAGAAATAGGGGTACCTACCTACTTAGGTACTAGTAAAAAAAAAAGTTTTCTCCGTTTGCATGTAGACGTGGACGCTGTACTAGATTCTCTTAAAAACTTGTGATACTTAAAGATAAAGATAACGGACAAATTAATATGACTAGTAAATAAATGTCGTATTCATTGCTCAAACATTTCACCCTGCAAGGATTCAAACCCTGGCCGCTTGATGTATAGGCAGCGTTACTGACCATTCCATGACGACGGCGTAGAGAGTCGACTTAAAATATTATTAGATATAGTATATTACACTAACAATGCGCGGCATTGACACCAAAATCAATGACACATCCATAAATCAACTCATTCCGATCGAAGAAAAGTTAACACTTAAATTAGACATTGCCAGATGGAATAAATACAGACGAGGAGATGACAGATGACGCTGGTGCTAAACGGGTCATTGGCTGTCTGCAATTAGAGCATGACGGAAGGAAGCCCACCACAGTTGTAATTAAATGACATGTTAATAAATCTACTTCGGCTACCGGTGTTTGTTACGCTCATTGCTTGGGTAAGTTTGTTTTGGAGCCGACTGAGACGTAAGTGTAGGTGGTTCGCGAGATAAAATTTGACTACTTAGTAGTCAAATCAAAAGTATTCTATTCTTAATTAATGGCCTCGCGTCGCATTAAGCGTACGCATTTTGCCAATGTCAAGTGAAATTGTGAAATTGTAAGTAAAGTAGGTAACAAAAATTGTATGGTTGATTGAGGTTAAAAATGGAGTCTCTCAACACGTGTTTTTACGACAAGAACTCGGGAAAAACTCAAATCAAAAGTAAAATCTGTAGAAACCCTGAAACGATTTATGCCAGAACTTATTGCAGTATGGTGACCAGATGGTGACGTATTGCCTTACCCCAAATAAATTGCGGTAATTCCACTAATCCCCATCGAATTGCCCCGTCAATGGGGGTTGTGAACTTGTCTTACACATATCCCCATTCAGTGATAATCAGCCTGTGTTATCCTCAGATCATATATGTAAAGGTGTGGTAGGAGGTACAAAGGCTATTGCTTGTTTATAACCAAGCGTAGCCAACCTTAGGGAGAGAGTCTAATAGGTATGTGATGTGTCAAGTACCTAGATGTCTGTGTTTCAATTTACTTTTACGCACTAGGATGGTGTCAAAAGGAATATAGAATTTTTTCCATAAGACAACAACTGTTGCTGTCTTATGGAATCTCTATTCCACTGAAAATTACACCGCTGTTACCTGTAACAGTGGCGTGATGTCGGTGGTGTGAAGTGGAAGTATGCTACGATTGCACGCCTAAGTGGACACTGCAAATTCGAACATTACAGGAGATTCGTAGATATATTATTTTCCTACATTTCTTGAAAGGGTTATGACCCTCGAGTGGCAGCCGCGAACGGGAGACGCAGCGTTGGTAGGTCCCCCACAAGGTGGACCGACGTTCTTCTAAAGGTCGCGATAACCCGCTGGTGTAGGCAGCGTAGGACAGATCGAGTTGGAGAACCTTGGGGACGCCAATGTCCAACAATGTCCCTCGGCTGACATGATGATGATGAAAATGATGAAACACACACACTGAAGCCGAAATCTTCGCATACACTCGTTTTAGCATATGTTTGGCGAGAAGATTGCCTCCGCAAGCGCAATCAATTGGTTATAGTTTTTGCTGTAATTAAATGGAATCATGAAAAAATATCTCATACAGTAATTCGACTAAAGTTTTTACAGGCAGGCAGGATGATACATACGCATTTAATTAGAGCCAATAAACATAAATTCTCCAAGACGCCAAATTATATTTTATTTAACTACTGGGAATATGATGCTGTCACGACATCTGAAAATACGTTCGAACTCCGAAGTAGCTATAAATCTATTTGCCGTCGATGATGCAACTACTGGGGTAACATTATTGTAACCACAGACATATAAGGTCAGACAGCTTTAGAATATCTTCAAATTCAATCTCTTCCAGCCAACCCTACCTTTTGTTTGTTAAATTATTACGGGTATAGATAGGTATTGCGTACCTTCCCAAGGAGGGTTAGTGGGTAAAAATCTAATGTTGTCGATATCAAGACATACTTCCCCGATCTCAAATAAATTAGGAGCAGCGTAGGAGAAAGAAGAATTCCTAATGCATTAGACATAATTATAGATATACAACATGTAAACTAAATAACCAACACCCTGAATACAGGTGGTTTGGGATCGGCTTCCGAGTTGATTTCAATATTTTTTTTTATTGTTTCTGGGTACTTTTAGTTTTTTTTTTCTTTTTTTTTCAAAAAAAAAATTGTTTTTTTTTTAAAAAAAATTATTGAAATCAACTCTGAAGCCGATCCCAAACCACCTGTATTCAGGGTGTTGTTTTTTAGTTTACATGTTCTATACAAGTGACAGATGAACTTACTCTTGATCCCTGTTGGCAACTTATTCCACAGAGTTTTCTCCCGAGTTCCTGTTGTGTGAAAACACGTGTTGAAGACTCCATTTTTAACTCAATCTACCGTACAATTGTCTGTTACTTTAAGTACATTTTCACTTGATATTGGCGAAATGCGTAATCTTTAACGTGTCGCAATCGCCATTAATTTAAAAGCAGAACTTATTCCACAACTGTGAAGCAAGCCAGTGTAGGATCTGGCAAAATATTTCGATTTCAAGGGAGGACTAACTAAACTTTGTGACACAAGCACGTTTAGGACGGAAACGGAAATTATAGTTGATTAAACCTGAATTAAAGCTATCTAGTCCAGTAGGCGCTTCTCAATCATAGAAAAAAGTGAAAATAATATTTTTATAAAACTTATTTCTATTCTATTCTTAATTAATGGCCTCGCGTCGCATTAAGCACGCATTTTGCCAATGTCAAGTGAAAATGTAACTAAAGTAACAAAAATAATTGTTCGGTTGATTGGGGTTAAAAATGGAGTCTCTCAACACGTGTTTTTACGACAAGAACTCGGGAGAAACTCAAAATTTATTTGAACAACCAAAGTTTCTCCGACGAGTCGTATATAGAAATAAAGATGTATGTATGTCCATACCAATTTTAGTTTCACAATTCCACTTAATTTTATCTGATGTGACTCGTAAACAATGTAAAACATATGGCTGGTAATTTCTCTGCTAGCCTTAAGAGGAGTTTAGTTAGGAGTGTTACAGTGCCAGATATAATAGTCAATTCACATATACAAAATTATGTCAAGGTTGAGTTTGCCATACAAGAACTACTCATTGTGGTCTCACCGCTTTATATTGGTGGGAAAATTAATTCAATTAAAATACTTTATACATTGTTAAAAGCTGTATTTAAATCCGTATCTCTTCATTCACAAAGTCGCTTTTCAAAGGCCAATGTTCTATTTAAAGTTCCCTGAGTTAGACACATTGTGCGATGAATGATTTTACTTTATATAAAGGTTTGGAAATGACTCCATCCACTTACCTATTGATAAATTGAAATTGAGTCTAAATGCGAAGATAGCCAGTGAAGGAGTATGTCCTACGTGATCATGCATCCTCCTATGGCTTCTCTGCAAAATGCTTCATCACACCACTTTTGCTAGACCCAGAATTGCAAAGAGAAGAGATCACTTATGCTGGCAGAAAATTCCATTTCTGGGGAGCGAAAAAGAAATTAATTACCATTTGTTCGTGTTGGAATGACAGCCACAGCACACGTTATCACCCGGTGGTGATAACACAGAGGTCAGCATGCATGATTCTATGAAAGAAAAGAGAAAGTGCCAGTCGATAGAATAGGCCATTTACACGAATTAACGTTAGCAACATTGGATAACACAACATAACTTTTGTTACAAGAATTGTGGCTCGAAGGACCATTTTACACCAATGGTGATGCGAGTGTTATAATGGAAATCTAACTGCATTTTTTCGAGTTTTGTTTTCTTTGTTCTGTTTCAGAGGAAAAACGTAGATGTACCATATTAATAAACTAACCATTTTTGGCAATTAATTTATTGCTAGATTATAGACTCTTATTTTCTTAAAAAAATATACAGCGTTTTTGGTTCACGTTATAACATTCCAAATGGTATTAGTGATTTAAATATAAAAATATATTCTTTTTATTTCCCCATTCAAATAGTTAGATCAGTAAAACAAATTATGCGAAATTTCAAAAATAATAATACGTACAGACAACAGCACGCTGGGTTACCGCAAACTGTCAAATTTTCCCAATCGATTATGCACTTTATATTGAACAGTTTTAGGTTGAAAATCGTTTGGAGAAAATTGACAGTTTTGTATAGCCCGACGTGCTGTTGACTGTACAATTTGACAATGTTATCATGCGTTGGTGCTGGCTTGTTACACCATTTACCAAACAACCTGTATATATCTTGCCAGACTAGGGGCCTTATTGCTCTTTTACAACAGCTGTCAGCTGTCAAAACGTATGAAAACGATAACGATATGGTTTTGGTTTTAACGTTCGTAAATATCGCGATCAAGGGGCAGGCTAGGTTTTAGCATTTCGATATTTTTTCTTAAATTAGTGACACGATACCTTTATAGTAAATATGAATTATGAACTTACAGTTAGTAGAGTCACAAGAAATAATATCTCACTTTTGCGCGTCCTCTTAGGTATAACATAGATAAAAAAACAACACAAATCTTGCTCATGACATGACTCTACAATTACAAAAGCCATCAGGTCACCGCTTGCATAGTGACTACATTTGACATTGGTTTAATGTTAGATAGTATCTTTCTATGAGTATTTAATAGATAACAGATAAACCGTAATGTCGTAATAATTGAGCTAATGCTTTCACAATTATAAAAAATTAGGTGCAGTGCGCCAAACATTTCAGTCAGTGTGTCTTTTTTGATATTACAAACGTATTCTTGTGTGTTCTTTTCTACGATAAAAAGTGAAAAAGATGAGATTTGTTTTGTCAAATTCTATAGTAGTCATAAGTGTAATTACATTGTTTTATGTCGAGAATGACACAGCAAGTAAGTGTAACAGCAAACTTTTCGAAACAACTTATCCCAAAAGATACCCATATTTTATATATGATAGTCCTGCTGATAGGGCAAACCTCCAAAAAAAGAAAAAAAATTAATTGACTCTGATTCCATAGTTTTAATGTATCGAACTTCGAAGCGGCTACTGCATCACTGTGATCACGGAGACATTTCGCGCGGTCTTCTAAAGAAGACCGCGGTAAAAACATAATCACTTCGTGGTTTTGCGTTTCTTTAGTTAGCGAATTAGCTACACTAAAGTTTTAAGCCTCTCTTAGGTCTCTTAACTTACACTAAACAGGGAAGTATACACGTCATTATAGTTTAAAAAATGGTATAATAGTATGGTTGTGGAGATCACGGTAATCTATAATGATACTATCTAATAGCACTTTGAAACTCACTCCCATTGCATCATAACCAACAGTGGCGATTCCTCTAAGTTGGCGAATTTGAAGAAAATAATTAAATAACTTTACCAATATTAGGTAATCAAATTTAACACGCTTTATACGTTAAACAAACAAACAAAACATTTATGTAGTAAATTATTTTTTTTTTGGATACATTCGCTCATTTGATCGCAATCTCGTCGCGGCTACTTTTAGCGACTTCATTGACGCCAAATGCCACCATTCAAGCGCCTCATAGATAGGTACAGAATGCACTGATGATGGCTTTAATTTCTTTGTTGAGTCCTGTGTTGTTCTTTCTTTGTATTATTTTAATATAGCCCTATTTATTGATAACAAGCATAAAACCTGTTTTAGACGTCATTCACGCCAAAAACTCTTCCAAAATATCCTCAATAGTTTATCAGCAACTCAAGATCTTTCGGGATACAATAGAGCAGCGTGGTTTCGAAGAAAATGGATTGGTCTTAGATCCTCTACTGTTCGACTACACACAAATAAATATGGAGGGTTTAATTTATCAGTGAGTATTAGAGTTAAATTAATGCATCATCATCAACAGCTCATATAGTGTGCCCACCGAGGGGCTCGAGCCTACCCCACTTTAGGGGCGATTAGGCCTTAGTCAAGCACGCTGGCCAAGTGCGGGTTGGTCGACTTCACACACAACCTAAAAATTTCTTCATAGGTGTATGCAGGTTTCCACGCGATGTTTTCCTTCACCGTAAAAGCGTCGATTAAATATGAATTCAAAATTTGAAAACACATTGGTACGTAGCGAGGATCTTACGCACAATTAATGCATAGGTCATCATAATACTAGTGAAAAATTACAAACAGATAACTTATCTTATTACGCAGCTTTTCAATCTTTAAAATATTTTGCGATCCTACTGATTCCTTGAAATTCTGTACTGATCCTATTAATCGCGGGTGTTTGCTTACTTGAAAAATTTTAACGTTATTTTGTTTATTGGGTTCTGGCTTAGATTAATTTTGCTTTAATCTAAGGGTTCTTTGCATTTTTTCTACTTATTCTCTCTCAGTTGTCATTTCATTAGCTTATTCTTTTTTCTTACTCTATCTATTACTTTCTTCCTTTTACTTTTTTTCCTTTGATCCGTCAGCATTCATTTCATCACTCTCTTTGTCGTGTCCATACCAGGGTAAACGATTACATTTCAGTTTTTCTGCCACTGAGGTCACTTTCAAACTCTACTAGTTTGTCTTGTAGTTGACAGGTATATCATCTGAGGTAATTGACGAGGCCTGCTTATTGAAAGATGCGATAAGGAGGATGCCGAATCTTCCCTTTTACAAGATCGACGGGATTATAAATCCCATCGTGCCCGCCGACGGGATACATCGACACCTGCAAGGAAAAACATCGTAATTCAGTTTTTGACATTTTTCAGGAGAGCAAAATAAAGATTTGAAAAATTCTTACACGTTTCGGTTGAGTCCTATTGGTAAACATTCTTGAAAATTTAAGTAAATGGGGCAAGACAAAAACGACTGCATGATTATGATTCCATAAATTTATATATTTAACGAGTTATTTTAAGTTTTTGTGAGTTACAATCAAATCTATCCACGTTATATTTTATAATATGATATTGTAACTCAGACATACAATGGCTTGTTGAATCAAATTACTATATTCGAAGGATATAATAATTGTATGTCTGAGATACAGTTATTAAAATGTTTAAGTGTAGATTTTAGAGTTACTGTTTGAAATAAAATTAAGTACGAGTATTATAAATTAAAAATCTTTATTATATTAATCACTATCAGTCTTCCAATCAATTAGTATATTTTCAACTAGAAAGTGTAATTGACTAAACATAGTAAACTTAATCATTAATCTAGTGTATCATTCTGAATTTGAGGATTCATTTATTAATTATCGATCACAGTTTTTAACCAACCAATATTCTCAGTTATGTAAAAAATATTAGTTTAAATAGGTAGTTAATTACGTGTGATGCCGGCAGAGTAGATATAGCATCACCCCATAATTATCCTCCAATGGGTGTCGTAGAAGGCGACTAATGGATCTATAAAGGGGTATAGATCACCTCATACCCCGTCCACCAATCCGCATTGGGCAAGCGTGGTGGACTACTGCCTAAACCTCCTTCGATGAAAGGCCTTGTGTTCCAGCTGTGGGTCAAATTATAAACACTACATACTTAATTAGAATCAGATGAATCATTCAACGTGTGACAGTTATGTGAGGTAATGCTAGATAATAACTGTGAGAAATGGCAGGAATAGCATTACTTTTACCCAAGTTTTCTAAGTCTTTATACTTTGGTGAAGAGAGAGGTAATGGCGCATTATAGGCTTTTGGGACATTCCTCGGTAACTCTTCTAGCTCTTTATTTTGAGCTTCTTTGGCAGAGCGCCCTTTAACCCTTTACCTTTAACAGTAACTGTTTTCTAACACACCGCAGAATTGGGTAACACACCGCAGAACTGGGAAACGGCGCTGGTAATATTACTATATAAGAAAGGGGTTAAAGCTGACCTCAATAACTACAGACCCATTAGTTTGCTCTCGCCAACATACAAACTTTTTTCGAAGGTTCTGACAAACCGCCTGACGAGAAAACTGGACTTTTACCAACCTAGAGAACAGGCTGGATTTAGACAGGGATACTGTACACTCGACCACATTTTAACCAAATTCCGCTGTGGTTAGCTTTCATACACTATAAAAAAGCCTTTGACAGTGTTGAAACGTGGTCCGTCTCGGAAGCACTACGAAACGCCAGAATAGACCATCGCTACACCCATATTATAGAAAGCATCTATAAAAAGCATCTCTGAAGGTAGCTATTCCTCAGCACACTAAGCCTGTTAAGATCAAAAGGGGTGTCAGGCAGGGGGACACTATCTCACCTAAACAGTTTACCTTGGTACTAGAAGACATCTTTAAGAAACTTGACTGGGAAAATAGAGGCATTGAGATAGCAGGCGCACGTCTATCGAACCTCCGTTTCGCAGACGACATAGTGCTCTTCGCTAGTGATCCCGAAGAACTGCAGATTATGGTTCATGAACTACAAGAGGCATCTCTTAACGTAGGGCTGGAAATGAATCTCACGAAAACCAAAATCATGACAACCAATAAGACAAACACAACAAAAATCCCAGTCAAAGGCACGCCACTAGAACAGGTCAACAAATATGTCGGTCAAGAAATCAAACTTGGAAAAGAAAACCAGGAAACTTTGCTTTAAGATTAATCTCACCAATGCCCAAAAAGCACTTATATTCAACCAGTGTGTCCTACCAGTACTTACCTACGGGGCTGAGACTTGAGTGACTACCAAAGCGATTCTCCAGAGGCTCGTTGTCACTCGAAGAGCGATGGAACATAGGCTGGTAGGAGTAACTTTAAAAGACCGCAAGACTAACAAGTGGCTGAGAAAACAGAGCAAAGTTTCAGATATTGTGAAGCAATTAGCCAAACTGAAGTGGCAATGGGCAGGTCATATAGCCCGAAAAACAGATTTATGGTGCAAGGCTCTATTAGAATGGAGGCCGTGGGGCTTTAAAAGACCAGTTGGCAGACCGCAAATGAGATGGAAAGATGACATCAGAAAAGTAGCGGGCCAAAATTGGATACTGACAGCCCAAAACAGAGGAAAGTGGAGAGGGTTGAAGGAGGCCTACACCAAATTGGTTGACGATGGCTTAAGATGATGATGATGATAGAAAACAGTATTTATTGCGTAGGGCATAAAGATGGTTCCGCTGAGTTGCGTTGCAGGCCACGGGACATCCACTGAGATAAGCAGTGAAAATCAGGTCGGATGTTTAGTCGGATGTTCGGGGTAGTCAGGGATAGCCCAGGACTCACACATATCCCCTGCGGTTGGCACCATCCCGCAGGGAGATGCCTAAAAGTATTTATTCTCCCTGTGAAAAAGGGGCATAAAGATGGTCAAGCTGTATAGCTTGATGTACAAACACGATAATTAAAACCTTACTTAATTATCTATCATTTCTATAAAAAATAACCGTTTTCTTCAGACGGTAGGTATTCCGACACTTCCGGTGAAAATTTTTTTCGGTTTCATTACATATAGTAAGTTTGTCCTGTCTTTTAACTGCCCCCGTAGCACGGGACGTGGACAAAATCTCTCTTCACCACTTGACACTATTTCTTCTCAGGATTTAGTGAGAGTTAGAGCGAGAGGGAAATATTTTGTTTTCCCCGAGGAGAATTTGTCCAAGTCCCGTGCTAGGGGGGCTGAAGTACGCTGTCGGAGGTTATATTTAACACGTCAAGACCTGCTTGGGCAACTGACGTTCGGGAATGAAAACATTGTAGGTATGACTTTCTTAGACATAATATGGACAGATCATGCAAACCATTGCAGAGAAAATAATTGTATGTCGGGTTACAATGTCGAATCCAATATTTTGTTCCATATTATTAGGATTGTATCTAAAGTTGCGATGAAGTCTAGTTTCAAACTAAATAATTATTTTTTGTAAAAAGATTGCAATTAAAGATAATATGAAAGTTTCGTTAAAATGAAATAATAATTTCTAAGAACAAGCTTGTACCTAGTATTACAATTTTATTCATGTAAAGTTTTTATGGGCAGCATAAAAAGTGACATGTAACTAAATATACAATTTTGGTATCTTCAGTTGATCCCCACTTACAATGTTTTTACACTCTCTAGATTTGAAACTATTAGGATTTTAGATACGATGATAGGTGTAAAATATTCCGCATTTTTTATTAAAGAAGAAAGTCATCTTATCTCAAAAACGCCTAAAACTGAGTTACGATGTTTTTCCTTGCAGGTGTCGACATAATGATCTTGTTTAATATTAGATGGTTTGCAATCTTAGATTAAAGCAAAAAGGAAGATTCGGCATCCCCCTTATCGCATCTTTCAATAAACAGGCCTCGTCAACTACCTTAGATGATATACCTGTCAACTACAAGACAAATTAGTAGAGTTTGAAAGTGACCTCAGTGACAGAAAAAACTGAAATGTAATCGTTTACCCTGGTACGGCTTTTTGGATTTTTCATCTCTTTCGAAATGCTTAAAGTTTTGTTTATCCAGAAACTTAATATCAATTTGGTTTCTCATGTTTATAGAATCCAAGCTAACATCAGCAGTGGGAGTATAACCGGTTTAAGAGACATAGTTATTAAGGAACACCAGTTCATCAAAGAGGAGTTAGCTCTTACCCTCAAACTCAATTTACCCAGGTTGAAAATTGAATCAGGTATTTGTCTTTAGAAAACTAGAATATCCACTACACATCAAGCGGTCCGGGTTCGAATCCTGGTAGCGGCAAATATTTGTGTGATGAACACGAACATTTGTTTGCGAGTCATGGTTGTTTATATATTTATTTAAGTTTATTTATAAAAATATCTAAAAAAAATATTATGTAATATGTATATAAAAAAAAAAAATTCCGTTATCTAGTATTCGTAACACAAGTTCTTAATGATACTTACTTCGGGCTAGATAATTGGTGTGAGCGGGAAAATATAAAAAAAAAAAAAAAAATATAATAATAATAATAATATCGCATAATTCTACCGCATTAATCAAATCTTGTCAAGGTCTAAATAAAGAAAGCAATGAGGAAAAACAATTTAATTGCCTCTCAAGTAAGTTCTCAAGATAACCATGGATTCTGAACAATCCTTTCTCGTATCTTTTCATTAAAAACGGATAAAATTATATGAGTATTATTTGAAATTATTCATTAATAATAAATGTGTGTGTTTTTACAGATTACTATGAAATGAAAGGATCAGTCATAGAGTTTGTGCCACTAGCTGGAAAAGGGCGCTTAGAGTAAGTATACCTATAGTTAAAAATTAAGGAAAATTTGAAGTTTTCAACATAGATTATGAAAATTACTTTTACAGCTAGTAAATTATTTCTAACATTTTTCAAACATAATTCTCATTTCGAAGCCTACCTATATCACTATGTTTGCTTAAAACTGAGATAAGCGAGCCTGGCGAACGAAAAAATTGCGGCAGCAGCAAATTAAAGCCAGAATTGAAACAAGTTTATTGTAATTTGGTATTGTATATTTATTTAAAAAAATCAGTTAGTGTCTTTTCACAAACTGAGTTTCAAAATAAATTGTAATGTCGTAAATCCTTGTAGGTTAAATTTTTGATAGTATTTTCTGGGCAATCAGTATTTTTGATGGGAAAGAACATTTTTTGTTAAACACCACGTGAATATTTATAATAGTTAAATTCGGTAAACTATGTTTTCAGAGTTGGTGTCGAAAACTTTTGTATATCCACTAAAGTATTCCTGAGTCAGTCAAATAATGGTAAATCGATTATTATTGACAGGCTGGAGAACACAGAGTTTACTGTCCAAAATATTTGGGTAAGTCGACGATAATATCTAGAATTTTTATCTGTTTTACGAACAGTTCGTTTGCGCATACATATTATTTATATTGTTGACTTATACATCATTTTTTCACGGCTTAGTTGTTAAATTTGAGTAACGTAAGGCAAAATTATGACATTTTGTTTTAACGTTAAGGACATGCTATCTTCTAAACTACTGATTTTTTTAAATCTGACTTATATGATAAGAAAGATCGAAAAATATTACCACTGCTGACAAATATGGAGAAAAAGAAGTTCAAGGTACATAATTATATTATCCCAATGGCAAAGTATAGGGTACCTAAGGCTTTATTGCACCAAACTAGACCCCCGACATGTTCAATAATACTTAATTCTTCTGAAACTTCATTGTTAACAATATACCTTTTTGATTTTCTCAGAGCCACACAGAATTTGACCAAATTTTCGATGACATTTTCAACAAAATGGTATCAGACTTGTTGGCTGAATATTTGACAAGATTCAACAAATACCTCGCCGCCACATACAGTAACTACGTCGTCTCTATCATCAATTCCATGCTGTGCCAATTCGAACTTTGGGAAATATTTGAATACATAATAAACGGTCAATAATAAATATTACCTATAGTAATATCATTGTGTTTTAATTTCTGCTAAATTACTTACGTTAAAGAAAATATCTACGACACATTTGCCTATGGTTGAGCAGTATAATAATCGCACCTCGGTGCAACAAAGTCACAAGTGCCCGCAATTTTAAAATTAGGTACCTAAATAGGTATATACACATGCCAAATTGTTCATAAGCCATGCCTCGATTTGAGGGAAAAAGACATCCTTGAAAGCTTAGATTAAAGCATGAAAGAAGGCTAAGGAAGGCGAAGGATTAAGGCTTGAAAGTATCTCAAATTTACACAAGAGAGCGCTAAATCCTTTGTGATTATAACATTTTCCGTAACTTGTGGGGCAACATAGTCCAATTTTGTTAACAGTGCCCTAATTTCCAGTTTAATTGTCATGCACTTATTGGTGCAACAAAGTCTCATCTGACTAACACATTTTTAATTCCTGGTGCAACAAAGTCACAATTTATGCCACTTTTGTTTCATTTTGATTTTTATTTAACTAACTTTTTTCAATTATTCGAAATAACTGATAACTCAAAGTTGTAGGCAGTATATAATAAAACTATAATTTTACTGAGATTTCAAACCTAGCATAGAAGGTAATCCAGTTACATGGACACGAATTCAAAAAAAAACTTAAAACTTCATTCTTAGGACTTTCTGCACCGAAGGTGGGATTTAGGTTTATAGATAAGTACCTATTTTTCCTTTTAAACATGCTGTATAAATGAACATTTACCTATTTCTTGATCACCCAAACATGCAGCGTTAGTAGGCCCCTCATAACATGTACCGACGACATGGAAAGGGTCGCGGGAAGCTGCTGGATGCGCGACAGCGCAGGACCGAAAATATGATCACCCAAACAAGTTTCAATCATAGGTAAGAACCAACTCTATATTTGCTTTTTAGGATATAGGTACTCCAGGAATTAGTCAAGTCAGGTCCAGATACTGACTGACCGGGGCACGGGTGTTGCGGTGTCTACCTGCTCTGAGTCGCCCGTCGGGAGCAGTCCAGACTACGACAGTCGAGTCGACTGTTACGACACGACCGAGCATACACTTGTGGTTTGTCATCGATGCCATGATATTATATCGGCACCGGAGATTTCAGTGAAATTTCCCGTAAAAAGGATTTGTAGTCGACATGACTTTCACAAGCGGTGGTCACTGTTTATTTCGGCCAGTTGACCTGTGAGCGCTCTTCACAGGCCCTTCTCAAGTAAATAAATAAACAGTTTATCTTTATATTGTACTAAGTAAATAAATGTCGTAACTATAAAATGAATAAATTCTTACTCGGCTACAGAGATATCTTTCGAAGTTGACACTAGTTAAATGATCCCTAACGGACCAATCAAGGCAAAACATATCAATTATCTTTTGGTTGCTTCCTGTACCTTTGATTACCATTAATCTATAGGTACCATACTTCAATGTTGAAGCAATAAATTACTTTGTAACTTTAATTTTAGGGTTCCGTATCTCAAAAGGAAAAAACGGAACCCTTATAGGATCACTTTGTTGTCCGTCTGTCTGTCTGTCTGTCTGTCTGTCAAGACCCTTTATCTCAAGAACGCGTGGACGTATCAAGCTGAAATTCACATGAAATACTCAGGTCTATTGTCCCTTTAAGCTGTGAAAATATCAAACTTCTAAGCCAAGCCAATCAAAAGATACAACCGATTATGTCGATATTTTCAACAAATTTCCGACACTCGCAAAGGAATCAAAACCTACAGGATACTTCCCGTAAACTCAGAATCTTGAAATTTGGCATGAAGCATTGTCATATAATGCAAATATAGGAAAAATTGCGAAAATCACATTTTTTTAGTTATATAATATAATAAAAATATTTTAATAAAATGAAACTTACTACCTTATTTCTCACGAACGAATAAGGTATCAAATTAAAATTTATACCAAATACCTAAGTCTATTGTCCCTTTAAGCAGTGAAAAAATCAAACTTCTAAGTTAACGCGATCAAAAGATACAGCAGTTTATAAATTGTAAACCGCTACGTTTGTACGGCGGAACCCTCGGTGTGCGAGTCCGACTCGCACTTGGCCGGTTTTTTTTATTGGTCTGAGAACATTAGTTACAATTTATTAGTATGGTCGCAACAAACCAATTTCTTATTTTGCCGGAATTCATCAACAGCTCATATACCTATAATGTCCCCACTGAGGGGCTCGAGCCTACCCCACATTAGGGGCGATTAGGCCTTAGTCAACCACGCTGGCCAAGTGCGGGTTGGTCGACTTTACACACAACCTAAGAATTTCTTCATAGGTGTGTGCAGGTTTCTTCACGATGTTTTCCTTCACCGTAAAAGCGTCGATTAAACAAACACATTGGTACGTGGCGGGGATCGAACCAGTGTCTCCCGGGTGGGAGACGACGTTCCTACGCACTACGCCACCGACGCCTCATTTGCCGGAGTTGACAGTAATTATATCAAAGGGTTTACCTACTCGCATATCCTGTAGTTCCAAATTTGAAACTGTAAGATTAAAAATGGGAGCGCTTTAGCGCCAGATACCTAAGTAATTATCATCATAGCAGCCTTTATAATTCGACCCACTGCTGGGACACAAGGCTCTCCTTGTCATCGAAGGAGGTTTAGGCAGTAGTCCACCACGCTTGCCCAATGCGGATTGGACGGAGTATAAGGTGATATACCCCTTTGCTGATCCATTAGTCGCCTTCTACGACACCCATTGGGAGGATGTGGGTTGATGCTATTCTACTCTGCCGGCATCACATGGCTTGCCTAAGTAACAATTGTATCAAATTAGCATAAAGCCCATCTGAAGCTCGCCTCCGCATAATTATGCATGTCATCACTTACCTACCATTCAGGGGACGAGCAGACTAAAAACAAGCTGTTGTCGTAGTGCCAGTGGGTGCCACATATGAGCTATGTGGTTATCTGGCATAGATTTTACCAGCTACCTACAAAAATGACCGTATGTTGCTCGTAGCCCATATTTGAATCGCTTAGCGAAGAATTCAATTAGGTCAGCTTTTTCAGCAGCTCAGCAGCATCAGACAGAACTACTCGTGGGATAGATGATGACATCATTTACTTTCGTCGTAGGTATTCAGATATGATTACCGCCTTTTGTCGCCTTCACTGCAGGTTCGAGACAATGATTTTCTTTAAGAGCTTTCTTTGGCGGAGACGCGATACCGTTGTTGTAAATGCAAATTGGTTATATGCTTAATTTATCAATACGCCGCTGCTGCATAACCTCCCGACGTTCCTGTGTACGTTGGTGGGCTTCGTCAGCCTCTTCAGCGACCATAATAAATAAAAATTGTGGCGATAACATTGTAATAATAGTAAAAAAATTAGTTCGTTTACCCTACTTACGGAATTTCTTTCATCGAGTGACGACATGATCAAACGTAGGTAATAGTTACATATAACGAGTTGTCAAAGTAACGACTCGTGCTGCCAAAATGCATTCGTGAGGCGAAAACTATAAGTTTTCGTGTTACGTTAACTCGATATAACTTATACTGCCGATTTTGGTTTTTGATAGTTCACGCTAGAGGCGCTAGTGGGCAATGTATGAAAAGAGACGATACGTTTGCTCGAGCTCGAAAACTATCAAAACTCATAATAAGGGTATTGCGTACTTTCTTTCTGGAATGTTAGTCTAACAGAAAGAAAACAAACGAGGAATGTGTAGGAATACAAATCTCCATTCCATCCTAATTTTCAGCTGATGGTAATCATAAGAGTACCCCAAAATCCAGATTATTATACGTGATTATACTGTAAGCCTTTCATGCAAACTGAATGTAGCTCAAATCTCAGGCTGTCGGTGAAATTCTATCAACTTATTTATTCCAGATTAATTTTAATGTTATCACATTAATGATGTTATAATTAATTTATTATCAAAACGTTATTTTAATAACTAATATAATATCTCAATTACGTCCCCCTGAAATCAGTGCAGATTGAAATGATTAAGTGCTTTTATTTACGATAGGCACAAGCAACTAATTACAGTATCGCGTATACTTTCAGGTGGGTAAGAGTGTTTCGTACCTATATATATATTTTATTCAGTAGACGTAGTTGCGAATAATAATTTTACATATTGGGATATAGAGAGGTAAGTGATTGCGCTTAAAATTATGACGTAGTTGCGAATAATATTTCAGAGGGAGAATATAAGGTAAAGTGAAAGGGAATAAAATAGTGTAATTTGCTGTTGGCTGCATTTTAGTGCACCGAGGCTTTTTCTCATATAGGGGGTTTGTGTACGTAATTTTACAGTCCGACATTTTACTTTTCCCCATTCTGGACCGTTTTTTTTCGAGTATTCAAAAACGTGTTTATGCACGTGTAGGTACTATTAAATAGTAGTTATAGAAAAAAAAATCATAATTTTTTTCAAAATGTAATTAATAAATAACAATAATTTATTATCATTAAAAATTATTGTTACACATTTAAACATTATTAAAATGAAAAACAAAACATACATACATACAATCACGCTCATAATCCCAAAAGGTCTTGGTTACACATAAAGCCACATCTGGCAGTATGGGCGATACAGTACCCCAAAATAGTAACAAGTTGCAAGCCTGTCGCCTACACAAAAGGGGCACCAAACCCAAAAGTAACAAATCACATCTTATAGTATATACCAATGTACTCTTTGACCATATCGGACCGTAAAAAATCGGACTGCCAATGCTGGACAGTAAAATTCCTGGTAGTGCACAAACGCCAGTGGCGGATTTACAAATTTGCCACCAGAAGGCTAATAAATTTTTGCCGCCAGTAGGCTTTGCCGCCCCTGCATAAGTACGTCTGTTTGATACTCTAGTTCCACCGAGCATATGCCTAGTTCACAATCATATTAATTTAATTACAATTGCAACTTTATTGTGCTCTATCTTCCTCATTACATAAGCTCTTTTCCCTTTATTCAATAACATTTTTTAAGGCTCGTTTTCTCTGTGTAATAAAAAAATTTGCCGCACCCTAAAATCTGCCGCCCTAGGCTCCAGCCTACTCAGTTACTCAGCCTACTGGTAAATCCACCACTGAGAAACGCCCTATGGGTATTTAGATAATCAAATTATCTACATCAACAAACAGAGTTTTATGAAAAGAGCTCCTGTAGTTTGTGAGCTCAGATCAATGATCTGAGTTTGGGAGCGATGTTCCTTTTTTATTTTAGTAAGACCTACTTTCAAGATTTTTTAATTCACTAAATATCAGATTATTATCTAAGCTAAATATGTACAAATAAAACAACTTTTACGGATTTAACTCGCGTGTAATTAGATTTTACATGATGTTATTATTGCCCGACGTTTCGTAACACTTTTCAGCGTTCGTGGTCACGGGATGACTAAAGATGTAGGTTGTCAAATTTTATGAAATAGTTAAATCTACCGTCACTTTATAATTATTAATTTGGAGTGTTCCGTTTCACGCAAACGGAGCTCACGGTGTCATTAGGTCTTGCTGTGTGGTGGTTTGCCTGAGTTTTTACTGGATCCCAAGCAGGTGGTACGGCCCAACCATCTTATAATAACATCATGTAAAATCTAATTACACGCGAGTTAAATCCGTAAGTTGTTTTATTTATAATGTGTAGTGCTCGCGCAAATCTAAGAGAACATTAAATATGTACAAATTTTGTATTTTTTTAAAAAAGCTAAAACTTATGTTACTCAGTCAAAGTGTAGCACTACCAGTGAAAAATATCTAAAAACATTTCAATAGTTTTTGAGCCTATGCTTATTTGTAATACTGCCCTTACAGTTTGCAAAAAAAAAAACAAAAGAATTATAAAACATTGCCGTGTTTTCATATCCAAGAGATTAAACATTTTATTTTATAATACTTAAGTAGGTCATTATCATCATCAACAGCTCATATAATGTCCCCACCGAGGGGCTCGAGCCTACCCTACATTAGGGGCGATTAGGCCTTAGTCAACCACGCTGGCCAAGTGCGGATTGATCGACTTTACACACAACCTAAAAATGTCAGAATGTGCAGGTTTCCTCACGATGTTTTCCTTCACCGTAAAAGCATGAATTCAAAATTTTAATACACATTTGGTACGTGGCGGGGTTCGAACCGGTGCCTCCCGGGTGGGAGACAAAGCCCTTACGCACTACGCCACCGACGCTTAAGCAGGTAGGTACCTATTACACTTAAAATAATTTTAGTTATCCAACTATGCATGAAAATGCAGAATTTACCTAATCAATTATCAAACATGAAATCAGTTTCGCTATAATGTAATCAATTCGATCTATAATCATTAGTCAGAACGTGGACAAAACATAATGACTACCGATCATTACTGCTGTACCTACTTATATGCTACTAATATTATATATGCGAATATCTGTTTGTTTGTTACACTTTTACGACTAAACTATTCAACCGATCTTCATCTTCCTATTTTTTTGGGGGCGTTGCAATAATGTCAGCATAAGAAGTAAATGATCTCTATACCTATAACTTTTGTAAAATTTTAGATTCCCAATTACAGAATTTAAAAAAAATCTACATTTAGCAAAAATGGCCATTTTACACAAAAATAAATTGTTGAAAATCGATTCTGTTTACGGTACAGAAACATAAATATTTTTGATATGTGTAAAATTACACGCCGTGTAACGTGATCATTTGTCTTTAATTTAATTTTTAACCCCCGAAGGAAAAGAGGGGTGTATAAGTTTGACCTGTCTGTGTATTGTGTGTCTGTATGTCTGTGTATATGTCTGCGACATCGTAGCTCCTAAACCAATGGACCAATATTGACGCGGTTTTTTTTTGTTTGAAAGCTGACGTGATCGAGATGGTTTTTAGCTATAAATTTTTGTCCGGGGTTACCTACAATTTTTTTTGTATTTTATTTTCACAAATGCAATTATTTCCTTCGAATGCATGGGATTTTTTTTTGCAATTTCAGACTGTTTAGTAATCTAACCTGGATTGGTCCCATTAAAGTTTTTGATCTGTATGAGAAATAGGATCGATTGGCATTAAAAAAATATGTAAAATGGGGTATGTATATCTGAGATGTACGCCCCGGGCACCAAAAGGTGACAACGACTGCGTGACAATCACAATTAACGTTACAGTTACAGAATGCAACCATTTTGGTGTGTTGAATTTTGAACTCCAGCTTAAGTACCTAGTCAATTATTGGTCTGAGCTAGTAAATAACGGAGTTTTGATGTGTCAGCAGTTAGTACCTACCTATACCTATTTTACGAGGTGGTAGGCTTGTATGTAGGTAGGTATCACCGCCTTTCCTATTTCAGCCGTGAAACAGTTTGCTGTGTTTCGGATTGATGGGAATGGTAACCAGTATAATTACCGGGCATGGAAGGAATTTCATCTTAGGCCTCAGGATGATAATGCACCTGCAATACCAAGTGATTTTTTCCTTATTTACAGAATGAAATTTTGGATTTTGTTGGTGTTGTGCGCTGTGGCCGCAGCGGCGCCCTCGTCAGAAAATGAACTCGTGCTTCAACCAAGTAAGTGCCTTTTTAACAACCAAGCTTATTTTAATTAAAATAAGTCTCAATAGCTTAAACCACTTCGCCTACCCTGGACAATACATCTGACTACCGCTTCTTTACTAGGGAAACTCAAGATTAAGACTAGGCTCTACTACCACAGTCTATAGAAATTTGGCTCTACCATAATACGAGTTTAATGGCTCGACTCTCTACCATCTGCCTCTTCAGTAAGTACCTACTTTGGCCACATTGCTAGTAAGGACGGTGATAATCCTGGAAAAGCTAATGGTCACAGCCAAAGTGGAAGGCAAAAGACCGCCGCAGTTCGATACGTTGGTTGTATCAGATCAGCCCCTCACACAATACGGTAGGTAGCGGCACAAGGCACAACATTTACTATATGGGGTTTTATGACCGCAAGCCGGTCGCCCGAACATAATCTCGGCTAGAAATATCACATTCCCTTGGACAAAAAAAATGGAAAAGCAGCCTTAGCCTACGTTGCTCTACATGTGCCGAAGAACAAACGGCGTCTCCAAATTCTGGGATAAGAGGAGAGAAGTCACATCACGACCGACACTCAGACAAGAAAATTACGACTCGCGGAGGAGAACCTTCCAATTTAACGGAAATTGCATATATCCTCCAATGTTGTGCCTTATAAGGACTACGCGTGCTGGTCTACGTTGTCACGACAACTGTGGCTACCATTCCAATGCGAACTAAAAAATTTGGTAACTCGTTTCTTTGTCGTATCAAGAAATGGAATTCACTGCCAGCATACGTGTTCTCTTCTTCCTACAATCCTGGGTCATTCAAAAGAGGCGTGAAGAGGCACTTTGCAGGTCGGCAATGCGAGGGAGCTAGCGCGGCAGCTTATCTCTCGCACTAGATATCTTCGTATTTGGACTCCACTTCTGCTTACCATCAAGAGGAATGGAGTCATTTGCTTTTAAAAAAATATCGTTAAGAATAATAGAATGTAGGAATGTCTTATGCTCTAAAAATTGACAGAGGAAGATTTATGAAATTATTAACTTGCAGTAGAGTTTCTCCCAAGTTCTTGTTGTAAAAACACGTGTTGAGAGACTCCATTTTTAACCTCAATCAACCGTACAATTTTTATTACTTTAATTAATTTTTATTACTTTACTTACATTTTCACTTGACATTGGCAAAATGCGTACATTTAATGCGACGCGACGCCATTAATTAAGAATAGTATAGTAGTAACTTGCAGTAGGTAACGATAGGTGCCACCTTGAGAGTACCTACTATAGAAAACCCTCATAGACCTCATAGACCTTTTCACAAGCTTTTATTAAGCTTGCACTGTTCGTATATGAGTTGTAAATATGTAGGTAAGTTGCCGTCATTTGCAAACCAATTTTCGATCATTTGTTGGTATGGCAGACTAGTAATTTTTTGGGGTACTCCCAGTTTATTTTATTGTCTTCTTTTAGAGCAATTAAATAAAAGCTTCTTTTTAAAAATGTTTTTGATTCTCTAGTAGCTTTTCTTATTGATTTTCTTTTTCATTGATCTTCAATCTGTTCTTATGCATCCTAAGGTTGCCTGGAACAGATCGCTTGTTGAGGAGGCCGCCCATTGTGCTATATCATACCTACACTTAAAAAAGTTATAAATGTATGTATATTTTAAGTGTATTATTATTCTAAGTGTTATTTTTCAAAATTCATTTATTTACTTGCCACACCAACAGCTTCTTTTAGTATTTTTAATCTTTCCTGCCCATCCTAAGGTTATCTGAGATCACTCGTATAGCAAAAAGAAGGCCCATTGTATATTATAATACTAATATTGTTTTACTATTGTTTCTTTGTTAAGCTGTAAATAATATTTTTTCTATTCTATTATCTTTGTGTCGATGTAAGTACCTACTACAATAAAGTTTATTTCTATTCTATTCTAGATGACGAAGTGATAACCACTGAAAACCGCAACACCCTGCTGAACATTCTCATCCGACAGCTGTTTACCTTCCTCCGCTACCTCATCAGAAATGGCTCCAACAAATTAGAACCCTTAGATCCTTTCGTCTTGGAGGAGTTCCGATTCTACTTGCCAGCTGGACTTATCAAGTAAGAAAATTATATTCATATACTTACAGTAGTTTTTGTCTGATTGTGTAGGCATGCACACTTTCGCTAGTGCCAGACTGACTCTCATCAATATCATGCACGAGTTGTATGACTCACCTGCGATAGTGAGATAAAAATACTATACCTATTTTAAGAAAGGTAGGCAAGACATTTATATGTAAAAGCCACACTACCGATAAAAAGGTGAAGACTAAAAATGGTTAGGGTGTCGCAAAGGGGGTGCAACTTAAGTTACGTTAGGTTAGACTTGCGACTTATACGCGCGAGCCGAGCGAGCGTAGCAAGCGTGCCGTGGCAGCGGCCGGCGAAGCGCCAGAAAATATTTTTTGTCCTGCACCCCCTTTGCGACATCCGGACCCAAAAGGTTGTCCTTTTTCTCTTTCTAACCACTAGAGCACACGTATTAAACGTCTAATAGGTACGTCATTACGTATGTACGTCATCATATTACTTGTGGTAGTTAAAAAGAGACGGAGGTAGGAAACGGACAAATTCAAAGGTTACTTGGGATCAAAAAAGTGGTTTTCACTTCCAGTTTAACCTATAAATTTCTTGGAGGTAGGGCACGGCGGACTTATACACAATCAAGTTTAGAGCAGCGGAACTTGGGCAATACCTCCAACAGGGCGCTTTCATAACGAAAGTCCGTATTTACAGGATCGTTTTAATGGATATGTGCTACTGGCGGTAATGTTCACACTGCATTTTATTATATCAGCAAGAGACGCCCACTGTTGGACATAGGCCTCGGAGCAAGGATCTCCAAACCGGTCTTTCCTGCGTTGTCAGGTGCGTCCCGCGACCTTTTACTAAATCGTCGGTCCACCTTGTGGGGAGCCTACCAACCGTAGACTACCAACGCTGCGTCTTCCGGTACGCGGCCGCCATTCGAGGACCTTTCCGCCCCAACGGCCGTCAGTCCTCCTTCACACCACATTTACAGGACCGGTTTTAATATACGATACGTAGCTTACCTACCGGTGGTAATATTCAAACCGCATTAGGTACACATTTATATTCACACTAGTCTGTGCCGTATTAATCTATGGCCGCCTCCCATGCAAGCCCGTCGCGCGATTCGTGATGTTTTTATGTTGGATCGGTTATCGGCACTGGGCATGGAAGGCATGTATCATCTCACTTAGGCCGTGCGCTGCGTTAAGCGGCTTTCCGCGCCGGACACCCGCGCGGCAGGCTGTTTCATGCCATCTCCATAGAGCAGCGCTGCGTCTCCCGTCGCACGCGACGCGGACATCTTTATGCAGATCAACGAATTTATCATTCCTAATTCGTTGATGCAGATGACAATAATCACCCCGCCGCGCGAGTGTCTGCACCGTGCACCGGCCCGCAGCGCTCGCCCTAGAGTCTTAGTCCCTTGCAAATATCTATAGCCGCAAGCTTGTTTGCTATCTCGTAGTATAAAAACAATATTTATTTATTTTCTTTTTTCACATAGCTTGGACTTGTATCTGAAAAATGGAATGGTGACAGGGCTGGGTGACTTTGTGGTGCACCAAGGCCACGTGCTTAACCTCTCTGACTTGAGTTTCCAAGTCGACATCTCTGTGCCCAAACTTGAAATCAGCGCAGGTATGTACGGTTTTTTAATTTATTTGGGGAGAAAAAGTTATTGTCACCCTTGTCACCTCTCTAGCACCAAAAGAGCTCTTTTGCTTTGTAAAATCTCGAAGCAAAAACAGTTTTTGTTGCGAGCTCCAAACAAGACTACATTCAATTTAAATAATAATAATTGCAGTAAGTTTACTTTGGATTCAAATCTAACAGAATCGCATTTATTCCTCCAATCCTTGCGCTCAGTCGATTCGATTCCGCGCGCCGCTAATGGACGCCGTTTCATAGTAAATAATATAGAAAGTGACTTTCTGCGATTCGATTTGACTAGACTCTGCGCGCCTAGTGCTGGACTAGCTTAGATTACTTCGCTGTTCGATAGTGATAGTGATATATAAATTCGGCACTTGCAGCAATAAATAAGTTTGCTCAATAATTGTTGAACAAGTAATTATTACTTACCTATAATTTTATTTAGCATGTTTTGAATCATTTCAAAATCTTGTATCAAATTAATAAATAAATAATAAATCTAAAAACTAAATAATATTAACTACATAAATCTAAAAACAAGAAAAAGCCTGTCATGTTCATGAAGACAGGACTCGAACCCGCAACATTTCGCTATCGGAGCGAGTACTCGATCTGTCTACTGAGCCACAAAGACTGTTAGATACGATGAATTTATTCCTGAATTTCGTCTCTGATTGCGTCACAACACCGTCACAAGCTGACATGAGCGTCACTAACACAAAGATTGAGAGAAGAGAGAGACACGCATTCTAAAATCATTCCAATTATGAAACAGAAAACCCCCGGCGTAGTGGTTAACGCAGCCGCCCGGATTGCGGAAGATGCTGGGTTCAATTCCCGCCTGTGGCAGGTCGATTTTTTCAGTGTATTTTTTCTAGTTTTAGAAATATTTACGCGTTTGTAAACGCAAAAATTATTTCATGATATAGGTAAGGTAGTTTCATCTTCACTGGGCGTCAAATTTAGCAAAAAAATTTCCTTCGGATCTTAGAAGTGCAAATTTCAAATATTTGATGAAACAATGTTACCATAAAAACATAAGCACAAAGCACTTACAAATTTCTACGGCGAAAGCAGTGGCCCGCGGCAGCGTAGTGGTTAACGCAGCCGCCCGGGTTGCGGAACATGCTGGGTTCGATTCCCGCCTGAGGCAGGTCGATTTTTTTTCAGTGATTTTTTTCTAGTAAAGACAATTTTTTTTACAGATTTGTACGACTTAACCGGCAACTTGTACAACGCTATTCCATTGTACGGAAAAGGACGTGCTCAGTAAGTATTAAACGAGATGAAGTTCAAGCGCTTTCCATCGGGGATAAAAACACCCAAACCAAATATCTGAATGTCTCAGCAATTGTTATTTTTGAACAGTCCGTACATAATAAAGTAGGTAAGTAATTTAAGTACAGCAATTAAAAATACTGGTGTACTTAAATGATCTGAGGTCAACCCTATAAGAGTAGGCTATTATGTCTCCTACGAGGCGGGAGATGGTGTACTATTCTGTTTCTACTATGGCTCGGGCACTCGGTCGCTCAACGGTAATATTATCTATGATATACAGAATGAATTTTTCAAGTGGGCCTTCAGGTCAAATCCTAAACTATAAGGAGTATCGATAAATGCTCCATGGAGTCGCAAGCCCCGTTTATGATGAAAACAAAAACTGCATCATTGGATTGATAGATAAAATAATGATTATCGCTTTGATTATCGCTTCAACCAAGGTGGAACAAGAAATATTTTATTAAAATTTATCATTTTCCATTAGTTTCCCGTAAATCAGAAATCGATACTTATTAACAACACCATCGAATGGTGTAATAACATAGGCTGTGTTTTATTTTTCAAAATGATTGGGTTCGATTCCTGGCTAGGATTATTGATTTTTCAAAAATCCAATGATGCAGTTTTTGGTTTTATCAAAATGTTTTCCTTATAGTTTAGGATTTAGCCCTGGCCTACTTGAAAAATTCATTCTGTAGATAGGTAATATTACCGTGCCCGTGGCAGCGCGCTCACTGTCTCGGCCAAGGCACGTCCACATTACCGAGCTGTCTCACGAGGCTGCTCGCTTTGTGTGGACAAGCCTATTGGCATGGACAGTTTTCAACCGACTTCAAAAAGGAGGAGGTTATCAATTTGACTGTTGAAATGTTTTATATACCTACTTAATTTCCTAATATATAGCAATTAAAATATCACATTGCAGAAATAATGTTTTTACTTGATTTCTTACAAGACATTGACATTTACAAGGCATTATATTGACTTAAGCATAAACTTCAATTTGAAAGGAGTTTATTATATTCGTCCTCCGCCAAGTTGTTCAAATTTCCGCAATGAGTCGCCGAGGTGGTCTTATAGTCCGCTGGCTTCGGCGTGGCAGCACATTTACCGGTTCTCGACCAGGCGTCGGCCAGTTAGGGGTGCCAGGAGAAGGGCATGGTACGGGCGCAGACAATGATGTAGGTAATGCTGTCGCTTCTGGACTGACCGGTAGTGTTGGTGATATTTGTGCATCTCTGGTGGTTGCTGCGGTTGATGGAGTGAAGTGGTTTAGTCTCGGTTCCAGTGTAGTACAGTCAGAGTTTACCGAAGGCGGTTCCATTATAGGTGTCGGGACTCTAGGACGTAAGTGATCCGCATGTCGCCGCATTTCTCTTCCTCGCGGCGTAGTGACAACATAGGAATATCTTCCCTTACGAGCAGTTACAGAAGCAGTTTGCCAGTTTTTCTCTTGACGTGTTCTGACGTAAACTGGATCGCCTGGAACAAAAGTAGGTGTGTTTGGTGACAATAGCGCGATGTTTTCCTGTATTTGCTTATGTTGTAATTCTTTGCGCTTGTCTGGTCTTATATTTGACAGAAGACAATTCAGCTGGCGTCCAAACGTCATTTGGGCAGGAGATTTGCTCGTGGTATTGTGCGGAGTGTTCCTATAGGTGAACAGGAATTCTAGCAATTGGCGTTTAGAAGTGTCATCTTCGTTCGATGCCATTCTAGACTTAAACGTCCTGACAAACCTCTCAGCCAGACCGTTTGTTCTGGGGTGGTACGGCGAAGAGGTCACGTGTAAGATACCTTGACTCTCACAATATTCCTTGAACTCAGCAGAAACGAATTGTGGCCCGTTATCGGAGACTATCATGCGAGGTAAGCCAAATGTGCAAAATATATCATCTAAAACATTACATAGATTTCTTGTCGTTGTTCGTTTCATTGGTTTTACTTCTACCCATTTCGATAGCGCGTCACACAGCACTAACCAATACGTATCTTTAAAGGGTCCGGCAAAATCAATATGGATCCTTTCCCAAATTTGCTCAGGAATTGACCAAGAATACACAGGGAGTTCAGCATTGTGAGAACGGTTTCTTTGGCATCCAGTGCACAATTTAACATAATTGTCTATATCATCCTCAAGTGATGGCCACCATACATAAAAACGAGCCAGTGCTTTCATAGCGGCGATTCCAGGATGTCCACGATGTAGGTATTTAAGAATTTGCAACCGCAAGCATTCTGGGATGATCATTCGGCCCTGCCATAGTAAGATATTATTTTCGCTTGAAATTTCGTCCCTTTTCCTAAAGTAGCTTTTTAATTCATTGTTACATTCAAAATCGCGCCACCCTGTTTTAAGGTACTGCGCAACTTTTGATAAATTAGAGTCCATTGCTGTACCCCTTTTTAACAGCTTTTCGGTAATGTCTAAGTCTGTTAATCGGGTTCCTAGTATACGCGATTCGATTCTGCCTACGACGCGCTCTGTAGTAGAACTCTCACCATCAGCATTAGGCAGGCGTGAGAGGCAGTCAGCTAGAACATTCTGTTCTCCTTTGCGGTAGCAAATGTCGTAGTTATAGCTTCCAATTATTAAAGCCCATCTCACGAGACGGTTATTGGCTAGTTTTGGAAGGTTACGTCGAGTACCCAGTATGTGTATCAAGGGTTTATGGTCCGTTACTAAATTAAATTTTGTTCCACGGAGGTATTGATCGAATTTTTTAACTCCGAATAGTATAGCAAGAGCTTCTCGGTCAATCACTGAATATTGACTTTCAGCCGGTCGAAGTTTACGTGATGCAAACGCTATAGGCTCTTCGGAATCATCTTTGTGGTAAAGTACTGCTCCTACCCCTTTCTCTGATGCGTCACATGCTAGGAAAATAGGTCGGTCCTCATTAAAGGCTACCAACGGTTTTGATTTGGCTATGCATGTTTTTGTTGCTTCGAAGGTCTTGCTTTCGTGTGTAGTCCACCGCCATCGTTGTTTACCGCTAGTTAATGCATGTAAGTCTGCACAAAGTCCATGTAAGTTAGGGATAAAGCGTTCGTAGAAATTCACAAGGCCAAGGAAAGATCGTAATTCTTTCGAATTGGACGGCTCAGTAGCGTTCAAAATCGCATCCATCTTTTTTTTTGTCGGGCGTATCCCATTATGGTCTATTGTGTGTCCGAGATACTCAATTTCTCGTTGTAGAAATGAGCATTTCTTTATGTTGACCTTAAGTCCAGATTTTTGTAAACGTTCGAATACAAGACACAATGTACGAAGATGTGTATCCTTGTCACCTCCCGCTATGGCGATGTCATCAAAATATACGGCTACATTTGGAATGTCACCTAGCAATTTATCCAGAAAATGTTGAAAAGTTGAAGGTGCAGTTGAGATACCAAATGGCATCCTGTTATATTGAAAATATCCTTTGTGTGTTGCTAGTGTTAAGAATTTTTTTGATTCGGCAGCAATTTCAAATTGAAGGTACGCATCCTTGAGATCAATCTTGGAGAATATTTTACCTCGTGCTAGTTTCTGACGTAATTGGTCGAATAGGGGCACCGGGTGTAAATGTTTAATTAAAACAGGGTTGAGTGTGCTTCTATAATCGCCACAGATTCTTATGTCACCGTTCGGCTTAACGATGTTAACAGTGGGAGTGGCCCACTCGACAGGTGTTAGGTTGGGATCAACTTCTTCTATGATACCTTGAGAGACAAGACGGTCTAATTCTAGTTCAATGTTTCTTTTTATGCCAAACTTAATGGGGCGTGCTGGTAAATGTATAGGCTCTGCACCTGGCTTGACATGAATGTTCACTTGATAATCTTTAACTTTGCCTAATTTGCCATCAAAGAGTTGCGCATGTTTGTCGAGTATTTGTTGCAGCGAAATCGAAGCATTGTTTTTAATAGAGTAGACGGCTTTAGGAAATTGCATGTCAAATGATTCGCTCCATTGTAGCCCAAAAAGCATGGGATTAGCATGTTTCATAACAACTGCTGGTAAAATTTTCTGCTTACCTTCAAATTCTACAGTGACATCTGTGAGACCTTTAGATTTGAGTTTGTAATTGCAATATGCCTTAAGCTTAGGTGCTTTTGTCAAATTTGGAGCTCCAATTTTTCTCCAAAATTGAGTGCTTATGATAGAGTATGCCGAGCCAGGGTCCCAATCCATTGTGCAGTTTTGTCCATTGATGACGACATCAATCCTTTTGCAGTCTTTATTCGAGTTTTGCGTTACATTGCACACAAGGTCATCTTCTTCGTCACTGTTTCCTGAGGTTGAGGATGACGAAACACTCTTGGTTACCCTTTGTAGTCTGTGTCTCGGAGTTCTAGCAATATGTGCTCGTCCAGTTTTTATGCAACAACTCTCGTAATGACCCTTGATGTTACATTCTTTGCATATGTGATGATAGGCAGGGCAATTTGTGGCGAAATCATGTCTGTCCTTACCACAACGATAGCATTGGTTTGGTTGTATCGAACGGAGGTTCTTATTCGAGGAGTGCTGGAAGGTTTTTGTTCGTGACTGTTTGTTGAGTTTGTTTACACTGGTTGTTGGTATGTCTTGTTCAGCTTGTTCTCGTGACTGAGCAACAGCGAATATTTGTGAAAATGTGACCTCGCGGGTAAGTCCTTCGTAAGTTTCCATCAGATCTGGCCATTTTTGTTTAAGGTCAGTTTCAAGCTCTATGTGGTTGAGGCCTGTCGCAAAACGATCTCTAATTTGTCGTTCTAATAAGCTGTCACTGTATCCGCAATCCTTGCTCAAGTCTCGTAGTCGGTTTGCATAATGTTCCATCGTCTCGTTTTTCCCTCTAATGCAAGTCCAAAACTCTGTTAATGCTCTGTATCTAGTTTTTTTGATGCGGTAAATGTCTAAAAGTTTCTTGCTTACTTCCATATAGGTGCTCGATTCAAAATTTGGTGTTAACCCTACTTTTACCTCTCTGAAAATCTCTGGCGTTAAATAATTAAGCAGGAGGTCCTTTTTTAGGTTTTCATCCGTAATGTTGTGCATAATACACTTTGTTTCGAAGAAATCAATATAATCTTGTACTCGGTAGTTATCTGGATTGAATTTGTCCATGGTAAAATGTTTGAAAATACTCATTCTGTTTGATGTTGCTGCGCTCGTCACGCTGTTGTTTAACGGAGAGGTGCTCCCGAGACATACTGGTGTTGTTGTTCCGTCTGTTGTTGCAGATGGTACTAACAGTGTAAGAATTTGTGCTATCTGCGCTTGTTGTGCTTGTTGAACGCTCATGAATTGAGCAAACTGTTCGGCGTCCATCCTCGTCGCCAATGAAATGTTTTATATACCTACTTAATTTCCTAATATATAGCAATTAAAATATCACATTGCAGAAATAATGTTTTTACTTGATTTCTTACAAGACATTGACATTTACAAGGCATTATATTGACTTAAGCATAAACTTCAATTTGAAAGGAGTTTATTATAACTGTATGTTTTTTTTTAATGTTTGTTACCTCGTAACTCTTTACTGGGTGTACCGATTTTAAAGATTCTTTCGACCTTTGGAAGCAGGTGCTTGTCATTTGGTCCCATTCAAATTTAATCGACATCTGACTAGTAGTTTTAAAGTTATCCCTAATAATGCCTATTTAATTGACATCGATGATATCGTAATCATAAAACTTGTGTGTCTAAAAGATCTCGAGATCGTTTCCTGAAAATTTACATACTTAAAACACTAAAAAGCAAAAAATATAATTATTTTTAAATAAAAAAAACCGCCTTCAAAACTAAAAACGAAGAAATAAAAATTCTGTTTATAAAAATCTAAATGTTTTTTTGAGGTCGGTGCCATGGTGCCAACCTCAATATTTGGATTAAACGTTGTTAGGTACTTGTATTTAGGGCCGACCTCAAAAAAACATTTAGATTTTTATAAACAGAATTTTTATTTCTTCGTTTTTAGTTTTGAAGGGGGTTTTTAAGTTGCGAGTTTTCATGTGACAAAAGTACCTAAGTACCTACAATTAAATAAAACCAACATCTTAATATTTTCCAGTTTCGTCATGGAGAACTTCAGATTCCGATTTGCAGTGTTTGTTAAGCAGTCGCCGGATGGAAAAGCAGTTATAATTGACAGGATCGAGGGAGGAACCTTCGAGATTCCTAATTTCAAGGTACTAATACAAGTCTTTCTTACTACGTCGTCCTAATTAGCAACGATCGTATGATGACAATGACACAAACGATGAGTTCAACATTTAGGTATAAGATTTCTTCAGAGAAGCTTTCGAAAAAAATCGCGAGTGGTCTCCGCTTGACTTTCACGTATACCGGAAACGATTCAAATAGAAACCTTATATTTTGATGTCATACATGCATATTAAATTTTGGTTACCCATCCGAGTACCGACCGCGCACTTGGTTGCTTAACTTTCGTGATCGACGGCTCAAAAGTTGATAGAAACCTTATATTTTGATGTCATACACGCATGTTAAATTTGGTTGCAATAAGTTAAAGCATGCTCGAGTTACCGTGCTAACTAGGGTTGTTGAGGAAGTGATTATGAGGAAGAGGAGGAGGAGGAGGAAGTGTCAAGCACAAATTTAGAGGATGCGGATGAGGATGAGGATATTTTTTGAGGAGGAGGATGTGGATGAGGAAGCTGATGAGGAAGAGGAAGCTGATGAGGAAGAGGATTATATGAAACATATAATATAATTGTATGGTCCACTGGAAAATATTCTTTTAATTATTAACAAAATTTATATCCAATTATAAAATTATAATATTATATTTTAGGGGGGTATAGCTGAGCGCGTCCGTGGGCTTTAGCTCTAGATACCCACACGTGCCCCCTGGGTAGCGCCAAATGTTCAGCACTCTACCGGTGGTAGGTTTCAACCGTGGCTGGTAACCACCCTCTAGGCTAAACCTAGCCGCCAAGCGACTTTCGTCGTGTTCCGGCTTGAAGCCTGGTGTTGCCGTTCTGGGAGGGGAGTCCGAGCAGTTTCGCTGTAAAGTTGGCCGGTTTCGGTGCTGCGTGATTGCTGCGCTAGGTGACTGATCGCGGAGGGTAGCGGGATCCTAAGCACGGTTTATCCGCTGGCCGACCGCAGGTAGTAGGGGGCCCAATTAGCAGGTTAGCCACCTATGAAATTCTGCCCCGCCAACTCGCGAAAAATCCCAGGGTGCGCCATCGTGCCGGTTGGCGACCGGATGCGAGGGCCCGATGGACACCTTTGGGGGGGTTAGGGCGTCCCCGCGCGCTCCAGCTCAGTCGCCCGTCAGTGTGGCGTCACAGCTGCATCGCTTGGCAGCAGCTTACCAGCGTCTCGCTCATCTGTCCCCTTCCTGCTTGTTCACTCTGTTCCCATAGCCAAATGAAAGCAAAGAAAAAGAAACTGGTGAAACAGCGGATGCACTCCCTCGCACTAAAAGTGCACCTCGCTAACATCCGAGGTTTGCACTCAAATATCGATAGTGTCCATTACCATCTTGAGACTGATAAACCACATCTGCTGTTCCTCACGGAGACGCAAATCCGATGTCCGGCCGACGCAGCTTATTTATATTACCCAGGCTACACCCTGGAGCACAATTTTAAATCGCGCGCTGGTACCTGCGTGTATGCTCGTGATGACATCTGCTACCGGCGTCTCCGTAACCTTGAGGATTCCAGTTTCTCTGCAGTCTGGGTTCTGGTGGACACAGGTATAGAGCAAATACTCTATGCCTGTGTTTACCGGTCGCACACCGATAACATGGAGACAACCAGGTTTTTTCAGTACCTCAGCGCCTCCGCTGAAACAGCTCAACAAAGGTACCCGAGTGCGCAGTTAGTCGTTCTGGGGGACTTTAACGCACACCACCATGAGTGGTTGTTCCCGTTCCAGAACACCGACCATGCCGGGAGATTGGCGCATACATTTGCTATGTCGCTAGGTCTCTCCCAGCTGGTAAAGGGCGCTACCCGGATACCCGACATTGATGGCCACACACCTAATTGCTTGGACCTTCTGTTGACAACGGACCCGGACCGATACCAGGTGACAATTTCGTCACCACTGGGGAGTTCCGACCACTGTCTGGTGAAGTCCGTGTCTGTTTACTCTCCATCCGACCCTGATCCTATCGGAGCTAGGCGTGTTTGGCGATACAGTTCAGCAGACTGGGATGAGATGCGGCACTTCTTTGCATCTTATCCTTGGCTTCGCACGTGCTTTTCCTCGGATGACCCGACCTGCTGCGCGGATGCTATCACTGACGTGGTGCGTCAGGCTATGGAATACTTTATTCCGTATTCTGACGTATCGCACCAGTTTAGCGCCCGCCCTTGGTTTAATGCGGAATGTGCCACAGCCGAGGTGCTCAAGCAATCTGCTTACCGATCCTGGGCGGATGCTCGAGCCCGCAAGGCACAGAATATTCGGACTCTGAAGAAGGCCTATAACAGTGCAGCCAAGTCCTGCAAAGGTGTTCTTCGTAAGGCCCGCTTTGACCACATTGGCCGTATTGGAGCTAGATTGGCCTCCTTTCCATCTGGGAGCAAAGCCTTCTGGTCCCTAGCCAAGTCAGTCGAGGCCAATTTTTGCCGGTCGTCGCTGCCGCCTTTAATTAAACCTGACGGATCACTAGCTCACACCGCTAAAGATAAAGAAAAAATTTGTTAGCTTCTAACTTCGCGAACAACTCACAACTAGATTCTGCTGGCGTATACCCACCTAAGCTCCCTCTGTGTTCTTCTGCAATGTCGGAAGTTCACATCCACCAGAAAGAGGTGCTCAAAACTCTTAGCGCTCTAGATGTGAATAAAGCTAGTGGACCCGATGGCATTCCAGCTATTGTCCTGCGGAATTGTGCACCTGAGTTGTCTCCTATTCTGACTCGCCTTTACCGCTTGTCCCTTAAGACCGGCAAAGTTCCGAAAGCCTGGAAGATTGCCAATGTTCAACCTGTACCTAAAAAAGGTAGCCGTGCCGACCCTGCCAACTATCGACCCATAGCAATCACGTCCATACTATGTAAGATTATGGAACGTGTATTGAACAACCGTCTCCTGGCTTACCTCGAAGATAACGATCTCCTCAGTGACCGTCAATTTGGTTTCCGCCGTGGGCGGTCTACTGGGGACCTTCTTGTATATGCTACTCACTTATGGAGCGAAGCCATAGAGAAACACGGTGAAGCTCTCGCCGTCTCTCTCGATATCTCTAAGGCTTTTGACAGGGTTTGGCATGCAAGTCTCATTGGCAAGCTTCCTTCATATGGAATCGCTACCGGGCTTTGCACCTGGATTGCGGATTTTCTGGGGGGGAGATCAATTCGAGTAGTCATTAACGGCTCCTCGTCAGATCTGCTTGGCATAAATGCCGGAGTCCCCCAGGGTTCTGTTCTCTCCGCGACTCTATTCCTGCTGCATATCAATGATCTGCTCACAGCTCCCGGTATCTTTGGGTACGCAGACGACAGCACAGTCTCGGAGAGGTACTTGTCTGATGCGAAGTCTGGTGCAGATGTCCGATCACTGAGGGAGGCAATGATGAAGGGAGTGAATTCAACCCTGGAAGCTGTTTCCCTCTGGGGTGAAGCTAACTTGGTTGGATTCAATCCCTCCAAATCACAGGCTTGTCTTTTCTCGGCGAAACGGAGTCCACTCCATCTGACTCCGACTTTCCGAAATGTTTCGGTGCCGATTAACGACCATCTCGAGCTTTTGGGTATAGATATCTCCGCCAACCTAAATTTCGGTCGCTACATCGAGTCCATCGCTAAAACCGCTGCCAAAAAACTTGGCATACTTTTTAAGGTCAGACGATATTTCACATCTGAGCAGCTCCTAAGCCTATATCGAGCGCAAGTTCGCTCCTGCTTAGAGTATTGTTGTCACCTTTGGGACGGAACTGCTCGATATCAGTTAGATGCATTGGACTCGGTGGAGCACCGTGCGAAGAGACTCATCAGTAATGACGCACTCGTTGAAGAAAATCTCCAAAGCCTTGACCATCGAAGGCGTGTGGCTAGTCTCTCGGTCTTTTACCGGTTACATTTCGGAGAGTGTGCGGAAGTTTTACATAATTTGATCCCCCCTGCCCCTTTCCACCACCGGACGACCAGGCGCGGCGAGGGCTTTCACCCTTATGTTGTCGACATTCCTCCAATTCGCACGAAGCGATTTGCTTCAGCTTTCATTATGCGAACTGCTAAGGAGTGGAACTCCTTGCCGAGGTCTGTTTTCCCGGATCAGTATAATCTGGACATCTTTAAGGCCAGAGTGAACAAGCATCTTCTAGGCGAGCGTGTACCACCATAGGCCTCATCATCGCTTTCCATCAGGCGAGATTGTGGTCAAACGCCCAGCCTATTTAACATAAAAAAAAAAAAAAAAAAAAAAATATCCTCACAGGTCGTTCCATCACAAACCTTGTGGTTTTAATGTGCGACTGTATATGAAATTGTTTAAATTAAGATTTTAAATGGAAAAAAAATAAAAAAAATGTGTGTGTTACAGGACAACGTCTGTCGGGTCGGCTAGTATTTATATTTACTCTTAAATTTTGAGGAAGCGATAGCGGAGGAGGATTTTTTAATTTTTATTTATTAGGATGCGGTAACGGTTGAGGAACTCAAAATATTGCGGAACTTCCGCATTATGTGGAAGCGGAAGAGGAATCCTCAGCAACCCTAGTGCTAACGTACAGACACACACACAGACATAATTCCAAAAACTGTATTTTTGGACTCAGGGAGGTCCAAAACGTGTAAATCCGTCAAAACGTGTAAAACTGTCAAATTCCTCCAAATTATTTTTTTAAAGCGAGGAAACAGTTTGTGGTAACCCGATGTGCTGTTGACTGTACATTGCCCATTTTCAACTTTATTACTGGTGTGCAATAAAGATTATTCTATTCTATTCGTCTTTTTTCCTTTGCAGTCCGACTTGAATGGCGTGATTGGCGGCGGCAACATCGATCAAATCGTCAACGCAATCATCGAAGATGTTGTGATCGACTACATGAACCGATTCCAGGTGGCCGTCGCTAAAAGTGTATTCGACGCCCTAATCGACTTTGCCAACCCTAAACTTGAGACCCTTGACACCTGGAAGTTCTTGGCCCCGTTCGTAAAGTAGTAAATTGACAAGTTACAGTTCATGCCACCACAAACTCTCAAATTACGTTCATAAACTTTGAGCTTCTGACAGTTCTGAGCAGCATGTACTTCACTGTTAATTAACCTAGTACCGATCTGATGAATTTAAAAATCTGATTCCCAATGAGACAAAAAGCTGCGAAGTTAAAATAACAAAGCAAATTTTTGATTAAATGTACTTTCATATTTAATTTCGTTTTGTTTTGTTTTATTTCTCCCATTACACTTAACCTGCAGAGCTCACAACACACAAGAATTGCTCGTTAAAAAACGCAGGCACCGCATTATGCGATAGGCGCCCGTGGCCTGCACTGATGAGAGCCTTCTCTTCTATGTCTGTCAAAACCTCAGGTCAAAACAGATCGCTTAGAACTGCGCTGCATGGCATAACACAAAGACTTGAACATGTTGTGAATTATGAATCTTTCCAAATCAATGAAAAGCGGGGTGCTTTTGCCCAGAGAGCGGTGAAATAGCTAGATGGGCCCTGATGACGAGGCCACGATTATTTTTTCTCCCTGATAAACGTATCAGGGAGAAAAATTAATCAGAAAAATAATACCGAACCTCCCATACTTCGGTATTTTTGTCATACCGAACACGAACACCGAACACAGTGCTAAAATACCGAACAACTGGCAACCCTGCTTACACTACGGGTAGGTAGGTACAGTGTGCGAAACCAAAAAAATGGCGATGGCATGTCATCTGGCGCTCCTATTCCCTTTGCGCCTGTGTGCGCCACACGTTTCGCACATAGGGGCGGCCCGGGCCTGGGTAGGTACTTGCACAAAGTGGGTAGGTAGGTACCTACCCTTACCGAAGAACATAATCTCTTTAATCTGCGAAGTAGGTACCTAGGTAGTATCATGAAGCTTCATGTTATAGCTTCATGATACTACCTATAACGGTAGTATTATATGTATTATCTGTGGTAGACGTAGATTAAAGCAAAAAAGGCTTCTAACATGCTTATATTAGTTTCACCTATATGTTTGTGAGTATGTATGTAACTGACTCGTTTGGACTCGATTTTGAGCCACATTAAACGGTCAGATTTCATTTAAACTTTATAGACTTATTAAAAAGACCGACGATATTACAATAATTCGATAAAAATATCCCATTATCCTGATTAGAATCGCGAGGACTAGTAAATTAAACCTTTGTAATGTTAGTTCAGCTATACGACACTAGATGGCGCTGTCATTAAATAAGTACTTTCATCGGCGGTTATAATTCGCACTAAAAATTGGAAAATAAAATAATAAGCAGTTTAAAAAAAACTAAAAGAACGCTTTTATGTTAAATAAAAAACTAAAAAGTTAGAAAAATAACTTTTTAGTACTTATAGAAACTAAATGATGAACGAAAAGTATAATTAGGTACCTACTATTTATAGAAAAGCGGGGGTTCTCAATTTTACCGATGGAATATTTTCAAGAACTTATGTAATTGAGCAACCCACGCTTTTCTCTAAACAGTAATTATACTTTTCGTTCATCATTTAGTTTCTATAAGTACCTACTAAGAAGGTATTTTTCACTTTTTAGTTTTTTATTTAATATGTTATTTTTTATTTTTTTTAAACTTTTATTTTATTTGCTTTAAGGTGGTAAGTATAGTACCTATAAGATATCTAGTCTCTCGGTAATTATGGATGAGGATTCCATTTGATTAAAAGGTCTGCTGCAAAAAACAACGCTAGATATTTCTATGTTCTAAGCACTTTTATTGGGTACATTTACATTGCTCTACTAAGGACATAAGTATGATGTAAAAAAGCATTATACTAATAAATTATAATACAACATACCATGAAATTTACACTGAAATCTTTAAATAGTGACAAAAACCAATAGTTTGATTAATCTGTTTCTTGTCGTAACACTACCACACCTCGCGACATATTCCAATGATATCCTTTTGGAACCCATCAGGACACTCGTCATTAAAGAACTGCGGAGAATCTTCTAACCAGGAACTCCGAATCAATACAAATTTGTCTTCATTTATTTCTCGTATATCAGCAGCTTTTTGGGGCAGCAATCTTGATCTCGTTTGCGCATAGACAAACAATAGCATTAAAATTAAAATTGTAGGACGCAACATTGTAACTAATATTTGTAATGCGACTATCAGCAGCGCCGAATCTATTCGAATTACCGAGCTATCACAATGTTAAGGTCGCGTGGAACATGCCTACACTTCCTCTACCCACTCACAGGATGAGTTCTGCAACCAAATCTATCCTAATCTAAATAAACGTTGTTTTAATGCATGTAATAAGTACTGCCTAAATGCTCTTTTAGTACCTAACGAAATAAAAAGGCTACAACAAAAAAATTAATACCGTGATTATCACACGGTAATTTAGGTTATTCCCAGTCCTCACCTCTGGCTTTGTTACCACTGGTGACGAATGGGACAGTCAAGTTTTGTTTAGTACCTACTCCGTGCCGGCGGCTGAGCATTCCATATAGGTATAGACCGCATGAACAGTCAACGTGTCATTAAAAAAGTTCGGAAGGTAAGGTATTGGAAGGAAGCTTAAGAAGGGTACGGATGACACTCGAGAACATATGCCGCATATGGTTCTTTGTCTTTTCTAAATTTTCAGTTAGATTATATTCATTAAACCAAGATACTATTGATTTTATTGCATTGTTTATCTCCAATTCGTAATATAGTTAGTCTCTGTCTTTAACATAAGGTATAGAAATCTTCCCGTTGACCTAGAACTATGAAATTTGGCAAGTAATATCGTCTTATACCACGGGTACGGGAAAAACTCTGAAAACTATAAATTTGTAATTAAGGCATAAAAATATAGTCCTTATTTAAAGTACGTAATCAGTCATAGAGGTTTGCCTTTATCTCGGGAACGCGTGGTGACATCGTGTTCAAATTAAAACTAATAATTATACTCAAATCTACAGTCCCTGAAAAAATCAAACTTCTAAGTTAACGCAAAAAAAAGATACGGCCGTTTGTGCCGCAAAAAAATTGTTTGCGTGTAACCTTTACGCGCAATTGAAGTAAAACTTCTTTGACGTAGATCACTGAAATGATTAAATTTTAACTGAAAAAAAAAAAATATGACAGATACTTACGACCAATCGAAATTACTATTTTTAAATAGCGGAAACTACACAGACTATAGAATACTGAGCGTTACTTCCGTTAGAAAAATCTGAGTTACCCCCTAGTCGCGCCTAAAGAAGTTTTACTTCAAAAATGTTTTGTACGGAACCCTCGGTGGGAGAGTCCGACTCGCACTTGTCCGGGTTTTTTTTTGGCCGCGGTTGCATGCCCTATTAGCCACGTCACTGGTCATGATAACTACGCTGTAATATTTTAAAGCACTTTGCCAACTAAATGGTAAGCCTGAACATTTCTAAACAGATTGAGCGTAACACGCTGCAGAAATTTGCTGAGTTTACCGTTGATGTTGACGTACACTCAGGGCCCTTTGAGAATTGAGGGCGGACAAGATTAACAAGCTCCGTTACCAGAAAGAAGTGGCAATGGGCTGGACACGTGTGTCACAGGACAGATGGAAGATGGGGGAAAAGGGTACTGGAGTAGAGACCATGGACGGGGGCTAGGAGTGTCGGACGTCAACCAACGAGATGGAGTGACGACATCAAGAAGGTGGCGGGAAAACACTGGATGAGAAGGGCACAAGACCGAATAGATTGGCCTGCTAATGAGGAGACCTATGCCCAGCAGTGGGTGAAAATGGGTTGATAAGATAAAGATTAACAAAGTTTATGAAAGTAGGTTAAAAAATCATCTCTCGGGGGGGAGGGGGGTGATTTTGCCCAGAGCAGCGAAATTGGCTAGATCGGGCCCTGCGTACACTCTATTTCCTACACACAGGTCTGAATCCTAGTGGATGCAAGAGTTTCCAAACATTCCCATCCTCACCACTGGCTTTGTTCCCACAGGTGACGAATAGGAAAAAATCCAACCAAACCGACGGCGCGTCGATACGTACGTGAAATTCGTTTACTCGCATTATTAAGGAGAAAGTACAAGAGCACTATCTTTCTTTATCTTAAATATGTGTTCTCCTATTACTCTAAATGTATATACCTCTCCATTAGTATATAATATACAAGTACCTGTGTTTTAATTTAAGTAATAATATTTATGTAAGTATATATATTAGTACACGCGACATCCACGTATTTAAATTAAATCTTATCACAGGAGGGTTGGAAGAGATTTCTTTTAGCAATAAGCCACACCTTTTGTACTTTTAAAAATCTAATGTTTTAGTTTTTTGTAATTCTCGTGTACAATAAACTATTACATAAAATAAATAATTTTTCACCAAGATTCATGGGTTGACTGGAAGAGCCACCTTCATTGCATTAATTATCGAAACGAAGATCGATATCTAGATGCCCTGGTTTCCCTTCCACTTGAATGTTGAAAAATGTCCAAACCAAGAAGGTTTTAGGTAACCTTCTTGATCCAAACACTACTTTTTGTCATCGCAAAATGAAAGGCAGAGGGATCTTACCTCAATCATAAACATGAAAATCATGTTGTGTACAATGTGATGGTGAATAAAGTTAATATTCACAAACCAACATTACTTTTTATAAAAATATATTTAATTTCTTATATATATCACATAACATTTTATATAAACAACATGAATCACATTAACAGCAGCATATTTATTAATATTAGTGACAACATTAAAACTTTTTTTTAAACACGATTTGAAAAAAAACTTGATAGAATCACTTTGGGAAACTTTCAATTACAGTGTAACATTGACCCAAAAAAAAACACCCACACATACCAGACAAGTATGTCTACATTAGGTAGGGTAAATGGGTGTTTTTAGTGTCTTTGACTAGCAACTTCGAAACATTAAATTTTACTCTACTAGTAATATTATATTACAGTATGTAGATGGAAAACATAGTAACAACATTACAGTTACCTTAAATTCAAGGTTAGCCAGATTGACTGTAAGCATCATAATTTTATTGAAACAAAAAATGTTAAGTTTAACTTCAATAATAAACTTTTATAGTGTAGTAACTTTATATCAAAATATTTAGGAAGCAGCAATTTCTGATATAACCTCCTAAGTCAGACTAATACCTCAGACCAATCATTTTTTATTGGTCTGAGGTAACTACTTAGGATCTTACTAATTTCTTCAATGTATTAAGTACTTGTCAAAAATGTGGATCCTATGTGGTATTATCACAATATTAACATTCGATAAGCACCAAATGATTAGGTATATGTTTTTAGATACAGCAATTTCTGATATAACCTCCTAAGTCAGCCTAATACAGATGATCTTTATATGAGATGTAGGTAAGTAAATGCACAGAAATTTACTTAAATAATGGTTGTGTTGCCTAAGCCAATGTTTAGTGTTTTGGGGATGGTGGTGGATGTCTCTCCCTTGGTGGTGGTGGGGGTTGTCGTTCGCGAGGTTGAGGAGGTTGCTTCGCTGTAGACCTGCGAGGTTCGGGAGGGGCTTGGCGTTGTCTTGGTGGAGGCGGTGTGTGGCGCTCACGAGGAGCCGGAGGGCACCGGCTGTCACCTTCCATGCTGCAAAAACATTGTGCAATGTTTAAAAATAGATAAATAATACAAGAAACGAGTTATCTCTAATTTTAAGAACACCTTATCTGTACAAGTGATAAAAACTAAAAACCATTTTATTAACAATTCTGGTTACCTACCTGTGAAATTATTAGTCTCCTTCACAATGATAGATGTATAAAAAACGTCAAGGCGGGGTCATATTCAGTTCAGTGATCTATTAGGTATATAAATTATTGTGTGTAATTATTTGTTCTAAGCTACGTAAAGGACAGGAATAAGGAATGGCAGATAAAATAACGATAAAAGAAAACAATAATGTTTTGATAAGTTTTTTTTTGTTTTTTTTTTTTTTTTGGTTACATTTTCCCTGTTACGGGACGGCAAAGGGATCTAGCCCATACAGCCAAGTCTTCAGTTTCATCTTCTTTCTTGATTTTTGCATTAAAATGTGGGTGCCACACATTTTAATGCATCTAGGGAGTGCTTGGAAAGAAATGCATGGTAGGAGCAGACCTCATGATGGTGACTGATGAGAATTGTATAGTGGGATTTCCAACCACTATACAATTCTCAACGCCACATACACAAAACCTTTATTTCAATGATTCCTTATAACTGTTCGTCAACACGGATGCTTATGCAACAAAACGACACCACTTTCACTGCACAAAATCCACTCCGAAGCAATTTTGAATTATCGAAATAAAGATCGACATCTAGACGCCATGATTTCCCGCCAAACACTCGTTTTTTTTTGTAAAATTTTCCCTGTTACGGGACGGCAAAGGGATCTAGCCCATACAGCCAAGTCTTCAGTTTCATTTACTTTCTTGATTTTTGCATTAAAATGTGGGTGCCACACTTTTTAATGCATCTAGGGAGTGCTTGGCGAGAAATGCATGGTACAGACCTCATGATGGTGACTGATGAGAATTGTATAGTGGGATTTCCAACCACTATACAATTCTCATCGCCACATACACAAAACCTTTATTTCAATGATTCCTCATAGCTGTTCGTCAACACGGATGCTTATGCAACGAAACGACACCACTTTCACTGAACAAAATCCACTCCGAAGCAATTTTGAATTATCGAAATGAAGATCGACATCCAAACGCCATGGTTTCCCGCCAAACACTCTTTTTTTCTACAATTTTCCCTGTTACGGGACGGCAAAGAAATCTAACCCATACAGCCAAGTCTTCAGTTTCATATCTTCTTTCTTGATATTAGCAATAAAATGTGGGTGCCACACATTTTAATGCATCTAGGGAGTGCTTAGCGAGAAATGCATGGTACAGACTTCATGATGGTGACTGATGAGAATTATATAGTGGGATTTCCAACCACTATACACAAGAACCACTAGTTATACGTAGTCTAACCTGGTTTCTTGCGCTTGGGCCATTCTTTTTTAACTATTCTCGGTAGTTGAGTTGGAGACGTGCTACAGTTCCTGCCAGTGCGGAAGGGCGGAGCACAAAAAGCGAATGTATCACAGACTAGTTAGATAGAGATGAATGTTGGAATGGATGGAACTTAGACAAAGAATGATGGAAGCACGCAGCAGAGCGAAGCGGGGATGACAGCTTGGTGACAGATATACGGATACGGAAAGAAGTAATAGCTAATTAGTAATTATTTTTTCTGGAGGAAGGACAACATGAAAACGATACTACAAGTGTTATACTATGTATCGAGGACGAATCCCGAAGTATAAAATATAGTAAATTTTTGATATGTTGGTGAGATTCATTCTATCACGGCTGTTTGCATTGTATCCATCATGTATCCATTTACACTTGACCTACACAACACGCATGTGGTTGAGACAATCGGAACCGGAATAATTTATTGCGTACTATTGTGAGCCATTAATATAGAGAAAAGTGGAGTAAAGTAATATACTGCCCCCGTAGCACGGGACGTGGACAAAATCTCTCTCCACCACTTGACACTATTTCTTCTCAGGATTTAGTGAGAGTTAGAGCGAGAGGAAAATATTTTGTTTTCCCCGAGGAGAATTTGTCCACGTCCCGTGCTAGGGGGGCTGGATCAAACATTGGGTATGAGCAAGAAAACAGGTAAAACTGGAAGGAACACTAGTAATAAAAAGTGAAGTAAAAAAAATTGTCCTTGAAACCCCTTACTTCCTATTTGTCCTTTTCTAACCTATGGAGCACACGTATTAGAGTTAGACGGTCACGTGACCTAATACGTCATACGTATCTAAAGGTTAGAAAGGGACAAATGGGAATTAAGCGGTTTCAGGAAAAAATTTGAGTTCACTTTTTTTATTGGTAGTGTTCCTTCCAAGAAATTTATGGGTAAAACACCCATAAATTTCTTGAGTATGAGGGTTTAATACATCTTTTTATTATTCTAGATAATTATTTCACTATTTTTTTGTTTTTTTTTCATAATTAAGCATTGATGTGTATGGCTATCATTATCAGAACCATTGAACGACTGAGTGAATGACCATAGACAAAAATAGTAGACTCACTCATTCAACAAGAACAAAAACTGCGAATGAGAAGTGATTTCGGTTTGGAGAGAAAAATTGGAAACCTTTTCATGTGATTTTGTGCATTTGTGTTTGTGAAAAATTCATTGTAGACTGTGTTTGTATAGTATTTTTGGTGCAAAGTTCCCAAAAAAACGTACCGCTTGGTAGTAATATGAGTAATGTTACCAACCAAAATGGAACAGGTCTAGAGCAGCAGGTCGGTACCTCATGTACATGCACTTTGTATTGATTTTTGCTTTGTTGAATGAAATATTAAATAATTTTGGCGATATTATATCTTTGCAATAATTTTATGGGATGTAGCATATTACGGAGAAATTGAAAAAAAAGTATTATGTCGTGATCTAACATTAAAATTAGTTTTTACGTGTTCCGGGTTAACCAACATGGCGACCCTATTCTTCTATTTCTCTGTTTTTTTTTCGAATGGATTTCCCATATTCGCATTATTTGGTCTAAATTGTTGTATAATGTGGTATGGTAGTTTTATAAGACATTTACTGGTGGTTAGAGAGGTCATTGTCACGTTATAAATGCGTGTCATGGCGGGGGAAAATGTATTAGGTAGGTACTGGTAATTATCTCATATTCGCTAAATTGTAAGAATATTTACAGTTTTGGAAATTTCTTCTTATTGCACAAGGTTTTTCACTATAAAAGTTTAATTATTTGAAAACTTATTTAATATAATCTGAGTAATAATATTCTTAAAATAACACTGGTTAACAAAATTTTACCTAATTTTGTCACATGAAAACTTACCTATATGAAATTTTGAATGTATTAGGGTCACCAAACAAATGAAAAAAAAGTACATATCAGGTTTGGTTTCATCATTGGTATAGCAAATGGCAAATGTCTAGGTTCTTTTTTAGCCCAACCTAATAGGAGTCTATTCTATTCTATAAATCCTGGGTTCCCCTTCAACAATGTGACAATTCGATGCTCAGGTGTAATAGTTATTTGTCCACACAAATAAGAAAAGCTGTTGGGGTTGTTAGAACACTTTGCGTGGCATATTTTTGATGTATTTAACGTAAGTTAATTGAATGCAATATTTAATAAGAGAAGTTATAAGTCCACTAAAGAAGTCATTCGAACACAGTTTAAACATTGTTTAATAAATAAAAAAGTAAAAGAAATATATTAGGACAGAAATGCTTGTAGCTTTCACAAAAAAAGTGGATGTGATTGAAACAAAATTATAATATTTTTTAATGAGGATACACTAACGCAAAAATCATGACAAAGTTTGTGTGACAAAAACAATGTTTACCAGTGTAATTATTTATTTGGTTGGTTCATATTTTTGTATTTTAAGATGTGATACTACGCAAATACTTCTATATGAAAAGACATTTAATAGTTACCAAGTATAGCTAGAATTTTGAAAAAGTAACAGTAATGGGTTACTTTTTTGTCAGTGGTAATAATTTAAGGTTAGTTGTCACTGTTTGTTAACAATTAACGTTTTGTTTCTAGCTTGCTGGTCTGGACTTGCAGCCTCAGGCTCCTAAGAGTGCTGGCCGCTACATACCCCCGCATCTGCGTAAGCAGTTGCAGGCCAACGTCTCTCCAGGTAAATCTTATAGTTGTAATATGTATTCTGCTGTGGTACCCAAATCTTGTTCTGTGATGGCTCATTCATTTTGTATGGATATGTCTTTCATTATTTGTGATAAATTTAAAAGGTACTTGTACATGTAAATATTTCTTCAGAACTTGCGTAAATTAGTTAGTAATCACTAAAATAACACTGCTTTTAGAGCACTGTCATAGTTGTTCCAAGTTATCAGTCATAAAGAATATTGTTTGAGTTTATAAGATGTTGAGTAATGTAATTTTAAACCTAGATTTTACTATTTTCTTAGTTCCTTGCCTATATTCTCTGTTAATTTTCTAGTATATTTTATTATTTATTTATTTTAAGGAAGTAGCAGGTACCTTATTAGAATATAAATATAAAGGCATAGGTTGAGCCTTTAGGTAAAGTTGTGGGTACAAAAAAAACAATTGATTGCCTTATATAAATTACACTTTAAAGAATAGATATGTTACTGTAAAAACCCATACTATGGTAAATCTTAAGATTTTCCAGTAAATCCTGAAATTTATAAACTTTTAATGGCATAATCCTGAACTGTTCTGTGATCATCATTCATTTCAAACTATTACCATCATACACTTGGTAAATCTTAGTTTTTACCACAGAGACAGAGTAAATGTTGAAAAATAGACAAGTCGACATGTGTTAGATGCATTGTCACACATTGGTGGGTGAGTGGTACATAACACATTTGACTGTCCCAAAAACAGTACACTCTGCATGGTCATAAAATTAACACTTTAGTATCATGTCATAGCAACGCCAGCACTTGTGCAGTAATAGTTCCCACCGTTGTGTATGCTGACCGTACACAAGTACTAGACTCCCAAAAGCAGTACACTTCACTTGATCATAAAAAAATAATCCTAAGCCTATCGATCACTTAGTCATGTACATATACAAAATTACTACACAAACATTTTTTTTTTTTATTCTGATAACCAACCTTTAACAACCGTCATTCATTGGTAAAAATGTTCCAAACTCTAATGGTCAAAGCCCAAAAAACTATCTCTTTTTTAGGCATGTACTTATGTAGGCTTCTTCTTCTTATAAATTAAGGGCGATTGCGACACAAAGATTACGAATTTCTCCAGTGTCAAGTGAAAATGTACTGATTGTAACAGATTAGTTAACAATGCAGTCTCTCAATACCTGTTTTTACAACAAGAACTCGGGAGAAACTCTAGGCATGTATTTAACGCGGCGACAAATGATTCTGAATTTGTGATTAAAAAATAAATTGAAGCAGGTAGCATAAAAAATAGGTTGGCAGCTACAGTGCAGTGAATGTAGCAGCTTAATAATCACTTTTAAGCTTTGATTTGTTTGAAACTGACATAGATTCCCAAAAACAGTGCACATTGCTTGCTCATAAAAAAAATAACCCTGACTTACCAATCACAGAAACAAATATGTAGTTAGGTTACTTGTATGGAATCCTGTAGTTGCCAATAATACAATGTTTGTTATTGTTATCCCACTGTTAATATTATAGTCACCATGTCATTATTTAAAGTACCTCGCCAATAATTTCATTGGCCCTGTTTAATTAATATGTTTGTTACCTTAAAGTAGCAGCCATTATTTAGTTGTTATAAATCCTTGCATTTGGAAGCTCATGTTAGATAAATTATTGCTAAAATATTTAATTGCTGGCAATTTATTTTTTAGTAACAATATAGTTAGTCACCTTAAATTTTGCCTTTTTTATACAAACTTTATATTTACCAACTCATGTTGGTAAATCCTAAAATTTACTAGTAAACCCTTATAAATTGACTAGTAAACCCTTATAGATTTACCAATTTACTGGCTTTTACAGTAACAAATACATATAATTTATTTACTTAACTTAAATGTGAATAGGATTATTAAAGGTTTTAATAATTTAAACCTGTAAAACACAGTGAGTGTGGATCGGGTCGGACCCACTCTGGGTCTATTATAATCAAGTCTACTTACATAAACGACAATACTGCCTGTATGTCTGCCTGTGATTTGATGTCAGAATAGATGCACTGCAGGCCTAGCCTGACCTGCACTTGTGTTCTGTAAGTGGTATGCTTTATTCTCTTGCAAGAATAGTAAAAGTTTTAATAACACATATTTGCATTAAATAATAATGATCATGATCAATCTCAATCATCAAGTGTGTTTAATCACTCGCTATAAAATCAAATACACACACACAGCATGGACATTTTTAATAAATTAGGCTAGGAGCTCAGTACATCAGGCTAACCACAGTTAGCTACATAGATATTTTTATTATATTAGGTTAGAAAAAAATAATTTATGCCATAATATGGCAGAACTCCAGCAAATTTTTAGCATAAATTTATAATCATAATAAACTATGTCATATAGATTGCATATCGAGGGCAGCAACTTCTTATCTCCATAAAATTTCCATGAGTTCGAGAGTTTTGCAAGCAGTTTGTATGTCTAAGGCCCCTTCCTGACGGGCTTGGCGCATTTTCGTTTCGGTACCGTATCAGCACAGATTCGGTACAGATTATTTACAACATGCATGTAAATAAATGAAGAGCTTTCTGACTGCGTTTTCGGTATAGATTGTGTGCAGGGATCATATACCTACGTGGCTCGGTACCCAGCTACTCGATTTGCCTGTACTGTCACTCCCGCCCCACTCCGCAGCCCCCGCCGCTCACGAAACGACATCGCAACAAAACCGAGCCAAGAAGTTATTCTCGGTAAATAATCTGTACAAATTCGGTACAGTTTATTTATGTGTGCATGTAATTAAATGGGAGCTTTGCGACTGCATCATTTTCATTTCAGTAAATATTCTGTGCAGAGAGCATAAAGTCGATTCTGTACCGAGGCACTCGATTTGTCTGTTTCGTCACTCCGCGGCCCTATCTTACTGCCCCCGCCGCTCACGATTATACGAAACAACACCGCAACGAAACCGAACTAGTCGAATAAGTGATTCTCGTTAAACAATCTGTACAGATTTGGTAACGAAACAAATGAAGTTAGTCGTTCAATAATGACATTATTAACGTAGTTTAGAGTAATATACAATCTTGTCCAAAAGGTTTATTCTCTATTTAGGCAATATTTCAACAAATTTTATAATTTTGTTACTAGCTAGCGCAAACGCTAGCACCGCGTTACTGCGGCGTCATTTACAATAGCTTACTGTCTACGCCGCGGTAGTACAGCTTTCATGTACTGCAGAATAACCGCCGCGTCAACGCCACGTCTGCTTCGCGTTAATGCGGTGGTTGCGACGCCAGTACCTTAGTGGTTAAGGGTACCAATTGAAGCTCGATTCCACTTTCCGCCTCGCCTCATCATCACTTAACATCATCTGATACGAAGGCCAAGAGCTTAACCATCAAGTATAAAGAATAATGCATTATGAATTATGAAGCTTAAACGACTTCAATATTGTAATATTATGTGGACTCATGTTGAAAGTTTAAAACAATGAGTTTTTGTTATCAAAACCAAAATGTGCAAACACACTAAAACATCACACTCAGATTAAGGCATATATAAATTTAGATATCTCACTCCATTAGTAATTCTGATTGATATTACACACCCAAGTGTGCTAGCATTGAAAAAAACTGTCAGAGTAGAGAGACCTTCCAATTCCATTAATAAACAATTATTACAGTTTGATTTTGTATGGTAGAGAAATTCTGTGTGTTTAATTATAAAAATGTCTTGTAATATGTAATCAGAAATAAAATTACCTACTTATCTTTTTCTATTTTATTTATCTTAACTGCTTTCTTTTTGTTATTTATGTTTTTTATAAGAATTTTATTTTCATAATATTTGTGTATTATATGAGTCAATATCCTTTCCTAGAACAATACATTATGTGTGGGTAATGAATCATCATAAGTAATACATTTCGTTGTAAAAGAGTAGGAAGACCGCAGTCACACATATTCAAAACAATTGAGTATCTGCTATGTCTTAGAAGCTAACAAGCTTATCCTGTCGACAGGGGAAGAGTCTAAGCCCCAAAGCTTAGACAACCGTTCTACTGAACCTTCGCGGGACAACCGTTCATCATTCGGAAGCAACTCTAGAAACTACGACCGTGGTGGTCGGCGCGACGAGCGCGAGCGTGACCGCGACCGTGACTACGACCGCGGCTACGATTCGCGATACCCGCGCAGGGACCGCGGTAATATACCACTTATTAGACTTTAAAAACGCTATTCTTTATGACTAGTTAATACTTGACCGTTAGGAACTAAAAAGCACCGAGACATAGGCGGTAGGCCTTTGCGGTTTTTTTCTTTGTAGGTCGCATCACTTCCTATTAAGGCCAAACAATAATACAGCATGCAATATAATTATGCATTAATGCCCTTTTTCGTTGATTGCTTTTAGTCTTAAAGTTCTGTTGAAGTTAAGCTGAGACTGTTATTTATGCGGTTTTGGCTCAAGCACTTTCTTGTAATGCCCAAATATCGCGTTGTATTTGTGTCGAAGGTAAGTGCGATTGTGTAATAGCTCTTGAACAATAAAAAATTGCTTTGATATCAACTGTGTTAAATGGTAGGTGTTTTTATGTCTGCTTTTCACAGCGATCGGAGCAGGCTCTGTATGGACATTGCCGCTTTTCCTTCTCAGCAGCAGACCCCTTAGGGTAACTTCATGCTGCAGTAGAGTCGAAGCGCACGGGAGCGTAAAATTCTTCACAACTGGAAGAAGTTTCACGTATGCGCGCGTAGTATCGTGGATTCGCGTTTATTCGCAAGCTTTTGTAGTAATGAACTCTGATGCAATCAGTTTCCGACTGACGGCACGACGCGTTGGTTTTGGTTCGTGTAGTGGGCGCTTGGTTTTGAGCATAACGCGCACACCAATAAGCGTCTATTGCTCGCAGACCTGCGCACTCCGTAGAATTGGCGCGTTTCTTGTTGTTTTAGAAGAAATATGAGCATTACATTGTTGATAATGGCGATCCTGCTATATTAATTTTAGATTGATGCTTCCAACCACAAAATAAGAAGGCGTCGAGACAATATAAAAATATATAAACTGTTAGATTTTAGTGTAGGTCCATAAGTTAATCATGCCGAACGTCCTTCCAATGTCGCTTAGGTCGTGATTCCGGGTACCAAAATGGAGACTCCGACCGTTGGTCTGAGTCGGATCGTTGGGGCGACCGCGGCGGACGCCCCCGCGAGCGGGAAAGGAGGGAGGAAGACTACAACGAGCCGCCGCAGCCGCGGAACGACCGGTGGAAGGAGCCGGAGCCGCGGCCCGACGACCGCGGCACTTCGCGCTGGGCCTCCGACGATGTCCGTCGCACAAGCTCTCGTCGGGACGAGGTAAGCTCTTCTTAACCTTATTTTTGACAACTTCTCGTGTGACGGATGATCTCTTTTTTACCCGACTGCAAAGAAAGGGTTATGTTTTTCGCGCGTATCTTGTATGTTATGTTTATTTGCAATATTCTTTATTTCCTCATATCTTTCAAACGGCTGAACGGATTTCTATAATTAAGGCATCGTTAGATTTTTCTTGACAGAACAAGTTCTTAGGTAAGTGATGTTAAAAAAAAGCGGCTGTTTTTTTTCTTTCGAATTCATCAAAATGGTTACAAATTAAAATACTTATCATAAGGATTTTTAAAAAAGGTATATCATAACCGTTTTATTTAAAATAACTAAAAAGATATAAATAAAAATAAATAAATTTAAAAATCTAAAAAACCTGCCCGCATAAAAAGACAATTAGTCAACTGAAAAGATGGAAGCAACATCAATTTTATTATTAAAGGCAAACTTATAACATACTGATGGTAGTTTTGAGAACTTTTGTTCAACATAGTGACATGCAGTTGGAGGCATGACATTTTCAATGATTTGACTTATTATTAAGTTCTATGCCTCCGATTGAATGTTACTATGATGAACAAAAGTTCTCAAAAGTAACATCAATATGTTATAAGTTTGCCTTTAATAATTGATATTGTTTCCATCTGTTCAGTCAACTAAGTATTTTTATGAGGGTGGGGTTTTTTAATGACTAGCGACACCAGAGATTTTCTTAGAAGATCAGGACTTTAGTGGCTAATTTAGCCCATAGCGCGAATTTCCTTTTCAGAATTCCGACTTAACTTATAGTCCGAGAGATGGTAGACATTTTTGGGTAGGTATTGGAGGCAAACTGAAATCCTGACATATACCTCTCCTATAATACCCTGATACAAAGCTGCAGCATGCGCATGGAATACTGTAAGATAACAACATTACTGTAGCATTTATAATCGCAATAAACGGTTTTGCAAGCATCTGGCAAATTTATAGACCCGCCTAAATTAAGTGGATTGTTTATTATTTAATCTTATTTTATTTTTTAAGATTAAAAATTCAGATTGCCTCAAGGTCAATACTAGCAAAAAAAAAAAAACATTGCATCTTTGGAGGAGGGTAGCCCCACTATTTCACAGTATGCAGCTCTATTTTAGGGTTATATTTTTTATGCCACACCTGATCAGAAAATGGCATTTTCCGTACGCGTAGTAAGATCCTACTTCCTCGTCAGGGCTAAATAAAATTTTGTACTATTTGCTTGTCTCATATGTATCTACCTAAAAATTACTACCAGTCGGCCTATTCGCTAAAGCCGGGTCCAGATATGTATCATTTGCCAGATCCGATCAGCGTATCCGTATCGCCGACGCGTATCATGATCGCATATGTGGACGGCTGATGATACGCGTATTATGATACGCGATCTTGATACGCCGTTATGATACGGTCCGTCCCATGTCATGTTGGTTTCATATGGTTGTCATACGGAGCAAATCGAGGCGTCCTCAACTTGATACGGGGCTTGATACGTGATACGCTGATACGGATACGCTGATCGGATCGGTCAAATGATCATATCTGGACCCGACTTAACGTTTTTTGACAGATGAAAGTGATGATCACAGAGTGTGGTGCAAAACAGCAATTGATACTTACGTAATTCACTATTACGGTCTATTCTCAACTTTTTTTGACAGATGTCAAAAAAAGGCCGAAAAGGTGAATAGGCCGGCTGTTCTTGGAATATTAAAGAGAGATAGGGCGCAGCGAACTAATCTGGAGCGACCTTCCTCGAGAGTACCATGTTTTCGTACTTTTTTTTTCTTTAAAAGAGGGTTCGTTGTTTGGTACACTTGGTGTCCGCGTCACAAGCTACAATGACTGAAGCTTACCATCAGGCACGACGTATGTTTCTTTACCGCCTTGTAGTAGTAGAGTAAAAGAAACCAACTATCAAATAGTATTTCTTAAATGGAGAATAGGATTAACCCTCCTTCTCGTTCAGTAACTGTCGTAAAAGGGTCCTAGGGAGAATTTGAACACGGAGCAGATGATCGCACTCGCCCGGTGACGGGTAAACACCACAGAGTAAACCCACGACAGTATATTTCATCGACCCTAAATAAATTGGAACTGGGGTCGGAAGAAGAAGACAGGGAAAATCAGTATTTCGTCTCATAAAAAATTAATGTATAACTGTTCTCATGAACTTGTAACCATTCGCAATAAATAGTGTTGACGTTTGAAGATTAATATTAGAATCATGAGATATTAGAAATATTCCCTACTAATAAATGTGAAAGTAATTGTCTGTTGCGCTTTCACGCCTAAATCACTGAACCGATTTTGATGAAATTTGGTAAGGATATAGTTTGAGACCCTGGGAAGGACTTTGGTTACTTTTTGGCCACCACTAGAATTTTAAAATTGGTTACTTTCCTCTGTCTTTAAAGTAAGAAAAGCTAATAAAATATTTTCGCTATTCTGCTTCATTTATCTCAGTTGAATTGTTTCCAAAAAAACCGGCCAAGTGCGAGTCGGACTCGCACTCCGAGGGTTCCTCGGTATAAACTGCTGTATCTTTTGATCGCGTTAACTTAGAAGTTTGATTTTTTCACTGCTTAAAGGGACAATAGACCTAGGTATTTGGTATAAATTTCAATTTGATACCTTTATTCGTTTGTGAGAAATAAGGTAGTAAGTTTCATTTTATTAAAATATTTTTATTATATTATATAACTAAAAAAATGTAATTTTCGCAATTTTTCCTATATTTGCATTATATGACAATGCTTCATGCCAAATTTCAAGATTCTGAGTTTACGGGAAGTATCCTGTAGGTTTTGATTCCTTTGCGAGTGTCGGAAATTTGTTGAAAATATCGACATAATCGGCTGTATCTTTTGATTGGCTTGGCTTAGAAGTTTGATATTTTCACAGCTTTAAGAGACAATAGACCTGAGTATTTCATGTGAATTTCAGCTTGATACGTCTACGCGTTCTTGAAATAAAGGGTCTTGACAGACAGACAGACAGACGGACAACAAAGTGATCCTATAAGGGTTCCGTTTTTTCCTTTTGAGGTACGGAACCCTAAAAATCTGTTTTTTTACTTATTCAATAGCTATTTAATGAGATACGTATTGATATTTTATATAGAGTGGTGGTTTGGAAGTGAACTAACCTTTAATAATTCTGGGTCATGCTCTCGACCGTGTTTCTATTAATAAACTTTACCAAGGAGCTGTATATAAATAATGCATCTACGATTTAAATGATTCACGAGTATGCACTCGCCTCATATATCTTATTTCTTGGGCTTCATAAGTTTCCACTTCACGTGCTATACGTATGACTTCCTAAGTGGTTATAGAAATTGTTATTGCAACTTGTTACTTACTATTGAAGGAGATTAAATCCGGAACTTCCCTATGCTGTGGTCGTTCCTACGATTTCCTTTTATAGTCGGTTATATTTATTGCATTAGTATTTACGGACAGATTATCTTGATCAAATAAATTGGCATTTTTCCATTAATTGCATTCTTCTTAACCCCCTACGCCAAAAGAGGGGTGTTATTAGTTTGACCTGTCTGTGTATCTGTATGTCTGTGTCTGTCTGTGCCATCGTAGCTCCTAAATGAAAGGACCAATTTTGATGCGGTTTTGTTTATTTGAATGCTGACGTGATCGAGGTGGTTCTTAGCTATAAATTTATGTCGGGGGTTTTTTTTTTTTTTTTTTTATGTGGTTACGTAAAATATTCAATTTTGTAGTTTTTATTTTGAGACTATTTAATTTAATGACCTGTTTACATTAGGTAGTATGCCGAAACATTGTTTATACACTATCACGTGAACAGTAGCAACGCGCTAGTTCATTTCAAGTACATTCACTTAAAACCAGTTGACGACAGTTTACACCTTGTTGAAGTAGTTGTAAATAATTGTTACGTCTTGTTTCTGTACCTTTTCTTTCTTGTGTTGAGACTCTCAGGTGGCACTCGTTTCGTTCACTTAGAAATACATCTTACTAGCCCTTTAAGGTCTTCGCCTTAAGCAGGCCATCTTTGTTCAACTGCAATATTTGTAAAACAGCAGAAAGTTTTATAAACTGTAACCCGACTACATCGGGGTTTAAAAGGTAAAATTGACACCTCATATTGTTCAAGTCGGTTAAAATGTAGTATAATTATCCGGACCGTAATAACGAATCGATTTACACCATAATTATCAAAATCGTATCAATAGCTTAGGCGCTACAGAGGAACATACGTAAATACAAACATACATAGAATGCTAAAGTCATTATCATAACACTTCCTTTTGGCTTCGAATAGTCGGTTAAAAACCTCTTATTTTCTTCCTGCACATTCTCTTATTGTTGGTTCGGCGTACACACAAGCCTACAAATCTTAATAACAAAAGTGTTACTTGCTAATGATTAATGATGTTTAAATTCCTGAAGTAGAATTGTTGCTGAGTGTAGCATTTGTCCTGGTTTGTTGGTTCACTGTAGGTTACTTTTTGAGTTTTGATGCCCTTCTTAACCGACTTCAAAAAAAGGAGGAGGTTGTCAATTCGACTGTATGTTTTATTTTATTTTTATGTGTGTTACCTCATAACTCTTTAATGGGTGTACCGATTTTGGAGATTGTTTTAACGTTTGGAAGACGGTGCTTTTGTCATTTGGTCCCATTTAAATTTTATCGACATCTGACGAGCACTTTTTAGTTATCCCTAATAATGCCTATTTAATTGACATCGATGATATCGTAATATTACTATTAATAGTTTTCTGAAAATTTCTGTACTTACAACGCTAAAAAGCAAAAAATAAATTATTTTAAACAAAAAAAACCGCCTTCAGAACTAAAAACGGGGGAATAAAAAATTTGTTAATAAAAATCTAAATGTTTTATTGAGGTCGATGCCAACCTTAATATCTGACATAATCGTTGTCACTTGTATTTGGGACCGCCCTCAAAAAAACATTAGGATTTTTATAAACACAATTTTTATTTCTCCGTTTTTAGTTTTGAATGCGTTTTTTTTATGTAGGCGACACTTTGTCAACCTGTCACCATTTTGAAGCACTGTCAGACTGCCTGATGTGGCTTTATAACCAAATATTACTTAAAGCTCTTATCAACCCTATTGGGATTACGCGCGTGATTGTCTATGTAAAATTACATACATACATACTGTGTTAAATTGTTGTAATTTAATTTATTCGATGCAAAATCCTAAACGCTCGTGTTATCGCGGCTTATATCCAAATGCGATTTGTTGCGCACGCTGCTTGCCGCGCAGATTTTTTATGCGACGCAGAATCGTTAAACACCATAAAATGTCTAAATCGGAAATAAGTGGACGTGGAAATTGAATAGAAAATGTTACCGATTTTGAAATGAAAATACGCAATTTGATCCAATAGCAATGCGATAACTGTGGAATGGCTGAGATTTTGATTGGATAATAGTGACCATTGATTGCATGATGCTACTTCAATCATAAGTATAATGGCAATGGAACTAATAATGTCTTAGATAACATTTCTTTACGTGACACGCATAATTTATTATGTTATGATGTTTGTCATACTTAGACGAGTTAACATTGTAGACTCCGTAATGCTAAAATAACGATAGTTCCACATTACGCATTGCTATTTATAAAAGAAGGCTCGAAAAAGATAAAAGAACACAACGAGTGATATAAAATTAGATCGACTAAAACCAATTCGTTCCTCCCTGTTCAGACGCGGGTTCAGATCACGTTTTGGGACATATATATTTTTTAATAATAGTAATTTTTGTTTTGTATCAGAATGACTGGACGGTCCCGTTACCTCGCGACGAGCGGCAGGAGTTGGAGCTGTTTGGCAGTGGAAACACAGGCATTAACTTCTCCAAATATGAGGATATCCCGGTGGAGGCCAGCGGCGACCGAGTTCCGGACTATATTACCAGTGTAAGTATACATATCTGTGAGTTACATGCGCAGGTTATTCTTTGTAATAGATAGTAACAGTGGATTATCTACTAAGTTATCTACCACATGGAGAAGGAAAACACAAGATCGCAATTTATGGCAAGCTTTAGGGGAGACCTATGCTGGGAAGCAAGACAACCTTCGCTAAACTGGTGTCAAATAATAACATCGTAGTATATAGTAAAATTATAATGTAAGATTGTTAAATAAAGGCTATCATTATCTACTAAGTTGAAGCACCAGTCCTGGACAAGTATACACGTTTAAGTAGTGTTTTCAGGATATATATCTAGAATTCTAGATAATCATATCGCAACACTGTACTGTGCATATCTATCTATGTATGAGTGATGAGCAAGGAAAGTAGCGAGTGAAAGGGACACATATACATGACATTTGGTTTGTTTACATTTATTTTTGTCGAATTTGGCTTAAGTATTTGGCACCATTACTATCGTAACATACGAAATTATCTATCCAGACATATCTTTCGGGATCGAACTCTTTACGAGATTGACCTTTCCACCAGGTATGATATGTGTTGGTTTGTTTTCTTGTTTTTTTATAAGAAAATGAGCAGTCGAAATCTTGTATCAAACTATGCTAATAGTAATTTCACATTATTCATTTTAATAAAGAGTTCATTGACTATTTTATCGAAGCTCGTGATTATGAAACGTGTTCCGGTTTTAGTCATCACAGTTATTGGGTTATCAAATTAAACCTAACTACAGTACTTAATTGTATATATTTATCTTAACTTCATGTCAGTTTGAAATTTATATGCTAATGTGAAATGGAACAATACCTTATATGAACTGTAACTTGTAACCTTTGAACTATTTTTTTTTATGTTACGAGATGCCTATAGACACTTGCAATAGCAAGTGCTTTTGCCATCCTGGGGACTAAGATGATATTCCCTCCATGCCCAGTAATTACACTGGCTACCTTTCCGTTCATTCGGAAACACAGCAAACTGCTTCACGGCAGAAATAAGAAAGGCGGTGGTACCTACCCAGACGACCCTACATATGGGTCTACCACCCAGTAATATTATTAACAAAAATAAGACTAGTAACAATGATGCTTTATCATAGAGCAATGGGGAAGTTATATTGAAATTAATTTCATTAGATATTAATTCTTAATTCTGTAAACTTAGATGAAGCCTGTTTCTGTTTAGTATTATAATAAGACAACAATATTTTTAGTTCTGTTAAAATTTGTCAAGTTCAAAAAAGGAACTGGCAACAAACCTTGTGTAATATAACACGAACCATTTCGATACTTTTGAGATACTTTTTTAACATCTCGTAAACTATATATTCGACATACATGAAATTTGGCACATTTTTTAATGCCCTCTAGGTTGTAAAAATTTTTTTTTTTACTAATTTCGCTCAAACTGTTATTGATGTAGTAACGTTTAAAAAAAATCGTCATTTTTATGACTGACTGAAAAAGGTACTGAAGAAAAAAATCGAGTGTGCTTTAGACCACACGACTGAAGTAAACTTCTTTATCTCCATCTATATGTATGTTTATACATAATGTATAATAACGGGTGTAAAAAGACCTATGATAAAGCCGAGAACTAAGTAATATGTTCATCATTAGGACCATTATTTTCTTCTAGACTATACCTGGGAAATTAATATTTATGAATACTAGAAAAATGCACTGAAAAAAATCGACTTGTCTCAGGCGGGACGATTCGAAGTCGATTTTTTTTCAGTGCATTTTTCTAGTATTAATATTTACGCGTTTGTAAACGCAAACATAAAATTATTCCATAATATTTATGAAGTTATTGAAGGTCAAACTTAGATTATTTTTTCAAAATTTTTCTTGAAAGCGTTATTGTTTAATTTTTAAAAATGACTTTAAAACGTCAGTGCTCAATTGACACAATCTCCAAGTTGCTAAGCGCCGCGTGACTGGCACGCTGTATACATTGCGCGGTTTTTTTTTGGAGTTTTTTTTACCAAAAAATACCGCGCAATGTACTGTCATCAGGGTCTTCCTAATCTTTAGTTTAAACTTTTTAATTTTTCGTTTGAAGCGAGCCCTTTTTCTTGACACCGCCTTCTATTACTATTGACCAATAGTAGATAACATCTTGTTTTGTAATGCAATTTATTAAAAAAAGGTCATTGTTTTATTAAATTGCAACCAGATGTTTTTAGGGCAATGCTGAGGCAATTGTATTACATCACTCTGGGATCTTCAATCAAAATTCTATTGGTCATCAGGCTAAGGGTAGTCGTCGACAGTGTAATACAAAAACGACCCATAAGGTGGAAGTTTAGGGAGACCGCGATAGTACCAAAAAATAAAAAACGTTTCCCAGCAATAATTATCGGTTTTGTCTTGGGTCTTTTTGCACCCAGTATACACGTATATTCAGAGTCTGTGTCACTTCCTGCCATAATTTGTTATTATTCACTAGAAAATTCACAAAATCTATATTGATATTTTTTTAATACAATAATAATAATATAAACAAGAAACTGGCAATGAGAGAAAGAAATTGTGTGCATCCGCACCTCTCTCTCTTGCCCCTACAGTAGTATACGAAACGTAACTCTCTTTCTAACTTCACTAACTTATATTTCAACTTCCGTTCGTTTCCGTTCGCACTTCGTAACGCTCTTGTCACGCATTCACCAGCTTACTCCCCAAGTCAAGCGTGCGTAAAGAAGTTTTACTTCAAAAACATTGATTATTGTAAACTTTGTTCACAGTTCGAGGAGGTTAACCTGACGGAAATAATGCGTTCGAATATAGCTCACGCCCGCTACGACAAGCCGACGCCGGTGCAGAAGTACGCGATCCCCATAGTGCTCGGGCACAGAGATGTGATGGCTTGCGCGCAGACCGGCTCCGGAAAGACGGCCGCCTTCCTCGTGCCCATACTCAATCAGATATACGAGGCGGGGCCCATCAAGCATAGTATGGGGTCAGTATGCCATTTATCTTTCACAGGGAAGCTTTCGACCCCCTTACTCTAATCAGATGTACGAGGCAGGGCCCGTCAAGCATAGTATGTAGTCAGTATACTTGTCTTTGACGGGAAAGCTCTTGACCCCTTACTCAATCAGATCTTAGGTCTAGCCTCATCATCGCTTTTCATAAGGCGTGATTGTAGTCAAACGCTCAGCCTATAGAAAAAAAATGGGTGCGTATTCTTACGTACGCGCCTGGGAAGTTATACTTCTTTGCACATAGCAAAGAAATTTTATTAGATTTTTTGTTTTTTTTTAATAATAAAAAATCAGTAATAAATATTTTAAATTAAGAATCTTATAATATCTAGTACAAATTATATCTTTAACTTTGACTGTAACACAAAAGTCGCAGGTTGACCTGTGACTTTTCTGTTAGTCTTAAAATTTCACTCTCATAATTTTTTCACAACGCGTCTAAAGAAGTATTAATTCGAAAATAAACTGTTTACCATGCTGTTTGTTTTTAAAAACACAGTACCAAATGTAAATGAAATAAATATTATACCCTTACGGAAGTTTTCTAATCATTCGTTCTTTTTACTCTTGTCTAACAGCTAACGTTTACTGTAACTTGCAGTCTAACATATTATAGTTTTGCTTATTCTCTTATAATGTACCGCGAATTAAAATCACAAGAATTTTAAGTGTTCAACCAGTTACTTTTATTTTGAAGTGGGAATACTTAGCCGTCTGACCCATATCTAAGCAAGCATGATTAGTCACTTGATTAAAAAAACTTTCTTTGTCTTTTTGACACTCTTCCGCCTATAATAAATGTGTTTCATCGCAGCGTAATATTAATTCAGTATCTATGTATGTTTTGGTGATTAGTTCAGTACGGTGTTCACAGACAGAGATAAGCTTATTATAGTTTCCAAGTCACCTTTGTTGACATATGTATTTGTATTCGCAATCTATACAAGTTGTTTAGCAACTAATCTACAGACGGCTTATCTTGATACGTTATTGAGGATAATCAGTTGTCAAATTTAAAACCTTACCCTAGATTTCTGAATATTGTTTTGAAAATTTCTTCAAAGCTGGTTTATACCTTTTATATTAGTTATCTGTGGTTTATTTGTAATACGTATGTATTCATATTCTGTTAAATAAAAAGACTACTTCGTAAGCTATCCGTGCACTACAAGGGAAGTAGTGTTGTGGTACCATACTACTTAAATTCACTTAATCGTCTTTAAAATTCTTATTTCAAGTAAACATCTAATTTGTTGTTTTTGATTGGATATAAGAAGAAGACAACTATTTACAATTCCTTCTTTGATTTTAATTATGTTATCTGAAGCACAATATAAACAAACGTCTAGTTTTACTTTTGTTTTTTAAATAACTCTGAATGTTATAGATTTGTTTTTTTTTAACAGGACAAATAATAGGAAGAAACAGTACCCTCTGGGTTTGGTGCTGGCTCCGACCCGAGAGCTCGCAACTCAGATTTTCGATGAGGCTAGGAAATTTGCCTACCGCTCCCGTGTGCGACCGTGCGTCGTGTAAGTAAACGATATGTTTTGGTTAATAATTTTGATAGCACTACTAATGAAAAATAGAACAAAAAATTCAATGGTTATTTTTAAGATAATACACATGTATTAAAGTATTGCCTTGTTTTTCTCACCAATATCAGTTTTCTCGCTGGAGAGGTGAAAATTATGTTTCATACGAGAGCAAATTTTTAGCAAAAAGTAGCTTTGCTCACTTGTTGAACAAGCTATTGTTCAACAAGTACATTTTTTGATGCGAGTGCCGATATTAAATCACGAACCAGCGAAATAGTCTTGAATTGAATCACGAGCATAGCAAGTGATTCAAAAAATAGACTACTGAGCGCAGTGAGTGATTTAAAGGCACGAGACCAAAAAAGAAATTTGCTCTTGTGTGAAACATACAACTTTTCACCTCCAGCGAGAAAATTGTTTTAGGTGAAAATAACGAGACAATAAATATTTCATACATGTTTGATATCTTTAAATTAATTATAAAAATTAAAAGTAATATTAGATTGAACGTTACAGTTTTGTTTAGAGCTCGCAGCAAAAAGCGTTTTTGCTTCAACTTTTTTACGTCATTGCGTTGCAGCTACGGAGGCTCCCCGATACACGAACAATTCCGCGAACTGGAGCGTGGCTGCCACCTCCTGGTCGCGACGCCCGGCCGGCTGGTGGACCACCTGGTCCGCGGGCGGGTGGCACTGGACCACTGCCGGCACCTGGTCCTGGACGAAGCCGACCGCATGCTGGACATGGGCTTCGAGCCGCAGATCCGCAAGATAGTCCTGTCCTACACGATGCCCAAGACGGGCGAGCGGCAGACTCTCATGTTCTCCGCCACCTTCCCCAAGCAGATACAAGTGCTGGCGCAAGAGTTCCTGCACAATTACGTGTTCTTGGCCGTAGGAAGGGTGGGCTCCACTTCCGAGAACATCACCCAGAAGGTGAGTTGGTGTTATTTTGTTAAAATCACCGTCACATATCTGCTAGATAGTCCAGTGCTACACGATGCCCAAGCCAACCATTTAACATACAAAAACGAGTGTGTTTTAGACCACACGACTGAAGTAAAACTTCTATAATAATAAATCTATTAAATAAAAAGAAAAGTCCGGCCTCACTACTGACTAAAAGCCCAGCCCATACCCTTCTACATAGATAGCTGAAATTTTGCACAGAGGTTCCTTTTATGATACGGACAAGGGATAAGGGATTGGATGATAGTTTGTATGGAAGTCCATCATTTTTAAAGTAAAATCCATAAAAATTGGTATACGGCTCTTCAATTAAATATAAGGAAGAGGTATTTTAGGATTTCTGGAAATTTAACCCCTAAGGGGATGAATGTTTGTATGGTAAACTGTAATTTTTAAAGTAAAATACATACAAATTGGCTTTTCCGTTAAAAATTAAGAGCGAAGTATTTTAGGATGTCTCGAAATTCAACCTCTAACGGTACAAAATAGGGGACGAAAGTTTGTATGGAAAATCCGTCATTTTCATCATCACCATTCGTCACCCACATGGGGATGAAATAGGAGATACAAGTTCGTATGGAAGTCCAGACAAATTTGTTAACTATATTTATTGGAAACATGCGTATGATTAGTAAAAAATTAATTAGATACCCAACAAAAATATAAAATGCTGCCCAATGTAACGTAACTCTCTATCTTTCTATCTTCACTGACTTATATCTTCCTCTCAACTTCCGTAACTCTCTCGTCAGCTTCCAAGTCAAGCGTGCATAAAGAAGTAAGAAGTTTTATTTCAAAAATAGTTCCATCTAAGCGCAACAGAATTGTGCGGTGTTACGAGGTCGAGGACGTCTTATGTACGTAATATTTAATTGCTTTTCTTTCATTCAGGTGGTGTGGGTAGAAGAAATGGATAAGCGTTCATTCCTACTGGACCTGTTGAACGCTTCCAACCTGCTCCAGCGCTCGCGTCCCGAAGAGGACCAATTGATACTAGTATTCGTCGAAACTAAGAAAGGTAAAATCTATATTATTTGTCTTACGATTGTGTAATGCTGGCACTTCACATGGATGTATTTGTCAAACATTTGTGCTGCATCCCTATTATACCATGTACAGAATGAAAGAGATGCAGTACAAATGTTTGGCAAATACGGCCATGTGAAGTGCCAGCGTAAGTTATTTTCTGTCGTTTACACTATGGAAGAAAATTATAATCTGATATTATAGATAGTTAATATGGTAGATGTATTCTGTCAATAGGGAACCCCCGAAGGAAGTCATCAGATAGTTTACCAAAAAACATTAGGAACGTATTTTTTCACTTAATCAAATTAGTAAATATTTAAAAAGATATAGAGCATCCAAGTTCAGGCGTGGGGAGCTCGTGGCGTCACCCTTTACAAGTGTACGAAAGGTGACGTCACATGACATTTCAACGCACTGTATCGTCGGCATTTTTTGTTTACGTGATAAAAGAAAAAATATGTGTCCAACATTTTTTCGAGTTCTATCTGACGGACTTACCAGAATTTTTCAGTCATAATCCCTAATTACTGGGCATAGAAGGCATATCATCTTAGTCCCCAGGATGGCAACGCTAACAATGTCATTGTTATACAGGTGCTGACCAGTTGGAAGAGTACCTGGACATGCAAGGCTACCCAGTGACGTCGATCCATGGAGATCGTACGCAGCGCGAGCGAGAGGAAGCTCTGCGCCGCTTCCGCACAGGACAGACCCCTATTCTAGTAGCCACAGCCGTCGCTGCTAGAGGTAAATTATAATCATTAATTTCTTTACCAGGGTTTTCCCATTTCCATTCACGAACAATTACAAAAGAGGAGGATATGCCAAAAATTCTCCGTTTCGAACTATCTCTAGTTTGATTTTCAGTGTCTCAAAATGATTTAATATCAGTCGGGTATTTGAACTTATACACCACGAGTTCTTGCTAATACATGAGATATTGTCTCAGCACAATTGTGTTTTATAACGATAAAAAATATCTCAATGCAAGTCCATTGAGATATTTTTTATCGATATAAAACACAATTTTGCTGTATATGTATAATAGGCATCATCTCTATTCTTGAAATTATCAAAACGTGTGATGCCTTGTGTGAATTTGAACTTCAGCTAGGAAATCATAATGTCACTTTAAGAGTTCTACATCATTTGATGCCATGGCAATGGCGCTGGCTGTACACGAAACAGTCAATAATGAAATGCATGAAACCTAAACAGTTTGCCACGGTTTGGCACCGTCGCTAATTCAAACATTTATTAGAGGTAGCCAGGCCATTAATACTATATCCTATATTGTTTTACACAAAGGCGTTGGCCCCGCCCCTAACATGATCATAATTAGTGTAACCGTTTTCTAGGTCTGGATATCCCGCACGTGCGGCACGTGATAAACTTCGATTTGCCGTCTGACGTGGAGGAGTATGTGCACCGTATCGGGCGTACCGGCCGTATGGGCAACCTCGGCGTAGCCACCTCCTTCTTCAACGACAGCAACCGCGGCCTCGCCCGTGACATGGTGGAGCTGCTAGTGGAAGCCAAGCAGGATGTGCCCAAGTGAGTCTTTTATACGTGCTGTGAAAATATCAACCACAGGAGGAAATGAAGAACGCTTAAAACTGAGTAAAATCGCGTCGTGGGAGTGGTCAGTATAACTGCCTACACATCAAGCGGTCCGGGTTCGAATCCTGGTAGCTGCAAATATTTGTGCGATGAACACGAATATTTGTTTATGAGTCCTGGTTGTTTATACATTTATTAGTTTATTTATAAAAATATCTAAAAAAAATATATTATGTATATAAAAAAAAAATCCGTTATCTAGTATCTGTAACACAAGTTCTTAATGATACTTACTTCGGGCTAGATAATTGGTGTGAGTGTGAAAATATATTATTATTATAATCCAGTTAAAATATAATTATAAAGATGTTAGCGTGGGGCCACACTAGCCGTTCGTTGTTTGCTACCTAGAAAAGATCATAAAACCGGAAGGCAAGAATGCAATACAAAATGTACTACCCATCACACACCTCCCGGTGTGAAACGGAAAGAACGCCCGGTAAGCAAGCAACGGGAGCACGCCCCTCAGCGATTTTGCTTCATTCAGTACGCCGGTAGCTGTGCTCCTTCGTGGACTCGTTGCAGAGTTGCGAAAAATGGCGGGATCGACAGAATCTATTTTACATATTCAAAAATTCCCGTGTTTATAGGATATGCAGTATGTCCTATTTTACAGACTTTAAAAAAAGGGGCATGAGTTCATCATCATCCATTACTATTTTTTTACGTATTATTACAAAGTCATACGAGTACCTCTCTCGGCAAGCGCTAGACTACGACCGATTAAGAAAGACCGACCACGGGATGTGTTACGATAAACCCGTTTTTATGGTCTTTTTTAGGTAGCAAAGAACGACCGGCTAGTCTGGGGCCACCCTTATACCAAGAAATTTATAGGTAAAACTGGAAGCCACACTGCCAACAAAAAATTGAAGGCAAAAAAATTGTCCTTGAACCTTCTTATTTCCTATTTGTCTCTTTCTAACTACTAGAGCACACGTATTGACGGTCACGTAACACATCACGTGTGTAATATGTCATACGTACGTACGTAGTCCTTCTGATGCGCGGACGCGTCCCGCAACCCGTGCACACTGTCAGCGGACGCTTTCGGCTGACAAAAACATCCAGCGCGCCAGATTCCCTTCGGACGTCTGAACGTCGAAGGACAACCCAAGGTCACGTCTGCAACTTACGTCCGATAGTTTGCACAGTTCATTGAATATTGATTCTCCAGATACCTATATAAGTCGCGGCTGTCAGCCGCGTCCGATAGTATGTTTCCAGCTTGATTCTGTAGGGCCTATAATAGTAGTTTATGCAACTGTCATATAATGAAGGGTATTAAAACACGAGTGTGAGTTTATGAAACGAGCGCAGCGAGTTTCATAATAGTAACGAGTGTTTTAATACCCGTGTTATATGCAGTTGCATACACTACTTTATCTACACTCATACATAAATTTAAATAAAACAACAGAAAAGACAAATGTATGGGTTAGATCCCTTTGCCTTCCCGAGTATTTAAGAAAAATAACTGTATCATAATGAGTCGAACCGGTGTTATAATGATCATTATGTTACAGGTTGTTTTTTTTAATTTTAATTTTGATTATCTGTATAAAAAAGTATGTCATTTTATGTTCACCTTTGATATCGTAATTCGAATATTATGACATGAGTGTAGATAAATAATGTTATTGTTTGGTACAGTTGGCTGACGAGCACGGCGGCTGACGGTCGGCTGGGCGGCGGCGGGCGGCGGGCCGGCGGCAGTCGCTCGGGCGGCGGCGGCGGCGGGGGCGGCGGCCGCTTCGGCAGCAGCAGCGGCGGCGGCGGCTTCGGCGCCAGGGACTTCCGGACGCAGTCCCGACAGGCCCCGCGCTCCGCTGGACCCGGGGGCTCTATGGGATCTGGTCAGTACCACACATAACCAAAGGCTATATTTTACACCATGAAAGAAAAAATATAAAATTGAATTTTTATGATATATACTGTAAAAAGTAAACGAGAAACATCGATATTTATTCATAAATATGCAATTTAAATTTTATATTTCAAATTTAAAAATCGATTTTTTTTATTTGCCACTAGTCATTCTCCAGGTTTGATTTAAAACAGATTTCAAAAAATCTCGTAAACCGGACACGATAGAAACCTTACATTTTGATGTTATACATGCATATTAAATTTTGGTCACCCATCCAAGTACTGACCGCGCCCTTGATTGCTTAACTTTCATGATCGACAGCTCAAAATTTGATAGAAACCTTATATTTTGATGTCATACACGTATGTTAAATTTGGTTGCAATAAGTTAAAGCATGCTCGAGTTATCGTGCTAACGCACAGACACACACACACACACACACAGACATAATTTTTGGATATATTTTTGGACTCAGGGAGGTCCAAAACATGTATAAAATCTCGAGGACGAATTTTTTGACGATTACAAGACTTCCTCAAAGTAAAAATGGTGTTAATAACCTATTTTGTTGGTCAGGGTTCGGGTACAGCGGCGGCGGCTCGTACGGAGGCAACTACGGCGGCTCGTACAGCGGCGGCGGAGGCGGCGGCGGCGGCGGCCCCGACTGGTGGGACACGTAGGCCGCCCGCCCAAGCACCGAACCTGCGACACCGCCCGCCACGCACCACCATCACCAGTAACCACTACACTACTTTGACACACATACACACACCTTGTGTACCTACTTTTGTTACCGTTCAGCCGCTGATTTCATCGTCGATTCGCAGTTTACCTGTTTTTGTTTAGGCCATAGGTTCTCAAAGTGGGCGAACGCTCTATTGTGGGTGTTGGAGACTTTCAAGGGGGCATTGATATAGTATGAGGGTGAATTTTTCAAGTGGGCCTTCAGGGCCAAATCCTAAACTATAAGGAATATCGAAAAATGCTCAAAGGAGTCGAAAATCCGATTTTGATGAAAACAAAAACTGCATCATTGGATTTTTCAGTTTAGAATTTGGCCCTGAAGGCCCACTTGAAAAATTCATCCTGTATAAACATGCTAATAGCCGTTTTAAATTCGCGACAAGTAAAATAAAGATGGGGCTCTAAAAAAACATATTCTGTAATTGGGCGGCGCGCCAAATTTATTTGAGAAACTATGGTTTAGGCTAACCAATACAACACTCATCTCTACTAATATTACTTATAAAGAGGAAAGATTTGTATGTTTGTAACGAGCAAACTCAAAAATTACTGGATCGATTTCAAAAATTATTTCACCAATAGAATGCTACATTATTCCTGAATGACAGGCTATATTCGATTTACAAAAACTCCACGCGGACGAAGTCGTGGGCGAAGCGCTAGTGGACAATACAGGTACAATTTGTAACATAAATGACGCACGTCCTGAATGTAGTTTGCTACTAATATTAATTCAAACATTTATTATTTAATCATTTTCAACAATTATGCTTTATAAGCTAATTATCCTCATTACAAACGCATACCATGGACAGTCTATGCACAAGCAAACTACTTGAGGGTGCGTGGCTCCTAATACACCATGTAGAAGCGTTTAAACACATGCCCCACTTGTTCGTTCTGATATAATAAGATCTCTTTCTCTTATTTTAAGTAAAAATAAACTTGTGTCAGGAGATTTTGCAATTTCTTATTACTTTGACAACATCTACATAAGGGTCGACCGAGACAGGTATTTCGTTCTCGGCCGAGACCGAGACCGAGACCGAGAATAAATTAAAATCTCGGCCGAGACCGAGAGCCGAGACCGAGAATAGATAAATTCAGAAAAAAATGAAAATGCGTTTTTTTGCATAATATATTATAGTATATTTAAGAATGTAATAATAATTTGTTTTAGTTTTAATAATCAAAATTGAACAACACTATGTTGTAGCACATGAAAAGCAATTTTTCTGCGTTTTCACCCTTCAAAGAGTGTCGCCTCATGTCGTATAATTGACCAGCTCTACTAAAGAGCTGCTCACTTGCTACACTAGTAGGCGGTGCTGATAAAAACTTTTTTGCTGCAGGCCTAAGTACTTGATAAGGTGACGAATACCAATACTCAAAAATATTTGCATTTCTTTGCAGTCTTGGCTCTCTAAGAAAGCTATCAAGTGCTTTTTCTATCACAGCACTTGAACTCCTTTCGTCACTGGTCATTGGCTCATCTTCCAAGTCTATGAAATCATGAGCTGCCCATAAGTTAGACTTATCTGTTGTAGCTATGTTTGATGAGCTATCTGACGATACAGTAGAAGCACATGTTGTCACATGAGAATTTGATACCATATTTCCATTTATAGTTTCGATAATGTGAAGCTTGGCTGTATTAATTTCGCTTTCAGTAAGATATTTTGTTTTAAATCTTGGATCTATAAGCGTTGCAGTAATCAAAGGCAAACAACTTTTTACATATGAAAATCGCTGATTAAGTGCGTCCAGTAGCTTACTCTTCATCGCCTCTGCGTGATTTTCATGGTCATCTTCGTTATCGTCAGAAGATTGAAAGTTTTGTGCTGGCGTCAATTTCCCACTTAGCATTGCCACTAATGGTATTACCATCGACACACAAGACGAGTCCGAAGAGATATCCAACGTGGCTTGGTAAAAGCACTGCAAAACGATGACTATGTCTTTCATAATGTTCCATTCTTCATTGTTTATTTCCTCTATGCTTCCTCTTTCTATACGGTAAAGGTTTAAAGCATTTTTTTGCTCAATCAGTCGTTCCATCATTAAATACGTGCTATTCCATCTAGTTTGGATATCTTGGAAAAGTGCATGCTCCGGCAAATTCAAAGTTTTTTGAAACGTACTCAAATATCTTCGGGCTTGTTCACTTCTGTGAAAATGTCCGACTACTTTATGACATTTTTTTATCAGAGTGTCAACTTGTGCGACCGAAAAAATGGCATCTTGGATCGTCAACTGCAGAGTATGAGCGACACAACCTAAAGATGTGTATTCAGCTACACGAGTAGCACGAACCATGTTGGCAGCATTGTCTCGTAAAGCAAGGTGAATTTTTGATTCAATGTTGTACTTTGCAGCAATTTCTTTGAGTTTTTCCGCTATATAATTTCCAGTGTGGTCGTCTTCCAAAACAGTTGCCCCCAGCACCACTTTAAGGCGCAACTCATTCCGAATGAAATGAGCGGTAAAACTCAGCAGCGAACAGGTTTTTGTAGGATTTGACCATATATCAGTTGTAAAACTTATCCAATCAGCTTCTTTTAACAAAGATACCACTTTAAATTGAACTTTTTCATATGTTTCTGGCATTAATTGGCAACGGAAGTATTTTTCCGATTTCAATTTGTAACGTTTCGGGCCAGATGGATCGGCGAAATTCAAACGTTTAAATCCTTCACCTGACACTGTAGTATAAGGTTGCATGTCCACAATTATGTAATCCATAATCGCTTTATCAATTCGTTTGACAATCTGATGATCATCTGGCCATTTTGCTGAAGGCGGATGCGATATTAATTGTTGAATAGTAGTTTGATGCTTATTGTCATTGTGTTCAATGCTAAGGTCCACGCGTTTTGAAATAGTCGATCTCAAACTAGTTTCGTGGGCAATTACAGCCAGTTTATTCCCATACTCTTCATTTTCAGATGAATGATATTTCGACAAGTGCAGTTTTAAACCTTTGATAGACTGATATTTTGGTTGTGGACTACCTAATGATACCGTTCTCTGACACAACTTACACGTTGCCTTTGAAGGTTGTAATAAAATATTTTTTTCAAAATATTCCCAAATAGGATTTACTTTAGGCATATTTAGTTTTCATCTGCAACAAATAAAAAACATCATACCTACTTCTTAGTAAACACATTAACGGCCAGTTGCATCAAATTTCACGTTTTACAATTTTGCAAAAAGTAACGTAAAAGTCTACTTGATTCATATGAATGGATTGTTCCATTTTTAAAAATATGTAAATTTATTACGACATTGTGAAAAGTAAAACTTGGTGCAATCGGTCGTACCATCCGTGAATCAATTGCCACATTCACCAAAACAAATCGATTAGTTCATTTGTATGTTCATTGCTGTTTTTGGCAGTTTATTTTACTATGAACTACGTTCTAAGATTATCAGTAACGAACATAGACATCAGCGAATCCATGTGTTCTGATGAATGTGGCCACTGAATCTAAAAAATCTTCGTACACTTACCAGCTTTCCAATTACGTGTAAAATAAAATAATACGAAACGATGTTCGCTTAACTAGTTTACGGAGTTATTCTGGCTAGTAACTGCTGCGGCGCTGCGGCGGCAGCAGCGGTAGGTAAGTAAAACCCGCCACTCCGCCAGCCGACCAATCACAATCGACAGCTCTCTCACGCACTGACACCACGTGACCAATATGAACGCGCGCGGTAGATGTGAATCCCATTATCCTACACCGTACCTACTTACAACTGTCTCGGTTACGGCCGAGAATCTCGGCGATTTTTCGCCGAGAACCGAGACAGAGTTCTCGGTAGAATTTGTGGCCGAGAATGCCGAGACCGAGACCGAGACCGAGATCTCGGTCGACTCTTACATCTACACACACCGACAAAATTAGGGGATCATAAAACAGGGTGATTTTTGTAATACAAGTTTTTTTATTGTATGTTTTTGTTGGACTCCACTATTTGTTGTGCTAAAAAGATAATAAAACAAACATTAAAGTAGCATAACAGATAATGGAATAACAAAAAAGGCAATAAGAAATAAATTTATTACAAAAATCATATTTTTTTATGTTCCCCTAATTTTGCCGGTGTGTATAGTCGAATAAAAGTCTGTCATGTATCACTAGCTAACTCGGCAAAGTTTGCTCTGCGCATCTGCTTTTTTTTCTTTTTAGTGGTATGAACTATACTTTACGACCTATTTCATACCTACCAAATATACACAAAAAATTTCATAAAAATCTGTCGATCCGTTTCGGAGGAGTGCGTACGCAAACACCGTGTTACAAGATTTTTATATATTCGATTACATATTAAACTTTTAAAACCAACACAGTTAAATTTAAGATTAGAATTTGAGAGTTTAAGCTGACATTTATTCACGATATTTCAATACGTGTTACTAATTTGAAGTTCAATACCAATCATAATTCGGCTTGCCCGAATAATTCTTAGTAACAAGCAAAATCGCACAGGAAAAATTCAAAATCTTAGTGTATCATCCATCTGCTGAACTCTTCTTTATACCTGGTAATTATTACACTCAAGCTTTCTAAAAAAAATAAAAATATCAGATTATCAGTTTTGGAGCTACCACGTCAGTAAACACATCAATCTTTACAACATCCCTGTTTTTGCACTGAGGGTTAAAAATAGTGACGTATAATAGATAAATAGCGAATCGATGTCTAATTTTAACACAATGAACTCTATGAGCATGATCATAGAGCTCAATGTTGTCGCAAAAATGATCTTACGCTGAATGGAAATAAAAGTTCATAAGATGCTGTATAAAGATATCCATTGCATTGCACTATAGGCTAGTTATAAACTAATTTTAGTGCAGGAAGATTATCTGGTACTAAGATCTCTTATGAAGCACGAAGACTGTTCGTTAAAATCAAATAAATTCTTTAAAGTTCATAAGGTAATAAAAATTCTAATATGTATTTGAGACCTTATCTCAAGAACTTCAAAGTTCCAAACTTATAAGCAACTTTGAATGTTTACCAGATCTCAACTATTTGTAGGTAATACCTATAGTGCAATGTATGCATTTTGCTAACAGTTTGAACAAATAGATTGCTGCGCACCGTCTGCCTGAAAAGTGTTGAAATACTGTGCCAAAATTCTGTAGTGGATTACACGTCATACTGGTGGTTACACTAACGCATCTGCAGAAAATTGACTTTCCTTACATTGCATGACTCACTATTCAATGTTAACATGGCACTCGATTTCGAAATTTATCCAGATATCTTATATAAAAAGTGATGATTTGTGCAATAAGAGAATCGAATTTTTGCAAATTCGATAGAGTAAGTTGTGGCCGTAGATATAACACGGCACTGACATCACAGTACACAGTTGGCCAAGCAGTGACGTATTGACAAATAGGAATAATGACAGGTGTTACCAGTTACGATTATTCTCAACGCTATGTGGCTGGTTCATGTGCGTTGTGTTATCTTCAATATTTGATACACAGTTTCATAGTAACGTAAACTTAATACCATTGAGTTTTTAACAAATTTTGTCTGCCTAGTTAGCATCTTAAATCAGTAGGTAAATTATAGAAATATGGCTAACTAGGACTCTATAATTTTGAATGACTGGTATAAAATTAATGTTTTTTTTTCGTTCTCTAGATCTCAGATACGTTGCTGCTTAGCCTTAATGTGTACTGTGCCAACAATCTCTAACCACTGTGTATTGTTGACGAGCTTCAGTCAAATAACAGTAGAGATAGAATTGAGAATCTCCGCCCAGTGACTGTTCTTTGCAAGCAATTAACCGGCGAAATAAAGAATGAGATATATACCTATTGGTTAACCCGTCCTCCATTATTTAATAGGTCTTCTTTCTAAATTTCTATACTTGTTCTTTATTTCAAATGTTAATTAAATATCTACTATTGAAACGGGATTATAAATCCAGAAACGTGAATATAATTTACTATTGTAATTATTTCCGATAAATTTTGCTCTCATCTAACAGTATAAGCGACACCAATTCAATCTTCAATTTTATTTGACTGAAGCATTTTATTATGACAGCTACCCACAGTTTCTAGAAACCTCTTTGGATAGCATTTTTAAAATGTTTTTAAAACATTGAATCACTGGCAACTTTAGCCATCAGGTAAATGAATAATGATATCACATAAAAAAAAATTTTCTTCAGTGTTTAAATGTCATGACTGCTCGTTCATACTGCTTGAAGTCGTATCAATATACATATAAACATTTATAAAGTAGATAGGTTTCTATAAACTTGGGGAAAACGATGTGGGGTAACAAACATGTTATTCAAATTTGTCTTACATTTATCACAATTTAAATGTAGTATAGCTATAAAAATATTAGTATAAAAAGACCATTGTCCATACAGATGTTTTAGAATGTGAACCCCCATCGCTATATTTATTTATAATCATTTATTTTGAAAAAAATCCAGTTTTACTGTAACAATATGAAATAATATTTTTACACAGTCCGCTATGGCTGTTCTTATTTTTATTTTTGTTATTATTAGTGATAACTATTTTGTATATTTAATTAAACAAATCCCTTCAACAAATCTTTTGTTAAGATATTTTTATTATTGCGTATCAATTTTACACAGTTCTTACTTATTGTTGTGCAAAGAAATTGGAATATAAATGCATGGGAGACGGCTGAGAACTTAGACTATAGCAATATTAGACATAACACTGACATGTCATTCGCGTAAGAAAAATATTTATTTATGTTAAATATTACCATGTGCTATGGTAACTTTTCCATGACATTCTTCAAAAGAAACGTCATAATATTGGCGATAGTCGGAAACGTTAAATAACGTTGCCCTCATCTTGTAACTAATTTTACTTCTAATTAAGCGTGAAAGGGAATTTATCTCTGTGAACTGTATATAATGTTTTTTTTAAATACAAGTCTATGGTATCTATAGTCTAAGCTGCCCCCGCACCCGTCTATCGATGCCAAAGCTTGACACCTGTCACAAATACAAGTCCCTTCTCCTTTCCGTTCATCTCTAGCTTCTTTACAGTGAATGTTAGTGTTAAGTGAGTAGCCATACGTCTCCGCGGCGGAGGGTGTTAGTTTAATTTATCTATTGATCGGTGATTGGTGTGCACGGGCCAGTTGCACGTTGATTGGCAAATCGAACGGTTAACCTGCAGCTCGTCTGCGCACACCTTTACCGAAGTCGGACTGAAATTGCCCCGTGAGTATTTAATAATGTTTTTACTATGGAGAGCGGTGCGACTGAAGGTGAATGCGTGCGATGCGGACCGCTGGCATCGAATCTCAGGTGAACTGCCAGAGGCCGTGCGTATGATGTCTTCTTAATATTTACATTTGTACCCGCGGGCGATGCCTTCCCGCGACACCATAGCTCGCGATCATCGCCGATCGCTTAGCGTACAGTGCCACATACTTATCTGACCCGGTGGCGAAAATTAGAACTACAATTCTTCTTCTTTTGAATGAATTGAATAAAAATGTGAAAATATACTTAGTAACAAACAATTGTACAGTAGATTGAGTTAAAAATAGTCTCAACACGTTTTTACAACAAGAACCCCGGAGAAATTCGAACTGCAATTTACACTTTGACATTTCTATGACACTATTTGTTCACCACTAGCGGCACCATCAACTATTCTCTTGTAACCGCTCAACACCTGAATTACTATTTGAGCAGAGTTGTAAACATTCGGAAACGCCAAACCTTAATTTCGGAAATTTAAACACTAGCTAAATCATAGTGGAAGCAATCAAAGAAAATCATTCATTCACACCATCCAGCATCCATCACACCAGCTAAGTTTGTGGCACTACTACGGTCATCCAGTTCGTTTGCGTCATGTCTTTGACTCGCACGCGTTTTTATTTCTAGTTCCGATTATGTGAGTAGGCGATTATTCTATAGAAATATTTTTGATGTTCGATCTGTATCGTGGATTTGTAATAAATGAATGATGTCATTCTGTATTTTCCACTTTCTATTTTCCGACAGCTGACTCGCTCCTGACACTGGAATATTGAAGCATTTATGCACCCTAAAATCGATGTAGCTAACGATGCAGTAGATTTAGAAATTGAAAAGTACCGATACAGTATCATAGTGGATAAATAAATACTAAATTTTGTCTGTAGAATTCCATATTGTAACATCTGTCATCAACGTGGTCTATAATTTGAATGTGAATTTACCAATAAAAATTAAGAAACACGATAATCATGTTTTTGATTTCGCCTGTCTTGATAGAACTTATTGCTACCCCGTCCTACACCTACCTACTTACTTTAACCCCTTTTTATTCATTTTTTAGCATACATTTCGTATAGATGTTTTCCAAATGCCATTTGGAACATAGATTTGCAATTACTGACTTTTATACAAGGTGTTTGGTACGTGGGGTATGAAGCCGGTACCTACCCATGTTAACATAGTCATATAAATACTATGCTGATATTAAAAATTCAAAATTGTATTAATTTTTTAATTTTCCAAACATTTTGTTTTTTTTTTATCGAACTAAGTATATTTGTATGAAGAATTCAATTTTTTTTTCACAATTTAAAGTTTTTGGTATCACTATAGTCTTTATATGACTATGTTAGCATGGGTACGTGCCGGCTTGATACCCCATGTACCAAACACCTTGTAGGTATAATAGCAATGGATCGATTAGGGCGAGACCAAAAAATGCAACAATGTGTGCGTGAAAAATGCAGCGACAAATCAGTTGGTGTCTTTTCTACGTGACTGACAGGCTATATCTACGCCGCCTGCCTGAATGTGAAATGATCTGGTCTATCTCTCTAATATACGCGTTAGTCTCTAACTAATAAGTGAGTTTGTTTGTTACGCTTTCACGCCTAAACCACTGAACCGATTTTGATGAAATTTGGTATGGGGATAGTTTGAAAACCCGGGAAGGACATGGATACCTACTTTATGTCCGTATGATTGCTGTCCTTGATAAGCGAGGTTTGAGTCAATCAAATATATTGTTCCACAATCAGTGACCGCTTTCATGTTCAATTTAACGGCATTTCAAAAAGTTTACAAGCTTGGGTGGCTTGGTCAGCCTGACGTTTTCAGCCCACCCAGCCATCTCCATATCACGACATTTAGACAATGTGTTGCTACAGAAGAAATATACCTACTCTGCAAAATACACTTATTTAAGGCATAATTCATTCTAAAATATACAATATCTCATCTGTCGGACGGACATGATACTTTTTAGCGCGATAACAGACATTAAAGCGAGCGAAGCCGCGGGCGACCACTAGTCGTCTATAAAGGTCAGTCTAATGGAGTCTTCACACAAAGCCGACCCGTCGATATGAGTCATCGACTTTTCTGTCGGTGAGTATATCCGCGACCACATCTCGTTCAAGCAGGAAAACTTACTAATAGGCAAGTACTAATTGAAGGAATACTAATTTAAGTTCAGTTTAAATTCCTTGATCTAGTATCTAATTCGCCCACAGAAATTAAATGCACAGGTCCCTGGTTTTATCCCCAGGGTCGGTGTCAGAAGTAGATTAACACTAGCCAACCTGATTTATGAATGACTCCTTACTACTTTTGATGCTGACTACAAAGTACTCGGTTTGGTTAGAGGAAGGGCTTATTTGAAGCCCTCTTGGTTAGCTACCACCATTTTATCAAAGTCTGCCGCCATACCAATAGCACAGTTAGTATAATACTATATTGTTAGCAGAAATGAAGAATGAATCGTTGCGAATCATGACGTCACCACAACGCCGCCATAAAAGTAATCGTTAGTTCGCTCTCAGCCCATTTGCTTGTCGGACGTTGAAGGGTGAGGTTGGTTGTAGTGGTGATCGACGTGATTTGCATTGAGTCATTTATTTCATCCTTATTATTCGGTTATTGTGTAAAGAGTGGTTTTCTGTGCATTTACTTGTTATTTATGGTGAAAATCTAATTGAAAGTAAAATTGTTTCTTTATCGTATTTTATTCCAGTCCTGATTCCTAAAATCAGACGTGGGATAATACTTCCTACGCCTACATTAGAGGTTTTTTTAGTTTAAAAAAGAAAATAACAAGCAGTTGCAGGGATTCGATTTATTATGCCGCTACCGTCACAAAATCTGAAAATACGCCACCGCGCCATGAGATTAAGCGTGGTATGTACAAGCAAATCACATCGACACCATCATAGATCTCGTTCTTGTAGTCGTGGGTCGCGCTCACGGTTGTCTAGGAGTGAAAATCTTTCACGGTTCCGTAGGAGTGATACTCGTGTGTCTACTCGGCACGTAGAATGTAGTTCGCGGTCTCAACGTAGCGCGTCTATACAGTAGATTCCGTACCTACTCATTCGCGACTTCGTCACAACAGAACCGATTTACATCATCATAGTGATCGTCGCGGGTCACGTGTAACGATTCGATGGCGGAGACGTTAAGCGCGATAGTGTCTACACTAAATGCCATTGAGGAAAATACGGCGAGTGTAACGCCAACCCCGTCTGACCGTGTTCGTGTTAGAAATACTGTGAGTGTACCGCCAAACCCGTTTGACCGTGTTCATGTTGGAAGTATTGCGAGCGTAATGCCAAACCCGTCGGACCGTGTTCGGGTTAGAAGTATTGCGAGTGTACCGCTAAACCCGTCTGCACGGGTTCGTGTTAGAAATATTGCGAGTGTAACGCCAAACCCATCTGACCGTGTTCGGGTTAGATATACTGCAAGTGTAACGCCAAACCCGTCTGACCGTGCTCGTATTAGAAATACTGCGACCAGGGAAATTGGGGATGGGGTAGCTCAAAAATAAGGTACATGTTCTTTGTGTAAAAAGACAGGTTACAAGGAAAGTGACTGTTTTGCCAAGGCTCGCTCACAAGGGCGTGGTACTGGTCGACGCATAGTTGATTTGTGTAATGAGTTAAATAATTCTTCAAAAATAATGACATCACCACCGCAGTGATTCAGGGTACACCTGTGGACGTTTTGATAGATAGTGGCGAGCGCGATTTCCCTAATAGGCGATTCGGCTCTCACTTTTCTTCTATTCTATTCTATTCTTAATTAATGGCGTCGCTATACATTTACGTTACGCGTTTTGCCAATGTCAAGTGGAAGAGTAATTAAGTAACTAAGGGTTGTACGGTGGATTTGAGTTGGAAGTGGAGTCTCTCAACGCGTGTTTTAGCAGCGAGAACTCTGGAGAAACTCCAACACTTTTCTTGTCGGAGTACAGTAACATTGCTTTCGACATTGATTTTATGGTTGATTTTATGGCCGCAACTTGTAGAATGAATACCCCGATTATTATCATAACTGTCGTTCTCAATAGAGATGGTGTAATGCGATGTATTGAAAACATTATCTGAGGCGGGATTCTCAATAAATCTTCGAAAGTGTACCTTCCTAACTACCGAGGTAACCTGGGCCGAGTTAGGCCGAGTGTCAGGTTAGGCCGAGTTAGGCAGAGTGTCAGATAAGGCCGAGTTAGGCCGAGTGTCAGTTTAGGCCGAGTTAGGCCTAGTGTCAGGTAAGGCCGAGTTAGGCCGAGTGTCAGGTTAGGCCGAGCGTCTGACAGACTGAGGCGCAAAGCAGGCGCTCCAATTTCTGGACCTGGCCTGTTGGTTCCGCTGTTGCATCGTGTGAAACGTGTTGGTGTATATTTAATGGGGTCTCCCTGGGCGCGGACGGCCGATGCTGCTCATATGGGTTGAAGACGCTGGTGGTTGTCATAGCGTTGCGAAGTTTTGGGCATTATTTGATTGGGATGGCTTTCAAAGTCGTAACCGATTGCAATGCTCTGGGGGCCGCCGAGGGCAAGAGAGATCTTCTGCCAAGGGTTGCACGCTGGATGATTTATCTACGGGATTTTGTTTTAATATCGAATATAGAAAGGGAAATGGTGTCCCGAGAGTTGTGCAGCGTTTTTTTGAAAGTAAAGTTGTTTCTAACTCTCTAATGTTCTTACTTGCGAACGTCTATGTGTGCGTGTGTGTGTATGGGAGCGTTACCCCAGGCGCACGCGAAAGGTGCCGTGCAGAGACGTCTGAGGATATGTGTTGGGCTCCGGCCTTGCAGACATATCTTACGATATGTGTTGGGCTCCGGCCTTGCAGACATATCTTACGATATGTGTTGGGCTCCGGCCTTGCAGACATATCTTACGATATGTGTTGGGCTTCGGCCTTGCAGACATATCTTACGATATGTGTTGGGCTCCGGCCTTGCAGTACCTTCCTAACTACCGACGTAGAGTACCTGGGCCGAGTAAGGCCAAGCGTCAGGTTGGACCGAGCGTCTGACGGATGGAGGCGCCGAGCGGGTGCGCCAGTTCCTGAGCTGCGTGGCCGGGTCCGTCGCAGTCTGCGTGCTGACCTACCCGGCAGTCGCGCACCCTCCACGTGCGTGCCCCTGCATGCGCGCCCTGCTTGCGCGCCCTACCTGCACGCCCTGCCTGCGCGCCCTGCCAGCGCGCCCTACCTGCGCGCCCTGCATGCGCGCCCTACCTGCGCGCCCTGCTGCGCGCCATTCTGCGCGCTCTGCTGCGCGCCCTGCTGCGCGTTCTGCTTGCGCGCCCTGCATGCGCGCCCTACCTGCGCGCCCTGCTTGCGCACCCTGCCTGCGCGCCCTGCCTGCGCGCCCTGCCTGCGCGCCCTGCCAGCGCGCCCTGCCCGCGCGCCCTGGTTGCGCGCCTTGCTTGCGCGCCCTGCCAGCGCGCACTACCTTACAGACATATCTTTCGATATGTGTTGGGTTTCGACTTTGTATCCATATCCATTGATATGTGTTGGACTTTGGTCCTGCAATCTCGTATGGCTTAGCCTTGTACGTAGAATAGTGAGAATAAGCGATGTGTGTGGTCGATGAAGTTTGTAATACGATGATTGTTAGTGAAGTAGAAGAAGTTAAGAAATAGCATCGTGTGTATCATTGAAAGAGGGCCTTGATTGTGTGAGGAATGAAAGAATAGGCAACTTTACAAAAAAGTTTTGTTTTTGTGTTCATGTTGTTTCTCATCGACAGATTCCGAAGCTGAAGACAATGATGACACCGGTGCTGAGCCCTGGTCTGCTCAGGTTGACCCTGTTGAGGTCTTCCATGAAGATATCTTGTAAAATGCGGCCGAGGACGGCGCATGATCAGGATAGGCCGTGTTAGCAGAAATGAAGAATGAATCGTTGCGAATCATGACGTCACCACAACGCCGCCATAAAAGTAATCGTTAGTTCGCTCTCAGCCCATTTGCTTGTCGGACGTTGAAGGGTGAGGTTGGTTGTAGTGGTGATCGACGTGATTTGCATTGAGTCATTTATTTCATCCTTATTATTCGGTTATTGTGTAAAGAGTGGTTTTCTGTGCATTTACTTGTTATTTATGGTGAAAATCTAATTGAAAGTAAAATTGTTTCTTTATCGTATTTTATTCCAGTCCTGATTCCTAAAAATATAGTACCAATTCCGACAGTTGATAAAAGATAGCCAGTCCCTCTGTGGTTGAGGGTTCCACCGCCTTCCGCCTCACCACCAGTAAACGAATCTAAATATAATCAAAATCCCGTGATAACTTTTAGTAGGGGGGCCCAAGAGGGGATTTTGGGATTGGTTCAAGCGTGGCAGTTTAATAGTAAGGGAGAATCCTTGTACCTTGTTAGGTACTTTCAGCAGGTATGAGCCCTCAATATAGTGTCGTATGTTCTGAACCATTGATCAGATTAGTAAAAAAAAATCGAACCTCAGAACTGCTCGAGCGCGTCAGATTAAAACAATTTAGGTTTATAATATACAGAAAATGATATTATTATAAAAATCTGACGATTTGACCGTGACGGAAGTGATCGAGAGAATTTCAAAGTTGCAAAAAAAAATCGTAACCTTGAAATGTTCGAGCGCGGTTCTTTTTTTTTTTATTCAAAGGAAATTACTTAAAAATTATAAAAATATTATAATCTGACGATTTCGACAAGCCGAAACATCGAAAATAATAAATAAAGTGTTGTCTATGCATTATGTATTTCCCGCTCTACGACTCTCATTCTTTCTCACTCTTTTTTATTGTCTTTCTCTTTTTTGATCAGTAGTTCCTAAGATAGTTAAGCGCGTTCAACCAAACAAAAAAACAACTCAGTATAGATGCATGCGTAGTACTTGATCATTATGTAGCTGCGGCGTTATGTTAAAACTACTCTGAAGATATTCATTGAAATCTAATGACGTAAAGAACAATTTTGTACAAAATTAAATACTTGTGATGAATAACGTATTAATTTTGAATAACTCCTCAATTACCCTGCTAGCCACGTGGCTATTATATTTGACCGATATTTCACCCCCTCAATTAAAGATTATGAGCATACTCTTCGGGGTTATACAGAGGACAAAGATGTTTACATCTCTGCTGATTTTGCAAAAGAGCTCAAAAATATTAAGTTTAAAGAAGCTTTTGTAAAATTTCTGATAGAACATTGGACTGACCGTGAGATGGCTACGATTATAGGTAACAAGACAATATATCTCAATCACGATTTATGTTATGTGTATACTGCTACTAATAATGAAGTGACGCGAACAGTTAATTACGATTTGACTTGTCAAGACCACGAAGAAGCGGATACAAAAATTGTATTTTTCACATGTCAACTTAAAGAAGATTCTACAGTTACTATAAGAACTTAAAAAAGCTTAAGCTTAAGCTTGAGCTTAAAAAAGCTCAATGTTAGGGTTTGTGAATCTGTGATGACTCCTTGTCGATTGAAGCGTTTAAATAAAATGGCGAACTACGATGTTTGAAAAAGCGAATGCGTATATTTCTCTAAAGCGTACAAGATTTTTGGATAAAGGGGTAGGGGTACATAGTGACCAGTACTAGCTACGTGGACCAGTACGATTGCGCGACGTCATATTCAGATCCACCAAACGACGCTGATTGGACACGACGATCCCGTAGTGCGCCTCATCACCGATGGAAGGAGCAACCGGTTTATGTTAGTATAGGTCCGAACATGCCCCCGGCCTTGGAAGCGTAAAGCTTTCAATTTGAAGTCGAATCTTGCGTGTCTTGGATGAGGGGACAAATTTTTGCGTAGGCACGTCGAACCACACCAGTTGTTGTTTTTATGTCTGCCACTCTTGAGACACCATCCCTGCCTGGTATTGTTCGAACAACTCGTCCAAGATGCCACTTCAAAGGCGGAAGATTGTCATCCTTTATAATGACTAATGAGTTTTCCTTGAGCTCGTCCCTGCTGTTGGGCCATTTACTTCGTACCTGCAACTCCGATACATATTCCTTGGCCCAACGAGCCCAAAAATGTTGGCGAATTTGTTCGAGCCGTTGATAACGCTGCAGCCGGTGAACAGGCGTAGATGTTAGGTCATCGCACGCAGGCGCAGTCAGCGGTCGACCAACCAGGAAATGTGCCGGAGTTAAAGGAGATAAGTCCTGGGGATCTGGAGAAAGAGGAGACAGGGGACGGGAATTAAGGACCGCCTCAACTTGTGTGAGTACCGTGGTAAACTCTTCGAAGGTAAGGTGCGCGTTTCCAACTACTCTGCGAAGATGGTACTTACAGGATTTGACTCCTGCCTCCCACAGACCACCGAAATGAGGCGAATAAGGTGGTATAAATTTAAATTGAATCTGTTGATTCGTAGCAAACTCCAAAATCTCAGAACTACAAGTGCGCAAAAACTTAGCAAAATCGTTCATCAAACCTACGAAATTGCGTCCGTTATCGGAATAGATTTCTATTGGCTTCCCACGACGCGAAATAAATCTTTTAAGAGCCAATAGATATGACTCACTGGAGAGGTCACCCACCAGCTCTAAATGTACAGCCCGTGAAACAAAACAAATAAACAGGCATACGTACGCCTTAACCGTCTTAGATCCCCTACCCTTGCGATTGAGTATGAGGACTGGTCCGCAGTAATCGACACCGCACCGAATAAAAGGATAACTAGGGGTTATTCGCTCCTTGGGCAAATCACCCATCATAGGTGTAAGTGTCTTACCTCTAATGCGAGTGCAAGTAACACACGCATGAGTTACCTGTCGAACTAGGTTCCTACCACCCAAAGGCCACCATGTCTCGCGAATGTGAAAAAGTAGTGCTTGAGAAGCAGCATGAAGTTGTTGTAAATGTTCGTAACGGAACAACAACATTGTAAAATAGTGCTTACTACTAATTAAAATAGGATATTTTTTATTATATTGAAATTCCTCGGAGTTCCCTAATCGACCTCCCACTCGAATAATTTTCTTACTATCTAGAAATAAATTTAATTTTCTTAAACTATTTTTACCCGCTATAGATTTATTCCTAACTAATAATTCGTGTTCTGTAGGAAACGAATCCATTTGAGACCACCTAATTAACGCGTTTTGTGACTGTTCCAATTCGTCAACAGTCAAGGGTCCTGTGCGTCTATTTATTTTATTGCGCATGTTATAAATAAATCGCAGTAAAAATGCAACTGAGCGTCTCATACGATTAAATTGAGAAAACCGCTCGAAAGGAAAAAACGATGTGTCAGGCGAGTTATTTGCAACTAACGAGCTAACTGATGACTTAACCTCAGGCAACTCTTCATCGAGTGATATATCGACAGATAGATATTTTATCGACAAAATAGGATCGTGTAGGAAAGTCGGACCCTCCCACCACAATGAGTAAGTAGACAGTTCCTCCAAACCAACACCGCGTGACGCGAGATCCGCGGGATTGTCCTTGCCACAAACATGATACCAAGGAAGCCCTTGCGTTAAGTCGTGGATCTCAACGACCCTATTTTGGACAAAAGTCTTTAATTTATTTGGTGCCATGCGTAACCACCCTAACACAATTGTTGAATCGGTCCAAAATAAGACCCTACTAAAATTTATATGTAAAGAATTACGAACTTTATCGTATAATTTAGCGGCAATTAGAGCACCGCACAACTCAAGTCGCGGTGTACTTAATGGTTTTAATGGAGCAACCTTAGCTTTAGAAAATAACAAGCGCACTGTACAAGAATTATCCAACCCAATAGTACGAATATAAACGCACGCTCCGTAGGCCGTCTGAGATGCGTCGCTAAAAACATGAAGTTCAACATAACTAGGATTGGTAGCTATAGCGTGGCGCGGTATGCTTAGCGACTGAAGCGCGCGCAGAGAAATAACAAACCGGTTCCATGACCGTGCTACACTCGCCGGAACCTCGTCGTCCCATCCAATTTTCAATAGCCACAGCTGTTGTAATAATACTTTAATGATAATTATAGATGGACTAAGTAAACCTAAGGGATCGAAAATTTGGGAAATATTAGATAATATGCTACGTTTTGAGATATTACTGCTATTAATTTGTATTTGAGTATTAAAATAAAATATATCGCTAAGATTATTCCACCCTAAACCTAGTGTTTTTGTACAAAAATTATCATTTAAAGACATAGGTTTACAATGCTCGGAGAAAACACTATTGTCATCGCATTGAAAGTTGTATATCCACTTACGAAGTGGAAAGCATCCTAATTGTAACGCATGTTTTGTTTTAGCGCATAACTCTAATAATTTTGTTTTATCGTCTAGGCCCGAAATTAGGTCATCAACATAAAAGTCCTCTCTAATCACGCGCTGGACGTCGGGGTCAGATGATTCAATTCCTAGCTGTTTTAAGCACCGTACACTTAGGAAGGGCGCAGAAGCAGTGCCGTACGTTACGGTATTCAATTTATAGATACCTACAGGCTGAGACGGATCTTCTCGCCACAGAATCATTTGAAGATCACGCTGATCCTCGTCTACCAGGCAGTTCCTAAACATTTTCTCGACGTCTGCGCATACGACGTATTGATGTTGTCTAAAACGGAGAAGAATAGAAATGAGGTCGCCTTGTAATGCTGGACCTATCAATTGCAAGTCATTAAATGACTTACCCGAACTAGTTACTGCGCTCGCATCGAACACCACGCGCAGCTTTGTTGTGGTGCTGTGTTCTCTAAACACACCATGATGCGGTAAAAAATAACAGGGTGTATTAAATGAAGTCACCCGAGTCATATGTTCAAGTTGTTCATATTCGCGCATGAAACTAACATATAACGATTTATATTCAGGGGAACGCTGAAGACGCCTTTCTAATGCTATGAGGCGACGTTCAGCTTGAACATATGAATCTCCTAAAAGGTCAGGTGAGAACTTCAATGGAATACGGACCTTAAACCTTCCATCACACATACGACGTGTGTTGTGAATGAAGTGTTCCTCACACTCGCGTTCGTCCTTACTCCATGTATTCTCCACCTTAGGCAGATCCTCAACTTCCCAAAACAATCTTAATTGAGAATCTAACGAATCATAAATAGAAAAATTACATTGAATTGATTTGGAATTTATTAAATTATTATTATAAAATGGGCCTGAAATAATCCACCCTAATTTTGTGTTCAGCAGGTATGGGCCACAAGACAATCTTATTTTGCCTTCACCTAGAAGGTCCCAAAACCTGTCTGCGCCTATCAAAATATCTATATTATCGCAATTGTAAAACTTAGGGTCTGCCAACTGTATGTTGTCTGGAATACAGATCTGCGCGCTTAATTGACACACAGTTGGCATCGTAGAAGTTATCTGTGATAATACAAAACAACTAATTTGCGTACTAAATGTATTATCAACACAAGACTTAATTTCTATGTTGCATATTTGCGAACATTGCATAACAGAATTACCTATTCCTCGAATTTCGTTAGCGGACTGTATTAATGGAGCGTTTATTAATTGACAAAATGATTGTGTTATAAAACAACGCTGGCTGCCACTGTCGAGCAGCGCGCGCGCTTTGTGATAGACCCCGTTAACATCTATAACTTCAACTATAGCTGTAGATAGTAAAATTATTTGCTTCTGACTAGAATTAAATTTTTGCGTTTGCATGTGTGCCTTGTTTACCTGGATCGGGAGCTTGTCCGCGTCAGGTGAGGTGGCGGCGGAAGGGACGAGCGGGGCGCGCAGCGTGTGCGCACGCTCATTAAGCCCTTCAGTCGATCCAACGGAATGCAATGTAAACAAACTATCAGTGTTATCATTGTGGAGTAGCGAATTATGCTTTTGGTTACATTTTCTGCACGGCCCAAACCTACAGTTTTCTAAAGTGTGTCCCGATCGTAAACAATTCTCACATAGTTTGTGCTCGCGTATTAATTGATATTTACTGTTCAAATCACTATCGATATATTTCTTACATGAATAAAGAGGATGATTTGCGTTACATTTTAGACATGCCTTAAAGCGAGACGGACGATCAAGTGGCTTACTATTGCTTGAGGAACTAGAAACATTACAGTGCGACGTAAACTGTGATTTTAAATGCGTATGTGACTTTTTACTGTCTATAGGCGTATTATGATGCGTATTACGTGACAGCTGTAATGCCTCCAACATATCTGCCCTGCCTTTTAAGAATTTAAGCAAATCATCAACCCTTATAGAATGATTATTACAATCGTCATTCAAAAATAAAGAACACTTGTAGGTTTCCCACTCGCGTTCAGTGTTCTTATCTAACTTAGATACAATTATGTAATTAATTAATGTATCCCAGGAGTCCGTGGGCTCACCGAGGATTTTCAATGCGCGTAGGTTTTTCAAAATAGTATCGATTAGTGTTCTAATAAGAGATGGTGATTCTTTGTGTAGTGAATTTATAGTGAACAAGGCCTTTACGTGATTGTGAACCAAAAGTCGGCTATTATTGTACCTATTTAGCAATAAACCCCATGCAACGCTATAGTTCTCCGAGGAAAACTCGATGGAATCTATCACTAAAGCAGCATGACCCTTAAGGGCTGACTTAAGGTAATGAAATTTTTGAATATTACTAATCTCATTCGAATTGTGAACTAGTGATAGAAACGTGTCTCGAAACTGTAACCAGTGCTCATACGATCCGTCAAAGGTAGGCATAACGATGGTAGGCAATTTAACAGACCTAAGGCCGCTAGAAGATGTAGTGGAACAGTCGGTAACCTCTCTATGACTCAACATCGACTCCGCTTGAGCGACGGTAGAATAATAAGAATTTTCGAACGATTCTCTTTGATCCAGCTGATCTGCTAAATCGATATCGGACACAGTTTCTTCGATTTTAGTCTGAATGTCATTAAACTCAGAAAATAAGCTAGTAGCTCCTTTGATGCGCAATTTTAAATCAATTCGAACTTGGGAAGTAAAATTATGCTTAATAGGTTCTAAAGATTGTAAATAGTTTGTAAATTTAGTAAGCCTGCTTTTTATGATGCCTCGTTTTTTGATAAGACCACGAATGAACGTGTCATCTGCGCACAACACATTAGGAGACCTATCACGAGATTTTGGCTTCTCAACAGACATTTCGGTGGTATGTGAAAGTAGGAGTACTTACGATTAACAATTGACTCGACAGCAGTGATAGCAACGTCACAAGCCTCACAATTGAGCGAATATTAACTCCACTACGCGTAGTACCACTGAAATCAATTTAAAATACGGTATCACACGTGGGCAGATGGAGGTGATAGGAAGTAAAGGATGGTTGGTCCCACCAGATTGCGAATGATGATCGATGGAATGCCAGTCCAGCTTCGTTTCCTTTATGCGCTTAGCCTCCAGCTGTCCTTTGTCCACAGTATTCCTTAGTAAAAGGGACCACGCCCAAGACCACGAGGTGAAGAATGCGTATTCCAAAGTCTGCTGAATTCTTGAATAATTCGGCTTCGAAGGTCCAAATGTTAGGGTTTGTGAATCTGTGATGACTCCTTGTCGATTGAAGCGTTTAAATAAAATGGCGAACTACGATGTTTGAAAAAGCGAATGCGTATATTTCTCTAAAGCGTACAAGATTTTTGGATAAAGGGGTAGGGGTACATAGTGACCAGTACTAGCTACGTGGACCAGTACGATTGCGCGACGTCATATTCAGATCCACCAAACGACGCTGATTGGACACGACGATCCCGTAGTGCGCCTCATCACCGATGGAAGGAGCAACCGGTTTATGTTAGTATAGGTCCGAACACTCAATAATAGTGTAATAAGCAAAATTTAGAGCGTTCGGAATTTGCAGAAAATTACAGCAATGGCCTGTGCTATGAACTTTTTTTTAATTCTTTCAAATTGTCAGATTTAACAAATCCCTTCACAAAATAGTCAGATTAAGGCTGGGTACTACTAGTTTGTCGAGTTGAACCATCTGTATGAAAATCTGACACGCGCGAGTATTGCAAAGTCGCAATTTTTTTTTGCATTTGCAAAAATTGATTAGGGACTTTTAGTCACTTTCAAATCGTCAGATTAAGTAAGAGGACACTTATGACGGCTTAAATAATAAGTCCCTATAATTACTGACACGCTGGAGAAAATACATTTTTTTTCTTTTTTTTTTTTGCTTATATCGCTATTCGTTACGAGCGATCCGGCAGATTAATATTTCTCCGTGGACACAAGTTTGTGGGCTATCTACACTTCCAAAATCTGACGCGCTCGAACATTTTTTTTTCATCGCTTTTTTTTACATTTTTGAAAATTCATACACGTTCTCCCCACCACTAAAATGGTTAACTTCATAGGAGCTTTTTTATTATTTAGCATCTAATCTTTGCAATCCAATAGATCTTCTAACCGCTGGAGACACTACAAATTTAGCACTCTGGGCTCCCCTACTATTTAGTTAGTGCTGAGAGTTAGATATAGACCTTGGATAGACCATCAAAAGGTTCGGTTAAATTAGTTAGTAGGAATTACCAATAGATGGCGTCATACTTTTGGTTCATTTCATTTATTAGGGGTGCGTTCCAAAACCAGGTGAAGCCAAGTAGACAGCGTAAGATAGCTTTCTTGGTGTAAATTAACTATAGTTTAACAAAACTAACCAATGGTGAAAGCGCTTCTTAATAACGACCAATAGTGAGCTACCATTTACTCTACCCCGAGTAAATTGAGATTGTTTTGGAACGCACCCTAGGTTAGATATGGACACCTATTACCCTCCTATACCTAAGTAGGTATCGCGTAGGATACAAAGCGTGTCTACATAAATATTCATAACAGCAAATAATTATTCTAACCGTCTCCTTGGCATTGTGGTTCGCCTACCGGAATTTGATCGAGAGGTCGTCGTTCGGTCCCCAGGGGAACACTTTGTACTCGGTTTGGTTTTGTTGTTTATAGCTTTATTGTTTTCCGACGATTAATGATAAGATATCCAGTCCCTATGTGGTTGAGGGTTCCAGGTGAAGATTGATTCCATCATCGACCTCATCGTCACTTACCAGCAGGTGAGATGAAGGCCAAGAGCTTCCCTGTTAAGCATAAAAAAAGGTTTAGTTGGTGGCATGCCTTCTTCTACCATCCTATCTAAGGCTGTCGCCTTATTGCTGTGCTAATTTATTAGTGTTAATAGATAACCAGTCCCTCAGATGGTTGAGGTTCCGGGTAAAACACGCTTCCAGCGGTCTTGTCTTCCCTGGTCAGGTGAGATGATGGCCAAGATCTCCGTCACGTAACTTTAAATACTAGTATATTATATTGATTTTACTGCAACTACGAGCGTGGAGTAACAGAAACCCGTATTGATTTCGATTTCGACTTAGGTTTAGAATTTCATATCACACAATTAAATCCAGTCCCACCATAGCAACGAGTAGGTAGGTACTTAGGTTTGGAACTTCATATCACACAATTATATTTAGTCTAAGAACCCACCATAGCAACAAATGCGTGCAGTTAAATTCAAGACAAATTCCTCATTTATATTTTGTAGCTTCAGTATTGTAAGCGCCTATTAGTCTACGGTGGCTACTCTTACCACCAGGCAGGCCGTATTCTTGTCTACCAAGTACCTAGGTACCAACCACTTAACATAAAAAAGAAGATAATGAGCCTCGCTATCTGTTTCCAAATTCCAATTATACCTAGATGAGAAATTAGTTTGTAGTTGAGTATCATATGTTATCGTTTTATGTTGGTTAAGCTAAGGTCCACGTTCGGAAGCCTCCTCGTGGCGGACCTTGATAACTTGCGTGGGGAAACTTTCTCGGCGGGTGTGTGGCTTTTGATGTCAAGTGTGTCCCCTCGGCATACGAAGTCACATGCCGTCGTCGAGTTGTTTTTGTTTTCCCTAGTTCCGGACGGCCTTTTTCAGGGCCACGACCGCGCCCGAAATCCCCCCGATGGATGCTCCCGGTGTCCTCGTCAGGAGGACGCATTAGGTCGAGCAGCCGACGGTGGAGGAGTGGCTGCTGGCCACCAATTGGTGCAAGGAGTGCCTAGACGGGCAGCGCACTGAAGGTCAGGCCGGGGAGGATGTTTAGTGGGTATGGAGGGAACACCTTTACCTCGAGTCCCACATATCCCCGATAACATGACCTAGCCCCTGCGGTTGGCACCACCCCGCAGGGACGATGCGTAAATGCATTTGATCTCCCCGTAAAAAAAGCCTTAAGTATGGAGTACTGAATACACGATTAATTAATTCATTGATTAACGATCACAATTACCAAATTCTTGTTCAATTGTTAGCTATTGACGAATACGGCGTGTCTTGTCAAATATCAGCGGGCGCCATGTCCGTCCGCGTCTCTTTCACTGATTTCATTATTATTAATTTATCTCATCGATTACGACCAGTAATGGCCAATGGCTTATTGAATGAGTCTTTTTGTGGCGCCTTTTTATTTGGAGATCGCGTCTAGAGCAGGCGGGACCCCGCCGCGATGGAATCCACGGTATGCTTAAAAGGTGACTCGTGGATAAATTACGGGCATTTCTTTCATTTTAACGATTCTCTTTATTATTTAATTTATTTTTATTGTATGTTACACATTTGCCTTGTAACAATGTTTGTTTTGGGCCTCATTAGCATAAGCCTCATGCTGTGGCGTAGAAAAAAAAGAAACTTATAGCCATTTTGATTTCTCGATAGGTTTTATCTCGTGACGGCTGATTCTAATTTTCTAATACCACGTGTCTAATAAAAGGGATGGCGGGACGTCTTAATTTGTCGGTTTTTTATTACTGGCTGGTGACATAATAAAATAATTAATTTATTATCGCTGTGCCGGATGGTTTCGATCAGTTTATCGGGGCATCTCGGCTGGACGTTAATAGTTTTATGTAAGATGTAATTTTTATTAATTGCTCGTTGATGGAGTGCTCCGACGTGGATAGATCGTTAAAAGAACGTTCATGCGGGACTTGTCGATAAACTTCGATATAATTTCTATAATTTGCCGTTTTACGTGAGAGAATTTATTGTCTCACAATACCGGGAGAGCTCTGAAATATTCATGCGGATTGCTAATGTAAAACATATACCAACAAATAAAGGCCTATTATGGCCAACAGTAGGCGTCTCTCGACTTACATGATGATAAAAACAAGCTAAGAGTACTAGGATCAAAATTAGTGTTTTGGAATACATATACCTATCTACCAAAATAATCTACCCACCGGTTGTATAACGGATTGTGCTCTGGAAGTACTACCTGTCTAATGGCCATGATTCCAACACCCTCTTTCTACTACCACACCGCACCGCTGCCCCCATCAACAAGGTAGACATTCATCCAAAGTCTCACACATTATAACCGTGAAAATTTACTTCCACGTTAGGCTGTGGACTACAACATGAGTTGCTTCAAGAAAGATGTGGACCAGTTCTGGGAAGGTCTGTAACGCGTGTGTTATAACCCTGGGTATAGCAAATGTATATTACCTAACTATCTAATTTAAATATCACGACATAGTATTAAACAAAGTCGCTTCCGCTGTCTGTCTGTCCCTATGTACCTATGCTTAGATCTTTAAAACTACGCAACGGATTTTGATGCGGTTTTTTTTAATAGATAGAGTGATTCTTAAGGAAGGTTTATATAATAATATTAATATATTTCCACGCTCACACCAATTATCTAGCCCGAAGTAAGTATCATTAAGAATTTGTGTTACGGATACTAGATAACGGATTTTTTTTTTAAAGACATAACAATTTTAGATATTTTTATTAATAAACTTAAATAAATGTATAAACAACCATAACTCGCAAACAAACATTCGTGTTCGTCATACAAACATTTGCCGCTATCAGGATTCGAACCCGGACCGCTTGATGTGAAGCCAGCTATACTGACCACTCCACCACGACGACGTCTCAATATATGTATAATACATGCATATTTACAGCATTGCACCCGTGCGAAGCCGGGGCGGGTCGCTAGTAATAATATATTTTTCTCAAAGATGCATGGTGTTTTGGGGCTTCTGGTATGTATGAGAAATCCGTCGTTTTTGAAGTGAAATCCATAAAATATGGTATACCTATGGCCTTTCGGTTAAAAATTAAGAAAGGGGTATTTTGGAATATCTCGAAATTCCACCCCTAATGAAAGGGATAACAATTTGTATAGGAAATCCGACATTTTTATAGTAAAATCCATACAAATTGGTATATGATTTTTCCGTTAAAAATTAAGAGTGACGTGTTTTAGCATTTCTCGAAATTCAACCCCGGGGATAAAATCAGTCATTTATGAAGTAAAATTCATGAAAATTAGTACCTATATGAACTTTCAGTTCCAAATAAAGATATTTTAAGATTTCTCGAAATCCTACCATTAGAGTTTTAAAATAGGGGATAAAAAGGTATGAAAGTCGAAACAAATCTATCTATGTTTACTATCATATTTATATTGGAAATATGTGTATGATTATTAGAAAATAAGTACCAAAAATTAAAATGCTGCTCAAAGTAACTTATTCCACGGGGACAAAGTCGCGAGCAAAAGCTAGTATATTTATAAAATGAGTTAAGACGGTTCAGAGAGTGAAATGGAGATTGATTGTAGATACTCCACCAGCCTTAAGATCAGAAGCCATATTTGCAATGGAAAACCTGCTTCCAGCGAAGTCAAAAGAAAAATACTTGAAAGCATATGAATTGAACATTTCCTCCGAAACAGTATTTTTGGCGTATTTTAATGAGATTGCTAAAACTAAAAAGCTATCTAACATTATGGGCAATTTATTCCATGCTGAAAAGTAGGTAGAGTTCATGTTAATAAACGGCATTAACTTGAAAAACTATGGAAAATTAATGATATACCTACCTATATTTAGCGACAAAGCTAAAGTTTGTTTTATTTCCCTGCAGTCTTTTGAGAAAGCACTGTCTCGTATTAGTGAAGTCCTCGTTTACGGCTCGGCCTTTAAACTCATACTCTACCTGCAATTATCTATTTCACGGTCTTTGCAATAATGCACTATTTAAATATAGGCTGCGGTGACAGGTTACCTTCATGCAGAACTTACGATTGGTTGTCACTAAAATGGTTAAAAATGCGGCTTGCAATAAGACATAATATAGAACCTTGGACCAAAACTTCCATTGTCGTAGAATCAAGATAGGAAATTCACTGCCAGCCCACTGTTCCTCCTTCCTACAATCCTAAATCATTCAAAAGAGGCGTGAAGAAACTAGGGTAGGTTGCTATGGCGGGCGGCGGTTTATCTCTCGCACTAGCTCGAAATAGTGGTTGGGCTTTTGACGATTTTACGACGAAAGTACTTTAGGCGTCGGCCCCACTGCATGCGGTCCAACGGTCAGAGTTCCGAGTTCAGCGTTCCGCGTTCACTGTAATCTATGCGGTGGCTTAGTATCCTACACATACAAAAGTAGTTAGACCGCGACGGTCAACGCGCAATTGTATACGAGCTACGTAGAACTCGGAACTCTGACCGCTGGACCGCATGCAGTGGGGCCGGCCCCTTACAAAGTGCATAAAAGAGTTTTAATCATTTCATTTCATTAGCTATCTTCGCATTTGGACTCCACATCTGCTTACCATCAGGTGGAATAGATAGAGTCATTTGCTTGACCTTTTTATAAAAAAATCTAAAGTAGGTCTAGTCTTGGAGTAGATACTATCAGGACTCGGCAGGACAGGACAGGAGTAGATACTTCAGGTAGATACTATATATAGTAGGTCTAGTCTTGGAGTAGATACTATCAGGGTCTTGCTTATACTTTACAGTTGAAAATTTTTTCGTTTGCCCTTTCTGTTGACCCCGCATTACTGTTGACCAATAGAAGACTCTCTTTCGTTCTGTAAGGCATCTGGTTGCAATTTATAAAAAAAGATCATTGATTTAACAAATTGCAACCAGATGTCTTAAAGGCAATCTTTGGTAAGGCAATTGTATTGCATCACTCTGAGTCAGAATTCTATTGGTCAAAAGGATAAGGGTAGTCGTCGACAGTGTAGGTAGGTAATACAAAACGACCCTTAAGGTGGAAGATTAGGGAGACTGCGATAGTACAATGCCTATGGCAACCGTAACCATGATAACAAATCGGCACATAAATTGATAAATTCTAATACAACAACAAAACGGTCATGCCGTAATGACCGTGATTGAGGCAGATAAGATCAGTCGATTTATAATGAACTCGTTTGTACCGCGCCGTAACTACCTCATCTTGCTTTTTCCACTTAAGATAACTGCATCAGATTGAGATAATCAATATGGTTGAGGATACGATCTCTAAATTTTGCTGATTGCGTTCGAAAAAATGTATAAAATTGGAAATAATTTTACGAAAGTTTCACAAAATAATTGTTCACCGAGAAAGAAAATTTCACCGAAAATTACTGTGAAATTACTTGAGTTGGTATATTGTCTCTACCTACATACTTAGGTATTTCAAGAGGTTCGGGTTCGAATCCTGGTAGGGACAAAATCCTTGTGTAATGAACATGAACATTTGTAGGTACAGTCGACCAAATTGAATCATGACCCACCTTAAGATCATTTTCCTACAGTCACTTTATACAAAGTAGGATGAAATTCGCTTGAACGTACATTGCTAAGTAACGAAACTGTTATCAATTTGTTAGACACTGACAGTGTCAAATAAATATGGCTTTTTAAAATTTGTTCAGACCTCGTTCAGACTACTACTTGACATCTGACACATAACGTCATTTTATTTTTAACATTAAAATAGTTATTCCATTTTCTCAGTAGTGAAAAGAGTTTAGATTATGAACGACATCTTATTTAAAATTCCAATTAAGACTTAAGTGCAGTGATAATAAAGATTAAAATGGCATAGATCTCTGACCCGTAATGACGCATTTTTATTCATATTTAAAACGTACTAAGTGCAACACGCATGATAGCGAAGAAAACCTAACTAAATTTATGATTCTAAAGGAATGATCGGCCAAGTGGGTCATGATTCAGTTGGTTCTACTGTACTTACTTACACGATGGAATAATTTTATTTTTGCGTTTACAAACGCGTAAATTTAATACTAGAAAAATGCACTGAAAAAAAATCGACTTGCCTCAGGCGGGACTCGAACCCGCACCTTCCACAATCCGGGTGGACGCGTTGACCAATTTCGCCACCGAGGCACTGCTTTTCGCTGTCGAAATTTGTCAGTGCTTGGTGCTTATGTTTTTATGGTAAACATCGTTTCATCAAATCTTTGAAATTTGCACTTCCAAGACCCGAACGAAATATTTTTGCAAATATTTGACGCCCAGCTAAGATGAAACTACCTTACATTATGGAATAATTTTATTTTTGCGTTTACAAACGCGTAAATATAATACTAGAAAAATGCACTGAAAAAAATCGACTTGCCTCAGGCGGGACTCGAACCCGCACCTTCCACAATCCGGGTGGACGCGTTGACCAATTTCGCCACCGAGGCACTGCTTTTCGCTGTCGAAATTTGTCAGTGCTTGGTGCTTATGTTTTTATGGTAAACATCGTTTCATCAAATCTTTGAAATTTGCACTTCCAAGACCCGAACGAAATATTTTTGCAAATATTTGACGCCCAGCTAAGATGAAACTACCTTACATTATGGAATAATTTTATTTTTGCGTTTACAAACGCGTAAATATAATACTAGAAAAATGCACTGAAAAAAATCGACTTGCCTCAGGCGGGACTCGAACCCGCACCTTCCACAATCCGGGTGGACGCGTTGACCAATTTCGCCACCGAGGCACTGCTTTTCGCTGTCGAAATTTGTCAGTGCTTGGTGCTTATGTTTTTATGGTAAACATCGTTTCATCAAATCTTTGAAATTTGCACTTCCAAGACCCGAACGAAATATTTTTGCAAATATTTGACGCCCAGCTAAGATGAAACTACCTTACATTATGGAATAATTTTATTTTTGCGTTTACAAACGCGTAAATATAATACTAGAAAAATGCACTGAAAAAAATCGACTTGCCTCAGGCGGGACTCGAACCCGCACCTTCCACAATCCGGGTGGATCTTAGCTGGGCGTCAAATATTTGCAAAAATATTTCGTTCGGGTCTTGGAAGTGCAAATTTCAAAGATTTGATGAAACGATGTTTACCATAAAAACATAAGCACCAAGCACTGACAAATTTCGACAGCGAAAAGCAGTGCCTCGGTGGCGAAATTGGTCAACGCGTCCACCCGGATTGTGGAAGGTGCGGGTTCGAGTCCCGCCTGAGGCAAGTCGATTTTTTTCAGTGCATTTTTCTAGTATTATATTTACGCGTTTGTAAACGCAAAAATAAAATTATTCCATAATGTAAGGTAGTTTCATCTTAGCTGGGCGTCAAATATTTGCAAAAATATTTCGTTCGGGTCTTGGAAGTGCCAATTTCAAAGATTTGATGAAACGATGTTTACCATAAAAACATAAGCACCAAGCACTGACAAATTTCGACAGCGAAAAGCAGTGCCTCGGTGGCGAAATTGGTCAACGCGTCCACCCGGATTGTGGAAGGTGCGGGTTCGAGTCCCGCCTGAGGCAAGTCGATTTTTTTCAGTGCATTTTTCTAGTATTATATTTACGCGTTTGTAAACGCAAAAATAAAATTATTCCATAATGTAAGGTAGTTTCATCTTAGCTGGGCGTCAAATATTTGCAAAAATATTTCGTTCGGGTCTTGGAAGTGTAAATTTCAAAGATTTGATGAAACGATGTTTACCATAAAAACATAAGCACCAAGCACTGACAAATTTCGACAGCGAAAAGCAGTGCCTCGGTGGCGAAATTGGTCAACGCGTCCACCCGGATTGTGGAAGGTGCGGGTTCGAGTCCCGCCTGAGGCAAGTCGATTTTTTTCAGTGCATTTTTCTAGTATTACTTACACGAGTTGTGGACGTTTACATATTTTTGTATGTTTGACTAAAAATATCTAATACTTTATTACTTTTCCATAGCACAAGTTTTTAATGATATCTACCTACTTAATTTGCATTAGATATGGAGAAAATCTCCCGCGGGATAGTTTCGTATTATAAAATGAGTCTCAAGAATCAACTCCGTACACGCGCGTCGCTCGTACGTCTCTATCGATTTGTGCTTGATAGAAAGTGACAAACGATTCTCAAGACATGATTGATTTTTGAGTGTCATTTAGTAACACGGGCGTTAGATCAGTTGGGGTGGAATTATTTGCTAGACATTTTTTTTTATAAAAAATGAACATAAGAGTTTAAGGTACCTATTTCACGACCTAAAGGTACCAAAACTTGTCTAGATTGAGAATATAAATATAAAAATCGAAATATCACACACACACATAAGTCAGGCGTCTTTTTTTATATAAAAAGATATTCCAGGATCATTTATCATTGGTAAAAAATATATTATTTTATGCCAGCAATTTATATGAATGTCATTCTAATGTTTTCAACCACATGGTTCAGTTCGCGAACAAAAGCATCCTCGAAATAGGATTTTTTTGCCCAATTGAATGGAACAATGCCCCCGGATTGTTGCGCGGGAGTTGTAAAAAGTAATAAATCCGAGCATTGTCTATTGCATAAGTTATGAGCTAGTAATTTACGGTTTTAAGTAATTTACAATTGTTTGGAATGTCTTTTAGTTTTCCAGAAGCTGTTTTGTTTCTTTGGCATTGTAGGTAATTATTTTTTTAATGGTTGTAAATGTTTGTTAACAGGTACGAGTACGTAACAGTGATAGTGACATGTGAGTGTACAAAGAAAATGCTTATAGGTAAATGTGGTTAGCAGAACTGTGAGGCAAATTAAACTTTATAACCCACTAGCTTTTGCCCGCGACTTCGTCCGCGTGGAAAAGTTATTTTAAGGACTTAGTTTTTAGGTTTCCAGACCTTTCATCCCTACACACGTAAAAATTAAAAAAGAAAAATATTTGTTCCAATTATTGTTTCTTATCAAGTACCTAAATTCAAAGTTTCATGGTTTTATCTTCAGCGATGAGGAAGTCCCATACAAACATTCATCCTTTACCTATATCAACCCCTTCATGCCCTTTTTTACAAAAAAGAGATAGCTAATGGTCCTATCTTAAGGTCTAGTATATTTTGCACGAAATTTCATCAAAATCGGAGGCGTGAAAGCGTGACTTTGTTTAGACTTCCATGCGATCTTTCATCACCTATTTCTATTCCACAAGGGTCAAGATTTCAACAATGCTAGAATAAATATTTATATATTTTTTATCATGTGCCTAATTCAAAGTTTCATGGTTTTATCTTCGTAAGGTAATAACGAACTCCCATACAAACTCTCATCCCTTACCTAATATATATCAACCCTATGCTCTTTTTATAAACAAGGTAAATTATGTTCTATCTTAAAGACGATTGTCTATCTGTCTGTTACCTTTTAACGCTTAAACCTTTAAAGCTTCTTCTTCCTACCGGTGATGCCCTGATGCAATGTCTATACCGTACGGTGGCGGACTTTCGTATTTAAGCAATTCAAAACGAGTTTCTTTTGACGCGTAAACTGATTACACGACTGCAAGGAAAAGGTTATATTTTTCGCGCGAATCTTGTATGTTTGTTTATTTGTTCATCCATTTGAAAGATATATTCTTTATTATCTCATATCTTTCAAATGGATGAACGGATTTTTAAAAAAAAAACATAGCCTGTGATGTGCCATTATTACCTATAAGAAAAAAAAATGTTTTGTTTGAAATTCGGCAATATGGGTATCAAATTAAAGGGGTTATCGTAAGGATTTTTAAAATGTATATCATGACCGTATTACTTATAAAAATAATACACAAAAAAGTGTACGTTATTAATACGAAATTATGCGAGTTACTTAGCAGCCCGCCTCAGGGCCTGCTAAGAAAATCAATGACAATGTTTGTGTATGATAGCCAGCTACATTCATGAAGAAGGAGTCTTTTTTTTATTATAAAAAATAAATAATTAAAAAAAACTAAAAACCCGCCCGCATAAAAAGACAATTAGTCAACTGAAAAGATGGAAACAAGATCAAATATTAAAGGAAAACTTAAAACAAAATGATGGCAGTTTTTAGAACTTTTGTTCAACATAATAACATGCAGTCGGAGGCATTTATGGATGATTTGACTTTTTATTAAATTCCATGCCTACGACTGCATGTTATTACGTTGGACAAAAGTTCTAAAACCTACCATTATTAATAATAATAATAACAAACCTAAAAATGTATTAGAAAATAGTGCCACTAAACTCTACTGGAACCGAGACATCATAACAGACCGTACAATTCTTAGCAATAGACCAGACATCACACTTACCTTAAAACCTACAAAAACCACATACCTTATAGACATAGCCGTACCGAACACTCACAACCTAAAACAGAAACATTCAGAAAAAATACAGAAATACATCCCATTAGCAGACTAAATCAAGCAAATGTGGCACCAAGATATAGTTAAGATCATTCCCATTGTAATTTCCTCAACAGGAGTAATACCAAGAGCCCTCAGTACCTCATTAAAAACCCTTGACCTTCACGAAAAAACCTATATCCCCCTACAAAAATCAATAGTTATCGTCACCTGCTCTATAGTACGCCGCTTTTTAAACCCTTCTTCACCTATCTTACAAGACACCCAGACTCAGGAAACCAATAACGCAACTCAACAGCCAATAATTTTGCACTAACATGGTATGATACTTGGCATAAGCCCGTATCCTATCATTAAAACCAACAACCAGTTGTTGAGATAAAAACACATAAAGAATAATAATAATATACTTCCACGCTCACACCAATTATCTAGCCCAAAGTAAGTATCATTAAGAACTTGTATTATGGATACTAGATAACGGACATTATTCATTATTATTTAATATTATGTTTTAAGTTTTCCTTTAATATTTGATCTTGTTGCCATCTTTTCAGGGGACTAATTGCCTTTTAAGGAGGCGGGTTTTTAGTTTTTTAAATTTATTTTATTATATTGTTGTACTACGTTTTACTACGAGCGCGCAAGCGATTTTCGTCCGCGATAGTACATATCTGCATGACCTTGCAAAACCTTGCAACATTATTACGAGACTGAATTCCTATATGTATACCTATAGTATCCATTTTGAAAATTAGTATCTCCAAAAAAATCAGCTGACAAATGCATCGAAAGAATTCCCTTTAAATTCTAAAGAGAATAATTAAAATGTAACGTGTACCCAAAAACCTTTACACAAACATTACTCCAGTGTACAGTTATCCACATTGTTACTCCATTTCCTGGTACAGTCATTACTCTTTACTAGCATCTTGCCCATTGTCGTACATTTGGTTTTGAAAGTGATTTATTACAAGATGGTGTCCACATTGGAACAGTCACGGTGGGCTCGTGATTTTCACTTCACCATTATTGAACAAAGTCCTGAGACAAAGTCTGTTTTACAAACAAGATGTTGGGTGCATTCTTTGTGTCAATGTCATTGTTCAATATCCCGTATTTACAAAAGGATGCAGTGACAGATCTATTACAATTCCTACATTTTTATAAGTTATTTTGGCTCTAGTTTGTTTTAAAACCTTTTGTTTTGTACAATCTTAATTTATGGCGGTTGAAAACGTTTAAAAGCGTATGATTTGTGAACTGTGTCCTTCTACCTGAGCGAGATCGTTTTTGAAATATTGTCTTACGTACAATTTGCTTCATCACTGTCTGTTATGTAGTTGTTGTAAATTATTTTTTATTTTCAGAAAGACAGACTTGTATACCAAGGTCTCTTAGGTATACTTAAGTCTCGGATCATATAAGTAATTCCCTAGTCATGGGACTTCAATCACGTTGTTTGAATTTGATCACGATTCCTCGTCTCCTCCACTATTGTGGATCAGACGAGGAAGGATGATATAAGTGACACTTAATTGTATAACAGGAATTGCAATCAGGGCATTGCAATATTTTTTGACGTGACAACGTCTTATAATTCGATAGAGCCGGCTGCACGCACGAAAAAACATGACGTCATGCGGCGTTACCTCGCTCTGAATCTAATTCTCTAATTTGAATTTGGAATTATGTTCTTTAAAATTTAAACTTTCAATTATACCAAAACCAGCCAGATACAAATAGTATAGCCAAAGAGATTTTATTACAAGTTTATTCATACTATAATGCGAAATCTATTAAACAAATGAAATTAAATTTTTCTTTTGAAAAATGCTACCATTCCATCAGTATTTTCTTAAGACGTTGTCACGTTCAACTATCGTCAGTAAACCGACTTTACAGACAACCAATTTTTTGTGCATCCATAGTGAACGCATCACACGCCACTCATACTGTTTTCATTAGGTAAGTGATGCTAATCGTACCTTGTGTTTTTCCAAACATTTATTGTTTGTATCCATATCGCTGCTTCAAAACAAAAGAGCCACAAATCGAAAAATAATTTATTACAGGAGAGGCATTTAAAGTTTCAAAATTTACATTTTGCCTATAAGTACCTACATTTTCTTTATTATTCATATAATAAAAGTATTATGTATCGTTAGAAGCGTATTTCAAAGCAGATTTTAATGAAGTATAGAACGATATTGTAAATATAATATTTCTATATATCTTATTGTATTGTGATGGATATTCAAGTTGAAGGTATCTATGATATGATTTATGTATTTTTCTTGAAAATGTAATTGAATTTTGGTTTGTGTGATCGTGTTACGAGAAAGCTTTTAAGATAATATATTTTTAATTTTTTATTGAGACCTAAATACTTTTGTATCAGCTTGCAGGCAAATGTTTTTTTACGAAAATGTAGGTTAATGTGTATATTTTCACATAATTAAGAATTTACCTGCGAATATCTTCGACTGTGAGTGGTAGCCTGCTCGTAGCAAGTGCTACGAGCTAGCTAAAAGATCGTACGCAATTGTATGACATCTTGTACCTTTGTGACAAATAAATGATATATGAATTTGAACTGTGAAGTGGTAATAAATAATTTTATATTTTACGCCTTACGTCCGTTACTTTAGAAGCACCACGTATTTATTATAACTCTCCTGATAATATTTGCAAGTAGGTATATCATGTCATATTAATATTAGTTACCTACTAGCTGACCCAGCAAACATTGTTTTGCCATTAATTTATATTCTTTTTCTCATTAGCGGTATGAATTACACTTCATGACCTATTATCATACCCAGCAAATATACAAAAAACAATCGGGAGTGGTCTACTTCACTTTCTCGTATACCGGACACGACTCAAATTTTGATAGAAACCTTATATTTTGATGTCATACATGCATGTATAATTTTGGTCACCCATCCGAGTACCGACCGCGCACTTGATTGCTTAACTTTCGTGATCGACGTCTCAAAAGTTGATAGAAACTTTATATTTTGATGTTTTACATGCATGTTAAATTTGGTTGCAATAAGTTAAAGCATACTCGAGTTATCGTGCTAACGCAAAGACACACAGACATACACACACACACAGTCATAAATCCAAAAAAAATATTTTTTGACTCAGGGAGGTCTAAAACGTGTAAATCCGTCCAAAACTCGAGGTCGAATTTTTTGACGATTACAAGACTACGTAGGTACGTACTTTACTAAGTACGTATCTATACAATAAAGTAAAAAGGCATGCCATTGTTAAATTTCTTAGTGGATCTTAATTCAATTAATCAAACTCCATTTACCGTGCAATTGATGACGTAAGAGCAACTGCTGACTCGGTTGAATGGAGTTCCAATGTGGTAAAGCGTGTGCCCCCGCGGTGCACAACCCCATGCCACATAGTGAAAGGTGGTGTCGCACGCGTCCGCACTAGCGGTGAACCACAGGACGCTGTGACCTACTGTATAGGTAAATACGTTACTGTAGTTTATAACGGAATAGTGAATCAACGTTTTAATAGCCGGGTCCACACCGGACGATCCATTTTGGATAGGAGATCCCGCGATTCACGGTCCAGGGTCATTGACAATGATCGTAGATCAATACTAGGACGATCCAGAATGTTAAAACTTGCGATCCCTGAAACACGCTCCAGCGATCCACATACGTGATATTCAGTAACTCTTGCTCGATATGGAGGCGAACAGCAGCGTCGAATTGCCGTGGTAAATAACAACCTTGATTTTGTTTAAATAATATGTTATTTATAAAAAAGGGAGAATTTCATTTTGGCTGATCGCGCGATCCACAGAAGAGTCCACATAGCACGCTCCACGCACCGGAGGCAACTTTGATCTTGGTCAAAAAACTTATAGCTAATAGCGCGCGTGTGGACCCGGCCAACCCGGCTAATCATTATATTTCAATCATTACATGGATCATTGATCCATATTCGCGTAACATTTAATTTTACAACAAGGTTTTTATTAAAATTATCAACATGCTGATAACCCCTATTGTGTCGCCGCCATTTTGTAACATTTCGCGCATGTGTCAGTTACTTCCGGATTTCCTTCGCGAATTTTCCGCGTGTAATAAAAATGCAAAACGTCAAAATTTTTGTAATAAAACTATAAATAAGAGTTTTTGTCACTAAAATCGTAATAAAATAAGCTAACAGAATATCATTTGCCCTTTGGTTTTGAAACTATTTTTACTTTCTCGTATTACGTAGTACCTACAACAAATTCGACCTCGAGATTTTGGTGGATTTAACCGTTTTTGGAATTATGTCTGCGCGCGCGCGCGCGCGCGCGTGTGTGTGTGTGTGTCAAGGGCGGATCCAGGGGGGGGGTCATGGGGGTCATGACCCCCCCCTGGGCTGGGTCCAGGACCTAGGTGGACCACTAATTAAAATAATGTTTTTATATATTTTTTTTATTTTTATTAATTAAGTACTTTCAATATTTAAATAATTTAATATAATACTTTGACGGCAAACGCATTATTCGGGAAAATTTGAATTTACCGCGCCATGGCCGCCATGCACCTTCGTGTTTTTCTTGATCTGAGGTTTTTCCTGAGGGTTTTTTGCCATGTTTCGACAAGGTTTCGACTAACATCTAGCTAGACCTAACTTCAACCGGTACGACTAAACTTTACTAGTAATAAAGTACTAAGTTAAACATTTTAAAATTTCAATCTGTAATAGTGTTCTTAAAAATCGTTGCCACAAATGCACATGTTATCTATTTTCATCCATTCGCTTTAATGCCAAACTTTCTGATCCATGCAGGACGACAGATCTCAAGATGCTTTTATAGATTTTGAGGTAGTCAAGGGGAGTGACATCATCATTTCAGCCCAGAGACGCCCACTGTTGGACATAGGCCTCCCCCAAGGATCTCCAAACCGGTTGGTCCTGCGCTGCTCGTATCCAGCGGCTTCTCGCGACCTTTACCAGATCGTCGGTCCACCTTGTGGGGAGCCTACCAATGCTGCGTTTTCCGGTACGTGGTCGCCACTCGAGGACCTTTCCGGCCCAACGGCCGTCAATCGGGCTATGTCGGTGACCTTGATTCTCCTGCGGACCTCATCATTTCTGATATGATCACGCAGAGGAACTCCAAGCATAGCTCTCTCAAAGCCCTTTTCGTGACCTTAAGCCTTCTTATGAGGCTCATTGTAAGCGGCCCATTGAGGCCGCTTACATACTCCCATTGAGGAGCCTCAATGGGAGTCCCATATTATCCCCGTAACCTGCCACCATTTCATCCATCCTGAGCTTACTCGATGATTGACATCTCGGTCTATATTACCGTTGTGCTGTATGTATAGCCCAGGTATCGGAATTCAGAGCAGACTGATACAAGCACTCCGTCGAGAGAACCGGCTCAGAACATTTTGGTTCTACTGATAAAAGTGGCGCCAGGTCATGGAGAATTCCATGACCTGGCGCCACTTTTATTATTTCGTTGTTTCGGGGCGATTTCCATCACAACTGGTTAGTGCGCTTACGGGAGTATGGTTCAATTTTGAATGTGTTAACCCAGGCGTTCTTTGCCAGTCCGCTTTTGCCTCTCAGAGGAGGTGGGTTTTTAAGTATTTCATAGCCTGGTTCTTTGGAATACGACAGAAAGGCTCTGGGCCAAATTGTAGTCCTTGAGTCCCAGGCCTTGTTAGCTTATTGACCTTTTCGCTACCGATGACCCACTCTTACGGCTCAGACCAAAAATTTTTTTTATTGGTCTGAGTCTTATGGTTACCGAATTACTATAACGGTGTTGTGCCCAGTCCACCCTTTTAATCAGTTCCATGGTACTTCTTGTGGAAGTTAAACTCTGGAAGCAAGACATCTGATGTCATTGCGAGAGCGTGGACATTCAACACTTATTTCTTTACATCAAAAAGTGTTTATCATGCAAATCTAAAATTTAATATAAAAGAAAAATTATTCCTATTTTTTTCAATTTTTATTGACTTTTACCTTAAACCTGAAAAAACCGATATAGCCGGTTTTTTTAAATGAAAATCGGAAAAACTGGTTTTCCAAAATGATCCGGTTTGGGGCCCGTGCAAATTCATATACATATACCCCCCCCCCCCCTAGTTTTGAAATTTTTCCTTCGTTTCGTTTGACATTTTCGCGGGGCCCGTGGCATTTTGCCACCCAAGCCACCCTATAGTTACGCCACTGGACTTGACCACGACTATGTGACCCCCCCCTGGCGCCAAAGCTGGATCCGCCCTTGGTGTGTGTGTGTGTGTGTGTGTGTGTGTGTGTGTGTGTGTGTGTGTGTGTGTGTGTGTGTGTCTGTATGTTTGTGTGTCTGTATGTCTGTGCGTTAGCACGATGACTCTTTCTTTCTATTCTTTCAATTTTGCATTAAAATAATTATTATGGGTGTCACACATTTTATTGCATTAAGGAAGTGCTTGCTGGAGAGTGTACTTTGTAGAGTTGCACGGAAATCTTATTAAAATATTGTTTTATTTCATTCATAACCTATATTACTCATTTAACAAATTATACTGAAATTATACATTTTGATACTATTATAAGCTTAAATTCTTTCTTTTTATGATATAAACTGATTATCTTATTGTTGTTTATTATAGTTGTTATTACTGGAAAAGTCTGTTCACGAGTGGCCAAAGTCTCTATAGAAAGTGGACATTCTCCTTTTTTAAATAAAGTTTAGTACTAATAGCTAGTACTATATCTATCAAAGGTAGAGTCACGCCTTTTTCACCTACGGTAGAGCTCAGTAGGTGCGTGCCCAAAGCGTAGTGTAAGTTTTTAGTATAAAAACGTATTCTTCTGTGGCTGTGTCTCAGAGCACATCGACCCTATGGGATCTTTTGTGCTTCTCTTTTCCTTATCACCCATCCCCGCCAACATCGAAAACATTTTGTATGAGTTTCACGATGTTGGCGGGAATAAGGTCTATAAAGTCCTCTGGTTTAGGGTAGCCTAAACCCAGGACCTTTAGTCGCCTATTGGCTAGTGTATCGCAGTCACATAGTATGTGCTCCATGCTTTCTTCCTCCTCACCACACATTCTACAGATGGGGTCGTCAGCTTTGCCTATTGTACACAGGTAGTGGCAAAGTGGCCAGTGAGAGCACCTGTGAGGCAGCGGATTTGGGTCCTGCTGATTCTTCCCATTCTTTAAGGTAGCCTATGTGTGAGGATCCTAAAAATGTTTTTGAGTGTGTGATCGGTGTTGCAAGCTTAATAGGCTACGGTGGCTGGCTTACCTCCAGGCAGGCCGTATGCTTATCTGCCAATCACACATCACACACACACATCAACAGCTCATATAATGTCCCCACCGAGGGCCTCGAGCCAACCCCACATTAGGGGCGATTAGGCCTTAGTCACCACGCTGGCCAAGTGCGGGTTGGTCGACTTCACACACAACCTAAGAATTTCTTCATAGGTGTGTGCAGGTTTCCTCATGATGTTTTCCTTCACCGTAAAAGCGTCGATTAAACGTACATATGAATTCAAAATTTTAAAACACTGTACGTGGCTGGGATCGAACCAGTGCCTCCCGGGTGGGAGACGACGCTCTTCCGCGCTACGCCACCGACGCTTCCCTTATCTGCCAACCACTCAACATAAAAACATAAAAAATGGCATCATTTTGTATATTTTCTAAACATTATAAGTAGAAATCCTACTGAAATTTTAAACGCGAAACTTAGTATGGATGTCTGGATGGATGTATGTTTGTTACTCTTTCACGCAAAAATTGCTGAATGAATTTTAATGAAACTTTACAGTAATATAGCTCAGATCACGTGGAAATAACATATAGGCTACCTTTAATTACAAAAAAGGGCTTGAAGGGATAAAGAATAAAAGTTTGTATGTAGGTAAGTTCTTCATTTTTAAAGATATAAAACCATGAATCTTTGCATATGTGAATCTTTCTTCCTATCGTTTTTGAAGTTTTGCCCCATGTGGAAATAAAATAAGGGATTAAAGACGTGAAATGTCGTATGGATGACCAATGAAAGTCGGTCTGTTCATGTTCTGGTCTGTCAAAAACTAATAGAACTAATTAGTTGAACAAGTTGAATTTTTTTCCCCTGGTTCTACTCTACATTTTCATTGAATAAACTGGAAATTAAATTCTTTAATGTTCTACTATTTGTTCTATTGGTAGAACATTTTTGGTATTTTTCCTCTCTTGTTTTACTGTTAATTTTCGTAAACAAATTGGACTACAGAAACAAAATTAAATTAAAACCTACATTTATGTAATCTGAAAAGTGGCTGTATAATATTATTACATCAGATCATGACACATATTTATTTTTAGTCTTAAATAATCTTGTTTGTAACATAGGTATTTATGTTACCTACAGGCAATGAAAACGACCTATTTTATTTACGACATATTAAATAATTAATGAAATAAAATAATTAGGCCTTACCTACTTACGGTAAAAAAACAACCTGCTTTTCAGCTTGTTATCATTTCTAAATAAATATCTATCGATCTCTGTCCATGTAGCAGTGGCATAATATAGGTACTGAACTTAAGAATAGAACATATAGTAGATAGATCTTTAAAGAATTAAGGTTCCAATTTGTTCTACGAAAAAAATATTACCTGTAAACTAAAATATTATAATCAAGGAACATAGGAGGATATAATGTATGGTTCGCTAATAATATCCTAACGGATATATTACCGATAAGGAGTTAATAATTCACCCGTAATGGTCGTCAGTACAGGGTTACAGACTCAATTTCCATTTACATAGTCGATGGCGGATAGAAAGACCTGTGCCTGTGCCGAAACAGAGTTGGGAGCTGTGACATTAATTTGGGAGTGACCGCTGAACGAATATAGAGAGAGAGAGAAGTATCGGCTGATTTATCAGAACTACGACAAACCCACTGAGTCCAGGTACACAACCAAACAGTAGCGGCCCTGACTGTCGAAGAGTCATAGAATTACCTACTCTGCAGAAGGTTATCTCATAACGCGTTTACTAATAATGTAATACTTCCTTGAAATCTAATTTGGTATAAATGTCAAGTATTTTTATTTGGTAGGTGGTCCTACATGGACTTTCAAGCAAACACCTACCCATCCATCATATAAATACTATGGTATTGTCAATAATTCAAAATAAAATTTCAAAATTTTCCAAAATTAATTTTGTAACTTGGAAATTTTATTAGGTACCATTATACTTACTTACCAAACCACTATGCTAGCATGGGTAGGAGCTCGCTTGTCATACTTTGCACCTAAGAATATAGGTATACCGATTATCTATTTATCTATCTTTTCCTTTGTATAAACTCTATTTCTGCTTAACAGCAGGTGCGATTCATTTACTCTATAGGTAGCAATAACAACTACTTAAAATTTTGTATCTAAATACTTTATTTAACTAACGAATATACCTACTTCTTAACTAAGTACAATATTGCACTTAAAACCAGTTCAAGGCGGTTCTCAGTTGGGCGGGGCCATTCAGACCACGCCTTTCTACGCCTCTTATGGTGTATATGCTGGATATAATGGCAATTTAGTTGACATGTTTATATGTGTATATACCTACCATAAATTCACGTGCCACATGCTAAATGATAGCGCCCTATGTTATGTGACAACCGACAATTATGGAAGTCGATAAGCATTAACGTTGGAACTTGTAGGCGTTTATAATGCATTAAATTAAAAAGAAATCGACGGACATTATCATAATAAATACATGCCTTGAAATGTATCGTGTTTTTTAATCAATTATATTTTTAAGTTAAGTAGGTAACTCATTGGCCACGACGCGGCGCCCTTGCCTAAAAAGGGGTTCGTTACAACGATAAAAAAAACCAAAATGTTTAGTCTTAAAATTTCGATTTAAGTATATTATCTATTTAAGTTAGTATCATAAACATATAATGTAGATGTCTTATTTTTTATTTTGTAATGTGTCCAACGAGATTCTTCTTATAACTTCTTACTTTGGGCGTAGATAGAAGAAGATACAACCATGCTCAATTGTTGAAATTGATAATTTAATTTTTATCAAAAAATTCTGCATTGCGTACCCTCTTCTCTATTCTATTATGCGCTGTCTGTAGGTCCTATCTACAGCTATCTATCTATGTATTGTCTACAAAAACCTATACACCTGTATTTAATCGTGAGCCCATAATAAACATTTGTCCATTCCCACGTCCTCTCCAGCCGGTGGGCGCGGCTCAGTAAATAGAGAACTGACATGTAATAGAACGGTGTTATGAATGGCCTCTAGGAGATATTTATGGTATCAATTACCTTACCCAAGGCAAGATAATGCGATCGAGCTAATAGAGTGTATTATTTTGTACTTTATCTCTTTGTAATGCGACTTAAAATAATTTCATTTTCAGTAGTGGATTCATTTACATGTGTACTTAGCTAACTTGGCGTAATTGTATGATAATTTATGTGGAAACTTATATAGTTTAATAAATAATACTTAGGTATACCTAGAAACGAGCAGCTCGACTTTTGGCTAGGGGCGCCAATCACGTTTCCAATACAAATTGCGCTCATACCTAACGCAACTATAATACATGGTTACTTTTTTACACTGAAAAACTTACAGTAGGTAAGATTAGAGGACGATTCCATTATTAGCGCATATGCGTTACTTCCAACTCATCCTTTACAAAGCTACACTCTCATTCGAAATACTATAATTACGTTACATTGCACATGTATATGGTCACACTCACATCCGGGTCACACTCTTATAGGGTACAGACCACAGATTTAATTTGATATATCTGTGGTACAGACACATACGGGGTCGTATTATAAACTTTATAAAAACAATGCTAGTTCCAGGCAATTCAGCTTATGGCGTGAAACTGACTTGTTGTTATTCGTATTATAACATGCGTTAAGCTGATTGGAATATGGCTGGATGGATCACTTCGGTTTTGGCTTCTGTCTCGAAACACAGAGACTTATGTGACATAGAGTCTGGCATGGTAGAGATACATTTACATACGATTAAGCTCATATACCCAAACAGGTTGAATAGAGTTTTTTTACACACTTGGTTACACATAAAGCGACATCTGGCAGTATGGACCATTCAGTGCCTCAAAAGAGTGGCAAATCAAATATCTTTATTGCGTATCACATAACAATAAGGGTCTTAAACATAGCCTGTAGTTCCTGTGATACATACGGGAACTGCAATTTAAGAGGGTACATTATTTACTTAAAATCTATAATTTTAATATTGAAGTTTTGCTATATACTATAAAATAACATAAAATCAATATTTGAACACTATTTTAACATGTTCATATAATTTCTATTTAGGCAGACAGGCAGATTGCCTGTCGCGTACCTACATAAGAGGATATCAAACCCTAAAAGTAACTAAAACTTCAAAAAACCTAACAACCAGGATAGATTATACACACTAAAATATTTCAGAAGTTCGGGTTATGGTAGAGATCTGGCGACTAGAAATCTATAAGGGGCTGAATCGAGTCAACTAGCGCCGCCATTAATTTTTAATTTTAATTTTTTTTAATTTATTAGGACAACCAACAAGATAAACACTGATACAAGTCAAAATTTTAGGAACAAACAAACTTAAAACTAAGTGCCATCTTAATTAAAGGTTGCCGTTTAAGTACTTTTAATTTTATTACTTCTAAACCAGATCAATTTTGAAAAATGTAAAACAGCCACGATCACATAGGTAGTAGGTACACGTCTAATATTTATTTAACTACTGTACACTCGTTTACGCTGTTCCATTAAGTTATAAAATGGGTTTATATATCGCAAAATCCCGTTTTAAAACTAAACGAAACAATATGAAAAGTTGTGGTACCTATGTCATTTAATAAATTTAGTTCGCATTTAAATGTCGAATCGACCGAATATCGTGGTCGATTTAGATTTTTCAAAATTGATCTGATTTAGGAGTTACAAAATTGAATGTTTTGGCGCTAGTTGGCTAGTTGGTAAGTTAGATCTGTCCACAAGTCCACAGTCAAAAAACGAATACCACCCCACACAATTCTGATGACACTGCAATGTGTAAGACCCACTTGCAGGGTCGTCTGGTAGGTACCACCGCCTTTCTCATTTTTTTGCTCTGAAGCAATTCGCTGTGTTTCGGATTGAAGTGAAAGGTAGCCAGTGTAATTACTGGGCATGGAAGGCATATCATCTTAGTCCCCAAGATAGCAACGCACTTGCAATGTTAAGTAATTTAACCTTAATATTGCAAGTCTCTATAGATGACGGTAACCACTGAACACCAGGTGGGCTGCAAGCTTGTTTCCCATCTCGTAATATAAAAAATGTAAACGTTATCTACGGCGAGAAGTAATAGAGACTCTAAAAGCAAAGCGTGTAGTCAACATTGATTTTGCCGCCTCTACCGACCTGTGACGCAGTGTAACTGTTTTTCAGGAACAATAACAAGACAGTTAGGACAATAAACAGAGATTAATCGTGCACTAAATCACGCTGTGCGGAAACAGAACATTACGTTCTTAATAAATTATCGGAACTCTTTTACGACTCAACTTAGTACCTACAAGTACCCATAAATGTGCTATTCGCACACATAAAGCTGATATAGTACTTTTATGATTTTTATGACAAAAATTAAGGAGGAAATATAGTTTATATAAAGACCTATTAGTTCTGAGGAAATTGCAAATCAATATTGTTCTGAGGAAAATACAAATATTGGTAACTTTCTTCTAAACATTACCACATAGCATAGCCTAAGAGGATAGCACGGCGAGCACTTTTCCATACAAATGGAGAAACTTTTTACTTTTACTTATCCGATCTTCTTGATATATTAGAATGTTTTTAACAAAAAGGAAAACACCAAGTCTGTCGATATACATTTTTTGAAAACTAAATATTTTGAAAACAAAAATGCACTTATAAAAAGTAAACGTAGGTACAGATATATTTTTTACGATGTTAAAAATATTCTAAAACATTATATCTGAAAAAAAAATTGTTATAATGTGTTTTGGGTTCAACACCGCTATGGCCTCGAGGCGCCTTCCAAAGCAGAAAGGCGATAATTTTTTTTACACAGGTTTAGTATGTATCTAGGACAATTTGGGCGAAAGTTTATTATACTTAACAAAATTTGTATTTGTTATTGTAGAAAATATAAGGAACACGATAACCAACTGACAATCTAAGTGACCGAAAATGTTATTTTTATCCTTTTACTACCTTTTCCCGCAACTTCGTCCGCGGGCAGCATTTATATTTTTTATTGGTTACCTAATTTTTACTAATCATACACATGTGGCCAACAAATATAAGTATAGTAAACAAAGACAGATTTGTCTGGACTTCCATGCGAACTTTCATCTCCTATTTCAGCACCATGTGGGTCGAAATTTCAAAAACATTAGAACAAATACTTATTTATTTCTTATCGAGTGCCTAAATTAAAAGTTTCATGGTTTTATATTCAAAAATTACGCAAAAATACCCTTGTTGATTTTTAGACTTTGTCACTTTATTTTCCCATTTTTGGGATTGAATTCTTAAAAAACCTGAAAAACATTTATCGACAGAAGTCACCTGTGAAGTTTTGAATAAAATAGTCAAACTAATCTTGTTTTCTTGTTTTTTGTTGTTGTGTTTTTGTATGATTTCTAAATCTAGTGTACAATAAAGAGTTTATTATTTTTATTTCCCCGTATAAAATTTCATCCCGTATTTTACGGGCTGAATTTCTAAAATCCGAAACCTCTTTGCAATATTTGATCAGTCAATCAGTAAGTCAGGATTTTTCTTTATGTATCGTAAAGATCGCGGCGCTTGTGCTAAACGTGTTATGAACAATACGCGGACTTAATACCAATGACAACTATCATCCCTATTTTATACCCTTAAAGGGTAGAATTTTATGAAATCTTAATATACCTCTTTCTTAATTTTTAGCAGAAAGACCATATACTATTTTTTATGAATTTCAGTTTCAAAATGATGGATTTGCATACAAACTTTTATCCCCAATTTTTTATACCTACCATTAAGGGTAAAATTTCGAGAAATCCTAGAATACCTATTTCTTAATTTCTAACCGAAAGGCTAATATGCCAATATATATGAGTTCAGGGGAGAAAAAAAAAGAGAAATCCTAAAAAACCTTCTTTTTAATTTTTAACCGATAGGCTGTATACCAATAATTGTTATGGAATTTACTATAAAAATCACGTATTGCCCATACAAACTTTCATTCCCTATGTATACCTTCGGGGTTTAATTCCGAAAAATCCTTAAATACGTCATTCTTAATTTTTAACCAAAAAATCAAATATAACAACTTTTATGGATTATACCATTAAAATGACGGATTTCCCACACAAACTTACATCCCTTTAGGGATTGAATTTCGAAAAATCTTACAATATGTCATTCTTAATTTTAAAACGAAAACTCATATTACAAATTTCTATGGATTTTACTATAAAAATGACGGATTTCGCATACAAACTTTCATCCCTTTAGGGATTGAATTTCAAAAAATCCTAAAATACGTCATTCTTAATTTTTTACCAAAAGTTTACGTCATTCTTAATATATTAACAATTACCATTTTTTTAAAATCCAGTCTTACTCCTTGCCTACATCATAAAAGGAACCTCTGCGCAAAATTTCAGCTATCTAGGTCCAAGGGTATGGGCTGGGCGTTGATCAGTCAGATAGTGAGTCAGGACTTTACATTTTACAAATAATAATTGAAAACTAAAAACTAACTAAATAATTTACGAGCTAATATTGTTTAAATTTTGCAAACTATCATTAAGTATGTCCAAATCAAAGATTATAATAAAGCTGTAAGAGTTTACTTCCAACAGTTCAAAGGTTGAATTACCCGAAAGAAAAAAGAAAATTCAAATTCTGACAAGAAATTTTAATGCCTCTCTAGGATTGTAAGTTACCTACCTGTGTATTCATGCAGGGGAAATTAGCTTACACGAAATGCTATGACCATTTAGAAAACATTGCTAATCCTTTAAGTAAGTTAAGTAAAATATACCCGGACTGCAGAGATGATTTTGAGTGTAACAGTTTGGCTTTAGTTGGCTTGTTTATGTCAATTTTTGGGTTTGGTACCGACAGGCTGGCAACCGGTCACTATTGCTATTCTATTATATTCTTAATTAATGACGTTAATGGCGATACATAAGCGTTACGCATTTTGCCAATATCAAGTGAAAATGTAATTAAAGTAACAAAAATTGAACGGTAGATTTGAGTTAAAATGGAGTCTCTCAACACGTGTTTTTACAACAAGAACTCGGGAGAAACGCCAACCGGTCACTATTTTGGGGCACTTTAGGGCTCAAACTGCCAGTGATGTGGTTTGTGTGTAACCGAATGTTACCTAAAGCTCCCCTCGACCCCCTTTGGGGATTGTAAGCGTGATTATATGTATGTATGTAAGTTATTAAAATTATATCACTCTACTTACTTAATTCTGTCCGTTGACGAAGAGAACAATATGATATTTTTTTGTTAACTTTTCACTTTGTTTCATGTAATGTTCAAGATGTTGCAGTGAACCCATGAATGAATGAATGAAATGAAGTATTAGGTAACGAAGTTGATAGTCAGAAATAGTTCATATTCTATACTTACATTGCAGGATTTAGCAAACAGTAAAATCTTCTAAATAGTATGTAAATATTACCTAAAGTTTTTGAACTACGTTTGAGAGTTTTGAAAAGATGAAAATGAAAATGAAAAAAATGAAAAAATACTTTATTTTCTTCTACAAAGATTATCTTAACTCTAATGGTCGGAGCCCCCTTTTAAGCATGAAAATGCCTGTGCCAGGAGACTCCGCTCCTTCTTATCTCTGCAAGTTTATATATTTTTAACTTACAATATATAATATGTATTTTATGTTAACAAAAATCCTTATAAAATAAAAATATGGAATTATAACAAATTATTGCCTGTTGTTGTGGTGTGCATGTAAACTTACATAACAGATTATAGTGTGTAAAGAAGTATGTATGTATTATGTTTAATGTTATACTAATATTATTATTAATACATTTTTTTACTAACAAATTCAAGTGCACAAGTGTAGGTTATATACGTATACTTCAATATAATGTAGTAGGTACCTGCGGTCGGTGTAAATTATTTTCTGTGTATAAATAAAAATCAGTTGTTTGAAATCGATGAACGCCAAAGTTACCAAAACAGTTTAATTTTTTTTTTTTATGATATTTGATGTTCTATTTGTATTGTCTACCATGTATATAATTTATAATAATATAAAAAGTTCTATACATATTGTCTACAGCCGAATGAGATTATTAATTAGTCAAATTACTTTTTTCTACTTATATTTATTTACGAGTATTATTCTGTATAAAGTTTATCTTCGATACTGCATAAGATTTTCGATTTCATCATAGCTTAATTCACGCATCCATTCTATTAATGTTGATTTACATTCATAGGAATTTTTATAAATGATTACGTTGATTTCTTTAAGTAATCCTATTATATTTTAATGTCATACGCTAGACATCTACATAAAATGATAATGAAAAGCTAAATAGGATTATAAAAGAAGAGCTTATGTTTAATAGTAAACATAATTTTAATTTCAATTTTGTGTTTAAACCTTCGAAAACTAGGTACGTAAGTACTTTGTAATAATTACACAAGACCTAATAAATTTCTAAAACGACTTATATTTAATATGTTGAAAAACTTTTATAATATTTCGTAGGTAATCCAACACGCCTTATTATGTTTAAAATTATATTCTTGTTAATGGCAAGTCTCCAAGATTTTATTGGATATTTTTTTCAATTTATATCATAATACACTACAAATATTGTGATCTGCTTTTATGAAATCATAAATTTGGGTAAATATTGAATTAATGACACAACTTATCGAAATTAGAAGCTTTTATATAAACATTCTATTATTATTTCAAAAGTTAATTATGGTTAGGTATTCGTAAAATCTATGAGTGACCGTAATATTTGTCATCCTTTTATTTTAGTCACACGACTATGAAATATATGGATTTATTTATTATCAATTTCATAATTAAATTTACACATGAATGACTCTAAAAACCGTTCTAGGCGGACTGTTCAGATTTTTCTACACAATATATTTCATATATCAACGTGAGATGATTATGTATTTATTTAAATATATTATTTTAACACAACACAGGTAAGTACGTGCTATAAATCCTGTTTTCTCACATTTAATGAGATGATTATGATACAATCATATCATCATCATCATCAACAGCTCATATAATGTCCCCACCGAGGGGCTAGAGCCTACCCCACGTTAGGGACAATTAGGCCTTAGTCAACCACGTTGGCCAAGTGCGGGTTGGTCGACTTCACAACCATATAAAACATGGTAATTTCTTTCGATATAAGTATGAAATCATTTTATCATAGGTTCTAATAACGTAGCATATACATAACATAACGTAGCATATTGCTACCTATGTTGAATTGTAATTATTTATCTCAACTATTACAGTTGAGAAAAATAATTACGATTCAACATAGTATACTTATCTATGATTAAAATTGATACCAAATTTAATTTGATTAATCATAACTAAATATGCCAAATAAAAATTGCATAATAATCGCAGCAAGCAACCCGGGCTCGAATCTTGTAGGGGCAAATTAATGAGTAAGTAATGGTCACTGAATGTAGAGCTAATCCGGAATCTCTTGTTCCGGATTTACACATACTTACCAAAATTCAACTAATACGGTTAGATTTTGATAAATAATTTATAAATAAGCCAACGAATCATCCACTTATCATTGGGGTTCATTATACAAAAATTCCGCCGTCGCGTCATTCCTGGTGGAGTGGTCGTAACGCTGCCTTCACATCAAGCGATCCGGGTTCGATTCCCGGTAGTGATAAATGCTTGTGTGATGAACACGACCATATTTTGTTCCCGAGTCATGGTGGTTTATAATATTTATTTAAGTTTACCTACAAAATTGTATAGATTATTATGTAGGTATATTTTTCCATTATGTAGTTAGCTGTAGTTAGTATCCATATACAGTTCTTGATGATACTTAATTTGGGCTAGATAATGTGCGTGGCGTGAAAATTTATTATTACTTATCATATTATTCTGCCAGTCAAGGATTCCAACTTAGGAACTATTTAGATACCAGTCTAGCGTTCAATATTCAAATACCAACAATAACGTAAATTTTGTTGACGATCGAACATTCGTAAATCGTATCAAGCCCTAAAAACTCTTCTTAAGGTGACGTTTATTGTCATTTTACATATAAATACTATTGGGTCACTATCGGTAGAATTAGAAGAAATATCGACACAACTATAAATAATATCGACAAATATCACATAGGTATTCAAATGTGTTCGGTATTCGTTGTGTTTGTGCAACGGGCCCAAGACCGTTGGCAGTTGGCCCCCCGCTGTCGTCGCATTTGTCGGGACCACATTTGTATCGAAATAAAAACTAAAATAATTTACTATTCGACTTGTATAGTTAGAGACAATCGTAAAATAACAGATTAATATTTAAATCTGCCTCCATAAAGGTGGACGGAGCGGTCGTTACAATTTAATTAATGTATTACGTAGCAAGTGAATATTAATTACGGTTCAAATATTTATGTCACAACCTTTGTTTGTTTAAATTTTTAAACATAATAAACTCTTTATTCTCAAAGCTAGGAAAGTCACTCAAGCACATTCTAATGAGGTAGTCTTGCCTTTATGACATAAATCAGTTTTAAAAACTTCTATTCTATTCTATTATTAAATAACTAGGTACCTTATAAATTAAAAAAAAAACATTGTGACACGAGAATTTTATATATAAGATGGCGTCGCGTCGCCTTAAGCGTACGCATTTTGCCAATGTCAAGTGAAAATGTTACATTTTAACTAAAAGTAAAACTAACTAAAGTAACAAAAATTTTACGGTTGATTGAGGTTAAAAATGGAGTCTCTCAACACGTGTTTTTAAAACAAGAACTCGGGAGAGACTCGTCTTAAAAACTTAAATCACTCTTTATTTTTACTGTTTAAAAGTTTACAGTCCTTTCAAGAATGACTTAATGCTTTAGTAGTTCTCATGAAACATAATCGCAATTATTTTTGCTTGTTTAACTTGGTTCGCTCTGGAATATTTTAGTTTTTGTAGTTGCAACCTGGCAGGGTCGCCATGCAATATGGGGACCGGGAGTATCGTAATAAAGCGACAAGTCCAGTTTATTACTGAAGAACTTAATACTAATTACAAATGCTTAGCGTAACTTATGCTAAGTCAGGAGAGGCGCGTCACACACTACATTGTGTTTATGACACATACTTACTAAAATATTTTACTAATCACGGAAAGAACAAACGTTTTTAATACTAGAAAAAATACACTGAAAAAAAAATTGACCTGCCTCAGACGGGAATCGAACCCAGCATCTTTCGCAATCCGGGCGGCTGCGTTAACCACTACGCCACCGACGCCATTTAAGGTAAACATTGCAAAAACATTGAAAAGCAGTGCCTCGGTGGCGTAGTGGTTAACGCAGCCGTCCGGATTGAGGATGATGCTGGGTCAAATACAAACATACATACATACACACACAGAATCCTAATAAGGCTTTTATTATCGCTTCGCCGTAGTTTGAAAAAAAAAGAAAATGAGAATATAATTTCCCCTTTCTATGGATTTAACCGGAAAATTTTTGTTTGATTACATGTGCTAGAGTTACTGGCCAATTCTACTATCACAATTATTACATCTGCTTCAAATTGTAGATAAGTAATTGCAGATAATATTTTATTAATTACAAAGTGGAATGAAGCCAATGTCAGTCTGGCTCCTAAATTGCACTAGGTTTGTGATTTTGAAAAATTTACATTGTGGTTATGTGGGAGTCACCCATAAAAGTCATACCCACTAAAAACCGTCTGAGCGCCTCTTTCCGCGGCTTTTTCTTTTTCGATTATGGCCGCGCGGGACGATCATATAGTTTTATATAGGTACTGACTGATCAGGTGATCAGTGAAGAATAAGGTAGGATATATTTTAAAAATATGCGATTTAAATGTAAGAAAGTTTTATACATAATGGTTTTAGAACACAGACTGATCCCTAATAACGGTGTTACACTCAAGTACAGTCCTCAGAGGCACGTCCGTAGCAATTCGTTCTGGGGACGCGGCGGCAGCTACACGATTTAGTTTAAGCGTTGGTCATCCACCGTCAAAGAGCTGAAATTTAACAACGTTTAACCGTTGCAGGGTTTAATTATGGAATCGATAGAATTTTCAGATTGAATGCTCTTTGCTGTGTACATTTAATAAATACCTAATAAATCAAACTTGTAATCTCAAAAGGGGTTGAGCAGAGCTTTGGGTAACATTTAGTTACAAATAAAACTACATATGGCAGTATGGGCCATGCAGTGCCTTCAATAGTGACAGGTTGCCAGCCTATCGACTACATAAATAGGACACATAAAATAGTAGCAATCCTTCAGTAATCCAACAAACATATACCAACAACCAGGACATATATTCCCCTCTAAAGTAACGCTGAAGTCCGGTTGTAATAAATGTTTATTAAAATTCTCAGATCGAGACAGCACACGATGAGCTTAAAAAGCTAAGAGTCAAATGTATTAAATAACAATTTTGTAGAAATAAATAATTATCATGGTAACAGATTTTTTTCTAAATATTACTGTAACAGACAATTTTTTGAAGTAGGAGTTTTGAAGTGGGTACAAATGACGCATTATGTCGCTGTTGACTCGCTTTATGTATAGTCAATGCATAAATACAGACTTTGATTACGAATAGGAAACTTTACTGAAGTCAGCATTTGATATGCGGCAGATCACAATGTGGCTCGTCCAAGGGTTGACAGGTTATCCACGACTTCGTGGACATCCTGTATACATATAAGAGCCCGTCTTGTATTGGTTGCTCTCCTTCTAATTTTACTGCAATCAAATAAACATATATTTCTCAAGGTAAAAGACTGAATCATTGGTACCAGTAGAAAATTGGAAGTCTGATGGATTCTTTTCAATTTGCGATTCCGTAGCGCTTGATTGTAATTAAAAATTTCTTAAAACTCGTTATCACCCAAAAAGCTGCTAGCCTTTATATTATATCTTACAACTTCGCAACTCCATCATTAATTAGTAGAACTATTTGTTGATACAAACTGATCATCAGTTGTATAATAGATAATGTTAGAATTGTAATTTCACATATTTCATAAATAAGCCTTAAATAGATTTCCTATAAATTATTGTAGGATATAATTCAGCATATAATTTATAATATTATATTCGACTGATTGCAGCATAAAGGTTTGGTGACAAACTTCACGGGCTATGAGCAATTTTTTGGAATTATTACCTTTTCGTGATCTGTGTTAGTCTATTTGGATAAGTTAGGAACTATTACTCGCTTTTGGTAAAATTAAAAAAATTTAAGCGATTCCAAAAGTAAGCAATTGGTTCGTAAACTTTGTTAATAATTACATTTTTAAATACAACGGCGTAATCTATAACACGTTATTTATGTTTTGGTTTAAGTGAAAGTCCACATTATTTCCCTTAGCCTGTAGCTTACAAAATAATATTGCAACAATAACCAATTATGGTACCTACATGCCCACAGTTCATCATCACTTTGTAGCTGTTGTTTTATAATAACTGTTAATGGAATTGGTACTGTAGGTAACATATTGTAATTTGATTTTTTATTGTATCGTGTTTTTTGTAAGTTTATTTTTTAGTATTATTAAATATTTTATATGTTATTAAATAAAATAATAATAAACTTAAAATGTGATTACGTGTCCTTTTATTAAAGGTGTACTATCATGGTCTTGCTAAACTTTACAGTTTAAAATTGTTTCGTTTGAAGCGAGCCCTTTCTGTTGTCCCCGCCATCTATTATTGTTGACCAATAGAAGACCCTCTTTTGTTCTGTAAGGCATCTGGTTTAAAAAAAGTCATTGTTTTAACAAACTGCAACCAGATGTATTTACGGCAATGTTTGCTAAGGCAATTGTATTGCATCACATTGGGATCTTCACTCAGAAATCTCAGAATTCTATTGGTCAACAGGCTAAGGGTAGTCGTCGACAGTGTATTACAAAAACGAGCCTTAAGGTGGAAGATTAGGGAGACCGCGATAGTACCTATGCGCAAATTTTTATTACTTCTCAATAATGTTTTGTGACGGAATTCGATATTATTATTACATATTTTATTTTCAAATCTATTGTGCGGAATAATATTTTCATTTACATGGACATTGTTAATGCGAATAATGACAGCGTTCAAAGGGCAAGAGACCATTCTTCGTTGACAGCTAACGGGGCATTTGGTACCCCGGCGGGCCTCCGGAACCCTGGCGAGAAAATCGCGGGGTTCCATGGACACCCGCGAGCCCCAACAATGGGCCTCAGGGTCGCGTCGCAGTACTAATAAAAACGTACTCTCTTTAGAAATCAAACAAATTATACTTGTTTAAAGAGTCGTCTTTTGATTTTCATTCAGCAACCACGTGGTTGGTAGTATGGGTTTTTTAAAACCAAATGTCTGATTGAGTTTGCAAAAAATAGCATGTGGCGCAGTAATTGGTTAACTGTATTATTCTTAGTTTCGTGAGTTTAATAATATTTGTTACGAGAGTGCGTTAGCTTTGTCACTTTATTCACTTCTTCAATCCCAGTTCAGTGAATTTTATTTACGATAAACTTTAAAATTGAAGACCTCCTATATACACCTACGGTATTCTTATACCATTAAAGCTAATGAACCTTCGTCGTAGAACATTCTTGCTTAAAAAAATATATAAGCATTGAATGTTAGTTTTGAGGAGTGTCATATCATAAGTATCTTTATAATAACAATAAAACTTTATTTCAGGTAAATTACACCCATAGTACAATTTTACAATTACAATTGAATAATTAATACATTAAATAAAATAATAAAATTATAATTATAAAATTAAAAAAAAATTGAATAGAAAATTAAAATTAAAATTATAAAATTAAATAAATTGAACGAATTAAAATAAATATATTCAACCTGAAATAAAGTTTTATTATTATTATTATCTTTACCTATTTGTAACACTCCTCAAAGCTAACATTGATGCTTATTATTTTTATTTTGTTTAATGCAGTATCTTTGCAAAACGTCTCGATATTGCTTAGAGCTTAGTAGCGAATTAGTTTGCAATAGGTGTGATGTTGTTTGACACAGATGCGGGTGGCTAATGCAGCAAGTTATCTGCGATGTCTTCTTTGAAAAGAAGACAATGTGACGAGAAGAAGAAAACATAGTCATAAACATTGAGAAAGGATGCTCAGCTAGCTTGGCCATGTAGGAAGAATCAGTGAAAGGAGATTGACGATGAGAATATAAAAATCTGAAGTGAAGAATGCGCGACGGGAAGACCTAGTTGAAAGTATAACGACAAAGAAGACTCACTTCAAAAGTGATCGAAGTTCCTATACTGTAATGAGAGTAGATAAAGCGATAGAAATATAATATGTACTCCTAAGGATCTTAACAAGCAAAAAGAAATGATTTTTGCCTACCTCTGGGATGGTAGAAAGGCAAAGGAAAGGAGTCTTGTAATCGTAAAAAAATTCGACCTCGAGATTTTGACGGATTTACATGTTTTGGACCTCCCTGAGTCTAAAATATTGTTTTTTGGAATTATGTCTGTGTGTGTAGTACATACAAGGTGTTTGGTACATGGGGTATGAAGCCGGCATCTACCCATGCTACCATAGTCATATAAATACTACGGTGATATTAAAATTCAAAATTGTAAAAATATTTTTTTAATTTTCCATACATTTTGTTTTTTTGGTCGAACTATTTGTATGGAGAAATAATTTTTTTTTACAATTTAAAGTTTTTGATATCACTATAGTATTTATATGACTATGTTAGCATGGGTAGGTGCCGGCTTCATACCCCATGTACCAAACACCTTGTATATATATAATTTCATGATCCTGACTGCTGTAGTAACACTAAGTCACTTTAAGGAGTCATTCCGAGTCAGACCTGAAATAGCAACTTGCAAAAATAAGATCTGAAACCACGCGAACAGAAAGAAACAGCCATGCTTGTTTTATTTTAAATCCAGGTATGACTAAAATTGGCGACTAATACAAACCATTAGGGTTGACATTCCTTTACCGAAGCTCATTAGAGCTATTAACATTTTCAATTACATCCACGAGCCAAAAGTGAATAGCACTAACATATTCATCAGGTACTTGACGAGCCAGTGAGCTGAGCGATCTAAGCGATTATTGGCACAATGCCGTGATCATTGGAGGAGGTATTATGTACTTTGGCGCACGTGACGACGATTGTCACTGGGGTAGGGGACGTGGAGAGCACTTATTGAGCATATGTAACTCAGATTCTTGACTTGGAACAAAACGATGGCGGGTTATGACTTTCGTTGAAAAGACTGTTCGTTGAGGACTGCCGTAAATAATAGACTTTTAAGAGAGACCCATACTACAGCTATCTACCTATTCGTCTCACTGCTAGACACTCACGCACGTACTCACGCATACGTGACACAAATGTATGAACACTAATAGCCAGCTCGATTCATAATATAGGTACTAATATCTACACAAATATTTCGAAGAGAAAATATTAGATTTATTTTGTCATTCAAATCCGTCTCAAATTCGTTTCTCAATGGGAATGCACGTAATCAAACTACCAAGATATGTAGATTTTTAAATCTTTACTATTTAATCCCCTCCATGGTCTAATGTTTTTCGACTTTCCAGACATTCTCGATTCAATACCCACACTTTGCTTTCAGTTTGGCTGGTGGTAATATTGTTAGGACCTCGTCCTGGCTAGCAAGTAGCTACCGTCATCTTATCAAAGTCAATCGCCCTATCATGCTGACAGCTTTGTTAAGTTACATATAAATGATAATATGGCAAGTTGTTAATGTTTCCGTATCGAGTGAAGCTTCCTTTTTCGGCCTTGTCATCAGGCGAGCTGTAGGCTGAGAGTTTCTCAGTCAAGATAAAAAAGAAAACGAGCAACAGAGAAAATACTTTAAATAAACCTTCAATACTTCACCCCGTTTGTATGATTACGACTAGACCTTAATTTATTAGACAACATTTTCCATTCAACGTATTTCACAGCTATTTACATAACAAGAAATGTTAAACAACGTGCGATAAATATAATACCCACTAAATTAATTCTTCGAAAATCTATAGCCACAGTAAATTTGAGATCGATACAATATTACCAATTTATGTACAAGTTTGCAGTAAAGTTATTGCGGCAATAAAATATCGCTCATAAAACACGGGCAGGTGAAGAAAGGATTGAATGAGTAATTCTCAGTATTGGGGACACCTGTTCAGGTGACAGCCCGTTAATGAACACCAAACCACCAACATTGGAATTTTTGTGACTCCATTTCTTAATGCAAATAATGTATCTTAACTTTTGTGTTTTTACAGCTATGCACGTTTTGTTACTTAATTGAACACTAGCTTTGCTGGGTGTCAAACGTTTTACTTGTCTGTTGTGTATCAACAACTCACAAACTTTCCCTTTGAATCTTATTAGTAGAGATTAGCTAATTCTGATGTTTACCAAGAGGTTTCATTCATGGTTTATATGTTTAATTTCATGGGTATAGTGGAGTCTGAGTGCTTAATTTTTTAAAAAAGTTTCCGGAGTAACATCATCTGTAGAAACTTGTGAAGTTTTCATTGAACTTTTTTTAAATACTTTAGCTTTTAGGATCTCATTTGTAAAAAAATACTTCAAAAGCAACTAATATGAACAAATAATATTTATATTACGAAATCTCAATAGCAATCTCGAAAACGCAACAGCTCGTGAGAAGATTTAACCGTCCGCCATTGCGAACAATATGTTCCAAGTCAAAAGTCAGGGGTACTAGCATATTCTTTAATTTCTGGCGACAATAATGGAATTCCGTAATTATAGTTTCGAACAATGCCCGCGAGTTGACTTCAATGGCTCGAGCCGATAACAAAAATGCCACTGCGCATTTACTTGGCCCTTGGACGCATTCGGCTGCGCGCGCGCAAGAAAATCGCGCATCACGGGGGTCCGCGCACTTCCGTTCGGTTTCGGGTTACCAGGCAGGGGGTTGCAATGCTAACTATTTTAAATTGTCGCTTATGTTTTTATATGATTGCTGGCTGGATACTGATTGCATTACCGTGAACGCTGTGCGAATCAGCAATGGTGTTTTCAATTGGAATTTATGACGAAGAAATCCTTTTTTAGGGATTAACGTATGTTTACAGAGTAAAAGTTTACACAAGTGCCTATAAGACTTGAAAGATCAATAAGCATTTTGAAACTGATTATTTCTTCAGCTTCGTTGGAATAATGTTCTAAGAGTTAAATTAGGTACTCAAGCAATATACCGATTTAGAAGCAGTTTGTTTGTTCGAAAGCTGGCGTGATTGAGATGGTTTTTAGTTATAATTCATGAAAATCAAAAGACCATCGCGATAAACCATACCCCATTGCACCATTAACAAATTAATGTCATACTTACTGTAGGTATTTATTGTAAACTTACAATCAAAACGATATCAAAGAATGCCCTCATTCGTTGCATTTTGTACAAAGTTCATTCTTCTCCCTCCATTGTATTAGTAATAACAGGGATTTGAGAATAGCTCCATTCTCTTAAGCTGGGGCAGAATCAGCGCTATACGATACTGGTGAGAAAGTACGTTGCATTTCGTTTTAAATGTCCAATCTAATGACGCATGTTATTGTTAGTAATAGACGCCATTTAGACACCTGTGTTTTAGGGTCCTACTACCACAGTATACCAAGAACAGTAGGTTATCTGCGGGCTGTCGGCGAGTTATTAGCCTACTCTGCGTTGACACTAGGGCTATCGTAAATGTGCCGGGCGCGCGATCACACCGAGACAGCAAGACCACCTTATGCTCCCATATTTTTGTGTCATGTGTGCGTCACAGTGCGTGCGTACACGGCGCCGAGTATGCACGCACACATTCTTATGGATAGCGGCCAGTTTGTATGAAGACGTATTACTGTTCTTGGTATACTGTGCTACTTGTGGTGCTACTATTGACGCGCAAATAACAAAAAAGGTGTGCAAGGACCTTTAGAATGCTTTTTAAGTCTTTCTACTTTGTAATAATCTAAAATCAAAACTTGATTAAAGTTTCCGCTCAAATTTCGTGATATTTTGCACATAGCTACACAATAAAAGTAGGGATGAGTCGGTTTTTATGTGGCTTTTAGCAAAGAGTAGTAAGCAGATCTTTACATAGTTTTAAGCAGATTTTTGAAAGATAATTATGTATTTTTTAAAATATAAAACTTAGTAAACCAAAGCCATGTGAAGCCGGCCGAGTAAAATAGCATCACCACATATCCTCCAATAGGTGTCGTAGAAGGCGACTAATGGAGCAGAAAAGGGGTATATACTCCGTCCACCAATCCGCATTGGGCAAGCGTGGTGGGCTATGCCTATACATCAGGTGTTGTCTTCCACCCGGGAGGCACCGGTTCGAACCCCGCCACATATCAAGGTATTTTCAAATTTTGAATTCATGTACGTTTAATCGACGCTTTTACGCTGAAGGAAAACATCGTGAGAAAACCTGCACACATCTATGAAGACATCCTTAGGTTGTGTGTGAAGTCGACTAACCCGCACGTGGTCAGCGTGGTTGACTAAGGCCTAATCGCCCTGAATGTGGGGTAGGCTCGAGCCCCTCGGTGAGGACATTATATTAGCTGTTGATGATAGCTATTACTCGATTTGTCCAAACGGTACCCGTTTTAGGCCCGCAAAATGGGCAAACCGGGTAGTTTGAAGGGTTTTATTTCATTCGTTTTCTCCAATTATTGAAGAAAATGACTATGATTATTTTTTATTTTCAAAATTTCATTAGATTAACATGTCTGAAAGTGAAAATATAAGTTACGTTTATACTTCCTGACAGATTTATTTAACATCTCCCTTAGCTTAGATACCCGTTTTAGGCTCAACTCCCCTATAGTGCGTTGAATGTTGACGTTACGTTTTCGTATATAAGTACATATTTTTACGAAATCATGACGTCACAAGCCTCCTGAACTTAGATGCTCTATATATTTTTAAATATTTAAGTAAAAAATACGTGTCTAATGTTTTTTTGGTAATTTATCGGATGGACTATAGTTTTACAAAAACAGTCCTCCGTCTATGGTTTTTGTACATAAATGTCTAATATAAATCTAACTAAGAGAGCCCAAAATAAACAAACTTATCCTGGTTAACGTATTTCATAATTCCGTAGCGTCTCAGCCGGCGAGTTTTATTAAATTACCGCTTTCACAAATTATGTAGAAATAATAATTCGGTGAGCGGGCGGAGGCGCGGCGGGGTGCTGCACTTTTAATTAAACCCTAAATTATGTTCACCTTCCTCCTGGAGGCGGCCGCTTACTAATGAGTTGGTACTTTTTGTGCTGACGCTACTCTAAATAATAGGGACATAAAAATGAACGTAAAACGTCTAGCAATTTGCTCCAGTTTTTCTTTGTCGCCAGTACTTTGTTAGATGGGATTTTTTATGCTTTTTAATATTAAATGTTGTAAACGAACTTTTCGCATTGATTAACTTGCTTCGTTGTTTTATGTTCAAAACGGAATCAAACTGGATTACTACGTTAAAAATTTAAGGCGAGGCTTACCCAAATTAGAATAATTTTGGTAAATTTTTATTATCTATGTAGGTAATGTACATACCTTATATAAACAATTCTGAAATTCATACACATTAAAGTTTCAGATATTGCATGCAAAAGACAACGATTGGAATTTACATTTTACAAATTTATTCTTTGAAATGAATTATCCATTTAAAATTGAATGGATAATTCATTTCAAATTAGAATTGGCACTAAAAATTAAACTTTAAAACTGCGATTTGTAATAGAAGAAAATATCAAAAGATTTAAAATCATACCAAAACATTTCACTTAAATTTGAAGTTCTTTCATGCGAAACGACAATAATACTTACCTATTAATTTCATATAAAATAATTCACAAATATAAAAAAAAGCCTATGATTTCTTATGCCTGCGACTGCGCTTTCCGCCATTACTAGATAATAAACTAAGTATTTATTGAATGGAGGAATTAAAAAATAATATAGAATCTATTTCGGCACTACCTTTTGCTACCGCATTGTCACAGGAAACCCTAGATGCTGTGTCTAGATCGAAAAACGGAGATAGTCGCCGGTTGCCTATAACCGACACGGGAGAACATAGGAAATCATAGCGATAGGCTGATTTTGAAAAAAGTGTTAAGGGGACGTTATGTGGTAGCATGCAACGCTTACCGATTTTCGAAAGATCGGGTTATTCCACATTCAACCACCGATTTTTCTACCACCGAAATAATTTTTCACATTCAACCACTTTCTATTCCATATTCTACCACCAAATTTATTCCTTCCAGTTTCAACCACCAGAAAGAGGGTCATTAACAAAGACGCGTTAACAATTGTCAAAAAATAATTTTCTTTCCTTAAAAAAATCTGGTGAAACTAGACAATTTACAAAATAAATCAGTGACCACATTTCAAAATTTGTAAATTTCTTGAAAAATGGTTTCATGAAAATATTTCCATAAGATTTTATTCATCTTGTAGATTCTTCTTCTGCGAGTGGTTAACCTGGTACCTATGGATTATCCTGGTGTCAAGGTTTTACAAGTTGCAAATTCTTTCCTCTGACGTAATAACGTCTGCTATCTACAGCAGCCCGGAACATCCGAAGCACTGATGAAAATTGAGTTGAAAAATTGTTGCTCTCCCATTCGAGCACCTACCGCGCACTAGGTAGCACGACTGCATCGTCCCCGACCTCATCTTCTATCTTGTATAATAAATTTCAATATTTGAATATTCATTATGAGAAATAGTAGCATCTTGTTAAGAAAAACCATTTTCTTTTTCGTTTTCTGAGTGTGCTACAGCTAGGTGTGATGTAGGCGCGGGATATGTAAACTAGGTGGTAGATGTGTAAGGTCGTCTGGGTAGGTACCACAGCCTTTCATATTTTTGCCTTGAAGCAGTTCGCTGTGTTTCGGTTTGAAGGGAAAGGTAGCCAGTGTAGCTACTGGACATGGAAGGCGTATCATCTTAGTCCCCAGGATGGCAACGCACTTGCAGTGTTAAGTGATTTACCCTTAATATTGCAAGTGTCTATAGGCGACGGTAACTACTTAACACCAGGTGTACCGGAAGCTTGTTTGCCATCTCGTAGTGTAAATAAAAATGCTACGCTCACTATGACGAGGTCACCAGCATATAACGTCGCTTTAATTTGTCCTTTTTACTGACAATTCTAATCTCCATAGTTATCTGCGCCGAATACTTTTTTGATTCGCAATCCGTAGTGTGTTTACATAAGAGTGTTTACGTCTGTGCAGAAATGATGGATTATATATTGATAATATATGTAACTTGACAGCGCCGTGGTGGAGTGGTCAGTAACGCAAATGTTAGTGTGATGAACACGATCATTTGTTTAAGAGTCATGGTTGTTTATATATTTATTTAAGATTATTTATAAAAATATCTAGATTATTAAGTATATTTATCCGTTATCTAGTATCCATTACACAAGTTTTTAAAGATACTTGATTTGGGCTAGATAGTTGGTGTGAGCGTAGAAATATATTATTGTTATATTATTATTGTAATTGAAAAATATGTATGGTTCTTGATTCTTAAAAAGTAGCGGGGCATACTTAAGTTACTAATACCAGCGGTAATAGGTAGTTAGTAGAACAAAAGCTTTCTTTTACGTTTCGTTTTCGTTCAGTTTTCTCTTTTTTCTACTAGAAAAAAATAAAAATGCAACTACATTTCATGTTGGAATAAAAAATAATATTTTTTGTTTTTACCACAGCAAGTAATTTTACAAATTTACTGCCACCATCACCCATTACGGCCGCTTACCTTAAACCTGGGAGGACCATAAATATCTCAAATACCCATTATCAACAACCTATCAACACGTGAGAAATTAAAGCGATTTTTCACGGCGCGAATCTAATAGACGATGTATAGCGCGTGCGGTTCTATTTCATCGAATTTTCCTCGGTTATTTATTTATTTATTAAAGGGTCGTAATAAATTGCGTTAAGTGGGGGCGGCCGGAGCCCCGCGGCGCTCCCCGGGGGCGCGCATAACGTTAGGAAAAACGTAAAGTGCCTCTCTATACATCGGCGATATTACTCGGGCTAAGAATTACAAGAACAGTCACGCGGTTTCGCTTTTATGTTCTAGATGATATTGCGATTATGAACGCGGTATTAGCAAATAAAGAGCTGCTTTTGTTGTGTGCTGAAGTGGCGACGCGCGCACTCTGTACTCAGATTTTAGTTTTGCAAATCGAGTAGTAAAGGGTCTTAAGAACGAGTCGACATAGAAATAGTTCAAGTTCTAGTCGTAACAGTTCAGTTAAAATAAAATGAGAATCTTTTTTTAAGTTATTTGTTTTTTTTTATACTACGAGATGGCAAACGTGGCTACCGTCGCCTATAGACACTTGCAATATTAAGGGTAAATCACTTAAATACCCTGAGTGCGCTAAAGCCACGACCTAGAGGAACACGTCAACTTTTAGTAAGTATGCCCTGGACTAGCAAGGTGAGTCCCACAAAATTTTCTGGTGGCCCCACCTGCCTCAAGTACGCGTAAATCATTTCTGTCGAAAAAAAGTGCCCTACTTCAACTAAAACCTGTTGGTACCTGTGGTTTGCGATTGATGTACATAATGTATGGGTACGAGTATAGCATAAATTTTTCACACCAGTTTGCAATTTGTTTTATTACACTTTCGTCAGTTTCCGTGGTGTAGTGGTTCGCATATGGAATTAAATCAAATCATTTATTCACATGAAACACGGAAAACAGATGTTAGTTAAATAATCAAATGTTCATACATAGCATGCAAATGTACAGGAATTACATTAAAAAACATAATGAAACATTAAACATTGTCATTCTAAACATGATTAGTCTTGGTCTAGTTAAGGGATTTAAGTGATTGAAATATTCGCTAACAGAATAAAAACATCGTTCCTGTAGCCATAGCGTTACTGTTCTACGGAACCGTGTCTTTGGTAGTGTTTGGAATTCTATTGGCAACGCATTAAATACCTTTACATACATGGCTGGGCAATTCTTCGCATAGAGACTACTTTTTGGTTGCACATTATATGTGAGCCTGCCGGGATATCTTAAGCTACTGTTAGATCCAGAGATCCTGTGTTCCGTCCCCAGAGACAACAAATCTATGCGCTCAGTTTGGATGTGGTTGTTTTAAGCCCTCTTGGCTAGCTACTAGACCACCTTACCTACCACAGTTTGTCGCCTTAACAACTGTAAAATAATCGAAAGTGATTAACTCCAAAATTAATGATTTTTTTTGTGCGAAAAGGCGATGAGTTGCCGGATTAATAAAGATGAAGTAAAAAACGTGACGTTTAATATTATTTACTCTAAAAAAAAATTAACATCCCTTTACTTACCTAACCAAATAAACGAACAAACAAAACCATTAAAAGCAAGATTTCTTCACGAAAATAAACACAACATTAATAATTGTCCTAAATTAAATAGCTTGGGCTAAACAAAAAAACGTCTTAACTAAAAATGATTTATCGCTTAATAAAGTTTAATTAATTAGAGACGTTGGAGTTCGGGATTGAAAAATGTAATGCTTGCAGAGCAGTAGCTACCACGCCTGCCCACGCCCCCTCCCGCCCACGGCTGCGCGAGCGCATACACATGTAAAATTACCCTCTTCAATATACTATGGCAGATTGATTATATTTAAATTTCTGCTAGGTTTTTTCTTAATACATATCATAATGACTAGTTTTGTTCGAATTCAATAACTAGAAATATTGGCTGACATAATATTCTAAATCCTATTTTTTGTCTTACTACCGATTTGTGTTCATAATAATCACTCTTCATAATTTTATTTTTCATACTTTTTTTATTCATACATTTTTATTACTACCAACGGAGCGTATAACAGTTAGTGATCATATTTTTTTTATTAATACTGTTACTACCTTGTTGCTTACAAAAACAGTGCACTCCGCCTGGTCATAAAAAAAATAACCCTAACCTACCCATCACCCAGCCATGTAGGTGCATAAAACACTAGACTCGCCCAAAAATGTATGATTAATGGTATTATGAATTTCAATGATTATGTTTTATGAAGTTATGAAGAATGATTTGTTATGAAGAATGATCATTATGGTTTTAAATGGTATGAGAAATATTTTCGGACCTCCAATAATAGGAATTGAAAAGTTATGTAAGAAAATGCGCACCCACTACGAACATTATGGATCAATGTTCATCAACACTATGTATGATTTTGTCGAATTTGAGAATAACTACTACACAAAATCTGAACTCGGTAGGTAGATATTAAAAAGTATACAATACTTTAAATGTGGCTACTCAGAGCACACTTTGACGAGTAATTATTTCAAAGAAGAAACAGTTTATTCAATGCGCTAATTCTTTAACTAATATAAAATAATTCAAATAAATGAAAATATTTGAAACACTCCCATAAAAGGAATGGTATTACCAGAAGTAAAAACCAATCCTGCGTAATATTCCATTCAAAGAAAATATAAACTCATAAATTGGTATCATAATTTCCTTTGTATTAAAATACATTGTTGTGCTCCTAACTACTGAGTGATTTGTCCGTTGGCAAAATTGAATAAGAGTGATTAATTATTATCAGCAGAATGGAACAGTAAATGTATAGAAGACATCTGCGTGCTTACCGAGGGTAGCATTATTATTGGTATCAAGTCAATCGTACTGATTGGCTACATCTTGATAAGGTCTATACATCTTGATAAGGTGGATTGTCCCCAGCGATTTAGAACCATACATTTATTCTATTCACCACTGATCACTTCGCTTGTTTACTAGAAATGTCATAATTTGATCAATCTGCCGTGATGAGGCAAAATTTTATGGAACGTATTTTTGTTGAAATTGTATAATTAAATACGTGGGTTTTGCTCTTTGTATATTTATGTGTCCTCCTGTATATTTAACAATTTCCAAATTACTATAGTAATTATTTTTTTCTGATATAATTTCGTACGTCTATTTGAGGTACATAATGGAGTTACTGTCAACTTTGTACCTATGATGACCATTACGTATATGAATTTATATTTGTCCTATATTAAAGAAAATAAATGTCTCTTCAATTTAATGATTTTGCTGTCTAGTTTATTTTATTCTTTCTACATTTGATTTGATTTTATTAGTATGCATATAACACATGTTCTTAATGACACTTAATTTGGGTCAAATAATAATTATATTTTGACGAGCGCGAAAATTAGAGGACACTGGGCTTAATTTCGAAATGTAAGCAACTTATGCCCTGGTCTATCCAGAATGCGTCGCCAAAATATTTACAATCTTGTGTTTCTCCATTATTTCGGAAGCTGGTAACGGCAACTGCATGTGCCTCTTTCATGTAGAGAAGCTTTGCGAAAGGGATTGACAGTACAATACTGACGAAATCAGTCTTCGACACCATTTCCGGTTACCACCAGGATGGATAGAATCATTTGTTAGAGCTTTTTATTATTATTTTAAACTTTTGCGTTGCATTATTCACTTGGACACGGTAATGTTATCTATGACTTAGATGATTACATGGGTCTAGACGCGCACAAGAGAGCTTTTAGTAGAGTTTTAAAAAGAAATTTCAATCGTCCATTTTGGGGCTCACTCCTTAACTTTCAGTTGCTGCATATGAAATAAAACTCCTTTTACGAAATTCACTCTTGTGTGTTTGGGCTTAAGAGTGCGATAGTTAAGTCCTTAAACATTTTGTATATATGTCGTCGTCGTAGTATAATTCGGCAGATCGTGATATGCCCAGGCACATCGTGAACGCCGCAATTATGTTCTAGCTCCCACAAACCAGTCCATTCCGCTTGTTCATAAAAAATAGCCCTGAACCTACTGATAACTCCTGAACACTACTATTTTTATAAAATGGGTTACTGACTTACCAGTGGTAGAGCTTTTTGTGGTGCAGTACTTCACGACATGCCCTACTATACGATCGACCCACGACATATAAATGTTTTTTCTCTCTCTCTTTATTTGGAACAACAAACAATTACACCAAAGCTTACTAAACTATATCAATTAACAAAAAATGCAAAATTGAAAAATTTTATGTAACCCCCGACATTTTATACCTAAGAACAATCTCGATCACGTCAGCTTTCCATCAAAATTGGTATATTTGTTTAGGAGTTACGATGCCACAGACAGATACACAGACATACAGATACATAGACAGGTCAAACTTATAACACCCCTCTTCTTGCGTCGGGGGTTAAAAAAGAATAAAAGTGTAACCAGCAACATTATCCGCAGATTGATTACAGTATTTAAAATTGATTATTTACATTTATATAAGAGTACCTATCTAATATACAAAACAAAGACCCACTTATACAAAAATACAATTATTAATACAATTCGTTAGTAATAAATACAATTATTTATTATTAATCTAAGAGTTAGCTAATACGTTTGGGGCAAATCTAAAGGAAAATTATGATAAGATTTTTCCTTGGGCCAGACTGCCCAGCTCAGTTTCTGCTACGTACAGAAAACAGTAAGGTTAGGTTACCACAAACTGTCAACTTTCTCCAAGTGATATTCAACACAAAAGTAGTTGAAATGAAGTGCAATATCGATTGGGAAAGTTTGAAACTTTGTGGTAGCATAACGTGCTGTTTTCTGCAAATTCAACGTATATAAATGTATTCAAGCGTGTCTAATAAAGAATTTATCGAAATGCCTCTCGCGACCAATCCAAGGTTGCAGTACAACTATTTTATTAATAGCTTACTTCCGATTCACTTTTTTATCTGGCCATTTTAAAGACCGATAGAAAAGAGGTGTATTCACACTGGAGTTGAAATAGATAAATGAAATAATTTGTTACGTGTTTCATACGAGATAATGTTATCACAGATGAGTTTTATTTATGAGTATAATAAATATAACATTTCATCATAGAAAACCTTTTAGTTTGTACTAAATATGTATTAAACAATCTATAAAATTAAAAAATAAAGGACATTTCTATTTTCTTTTACTGAAATTTTCGCTATTGTGTCGTTTTGTTAATTTAGCCCAACGTAGTCACGGGATGACTTTCCCAAGACTCTTTGTCTAAATTGTAAAAGTACATACCATCACGTAGACCCCAAAGGGGAGGGGTTGAGGCGAGCTTTAGCTAATATGGTTACATATAAAGTCACATATTGATGATGCGACTTTATGAATGACAATGTGTTAAATGACAATTATGAGAAAATCTATAAAAATTTACTATAAAAACCATATCAATTATAATTAAAAATATGGGTAGCTTATCTTATAATATGTAATAATAACTTTATAGCACATAACACAAAGAATACACAAGAAAAAAACAAATCTATGATATCTATCTATCCTATCTTATCTTATGATGAGTCTGTGAGTTTCCTCACGGTGCACTTCAATGTTACGTTTTCAAACATTTTGTTAAATTTTGTCGATATCTCTGACTGTTGTAATATTGTGTCCACCGTTCAACGGTCAATTAGACTTGCTCCGATTCTCTGCATTCTTGTTCGTTTTTGACGATCATTTCATTTCTGTAGTCAATTTGTCGCGACCGATCGTGGCGGTGCGGCGATGCTTTGATCGTTTTTGTGGGCGGCATCGGGCGTAGTGGCTTGGCTAGTTGAATTACGCGCTTTTGTAAGACGCTAGGCGGGGCGTGAGCACGATATAAGAGGGCCAGCACTATTTTTAACTCTAACAGAGTGTACTCACTTAGGCCCGGACTCCACCAAAGCTCAGATCTCCATGTGCGGAAATGTTCGAAGCGGAGACGAGAACTTTGTTGTTTTGTTTTGTTTGTTTAGTTTTGAGAACTTTGTTTTTCAACAAAGGTGTAACCCCCAAAGCTGAGCGGAGATGTGAGACTAGACTGTAGCGGAGATGTGTGCGATGCTTGTTAAGATTGCAGTTTAGTTCGATCTGACACGAAAGACAGACTTCTCCAATTCTCCATGTCTCTAGTGACATGGAGACGTCAAGACTTCTACTTGAAGAAGAAGAAACAAAAGAAATCTGAAGAAGCAGAATTGATAGCCGCTCACTACACGCCGTTCACATCTCTTCTCGTCTCCGCTGCGTTCAGTCGGCCGGCGCTAGCTTGCGGGGCACCACAGATATATCAATCTAAGGAGATCGGTCGAATCGCCGAGTTCATAGGAAGACCGAGTGTCGCGATCAGCCTACGTACTACATAACATGGTTCTAGTTGAGCATGCCGTAATATACACTATTCAATGCTGTCAAGACCCTAAATAGGGTCGGCAAGCACAATAAAGTAGGGCTGATCTGGGTCCCAGGTCACGAGGGGATGGGCAATGAGAAAGCCGACGAACTTGCAAGGAAAGGATCAGAAACCCCATTCAAAGGTCCTGAACCTTTTATCCCAATCTCCAAAGCTACATCTGCAGAGCCATCAAAGAATATGTCCATAAAAGACATCAGATGGAATGGAAACTGTCGCTTGGTATGAAACTCTACATCCTTCATAGGAGATTGTCCTAGAGGATGGAGTAAATTCATATACTTATGGGGGCAGCAAACAACAGGCCCGCCTAATTTTGAATGGGCTTACAGGGTACTATGCCACAAACCACATGCTCAACATAATGCAAATTTGCGGCAATATCGAATTGCAGAGCATGTGGACACAACCGGGAATGGAACACCTGCTATGTAACTGCGATTCCATAGCCAGGATTAGAATGAATATCCTGGGAATGGCCTACCCAAAGCCAGAGCACTACAGACTCTTCAAGCCCATGGACATAGTTAGGCTGATGGCCTACATATTCAAGGAGCGACAAGAGTAAAGGGAAAGGGGAGACACAAAAGATCCCGTTGGGTCGAAGTGCACCGTGGGGTAACTCACGGCCCCATCATAAGATGAGATAAGAAATAAACGATGATCTAAATAAAACTCGCGACAAGCTTCTATAACATTTAAATTTAAAGTTTGTTTATGTTCTTATTTTTAGAGCATTGAAATAAAAGCTTGTTTGTAAAACTGAAATTTTTGAACATATAAACAGATAGCTCCAGCCCGCCTAGCATGACCACCGAAACACGATATGATATAGCCATATAAGGACTGCGAAGCAATGAAAGTTAAGCACAGCCGCAAAGGAGATCGGTGATATCGCAGAGTTCATAGGAAGTCCAAGTAACACGGACGGCAGAACGGCGGCAGGACGGCGAACTGGCGGCATTGTATGCTCAGTGGGCGTACAATTTGTCACAAGTTAAACGCCGGCTTGGCCTATCTCCTTGTATTATTAAATCAGTGCGGGGCACGCACGGCGCACATCTCCGCTAGCTCGATCGCACCATACAAATATGATACATCTCCGCTCGGCGGTATCTACTGAAGCTGAGCGGAGACGAGATGTATGAATAACGAATTTCTGTTGGATTTTTAAAACACAGCTCGTCTCGTCTCGTCTTCGCTTTGGTGGAGTCCGGACCTGAGGGAGGGCTTCGACCTTACTCACGCTCACTGTACTAAATTTTCAACTAACTAAATAAATGCGAAAGTGAGTTAAGTTTAATAATTTATTGTGGTAGAGTGGTCAGTAACGATGTCCATATATCAAGCCGTCCCGAATCGAATCCTGGTAGGTAGAGAAAAATGTTTGTGTGATGAACACAAGTATTGTTTAAATTACTTATATAGGTATTATATTTTTTATTTTTCTTTACTCTTCACAGGGAAGTTATTGGCCTTCATCTTACCGGCTATTCCGGTAGACGAACCACTAGACCACGCAGGTGGTTTAAACCAGTTCTAAATTCTCCAAAAAAAAAATACAATACTTTTATTTTGGTGAACTTAGAAATTATGTTTCTGATCTTCAACTTCTACTGTCGACTAAACCTATTATTGAGAATGTTGCTATGTTCGTTGCTATTAAGGTATTTGATTTTTATTATTTACTATTGTACTCTTTATTGCACTTGAAAATACATTATACGCTACAAAACTGTACACAATTTGTAAATACTAACTCAAAATATATTTTATTTGTCGACATTTTGAGGAAATAAGTTTAAAATGTTTCTTATTGTGCCCGATTAATTATACACGTTAACGAACCCTTACTTTAATCGGATAAATCCTTTGTTTTTGTTTTATAACACAATTAATTTATGCCAAACTCCCCAATATTTATACAAAGCCCTGTGTGGCCGGCGGGTGCCTAAAAACTAAGTTAATTTTAAATTTTTGCTTCTAAAATTCGATGAGTTGTATCTAATTCCGACTGTGTTTTGTTTGTCCCTGCCACAATACTGCAAATCATCTAAATACAGACGAAGGGCAAAAAGGGCTGAGTACATTCGGGTCTCGGGCTTCCTACTTGAAATCGAATACCATTTGCTCGAATATATCCTTTCCCCGAAGAACCATAAAATCGACCAATCATGAGCTCGATATGGCGATGCGATGCGTTGAACTTTCGAATGACAGAAGCTCGACGGATCGAACGCATGAAGAAGTTGTAACCCTACATCACACTCTCCCTCAGAGGTCGGCCCCGCTTGGTCATAAAAATAATAACTCTGAACTTCCCGATCAGAGAAATATGTAGGCAAGTAGGTACTTAGTTAATTTATCCGTCGACTTCCTCTTCAAGATAACTTCTCCGGGCATTCGATCCGTTTCCTTCCGACTCGAATGCCTTAGAGACCCTAAGCGGTGTACTCCCCCAAGAGAAATGCTCACCGACTAGAAATCCTCTTTGGGGTGATTCGATTTACAGGCTAGAGGATCCACCTAGTGTCGTCGCCTTCATCAAAAACCACCCAACCGCAAAGAAGTTCATGAGAGACAAGCTGCAAAATTAGTCGAAAAACGGCATTTGATCCATCAGCTCATTCGAGCTAATTTCGAGTCCTTCGGGATTTTTATGCATCGATGTAGTGATGCGAACAGTCAAGCTCACGATTTTTCGATTTAATGGTTTTTCAGAAAAGGTTTTGAGTATTTAAGTTTCGAAGAAAGGACATTTGAATTCAAGTACGGATACCGCGAGTCGTATACGAGTCCGTTTCGAATCGATACATTTCGATTGTGTTTTTGCTGCGGCATGTGGCTGCACCGGCTTGCTCTCGACCTCTTATTATTAATTACCTTCCTTTATACCTACACGGCACAATTGATGGTCTTGATTAAAATATCTAAATAATAGGCGGCCATGACTGATACCGCGTAAAAAGTCTCTACTGAGTCAGCATCAATTAAACATCTAACGAGTTACCGATGCCCTGAAATCTTTTGTGTACTCGTACAGTCGTCGGAAATTAGTTTGATTTTGAATTTGATTGGGCAAATTATTTCAATATGTAGGGGAGTGTAATCACGAAACCGGCTTCTAAATTGATATAGGTATTTTCATGATTGCCTTCCCGCTAAGCTTAATACATTGTATCAAAGCTTTATGCTTCCTAAAAAAATCACTCCAATTGTCTAATTTTTGAACTAAGTAGGGTCAAAATGGTGGAGAACCGGTAGAGATGTATACAAGCTAGTGAAGAATAAATGCTGTCATTATGAATAAAATCAGAAAAATAAAATGCAATTTAGTGAACCAATCCAATAATGGTTCCTTTTTTGTATGTAAGGAATAATGAAACTGACTACATACACAAAATACAAAAATATTCAGTGTATGTCTTACCGCAACAGCGGCACTTTTGATAATGACAAAGGTGTTAAGTCACATTATTCGGAACTACAACCACTAAGAATTACCTACACTCACCGGCACGGAATCTTGGCCAAGCCCCTATTTCGCGGCGGCAAAATTTTTAAGTATTTGTTACAATTTATGCGTATGGAAGTAGCTTATAAACTGTTTAGCTTTATTTCAAGAGGATAAATGTTTGAGTGTCATGGGGTCAGTTTTTAAGTTTAAGTCGCATCGGGACATTTGCGCAAACAAATTCAAGTTTTCAAGTCGGTACTATAAAAGTATATTGATTTTGCTTCTAATTTTATTTTACCCCTTTAGGGGCGGAATTTCCAAAAATCCTTTGTTAGTGGATGCCTATACTATATAAGGTATCTATCTATGTGCAAAATTTCAAGTCTCTAGGTTCAGCGGTGCTGTGCGTTAATATCTCAGTCAGGACTTTGAATTTTATATATACAACATGTAAATTAAATAACCAACACCCTGAATACAGGTGGTTTGGGATCGGCTTCTGAGTTGATTTCAAAATTTTTTTTTTGAAAAAAAAAACAAAAATAAAACAAAAAGTACCCAGATAATATTGTACAACATTTTCTGGGTACTTTAGTTTTTTTTTGTTTTTTTTTTTAAATCGTTTTAAAAAAAAAATTGAAATCAACTCACAAGCCGATCCCAAACCACCTGTATTCAGGGTGTTGGTTATTTAATTTACATGTTGTATGGATGTTTAGTTTTGATATAAATTGATACTAAATTAAATAGACAACGAAAAACATGGAAAAAAAATCATTAAGAATAGAATAGAATTAAAATTTATTGCACAATCAAATGACAATTAAAATACATTAAAAACGATCTTAAACGTAACGTTAAGTAGCACATATTGAACCCGTTTACATTAATTTAAGTGAAAAACATTAAACATGAAACATATTGAAAACTTAGCTTGGCCAAGTCGCCGTGCCGGTGAGTGTATATTACCTAGGTATAACTAACACTCGAAAACAAACAAACCTTGACGTAGAGATTTTAAAAGGTATCATAGGAATAGTGGTCGTGCGTTGCTCGTAACTTAGATTTTTCAACACTTTGTCAAATTGTTATTGTATCTTTCATATTATTTATGTAGAATCTGTACCATTAATAACAACAAAACAAAAAAGGTACTTCAAATTATAATTTAATATTAATTCTAAACCGCATCGGTATATCATGTTCAATACCGTGTATTTAATAGTCGGCATATTAATACAGCGACTTCTATAGATGTGCTTAATACCTGTCATAACGAACGGATATCGAGCTGAAACAGCGATGGCATCGATAATGAGTCGATATAATATCGTAAATTACACAGCACTACCTGTATAAGATGCGCTTAGGGTGCACGCAAATGGTTTAACTACGAAACCACTCGGCTTATCATTCAAAGTAGTGGAGAATACGACTCTATATCGATTGCTATTTTTTTTCGAGAGCTGACTACAAAAAGTTGTTGGCGTCGACAGGTTTATAAATACTTTCCTTTAAATATTATAGGTACCATACCACATAAACTGGTTGCTTTGGGCAATTCATACATAGGATCGGGAGGAAACCGACTACCTGCTGTCACGAGTGCGGAGATGACGACGACACTGCGACGCACACGGTGTTGACCTGTCCAGCGTGGCCCCAGCAGCACGGTGCCGTCGATGTGTGTTACTGGCCTCTTACTGTCGAATATTTGTCAAAGATGGTCGACAGTGAGACTACTTTGCTTACCTTCTTTTTCTTAGGCGTCATCAACATTCGTAATGAATGACCTTATGAAAAAAAAATAGCTATAACTACTTTATGTCAATTGGATTTTTATACTAAAACATATTAAAACTGTTATTTTTAAAATTTGTGATTCGATGATAGATCGAATCTCCAATAATCTATCGACGCAATCTAATATATGTATAGCATAAATTAGAACAAGATTAAATTTCTTTGAGACATAAACGCACGATGTAGTAGGCCATCCTTTGTGCCTGGGTCAGATTTTAATAAATTGAATTTGAGAATAAGTATGATCAGGCATATGAAGTTTGTATAACCTCAATCATAGATTAGCAGTATAGGTAATGCTGGGGCCGCACTTGCGCCTATCGTCACGAAGCTTCGTGCTAGGACACGATACACGCAGATGTGACCGGCCGTTATCGGCTATCGTCACGAATATTCGGGTTGCTTGTGCGTTATCGGCCGGGAGGCGGTACGTCAGGGTTTTAGCGCGCTAACCTATCGCGCTGCGTGGTCAGACATGCGTTGTTCATTTCGAAGGTTGTTCTCCATTAGTTCAGACGCATACGGGTGACTAAGTATACGATACAGCTGAGTTATTTTTTATAATAAATGCATTACGTAATTATTAGCACACAATTTAGAAGTAAAGAAAGTGAATAAGCATAGTTAAACCACAGATAATATAATACTATACGTTAAACGCAAAGAAGGATAATAATACTACGCAATTTACACGTCTGGAAATGATTTCGGCCATCTTGGATTATTGCACGATAGTTCGTGCAAATTAAGAATGCCACATGCTTTATCGCGATAACTTTGCTCGGGCCGCACTTGCGTGTATCGTACGAAGTATCGCCACGTATTACTTCGGGACGATAGGCGCAAGTGCGGCCCCAGCATAAGTATACTACTATATTCACTTGCGTCTAATTAGTATGACATGACTACATTGATAACAACTATTTTAATCAATAAACGAAAGAATACTTTAATCATAATCATATTTATAATAATTGTCGGTAAAATAAAACCACGGGATAAATAACTATACAAACCTTATTATAAGTAAAAGGAAACCAGCATCTAAGTATGTTAAATTTTAAAATATCGGTTGTTTTTTTTTTCATGCCAGATTGCTAGCAAACAAGTATACGGTCCGTCTGATCATAAGTGGTTACCATCAGTTATTATATTATAATTTAATCTTGCAATACCAGGGGTAGATATCATATGGACGTTCCCTACATTGCAGAAACTATTACGCCTTTTTTGAAGATACCCAATTCCTTTGGGAAAATCTCGAAACGGAGTACATTCCACAACCGCTTTTGGATTTTAAATTGTTTGGATTTGGGCGTGCAATATGACACCTACGGGTATTATGTGACTTGCATTATGTGGTAAGTAGTTTAGAAATGATACAGTAAATTTATATAATATGGGCGAAAATCTCCGCAATAATATCTAATAATATAAATTTATTTTACGTGGCCCAGTTTGTTACTAGTGTTAGTTACTAATGTCTGATATGTAGTGGTAGTCAGCTAAAATGTAAATTATAGTTAAATTGACATCAAATTAAACATTTATAAAATAGGAATAAAATTTGAATTGTACAAAATTTTGTTAAAAATATAATATAAGTACCTAATTTAAATCAAAATAATAAAAACAAGAACTATGAAATTTTAGATATTAAAAATATAATTTCATTTTATAAATTACAGAAACACTGCACATTTATTTGTTCATCATCATCATCATCAACAGTCCACACTCATATAATGTCCCCACCAAGGGGCTCAAGCCTACCCCACATTAGGAGCGATTAGGCCTTAGTCAACCACGCTGGCCAAATGCGGGTTGGTCGACTTCACACACAACCTAAATTTTTCCAAAGAATTTCTTCATAGGTGTGTGCAGGTTTCCTCACGATGTTTTCCTTCACCGTAAAAGCGTCGATTAAACGTACATATGAATTCAAAATTTAAAAAACACATTGGTACGAGGCGGGGATTGAACCGGTGCCTCCCGGGTGGAAGACGACGTTCTTACGCACTACACCACCGACGTTTCACTTTATTTATTTGTTGTCATTACATAAATGATAATGCAATGATTCATGTTATAACAATCAAATCTACCCGCAAATAGCCTTAGAACGATATTAGAGCTTGCCCTTACTCTGCGTACCAGCGATGTGCAACGTTTGCTTGCTCGCCCAATATTGAGCATCACTCGCAAAATATGTTGAAAATCGAACGGTGCCAGAATATCGCCCTCTCGCCCCTGTGCGTAAACGCAGACGTATATAAATTGCTCAATTTAGTCTGGAGCAAATGGCATATTAAATTATTATGAGATACACATAGTATATATGTTCAGCACACGGCTTCTTCAGTACGCATTCTTTGATTCTCAACGGGGGTCGATGCAATCATCATGCGCTTAACTCGTGTTAACTCGCGAACCAATTAATATTTTGTATAATTTATTCCACAAACTCATGTTGGTACAGTATTTTAAGGAGAGCTATGCCATGTAAGGTCAGTATCACAAGTACCTAGATTACCTAACACTTTAGTCCCTACCTCAGGGTACCTACCATCTAATAGCAACGCCAGCGCTTGTGCAGTAACAGTTGTCACATTTATTTGTATGAATGATTATAATTATGACAAGGTACTATAGTGCCAACCAGTAGCGATTCCTCTAAGTTGGCGACTTTGGCGACGCCAAACCAAACATGAAGAAAAAAATTAAATAACTTTACCTTATATAAATTTAACACGCTTTACACGCTAAACAAACATACAATTGTAGTAGTAAATTATTTTATTTAGGTACAATTTGAGCTGAATTGAATCGCAATCTCGTCGCGACTACGTTTGGCGTGTTCATTGGCGCCTATTGCCATCACTCAAGCGCTGCACGCGCAATTGCACCTTGCGCTCAGGACATTACGCGACTGGTTGGCGCTTTGATAGGCGCCACGACGATTTTTTTCTTGCTGAAATTTTGGATATTTAATTTTTTGGTTAACAAAATACTTATTGATGCAAATTTCAGTTTAATAAAAATAATAAATGTTAATTTTTTTGGGAAAAAATTAGGTAGGTACTAACTTTTTATGTTGACGGGGAGGTCTGTGACGCATCGTACCTGCGGGGTGGTGCCAACCGCAGGGGATGTGTGGGACTCGAGGTAAAGGCGTTCCCTCCATACACTAAACATCCTCCCCGGCCTGACTTCAGTGCGCTATTATGAGACGGCTCGGGATCTGCGCACGTGAGCGCAACTACACCGAGAACGTCCCAACGCTGCCGGTCTAGGCACTCCTTGCACTAAATTGGTGGCCAGCAGCCACTCCTCCACCAACCACTTCTCAACCTGGCGCATCCTCCTGACGAGGACATCAGGCGCGCAGCCATCGGACCGCACCCGGGGAACTTCGGGCGCGATTGTGGCCCTGAAAAGGACCGTCCGGAACTAGCCGTGGTGGGAAAATAAAAACAACTCGACGATGGCATATGACTTCGAATGCCAAGGGGATAGATACCCTTGACATCAAAAGCCACACACCCGCCGAGAAAGTTTCCCCACCACGTTACCAGGGTCCGCCACGAGGAGGCTTCCGGACGTGGACCCCAGGTAGAAACTACCTAACTTTAGCCTAGCGCCAACCTAAAACTACAGAGACGATTCCTGGTGTGTACCAGGAATCGTCTCTGTAGTCAATCTCCTGATGCTGATTGTGCCTATACAATCAGCGGTAGCGCTCAGTGACGATGTGCATGTATATTCATGGCTCACCTGCGTTAGTGAAATAAAAATACTAATGTCCTAATCCTAACCTATAATATAAATGCGAATGTAAGTTTGTTTGTTTGTTAAGCTTTCACGATTGAACTACTCAACCGATTAACATGAAATCTTGAACACACATTGTCAAGGGTACAGAAAAGGACATAGAGAACTTTTCATCTAGGACAAAGGACTGTTCCCGAAGGATTAAAAATATTTAAATTACAAAATCTACGTTAACGCAAAAGACGTCGCGAGCAAATGCTGATACGTAGGTAATTAATATGAATACGCATCATAAGCAAGAAAAGAATATTTGAAAAAGTTTTGTTCTTAAAATCTTTGGCATTACATTTTACGGTCGTGTACCTGACACCAGTCCTCCTTGGGAACAACTGCTATCTTTTGACAGCACCCGAGACCACCAGCTTAAAGTGCCTTCCGAACCAAGGAGGAAAATCGATCGAAAATTTTTCAGTCACCCATCCAAAAACCGACCGCGCACTTGGTAGCCTAGCTTTTGTGATCGTTACGAAGAAAACATGACAATGGCGCCATCGATATCTTTCTTTTTCTTTATAATTATGGTTCTTTAATACAAAATTTTATGATCAGAGTTTCCTAACATTTTTCCTTACTTTTAGTTCGTTGATGTCTAATACACTAATTAGACGTTAACATAAATCGATATGTGTGTGTGAGTTTGTTTGTTACACTTTTACGCCTAATCCACTGAACCGATTTTGATGAATTTTTGCGCGATAACCAACATTAACGCGAGTGAAGTAGCGGGCGACCATTAGTAATATTATGTTTGTAATAAATAGACTCAAAAACAACTAGACTAATATTAAAAATTCTTTCAACATTAGAATGCTTTTTTTTTCACTAAGTAACATTGTTTAAGCCTTACTATCAACCACTGAGCACAAATTTATATACATGCTACTACATACTAGCGTACATAAGTTCCATTGATTAATATACAGACATATATGTACTACCTAGATAAATAATCGTGCCTGTAATTTGCTGTGACGTCTCCCTTAAAATAAATATGAAAATCGAGTTGCATCTGCAAACTAAACTAACACAACCTATTTCATAATTAATATATTTTTTTGGCGCAAAACAGATTACACCTTCAGAATTTCACATACAGTTACATATAACGGCATCATTTTTATAATTAATTCGAATGCATAATAAAGGCGTCCTATTCCAATGATATCGCTCGAGAGAACACAATCGATACGATTCACTTTTTTCGAATACGATTCGATTCGGACAAAACTTTTTTTAAAAGTACATTTGCCGACCTTACATCTGGTATTCATTTCAAAATAGCTTTTATCCAGATAAAGTACGGTAGTACGGTCTATCCGAACGAAATCGTGACGTAGTTTTTGTGAAAAAAAAAATGTGCTTTAAGTAAAACAGGTTGTAAAATGATTTTTTGAATATAAATAGCATCAATAATATTATTTTCAGATTATATTTATAAAACTAAGACATTAAATTTTATGTGGCTTTGAAATAAAATAGATATAAAATATAAATTACCTGGTTGAGGTTTATGCAAACAATTTTATTATCTACGAAAGCGTGGCGAAATCAGTCGAGTGTTACACTGGCGGGCGCTTTTTCACGCCCGATCAACTGTGCTAGTTATTATACATAAGACGCAAGTTCTGGATGAAATATTGCTGGTGAATCTCTGGAATGGTGTGGGTACATTGTGTCAATTCCAAACTGTCCTTTGCTTTACACGACATCACACACCACTCCGCATACAGATGCGAAGATCCGGTTCACACCTTTTCAATACTCTACGTAGAGATAATGTGCCTGGGCACTTCTCCTCGATTCAACATCACGTCACAACTCAGCATAGGTTTGAGAAGCACCTTCAGGGTTCACCCCTTTCGATCTGAACCTTGCAGCGACTTTAGAGGGCAATGAGATTACGGGAGATTCTGCAGTAAGTTTGCCCTTCAAGTTAGAAGACACTCCAAGGTCTACGCCTTCTTAAAATTCTTCGTTGATGGTTCGAAAGGATGGAAGTCGATAGTTTATTTGCGGACAACAGTAGTACTAAGTCAGTCAAAAAACCGTTGCAGGATCGAGCGATCAGCATCAAATTGTAAGACATGCAACATATTAGCCGTTCAAATATGGAGTGCCCGAACTGTGGCAGTTATCTCCTCTTTACAGAAGACCGGACTCAAATAACTCTACGTTTCTGCAGTGTTGTGCAAGGGCGGATCCAGCTTTGGCGCCAGGGGGGGGTCACATAGTCGTGGTCAAGTCCAGTGGCGTAACTATAGGGTGGCTTGGGTGGCAAAATGCCACGGGCCCCGCGAAAATGTCAAACGAAACGAAGGAAAAATTTCAAAACTAGGGGGGGGGGGGGTATATGTATATGAATTTGCACGGGCCCCAAACCGGATCATTTTGGAAAACCAGTTTTTCCGATTTTCATTTAAAAAAACCGGCTATATCGGTTTTTTCAGGTTTAAGGTAAAAGTCAATAAAAATTGAAAAAAATAGGAATAATTTTTCTTTTATATTAAATTTTAGATTTGCATGATAAACACTTTTTGATGTAAAGAAATAAGTGTTGAATGTCCACGCTCTCGCAATGACATCAGATGTCTTGCTTCCAGAGTTTAACTTCCACAAGAAGTACCATGGAACTGATTAAAAGGGTGGACTGGGCACAACACCGTTATAGTAATTCGGTAACCATAAGACTCAGACCAATAAAAAAAATTTTTGGTCTGAGCCGTAAGAGTGGGTCATCGGTAGCGAAAAGGTCAATAAGCTAACAAGGCCTGGGACTCAAGGACTACAATTTGGCCCAGAGCCTTTCTGTCGTATTCCAAAGAACCAGGCTATGAAATACTTAAAAACCCACCTCCTCTGAGAGGCAAAAGCGGACTGGCAAAGAACGCCTGGGTTAACACATTCAAAATTGAACCATACTCCCGTAAGCGCACTAACCAGTTGTGATGGAAATCGCCCCGAAACAACGAAATAATAAAAGTGGCGCCAGGTCATGGAATTCTCCATGACCTGGCGCCACTTTTATCAGTAGAACCAAAATGTTCTGAGCCGGTTCTCTCGACGGAGTGCTTGTATCAGTCTGCTCTGAATTCCGATACCTGGGCTATACATACAGCACAACGGTAATATAGACCGAGATGTCAATCATCGAGTAAGCTCAGGATGGATGAAATGGTGGCAGGTTACGGGGATAATATGGGACTCCCATTGAGGCTCCTCAATGGGAGTATGTAAGCGGCCTCAATGGGCCGCTTACAATGAGCCTCATAAGAAGGCTTAAGGTCACGAAAAGGGCTTTGAGAGAGCTATGCTTGGAGTTCCTCTGCGTGATCATATCAGAAATGATGAGGTCCGCAGGAGAATCAAGGTCACCGACATAGCCCGATTGACGGCCGTTGGGCCGGAAAGGTCCTCGAGTGGCGACCACGTACCGGAAAACGCAGCATTGGTAGGCTCCCCACAAGGTGGACCGACGATCTGGTAAAGGTCGCGAGAAGCCGCTGGATACGAGCAGCGCAGGACCAACCGGTTTGGAGATCCTTGGGGGAGGCCTATGTCCAACAGTGGGCGTCTCTGGGCTGAAATGATGATGTCACTCCCCTTGACTACCTCAAAATCTATAAAAGCATCTTGAGATCTGTCGTCCTGCATGGATCAGAAAGTTTGGCATTAAAGCGAATGGATGAAAATAGATAACATGTGCATTTGTGGCAACGATTTTTAAGAACACTATTACAGATTGAAATTTTAAAATGTTTAACTTAGTACTTTATTACTAGTAAAGTTTAGTCGTACCGGTTGAAGTTAGGTCTAGCTAGATGTTAGTCGAAACCTTGTCGAAACATGGCAAAAAACCCTCAGGAAAAACCTCAGATCAAGAAAAACACGAAGGTGCATGGCGGCCATGGCGCGGTAAATTCAAATTTTCCCGAATAATGCGTTTGCCGTCAAAGTATTATATTAAATTATTTAAATATTGAAAGTACTTAATTAATAAAAATAAAAAAAATATATAAAAACATTATTTTAATTAGTGGTCCACCTAGGTCCTGGACCCAGCCCAGGGGGGGGTCATGACCCCCATGACCCCCCCCCTGGATCCGCCCTTGGTGTTGTGTTTCTGTCGGTGATTATGGTTACCAGCGCTGCACAGAGTAGGCTATAGTCACAGAACAACGGTCAGGGCACACCGCCTTCGCGCCCCCCCTCCCGACACACATGGACATCAAAGCTCTGTGGCTGTAGTACTAACCTCTTCGGTTAGAGATGGTAGCGTCAATGGTAGTTTCACATCAGTGTTAGAATTGTCCATAGGTTACGGTAACTGCTTGCTATAGGCGGACCATGTGCTTTTTTTACCAACTACCTAGCATAGAAAAAAAATTGAGAGATAATAAAAAGCTCGAATCTCTCAGTCACGTCAGAGATGTTGCGTCATTAACACGCTCCTGGTGAACCACCCGACCATGACGGTTAAAATGGAGTAAGTAAGCAGATATTAACTGTTAGGCTACTCGAAACCATACCGGCAAAATACTGTTAACCTCCCATAAATTTTAATGCTCTGATAATCACGATTTTTCGGATTACCTCATTCTGATTACAACGACTCAGTAAATTTAATTGCTCTATTTATTGTAGCATTCTCACGAGCATTAAGCCTTGACTGGTTAATATATTTAGTTAGGTACGTAAAGACAGATAACTTTTTTAGAAGGAAATAATTATTATCTAATATTAGAGAAGTATTTCCACCTTATAAAAGAAAAATAAGTTTGTATTTGAGCAAACTTCCAAATTACATAGTATTTATCTTTTTTTGGTGTCTTCCACAGTATTACTTGCAGATGCCTTGACCGATTTGGATTTTTTTTTGAAAGAGTATACTTTCCAAATAGTCCCATGAAAAATTTACATGGATCAGTTCAGTAGGTTTTTTAGAATCGTGGTGAAAATACGCAGTCGCAATATGGATTTTTTCCAACTTTATGCGCCAAAAAGAATCATGGAAATTGGTTATCAACTTTCAAAGCGGCTGTTAACCAATTTCGAAGATACTTTTTTATCCGACTTCAAAAAAGGAGGAAGTTCTCAACTCATATTTATCTTTGTTGTTTTTTAAGGTATGCTTCCCGATTATGTACCTACTCGAAGATGCTTCGACTGATTTAGAAATTTCTTTCTTTTGCCATCGGTCTCAAGATAGTTTCTTGAGAAATTTACAGTATGAAGACCTGTAGTATGTTATTATTCTATTGAAGTTTATTATTATCATTATTATTCTGAAAAATAAGAGACAAAATCTTGTCTTAACTTTAACTGTTTTCAAAATTAATTATTTGGTAATTGTTATCAAAACCCATTAAACATAAAAGTAAATATGTCAAATATGGTTTTTTGAGGTCGGTGTCAGCCAACCTCATATTTGGAATAAAGTTTGTCGCTTGTCTTTGGCACGGATCTCAAAAAAATAGTTGGGATATTTTTTTAGATTTTATAAACTTAATCCTTTTATTTTTCCATTTTTACTTTTGAAAGCGGATTTTTTTTAATTTAAATATAATTGCTTGGCTATTGTTCTTGACCGTGGATAGTTTGGTGGTTACTCTACGCCTGTAGAGTGCACTTCGATAGAGAGTTTCTAGTCGACAGATATTTTAGACGAGCTAGGGCGAGCGGGGTTGCCAGTGCTCCGCGTCAGGGTTGGCAGCGCGGTGTTACGTCAGTTTTGACTGCTTACCATCAAGTAGATCGTATACTGGTTTGCCAACCAAATAACTTAAAAAATGTATCTTCTGCGAAGGAGTCTCACTTCTAGAATCTGTTGGGATCTTCTTAGGTCTTAGGTTTTTTATGGTATACTGCTATTCGCAAGTACGGTTTTCAAAGTTCCACGGGGCTAAGAAAAGGGTTTGGCTTGGCAGGACCTGGAAGTGATAGACTACTCTGACCACTTCCCATCACGCGAGCCTCATCCTTATTTGAAATCCCTATTGTATTTTTTATAATTATTTAAAATTGTCAAAAAAAAACTGTGAATACGTAATACGAGAGTTTTTAATTTAATATTGTTTACAGGGGTGCCCAACCCGACATCTGTTGAGTCGCTCTAATAATGGTGATGCCCCGCGGTGGCATTGTCCGCGGTAATTTGTAGCTAGTATCAGTGCTTACAAATAAATAATAACGTTATTTATTCTAATGAAATACCTACTAGTCCGACAGAGGTGGGATGTTGGGGGAGCTATTGTTCAACCTGGTTAGTTGAGGACCCGTGGCGCCATAATAAATAATTTTGTATGTTGTAAGCGAATAGAGAGTATAGTATCTGTTCAACGCACAAACTGCACAATTGTAAAGAATTGTAAAGAGAAGAAAATAGCATTTCTTAATTGTTTCTTAATTCCTACCTTAGTAGGTAGGTACCTTATTATTAAACATATGTAGCAAACGACGTAATCAGATTTCTTTCACAAATAAACTAACACAATATGGAAACTTATTCTGTCCTTTCCATTTGCGATTCTTTTGTAAGTGTAATTACCTCGAACTGCATAGGATCGAAGCATCGGTAGTCACAAGGATGCAAAAGTGTGCTTTAATCATTGAGCTATTATTACAATTTACAAGTTACTTGTAATAATAGCTCAATGGCTTTAATCCCTGTAGGTACACCTTCGATGAACTCGCGACGTGAACCACTCCAAGCACAAACGTATTTTATTTGGAAGAATTCACGAGACTACAATTCAGAGCATATTACTGTTCATATATTTTTGGAACTATATGTACAAATATATTTTGAATATTGGTATTCATAGACTTGCTTATTTGGATTAAACACAATGCGATCTAATTTTAAAACCACAAGTTTAAAGAGTTTAATTTTAATCACATTTCCAAAATATCATGGTATAAAATACTATTATTATAGCATTTGTCCATAAAGCTTGTCCAGAAACAATTTGGAATATAAAAAATATGTATACCTAGCCACAGGTAACAATAAATCTACATTGTCTTAAATTCAAATTCAGTGTGAGAAACCTTTACAAAAGATCATCAATATTTTAAATAAAACGCATCATGATAAATACGATTACGCATTACACGCGGCTTATCATTAATTAACGTTAATAAATTAAATCTAATCAACGAATATGTCGTCCCACGAGAATGTAATAAATGAACGCTCGTTACGTTTGTACAACAGAAAAACTCCTAATGACTCACTAATTGGTAATATCATTACATAAAAACATACGGCGTGCGTTTAGACTAAATTAGCATTGAGTTGCAATTAGCGTTCTTCTTATAAGAATCCAATACAGTTATGAAGCAATTATTTTGAGCGCACACTCGATATAATCTCGTGTTGACCGGCTAAACGAATTATTAACCGAATAAACGCTAAGCTAACACTGCAAAAAAACTTACATATTGCGTGAGGAAAGCATCTTAGTAAAATAATATTAAATTAATCAAGGGAGTGCGTGCAGCGAATAAATGATTAATAAAAATAAAAAATGCGGTGCAGTGGCTCCCCGCCCCGGCGGTTTAGGACCTCTGCTGACCAATGACGGCATGCGTCGAGGGGGCGTACTCTCATGTGTGGAATGTGACTTTTTACGAAAATAATTACAAAGTAGGACCATGGAATTTCTTATTAATTATTACAATTATTTTTGGCGCGTATAAGTAAGCGTACTGTGCTCGCTGCGGCGTGCTTAGAATTTTAATTGACCATGGAACGATAAAAAGTGCAAGTAGGTACGTATGTCACGTTGCTATTCAATACCAGTACATAGAAGGAAAGGTGGAATTTTATTGAGTGGAGACTTTCTTATTAATGTAATTAAGATACCTACCTTCTTACGAAAATATTGCGATAACGCAGGTAGGTTACCTTCTGAATATATGAAACAACAAATTGTATAGAATAAGTTAAAGTAATGAAATTTTGTATAATATTATGATTTATAAATTATAGATACTATTTTAACATCCAAAGAAAGTTTTCTGGCAAAGAGTAATTAGGTAACAAAAATATAGTCGAGACCTTTAAAGCAACTTCGTCTTCATTTGTATTTTTCAGAAAAATACATATTCTGTCGAATTGTAAAGTTCTTTTTAAAAATAAGTATTTAATTTACTTGCAATTAGTAGCTAATAAAAAAATTATGAAGTGAAAATTTCGACATCTTAATAAGGTAGGACAGAGTTCTAAAGTAGTCAGAGTTTAAAAAAAACATTTAACTTACCTACTAAGTTAACCGTTACTTACCTATGTGATTAATATAAAAATCATGGCCATACCAATCTAGCTTTAAAAAAACATTAAAAAGGATGACTCGTAAGCGACAAATAGATAAGAGAGCTAATAATATATAGAGCTGATAATTTTAGTAATCTAAAAGATTTGAATAAAGATTGAAATTATGAAATCAGACTACCTACTTTTTTTTCACGAAGTAACAATATAAAACTTATATAAGGTAAAAGTTTTCACAATATAAGCTTCTACAAGATAATTAGTCAAAATAATATGAAAAAATGTTGGAAAACAAAAAGTTGTCCAATTTTTTATTACTTCCCTATCTAATACCTAAGCACTTTTATTACAGCCCTGAAAAATGTAAGTGTGAGCAATTAAACTCGAACAGACCAACAAAACAAACAATTAAGTTCAGATCAAGATAAGTGTGTTAATCATCTTTAAACGAAGATAATTGTTTTAGTCAATAAATATATTTGTAGAATGGAAGCCTCCAGCGAAAAGAACAACCCACGCGAAATCCAGAGCATGGCGACACAGCGTGACACATATTAAATTAAAAGCGACGACATGTGTTTTCCTTCCCACAGGAAAATACATTAGCCGAAACATTTCCCGACGTCCGCTATCCCTTTTACTCTAAGGAAAATCCACGAGCGGCAGAAAGAGACGCACGAAATGGCGCCCTTTAAGCTAACAGCGAGCTTTCAACGTAAATCTGAACACAAAGAAATTTTCTTCTTTAACGTTGTGAACTCGATAGGAATGTTTTTGCTCTGTCTGACGCTGCGATTAGACGAGCTTTAGAGAGAGACGGAAGCATGTTTCGGCGGCACGATGCAGTCGGTTCTATTGGGTGAAAAAGTTTACGGGCGGCCCGCCCTTCTCGCAGGACTGCGTTCGCGCCTTCGTACAAAATATTGTTCTAAGAAACAGTATGTCGGCTGTGGCGAGGGGCGGCGACGGGGAGCCCAGTCATGCTGTGTGCCTCAGCGGAGTTAGTGGACACACGTCGCGACATTCAACGTTACGGGAAAAAATCTTACGGTGTCAATACACCCGGGAAATCTATGTCACAAACGATACGCTCCGATCGAAAACGCTATAATACGTTATAACGACGCGCCAGACACTGTGATACGCCTAGTATTTTCTAGTTAGGATATCTACGAGAATATTTTATTTTAGATACACATTATTATACGTACGTTGAGTGAAGTGATATTGATATTTTGCTGTGCCAATTTTAGTGATTATACAGCTACAGAGCAAATTGAAGACTGGATTACTGTTAGTCAACAAGTAAGTTTGTAGCATATAATTTTTTATAACAGGATCTGATACATTTTAATATGTATTTCTACTCAGCTGAAGTTTTTCATTCAGCATTTCAAAGAAAATTTCTAAAAGCTTTATGTCTTTTCCCAACATCTTAATATATAGGTTTTAAGTTAGGTAATCTTAGAAAACATTATGAGATGGTGTTACATTTATTAATTTGGTAAACAAACTAAGATTTTCATTTTATTACCTAAAAAAATTAAAAAGATTAGTGAAGTGAGTTTTTTTATTATGAAACTCACTTTTGTTACTTGCCTAGTTTTTATTATCTAGTGAAATAATTTTTAATAAGACTACATTAACAAAATTTTTATCATGGTATATTTACATTGAGGTGGTACAGGTTATATTAAATTGACTGTTTAGTCACTATAGGAAAAAATTAAAATTTTGAAGCTTATTGCTTTATTAGTAATTTTATACTTTCAAATACATATCATACATAGATATCTATGCTTCAAGTCCATTTAAATTTTAATCTTGTCTGATAGATACACTATAAACATTTTGTAAAATATTATTCAAAATTTTTGATTACCTAAGTATCAATATTTGACTCCTAAGTTTCTGTGGCTCTGTACTAGGTATGTCTATACTATTTTTTTTTAATATGTTACCTGAAATTTATTGACGAAGAGAAGAGGCTATTGAAGCATAAATTATATTACATTATTACATCTTTAATTACTTCTTGCATTACAGTTAGCATTATATGTAAAAATATGATACAATTTTTACGTTAAAATAAATCATAACAATACTGAAATAAATGGAGTGGAGTCAGCTCGATTTCTAGGCATAATAATAGACAAACACTTAAATTGGAAGGAGCATGTTGAACTTGTATGTAGTAAGTTAAATAGGTTTGTCTATGCTTTATAAAATTAGGACTGTCTGTGTCCAAGGAAACTGCATTAACAGCGTACCACTATATTATAAAACTGAAAAGTTTGTTTGGTTGAACCCTCTAATCTCAGGAACTACTGATTCAACTTAAAAAAATATACTTGAGTTGGATGGTAGTCGATTTATTGAGGAAGGCTATAGGCTACTAGTAAGACCACTAGTTTTATACGTAGACATTAAGAAATAGAAAGTCCCAAAAGGGGTTGAACGAACCCTTAGGTAATATTTGTTTACATAAAGCCATATCTGGAAGTCATGCAGTGGGCCATGCAGTGCCTCCAAATAGAGATCGGTTGCCAGCCTGTCACCTACATAAATGGGGCACCAAACCAAAAAAATAGCAATTCTTCAGTAAATATACAACCTAAATCCGACAACCAGGACAAGTTACACACAAAATCATCTCAGTAGTCCGGGTAAAACATAAAAAAATCCGGTCCGGGAATAAGCTAAAATAGAATGTTATGAGGTACCTATTTTTACTTTTCCTGTAAAATCAAGACTAACATAATTGTTAACAAAGTCACAAATTCACAATTATACATACGATAAAAAGAGATTGACCGGGTCTGGACCAAATATTGCTCAGACAAGGGAATACTTCTAATTTTTCTTTATAGATAGTAGTAGATACTAAAAATATATTGGTAGGTCGCGGTCTGATTTTAGGTATGATGACCGAATTTGATGCTGTTTTCTGAAAATATTTGTGATTTTAGCAATAATATAACACCTTGTTTTTAAAATAATTACCGTTTTTTATTCAAAAATAAACTGAATAAACTGTTAGTTATGATACTAGAAAAAATGCACTGAAAAAAATCGACCTGCCTCAGGCGGGAACGAACCCATCATCTTAAGCAATCCGGGCGGCTGCGTTAACCACTACGCCACCGAGGCTCTTTCGCTGTCGAAATTTTTTAGTGCTTGGTGCTTTAAAGTTCGTTTTTAAAAAAAAAGTGCGTTTCTAAAGTGCGTTTTTATGGTAAATGAAACTACCTTACATTATGGAATAATTTTTGCGTTTACAAACGCGTAGATATTTTTTAATACTAGAAAAAATGCACTAAAAAAAATCGACCTGCCTCAGGCGGGAAACGCACCTAGCATCTTCCGCAACCCGGGCGGCTGCGTTAACCACTACGCCACGAAAGTTTTCGCTGTCGAAATTTGTCAGTTCCCGCCTGAGGCAGGTCGGATTCTTCAGTGTATTTTTTCTAGTATTAAAAATATTTACGCGTTTGTAAATACAAACATTATTCCATAGTTAGTTTTGATTTTTGATCAGGAAAAACTCTTACAATATTTTTTTTCCCAAATACTCCGCGTATAGATTGTGAATTGGTTTGGGTTACATACTACTTAGTATGTATTAGTCTAAGAAACATTATGCACCATGTGACAATAGGCAATATGCAGGATTTTTAAAATATATTTATTGAATAGTTTATAATATAGTATAAAAATATTCAATGTCGAAAAAATAGTATAACGTGTCAAAAAATGTTAAAAATAGTCACCCTGCACGGGAATTTTAAACGCTCCTGGCGTCATAGTCTATTTGTGGTCTGTCAACAAAAGAAACAATGGTATTGCTTTAGAATATATTGATTTATATGTGATTTTTTCAGATAAATTAATTATGTAAGATTAAATGGTTAGAGAGTATTGTAAAACATTAGCTTAAAGCTTTCACACCTTGGATTTCAACAGTAATAAATTCGGGATATAATCATCACGACATTATCATATCCTGTTAATTGGATTTTTACACCACAACCGCTCTAGTCGTGTTTGAAATATTTGAATTTCCCAGAGTTTTTCGCAATTGTCAATAATTAAGTTCTTGCTCAAAAAGAAATTTTATAAAAAATATGGATGGAGGGATAATTCTTAAGTAATAGCGTTTTCCTTAAAAAAATAACTTTATATGAGTTATATGCATATTCCCTATTTCGTTAGGCAGCTTCGTAGGGACAGCTTCCTTGGTCCAGCTTCCATACATAAATTCTCCTTTATAAACAAATTAATCATAACAGTATACTCGTAGTAGGTATACCTAGTACCCGCTTCAAACTTCGCAAAAAACAAATATTTGAAATTTTAAGAAAGCACTTTTTAAGAGCACATTTTAAGGACTTTCTGGTCAATAAAATTTATTGTTAGCTCGTATTACTAAAAAAAAATGTATTGTTTTTTATTTATTGCTTGTAATTACTTCAGTAGGTACCTACCTTACTTTACATACTGTCCGACGGATGGTAGTTTTTGACTGAAAAGGAGAGATGATTCTTGGAGGCTCTACCTCTCTGCATTAAAAAATAAACAATGTTGTGGAAATCTTTGTTGTGTTGTGTTATAATAACTCTCTTATACTTAAGTAGCTTTTTTTAAATATGCCACCTGAAATTTAGAGACGAAGAGAAGAGCCTATTGAAGCATAAATTATAATACATTAGTACATGTAGGTACCTACCAAAGTTCTTTAATTGCTTCTTGCATTAGAGTTAGCATCATAATGCAAAAATATGATACAATTTTTACGGTTAAAATAAATAATAACAATACTGAAATAAATGAAGTGGAGTCAGCTCGATTTCTAGGCATAATATTAGATAAAACCTTAAATAGGAAGGAGCATGTTGAACTTGTATGTAGGTATGTATGTTGAACTTGTATGTATAAATAGGTTTGTCTTTGCTTTAAAAAATTAACACAGTCTGTGTCCAAGGAGCCAGCGTACCACGGTGGCTCCTTGGTTGGCTCATCCGTCCTCAGCTATGGCCTAATATTATAGGGAAACTCAGTAGACTTTCACAGAGGTTTTATAATCCAAAAAAATTTATTAGAGCTATTTGTAATGCCCAGTATGACGATAGCTGTAAGCCGCTATTTATGACACTCAACATTCTCCCTCTGCCCTGATAGATATTAGAGAATCATGCGCTCTCATCTAAGTTTTTGGAAGGTGCGGGTTGAAGACAATACGTAAATAAAACTACTGTAAAAACCTAAATCTATATATACTAATATTATAAATAGGAAAGTTTTGTTGGTTTGTAATGAATGCTACATTTTCACTGAATGGCATTTATAGGAAAAAAATATAGACGCGGGAAAGTCGAAGGCGGAGCGCTAGTTTGAAATATAGGGTATCTCGTATTAATCCATCTCTATGCACGACATTTGATGTAGAGATTAGAAGTTGCGAATATAAATTAAATACTATATGCGTAATAAGAAATATTATTATTTGTAAATACAAGACATAATTTAAGTAAATTGATTGAGTGATGTTACTCATTAAAAAGTATATAAAAAGATATAGTCAGTCAAATTGTTCTAATTAATTATACTTAAATAAAAACGAATAAGGTTTCAACAATTAATACAATAAAATTTTTTGGTTTACTGAGTCAGTAATATGAAAGTAAAACTCGATAAAACTAATTTATAATAAACAACTTTTAAAAAAAAAAGTCCAACCGACTTCAAAAAGTATAAAAATAACATATTATTAAAATGTGTGCTAGGTACCTGCTGTACTGTTTGAACCCGGTGCCAAGCCATGCCAATCGTTCAGCACCACGAGCCCCTCATCACCTAAGCTGGCGCGTTCGGTCGGTCGCAATCGCGGGATGGTGTGATCAATGAATGTGATGTGGCAGGCGGACCTATAGAATACCTAGTTGGCTTGGCACCGACTTCAAACAGTACAGCAGGTACCTAGCACACATTTTAATAATATGTTATTTTTATACTTTTTGAAGTCGGTTGGACTTTTTTTTTTAAAAGTTGTTTATTTTTCTATTTTTAGTGTTTTATGTGGAATAATTGTTGTTTTTTTATATATATTACGAGATGGCCAACAAACTTGCGGACCACTCGGTGTTAAGTAGTTCCGTCGCTTATAGAAACTTGCAAAATTAACCATAAATCACTTAACATTAGAAGTGATTTTTGGGTTTTGTGCCCCTTTTATGTAGGCGACAGGCTGGCAACCTCTCACTATTTGGAGGCACTGCATGGTCCATACTGCCAGAGGTGGTTTTATGTGTGAGAAAATGTTACAGTTTTGTACAAGTTTAATATTCAAATACTAGCTATTACGGTGCTTTGCCTTCCATCATCAGCTCACCTAACAAGCTGAAAGAATACAACTTTCGGTCTTTAGGTACCTACGTTTAATATTTAAAGAATTATCATTCAACTCTTAATCGTTATGGAGTTTCTACTTCCATCATCAGCTCACCTGAATAGCCTGAAAGAATACAACTATCGCTCTTTAGGTACCTTTAATATTTAAAGAATTATCGTCCAACTCCTAACCATTAAGGAGTTTTACCTTCTATCATCAGCTCACCTGAAAAACCTGAGAGTATACAACTATCGTTCTTTAGGTACCTTTCATATTTAAATAATCATCAACCAACTCCTAACAGTTAAGGAGTTATTCCTTCCATCATCGGCTCACCTGATTAACTTGAAAAAATACAACTAGCGGTCTTTACGTGCCTATAATCTTTAAAGAATTATCATCCAACTCCTAACCGTTAAGGAGTTTTTCCTTCCATGATCAGCTCACCTGAATAACTTGAAAGAATACAACTATCGCTCTTTGGGTACCTTTAATATTTAAAGAATTGTCATCCAACTCCTAACCATTAAGGAGTTTTTTGTTTCATCATCAGCTCACCTAAATTACCTGAAAGTACACAACTATCGGTCTTTAGGTACCTTCAATATTTAAATAATCAACAACCAACTCCTAACAATTAAGGAGTTTTACCATCCATCATCAGCTCTTCAACATGAGTTGACTACCACACGCAATCATACTAGAATTGCTTTATAAAAAATATGAATAACCCTCCCTTTCCATTGTTTTTCGAGGGTTGCTCTCGATTTTCCTAGCTTTGCATCATCAGATCCTGATTTGGTGACATTGGGACCACCTCAGGAGTATACACTATCGAATAAAAAAAGAATTTTGAAAATCGGTCCACAAATGACAGAGATATCGGTGAACATACATTTACCTTCCATCATTAGCTCATCAACATGAGATGGTGACTACCAGACGCAAATGCTAGTATATCTTTAGAAAAAATATGAAAAACGTTGTACATGCCTATAAAATTTGAGGGTTGCCCTCGATTTCCCTGGCTTCCCATCATCAGATCCTGACTTGGTGACAATGGGACCACCTCAAGAGTAAACACTATCGAATAGAAAAAGAATTTTGAAAATCGGTCCAGAAATGACTGAGATATCGGTGAACATACATAAAAAAAAAAATACATACAGACGAATACAGAACCTCCTCCTGTTGGGAAGTCGGTTAAAAATAACTTCAATCCTTAAAAAAATAACGGTTAATGATTAATATTAGGTACAATAGACGATCATTTACTATGATTCCAAACCTTGATCCATTAGTTATTGAATTAAACTTTTATACACATGATTAAACGAAGAAAATACATTAATTATTTCATAATAGGAAACTTGGTGCGGTTATCTACACTAATATACATTATTATGAGTAAATATTTGTATTATTATAGTTTTGTATGTTTGTATCGAATAAACTCAAAGATTACTGATCCCATTTTGATGAAAGTTGGTACATAAAGTGGCTAGCTTTTATTGCGAATAAAAAGGATTGAGGTGATTGAAATAAGAGATGAAATTTTGTAGAGATAAATATTTGTTCTAGCGTTTTTGATATTTTGTTATGTATGAAGATGAAAGGTCGCATGAAAGTACCTTAGGTTACACGCCTGCGATATTGATTAAATTTGGTACAGAATTTTTATTTTTGATTTGATTTTTTTTCCGTGCTCCGCTCCGACCAATTGTCTTACCATTGAGAACTTGTGTTATGGATACTAGATAACGGACAAATTTAATATACATAATAATATAGATATTTTTATAAATAAACGTAAATGAATAATACTTAAACAACCATGACTCGTGAACAAATGTGCGTGTTCATCACACAAACATTTGCTCCTACCTCCTACCTACCTAAATATACTATAACTTACGATAGGACATAAGCTACCTTTTTCTAAAAGTGCATAATATTAGTAAGATACTTTCCGCTGGTCGGTCATCTGCTTGGTGCAAGTCTAAGCCACTAGCAGGGGGTGGATAACTAAAATATTTTGGTGTCAAACTGGATTTTCTAAATAGCCATTTATTGTATTTAGGGTATGTAAGCGGGTCAGACTCAAAATTAAAATAAAAAACAATTATTGAATACTTAAAATCTGTATTTAGTTTAGCTTGGTAGGTAAGTACATAGTAATTATTATTTATCATAAAAAAATATTAAAGAAGGTAAATTGTCTTGAACTTGAAAATCCACAATTAGGTACACTTTTTCCATTATTTTTATATATTTTTACAAAGGTGAAAGTAAGGGCAAATTTACCAAAAACAAAATGGCTTTTGATAAATTTGCCCTTAAAAAAATCCTTATCCTAAAATTCCTATAATATACTCTTACACTTTAGGACCCTATAGTTGTTGAAAAACTTCTCGTATCTTTTGTGGGTTTTCATTACAAAGGTCCATAGGAATAGGGCGATAACAAACGAAAATACTGGCAATATAAGTTCTTTAGATAATTTTGATAAAGAAGTAAGTCTTAACATGGAAATTTCTTTAATAAGTTAAATATGTAGTACCTAAAAATTAAGAACCCGACAACTTTTGATTTAATTTTTTTTTGTTGCAAATATCCTCACTGGATAGATTGAAGTGGCGGGCCGTATTGATATGGCCTGTGGGCCGCATGGGCCGTATCTTTGACATGAACGAGTCTACGGTAACCGCTTACCTGCAATAAGGTGGAACGCAGTCTTTTTGCTATAGGACTTGTTTTATACAGGTGGACCAGGCAAGGTCAGAAATCAAAATAAGATGAAAAGCATCAATCTTTTTCTATTAATATTTTCATTGAAAATTATTTCATTTAAATTTACTTTTCATTGAATGTTAATTTCATTGAAATTTCGTTCCGTCTTGGTGGAGTGGTCAGTATAGCAGCCTACACATCAAGCGGTCCGGGATCGAATCGTGGTAGCGGCAAATATTTGTGTGACGAACACGAATATTTGTTTGCCAGTCATGTTCGTTTATATATTTATTTAAGTTTATAATTATAAAAATATCTAAAATTATTATGTATTTAAAAAAAAAATGTCCGTTATCTAGTATCCATAACACAAGTTCTTAATGATACTTACTTTGTGCTAGATAATAGAATAATTTAATTTTGCGTTTACAAACGCGTAAATATTAATACTAGAAAAATGCACTGAAAAAAATCGACTTGCCTCAGGCGGGACTCGAACCCGCATCTTCCGCAATCCGGGCGGCTCCGTTGACCAATTATGCCACCAAGACACTGCTTTTCGCTGTCAAAATTTGTCAGTGTTTGGTGCTTATGTTTTTATGGTAAACATTGTTTCATCAAATCTTTGATATTTGCACTTCTAAGACCGAAACGAAATATTTTTGCAAATACTTGACGCCCAGTTAAGATGAAACTACCTTACATTATAGGATTATTTAATTATTGCGATTACAAACGCGTAAGTATTAATATTTGTGCTAGATAATTGGTGTGAGCGTGGAAGTATATCACTTATATTATATTATTATTATTCAATGAAAAATTATTTTGCAAAGATTATGTTATCTACATGTCTATCATGCGTCGCGGGGTCACGGTCATTGTTCATAACTTACACTTTTAAAGTATGTACTATCCACACAAAAATATCACAATAAACAATAAACCCACAACACAACTTGCGCTATTGAAGCAGAACATTTTGGCAGAAATGGCGGCGATTTCGATATCAGTGTGTCGGGGAGTTATGACCAATTTCCGCGCAAGATTAGAGGAGTGCTTGCAGCGTTTAGATAACATTATTTATTGCAAAATAATTTTTCATTTAAAATTCTTCACTAAAAATATTAATAGTAAAAAAGATCGGTTCTTTTCTTTTCATGTTGGTTACTGACTCCCCTACCTACCTCAAATGGATAACCTGTATAAAAAAAGTTTAACTTATTCTCTTAAGTCGCAATATCAAGCAATATTTATGTCAAAGAAGGTCGCAATCTACTTTGTGGATTTCAAATTTGGAAGTCGTCAGATCTCATGTACCTAGAGCCAAGCTCTACTAAACCTCACTTCACAAACTCTACACCTTAATCAAAAGTATTTTGTTTTTTAAACCCGTTATTGGATCCTATAAGCAAATAAAATATGACTTTGAATTAGAAAATAAAAAGAAATTTAGACCTACACAGCAACATTTTGGCAAAAGACTTTTTAGACGCCTAGAAAGACAGTAGTGTAGTAGCACTCGACTAAATAAAATAGATCAACATAAATTATTGTAATAGCCCCAAGCACCTCCAGCTCTACCTAGTAAACAAATCTGTTAAAGGCTGTACATTACAACTGATCGCAGATATCAATAGAAAAAAAAGTCAAAGAATTTTTTGAAGATTTTTACAAATTAAATAATGCATATTAAGAGCTTTCTTTTCTCTCAATTCTCCTACAACAGAACTGGGTCTATAGTTTAGGTACCCAGGTGGGCATCTATGATTGTACGAGTAGAATTATGTGCTTGAATAAACTTCCGAATTTGATGTGAAATTTCAGCAGTAAAAAGTATATTGTATACCTATTAGTTTTATGACTCATTCTTCGGAGTAGAGGTAATGGATACTATTATTTTAATTTGAAGTTTAAGTTAAAGTAATCGAAGTCCACTTAACTAAAACAATATTATTAATTTTTAATTTTGTAAACAAAATTTTGTATAAATCGTAATATGGGACCGATATAACCTAGTTATAATAAAGGCTTATTTCTATACCTTACGCTTTGCTCTAGTGGCATACACTCATACTTTAATAGCGGGTAAGTTAATATGGTAAATACACGATTTTGTTAGTTAGATGTAAATGCATATTTTACCGAAACCAGTACACAGATACTTATTTTCACCTCAAAATCACGGAACCCGAGACATCTACGAGTATTCAAAATGATTAGCCAGTCATCAACGTGCAAGAAAGAAAAACTGACCTAAGAAGTTAGTTCTTCATGAAGAAATTACACAAAAAGTAATCACTTTCGCATTAGCATTTTATGACGTATTCCGCTCCAAAATCCTAAACGTCGGCATTTATGCTGAGAGAACCATAACTCTCCTCTTAATTGGATTAAAATTTAACAAAACCAATTAAGCACCGCTCTAGGGTATCATGTTCATCTTAACTGATAATCTGTCACATGCCGATACTCCTCAATGGTATTATGACTAATTCCGTAAAACTGTAAGTTCTTTGCAGCTGCAAATTTGATACAAACTTCTGTTTGCAGTCCAAAAAGCTTTCGTTGTTAGTTTCGTAAACATTTAAGGTTCGAAATCGTGTGTGTAACGATTTGGGGTACAGAAAAAGGCATTTTTAATCCTATTGCCCGATGTTTGCCTGTAGATATCTGTCAACCCGTTGCTTTGTGATGAAGCGGGCGCGCGACGGGGAGCTTCAAGATAATGTTCAGATTAGATGTAAATCTCCGAGCAGAACATTGTTTAACTGGCCAGGTAGGTCCGCACTCTCTTTCTGCGCTCAAGTGTTTTAAACAATACACAAACAACATTATTTTGCAGTAACACGATTATGATAACAAAAAATAAACAGTATGATTGACAGGCTGGAGATCTGTTTGGAACTATGGGATTTGGTATTGTTGCCGGTTTTGAGGGAATGCTTGGGAATTTTTAAATTGGTACCTACCATTCGTTCAAATATCACTGACAATAAATGGTAATTAAAAAATACGTCTCAGTGGTCTTACAATGTACTTAATGCCGTATTACTTATATGGCTGCACTATGCACCACGTAATTTATATGAGGAATGAAAATAAGTAATTTAGAATGTGACTTAATTTAATTTGTACTTATGAACAGTAAAATGTTGACAGGAGTTTTTACTAGGTTCTTTGATGTAATTTTGAATTTACAAATTTTAATAGTGCTCCACGTTAGTTTGTTTGTGTTTTCTGTATAAAATTTTCAACGTGAATAAACTAATTTTACCTTAATTGCTGTTCTCGTTAATAAACACGCGGAATTTGCTGCAACATAAAAGGACCTACATATAAAATTACTAAGAAATTAAAGATATCAGTAAAATATTGATTTAGACAGGCAAAGGGCTTCAATTACAACCACTGAAAATAATTTTGCGTGAAGTTTGTATAATCGTGGTGACTTTATTTTTTCTTCCTTTTTATTTTGCGCCTTAGTAAATTACCTACTCGTGTGTCAATTAATCATAAGTAATAAGTATTAGTTATATATTTTTTTTACAACACTTTATACTGAAACCATATTCTTCTTCGTCTTAAAATTCATCATGAGCGAAAAGAATAATTATTTTCCTAGGCTTTTCTGATAATAAATAAAGTCTTAACAAGTTTCAGAGCATGTTTGTTTGCACGCTGCTATAAATACGTAATAAGTAATTATATCTAAAGGGATGAGAAGTAATAATGTGGTGCCTGTTGCTGGCCGAGTGGAACGACGCTGGTTTTATCATTCATAAAACTATTTTAATAAACCATCGATGCTAAACCACGGTCGTAAAAGAGATTGGAGCCAGTCTAACAAATAAAGTAAAATTAAATATACACGAATACAATCGAAATTTTTGTCTCAGGCGTATAAAAATGTCCTATAAATTTACCCGCAGTTTAATTTAATGTCCAAAAGTACCTGCCTCACATTTTTTTTATTATAAATAAACGCTCGTCGCCGGTTATGGGTGCACGAATGCGTGTTATTATTTTGAGATATGGTTTTGAATTTGTCTCGGGTGGCTGTGATCACCTTTGGTCAGGGCGCATTTTATGCGGCGAGAAACGTTTTAGTATTATTCTTTGAACGTGCAAGCTTGATGTCTCCTTTTTATCTTTGGCAGGGTGGACGCCGAGAGGAATGGTAGCTCACCAGAGGAGTTGACGAGCTGTTCAAGATTAGAGGCACCAGCGGCGTCTGCGCCGAGACTGTTAGCGGCAGCGGTACTAGCGGGGAGCCCCCGCCGCGTGGATGGTGGCGGGCGAATGGGGCTATGCGCCGGCGCCGGCCGCCCCCGCCATGAATGCCTTCCTCGAGACCAACGCGCACCTCGCCTCCTACGGGCTCAAGATGTCGCCCGACCCTGGCTGCGGGGTCGGCGCCCAGCACAGGGCCGCCGCGCCACACCCTCCACCGCACCATCCACCCCACTACCAACCGTACCCTCTACACTCGTACCAGACTGGTTACTTACGAGAGTACGGCGGCTGCGGCGAGCTATTCCCGCAGCAACCGCTCGAACAGAGCTGGGACTGGCGCGGTGACGTCCACTACCAGGGCGGCGCCCCGCCCCTCGTGCCGCACGCGCATGCGCACGCACCGCATGCCTTCCTTCGCTACGTCCGCGCGCCGCCGCGCCGCGACATGAGGTGTCAGTGGCTCGACCCCGAACAACCGCCGCCACGAAAACTGTGCAATAAATTGTTCTCGAGCATGCACGAGATCGTGACGCACCTGACAGTGGAACACGTCGGTGGACCAGAGTGCACGACGCACGCCTGCTTCTGGCAAGGCTGTTCGAGGAACGGCAGGCCGTTTAAGGCGAAGTACAAACTAGTGAATCACATCCGCGTCCACACAGGAGAGAAACCCTTCCCCTGCCCCTTCCCCGGGTGCGGCAAAGTATTCGCCAGATCGGAAAACCTCAAAATCCACAAAAGAACACATACTGGTAAGTGAAATTATCTTCCTGCTTATTACTAAGGTTGAATTTTATTTTCAAACTCGTTATAAAATGATTTGTCATGCTCAAGAGTCAAGGTCAAGCCAGTATTTCACATTCAGCCGGCGCGTATTGAGATATCGACGCCATTGCAGCAAAAGAGTGTTGATCTGATGAAACATTTCGATTCTCATTAATTCATAAAGATCCGCCCCCCAAGGCGAGGCGAACGGCCCGCGCCCGCCGCGGAACACGCCTCAGTAATAACCTAATAGACACAATCGCAACAAACACAACAAACTTCTGTCAAAGAGGATCCACGTAACACGATCTGAACACAAACAAAGCTGGCGTCCTATGTGTCCAAAGTCGACTTGTGAAGTCCGTTTCTCGGTATGAACAAAAACCGTTCGACGCAGGACACCATTTTTCAATTCATTACAAAAGTAGAGAGATTCATCTGAACTGTGTAATGTTTAGAAAAAATATCATAAATTAATATGTCCAGTTCCGTCCATTCCGTCTCTGTCGCACACTGAACTATTGGTGTCCGGTAAAGTATTGGTACTTAACTTCAATTTTAAGGGAACGATCCCAGAAATCGTGTGCTTCGGAGTACAGCCAGATGTTTTTATTATTTTTTCCTTGACAGTTTAGTGTTGCGTTTAGACTTTTGTGCTCTTTTGCCCCCGTCGCTATTATCTCATACGGGCATTTGAATAGAGCAGACCTTTTTGTGGGCAGTTTGTAGAATTGTTTTATGGGTGTCTATAAATTAACTTGAAGGCTCCGTGAGGTCGCAATGGACAGAGATCCTATTGTCATTATTGCTTAAATTAGCGAGTCTTCTTTAGAGTAAGAAATAGACTTGAATAGGTCGTAATTCTTACTAGCAATCGATTCCGCAATCCTGTTTTACAGCGACTCGTCTTTTCGAACTTAATTTTTTTTAATTTAATTTTTCTGAACACAGTTTGATAATGAAAAATAAAAAATATTGGTGGATATGTATTGAAATACTTTGTTTCATACACTTTAACTGCCATCCGAACAGACTAGTGCTGGGTTTCTATATCTGATCTATCTGCACTTTTGCTGACCTACTAGACACAAAAACTTTGATAGATACGGTACTTATCCTATACAAAATATGTAAAATTCTACCGTTACCATGGGAAACTGTCGGTAGTTATCGAACGCAATTTATTATCAATATCTATAAATACATTTTAAAACAAATAGGAACGATTAACCGAACGCATCCATAGCACTGTGCAAATACTAACTGAGATCCATCCTAATTAATTTTAAAAATGCGAAAGTGAGTTTGTTTATTTGTTACGCCTTCACGCCTAAACCACTTAACCGATTTTAAAAATTATTTCACCAATACAAAGCTATTTTATCAAGGAGTAAAATAGGCTTTATTTATTTATTTTTAATTAGATATCTCTACGAATATTACAATAATCCTGTGGACCATTTTGTTATTTGTTAAACAATTTAGATTACTATGGAATTCCTTTGACACTTTATTTGACGTGCGCTACAATTTTGTTGTTGAAAATTTAGGTTACTATGGAGATCAATTTGCTTTGACACTTAAAGCCTCTAAAGCGGTTCCACATTATCCGATCCGATATCAGTATCGGAAGTTAATTTCAAAACAAATGTATGAAATTTGACCGTCCGATATCCGATATCGGGCCGGGTAATGTGAAAGGCGTATACATATTGCATACATTTTAATTTTTCCCGATATTATATCGGCTGATGATACCGATATCGGATCGGATATGTGGAACCGTTCTTAACATATTATACAGAGAAATATGATTGAAATTAATACCAAATTAAATAGAAAACGAAAAACAATGAAAAAATCTTGTCATGATAAGTGCTGAGAAGGGACTCTGCGATAATCAGAAATAAAATAATGAGGAATATTTGTATGTTTCTAACTAATAGGTAAGCTCATAAACTACTGGACTTCTTACAAAAATTCTTTCACCGTACGTAAGTACATTATTCCTGAGTGAAATAGGCTGTATTTCATGAGAAGAAAAACTCTACGCGGACGATGTCGCCGGCGGAGCGCTAGTTCTTAATCTTGGTTCGGGCAAAACGATTTGATGCTAGTATCATATGGTAATAAAAATACTCTTAACATTGTATTGTAAGTCATATTAGGTTCTGTCGTTTCATATACCGTTACTATTTCTGTCCTTAATGCAGTAGAATTAAAGTCTTGTTTTACTCTTTTATTGTTTTTTAGTCGCATTAACTGTCCGGATTGGTACTATATCAATGGTACGCGTATGAAACTGATATTTTTATGAATGCGCGTAACCTGATACTTTATATATCGGTAGCTATTACCGGCTATGATTCAATTTCCGAATGAGAAATGATTGTGTTAATTTAGATAAGGTATATTATTTTACAAAACGAAACAATGGAATATTTGGAGTGTAGAGTAGGTAGATAATACTCGTATATTTTTTGATATTAAATACTTCATCACTTGAATTTGTTAGGTAGGTACCTAACTACCTACTTAATTTATTAAATATCCTGCAAATATAAATAAATTTTACTATGTTTATCTTTAGAGTTTTATAAAAAAAACAATACTGCATTACACAAAGAGAGCTTTAGCATAGTCGTCTTTTTATCATTCAAATCCCTTTTAAACTTATCAGTTCCAATTAAATGTGTAGCTTCTTAACAATTTTCTATGTATAAGAAATTTCAAAATAAATCAGATTTTGACAAAAATAATTAAATATTTGCACGGCTATGATACCTACTAAGGTAAGTTGACTCTTTCTTTAATACAATACTAATAATTTACAAGGTTATTATGAGCAAATAAATGATTGTGTTAAAAATAACTAAAAAAAAATGATTGTGTTAAAAATAATAACAAAAAGCATTCCGCTTTCTTTATGTAAAACAATTTATTCCTAGGAAATTCAGATAGAATAATAGCCCCCGACACCGCCTACGTCTTTCACTTTATTTCCACTCAAAATCGAACATAAATAACCATTTCAGTCTTACAATAATAGGCCGGAATAGTTGCATAGACTGCATAATGTCAGGCAGAACTTAAAATATTAGCCATATAAACAAATTGGTTCAGTCTCTTCATGCTATGCGAATTGTTCTGAATAAGATAAGGTCGAGACTATAGATCTTTGAATAAAATGAAATTTTATCTCATATTAAAAAGCATAAGAAACAGAATTATGAGAAGTATTGGTAAAGATTTTTTTAAATTATACTATGAGAAGCTAACTGAATATTATTAATAACTAATTATTATATTGTACAAAGTATTATGAATATTAGTTAGGCCGTTCCTAGTTAGTTCTCTTAAATAGCAATACCCTTGCAGGGCGTCATACGTAGACCTAGTGTAATTTTAGCCTTCCAGCTTCCACCGTATAGGTAATATCATGTAATATTGGAAACAATAAATGAATAGTCTGGGTGCCTGGTTATTTACAATCAAAGTATTTAGCGCAATTTTCTACCGCGAACCACAAGAAGTGGAGCCAACTGTAGCCAGCGGTATTCCCGAACTAATACGACCAAAATACGAACTTAAAATCTTTAAAAAAAATCCATAGAGAACCTTAAAGGCCGGCAGCGCATTTGCAATCCCTCTGTAGTTGTAGATGTCCATAGGCAGCGGTGATCACTTACCATCACGTGAACCGTCTGCTCGTTTGTCCGCTTGCCGATAAATAATAACAATAATTTGAATAGTATACCTAAGTGATAAATGATAATAGTTATTAAAGCGACAACCTTTTGATAAGGTAGCTAGGGGAAGTGTAGGGTGGTATGGAAGCAGGATTCTCATAAGCTCCCGTACCACCATTCAAACCGACTAAAATGTTTGCCCAGGGGATGGACCCAGAGACCCCTCGATACCAACCAATAGACCGCGGAACCGACTTCATCTCATAACATGTAGGCAGGTAATATTCAAGTAATATTTAATAGAAGATTATATACTAGGTGGTAGACCCATATGCAGGGTCGTCTGGGTAGGTACCACCGCCTTTCTTATTTCTGCCGTGAAGCAGTTTGCTGTGTTTCGGATTGAAGGGAAAGGTAGACAGTGTAATTACTGGGCATGGAAGGCATATCATCTTAGTGCGTTGCCATCCTGGGGACTACCCAGGATGGCAACGCACTTGCAGTGCTAAGTGATTTACACTTAACATTGTAAGTGTCTATAGGCGACGTAACCACTTAACACCAGGTGGGCCGCAAGCTTGTTTGCCATCTCATAGTATAAATAACCCAAATAGCGGTCGCCCGCGGCTTCGCTCGCATTATTGTCGGTTGTCGCGCCAAAAAGTATCCTATGTCCTTTCCATGGTCTCAAAATATTTCATCAAAATCGGTCCAGTAGTTTCGGAGATTTAATGCAAAACAAAGAAACAATCAAATCTTTCCTCTTTATAATATTAGTATAGATGAGCAACTAAATAAAAGTGCAGAGCTTATTTACCTTGTGGACCCGGACCGCTGGATGTGTAGGCAGCTATACTGACCACTCCACCACGATAGCGTTAATTTAAATTGTGTGTTTTATTTTCTTCTTTTTAGAGCATTTAATAAAAGCTTATTTTTTATTTATTTTTTTAATTTCATTGATTTTGTAGTCAGCTTATTCGTATTCTTCTCAGCAAACCTTTTTATTTGATACCTATATCATGGGAGTGCCATTTCGCCGCTCTAGGCAAAATCACTCCCCCTCCCCCAAGGAGATAAAATCCGGAGATTTTGAAATCAGACAGTGAAATCGCGCTCGGAAACTACTGAAGCGTTTTTATAAAACTTTATTAATCTTGTCCGTCCGGCGCCTTCGTTCTCAATTTTGCCCTTCGTTTTGCCGCACTGGACAAATGTCCGGCTTGTACCCCCTTAGATCAGGCCCTGGACGTAGCTAAACATGCATTGTCATCCAAACTAAACGTGAAAGTATGCAAATTTCAGCTCAACCGAATACCAACAAATGGTCTAAAAATGGTTTTTAAATGACGGACAACTTACATACGAACAGTGCAAGATAAATAAAAGCTCAGGAAAAAAGAGGCGAAGCGCTAAGGTCTATAGTCGTTTCGTAGCCGATGTTCCGTATAGCGTTCATAGTAAAAAAGGCCCGAGCTGATAAATGTGTTGCGACCTTTATGATGTATTGGCACTCACCTTCACTGCTCTGGCTTCTCTTTCGGTTCAGTCATATTTAGTACGATTCCGCGAGAACTTGTTTAGATACGTGTTCCATTACGGAACTTACGGAAGTTCTGGAATAGCCGAGGTCTTTTAATGTAGGTATTAGTATATTTTTTAATTACACCTTGCCTTTTATGAGAAAGTAGGTCGTAATTTAAGTAAAATTATATCCGAAAAAGCCTCAATTTATTACAGATTTGATACACATTCTTATCGAAGTGTATTCAAAAATGTTATAGATTTATTAGTTTCTTTATAAGCACTTCAACGGTGAAGCGCTGGGGTGATCACAATGCGTAATGATGATATGATTGGAGCGGCAAAGACGTACCCCAACTATCAAAAGCAGTGCCTAATACGCCGTATAAAATGAGTCTTTCAAAATATTTTGCAAACAATACGGAGCCCTTCTCGCCCCTGTGGCTGCTCCGGCCACGTTACTCGCGCATTCGTTCAGCTCTTATCACGTGGGCATTGAGTCTATTTTCAAATAAAACGGTTTTTGTGTTAAATTGGTTGATTAACCCGTCGTCTGCAGTCCGCGGTTGTAACCAAACAAGCGACTTATTGTGGACCACTCAATAATTCCAAATGTTATCATGCAAGTTTATATTAAACATGCATGAGTTCGTTGCGTTTATAAGGATCTGGAATAATACTAGTTTAAATATACATACCTGCATCTTCTTATACTTTAACTATTAGTACACAACTCCCCAAGATAATTTGTTTGACAAGGTAATCAAGATTTCTGAACGTGGACGTGGGTTTAACATTTAGATGAGACATTCGTAAATATGTATTTTTTTTTATCATAGATGTAAATTACTAACCTACTTGAAATGTAGGAAAACAAAATTAATACATTAATATAAATATTTGTTCATCATATTAGAGTAGCATTAAAATATACAATTTACTTAAAGGCAACTAACTTGTTAAAAAAAAGCTTTGGTTGCGACGAATGTTTCATTATTTTTTAAACTAGATCCAGAACTCTCGGAACAAATCCTCAGGATTATGTGTTTGAGCCGTTTGGGGTAGAGACTCTGGGACCATGGGGTCCAGGAGCTCACCGACTTTTTTGGGATATTGCAAAGCGGCTGGTTTGTATTTCGCACAAAAAATAAGTCTCGCGATTCAGCGAGGTAATGCAGCCAGTGTTATTGGTACACTTCCTGTTTCAGAGGACCTAGGCGAAGTATTTTATCTTTAATTTAGTAGTTTTTAAGTATTTTGTTGGTATTTAGTTTTAGTATCCCTTTTAGAATGTAATAAAATATAATTTTATTAAAAAAAAAAACCATTTTAACTGGTTTAATTTCTTCTCAGATATGGAGAGAATAAAATTTAGTTTATATTTTAGAAACAAAATAAATATAGTTTTAAAGATTACGCCATTGTGATTTACAATTGTTTACCTCATTACCATGTTGAATATAGTTTTTCTAGCTATTCTTAGTAGTATTTATTTAAGTAGGCCACGACAGAGAGTTCAATAACAATAAAAATAAAATATGCGAAGAGATTATGATGTAAAATCTTCAAAAAGTGCGAGTGTTGTGCAAACCTTCAGCACTATATAAGCGACTATAAACCCTCTACGGAAAGTGTGTCCCTATAGGGCATCACCGTCCTGGTGGAGTAGTCAGTATAGCTGCCTACACATCAAGCGGTCCGGGTTCGAATCCTGCTAGCGGCAAAAATTTGTGTGACGAAGATGAGTATTTGTTTGCAAGTCATGGTTGTTTATATATTTGTATTTAAGTTTATTCATAAAAATATCTAAAATTATTATGTAAGTATATTAAGAATGATACTTACTTTCGGCTAGATAATTCGTGTGAGCGCGGAAATTAAAACATTAATATTATTATTATAGGCTAAAGGACCACCAAGGGTCTTAAAAATATCCCGTGAGATTGTAGTGTAGGTATAGATACAGTATATCTAGCGGCCAACGGGACTATCGCGGAAGATAACTCGAGTTAACCCTCCCGAAACTCTACGAAGAGTTCGCCCTACAGGCTAGAAGATCATTAAATTCCCCGTCTTTTTAAAAATATCTTGCGAGACTGTAGATATATTATAGGCCATATCTGCAGCCAACAGTAGATTGTAGTAAAAATGAAACTTCTCTATATACGACCTCTGCATGCTTACTAAAAATACTTCGGTATTGAGGATTATCAGACTATACGATATCAAAATGACGGCTTATATTTCAATAAAATTTTGAAAAATATCGAGTTGAATACCACTCGATAAGCTTCCCAATGTTCGGCCACTTTATCCTCATACGACAATATAACCCTACAATAGTCGGGTGCATTTTAAAAGGTGTTTATGTGCGTCCGGGCCCATCTGCCCTGGATTGATAAATTGTATAAAAATATTACTGACACAATGTTGAGTGCGCGTATGTGTGAGTGAAGAGGGGATTTAGTAGTGTGACCAAGACTTAACGCTTTTGGTAATGTTCATAAAACTTGTATTACGCACTACACTTATCATTCACCATACGTTTAATTCAAAACGAGGGTATAGTATTTTTTTTTTGTATATTTATTATTCTACTTTTTGAAACAAAAAATATTACAGTAGCGAAACAATATAAATTGACAATACAGTTAAAAGTCCTCATTGAAAAAATTAAAAGAAACTTTTTTCATTTCGATTAAAGTTACATTTAGTTTTGCTTCAACATCATATAGACAGAATTTTGTTCGATTTCGTTATCGGCCTTAAAAAATATTCGATAACACTTTATTGTTTTGAAGTAGGCAGTGTTTGTGATAGATTAATTTGTATGGTTGCTTTATAAAATAACCGTGTAAAAACAAACGATTATATGATGGGCGTGGCCGACCCTCGCTCGGCGGTGGCAACATTACAACCCTCTGTACACACAGCCACGCACTTTGATCTACACACGCACACACACAACGGGCAACCCCGCACCGCTCCTTCTGCCGTTCACAGTTCACAGAGACAATGAAAGCGTTAAGCGCTTTACCTTTTTTGTCTTCTTTGTCAAAACACCCCTGTATCACCCTCGACATCGCATCGAGGTGACGAGTCCGAGCACATATGTCGTCCCATATATACGGATTTGTCGTCAACCATTTAAATAACAAAGTGAGCGATTCCGAATAAATTACCTCCATCCACGTTAAAACGACGTGCCGATCGATGAAAAAACGCAGCGTCTTCACGGAGGCAAAGACACGTTTTAGCCCGCACAGCGCACATTCCTACGGGAGAAACGTGAAAATTGTTTTTATTTGCGGAGGAATTTTGCTAAATGTCAAAGTGGTGGTGCGAACAGACTCCAGGCCCGCGAACAAAAACTATGGCCGTCACATCGCCTCTACGCGGTGGATCATTTATTCACAGCTCGTTTCTATCGCCGACGATCGAATACTTCGAGGAAAGATAGGGATCGGAGCCCGCTTATGTGGATACACCAATTAGTTAATTACAAAGTGGTCAATAAAAACATAGAAATGATTTACGACCTTCGGTGGCATTGATGAATTGTAGACCTACGTCACTTTAATCGAATACGAATCGCATCTCGGGGGAAAAAGCAAATCTAGTTATGCATGGTGTATACATTATACAAGTAATCGTATAATTTATTGCTAATCCATAAGACTGTGTCTCAACCTCACCACCCGCATCGTACATGTATAATGAATAATTTTCTTCTGCTAGTCTTTAAATAATAGTGGAGCCAAATCCTTGAATCCTAATTTACTAAATAGAATTATAAATTGAATGATGTTTGGTGCCATGAGATAAGCATCGGAACTTTACAATCGATTAAATGGTCTGATATAATTTAATCGAAATAGTTACAGAGCATACCGCGGCCTAATAGACACGCCTTTAGGTATTGTCTACTGATTCTGTATAAAAAATAACTGCTTTATAATCTTTGAGTTCATAATAATATAAATATTTTTTTCTTTTTGTGTTTATAACAATTAATGTACGAGGTTCGTATATTTGTTTTGTTTTTAGTCTTTTGTAATATGAGTGTAATTGTATATAAGTATGTATATGCATGGGTTAAACCTAATGACACAATATTTTCGTCTTTAGGCTACGGCAAGCCCTTAAAAAGGCTATTATCATGCTCACCACCCTTAAATTACAAAAAAAGTCCTTAGAAGACCAAAAAGACTATCACATTAATTAAATATAGTTGCATGTACCTGACAAGGAGCACAAGGTACCAGGGCGACATAAATAACAAACAGTTGCATTGTAACAATAGTTAGAGCTCTATAGAGCGCGTCGGTGCTAAGGCTTCCTACGCCTCCTTTCATACGCTTTTCCTATCTTATTTCAATTACTTCTACTGACATTTTACTGCTACGTATTTTAACTTGACAACCCTTTTTCTGTTGTTATGTTCTTGATAAATGGTTTTGTTAATAAGAAAGTTCAATAACATGTCATTGTAAGTTTAGAACGCTACACGTTATTCGGTTTTTGTTTTTATACAGTGGTCAAAATTATACCCTCAATGGTCAATTCTTGTATGTATTTTATCAATATCTTTTCGTGAGCATATATTTTCAATATTCTCATCATTTATAATAGTTCAAATTAAGTTTAATAGCTGATGCTATAGATAAATAATTCCATGATAAATTTCTTATTTTTATTAATATTTAATAATAATAATAATGAAGACTTTTACTGAACACCACACAGAAACAATATATACAAGACAAAAGACATGAACACAAAGTAAACGACAAATAAAAAAAAACATTACAATGATTTAAATTGGGGATGAGTGCGTGAAATAATTAACAGATCTCTTATAAATTAAAGAAAATTAAAAAAAAAAAAATTATTTAAAAAAAATGATAGACTATCATGTACCGACAGCTAAAAACAAGGAACTCCACACTTGACAAGATTTGGACCCGGCACTCTAGGTTTGTAAACACCATCACTGAACACTCTAACCAAGACAGCCGTAAGCTACTCGTAGTAGAAGGCTCTTTATCTATTGAATTCTTATGGTAATGTTAAGCGTTAACGCGACTGTTAACATGTGCAAATTTTCAAGTGTTAAGTAAAGACTGGATTCAAATAGCCCAGGCTCATTAAACTAAATGACCTATCAGAAGTTTACAATGCGCGTAGAAAAAGTTAGTTTTTAAGTTTTGTCGTCCGTGCGAAATTCTCGACTGCTGTAGAGCAAGTCTCTGCGTCTCACTGCATGATTCATGCGTTTTTTCGCTGACACCTTGTCGCTATCAATATGTATGGTGTTGTGTGATAACGCCGCCGGCCTACGGTGCACCTAACTAGTCAGGTCATTATGACAGGCCTTATTCGCGTGTGTGCCTAATGGGACGTGCAATTCTTGCCCTACGTCCTAGTAAAAACTACTTGAGTAGTTAAAGACTTTAAATGGAATTAATCGGACATTGAAAACACACGAACGTCTCGTTTAAGGCATTTAGCTGGCTCCGCGTGATTATAAAACATATGTCTGATATAGTTAGGCTGGAAAAATGTGTTGCCAAAACCTACAGTAGTATCTTGGTATACTGTGGTAGTATTGATATCAAGACATACTCTTACTAGACTGACTCCAAATGAATTGGGAGCAGATTGGAGAAAAAGAAGATTGTTTTACATGTGTCAACTATTAATATTATGTTCGATTCTATTCTTAATTAATGGCATTCGCGATACATTAAAGATTACGCATTTTGCCAATGTCAAGTGAAAATGTAAAATTATTGTAACAAAAAATTTGTACGGTAGATTTTAGTTAAAAATGGAGTCCCTCAACACGTGTTTTTACAAAAAGAGCTCGAGAGAAACTCTACTATTATGTTAGCCAAAACCCAATCTTTGGACACAATTATGACAAAAGGCAATAGTCTCAGTGTCTCAGTGCAACTAATTTTAATTGTATTCTGTCAATCGTTGATTTTTGAAACACTTTTTTAAAATATACCTAAGTCACATTATAAAATGAAAATAATGTTACATTAGGAAGGAATTACATGATTTATTGCCAGCAGCCCAACAACCATTATGTCATCGAGACAAAGTAACGTAGTATCAATTACAATTATTTACATTTTGATTACCATGTGTTTTCATTAGTTATTATGCCCGGACTATGCTAGACCTTTACCTCACAATATTTCTGCCATCGGGCGCCTCAAACATCCTCTGATGAATTGAATTCATTCTTTACTTTGTCCATACTTGTTAACAGATTTTTTGAACGACAGCAATATAAAACTTAAATTTGTCGTGTGATCACTTTAGTATAAATCGCGAAAAAATGTGAATATAAAATCTTTGTCATTTGCCATATCTTAGTCAATTCCTCCTACCTGAAAAAATATCCGCCATTGTGTCAAAGCAAGCAAAAATTCCGGCCATTTTCACGCTGCCTCCCAAATATATTTCGGAACTCCAAAACATTGATCGGATAACAATCGAAATACTTACACGACAAAAGAACGAGAATTTCGATGCCACAAACAAGCCTTTTTCACACTACGATTCGCTTTTTTGATTCTATTCCTAATTCTTGATATAAAAATCAACGAATGGGGCTATTTTATTGATGTTTAATACATTGCTACAAGACCTTGGCTTGTCTAGAACTTCCTTACGTTCTGTAAAGCGGCTCTCGTGGCTATAACAACAGGCTGGGCAGAGAGGGTATCCAGGAAGTGGAGGTGAGCGCTGATGTATATTATAAGTCACATATGCTTACACTTTGCTCACAAGATCCAGGCACTGCTCCTGACCCTCCTCTCTTTGACACGATAGACCCGACAACGGTAAATTCATTGAATATTAAGTTTTCGACTCTCCAGGTGGTAGAGTTATATTTAACCTGGTTCTGAGTCACTGATTAAAATTAAAAGTGATACGTGGACTGGGATATTTACCAGCACACATATTTAATAGTTCTACAGTTGCACTTACTATAATTGTTAGATTCCTCACAGTGGTGTATTTTGATATTAAACTTGTCATTGGGCGTTCCTAATCTGTAGAATCTCATGAGGCTTTAGACATGACTGTATAAATCGAACCAGAATTACGTTTCGCGAATGAACGTTTTGCCGAAGAATCCATAGTAGGTTTTACTAATACTCCTTACAAAACTCACTTCTGCTTGGTCATAAGTGAGAAAACATTAAAACAAACAAATAAACTTTACCAACACAATTAAGTTAAAACAAAAGACGCAATTGATACATCAAAGTTCAAACAGTTCCGGTTAAATTAAATATCGTTTACGAAACTTGCGACTGGAATGTGAGGCATTTGAGGTACGCACGCACCCACGTCCCACGAGGAAACAAAGATTTGGGAGGGAGAAAAAAACAAAATGCAGCTATTAATATTCGTTAGAAATATTGGTTTGTCCCAAAAATGTGCCCGGGGGCCGCACGAGCGTGGGTGTTGAGAGGACGTGCCTCGGGACACTAATACATTATCGAACCAATTTATTGGTGAGCACTCTGTGTCAATGCCGCAAATTATGTAGTTCCTAATTTGTGAGTTTGATGTCGTTTTGGAGAGCAAAACGTTGAATCAGTTTTGGGATTTTGGTGTTTTCGAGGATTTGATTATCGAGATGCTGTTACTTTGTTGATTACGGCGAAGTTGAAGACTACAATAAAAATTAATAACTAATTGCTTTTAAATAATGAGGTCTTATTTTATAAAATTATATTGCTTCGTAGTAGTAAACGCTTCAAATAGATTCGATATTTTAAATCATATCCATCCATAACTGTGATCGTTTGTTCCCGTTAAAGTTAAGCCTATATAGTAATTACGCCGTACATGGGTACAAAGATGATAAGTCTATGACTTCGAAATTTATTAGAACACTTATATATTTATTGAAACGTAATTAAAATTCAGTATCTGTGCCCCAATAAGATTACAAAAATAAATACGTGGACTTGTCTTATCCATACTAATCCAATCAAATGAGAACTTCAAATGTCTTGTGTTATTGGACCCTAATACTGAGAAACTTGATACCTACCCGTTGATATAATTAATTTTGAGCACTGAATCATCTTAATTTTAGTAATAGATTTCATTAGATTCGGTTACATATTAATAAGGATTATGGTTTGAGGGCCACAGACAAGAAAGGACATCCGTAGCAAGAATTTTATTATGGACATTTTTTATACGGCGGTTCTTAAGCGATAACAGAAGTATAATCATCAACACTTTGTTACTAGATCTAAAGACTGCAAAAAGGTAGTGCAAATACCACGGTCTTCTATAACGTGAACGTCCACTTAACGTTACTCCAAACTGATAAATTAAGAGCTCCATCCTTCTTGATTGCATGCTATAGGAGAAAGTGCACACTAATTTTCATGTTTAAGATATGGAACAGAGAGATCACTGCTCCGTGCTTAAAGTACTCATTGTTGGATAACAAGCGATGGCTCCTTAGCTCAGCATGAACATACATTTAGTATGGTTAAAAATACATTACCAGTGCGTTGTGTAGACACGAAAATCGATTTGCTTCTCTCGCGTCACAACCTGTCACAGCACAGTAGTGTGTTCCTAGCTTCATAAGTATAGACACTTCGTTTTGACCTACCTACCCCTTTTAAATTCTGGAAACATATTTGGGAAGACATGCAACTGAAAATGAATAAGCTGCGTCTCCACAGACCAGCGTGAGTGGACCGTAAGGATACTTCGCTATCCTATTCCCTTAACTCGGAGTTGTGGTTACATCGGTATCATGTTATCTTATTATGAGGCCCTGAGTCTCCTCACGGTACACTTCGATCCATCGGGATCTAGTGGATCTCCTGTCTCGATCAGTCTAACTATATCCATGACCTTGATGCCTTGATTGCCTTGAAAGCCTGTAATGCTCTCGTTGGATATAGGCTATTCCAAGGATATTCATTCTAACCCTGGTTATAGATTGCAGTCACACAGCAAGTGTTCCATTGATTCTCGGTGCTCTGCAATTTGGTGTCATTGAAAGGTGATATAGGATAGGACCCTGTAAACCCACCCAAGATAAGGTCACACCAAACTTTTAATATTCATAGGAGAATAATGAGATCACCTTTCTTCGTCTGCTGTCCGTCATTAATCAATTAAACGCTTACAAGTCGAGACAGTAAAGCCCATAGTTTCTCAGGCACGTTCTCACAGCGTTGTAGATGAACAATATCGTACAAGACACCTGCTTGCGCCCGTAATAAGTATAAAACGACAGGCCATGCTCGTCAATCCGAACGTCAGACATTTGACAGCCCTAACCGGCGTCAGGGCCCAGACGGAAAAAAATAACCGAAAATACGTTTTTGATTTCGGAAAATATAAAGAATCTCGTGCCCAGGTACTTTATTAAAACGTCTTGCGTACAAACTAGAAGATCATAACAATTCAAGTTATTAATACTTGGGTATATGCGAGGAATTTTGAAAATATGTAGAGTTTGGAACTCGTTAATTGCTGTTTGTTTTCTGGACAATTTAGATTGCTCAAAGGAGAGTTTTATAGAGTAGGTAACTTAGAGTAACTTCTAAATTTAAGTCTTCTAGGTAAGCCGGTATCACCTTATTTCGCGACTTTACATAAGATCAGGTGACATTGTGAATATAAAGGATAAATTAATTAATGTGCCGCTTATGAGTTGAATCGGTAAAGCTTTTAGGAAAATAAAAGACTCCCATATCCTGGATATAGATCTCACCTACAAATTAATAGAACACTAGCAAGTGACAATTGAGAATCAAAGAATTTCCGTAAATTCAAAATACATACCTAACTACTTATTGAGTCATTCATTCTAAAATAATGTCAATATTTAAAAATAAATAATTTTATTCTCATCTAACTAATATTTGTATAGAAAAGATGGTACTTTTATTTAATTTATTTACTATGATTATGAAAGATTCAATGTAAAAAAATATTTGTAATAGGTACATACATTTAACCGCCATCACGTCACGTAATCCCATAATTATACAGGTATCATTGTTAATTTCTGTGTATTATTAGTTGGCGTTAATAAAGATATTATCTATAAGTAGCTGTCTAATTTGAAGAATACATTTTTGTAAAGAACAGTCATAAAACAATTCCTTTAGTGGTGAGGCAAGAGGGCAAAGGCGCCTCGAGAGACACTGGGTCGTGTTGCAAGATATATGATGAGAGAGTTATCGCTGCTTACATCTACTGCGCATACTGCACAACCGATACTTTAGGTAACATCCAATGCTGGCAACATTGACTGGTATTCGACGCAATTCTTTTTAGGGGGAAAAAAGGGAATCATTGACTGATTAGTTCAAAATTTTAAATTTTACGAAAAAGATACAAAATTAAATGCTAGAAACCTTGTAGTTTTTTTAACGTAGTGTAGAATGGAATTAACGACACTTTAATTTTACGACACCCATTTTGATTGTTTTCTTTTGACTAATATCACAACGTCTATTGCAATCGCCGTCTTGGAAAGTAATGGAAAACGTCTACTTTTCCACTTCCACTGAAATATATAGCGGAACAGATTGTCTCAGTCTGTCGCTCCCAGCAGATACTTATCAGAGCAAGACGGATGGTGTTTTCAAAGCTTTGTCCGGAACAATAGAGGCGCGATTTAATTCCTTGGCGTAGGTCCGTTATTTCCGCTGAGTTACATGTATATTTTTTATTCAAGAAATTCTATTTGTTGTAGGTACTACACTTAGTCGTTTGTATGGTCTTTTTATACTAGAACTAAGTTTTAGATTTCACAGATAGTTTAATTAAAACATCAAAAGATCAGTCTACAGACGCGTCGTTGAAAATGTAGATAAATCTGCCTTAGTTGATAATCATGCACTATTTGTATACACGACTAGATGACCCGGTGTACTTCGTATCACCTATTCACACGGAGTACTAAACGTCTTTGCACCTATCCTAACGACATTAAAACTCTTCCTTCGCTAAAATGGCGGAACGTCAAATGTTTGACAGGCAAGTAGGCAGAACAGTTTATATAGGAAAATGAAAATGTTGTTTTTTATATCTTCCTCGCAATTTCTCCATATTTTCACCGTTTAAACCTTCCCTAGACCTCCACGAACATTTCAAGACCAAGATAAGATAAATCCGTTCAGCCGTTCTCGAGTTATAGCGTCAGGAAGGAAAACCCGACTTATTTTTATATAGTAGATATACACATACAAACCTATCGTTGTAAGCAATTCAGGATTACACTGTAGGTATTTGTCCGCTAAAGCCTCAATTCACTTTCGACCTCCGCACTTCTCACGCTACACGTTTTCATTTTAATTTATATTTATCAGCAAGATATGACTGAGCAGTTTGTGGCTTGTGTTGTTGCTACATTTACTATTATATTTTTATTGGGATGCTTTTGTATGAGTTGGCAGATATTTATCGGGTATCGGAACATTATTCGGTCCGCTCATAATCGTCCGCATAAAGCACCTTGTCACACGGTCGTTGGGCGTCCAATGCGCTCGCTCGACCCCGCATATTCTTTTTGTGTACAAGACCCGTATTCTCTGAGAAGTGGAAAAAATGAAGATATTAATATATCTTTCTAATTCGAAATACGTTTCGGATAAAAGGACCACCATAAATCATTGCGGTACGAAATTCCTTTCAGATGTGCTAGTGAAAATGGGTTTTCGGGGAAGTGTTGTCAATCAGCTATTGTTGTGACCTGAGGTTGTGACAGTTCTGAAGAGACTCAAAGTTTGCCTAGTTTAGTCATAATGAGATGTCGTAACTCATGTTGACACAGTGCTATAAAATAGACACAAATGAATATTTGTTTGATGAAAACGCTAATCATTATAAATCCTTTTGCCACACATAAAATAGTAATAAATATAAATAAAGAAACGGATAAATATAAATAAATAAAGACGGAGAGCTTATACTATGCTCGGGATGTTACCGTAAAATATTAGTAGGAAAATTTTGACCTTTCTCGCAGATTTCTAAGTCAATAACTTCCAAGATTATGTGAATATTGTGACTCTATTATATTAATTATATTTCATTAAGAATATATCCTTCACACTTTAGTCAGTAGAGCACAAATAAATATATTTTTTATACTTAACTATGAACACAAAATACTGACATAAGTAGGTATACAATGGTTAAAAGAATAGGCATTAATTAAATTGAAACTCCACATACTATTAATAAAATAATTCCTTTACGTAATGAATATTGTATTGTTGTTTAATTAGTGTGACATAAAAAAATAATCCGCAATTGTATAGGGAAGAAATATTTGAAAATACCAAATAAAAAATAAAACCAAGTTGGGACGAGACTTATTCATGACAGTTGTATTTCTTGTTTTTTATTTAATTTAGTGCAGTTTTCAAACATTTCAAATTAAATAAATAGAAATAAAATTCAATGTTATCATTGATAAGCTCCTATATATATAGAATCAGATCAATCTCGGAAAGGCGCATAGCCCTGTCTGCTGTTGACCGGTGTGTCAATAAAACACGAGTCATCGTCCGCTCATTAGCTGCCTGTCTATTTGAGATTGAATTAACCCTGATACATGTTGTATTACCAGCCTAATAAATCGAAACAATGCATTCAAAACTATCCGCTTAATTTCAAGAATTACATAATTGATACACGTTCAGCTGGCGTCTTCTTTAATAGTTTTTAGTAATACTTGAACACCATAATGTAAAAGGTGTATTTTAATTAACTAGTTAATTGTCTGTCCGTATAATTAATGAGTGTACAAAAACATTATTAGCTCGTCATATGGGAGACATTTGTAATTCCAAAAATTGTTCGCCAATTTTATACATTAAAAAAGGTACTTATTGCTCTCATAACAGGTGTACAAATATCTCATCCAATACAAGGTGACGCGACCGTAGAAGCATAAAGTATCTATTCTTATCATAATTAATGGCTTCACGGCAATTACGCATGTTACAAATGTCAAGTTTTTTTATGTTAAGAGGTTGACAGACATGTATGGCCTGCCACGTTCACGTGACCTCACGCGCTGCCAACCCTAGGGCCCTAATCTACACCATTGAGCTCTGGTGTCCTAACTCACCATTAGAAATACAACACCACTTAAATGGAATGTTATTTGACTGTGGGCTTCTTAAGGTTCTTCTGTCAAGTATAAGTACCTATTCTAGTGTAACAATAATGTTACGGAGTTTCTCCTGAGTTCTTGTTGTAAAAGCACGTGTTGAGAGACTGCAGTTTTAACCCCCGACGCAATAACTAATTTTGTTTTTTTAACCGACTTTAAAAAAGGAGGAGGTTATCAATTTTCTGTATGTGTTTTTATGTTTGTTACCTCATAACTCTTTACTATGTATACCGATTTTGAAAATTCATTAAACTTTTGGAAGCCGGTGCTCGTCGCGGGGTCCTAATTAAATTTGATCGACATCAGACGAGTAGTATTTGAGTTATCCCTAATAATGCCTATTTAATTGACATCGATGGTATCGTAATCTTATCACTAGTGTGTCTAAAAGATTTCGAGATAGTTTCCTGGAAATTTATATACTTAAACTCCAAAAAACAAAAAAGAAATAATTTTTAAATAAAAAAAACCGCCTTCAAAACTAAAAACGGAGAAATAAAAATTCTGTTCATAAAAATGTAAATGTTTTTTTTGAGGTCGGTGCCAACCTCAATATTTGGAATAAACGTTGTCACATTTAGATTTTTATACTTTTTTATTAAATTTTATTAAAAAATTAATATTTCTCCGTTTTTAGTTTTGAAGGCGGTTTTTTTTATTTTTCATAGTAAAAAGAGGCGATATGGTTCCGAGCTGATAAGTGTGATTCGACCTTAAGTCACCACTTTGGAATTTACTTTTACTAAATAGATAATATAATTTAAAAGGTCACCCTCGCGATTTCGATATTCCTCTAAACTAGCATAGAAATTTTCGAATAGGTACTCGTCGGCATAACAGCAAGGATTGCCAGTCTCTTCTTTCATTCTTGCCTTCAAGTTACTTACTGGATTATGGGTGTAAGTACACCCCTGACCGGATGCTTCAGATATGCCCATAAAAAAAACTAGTGACTTCTGGCTGCTTTCGATTGAGCGTCGTTATTCATTCGTGATAATGTGTGAATCGTAATAAAAGCGTTTCGGAACTCGATATCTGGTAACACTCGATTGTTTTTTCACCAAACTCACCCGAAGCCATTTACACAATTTGGGTGCAAAGGCCGCGGCGTCGGGTTACAACTCGTGCTATTTCTAAAAAGCATGTTTTCTCAGCGGAGCGCTCTTAAGTAGCGATTCGTAACTTGATGCTTTTGAACAATTCCAACTAGGCAGCGTGCCAGTGTTTGTTTGCCAATGGCTTGTAAAATTTCAATTAGATTTAGTTTCTTAAATGGGAATATAGAGCAAACTTTCCACCGTAACATGCTGTCTGCCTATAATAGGCAATAATTATTTTGCGTAAATCACAAAATCCGTAAGAAGTTTTATATTTATATGAAAATTTTAATTTTACGTAATCTTAATATATATAAATTACGTGTCACGTTGTTTGTCCGCGATGGACTCCTAAACTACGCAACCGATTTTAATCAAATTTGTACACCGTGTGCAGTTTGATCCAACTTTAGAGATAGGATAGTTTTTATCTTGATAAGTTGTCATATTTTTTTTACTGCAGATACAATGTTATAGGTCAGTAGTATGACATTACCACAGCAACGCGTGGCTGGGACAGCTAAGTAGTTACATAAAAAAATATTAATTTTCTTCCAATAACTGTGGTACGGCTTTTGACGATTTAAAAGAAGGTACTTGGCAAAGGCCATATTTTTTTATTTTGATTTGATTTTTATACCACCAACTACAATGGTCCGCAAAGAAAGTAAGTCGTTGACAAAAACCTCAATGACTTTGTATCTAGCTTTATGAAAGAAAGACTTGGGCACTATAAATTGATTAAACAATTTATAGTGCTTTTACTTTGAAAGGATTGCTAAAATATTTTATACTTAAGTAATAGACTTTTTTTAAAACCGACCTGAAAAATTAAATTGCCATAGAAATAAAAAAAAATATGGCGGATTTTGTACTCTAAGCTAAATTACAGCATTCTACACTGTACGTACACATTTAACTAAATACTTCGGCGCATCTAATTTGGCAACTCCTCCTAACATTATTTGTGAGTCTTTAAAGTAGCAGTAGTAATATTGTAAATCCTTAGTAATCCATCTTGAATCAAAAAACAATACTTTTTTAGAAATCAAAAACAGAGCGTGCATATATTAGTTTTTTTTTTCTAAAAAGTCAGTTCCAAGGTGTGAGGACAAACCTTCGCCGATGTATTTAAAACAAACAAAGAGATTCCCAAAGTTGTGACTACCGTGCTGCTAGCCTCACGTCAGGAGCGATCACTTCAAATCCTCTAAAAGGTTTAGCCGTCAAATACGGTTTGCTTGAACAAGTCGCAGATAAAGTTTCACGTCGATATTAACACAAAAAAGTGTCTCCCGTGGGTGATACAGCCGTTTAAGATAAGCATCTGACCCTATCCGTGTCCCGGGCGGCATGCGACGAATTCACGACGCGCATACCCCACTCATGTTCTTCCTTTTAGTTTGTCTCACTAAATATGTTAAAAAAATACATACGATTCTCATATTTATAGCGATACCATATTTATGAGCCGCTCTAAACTTTACTTATTTCTGCTTAAGGACTGGAAATAATTGAATAAATTAATTTATGTTCGTATCGTTAGTGACAATTAGCATGAATTAAGCTGTTGAATGTTTCGACGCTTTAATTAAACTTTATTTATTTATTAATACTTTTGTATTAAGTTTTTAAATATCTACTATTTATTCGAAGAAATAAGATTTAAATAATAGTAGAATGATGTAAGTAGACGACAGTACCTACCTATAGAAAGAAGTGAAATTTGTTATTATAATTTTCCAAAGCACAGTAAGAACGAAAAATGTTCGTAAAAAAAATCGATCGACGTAAGTACGGGGCGGCGCGGCGCGTGCGCAAGATAACGTATCGTAATAGCATTTTGTCTCTGGACCCCTTTTTGTGTCGTCTCCGAGATGGTCCGATTAGTAATTAGGCGGGCGACACATGTTTTGAGCTCGTTATCTCGCATTTAGCTCATTAGGGCTCTGGATCGCGGGGTTTTTTATTAAATCGCCCCGCCGGTTGTCAGGCCGTTTTCTTTTATTTGATTCATTCAATCCGTGATGCTATTTCTGTAGCTGACAACGGAAAATTAATAATACAACATATTGCTTTACAAACGTTATATTTTATGAAACTACTAAGAAAAAAACAGCACAAAAACAGACTGAACGTTCAAATAAGCTTCTATAAGCATGCATAGAATTTGAATCATAATTTTGGAGGTTTCGTATCAACCATTGACAAAGACTTCAAACCAATGAAGCGTTTCAAATATAGCAACGATTCATTGCTAATCTGACACACTGGTTGCTGAATACGACACTGAAAGGAAGTATCACGCCACTGAATATGATCTGTCGACGTGTGATTTCATTGAGCATCAATAACAATAGTTGCGGTGAAGGATCGCGTAAAAAGCTCTATTATAAACACTTTAACACACACTTGAGATTAGCATCTGTGGTCCGTCCTCGAGTTTCAACAATGCAGGGATTACTAAGAGGTTTATTTGTAAACATGCCGGTAAAATAGCATTGTACCCGGTCACACTGGCCGAAATACTCGTAATGTATTTTTATTCAATGTTCTAGTCACACGATTCGGTGAACTCGGCTCTGCCAATGTGCCGTGAGATGAGTCGAAAAAGTACAGGCAAAAAATTGGGCTCATCGGATGAGGTATTTGTTGTAGAAAAAATGACAGATTCTCATGTTCGTAATACAAGTACCTACCTACATGCGTTTCAATTTTGGCGGGATTGAGAAGTTTGCAAAAAGTTACGCTGTTATTAGTTTGTTTGTGCGGTTCGATAAATCAATAAAGTTTATTTAATTACATTTTGAGTTTCTCCCGAGTTCTTGTAAAAACACGCGTTGAGAGACTCCATTTTTAACTCAAATCTACCGTACATTTTTTTAATTACATAATTACTTTTTCACTTGATATTGGCAAAATTTGTTACGTAAATGTATCGCGACGCCAGTAATTAAGAATAGAATTAATTACATTTTAACACATTGTTGCAATAAATGTTAAATAATTTCAGAAATAAGAAAAGAAATATTTTTTTAATACACTTGTTTTCAGTATCGTAATTACATATTAGAGAGTTTATGGATCGTAATGGGGTCTATTCGCACTAGCGCAATAATGAACTTTTTAAATTTATTTTTTAACCGACTTCAAACAAAAAAGGAGGAGGTTCTCTATTCGACTGTATGTTTTTTTTTTGTATGTATGTTCCGCGATTACTCCGTCAATTAATTATGAATCGATTTTGATGATTCTTTTTTCGTTAAGATGTTCATACTTCAAAGGTGGTCCCGTATAAATTATACCGAAATTGGTTCAGTACTTTCTTGTTGAAATGATAATTTCATTGGGGATGAAATAATGATATCGTCCACGAACACAAAAATAATGTCAATTTTTTTTTTGAACTTGCCATTACCTAATATGCAATAGTGAAATTTTGGTTAGTAGGTCCAATAGTCAACACATAAACTATGACAAATTATTTTATGAACTTAAGTTAAATAACTAGTTTCTCTTCAAGTTTTAATGCTTCATAGTTCATTAACTTTCCATTAAAACTATACCATTCATTCTGAATGAATGGTAGGTATTTGTAATGAGCTATCGGTCTGAGACGTTATTATTTGTTAACCGACTTTTAAAAAAGAAGAAGTTCTCTATCCGACTGTTTTTTTGAGTTTGTTACCTGATTATTCTGTCAATTATCTCGAATTCGATTTTAGTGATTTTAGTGATTCTTTTTTTAGGTACGTCAAGATCAGAGATGGCCCGTATAAATTGTATCGATATAAATTCGACCCTTTATGAACAAATCATTAATAACAAAAAGGTTTTGGTTAAAGTTTCCATTAAGTTTTAATGAGCGCCTATCCATTTATCCAGTATACCTATCCATTTAAAATAAAATATACTTAATTTCCACTAAAAATAATAAAATAAAATATTTTTAGCAAAAAAATAGGAAAACCGACTTCAATGCGTACAAATTTAAACTAAAAAGTAAGAAATAAATAATATTTTTATGAAGTAGTTGAAAAGAGCGTCATAGACCAAGGAAAGTATTGATACACATTTATAATTCTTTATTTATAATTCATACTCCGACATATTTGGAGTCGGTGCCAGCCTAAGCAAAATAAACTTACCTAATAGATACGAACTTGATTAATCCATTAACTATACATAATAATAATGAATTAATAAAGATGAGAAATAATCCACCGCTCCGTGAAGTTAGAAAATTGCACACTATCCTCCTTGGCTAGCTGGCACCGGCTCCAAATATGTCGGAGTATGAATTATAAATAAAGAATTATAAATGTGTATCAATACTTTCCTTGGTCTATGACGCTCTTTTCAACTACTTCATAAAAATATTATTTATTTCTTACTTTTTAGTTTAAATTTGTACGCATTGAAGTCGGTTTTCCTATTTTTTGCTAAAAATATTTTATTTAATTTGGTCTCTCCCAAAGACTCTCCCTATTATGGGAAGGCAAAAGAACCTAGTCCATACATCCATGTCATCTGTATTTTCTTCTTCTTGAAGTTTGCATTAATCTGTGGATGATTAATAGGTATTAATCATCCAGAGTAATATCCAGACACAATTTATTTTAATTGTCTCGCGGTAGATATCGACCTACCATCTACCGTTTACCATTAAAATGTGGTAGTCACGCATTTTCCACAAGACACAATCCTGATGCCATCACAGCGCACCATACAATGATTTTTTTTATTTTTAGGAAGAAGAAATCATGCCCATGAACTAAATTCTTGTTTTTGGAAAAACAAATCCGACTTGTTTTTTAATTACGTATCAAAACTATTAGATTCAATTAAATATCAACGTATTACAACATTTTACAATATAGCTACTAAATACAGTATTTATTTTATTCAAATATTTTTGAAAGCAGGCTGTATGTAGCAGTCGTCACTTTTGTCTGCACGCAGAAAGGCGCGGTTGTTAATAAATTATCGTTCCCTTTTTGATAGAAATTGTTCTTTATACTTAGTGTACAAGTGTATAACCAACATTTTATAAAGTTAGTGTATAACCACTATTTTATAAAGAAATGATGACTACAAGAAGTGAAATATTATATAGACAAACAAAATATTGTTTTGACACCGTCTGACATCCTCAGCGAAGCTAAACGTGCTGATGAGAGTCTAATCTCGCCAAAATAGAAATTAGATAAGTTTAATTTACTGTTCTCCGAGTGTGTTGAAAACTGAGCTGTCGTATGACTCTCGTGAGCTCTGCTCACTTGTATCATAATGTACTATTGTACTACAGTTAAGAAATACGAAATGTTCGATCGTCGTATATGCCTTTGCAGTTATCTGTTAGCCGTTAATTTTGTAATCATTATTTGTCCAACATTTATGACAATGTTAAAATGTAAGTAATTTAAATATAACGCAGCCGCCCGGATTGCGGAAGATGCTGGGTTCGATTCCCGCCTGAGGCAGGTCGATTTTTTTCAGTGTATTTTTTCTAGTACTTCTGTCGTGTCACGGCATTACAAATAAAGGTCAATATGTCTATCAAACCACCATTTTATCAAAGAAAAATAGTGTTAACACTTAACAGCATTGTTGAATCATTCGAAGTGAATCTTAAATTCATGCACGAAAGCAAAACGCATACGAAATTAGTTTCTATTGCTCCCAATTTAGCGTATTTTTGAAACATTAGAAATGAGTGTTGTCCTAAAACTCGAATCTTATAACATTTTTCATTTCATGCAGAAAAAAATAAAAACCGGAATGCCATAACTGATTGATTTTAAAAACCGGTAATCGGTAAATTAAAAGTTATAATGTCACTGTCAGTCATTTGATTTTCTACTGTTAGAATATCGGAAACGAGTGGGTCGGGCCACTCGTTGCAAAATTCACGAGTATGAATATTCAAAAATAGCGATTTCGAAATCGCAAGATTCGTTTGCGAATCCCTAAGATTCGCAAACGAATCTTGCGATTTCATACACGATTTGGAATTCTAATGATTCCAAAATGCGTCTCCAGTAGTTGGTAATAAGATTGACAGCTTCTCAGCATCCGAAACTTCTGGGTGAAGCTTCCATCTTCGGCTTTTTCATTTCTTTCCATCAGATGTGATGAAAAGCTTCCACAAAGGTGCAAAAAATACTTGAAAACTTGGGTACAAGCGACAGTGCGTCTCTGTTATTACTTACAGTTTTATTTCTACGAAATATTTACTGTCCTTTTCTACGATGAAAAACTCATAATAGTCATACATAATCGCCATCAATCAAGTCGGGATAGTGAAGACGTAACACAGATATTTTCACAAGGATTTAACTCTTTACTTAAAGGATTAGCTCCACTGCTCACCACCGTCCTACAGTGATCCCGTAAGCGGCTGCGAGCTTTTGGCATAGCCAACAAAACTCTCAAAACTGTGCATCAAAATCCAATTCATAACTCTATTCCAACAACCGAAAGTCGGATATCGTTCGGTTCTCCAATGGCTTTGTTACGGCAATGTGACAAAGTCTTCTTATAAATATGATTTATGGGCGTGTTAAGTATCCCGTGCAATTGTTGTGTATGTTTATTTGTACTCGTAAACTATAAACAACGAGCAAATCTGGTTATTTATGGCGTGATTGGACATTCGCATTCGGAGTTGCATCGTTTTATTGTTAAATTGGTAAAAGATACGAATGCAACGCCCGGCGCTCGATTTTATTCGGGGTCCAATTGATATGTTTTGAGGACCATTATCCGCCAATTTGTCAAGCAAACTTCCGTGATTTTTTTATAATATACTCGTGTGTACTTTAAAGACCCAATGTTTTAATAAATTGTTTGTCGACATTACTACCTATAAATAGGTACTTAGATTGGTAAAGTAATGAATATTTTAATGATTTATTTGTTCGAATATCGTCGTTATATCCCCGTAAAACGTGGACTGTTGGTCTTTAAACCAAGCTGCCGAAATAATCTAATTTAAGTCTTTCTTCTATTTCAGGTGAAAAGCCTTTCAAATGCGAGTACGCTGGCTGCGATCGTCGATTTGCCAACTCATCAGATAGGAAGAAGCATTCACATGTCCACACGTCCGACAAACCTTACAACTGCCGCATCCACGGCTGCGACAAGTCGTACACGCATCCGTCATCGCTCCGAAAACATATGAAGGTGCACGGGGCGGCGGGCGATGCGTCGCCGCGATACGACAGCGACGGCGATGACTCATCGTCGGCGGGCAGCGTCAGCGTTACCGCCGGCGCTGCCAGCCCAATCGCGCCCCTCCCGCCCCCCGCGCCAGTACCCCCACCCCCGCACAACCCTCACCACCACCCATCAATAACAGACAAACTAGAAAGCCTCAACGAAAAGTACCTCAATCCGCACGACCAAAAACCTTACGAGCGACCGCCTGCGCCGCCCCACCAACACCAGCCCCACCTAACGAATATCGGAGGCAACGGCGTTATGGATAATAAGATAGGTTTTGGCGGGCACTGGACGCAGTTCCAACAGCCGGCACCTACGGTTCCTCACGGAGTGCCCGACTGGTGGTGTCCGTCCCAGGAGTCGTATCACCATCACCATTTGATGCACCATTCTGGCGCAGCTGCTGCTTATTGACCACATCGCGCTTAGGGAACTGTTCATTCGACGACAAGCTGACCTACGCTACATCGCTTACCTAGCTATAAAAAAATCAGTTTCACACGTGGAATGAAAAGTTCGCTAAAGCGCTCCCGGTCGATAGTGCTTTTGAGAGTACGTTACGCTTATTTAGTCCATATTTAAATCCGACCATTCTAATGTTTCAGACAACAGCCGTCCTAAAGTTTTAATTAATGGGTCCTACGACCAGAGAATTATTTGTGGGATACAATGTAGATGTTACTTTAGGCTCAGAGAACGGCCTGTTGTTTACGGGAAGAAGAAGACAATCGTCACAATTTTACCATTTACAGCACTGTATATTATTCTAAACAAGCGGCTGAGACGTGTTCCTTAATTTGCGAAGGTCTACTTATTGTCCGTCAGGATCCTGAGAGCCTTTGTCATGTCTCGGGACACTACAATGTACGAGTAGATTTTTGTCAACGGTTTTGTTGACAGTGATTTATTGCAGCCTTTATTTAGTGTAAGCACTGATGTACAAACAGTCGTATTGTTATTTAATAGGATTTCTAAAAATGATTTTTTCTTCAATTCGAATCTAGTGAGGTTAGTAAGAATTTAACGAGACGCAACAGCTGTAAATCGATTCGGAGGGTACAATTTTTTCGCGCCGTCACCGCTAATGTTGGAAACGAAGCCTTATTATATTAATCAGCATGGCCAAAGCACCGAAGTCTTATAAAACTACAATTTATAGGTTGTAAAACTGTAAAGTAATAATTATAAGAACTGTAATGTAAGCACGTGTATAGATAAATTATAAATGCCCAGTGATAGTAGGAATAAGTGATTGATTTTATTGTAAATGACTTGTGTAGTTGCTATTACTATTGTGCTAACTAATTCTGGATTTTATTATATAATATTATATGTATGTTCATAGTACTATACTATTTTTTCACGGACGGACATTTTAGATAGAGAGAGGGCGTGAGCCTGTCTATAATATTATTGTTGTAAATAATTGACTGAAACAGCACGAAATAAATTAAGTTATATTAAGGAGAAATTGTTGTCTTTTCTACAGCCCTGTAAATAGCAAAAAAATAAAGAAAATTCTATTTCAATTTCAAGACTTGCGCATTTTCATTCACTATCTATCTACCTATAAGACATCTAATTGAAAAGATTAGCAAGAATTTGTGATAATTCTTCCTTTTTTAAATTTTCATTTAAGTATACCGACTTCTCATTCCAGTATTATATTATCTGTATTCATACTTTACAAACTACGAATAAAAAGTACAACATAATAAATTCTTCATTGCCTCAATAATTTGTAAATAAAAGAAGCTTCTCCAGGTCGTGAGTTGCAAAAATGGTCAGCTAATCCAATTAACAAAACGCTTTTGTAAAAGCCAACATAACATGATGATTTGAAATCGCTTAACAATACATTTTTTCTCGAATTAATAATCGTAAAGAAGAGCATCGAAAACTGAAGGCCGTAAGATTGATCGGTCGAGGCACCGAATCTAAAATGGAAATCCAATTCTCGCGATCATTTCGATCGGACTCCGATCAAAAAACCTACTCCGTGACGATACCCACAATAAAACATCACAATAACAAAACGAGGAACAATCATATTCCAAAAGAGAATTGAATTTATCATTGGGAAGGAGCGAGATGCAGAAATGATAAATGATCGTAGCGAGGTAAGGGCGCGTGTGTGGGAGCGAGATGGGCGACCGCATTCGATTCGACTTTACTGTCCGCGGGGATGATTTATCGTTTCTCAACAGGGATTGGCCGATCCAGTACTTAAAAGATTTATAGATCCTTATGGTGCATGCGCGGTAGGAGCGTTTTCTTATTATAAATCTCACTCCTGCGCATGAACTCGCGATTGCCTCTTTAGCTGTCTGCTGGAGAAATTAAAAAATATGTTAACATATTGCGTCTGCGTCTCGTACGTAGAACATTGGAGGTAATTGGCGGCCTAAGTTAGTGCAGCGGATCACGATACCCGTGCTTGCGCTGCATGTGCGCTGTTCCCATTATGCATGCGTACGATTAATTGATTACGACACGTGCATAATTGTCCTCTACCGAGAAAAGCAATGATCGTCATAATCGTTATTGGTTTTTGCCTGCCATAGGTTTGCGATTAAGTTTTTTTTATGACAATAATATATCTACGTAATATATCGTATTGGTGAAGTGGTACCTACAGTATTTACATCTCACTAACATGGTTAGTCATGAGTGTTAGATATGCAACGGAGCATTGTCTCTGTGCACGTCAGTGCCGACTGTATTTTACCTACAACCTTCTTGGTGCCGACACAGATTGCTCACACAGTGACCTATCCTGGGTCGTCATTACTGCCTTATGGGACTGTCAAACAGGCTTCGTATGATTGACTACTACCCGGCCATCTTCTTGGCGAGCCGGTGATCATGCCGTCTGGCGGCGGCCTCCCCTTCTTCCGACCTCTGTTACGACCCTGACTTAGGAGTCGCAGCCAGCTCGGTCAGCCCAGTGAGTTATTGGTCAACTCGCCATCACAGAATCTTGACCAATGGCGAGATTACACCTGAAATATTTTGAAGGGGTAAACTAGCGGTTGGTTATTATATTTATTATTTATGGCGAGATTACGGTACCTGTAATTGTTTATAGTAATGTCGACCAACGTCAGACAAAAGCTTCCGTAAGTTAGGAGGATAAAGAAAACATTTTTATCATTATAATTAACATTGTGTTATAAGTATTGTAGATGGGAACAAAAATTATCTTAAGAATAATTGTTGTAAGATATCTGATATTTGTTCATATATTATTATGTATTGTTTTGGCTTAGGCGTCAACTCGGCGAACAAAAGCCTCGGCCATGGGCTTTTCAAAATTAATGTCGTCTCTTCGGTCAATAGGATATTCGTTTTATATTTCCATCACCAGGCTACCATAACTGTGTAGGAGTAGGTATGCTTAGTTGTTTACATCGTTATTTTTTGTAATAATCAAGTTAGGCTGCAGTTTGTTCAGCCAGAAGAGCTGGAGGATCCCTTCTCACAGATCTCGCGGAGGGGACGCGGGGGCTTACGCCGATGCAGAGTCGACATCGATCTACACTCACATTTCACCCGCGTTGGTAACATAAATACACTGTAAAAAGTTATGAGACAAAACTGATTCCATACATAATAATGTGACTCATTAATTTGCATTCATAAAGAGGTAAGGTTTCGAGCCGCTGACAAAGTATCTAATGATTCAGATAAAATCGGAGAATGGTTTGAGTAAGATAAATGGATATAGGCTAACTTTACGAATATTTATTATCTCACATAAATCTTAAATTGTTTAAATGCGTCCAACTTTATGCGTAAATTATTTTCTTTATAGTCGATGTTAATGTCATCAAAATTGATTAACTCTGTATACAACTCATAAAATATTGTTGGCATTGTGTCTATAGCACTTACGACTTTTTCATGATTCTGAGGCTATTGATGCAGACAGCTAAAATGCTTTTCATTCGACCCGAAAAGTAGGGATGTTAACATCATTCACAAATATTACAAGGTGTTAATTTCGCAAAAGTTGATGGCATTTTATTCCAGAAAAATCTCCATCGTTTAAAATTATTTCTAGAGTTTGATTTTTAAGGGAGTACCTATTAAAAGCATTTAATATTCTACAAGAATTTATGACTTCAAAAATTAGTAATGCCAAACAAAATGTAAGGAAGAGTAATGTTTTGACAGAGTTTCTCCCGAGTTCTTGTTGTAAAAACATGTGTTGAGAGACTCCATTTTTAATTCAATCTACCGTACAATTGTCTGTTACTATAAGTACCTACATTTTCACATGACATTGGCGAAATGCGTAATCTTTATGTATAGCAAACGCCACTAATATAACAGAAGAAGAAGAATGTTTTGACATCTTATCATATAAAAATATCTCAACTGACTCGACAAGCAACACAGGTATTACACTTGTTTATTATTCCACAGCTAATCTTACAGCGGAAAACAGTTGCCCGGAATGCTGATTGCTGTTGGTTGCTGATTCGAGTTCTGTCTCAGCATATATTCAGCTCAAAGTCACCCAAAGGGCAATGGAGAGGGCTATGCTCGGAGTTTCTCTGCGCGATCACATCAGAAATGATGAGATCCGCAGGAGAACCAAGGTCACCGATATAGCCCAAAGAATTGCGATACTTAAGTGGCAGTGGGCAGGGCACATTGCGAGTAGGACTGACGGCCGCTGGGGCGGAAAGGTCCTTGAGTGCCGACCACGTACCGGGAAACGCAGCGTTGGTAGGTCCCCCACAAGGTGGACTGACGATCTGGTAAAGGTCGCGGGAAGCCGCTGGATGCGGGCAGCGCAGGACCGACCGGTTTGGAGATCCTTGGGGGAGGCCTATGTCCAACAGTGGGCGTCTCTCGGCTGAAATGATGATGATGATGATATATTCACTCTTTCTCTCTTATTTCTTTTTCGTTTCACTTTAGTTACGGTTTTCAAACATTTTCAAATGGAAAAAAATGAAAAAAAATCTTAATAAACTCTATTATATTTGTAAAACTATATAAATTAGAGACATTTATTTTAATTATTTTTGGGTCGATTTTATGTCAAAATTATATTTTTTCCAAGCAAACTGCTTTCAGTACACTTAGTATGAGTTTTGATAGTTTTTGAGCTCGATCAAACGTATCATTTCTTTCCATACATTGCCCACTGTTTCCGATAGTTTATGCTAGAGGCGCTAGTGGGCAATGTATGAAAAGAGACGATACGTTTGGTCGAGCTCGAAAACTAACAAACTCATACTAGGGGTACAGGTGTGTATTATTTTTGTTCCACGTTGTATAAGAAAGAAAGGATAGTTAGCCAGCAGACGGACATAAAACAAGCCTTACTACTGAACAAAGACATGCAAAAATTGTACCTCTCTTTGGATTGAACCTGAAAGCTGAAAAATTACTGGACCACAGAGGTGATTACAATAAGTTATAGACCACAGTCATATAATACAACATTGTTGTAGTGTTATAATTCTGTTGGTGAGTAAGGTTGCCAAAGCTCTACAGGCTAGGGAAAGGGACTAGGATTGGCCACGCGCGAGTGTCACGTCAGTATTGCAAGCCTATGGTGACAGCTTACCACCAGGCAGGCCATATGCTTATCTGCCAACTAAATAAGACAAAAAACACAAAACCCTATGGATATCATCGCAAAAGGGGGTCACCCAAGGTACCGAGTAAAGACCATAACACTCTTATCAACTCAGAAAGGGATCGGAAACGTTTCGCTTTTCGCCTCGCCGTCCACCAGGCGTCAACTTAACTTAAGCACGTAACCAAATCGGATCAGCAGCGACTCCACTACGCCGCGCTGACGGCTCGCCGTATAAGCGCGGCGTAGCCTTTCAATCAGCTTCAAGTCTACAAAAATATAACTCGCGCGCAACACGACTGTAAGTTGCCTTGTGAATGAAAGCACGTTCGCCAACAGTAGATTGCTGGCTGCACGGGAGGGGTGAGAGGGGCGAGCGTGGACGAAGAATCGTAGACTCGCGTACGGAGAGACGTCAGCGTGGCTACTAGACAGATGTAAGCGCAGGAACTGCCAGTTGACAATTCACCGCACCGCCGTTCATGAGTCGTCTCGAGGCGAGGCGATGTCATTACGTTGCTGACTAGTGTGCGATACAGTATGGAGTTTAAAAAAAAGAATACTAAACGGCTGGAGTTGAGGCGATGCTGACCCGTTTTTGAATTGATAAGTGTGCTACGACCTCAAACTTATAAATCCATAGAGGGTTAGTGGCCGGCCATAATTCAATGCAATAGCGTACGTTGATAATAAGACATCTACTGGACCTACCCCAAAAATTTAGAGAACAGGGTGGAAAGAAAGATTGGTAGATACTTATTATAAAAAAAATATACTTGCAACACTAAAAAGCAAAAAAATAATTATTTTTAAATAAAAAAAAACCGCCATCAAAACTAAAAACGGAGAAACAAAAATTTTGTTTAAAAAAATCTAAATGTTTTTTTGAGGTCGATCCCAAATACAAGTGACAAAAAAAAATGCTTTTCTTAAACAATATTTTCATTTCTCCGTTATTTTTTGTTGTTTGTTTTAATTTTAAATGCAGTTTTTTAATCTAAAAATAAGTTATTTTTTTTTGCATGTTTTAAGTATTGAAATTTTCAGGAAACTATCTCGTAAACAAACAAGTAATAAAACTAAATATCATCGACGTCAATTAAATAGGAATTATTAGGGATATCTCAAAAAGTACTCGTCAGATGTCGATCAAATTTAAATGGGAATACACGACGAGCACCCGCTTCCAAAAATTAAAAGAATTTTCAAAATCGGTACACCCAGTAAAGAGTTATGAGTTAACGTACATAAAAAATACAGTCGAATTGAGAGCATAATCATAATAAAAATATATCCACGCTTAGTATCATCTATCTATTAGTGCTATGGACTCTATAAATGTTGTACCATATCCTTAAATAAATTAGATACTTTATAACCAACCTCGTGTTTATTACACAAATACTTGTCCTCAACAAGATTCGAATCCAGAGCTTGGTGCGTATGTCTAACTAAAGATAATAATATTGTAGTGATAAATCTATTTCTTTTTCTAGTCAAGTGTTTTTGAAATACTTTGTTAATTTTGCAGTTCTTTTTGTTCAAAAAGCTCCCGCTATAATTGTACATGATTATATAGCTGGAAGTGTCGTCCCTTGCCCCTTGCCGTCTGCATCCCCCAAGATAAGATCTGCTGCGAGTGACACCTGGCCCCGCCCCTCGCCCGGGAGAACGATCGTGAACCTACGCACATATGCAAAGGGTCCGATTTTAGTAAACACTTTAGCGACACATTATCAAAATCGAATCGAAAATTACCCTAGTAAATAAGAAAAACCAAATAGTAATATTTTAATTTGGATTTTTATTGGAAAAGTATTATATTTCGTTTATTTTAAACCGTCTTCAAAAAGGAGGAGGTTCTCAATTCAACTGTATTTTTTTTGTCATTACTGGGAGTACCGATTTGGAAGATTCTTTCAACCTTTGGAAGCTGGTGCTTGTCAAGTGGTCCCATTTAAATTTGATCGACATCTGACGAGTAGTTTTTGAGTTATCCTTTCTATTCCTTGTTTGTCTAAAAGATCTCGAGATCGTTTCCTGACAATTTCTATAAAATATTTAGATTTTTATAAAAAAAATATTTATTTCTCAGTTTTTAGTTTTGAAGTCGGTGTTTTTATTATGGTATTTAAGTACTTACGTTTATAAAATCAAACACTTTTAGGTTTATTCGTCATCATTTATAGGTAATTCTATCTCCATAACAATTGTGCTTTCAGCATTTTTACGTTCCAAAAGTTACTTATAAGATAGCTTATAGTTCTTATTCTCTTTCGGCCTTTAATTAGGTAGGTAATAGCTTGAGGTAAAAAAAAATGTCTTCATATTATATTTCACATACCTACAGATATACAATAATACTTGTAGAAACTATAACCAATATTAGGTATACTCAAAGAAGGTTAAATACTTATAAATTTAATTCGCTTAAGTTCCAATAGGATAGACTTTTCTTATAAGATTTTTCATAGGAAGATAGTAAAGAAAGAGCTGTAAAAAAATTAGTTCCACTATAGTTTAATCCTAAAATTAATGAAACCATCGCTAACATCTAATAAAAACTCTCATAACTAAAATTGCATAACGCATCCGAGATAGAAACGGCAATCAGTAACGCAAAAACGGTAAAGCATAAGCGAAATTGCAAATATATTCCGCGGAAGTGCAAAAAAGAATTTATGATAAGCAACAATAGAGTCGGAATTCTGATGCATTCAGCACGGGCGGTCTTTTTTTGACTGCTTCATCTGTAAGGACTGAAATCTTTATTTATTAGAATCGGCAAATTATAAAACTTGTGTTTTATGTCCGTCGTATTGTTATTGACGGGCGGTAAAAACTTCAGAGGGACAGTTAGACGCCAGCGAGTTGAGTACGGCATTTTTTAACGATATTATTTAATAATATTTTAAACTTTGGGTTCGATGTCTATTCTACATTCATTATTTTATTTGCAACACGCAGATGTTGCAATTGGCCATTTATCCAACGCTCATTGTATAATATAGTAAGAATGGAAATACTAAGTAAAATAAGTTTACATAATCTTCCCTTTCTTACTTTATTTAAGCATTTTGACACGAAATCATTGTCCATTATTTATTAACAAAATCCTACTCAGTTAGAAAGATGGTTATTAGGTACAAATGTTGTAAATGGAATTATCAAACTTCTTCTATCAAACGTTCCACAATGTAAGAAGGTCTGAGGACCTAGCCGAGTTGCCAATCGATTGCGTCTAACGTTTAACGATAAGAATATGTTGTATGTTGTTCTCAAATGTCAGTCAAAAACGTTGTATCGTTTACGTTTACCACTTGTCTATCTATGCCCGCCCTCTGTGCCCATCTCGCAAATTAGAATATAGCCCATCTGTGGGAGCGAAGAAGGCTGATTGTTAATTTTAAAATTTTCTCTGTAGACAAAGCAAAGGGACCTAGCCCATACAGAGATCTTAGAGGCATTTTTTGCATTCAAATATGGATGTCACATTTTTTATTGTTTCTAAGGACTCATTGGGAGTTTCGCCCGAGTTGTAAAAACAAGTGTTGAGAGACTCTTTTTTAACTCCAATCTACTGTACAGTTGCAATAGATTTTCACTGGACATTGGCGAAATGCGTAATCTTTGTGTCGCGATCGCCATTAATTTAAAAGAAGAAGAAGAAGGAGTCATTGACAAGAGTTATAAGGGAATTCCTTAGACAAAGAATCCTGTCTAAGGGGAATTCATGATTTGGTGTAGGTCAAGTCTGTCAAATTAACAACCATAAACATCATAAATACTATATTTGAATCGCGACTTCGTCATCAACACGGAGGCATGTGTATCAAAATAAGACCACTTTACAGCTTTTATTACACGAACGAAAACCCTTCCTTCAAACTTCAAGTAGCTACCTATGTTAGCAAAAAATGTATGGCGACTGGTGGCGTACAAAATTGGTACCTACTATGCTAACATTCCAAATTTAAATTTTAAAAACCGATCGTGTTCTGCATAATTCGAAAGCTTCCAAAAATGAATGCGAGGCAAATGCGATAACAGCACACTGGAAAGGTTTTACACTAGTCATGCCATATTTGATGTTGAATGTCCTTTTTGCCATTACAATAAGTTCCAAATTCGTTAATAACACTTTAGAGGCAACATGGTGTGACAGTACAAATGTTTTGTCGTTCTCTAGTGGTAGAAAAGTTAAATGGATGTCTCGACACGACATCATGTCGAGCTCCGAAACAAGACAAAACGTTCTCGATGTTCTGGTATTTGCATATCGCTATCATCCATCGATTGAGACATCGCCTTTTAAATGTCACTTAATGTAAGTAAGTCGTTCTGCTTATCCGATGCATTTAAAATGTGAGTTTAAGTGGAAAATTTAAAACTATTTGTTTTGAACTTTACGACTCAATGGAATAAAATTATTCTCTTTTGATTAAGCAATGTGCAATGTACAGTCAAAACGAAATAGGAACAAAAATGCATATTTAGAAGAAACCTTAGCGATTTAAAAAAAAAAACATTTTGTTTACTTGGAAAAGGTCTTTGCCCTAATCTTGCCTGATTGAAAACCGAAGTTAGAATCGAGTATCACCCGGAACACTCATTTACTGAGGGACTGGTCTGGTATAACATCACAACTGTATTGTTAAAGTGTACGTAAGTACTTATATTAATGTATGAAAGTAACCGGCTTTGATATAACTAAACTTATCAAAGCCAATCAAATTTAAACATGCTGTTTGTCATTCGAAATCTGAGTGCAAAAGTGGATTTTACCTGCTAGCGCGAAAAGACTCTTTAAAATTCAAACCTTAAATTCAATTTTTTTTGTTATTTCTCCTTATCACGGGACGGTGAAGGGTAATATAATATAGGGGTGGTTCCTGGGGAGCTCAATTTTTCGTGTCACAGGCCAATATAATCTATATTATTTAGATTATAATATTAAATTTATTGTCAAAACCTTGAAGAACTACTACTCTCTTGAGGCATCATAAATAAAACTGCTTAATTGTTGTTTTAATATAATAAAATCACATTTGAAACCTCAAATCGGGGGCATTTTACCGATTTTCGACGTGTCACACGCATCTCGCTTGAAGCATTATCGTTAATATTATTATAACTATACGTGATATTACCATAATTTATATATCATTAAAAAATACAGAAATGCCTCTATTCTTACATAAAATTTTGTTTTAAAACTTATCAATTTAGAGAAGTTGAGCCGTTGTAAAGATTTGTCACGCGGCGGGCTTAAATTGCACCCCACGACAAGATGGGAGTATTTCAGTGGTGTAAATATGAGATAAACCTTTAGTCATTGGTTGTCGAGGGTCTCTAGCTGTGTCCTGAACTTTCGATAGAGGAGTTGTGTCATTCGAGTACAAGCATAACTTTACAGGTCAGTTCTTATTTTAACTTTAATTTTGGTACACCTGGGTAGGTAAGATCTGTGGGTCGATTAAAAAATAGAAATGTGAACCTACGGTTAAAATTGTTTCTAGAATATGATTTCCTTGCCATCTGAGTTTACTATGAGTTAAAAATATCTCCGATATTATTGCAAGTTTTTGAGCAGTTAATCAAAAACAAAATTGTCACGATCAGATCCATGGTCAAAAACAATTCCATGGTCTCAAATCCATGGATATTTTCCCATGGATCTGATGTTGCGTCATCGTCACCAGTCCACAAGGCATTCCAAAAGTTGTTGGACGCTGTTCTTTTATTATGTGTATTACCCCACAGGCATGGAACAAGAATATAAGGTGATATTGTTCCATAAAAAAAGAGACAACGCTTCTTAAGAGCTCTGAAATGCTGAAAAGCCTTAATGATGCCACTCGACGTGTTGCGAGGAATTTGGATAAGACGAAAGTCATGTTCAATGCACAAGTTAGTTATCCTAGAGCCTCTGTTAGTCGAAAATTTGGTCCTCAAAGTTGTTTAGGAATACATCTACCTGGGACAGATAGTCCAGTTGGGTAGAAGCCAATAGGACGATCCAGTTCTGCTGCATCAGCATTTGGAAAGCTTAGACATATCTTTACTTCTTCCCTGCTATATAGCCCTAAGAATTAGTACGCTCAAGTGGCAATAGGCTGTACATGTCTGCCGAAGAACCAACAACCGTTAGAGCTGATGAATGCTGGAGTGGCGACAAGCATAGTATTAGACGCCTTACAAACAACCCGTTCTTGGTCTGATGACCTTAGAAGGACTGCTGGCAGCAACATAGGTTGTTTTGACTTAATTTGTTGACAAATCACGCTAACACAGTTCAAGTTTTATTAAAAAGAGGACTTTAGACCCACTTTAAATCGATGGTCCCTCTACGTATAAATAATCCCATAAAACCTGTTTTCGAGACAAAGAGTACTCCGTGCTTCGAGATATATAATAGACCGTCTCGCATGACAGGGTTGACAACTTCCAGCCTACTGAACAAATCGGATTCCTTAAAGGTAGTAGTACCATAGACCACATGCATACGCTGCGGCAAGTTATACAGAATACCAAAGAATACAATCTGCCATTATGCTGACCGTTTGTGAACTATGAGAAAACTTCAACTGTGTCAAGATTTGGGCCATGCTCTAGTCACTCCAGAGGTGCCAAATAGACTATCGGTACATCCAAGTGAACGCCAAATGCATGGCACGGCGGCGTGGTGTGACTCTTGCCAAGTTAGCTTGCGCTTTGTTTGCTCTTGTTAGCTTTAAAGTGCCCAATTGAAGAACTATTAGTTCCATCACGCTCCTGAGTCATATTTATAAGCTGTTTTTGAGGGTTAATAACGAATCATTTTGCGCGCAGGTTTGACGACTTCCAGTCTCCCGAACAAGCCAGATTCCGGAAAGACTTCAGTACCATAGATCACATACATACGCTGAGGCAGGTAATACAGAAGACCGAAGAATATAATCTGCCACTATGCTTAGCATTTGTGGACTATGAGAAAAACCTTCGATTCTGTCGAGACCTGGGCCGTGCTCCAGTCACTCCAGAGGTGCCACATAGACTATCGATACATCCAAGTGTTGCGGTCACTGTAAGAAAACGCCACTATGTCTGTCCGCCTTCAGGACTAGAACTCAAAAACGATATAGCTCCAGCGAGGCGTGAGACAGGGTGATATTATATCGCCGAAAATGTTCACAGCTGCGTTGGAGGACGCGTTCAAGCTTTTGGACTGGAGAGCACTTGGCATCATAAATGACGAGTACATGGTTCACGTTCGCTTTGCCAATGATATCGTAGTTATGGCTGAGACATTGGAAGACCTGGGCACAACGCTCGACGATCTCTGTAGGGTCGCCCAACAAGGGGGTCTTAAAATGAATACGGTTTAAGACGAAAATTATGCCTTATTATCATGTCGCACCCACTTCTGTAAAGGTTAAAAGCTCTGCACTGGAAGTTGTCGACCATGATGTTTACCTGGGACAAACAGTCCAACTGAGCAAGTCCAACTTCCAGAATGAGGTCAAGCGACGAACCCAACTCGGCTAGGCAGCGTTCGGGAAGCTACGCGGCATATTCTCGGCTCATCTACAGCAGTGTCTCAAGACGAAAGTCTTTAATTTGTGTGTGTTGCCAGTGATGACCTATGGAACCGAAACGTGGCCGATTACAATGGGATCTCACAAGAAGGCTCAAGGTCACCCAAAAGGCAATGGAGAGGGCTATTCTCGGAGTTTCTCTGCGTGATAACATCAGTAAAGATGAGTGGCAGTGGGCAGGACATATTGCGCGGAGGACTGACGGCAGCTAGGGGCGGTGTCCTCGAGTGGCAGCCACATACCGGGAAACGCAACGTTGGTAAGCCCCCCAGAAGGTGGCCCCACAAGGTCGATCTGGTAAATGCCGCGGGAATCCGCTGGATGTGGGCAGCGCAGGACCGACCGGTATGGAGATCCTTGGAGAGGCCTTTGTTCAACAGCGGGCGTCTCTCGGCTGAAATGATGATGATGATGACATCAAAGTGTTGCAGGAACTGTAATAAAACGCCACGGTGTCAGTCCACTTCCATGACCAGGACTCGAAGCCAATACGGCTCCAGCGAGGTGTAAGGTAGAGCGATGCTATCCAAAACTATTCAGCGTTAATTTGGAGGACGTGTTTAGCTTCTTGCCTGGAGATGACTTCCCATCAACATAAATGGCCAGTAAATGCAATCCTTCACTTTGCAGAAGTAAAATGAACATTGATAAAACAAAAATCATTCGTACTTAGGCACTCCTGTAAAGGTTGGAAGCTCTACAATTAAGTTGTTGAATATTGTGTTTACCGGGGGCTTTACAATGGCCTACGGAACTGAAGCGTGGTTAGTTACAATAGGCCTCAAAAGATCGGTCAAGATGACTCAAAGACCCTCTAGTAGCGGTGGCATACCAGAAGACGAAGGTCGCGAGAAGTAGCTGGACATATTTTCCTTGTTTCTGATTATAAAACTTAAATAAACATATTTAAGAAGTGAACTTCAACATAAGAAGTAAGTTAGAGAACGAGAAAGGTTGTAGTTAAGAGAGAACATAAAACTTAAGAATGTATAAGCTAAGGATAGAGAGAGAGAGAGAGAGAGAGACACGTGAAAAACTGAAAAATAATTCCAATTAATGTTAAAATAAAGAGACTATAAACCTTTTACATATATTGTTTTTCCTTTATTCTATCCATTTTAGTATTGTTTACACTCTAATCAAATCCGTGGATTCTATAATCAGATCCATGGCTCCAAAAATTTCATTATTTTTTTTCAAGACGATCTATAAACTTTGAATGTGTGCCTCATGGATAGATATATTACTTTTTTGATTGTTTATTCAGTTGTTATTTTAGTTAGCACCTGTGATGAGAAAAAAAAACTGCCACGGATTTGACGATCAGAACACTTTTCTCAGGAATCAACCATAGTTAAAAAAAAACTTCATTTTACTACTTAATTGCAATAATTTTACTTTTAATGTTTAATACAATAAACATTAATTTCAAATTATTTAAGTTTTTTTGCACCTAGCAATTTTCTTCGGTGTAGTGAGGTGTGTTTCGCTCGGTAGCAAAGTGATTCTGCGTCTCGTACGGTTCAATCGCGCCAAAATCAACTTTGCAGCGTTGCATAACAAATAATTAGGTGTAAAATTTTGGTGGATCTCGCGCCGAAACCATTAGAACAGGTAGGTCAGTACAACAAAAGTTATGGGACCATCGAAGTCATGAAAAATGAGACTTTTTCTAATAGCTGTTTCATACATTTTGGTTGAGTAGGTGTTGCACTTTTGTATGGAACACCTGTTATTTTTTCGCGATTTCGATTTTGGTCTCGCCTATCAAGAGTTGTTTGTATTGACAAACCTATGAAAATGCTCGCTTCGAGAGCCACTAAAATTTCACCGTGTAGACAAAATTAAATGTGGTTCCAATACGCGTCATTGTTTTTCTTCATTGCCACGACGTGTTATGGTTAGTTACAACCCGACGTTATGATTGTGGTCTTTCTATGATGGCCAGAAAATGTCGTGAACGTCTTCATAATGGCCATAACAAGTAGGTTCACTGATCTGCATGTTATTGGACATGGAATCTGCTGCTAACCTGCTTTAGTAGCAAGATAATTTATATGTTTATGTGTTTGCTGTTGTTCTCAATTACTCATTGTTCTCTACTATATTACTAACATAATTTGTAAGTATAATTGTTCATTTACTAACACTTTGGACTATGTCTGTAATAAAACATTTTTATTATTTTTATTTTTATTTTTTATAACACAATTTTTGCAATTTGATATTTTGATAGTGACCACTACCCGTTTGTGGGGAGTTTTTTGCTCAATGTACATTTTTAGTCTGTATCGAAAAATCGGTCGAAATAAATACCTAGTGTCCAACAGCATTATGTTATGACAGTTATTGATAATACGGCCAATTCTTCTGAAGTTAAAGATACCGGGTGAAAATCGCTTCCACCTTCGTGGCCTTGTAAAATAAAGGCCAAGAGCTGCCGCGCCAAACTAACAAAATATAAAAAAACACAGCATTGTAACCATCGTATATCAAACAAAGGGATGTATTTTTGTTCCCCTTTGGCATAGAGGGCTTATAGTCGCACAAATCTTTATATTTCCTCGTGGGGAGAGAGCCACCCGCAGCGCGCTGATGATGAGTTACGGAGGAGCAGCCGGGACGGAAGTCCTCGCAGTCCCCGCCCGCTTCCGACACCAATTGGGATCGCGAGCCTCTGCCGATCCACACTATTCTATAATTTATTGGCGATTCCTTAAAATTTATCAGGGATTTCTTTCGCACTTGGCTGTTCTCGTCACGTAAGCCTTACGATCCCGTTGCACAAAGTTTTACGTGTCACAATTTTGCAAAAAGTAACTTAAAAGTCAACCTAATTCATAGGAACGGATTGTTCCATTTTTAAATCTAAGTGCACTTTTTACAAATTTGTAAAAAGTACAACTTGGTGCAAGCGGTCAAGGGTGAGGGAATCTTTTTGCACACCGTCAAATGGTTAATCGAATTTTTGCCGAAAAAATACGTAGTCGGTTCTATTAAGACATATTATTGAATGGAGAATACGCATTATTGGTAGGTTCAGGTTATTTTTATGATCAAACGGAGTATTTGTAACAAGTATTTGGAGTCTTTGTAACAGGACACAATCTTATTTGTAAAAACGACTTTGGACTTTTCCTCGAAAACGAAATGGTACACTCATTTTCGTTGCGAATAATTAAATATTTATTCATGTTAAATGTATGAAAGTGTATTTAGTTTAGAAGTAATTTTGAACTCATAAAATAATATTTTTGATTATGTTCCTCGTCACTCTGTGTTTTCTGTAAAATATTTTCAATTCCAAGAAACTAATTTTCCCGTACATCTAAACTAACTCTGCTAAACTTCGCATGTTTAATGTCACGCGAAGTTTACTCCAACAAAAATCAAAGATCAAATGAATTTTACTTCTTGTAAACCTAACACTTTTCTTGTAAACAAAGCAAAGAAAAATTATATTGTAAGTTTTTCTGAAAATGTAGGTACTGAAATAATTTCAACAAATATCTTTTTCAACACCATTGCTCGTAATTGGTATGTAACTACACCAATTTTAGTTTCACAATGTATCATATTACCAACTTATAATATCTTTCGAATTTCAAATTCGATTACCGCACAGTTTGGTAATCAAAAGTTCATAGTTTCATAAAAAAAGTCACGCTTTTATTTATAAGAAAAAAAAATAGGAACCAAAGAGAATTTATATGCAAAATACTGAAACATTTTTGTAAATTAAATAAGTTTGGCGTTTAGAAACACTCTGTTTAAAGATATACAATTATAAAAACCTTATTTAAAATTACAAATATTAAATAGAAGTCATACATAAATATTAAAAGGATATATTTATTTTGTAAAAATTATATAATTTGCTGTTTTGGCTGTATAAGCGTCGGTACCTTAGTCTTTCGCGCACCAAGCCGTCAATGAAAAAGTAAAAGCGGAGTGTTTGGCGAGAAACAATGGCGTCTGGATGTCGATCTTTATTTCGATAATTCAAAATTGCTTCAGACTGGATTTTGTGCAGTGAAAGTGGTGTCGTTTCGTTGCATATGCATCCGTGTTGACGAACAGTTATGAGGAATCATTGAAATAAAGGTTTTGTGTATGTGGCGTTGAGAATTGTATAGTGGTTGGAAATCCCACTATACAATTTTCATCAGTCACCATCATGAGGTCTGTACCATGCATTTCTCGCCAAGCACTCCGTAGATGCATTAAAAAGTGTGGCACCCACATTTTAATGCAAAAATCAAGAAAGAAGATGAAACTGAAGACTTGGCTGTATGGGCTAGATCCCTTTGCCGTCCCGTAACAGGGAAAACTTAAACAAAAAAAAAAGTAAAAGCGCGCCATTTTTCAATTTTCAGTACTATTTTGCAAGTAGATATTTTGCATTATGTATTAATTACTCGCAATGGTGTTGAAAAACGTCGTATAACACTCGTGAGCAGTTAAAAATTGCATTCTTGGCTGAATATCTCGAACGTAATTTTCAACATTACTCACTTGTATTATAATGTACTATTTCGATGCAGGTGACACGATTTTAGGAATATAAAGCCTTGTCGTTTTATGCAAATTATATTAATCCTATTTTAGGTACCCATGATCATATTTAAACCACTAATTCTTACCCTTAAAATCATCTATCTCGGAAAATGGGGAAAAATTTATATGTCATTTCATCCAAATGGTTGAAACGAAAACTACGACACACTTTTTAGGTTACGATGAGTCGCTAATGTTACATGTAAGTGAAAATTTGTAGATATTTTTATAGCACTGTAGTTACGTAATGAATTTCACATGTTATTAAATTTCTAATACGCTCTTTTCAATCCCTGAAAAGGTATATAGTAGGTAATTTTAAGTGATTTAGGTTTTGTAGTATAAGTAAAACTTTAAATTTCTTGAAGATATTTTTGTAAAGTTGATCGTCATTTAATTTCAATTAATAAAATTGATGTACTACTTCTCAAGTTGTACCGTTACCTTGATATAATATTTTTTCGAAAAAAGAGCCTTTATTTATGAAGAAAAATTACTACACGCTTCATATTTTATCATAAAAAATATACGTCTTGCTCTTCATTTTTAGTTTTCGCTCATAAATTTCAAAGTTTTTGATTACACGAAGTTTTAATTTCTGCGGTCTAAACAAACACCGAGGAAAACCATAATTTGATTTATTCATATCACACCATAAGCTCTCAACCCCTCGCAAAGAGACATTCACAATTTAATTACGCGTTACTGACTCAACCAGACAGGAGTCGAACAATGAACCATCTCGGCTACATCCTGGACTTTGGTAAAAGTGTTTTAAGTGCGTGTTGTGCGCTGTCGACGCGTGTCCTCGATAGAGTAGACGGTTGTCGAAACAATATTCATAAATAACGGGAATCATAACGCGGATGAAGCGGCACGCGGCGTGGCGCGTGCGCGAGCCTTCCACGCCACATCTAATTATTCGCAGATCCCGTGCGCCCGCCAAAATCATATCGTTTTTAATTTGGTGGCTGTTTGGCTTTAATCTATTGACAGTTGTGGCTGTTAAGCATATTTCCTTTGCGTTAATATTGTTTTCTAGTATGATTTTTTAAATTAAATTCTTCCTATTAAGGGAAGGCAAAGGTATCTAGCCCATAAAGTCATGTCTTGAGTTATTTTTTTCTTTCTTGAAGATTGCATTAGAATATGCAGCATCTAAAAAGTTATGGCAACAGACATCATAATTGCGACTGGTGAGGTGGTAATTCCACTATAAAATTCTCAACGTCATACATACCACAAAACCTTTATTTCAATGATTCCTCATAATTGAATATCAACACGGATGCTTATGCATCAAAATAACACCACTTTCACTGCAAACACTATGAAAAACAATTTTTAATTATTGAAATAAATATTTGTCTGGCGCCAATAAAAACTAAGCCAACACTCCTGTACATACATATCTCTTTCTGTGTTCTGTGCATATGAAGCTCACTAAATTTAAACAAAACGAACTTCTTGTTTTCAATTAATACCAACTGAGAATTAAAACAAGAATATTAGAAAATGCAAACTTATGGGCGTGTTATTTTTGGTGTACCTAATGTTGAAAATCATTATATTTAACAATCGTCAGTTATCCATTCAGTCGCTTAATGTAAGTATATAAATCCATTCATTTGAATTTGCAACGAAGAAAACTTAAAGGAATGGAAAACGGAAGTCTGCAACATTTCACAGAGGAAGTCCGGCTCACGTGAACCCACGAACACATTCGCAATTTTAGCTTCTATTTTCTAGAAGATCTTAAATATGTTTTTAAATGAAATATATAGTTAAATATTTGTTGACGTCATAGACAACATAATCACACTATAAACTTACAACGTATTTAATCTTTATTATCATCAGGCTCGAGCCTACCCCACATTAGGGGCGATTAGGCCTTAGACAACCACGCTGGCCAAGTGCGGGTTGGTCGACTTCACACACAACCTAACTTCATAGGTGTGTGCCAGTTTCCTCACGATGTTTTCCTTCACATTAAAAGCGTCGCTTAAACGTACATATGAATTCAAAATTTGAAAACACATTGGTACGTGGCGGGGATCGAACCAGTGTCTCCCGGGTGAGAGACGACGTTCTTACGCACTACGCCACCGACGCTTTTTTTTACATACTATACATACGTATTGCTATCGACATAAGTAGTATGTTATTGGGCATTCTAACTCACTTTCGTTCATCGCAGACGCGATCTCACTCTCGAGAGTTAGAACCCCCCAATAACATTCGTGAGTGGAATGTCTAATATGGTTTTTTGGGTTATTGGTTCAAAGTTATACTGTAAAGATGATGTACATTTAAAAAGCTTTGGCGTTCAAATTAATGTTCATTTACTCGTTACTCGTGATAGATAACGGTTAAGTAATAGTAGGTGAAATGAAATTTGTTAAACAAAAAAAATCACTCAAATTAGAATGCATCTGTCCTATATCATTCAATCAACCAAAACGTCATGGGGAGCTATTACCGAATACGATACGCTGTATTGTTTGTGGTCCTTCAAATTGTGGTAAAACGAATTTAGTGATAAGTTTACTGTTGAACAAAGATGGACCACGTTTTCAAAATCTATATGTTTATTCAAAATCTCTATACCTACCTAAATACGTGTATCTCGAGAAGGTTCTTAATATGGTGTCTGGAATATCGTATAACAAATATAACCATAACAGTGAAATTTTGAGCCCGCATGAAGCTATGTCAGATTCTATTATTATTTTTGATGATGTTGCTTGTGAAAATCAAAATATCATCTAAATTTGATAACAACTTTAGAAGATAAAGTTGGAAATTTTCATTTCAAGTCTACGTATTTTTACGATTCTATAAAAACTACTGAACCAATTCATGAAAAAAATTATGATACCATTTGGAAAGTATACCCTATCAAACAAAGATTTTTCAAAATAGCTTCAGGCGTCTTCGAGTAATCGGTGAACAAACCTAAAAATATATATGTAAATTTTAATACGAATTGAAAACCTCCTTTTTTTGAAGTCGGTTAAAAACAATTATTTTGAATTCAATTAGTTATGTGTAAAATGTTCAATAAAATTTCCATTGCGAAAATGTTAATTAACTGTCAGCACATTCCTGAGGCCGAAGTACGCGCCAGCCTCGCCGCGTGCAGCGGATGTAAGATGTCGCAATTACAAACAACATACCTAAAAGTGACTATTTGTCGCCTAATTTGATTTGTTAAATATGAAATAAATAAATCATATGCGGTATGATATAATAATAAAGATAAGTCTAGAGTGACAACGCTAATAAATAGGCACTGTTATCTGTTGAACCGATTTTGATGAAATCTAGTTCAACTTAATGTTACTTTAAACACATAATTTAAAGATTTAAATATCCCCAACATAAAAAATAAATGCGAATTATCGTAGAATTTATTAACATACATACTTACAGACATATAATCACGTACACAATTACAAAGGGAGTTGAGCAGAGCTTTAGGTAATGCTATGTCTGACAGTGTGGACCATACAGTACCCTAAAACAGTAACAAGTGGCTAGCCTCTCTCCTACCCAAAAGGAGCACCAAACCCAAAAATCAACAATACTTCAACATACAAACTAACCAAAGCCAGCAAACTGAGCAGATAATTATCATACTTGATGGCCTTATTTGACAGCCGTTTGGTGCAACGGTAGTTACCTCTACCTTCAGCGCCAAAGGTTCCGGGTTCGAATCCCGGTAGGGGCATGTGTTTGTGTGATGAATACAAGCATTTGTTCCCGAGTCATGGTAGTTTATATCTGTATTTATGTATTCTATACGTTATTTAGTACCCATAGTACAAGCTCTGCTTAGTGTGGGACTAAATAATTGTTGTGATTTGTGAGGATAAAAAAAATGATATTATTTACTTATTTAAATTGATACTCAATATTATCTCTGCAGTCCCGGTTTAACTTTCACGTTTATTATTAGCTAGTAGGAAGCTTGGTAAAAAATTATTAATACAATACTAATGGCTGCCCAGGGCTTTGGTCGCGGTATTATCGGATAAACCCACACAAAAATTTCATCAAAATCGATCTAGCCGTGTGGACTAAATTGTGAATCTAAACCATTTTTGAATCCTCTTGACCCCACACAAAAAATTTCATCAAAATCGATCCCCCTTTTAGGACAAGTTCAGTGACATACACACGGACAGAAGAAATATTATATATATATTAAGATAACTAGACTATAGTTTAGGTGGGTTATTTGCGTCGTGCTGTATCCATAGTTGGTAGCCTGTCGCTTACATAAAAAATGAACCCTAAACTTCGAAAACCCAGACAGATGGTACATTCAAAATCATCTCAATAGTAAACTGAACAGTTTAGTTTCTTTATATTTTAGTCCTAAATTAAACCTAAAAATAACTATTTTAAAAAATTATGACAGCAAATGATAACTATTCCGCATCGAACAAAAAAAGAATCACGCGAATCGGATCAGAAATCTCAAAAAAAAAAAAACATACCGACCAAATTGAGAACCTCATCATTTTGAAGTCAGTTAAAAACGTTCAATGTAATTTATTATTTTTCTTCGTTAATATTTAAGTATACTTATTTTGATTAAAAATACGTGATGTAAGTAACATCAAGTATTTAAATAAATAAATAAATAAATATCCAACAACATCACATACATTGATCTGATTCCGAGATAAGTAGCTAAAGCACTTGTGTTACGGATATCAGAATCAACAGTGGTATTACAAATATATAATTAAATTAAATATTTACACCCAGACACGGAACAAACACAAATGTTCATCACATGAATGTTTGTTCGGGGTGGGAATCGAACCCATGACCTTTAGCGCATAAGGCAAGGTCCACTACCAATGCGCCAACGAGCCCGTCAAAAAAACTGAACTTTTTTATTTGGAAAAAATACTTCAAAAACCTACCTACAGTATTTTAAATCTCAATTTTATTTTTATGATCTCTATATGAAAACCTTTTATAATTATTATTTTAATATGGTAATGAAAATATTCGTAAATATTTGTTCATGGAAAATTTTTAGACATGCAATTGCCGAAAGTTGCATTATTAAAAAATGCTTGCTTGCAATGCAGCAGGGTTGTCACCAGTTTAGTTTCTACGGCTTTGAACAAACCCAATACAACAAACAAAGAAATCTGTTATGATACTTATTGAGGTTTGATTAATATTTTAGGTGAAACAATTATTAAGATAAAAATATATTAACACAAAAATGTTTGTTTGTTATATCTATGTATCTGTCTAGTCTGTCTTTACGCTTTCACGTTAAAGTTACTAAACCGATTTTAATGAAAATTAGCACAGAGATAGACTAGACCTTTGCGAAGAATATAGGGTATGTAGAATATAAAACTTAGATTAATGACCAACATCTACACGCTGGGAGCGGTTACTCGTCTATACTATTATACCATGATTTGATTGTTTGTCTGCATTGAATAGGCTCGAAAACTACTAAACAGATTTTGAACATCATTTTTGTGTTAGATAGTGTATTAATCTACAATAATCGACATCAACGCGAGAAAAGCCATGGGCAGAGTATTATGATAAAACTAGGTGTAGCCGCTCGGTTTTTATATGTAAGTATTATAATATAGACATTATTGACAAAGATACTTATTGTTAAAATTATATACTTTACAACAAGTAAAATTACTTTATATTTTTTTTACAACATTGTATAAAATTTATGCTTAAATATATTTATAAGTACATACAATTTAAATACCGATACGCATTTTTTACATTACCTATGTTATAGTGTTGTGACAACCCTAACATATTTTACGACATCATCAATAATTTCCGATAAAATTAGGAACTTTTCAACTGATGCTTCATTCCATGCTTCAAAGTGCTTCGAGTGTGAAAACCCAGCAGTGAAGTAATTCTGCTTGAGGAGTCTGCCTCTCTCACGTAACCTTCACGTTCTTCAGCAACAACTTTATTGTGAGTGTTCACCATGTGAGTAAATTTAAAATTATCGTAGAATTGTACAAACCTGTGAATCGAGTTTAAAAACTTGAACATTTTGCGAGTATCTTTCTACTTACCCTAATTGACTTCTGTGTTATGATCATCATAATTTTAATAGTCTGTAGTATTTAATAGACTTTATGATTTCTACTCGTATAAATACAATATACTAATATCGTTACAGTAGTGATAGCAAATTCCAGTGTACTTAGTTCTAGCCTCATGGTGATAATAAAACTTAATTGAAATTTTACTTTGTTTACAGGTCTGATTCAGAATTCGAAGTGTTCGAGCCTGTAGCTGCGCAGAAATCAAAGCCTAAAAGAAAAGCATCCTCCCATAATACCATCAGGTAAGTCTTGCTCTTGTCTGACATCATAATATCTCAGACCAAATAAAAAATATAGACTGAACTCCGCGTAGAAAGAACTGAGGCAACTTTGGTATGTATGTGTGGTGAGCCGGTATTGGTGATTATTGCACTTAATCACGAGGTCGCGCTCCGCTCGCCTCGTGATTGGTAAAGGTAGGTGTAGTTTCGTTACATGTGTGCGTGCGTCACTGTGCATGTACATGGGTGGGTGTAGTTGAACTCGTGTCAGTTCTTTCTTCGCAGAGTTCAGTCTATACTTTTTATTTGGTCTGAGCATAATATTGTGTAAGTGATGTCATACAGTTCACTTATAGTGATCCTGTAGTGTTATATAGGTATGTATTAAGCAAACAAGTAGGTAATTATATATTTAGATTGTTACGTGCTTTGGTTTTATTTGAGGTCTGATTTGTTTCATACAAATGATTCTTTGTTTAATAAAATGGTTTAAACTCATAATATAACGTTTAAATACCTAAGTATTTTTTTAAAGCCAGATATTAAGTATCTGTTAAAGTAACTCAAATGACGAGATTACTATTTTTTATTCAGAATCTAACAGACTTTTTTTATTTCAGATCTACTAGTTCTTCGAAGAAGTCGAAAGCTAGCAAAAAAGAAGTTTACGACGTGTTCGGTTTGCTGTCTGATGAAGAGGAAGACGTAGCAGCCCAGAACTCAATCCCTGATTCTGCTAGTGGCAAGAGACTCGTCAATAGCATCAGCAGCAAAGTAGCTGGCGGAGCTGTGATACGGCGGGCCTCTCTGAACGGCTGCTACTACGTAGAGACACGCGTCTACCTCGCTGAGGAAGCCTTAGCAACACCACCTGAATCACGTTACACCAAAGCGCTCGTCACGCTCAAGGTGCAGCTAGATCCTGAGCAGCCTGAGTGGGAACACTTGCAACGGTTTTTGAAGAAAACCAAATCATTATTTAATGATAGCAAACCTATGTTCTATAGTAATAAAATAAATATAAAATAATAAACTAAGTTACTTACCTACTCCTATATTATAAATTACTATAAATTTTATGTTTAATTTTATTAACCCTTATTGTCCTAGTAAAGGTAAAGTGAAGGTTTGTAATAGAGGTATATTTGAAAGGTACGTACAGCATAATATATATTTTCAAAGCCTGGTATCAACTTAGGTATTCTAGTTTTAGCAGATAAGATATAATTTAAATTTTATAAGAAATATAAGTAGATAGTCTTATAAGTATACCTAAGTAGATACCAAGTTTGAGAATTTTATTTATAAGTAAGTGAATTAAATTAGTCTTAAATTAAATTTTTTCATACTTATTTTATAAAAAATGCCATTTTGTACTGAGTGTTGTATCCAAGTAGGAAGTAGGCAGTGGGTGGGCCACCTGAGGAGCACCGCACACAAGAGTAAGAGCGATGCGCCGCGGATGAGCGACAGCGATGGCGTTGTCGAACTCGCGACTGCTTTCCGCGGCCGCATTGCTTCATATAGAATCACTGCTACAGATGAGTATGAACACTCTTTGCCTGATTTGTTTTTACAGAGTTTATTCTCTAAAATAAATAACATTTTGCAGCTCTCTTTGAAAAAGCACATAAGCGTAAAAATTAATTTTGAATATTTCGCTATATTTGTTTTACTTAAAAATGAAGTAAGCGAGAAAAAGTCGTTCGCTACTAAAAACTTTATTGTATATCGCAATTTTAATTCTAAAAATTTATTTGAAAACTTAGTTAGTAGTATTAAGAAAAAAATTGTTGAATTTCAAGATCAGGATAGTGGATGGACTTTTTTAAATAATGTTTGTCTAGAAATTAACATAAATAAGTATGATCCTTTGAGAGGATCTGGCTCTACTTATATTGAACTACCATTAGCAATTAAAAGCAAAAGAGCTTGTATTAATATACAGAATAAGGACCAATATTGTTTTTTGTGGAGTATTGTCGCGTGTCTATATCCGGCTAAAAAGAACAGTGAACGTATTACGTCTTACCCACACTTTCAGAAAGTTCTCAACATAAAAGACATGTCCTTTCCCGTTACATTTAATGATATTTTAATTTTCGAAAAGAATAATCCTCATTTGTGTATAAACGTATACTCATTAAAAAACAACCGTACTGTAGTAGGCCCCATATACAGATCAGAATTCAAATCAAAGACTAGAACTAGAATTAATTTACTTTTAGTGGAAAATAATGTTCAAGGCCATTATGTTTTGATAAAAAACTTATCGCGACTTGTAAGATCTCAAATTACTAGACATCATGGTAAATTATATTTTTGTGATGATTGCTTGTTATTTTTCACTACTGAAATTAGTCTTGATACTCATACGTGCAGCGGTGTTAGTACAGTACTACCCGATAAGGGAACGTATTTACAATTTAAAAATTTCGATAGAAAGCAAGATGTTCCTTTTGTCGTGTACGCGGATTTCGAGACGATTCTACAACCATTTCAAAGCTGTGAACCTAATCCATCTTCGAGTTATACCTCCGCGCTTCATAGACATATTCCTGCAGCCTTTGCATATCAAATAGTCTGTTCATATGATAGTAATCTGAATCGTTTCGTACAATATCGTGCGGCTGACTGTGTAGAGAAATTTCTCGATACACTTTATAATGATATCAAAAAGATTTACCAGATTTTGAATACTGAAGTTACAATGGATTTTAATGAACACGATGCAGAGGCTTATGCACTTGCTAATGTTTGTCATATTTGTGAGGAATTATTAATTTTCGATAAAGTAAGAGATCACTGTCACCTGACAGGACGCTATCGAGGTGCAGCGCATCAATATTGCAATCTAAGATACAGTGTTCCTAAATTAGTCCCGGTCTTTTTCCATAACTTAGCTGGCTATGACTGTCATTTATTTATAAAAGAATTAGCTGAAAGTTCAGGATCTGTAAAAGTTATACCAAAAAATAAAGAAAATTACGTATCTTTTACTAAATTTTTGAAGCTCAATGATGAACAATATGCTCAAATACGATTCGTTGACTCTTTTCAATTTTTAGGAACCAGTTTGGAAAAATTAGCAAAGGGCTTGAATCACTCAGATTTTAAACATTTAAAAAAGAATTTTCCGATTGAAAAAGAATTTAAATTGTTGACTCGTAAAGGAATTTATCCCTACGAGAACATGAAGCATTGGAAATCTTTTTCTGAAAGACAGCTTCCACAGAAAAAATGTTTTTATAATTCATTGACCGATGAACATATCAGCGATGTTGAATATGCTCATGCTCAAGAAGTTTGGTCCACATTTAAAATTAAAGATATGGGAGCATACACAGATCTCTACCTTAAAACAGACGTATTGCTTTTGACTGATATATTTGAAAATTTTAGAGAAGTTTGCAAATCAAACTATAAATTAGATCCTGCATTTTATCTAACAGCCCCGAGCTTATCTTTTGATGCAATGTTACTTAAAACTGGTGTTAAGTTAGAATTATTAACTGACTTAGAAATTATCCGTTTTATACAAAAAGGAATACGTGGGGGTATATGTTCGTGTTCGACGAGATATGCCCAAGCTAATAATAAATATATGCCTGACCATGATCCCAGCAAGCCGGATTCTTTTTTGGTTTACATTGATTGTAATAATTTGTATGGATATAGCATGTCCCAATACTTACCTGTTTCAGATTTTAGATTTTTGGATCAGAATGAAATAGATCAGTTAAATATCATGAATATTACGGATGAGTCAGACTTTGGTTACATTCTTGAAGTGGACTTAACATATCCCGAGGAGTTACATTATAACCATAACGATTACCCATTTTGTCCTGAAAAATTTATACCACCAGGTGGTAAAACATCTAAGCTAATTCCAAACTTATATTCTAAATATCAATACGTAATTCATTATGTTTATTTAAAAACATGTATTGAGAATGGGCTTATTTTAGACAAAATTCATCGCGTCTTAACTTTCAGGCAAAGTCCATTTTTAGGAAAATATATTAATTTAAACACAGAATTGAGAAAAAAAGCTGTAACTTCTTTTCAACAAGACTTTTTTAAATTGTTAAATAATTCAGTATTCGGAAAAACATTAGAAGATAGCGAGAAAAGAGTTGATGTTAGATTAGTTAATAAATGGAGCGATAAATCAAACAAAACGAAGAAGTCTCTTTCAGCAGATAAATTAATTGCACGACCGAATTTTCATAGCGCAACAATTTTTTCAGAAAATTTGGTTGCTGTTCAGATGAAACCAGAAAGAGTAATTTTAAATAAACCCATTTACATTGGGTTTGCGGTATTAGAACTATCTAAAAGCCATATGTTTGAATTCCATTACTCTGTTATAAAACCTCACTACGGAGATAAAATACAATTATGCTATACTGATACCGATAGTTTTGTGTATAAAATTGAAACTAATGATTTTTATCACGACTTAAAGGAAATTTTTATAAATTACTTTTGACAACGCTACGAATTTTACAATGGCAAGTAAGCTATTAAAAACAGAATGGCGATTCAACCCCCCTAGCGCCGCGTGGTGGGGGGGTTTCTTCGAAAGGTTGGTTGGAGTTGTAAAGGGCGTTCTAAAGAGGGTTTTGCGGAATGCATGCCTCGATTATATAGAACTGTCTGAAGTTCTATATAATCGAGGCATGCATTCCGCAAAACCCTCTTTAGAACGCCCTTTACAACTCCAACCAACCTTTCGAAGAAACCCCCCCACCACGCGGCGCTAGGGGGGTTGAATCGCCATTCTGTTTTTAATAGCTTACTTGCCATTGTAAAATTCGTAGCGTTGTCACTGTAAATGATTTTTGGATCACCCCTCCGCGCCACAAAACGGCGAAATGCCAGAAGGAATTGCTCTGCTGACAGCGACAACACTAATTCTAGATGAACGGCTCTATATACTGCACACGTGAATAGGCAAATCCAGGCTTTTCGTTTTTCTTTCAGAAAAAGAGGTCCAGCATAGTCTACTCCAATAACTTCAAAGATACTCACTGACGTGTTTACTCTATTTTCAGGTAAAGTTGGCGTCGATTCCTCAAAATTCTTGGCACTGTGTCTCCTACATACTGTACACTTGTTAATCACACTACGCACTGCCCTTCTACCCTTCAAAATCCAATAATTTTCTCTCAGCATGTTCAAAAGAGTCTGAACCCCAGCATGCAAGTGCCGCTTGTGCTCAAATTCTATCAATCGTGTAACCAAAAAATGATCCGAATGCAAAATAATAGGACACCGAAACGAATAATTGTCACACTTATTCATCACTGGGCTGTGTAGTCTGATTAAACCTCTATCTTCGAAAACTTTAAACGGCTTCAAGCGAGGGTCAGAGATTCCTATAAATGAATCACGTTGAACTACCCTTAATAATACCACCTCGGCTTCCTTATACTCTGTACCCCCAAGGTCACTTCGCCAGTGAGAAATATCACTCCGGCGACATCTATTTATAAACCGCAACATCCATGCAACCATGCGGACTATTTTATTAAAATCAGAAAAGTAACGAGTGTACCAACATTCTTCAGAGTCGTTGATGTTAGAACATAACATCGAACTGGCTTTCGGATCACTACTCGACGCTTTACCTCGCCTTAACTCTCTATCGACTTCTACTTCGTCAACCTCATAAGAATTTAAAATATTCGACCAATCCTCTGGAGAACCGTACAACCAATGCGGGCCTCTCCACCACTCGGATCTTATCAGTGATTCCACGTCGCAGCCCCGCGAAGGCAAATCAGCTGGATTTTCCGCACCCGGTACAAAACACCATTGTTCAGGTTTGGTGATTTCCCTAATTTCCTGAACTCTGTTCCACACAAACCTCGCCCACTGCTTGTTCCTTTGGATCCATGAAAGCACTACGGCCGAATCACTCCAATAGAAAATAGGGTGCTTGTCTTCGTAATCCAATGCTGACACAACTGACTTCATAAGCCGGGCTCCTATTAAAGCTGCAAGCAACTCAAGTCTCGGTATGGTGGTTATATTCTTAGATTTTGGTGCCACCCTTGACTTAGCTTGGACAAATCTCACCTTAACACCAGTCGGCGTGACTGCACGTACGAAAACAACTGCTGCGTATGCATGTTGGCTGGCATCTACAAATACATGAAATGAAATGTTTTTATCATCAAATCCTATAAGGCATCTGGGTATTTTTATTTGTTTTAGCAATTTTATTTGAGAATACCACTCCAAAAACTTACATTTGTCGTCTTCTCCTATTTCTATATCCCAATCATACCTCGCGTTGCATAGATCGCGAAGCATAAGTTTTGGTTTTACTAGTATTGGGCACACTAAACCAATAGTGTCAAAAATCTTGTGAGTTACTGATAAAATAAACCTCTTCGTTATTTTGCCAGGCACGTCTTCAGTATCTATATCACCTAACGAAAGTGTATCATGTTGTTTGTCCCATTTTAAGCCTAGAACGTGTGGCTGGTGTGGGGAGATATTGTCGCATGTGTATTCCCAACATCGTAGATCAAAACCACCTGCTTTCATTATTGCTACAGCCTTGCTTCGAAAATGATGCAGTTCATCAGTCGTATTCACACTAGTGACGCTATTATCGACGTAAAAGGATTGAAGTAACTTACCTATAACTTCCTTGTCTTCCTTAGTTTCTGCATTTCTTAAAATCCTTAATAGATGTTGTTCAATTGTACCTTCCAATAAAAAAGGGCTGCATGTCAATCCAAAAACAACTCTACAGTGGCGATAAACCTGTAATTTATTAGGATTCTCATTTTCCCACCATAGAAATCTTAATACGTCCCTGTCTTTCTTAGCTATACTTATTTGTAGAAAAGCTTTCCTAATATCAGAAATGACACCTATTTCTTTTTCACGAAAGCGTAAAAGAATATTAGGAATTAACTCTATTAAATTTGGACCTGTCTCTAAGCATTGATTTAGCGAAGAAGACCCTACACTATGTGCAGATGCGTCAAACACAGGGCGTATAGGCGTCGTGCTACTACTTAAACGTATTACGTGTCTATGTGGCAGGTAATGAGAGCTTACATTGTCATACTCACTAAATGGGACCTTTTCAATAATGCCCTCCTCTAACCACTCATTGAAAACCTGTCCATATGCATCCAAATAGTTTTCATTTTTCAATCTACATGTGACCTTCTCCAATCGTTTATATGCTATCTCTTTATTACACGACAGAGGGGGATGATTGTCTTTCCATGGCAATAAGACTTCATACCTACCTTCTTCATTAAAAATAGTAGTTTCAACAAAAAACTCTTTCACCTGCTTTACGTGCATTTCCTTTGTTTTGTTTTCTATGGGATCCATAATGCCAAGAGTATCTAATTTCCACAGGTCCGAAACTTGGGCTTCACGAGTGAATAAGGAAACTACTAGTAGCGACTCACCCCTCATGGTCCGATTGCTTTTCCCAACTAGAGTCCATCCCAACTTAGTTTCTATTGCCGATGCGTTCTCGTCTAGTTGTACCATATTTCTAGTCAATATCTTCGCCATCATATCTGATCCGATCAACAAACTTATCGGCTCGTTTTCTCCTGTATCCGACAAGACAATTTTTTCACTCTTCAATTTTCGTAAAAAACTTTCACTCAAATTAAACGGAATGTCTGCACATATTTGTTTTTTGTCAAATACGTCTATGTCACATTTGAAAGACGCCGTCAGACTCTCCACAGAAATAGAATATTTATGATGGGTCTCTGGCATCGATGTTGTGCCTCCAAAAAGTCCGTGCTGAATGGTAGTTTTCCCTAAACTCTCATAATCCATTTTGATGGCGATCTCTTTGAGAATGTATGAATGTTGTGAACCAGAATCTATTATACATCTTACAATCATTGTATTTTCTTTGTATTGAAGTTTTACTCTTAGAGTTTGTAGAAAAACTTCTTCGTGGACGGAAAAATTTGCAGCGCTTTTCAATACGCCATTTTCTGGTATTGACGGATTGCCTTGAGATGTTGTTGGAGCTGAATTCTCTCTACACATCAATAATGTGTGCCTTCTTCCGCACCAAGGACAATTTTTGATACTTCTGCACACACGGAAGCCATGGCCACGTTTTAAGCACCTAAAACAACCTTTTTTCTCTTTCACTACACTTTGGCGCTCCTCCAAACTCATTTTCTTGGCCTTGTCACATGTCGAACTTTCATGCTGCTCCTCACAAAAAATACAATTCATATTCGTTCTGTTGTCTCTAGCCACTAGACCCGATGCTGTTGGTATGTTCTCCTCAGCTTTAGTGTTTGCTTTTCTAATCTTAGTCTCTGTATTACTTTCAATCACATTTTTAAAGCCACGCGTAGCCATTGAATATCGTTCTTCATTATCTGCTTCTGATCGGAGAAAATCCATCAATTTACTTAACCGCTCATTCGGGTCTGCTGTCAATCCACACTGTCGTTGCCAAATTTTCAGTAACTCTTCGGGTAGTGAGGATTCAACCAGAGGAAAAAGCATTGGTGCGCAAATCTCCTTCGGCACATTTAACGATTCCAGTGACCTTAGATGTGACTCTAGTTTGTCGTAGAGTGATGTTACCTGGAATTCGCTAGGAGACTTGTTCATGCTGCTCTCTATCACCAGTTGCAAGAGTCTTCTAGTGTACAATTCAACCAAAAGATCAGTTCTTCCAAATCTATTACGGAGACTTTCTATTGCCATGTCATAATTTTCAGCTGTTGGTGGGAAACTATTAAGTAATTCGCTAGCTCTGGAACCATCTGTGACACTTTGTACCAAATAATGGAATTTGTCTTCCTTGGCCATATCTGTATCGAAATGAATTTTTTGGAACTGACTCCAGAATTTTAACCAATTCGCTAAATCGCCGTCGAATTTGTATAGCTCAATTTTGGGCAGCCTAACCTTTTGCGTCATATTTTTTATGGCTGTTCCACAAGGTGTTATCTCAGATTGCTCTGCTTTTACTGCAAACTTCGACATCTCTAGCTCCACACGTATAAATTGGGTTTGGTAGCTCTCTACAGTTTCTAACTCCGCAGCTATTACGTCGTCCGTGTCATCTTGTTCCATCAACTGATCTAATATCTTTTCATTGAGAGATGTGATTTGGGAATTGTAATCTACAAGCAACCTGAAAATTACCTCTGCATCCTGCATCTGCTCCTTGGCAACATGATCTTTGAACTTGTTCACGTTTTTCGTGAACATCGCTCTCAAGACGCCCCTTCTCTTTGTGGTTTCCATCTCAGTCTCACTTTTTATTCAATTACGTTGGGCGCCAGATGTGAACTGAGGCGGAGGAATGATACTCTCGAGACTAGGGTAGAGCGATGTATTTGCAAATAAAGCTAAAAAACACACATACTTCTGAAAACGTAACAAAAACCATACAAGTCCAATCAACAATAAAAAAAAACATAAACGTTGCTAGGCACTGACACTTGATTATACATTTTCTTTTGCTACTAACCAAAAACTATCTTTGGAGGCCACATTCGACAACTTTGATACTAGTAACTATAACTCTAACAATATATATGGTTTACCTTTAAAAAACAATAAAGTACCGGGATTATTTAAAGACGAGTTAGGAGGAGAAATTATGACTGAATTTATAGGACTCCGGTCTAAATTATACTGTATAAAAACTGCAAAGGCATTCATAAAAAAGGCAAAGGGTGTTAAGAAAAATGTAGTTAGAGATTTGTCTTCATCTGAATATATGTCTGCTTTATTGAATGATAAAATAATAAGGAAAAAAAATATTTTATTTCGATGTATAAAACATGAAATTTTTACACAGAGCGTTAATAAAATAGCTTTGTCAAATTCAGATGATAAACGTTTTATTTTATCAGATAAAATTTCTACCTTAGCATGGGGTCATAATAAATTATTTTAAAATTTGTGTAATTAAGGTTTTTTATGTAGTTAAGGTTGTTAGTGTTAAATTATATTGTATGTGTATTATATCTACTTTGTAAATGTTGTTAATATTAATTAAATAATAATTAATGTTGTTTTATTGTAATTATGATACAAACCTATTTGCCTAATAAAATTATAAAAACATACTTAGCTGGTTTTAATTTTTACTTTCCATAGCCCGTTTAACTATGTCTGATTATTTATCTATGGAACATGGCAAGGTAATGAATACTAAAGAATATAAACATAATTAATGTTGAAACAGCACTAATCAAATGTGTTGTAACGAGGTTACTTGTTATGAAATGCAAATTATGCAATTTTCTTAATTAGGTTTTTCAAGTCACTATTTTTCAGCAATTATTATTTCATTCATTGTTTAGCTGTTCCAACGAACAGACACTTGGAAATTTTGTATCACTATCCTTGTAAGTATAATGTCTAATTTTTTATTTTTTAGAAATATCCTTTGATTTTTTTTCTAATCTGTATTTTTTTAACAGGTAATGTCTAATTCATCGGATATCCTGTTTTCACAATATGCGCAAGATCCGTTAGAAGGTTTTACTCAAGAATTCCAGGAAATACGTCAAAGGCATATCAATGAATCAAAACAGAAGGAGAAAAAATCTAGACAGAGAAAAGATACTTCGAGAAAAAGAGTTCGAATACCTACTAAATCGTTTGTGATCACAAAAGAGCAGAAAGGAATGAAACTTATAAAAATAACAGTTTTGGATTTGCTAAGTTCGAGTGAGGATTATTTAATCACATCAGCTCCTAGCTCAAACATTGACAGCATTGATGAAAATGTGATGCTCAGCGCGCAGTACGTGGTTCAGGAGCCAGTGGACGAGATCATGGATCTCACGGAAACCATTGTTAGAAAAATTTCAAAAAAACTTTGCGGTGATAGTTTGTAGTTATTATGTTATCTTAAGTTGTGAAATAGTAAGAATAATTTATTATGTGTTACTTAATTATAAAAACTTTAAATAAACCTTTTGATAAGAGATTCAGGTTTTTTCTTTTTTCTTATTTAGTAATTAGATACCTAAATATTTTCTTTCCATTTATTCGTAAAAATAATTTTGAAAATAAAATCAATGTTTTCTTAAAATTGCTTGGACGGTGTCATCTAACATAGATAATTTGTACTATCTATTTGCTTTAGAGATACTTGCTACTACTCAAGCGTTTGATACTTAGCGCCTGTTTCATAATGTACAAGTAGGCACTATTCATTGAATAATTATAAAAAAGGAACAGAATTCGTATGAACTAATCATCAGAGTTAGTTACTCGGAACTTACTCGTCGTTGGTGAAACAGGCCCTGAGTTTAGCAATTAAATAAACAGTTCTGTTGTACTGAACTCGATCAAGCCAACGCATCTATGGATTGTGTTGCTACACAATATAAATATGACGTTGGCTTGATTCTATGAACCTATCATCACCATCTGTCAATTACTTATACGCTACTGAGATGAGTAATAAAAAAGCAAGTGAACTGTAATAGATTTATTTGAAAGAATTTTACATTCTACTTTTTTATTAAAAATCAAACAACACTTTATTTTCTACACACCATTTTTTCATACATAAAACATTTTTTAAAGCACATATGTTTCTATGAGTAAAACAATTGTATATAGTTATATTTTTACAATAAAGATCATTAAGAGCATTTAAATTTGGAACACCTAAATAACTTATATCTATGATATTATTATGTCCGCATAAATCTTGAACCCATTTAATCTTCTCAACACCTTTTACTATAATTTTTCTCTCTTTTAAATAAGGTTTGATAATTCTACGAAATTCTCTGTAATCGATATATCCTTCGCTCCAACGATAGCCTCTATTTTGTTCTATCCAACGCACATGATTTCTCTCTTCTTGAGTGAGAGCAGTGAACGGGTATGGGGGTTTTATTAAAAATATATGAGTATGGTCTAGAGTAGCTATAGCTAATTCTTTTACTATAAAATCATTTTCCTTATTTTTAAATCCTTGAAGATCTAAAATTATTGTATGATTCATGATATTTTCTTTACAATATTACTCAAAGGTTTATATTCAAATATGCAATCGTTCAGTATTAGACAATATGCAGCGGTGTGATCAGGTATCTCTTGATCGGCTTCGATTTCAACTCGGACGTCGATCGATCCTTTTAGCGTTTCGTGCTGGCGGGAACAGTCAATAACAAATAAGGGAGCGATTTCTTTGAATTCTTTTAAGCTCAACAAGGGTTCAGCTCGACGACTGTGATAAGACTGTTGAAACCTTGTGTACTGTTCATATATTAATGAATACTTGTTGTTGGAGAAATCTATGTTCAGACTTTCATATGGATAATAGGACGAATTTAGAAATACTCTTATATCGCGTATATGACAATGATCGAACTCTGCCATTGACATTACCGCATTATGTTTACGGTTAGTTTGTAAAGCAATAATAACAAAACGTGGTTTTTCGATCTGTGAAGAGGTTTTAATAGACCAATTATGCTTACGAGTTTTTGGTAATAGCGGATACTCATATAAATCCCAATTACGAAATGCTAATGTTATAGCACGATCTTTTTCTAAGTGCTTTAATAAATTAATTCTTTCTCGGTCTGATACTTTAACGTGAGGAACTCTCCAGGCTATTTTATTTATCATGATGTCTTCCACAATTTCTCCTGTAGCTAACTTTAAAGCATTGAGATTTGTGTTGCTTCTCAATAGTACTAATTCATGTTTACAGTTCATTATAATTTTTTCATAATCTTCTGCAAAACCTAATACTTTATTCAGGGGTATAGAAACAGAAAATAATCCTCCGTTAACAGTGCTCGTGCCTGTAAGAGACCAACCCCAAACGTTTGCACATTTCGATTCATTGTCATTTAACGAAAGATAAGATTTCATTGTTGTAGTGACCCCCGCATTTTTTATTCTATCTATTTCTACACCATTTAGTTCATATCGAATGTCTTGAAATAAAAATAATGCAGGATTATTTACAAAATGTACATTTGGTATTCGTTCTTTTTCTTTAGAAGTGCTATTAAGCTTATAAACATCAACTCTGCCCTCAATATACAAACTGCTGAGTGCGGGTAAAACGTACAGGTCTTGCTGATTAATCGGTATCCGTATTTCATCATTCTTGTTGAAACTTGTCACGTAAGGTTTATACGAATGATATTCAAAACTTTCAATGCTGTTATCGTATGACGTTGGTTGGGATATATTTAAAATATTCATTTTAGTAAGCCTAGTAGCTTTAAAAATTCTTTATTCTTTTTGGTGAGTTTCTTTTTCAAGCGAAGCGGTGTTTCTCTATGAGCAGATCTTTTAGAACTGAGTGGATCAGGGAAAGTAGGTAGGTTTTTATTGAAATTTAACATTTTTTAAAGTGTAAATATAATTGTACTTCTTCACCTCGCAAATTGATTTCTCGGTTTTCAGCATCCAAAATTCTTATATTTATACTGCTTATGGAATTTTGGTTAACGGGAAAATAAATCAAATTTTTCGGTATTTCAATGATTCTATAACCAGGTGGTACGTTTGGTACAAATTCGTAAATTATATGACTTGCTTTTCCATTCACAAATGATCCACTGATAACATCACATTCGATGCGCACGATAGTTGTTGATAAAATGCTAACAGGATACCGGGACTCGGTGGTTATATTTGCATTTACTGCTTCCGATCCAAAACCTAAAACTTTCCCGATGGAATTATTTTTATCGAAGTGAACATTTTGAGAACAGAACAAATGTGTTTTTAATGTGTTGTTATTGCAAGTCAGGTTCAACGTGGCATTTTTTATATTACTCTTAAGATAATCACAAATATCTTGAAATTCATACGACCCTTCAGGTATTTCGATAACTTCATTATTACCGTAGTGAAATTTGTTGTTTCGTTCATCTATATTAGGAATAGAATTAAATGTAGAAAAATACAAAAGACCACACTCGTAGTTTCCGATTAATTGTAGACTGGGGGAATAATTTGTTAATAAAGAATCTCCTTGGCCTGTTATTGATACAGTGAAAGACATTTTTATACTGATCAAAATGTTTATTGCATTCTTATTATAAATGATTATTCCAATAATCTTTTAAAAAACTTAGACAAAGATGACCACAGTTTATAGTGCCAAACTTTTGATATTGTGCATAATTATAATGTATCGTCATATTTCTTAAATAATTTATCAACTCTAATGGTGGTCCTAAATTACCAAAGCTATCAAAATATTCACAATAGTCATTTTGTTTAACATAGGCTACCCAATGAGTTCCGGGATTGTTAGAACTATCAAGATTTACTATACCACATTCTATTTTTTTAGGTTTTAATGGTAGTGTATCTCTCATGTAAACGCCTCGAAAGTATGGTATATCAGAAGCATTCTCCAATATGTTATAATTAGTGAGAGGACGTTTGGGTAGCCGATTTGTTAGTTTTTTGGAAAATTCAAATATAAACCAGCTCCTTTTTTATGAGGTTTAATATACATTCCTTTCCCAAGTGCAACAGCTTCCATCATCTTGTTATGTCTTTCAGATTCTTGCAAGTTTTTCTGAGCAACTCTATAATCGTTGACAGCTTTGGCTATACCTGCAGCACCACCAGCAAGTGAGCCCAGAGCAGATAACCCAGCAAAAATTGGAACGAGAGGCAAGAAACCTCCGCTTTTAGGTATAGGAATACATCGTGGTAATCTTATTCCCTTTTTATTGGAAAACAATTTTTTTGCTGTTGCGTAAGCGCGTTTTATAGCAGAGTGATTATTTTTGCATTTTGATTTTCTTAACTGTGATTGTATTTTTTTTACTATTGACATAAAAGGCCTGACTCCAGCACCGGCTTTGAGCTTTGCTTTCATCGCATTTTTTACAATCCATGAGGCAACTTTTTCTCCTCTTCCTGCATCTTTTGATTTTAACCTGTTTTTAGCCATATCTAAAAGATCTAAATCAGCCTTATGTCTAGCCTTCAAATCTCTATTATTATATGCAATATCGTGATACATACAAGCTTCATCCAATTTATTTATACCGCGATCACCTCTCAGTAACCGTTTTTGCAGTTTTGTTCCGGGACCACAAAATTGATATCCAGGTAAATGTAATTCAAACGGTAAACGGTTTATTAATTCGTTGATAACACCACTTCCCCGCTTCATTGATATTTTCGAAATGCCGATATTAAAGGTAACCAGTATAATTTATATCAGAAAACTAGTGCTTTCTTATCTATCCAACTATTTTCGTTATCACCTAGACCTAACCATTTAACAAAAAGCTTATTTCCTTTTCTTTTCAAAACTTTTTCAATCAGATAAATATCAGGGAATTTTGTTTTTTGTAATTCATACTCATAAAATGATCCTAAAATTCTTTGTTTATACTTATCCTCTAAAAGATAAGTATTTGGTTTCGTTTTATTTACTTTAACAATAACAAACAATTCAGTCGACCAGTTTGGTGTATAGCCTTTATAAAAATCTTTCTTAAACTTACTAACTCGAACATGATCTCCAACTTGAAATTTCGGTTTCTTATCTGTGTGACACGACTTTGATTTAAAAATATTTGACCGAACAATAATCTCGTTTGCTTTATCAACATCAATTGGCTTATATTTTGTTATACGGTGCACAGTACTGTTATAATTTTCTACAACGGACTCTATGTTCTTTCTAAACCATTTGTAAGAGCCTTGCAAACTAAAAATTTTGTAAAGTTGGCTTTTTATTGTTCGTATTACGCGTTCTACTATGGAAGCTTTTTTTACAGAGTAAGTGGAATAATGATTTATGCTGTATTTGTCTAATATTCCTTTGAATGTATCATTATAAAACTCTTTACCTAAATCTGTTTGTAAATGATTAGGTATTCGTGATGACTTTATGAATATCTCCTGCATAGCGTTCGTAACACACTTTTTTTCTTTTGATTTTAAAGGGCACGTCCATACATATTTCGATAAGGTATCGATTACCACTAAAATGTATTTATAGTTTTTATTATATTTTGAATACTTCTGTAAATCAATCAGGTCAGCTTGCCATAAATCGTCTATTCCTTTAATTATAGTAGTTTGACGTGGGAAATTTCTTCTTGCTGCTTTATGGAGTTCATCGATTATGTCTTTTTTACTCATTTTTTGTTTAATTTGTCTTCGAACAATTTGTCTATTTCTGTTTTGCTGTAATATAAAGTACTGAAACGGTTTACTGTCACTTTTTCCAAGTTATTTAGATAATTTTTAACGTCACTTTGGACCTTCTTTATTTCTTTTCTTAGTTCCTGAAATGCTTTGTCTACATAAGCTTTATTCACTGCTTCATCATCTTCAATTGGGATTGATAAGCCTTTTAATTTCGAAGACTTTAAATCAAAGTGCCCCGTTTCCGATTTCACCAGGTAATGGTTACAGGTATCAATATATTCTGTTAGTCGCAAACGCTTGTGAACGTGGTGCCCAAACTTGTCTACATTCATTGCAGTCTCGGTGCTTTGTTGAGGGTATTTGCTAGTGCACTGGTCAATTCTCCTGATACCCCACGCTTTTTATATTCTTTGAAGTTTATACAAATACCAGCCTCGTGTAATTCCTCTACAATTGAAATTATTTCATTATCGACTGCAGTGTTACCTGCTATTTTCGATGCTAGAAGTAATTGTAATCGTTCGACTAATTCGTTTGGATCATCCCAATAAATATAGTCAGTATTTTTTTTAACTTTCTTCATAATTTTAAAGCCTTCTCCTTGTGCTAAACTCTCTGTGCTTGTTGTAGGATTTCTAGTCAATCTAAACAAAGGTTTGATAATATTTATGTATCTAAACCCCTTATTGCTGTTTATCGGTTTCGATGGATCGCAATTGCGTCGGTGAGCATTGGTTTCTAAGAGCAGTAATTTATAGTTTTGTAAATCATCATTCGTGATAATATCTAAATTTGGTTTCTTTTGATACAAAAGTTCTTTTAAGCCTTCTGTAATTTCCAATTTACGTGTTCCTACTGTAAGAAACATACCATCATCATGAATGCGGGTTTTTCCAAGCATCAGTTTCCCGCGTACATTTTTTATTCCGAAAGGTACACCAGAAAATACTTCTGAAGATGTGGACCACGACAATGACTGGTTTTTTGGGTTAGGTGATGACTGGATAGACTTAAACGATGTTTCGCTAACATTCTGATCTTCAAAAGGAGATGATATGAGAGTTTTGTTATTATATAACTCCCGCCCTATCAGTTCTTCATCTTCTTCACTTTCAACTTCATTGGAATCATTACTAGACAATGACGACGTTTCACTTCCTTTATAGGTGTTTTTAACTTTTTTTGGTAATTGACTATATTGATCATTTTCCTCCGAGTTTCGTTCATCGTTCTTATTTGCTATCCTTTTAAGCGGGTCAACTATAGGTTTCAATATTTTTTCGAAAACCATATTATCATTATTCTTTGCATCCCTTATCATTTCTACTTTTCTTTTTACAGCTGCAGCAGATTTAACAATTTGTTCTTTAAGATTTTTCTCCATTTTAAAGAATATAGGTAAGATCTCGTTCTGAATCACGAATGAGAGTGATCAATTCGTAACATAACATGCTATTATGTACTTTAGTCCACTATCACAAATGTATCAAATGCTAATCTATAACAACCCTTATTTTTTTCACAGTCCTTATTTATTACAAGATAGCTGTAAGGCTTACTCCAAACAGCAGAGCACATATCGCGAAACTTTGACCACGACATATCTGAGCCTACATGTTCTTCGTAAACATGTCTTAAATTAATGTCGTCTTGCTTAAAAAGAACTATTAAGTTTGCATTGTCTCTTACAAGCTGCTTCGGTATTTTAGTATAAGTTTGATTTATATAAAAACAATCGATATTTTTATGACGTCCCATAGCAAAGTAATCTCTAATGCTATTTTGATTTTCACAAGCAACATCATCAAAAATAATAATAGAATCTGACATAGCTTCATGCGGGCTCAAAATTTCACTGTTATGGTTATATTTGTTATACGATATTCCAGACACCATATTAAGAACCTTCTCGAGATACACGTATTTAGGTTGGTATAGAGATTTTGAATAAACATATAGATTTTGAAAACGTGGTCCATCTTTGTTCAACAGTAAACTTATCACTAAATTCGTTTTACCACAATTTGAAGGACCACAAACAATACAGCGTATCGTATTCGGTAATAGCTCCCCATGACGTTTTGGTTGATTGAATGATATAGGACAGATGCATTCTAATTTGAGTGATTTTTTTTGTTTAACAAATTTCATTTCACCTACTATTACTTAACCGTTATCTATCACGAGTAACGAGTAAATGAACATTAATTTGAACGCCAAAGCTTTTTAAATGTACATCATCTTTACAGTATAACTTTGAACCAATAACCCAAAAAACCATATTAGACATTCCACTCACGAATGTTATTGGAGGGTTCTAACTCTCGAGAGTGAGATCGCGTCTGCGATGAACGAAAGTGAGTTAGAATGCCCAATAACATACTACTGACATACTGCAGGTTTACAACGTACTACAACGAATTTAACACGTCATCTGTCCCTGCATCAAATATGATACAATTATATACCCAATCCCACGTTCATGCATCACATGTGACGCAAGTGGGTATACGAAATCAATGTCTTTTATTTTCATGAACGTCTCAGTTACATTAAAAAATATCACAAGGACGTCTAAGCTAGATAGTTAGATATTGAGGTAAATTTAATATACGGATCCGACAAGTTTCTATTTAAAAAAATATTAAGCACAAATGGAGGTCATTAGGAGTTAATTCGATTTGGCCTGGACAGTCAACGTCTACCTATACTAATATTATAATGCTATATGCTGAAGAGTTTGTTTGTTTGTTTGAACGCGCTAATCTCAGGAAATACTGGTTCGAATTGAAAGAATCTTTTTGTGTTAAATAGTCCATTTATCGAGGAAGGCTATAGGCTACATAACAACAGACAATAACGCGAGCAAAGCCGCGGGCGACCACTAGTAAAGAATATAATTATGTAAAAATCAAAAATTTTTTTCTTTGACAACAAAACTCTTGAGCGTGTGATGATAAGGCAGTAGGTGGAACCGAGGTTCACCAGGAAACCATAACCTTAAGTATTATCTTACTGTCGACCCACCCCGACTTCGCATGGATAGTTCAAAGTAGTTATTTACTTTACATTAACGAATTATACTCCTACTAGCTTTTGCCCGCGACTTCGTCCGCGTGGAATAGTTACTTTAGGCAGCATTTTTTGTGTAGGTACTTATTATGCAAAAAACACACAAACTGCAGTGCACTACAGTAAATGGCATTTTTACAATCTACCGTTTTAAGTTTTTCCATCCTTTGCTACTTACACGCAACCTTTCATCCCCACATGGGTCAATATTTCAAAAACGATAGAACAATATTTGCGTTTCATGGTTTTATCTTCGATACTGAGGAATCGCATAAAAATTTTCATCTCATATTTCAGCCCCTTCATTCCCTTTTTCACAAAAAGGTAGCTTTTATTCCATTTCGAGGTTCAGTCTATTTTTGTATCAAATTTCAATAAATTCGGTTCAGGTGTTAGGCGTGAAAGCGATTAAGCTAAAAAGTCACGTCCACTACCTTGGATCTCAAAATGGATGCTGTATTCTGAATCCTGACTCTGAATACAGCATCCATTTTGAGACCTCCGAAAACTACAAAACTGATACGCCCATCAAGTTTAATGTTGTATTAGGAATAGGGACCTCAGAAAACCACAAAAATGACAAACATATCGATTTTATATTAAAAAGTCGCGACCGCCATCTTGGATCTCGAAATAGATATCGTATTCGGAATCGGGACCCTCAAAAGCCACGAAAATGATACCCATATTAACATTATGTTAAAAAGTCGCGTCCGCCATCTTGGATCTCAAAATGGATGGTGTATTAGCAATCGGGACCTCAGAAAACCACAAAAATGACACCCATATCGATTTTATATTAAAAAGTCACGACCGCCATCTTGGATTTCGAAATAGATGTCGTATTCGGAATCGGGACCCTCAAAAACCACGAAAATGACACCCATATTGACATTTTGTCAAAAAGTCGCGTCCGCCATCTTGGATCTTGAAATAGATATTTTATACGTAATCCGGACCCCCAAAAACCACGAAAACGATACCCATATTGACATTATGTTAAAAAGTCGCAACCGCCATCTTGGATCTCGAAATAGATGTCGTATTCAAAATCGGGACCCCCGAAAACCACGAAAATGACACTTATATTGACATTTTGTCAAAAAGTCGCGTCCGCCATCTTGGATCTTGAAATAGATATTTTATTCGTAATCCGGACCCCCAAAAACCACGAAAACGATACCCATATTGACATTTTGTCGAATTTTTGACAAAATGTCAATATGGGCCGCGTCCGCCATCTTGGATCTCAAAATGGATGGTGTATTAGCAATCGGGACCTCAGAAAACCACAAAAATGACACCCATATCGATTTTATATTAAAAAGTCACGACCGCCATCTTGGATTTCGAAATAGATGTTCGGAATCGGGACCCTCAAAAACCACGAAAATGACACCCATATTGACATTTTGTCAAAAAGTCGCGTCCGCCATCTTGGATCTTGAAATAGATATTTTATACGTAATCCGGACCCCCAAAAACCACGAAAACGATACCCATATTGACATTATGTTAAAAAGTCGCAACCGCCATCTTGGAGCTCGAAATAGATGTCGTATTCGAAATCGGGACCCCCGAAAACCACGAAAATGACACCCATATTGACATTTTGTCAAAAAATCGCGTCCGCCATCTTGGATCTTGAAATAGATATTTTATTCGTAATCCGGACCCCCAAAAACCACGAAAACGATACCCATATTGACATTTTGTCAAAAAGTCGCGTCCGCCATCTTGGATCTTGAAATAGATACTTTATTCGTAATCCGGACCACCAAAAACCACGAAGACGATACCCATATTGACATTATGTTAAAAATTCGCGTCCGCCATCTTGGATCTCGAAATAGATGTCGTATTCGGAATCGGGACCCTCAAAAACCACGAAAATGACACCCATATTGACATTTTGTCAAAAAGTCGCGTCCGCCATCTTGGATCTCAAAATGGATGGTGTACGGGACCTCCGAAAACCACGAAAATGATACCCATATAGATATTATAATAAAAAGTCACAACCGCCATCTTGGATTGGATTTTTATTTCTTATCAAGTGTCTAAATTCAAAGTTTCATGGTTTCATATATCTTTAACTATGACGAACTTCCATACAAATTTTCATCCCCAATTTCATCCCCACATGGGTCTAAATTTCAAAAATCCTGGAACTAATATTTCTTTCTTTCTTATTAAGTCCCTAATTTTAAAGTATCATGGTTTTATCTGTAATAATGACGAAGTCCCATACAAACTTTCATCCACTATTTCACCCCCATACAGGTCAAAATTTCAAAAATCTTAGAACAAATATTTCTTTCTGTCTTATTCAGTGCCTAAATTCAAAGTTTCATGGTTCTATCTTCAAAAATGACGAACTTCCATACAAACTTTCATCCCCTATTTCAACCCATACAACCTTTTTTTCGCGATAAAAAGTAGCCTATGTCCTTTCCCGAGATCTAATCTATAGTTGTATCAATTTTCATCAAAATCGGTTCAGTGGTTTAGACGTGAAAGCTTAACAGACAGACAGACAGACAGACAGACAGACAGACAGACAGACAGACAGAGTTACTTTCGCATTTATAATATTATTAGTATTAGTATTAGTATATTAGTATATTAGTATTAGTAAGGATTCCTTCCTCTTGAATCATTCTATCTATTGCTGAAAACCGCAATCCTTTGCGTAGTTTAAAAGTTCTATAAGCGTACAGAAAGAAAGAGCGATTTTTTTTTATATTACTATTCTTAGAAAAATGCACTGAAAAAAATCGACTTGCCTCAGGCGGGACTCGAATCCGCACCTTCCACAATCCGGGTGGACGCGTTAACCAATTTCGCCACCGAGGCACTGCTTTTCGCTGTCGAAATTTGTCAGTGCTTGGTGCTTATGTTTTTATGGTAAACATCGTTTCATCAAATCTTTGAAATTTGCATTTCCAAGACCCGAACGAAATATTTTTGCAAATATTTGACGCCCAGCTAAGATGAAACTACCTTACATTATGGAATAATTTTATTTTTGCGTTTACAAACGCGTAAATATAATACTAGAAAAATGCACTGAAAAAAATCGACTTGCCTCAGGCGGGACTCGAACCCGCACCTTCCACAATCCGGGTGGCGAAATTGGTTAACGCGTCCACCCGGATTGTGGAAGGTGCGGGTTCGAGTCCCGCCTGAGGCAAGTCGATTTTTTTCAGTGCATTTTTCTAGTATTATATTTACGCGTTTGTAAACGCAAAAATAAAATTATTCCATTACTATTCTTCTTCCTTTAAGTAAATGGCGTTCGCGACACATAAAGTAGGTACGCATTTCGCTAATGTTGAGTGAAAATGCACTTATAGTAACAGACAATTGTACTGTAGATTGAGTTAAAAATGGAGTGTTCTTACAACAATAACTCGGGAAAAGCTCTATATTACTATGTAGAACGGTGTACTAAACGTCTTTGCTATGTAGACATAGATTAGTTAGTTTAGGAACTGCCATAACACAATATAGCGTTAGGAAACACTATTTTTAACATGGATGTTAATAACAAGGAAATAAACAGAAAATAGTTTGATGATTTTTTTTTAATCTCTCTCGTGTTAAGGACAAAATATTTTAAATTTTAAATTTTAAAATATTTTGTAAAAAAAAAAAAACATGCAGTTTATCAATAAGTATTATAAACGAAGGTATGTGAAGTCCTTTTTTATAAATTACAGTATTATAATTACTTAAATATCCCTAAAAAAAAACTTAAATTATTATTATTTATGTCTTCCCCAATGCGTATCAAATACAGTCCCCTTATTTGAGGTCCAAAAATTGATGTTGTGCAAGTTTGAACTCTAAAATGGTGTAAATGAAGAAGGAATCCCGATAACATTATAGCAAGCATTTCTATTACGAAGTGTAAACGAAAGTTTATGTTTTGGAAAGGTGCTTAATGAATTGAATGTCAAAAAACTTTTCTTCTTTTCAAAATAAATCAATAATTGTGTATAATTTTCGGCGTTCGAACTGAATCAAGTTAAAAATTATACAACATTTTTTGTATAAGGCAATATTCCTACACAACATACAAATAAAAATTTACATAGGTATCAAATTTTTCTAAAAATATACCAATGAAAAAACAATACAAAAAAACAGGCAGGTAGATTGTTGTAACAAATATTCGATACAAAAACTTATCGACGAGGATGGGATTCGAACCCACGCGTGCAGAGCACATTGGATTAGCAGTCCAACGCCTTAACCACTCGGCCACCTCGTCATGTCTGGAGGTTGCGAAATTACGCATCAGATACCTAGAGGGCGTCCGACTTTCACTTCTAACATAACATCACATTGATAAATAATTATTTGAAGCTGAGTTAAATATTTTATCGTACATTGACCTCTTCGATGAACTAGCGTCACTGATTGTTGTTATGCTAATATGCTAATTATTACTTATATTACTTGATTTGAACAATTTAATTATATGCTTTTGTTTTTTAATTATAGAATGAAGCAATCAATTGTAATTAGTAAGTAAATACATACAGATGAATATTATTATGGAATGTTTTTTTTTTAATTTGCTTTTAAATTCTTACGTTTTTTGTAAGAAGTACATTCATATTTTTAAGTACCCATCTTTTTACAGCTATTCCGTGCCATGTTTTATTTACTATTATTTGGTTTGCTTAGTGGAGGATTTGCAGTCGAAAATCACTATTATAATGAAATTTTATGTTATTTTTTTTTTATTTATTTATTTAAACAATGCATTTACAATTAATTTATAAAATAGGAAGACAACACAACATAAACAAATTCATGTTTTTCCGCGTGATTAATTACTTATACTATTAATATTATTAATTACTTAGGTCTGCATTATCGAAATATAACATCTCTAATTTAGGTAAATTACAGACTATCTAATTATGTCACCCAGGTTACACTGTTTTTTCTAGGTATCGTGGTACTAGAAAATATAAGCTACATGAATAATACACAATTTAACTTAAAGTAAGTTATATTGCAATGAAATTCATTTCGTCCTGAAAAATAGTAGAAAGTAATCGCTTAGATCCTCATTGGTTGTTCATACTATGCTTGGCGTGATGTGGCTTGGAGCGATCGTGAGTTTCCCACTGTGGGGCAGTGAGTTTTATTGCTCAAGATTTACTTTTTTACTGTTATCCATTTTGTTTTGTTTTTTTTTTACGTTTCTTTTTTTTTGTAACTGCGAGCCTCGACGAACTTTTTGTATTTGATATTTATCTTTTTTTTTGTAGTTTTGTATATTATTGTTTTGTATATTGTAGTATATTAGTGTATAGAATAGCACATTACTCTTTAATAGTAATCTGTGGATAACGTTGCTGGTTGTATAATTAGTAATAAAAATTCTGTAAATCTTTATGTAACATAAATTGTACAACTGTTTGTTATCCCTTACAAAATAAAATAAAAAATAAAATACTAATAGTTTACATGAATAATAAACAAGAAAATGTGTTTCTGTTTATGTCAAAATACATAGGATTCTCTGATATTTTTAAATTGCATCAAAATTTGTAAAATAGAAGCATTGTCAATAAACGCGGCGGGATCCATAAATTTAATAGTCCAGATAATTTAATTACGTGAAAAATAACAGAACTACCTATATTATGTCATAGGATGAAATTGTTGAACTGGGCCGATCTGCCTGAAACTACCGGTCACACGAATATGTATAGGTACATATATGTATGCGTAAGACATTACAGACTGTCCCACAAACAGTCCACGCTGCTTAGTCTCGCCACTAGGACTCGCCCACCGAGGATTCCGTACAAATTTGTATTTTTTTACGGCATAATCGACCGTATCTTTTTTTTGCGTTAACTTCGAAGTTTGGTTTTAAGCCATCTTCAAGGGATCGTAGACCTAAGTATATGGTTTTAATTTTAACTCGATATCTCCACTCGTTCCCAAGATAAACGGTCTTGACAGACAGACGGAGTATCACTTTGTTGTGTTCCGTTTTTTGTTGTGGGTTCCGTTTTTTTCTTTTGAGGTACGGAACCCCTAAAGAATAACCTAGTGATCACTCCATCGAGCACATAACCAATAGAGGAGAAATGTCACTTATATATAAAATTCTCGTGTCACAATGTTCGTTCCCGTACTCCTCGGAAATGGCTTGACCGATTCTCATGAAATTTTGTGAGCATATTGAGTAGGTCTGAGAATCAGCTAATATTTATTTTTCATACCCCTTAGTGGTAAGGGTTGTCGACCCTTAATTTTTTTTTTAATTTATAAGGCAAAACAACGTTTGCGGGGTCAGCTAGTTTTGTTTTAAAATAATTCCGCCAAACAATTGAAACTACGCGTCATACTAGAGATGGGGATACACAGGCATGCATAATTATGTTTTTATCGATATCGTTACCTAGCTATGAAATAAATACTTAATAAAACAAAAATACTAAATTAAAACAAACTTTTTTTATAAATTTTACAGTAAATCTAAATTCATTAAAATCTTTTCAGAAAAAGTACCAGAAGGCGACCTTGAAAAAAAAATACAAAGTAAAGAATTGATGTAAACAAAGTTTTACATTGTCAGTCAAATAAGTAAACATAAAATTAGAAAATCGTAGCTAGTTAAAGTATAAAATAATACAGAAAGTAACACATATAAAATCAGTGAAAAGTAGTAAAGTATCAGTGGCAGTGCTAAAAAGTAAATTAGTTACATAAAACGCGAATTAAGTTCAAACAGTTTTTATAATTTTTTTTACAAAGAAATGTTACTTACACCAAAAAAATAAATCTTTTTACAAGGGATAGCGTGTTATTGAACTACAAATATCGATACAAGTTTAGATTTATGTTATTGCAGCATGTTGCAACACTTGACAGTTAGACGTTAGCGCAAAAGCGCTAACCTGTTTCGGAGACGGAGGGCTCATATTACCACTCTATTGGTTATGTGTTCGATGGATCACTCCTGTTTTGACCCCTAACCATTTTAAAAAATGTGTTACTTGACCAGTGGTCAAGATTTTTATGGTCCGGTACCCATCTAAGCCAAAATTGCTTTTATTGCAATTGTGATCGGACAGCATGTTCAAAATAAAAAAAATCAATCCTCACTGGTTTTACAAGCACAGTCGCAAACCATTACAATTACAATTTTGTAATGGTTTGCCACTGTGTTTGGAAACCGATAAAATATGACTCTGCCCGCGGCGAAGAATATCGCTCAGAGCGAGGTCCAAGCAGCCATTCGGTCCGAGGCTGCCTCTAGTGGATACTTAACTTAGCTTAAGATATACAACATGTAACAGAAATAACGCAAATCCTGAAAGTTTGTTTGGAATCGGCTTCTGAATCGCAACAATGAAAAAATAATTAAAATAATACCTTTAATAATTTGACATCTAAAATTGAGTTTTATGTAATATTAATAAAGTTTACTTTACAAAAAGGTCCCATATAAACAAAAACCTACACGGACATCACACAACGACCTATTTTAAAATAATAATGACTGAAATGGATTAATTTGCATATTTACTCGCAGTAACAAATTACTTATAGGGTTTGCGTTATTTCCATTACACATTGTATATATCGTGGGATGATTTAAGTGAATCGAACACCCGGAGTTTAATATCAACCAATCATAGAAGGTTTCATTTTTGGTGCTCCGATCGACCAATCAGCGTTGCAATTTTATAATAGCCAATGTTTAGCTTCCCAATACGTTATGGAATAATTTTATTTTTGCGTTTACAAACGCGTAAATATAATACTAGAAAAATGCACTGAAAAAAATCGACTTGCCTCAGGCGGGACTCGAACCCGCACCTTCCACAATCCCAATACGTTTTACAAAAGCGACTCATATTTTCGCGAAAACCCTAACTTATTTCAGTAGGAACTGAGAAAGTTTTGGCCATTGCCTAATCATCCTAGGATTTTCGTGAAAATACGTTTATTGAAATCCTCTTGCGACATATAAGTACAGAACATACTTAAATACATGTATACTATTAAAGGGTTGCGCAGATCATTGGGAGACCTTTAGTTCCGTCTCCTCTTTTCTTTACTTTTGTGTGAGTGCACTGTATAAGTCAATTTACACTGAAAGCCTTATTTAAGTCAAGTACAATTTTGACCAGCCATCCGAACAGCGGCCACGCTATAGGTATTCCTTCGCTTTTTTCACATGAAGCATGACCGAGGCGCCATCGAGCCGTGGTAACTAATGACCGACTCTATTGTGACGGCCGGATAGCTCATTTATCCTGCTTGACGTCATGTATTTATGACCAGTAACTTTAATAATATAAATACAACATAATGGAGATCGTCAAGTAAATTGTGCGACTACTAACCACAGATTGGAAATAAAGGAAAAAAAACAAACGCTTTTTATCCCATTTTCATTTATTTGTTTAATGATTTATTGCAAACTTTATAGCATTTTTAAATCTATAAATACAAACTTATAAGCACCAGCGTGTGATTAGCCAATTATAAAGTTTGACATATTACATTTTTTATACATATCACACTCGATACTTATTCCAACGTAAATCTAAGTTAAACAAGATAAACTTAAATTTCATTAAATAAAAAAATAGATAAGGCGAAGCCATAGATATAGGAAACTGTAGATCGGCAATGTGAAAGAGAAATATTGTTGGTATCGCCCAAGTTGATTCATTGCCAATGCCAACAAACGTCAATTTTGGTTGCAATAAGTTAAATCCACGTAAAGCATTCTGGTATTCGAGTTATCGTGCTAACACAGACATAATTATGTCATTGGAATTCCGGGGTCGAATTTTTTGACGATTACAAGACTTCCTTTAAACTACGTACGAAATATAAATACGAGAAAGTAAAAATTATCTAGTTATTTTTTTCGTACCGCTCCATGACAAAGAGGTTGTGGTCTTCATGAGAAGCATGAGGGAATGCTTGAGACTGTTGTGTATTGTGTCTCTATATTTTGCCAGTGTGTCCGATTTGTAGCTTCTTGTTCATTCAGGCAACGAGCAAATTTTGATAGGCATGTATTTAACGCGGCCACAAATTAGTCCGAATTTGTGATTTTTAAGATATTAAAGCCGGTAGCAAAAATAATAGGTTGGCAGCTACAGTGAAGGATAATTTTAAGTAGAATGTAGCAATAATCAGTTGTAAGATTTGATTTATTTTAAACTGACATTGATTCCCAAAAACAGTGGACTCTGCTTGGTCATAAAAAATATTCCTGACCACCAATCACGTAAACAAATATGTAGTTAGGTTACTTGTATGGAATCCTGTAGTTGCCAATAATACAATGTTTGTTATCCCACTGTTAATATTATAGTCGCCATGTTATTATTTATAGTAGGTACCTCGCGAATAATTTCATTGTTTAATATGTTTGGTTTGTTACCATAAAGTAGCAGCCATTATTTAGTTTTTATAAATCCTTGCATTTGGAAGCTCATGTAATATAATTATTGCTAAAATATTTAATCAGTGCCAAGTTATTTTGAGTAAGAAAATAGTTAGTCGCACTTTAAGTTGTTAGTCACCTCGAAAATAATTAGCCATTTTGATAGTTTTTAGTTTTTATAAATCCTTGCATTTGGAAGCTCATGTAATATAATTATTGCTAAAATATTTAATCAGTGCCAAGTTATTTTTAATAACAAAATAGTTAGTCGCACTTTAAGTTGTTAGTCACCTCGAAAATAATTAGCCATTTTGATATTACTAAGTTAATATTATATAAGTTAATTTTCTCAAACATGCATGGAAATATTGTCATTATTTTCGTAAAAAGAACACGCGAAGTATCAAATTTACGGACAAAGAAAATTAAATCCATTACTGGAGCGTTTTTTGAATTTGGAACGCTACAACGCTCCAGCAATGTTATATGAAACGGCGTGCTGGGCCCTATGCTGCCGTCCGTTAACTAGAAAGGCGTTAACCCTCAGCGACCCCCTGAGGGTTAGCGCCCTTTTAGTTAACGGACGGCAGTATGGCATAAAACTACTATTATTATAAGCTTATTTTTATAAGACTTCTAAAAATATTTTAGAAGTTTCAAAAATTCTGTTGCATATAATAATTTCAGTTTTTGTTGCATAAAAATAAAGACACTCATATAATAAGTTGGATACTTATATTATTTGTAAAATTTAGAAGCGTCTCGTTGCATAAAAAATATAACTAATAATACAAGTTAGTAGTCTACTGCCGGGAAATACAAGCTAATAATATATGTGAAACAAAATTTTTGTTGCAAGAAATGACGCAGCTACTATTATTTACTCCTATTAGTGGTGTAATTCTATCAACCATTGAAGGTGGTTAAAATATATTACAAGTATCTTTCTGTATGCTTAGTTGCGATCTCAAGTTAAACGCAATGTGCTCGAGTGATTCAGGTGATAAAAGAATGATGCCAAGACGTCGACCGTGGGTTTTTAAAGCAAGAATCAATTAGAACTATTTGCAATTCACTTAAGAATGTAATCGGCGATTCAGAATGAATTTTGATCAATTCTTTTTTTATCCTGGAAAGGATACAAGGCGTACCTATATCAACATCAAACGCTTAGAAATTATGCCCTAAGTCCTCAACAACAATTACAAGTAGCGCAGTGGCGTCCATAGTCTACTTTTTTTATTACTCTACATACTTTTTCAATACCATGCATATCAACAACGCAATGATATTGGATTCCACTCCTATTATGAGTTTAAAATTTAGTAGTAATTTTATGAGTATTCAAATTTCTTTATGCACCGTAAATTAATAGACTCTTAAAATTAGTTATAACTCTTGTAACTATTATTATGAACTATTAATTATATGCAACACAACTCTATTAATATGAGTAAAAGTTAAGAGTTAATCGCTTATAATATAAGTACTTAATTTTTATGCCATAGGCCCCTGGGCCCTATGGCATAAAACTACTATTAATATAAGCTTATTTTTATAAGAATTCTAAAAATATTTTAGAAGTTTAAAAAATTCTGTTGCATAAAATAATTTCAGTTTTTGTTGCATAAAAATAAAGACACTCATATAATAAGTTGGATACTTATATTATTTGTAAAATTTAGAAGCGTCTCGTTGCATAGAAAATATAACTAATAATACAAGTTAGTAGTCTACTGCCGGGAAATACAAGTTAATAATATATGTAAAACCAAATTTCTGTTGCAAGAAATGACGCAGCTACTATTATTTACTTCTATTAATGGTGTAATTCTATCAACCATTGAAGGTGGTTAAAATATATTATAAGTATCTTTCTGAATGCTTAGTTGCGATTTCAAGTTAAACGCAATGTGCTCGAGTGATTCAGGTGATAAAAGAACGATGCCAAGACGACAACCGTGGGTTTTTAAAGCAAGAATCAATTAAAACTGCTTGCAATTCACTTTTAAGAAAATAATCGGCGATTCAGAATAAATTTTAATCAATTCTTTTTTTATCCTGGAATGGAAGGATACAAGGCATACCTATGTCAACATCCAACGCTTATATAGAAATTATTATGCCCTAAGTCCTCAACAACAATTACAAGTAGCGCCAGTGGCGTCCATGGTCTACTACTTTCTTTATTACTCTACATACTTTTCAATACCATGCATATAAGCAACACAGTAATATTGGATTCCACTCCTATTATGAGTTTAAAATTTAGTAGTTATTTTATGAGTATTCAAATTTCTTTATGCACCGTAAATTAATAGACTCTTAAAATTAGTTATGACTCTTGTAACTATTATTATAAACTATTAACTATATGCAACGCAACTCTATTACTATGAGTAAAAGTTAAGAGTTAATCGCTTATAATATAAGTACTTAATTTTTATGCCATAGGCCCCTGGAGTTATTAAATACTCTTTCATTGGATCTCTTTTATCAATCGTGGTATACCGAAGTCTCTTTGCTTAGTACAAATTGCGTTCACGTGGCTGTATAGCTATAAATGCGTTTGTCTTTCGGCACTGGTGATAAATAAAAAATTGGGAGTGTTTGGCGGGTAATCATGGCGTCTGGATGTCGATCTTTATTTCGATAATTCAAAATTGCTTCGGAGTGGATTTTGTGCAGTGAAAGTGGTGTCGTTTTGTTGCATAAGCATCCGTGTTGACGAACAGTTATGAGGAATCATTGAAATAAAGGTTTTATGTATGTGGAGTGGAGAATTGTATAGTGCTTGGAAATCCCATTATACAATTCTCATCAGTCACCATCATGAGGTCTGTACCATGCATTTCTCACCAAGCACTCCCTAGATGCATTAAAAAGTGTGGCACCCACATTTTAATGCAAAAATCAAGAAAGAAGATGAAACTAAAGACTTGGCTGTATGGGCTAGATCCCTTTGCCGTCCCATAACAGGGATAAATTAACCAAAAAAAAAAAAATTGGCGGCAAAGCTAAAAATTCGTCTTGATTTGTTATTTAAAAACATAATATATTTATAAATTTAATAATTAAAATGAGTCCTGACGGTTCAGAGAGTGAAATGGAGATTGATTGTACTCCACAGATTTAAATAACAATCGACCGGATTCAAAGGCAAAAACATAAAGCAATTTTTAATTAAAGCCCCAGATAATATATATTTAGCGACAAAGGTAAAGTATATTTTATTTCCCTGCATTCTTTTGAGAAAAGCACTATATATGCCTCGGCCGAAATGGCAATTGCTTGTCGTATTAGTGAAGTCCTCGCCTGCGGCTCGACCTTCAAACTCATACTCGACCTGCAATTGCCTATTTCGCGGCCTTTGCAATTATGTACTATTAAAGATAACTGTACTAAAATCTTAAATAGACGTCACACCTTATGAGAAACTTTTGTAAGTAATATGAGCGTTATAATTATTTAATGAGCGCATTTTATATGCTGAAAAAAGATAGGCATGTCCTCTAAAGTTAAATAAGCAAGTATCTTAAATGCATACCAACGTTAATGCCTAGAATACTTTGAGAAACAGGTTGTCTTCTCATTGCTCAAACCAATAACCGCTGCTCCGAGGCGCCAGCCGAGTTATACCGTCCCCTGAATATGACAAATAACATTAAAAATGAAACTACACGAATACTAACATAAAATAAAAATGTCAAAAATTTAAATTAAGGATTAAAATATTTAAATTTAGTGCGGGCGAGTCCCGCCGTCGCGCCCCAGCCTGGCCGGCCAGACACGCTGGACGCTCGCATAGTGTGGAGACGGACTCTTCTTCTCATATTTTAAAGTGACCTTTCGCCGGAGCATTTGACTGTAATATAGGTCGGAGCACACTTATCAGCTCGTAAAGGGAACGCCTCTTTTTTATCCGACTGCAAGGAACGGGTCTTGTAATCGTCAAAAAATACGATCTCGAGATTTTGACAAAAATACCGTTTTTGGAATTGTCTGTGTGTGTGTCTGTGTCTGTGCGTTAGCACGATAACTCGAGCATGCTTTAACTTCTTGCAACCAAATTTAACATGCATGTAAGATATCAAAATATAAGGTTTCTATCAACTTATGAGTCGTTTCTGGTATATGAGAAAGTCAAGGGGAGACCACTCCCGATTTTTTTTAGAATTCATCAAAAGGGGTATCAAATTAAAAGGCATGTAATAAGGATTTTAAAAAGGTATTTATTATGGCCGTATTAATTAAAAAAAACTAAAAAGTTAAATATTAAATATAAAAAAAAAATTAACTTGCCTGCATAGAAAGACCATTATTCAACTGAAAAGATGGAAACAAAAGTATTGAAGTCAAAGTTAAAACATATTGATGGATTTTAAAACTTTTGTTCAACATGCAGTCAACAGAGGCATGGAATTTAATAATAAGTCAAATCATTATTATTGTCATGCCTCCGACTGCATGTTACTATGTTGATGAAAAGTTCTAAACAATACCATCAATATGTTTTAAGTTTGCTATTAATATTTGATCTTGTTTCCATTTTTCCAGTTGATTATTTCTTTTTAATTGTCTTTTTAAGCAGGCGGGTTTTTAGTTTTATTTTAGTATGAACATTACGGAGCATCGGCTACGAAACGGCTAACCGTAGCGCATCGCCTCATAGTAAAAACAGAGATATAGTTCCGAACTGATAAGGGTGATACGATCTTTAAAATTCGTTTTTGAACAGTTTCTGTCTCTGAATTACAAGTAGTATTGATGTCATAAGTTGTATCAAAATATTACAAAGATACAAGAATGCAATTAACGTGAACGTCGATAGCGCCGCGATCGTTCTTCCTAACGATCACAAAAGCTACCAAGTGTGTGGGCAGTACTCGGATGGGCGACCGAAAATTCTTCAACTCGATTTTTCTCCATGCTTCGGAAGGCACGTTCAGCTGGTGTCCCGTCTGCTATCAAATGACAGCATAGTATAAGATGGGGATATTGTCAGCCAGGTGGCCGGCTGTAAAAAAATATATTGCCAAATCCTATAGCAGTATTTTCAATATCAAGATATACCTACTGCACCGATTCCAAATATATTGGGAGCAGGTGGTTAGAAGAGAGTAAGAATACAAATTAGAATTTTAGCTATACAATACATTACTATTACTAACAAAATATTACTATTTCGCTGTATCATAATTAGCCAGTCAACTTTTTCAGATTACCACTAACGTTTACAATATATTATGAGTTTACATTAAGTGTCACACTTTCGCAAACTCAGTTGACTTACCTATATTAAAAGAGATTGCCCCAACCTATATCACTTAAAAAACGACAAAATTGAAAATTTTATGTATTCTTCGACATAAATTTATAGCTAAGAACCATCTCTATCAACTCAGCTTTCAAACAAAAAAACCGCATCAAAATTGGTCTAATCGTTTAGGAGCTACGATGCCACAGACAGACATACAGACACACAGACAGGTCAAACTTATAACACCTCTCTTTTTGCGTCGGGAGTTAAAAAAAGATGTTGTGTATCTATGAACTTCTTACAAATTTCATAAATTTGTGCAAAAAAATTACGAGAACCGACTTAAAGACGTACAAATTTAAACTAAAAAGTAGGAAATAAATAATATTTTTATTAAGTAGTTGAAAAGAGCGTTATAGAAAATCAAGGAAATTATTGATACATATTTATAATTTATACTGCATAAAAAGACAAATCTCGGTTGACATATAAAGCACATACATAATGTCTGAGGCTATTCTTTGACCTATGTATAATGTTCGAACTTAAAAATATTATGAACTTTTGTACCAACCACCATGAAGCCGTCTCCATACTAACTCACATTCCCAAATACTATAAATTAATGGAGTGTACTGTGCCAGAGAATTTTAAATATTTGAAAGCACAGTTTAGAAAAAATCGAAATCTCCACAACATAATATATTACGTAAAATAAATAATACAATCATAAAGTAGTTATAAATGTAGTGTTTATAAAAGGTAATCGAGCTTTTATGGACCATATATTTAGGATGGACAGACGTCAGGACGGTCACGGGTATAGTGGAAACCTATTTGTATTAATTAGTAGGGATGAGATGCAGCAGTGCGTGGTAAAAAAGAGACTCGCCCGATTGACTCCGTATTTGTTCATAAAATTATACCACGTTAATGAGGAAAACCACCTATGGCGATTAGTTTCTTTTGGGACGGGATTATACGCTTCTGCTATTTAAATTGCTTTTTAAGGGACGTAAATTAGGAACACATACAGGGTGTAAAAGACATGAGCAGTCAAACGAAAACCATGTATTCTGCTCACCGTCATAACATTTTTCTTCCTTTAGACTATACCTGGGAAATTGATAGTTACGATTTTATTGAAGGTCAAAGTCAAAAATTTTTTTTTAATTTTTTTATGAAAACGTATTCTATACGTTATTTCTTAATTATTGTCCAAAGAAACATTATCATTTTTTTTAGTATTTCATAACAAAAAATGGCTTAAAAACGTTAGCGTTCAATGTAGCTCACTCGATGCGCACGCACACTAACGAACGGGGCCGCCGTCAAGCAAAATTATCGCGGTTTTGCGAATTGCGTGCGAGTTGAGCCCTTTACATTGCGCGGTACAATTAGCAATTTTTTGTAACACCAAAAAATAAAAATCATTTCCCAGCAATATTTTTTTTGAAATATGTCTTATTTTGATGTATACACTGAAAAAAATGTAGTCCAACTAAGATACGATTTCTCTTAGTTGGCATCAAAATGTATGTAATAATTATTAATATGTTTTTTATAAACAAGGTTCCATAATTGCCAGAACAAATACATTTTATTCATTTCGACAATTATGGACCTGCTTAATGTAATCAAAGATCTTTGTTACATTGAGCATCGTTTCATGTTTTTGTTTAATTTTACTACCTCCTCTTTTTAAAACCAAATAATTAGATATGTTCAGGTAACAAGCAACTTGTTAGCATTACACAATTTATATTATTGATTTTAACAAAGATCATGGTTGATTAAAATATGTGCCTATTTGCATTAAATAAGAGAAGTGATCAAATTAAATATTTAGGTATCTTCGTGGTAACAAGCAACTTGTTCGGTTGACATACTTTATATTATTGATTTTAACAAAGATCATGGTTGATTAAAATATGTGCCTATTTGCATTAAATAAGAGAAGTGATCAAATTAAATATTTAGGTATCTTCGTGGTAACAAGCAACTTGTTCGGTTGACATACTTTATATTATTGATTTTAACAAAGTTCATGGTTGATTAAAATATGTGCCTATTTGCATTAATTATGAGAAGTGATCAAATTAAATATTTAGGTATTTTCGTGGTAACAAGCAACTTGTTCGGTTGACATACTTTATATTATTGATTTTAACAAAGATCATGGTTGATTAAAATATGTGCCTATTTGCATTAAATAAGAGAAGTGATCAAATTAAATATTTAGGTATCTTCGTGGTAACAAGCAACTTGTTCGGTTGACATACTTTATATTATTGATTTTAACAAAGATAATGGTTGCTTAAAATATGTGCCTATTTGCATTAAATAAAAGAAGTGATCAAATTAAATATATAGGTATCTTCGTGGTAACAAGCCACTTGTTAGGATCACATACTTTATATTATTGATTGTAACAAAGATCATGTTTGATTAAAATATGTGCTTATTTGCATTAATTATGAGAAGTGATCAAATTAAATATTTAGGTATCTTCGTGGTAACAAGCAACTTGTTAGAATCACATACTTTATATTATTGATTTTAACAAAGATCATGGTTGATTAAAATATGTGCCTATTTGCATTAAATAAGAGAGGTGATCAAATTAAATATTTAGGTATCTTCGTGGTAACAAGCAACTTGTTAGCATCGCATACTTTATATTATTGATTTTAAAAAAGATCATGGTTCATTTAAATGTGTGCTTATTTAAGTTAAGAAAGAGTTGATCAAATAAAATAATTAGGTACGCTCCTGGTAACAAAGCAACTTGTTAGCGTCACATAATTTATGTTATTAGTTTCAATAAAGATCTCGGTTGATTAAAATATGTGGTTATTTGAGTTAAACAAGAGAAGTGATCTAATTGAATAACACTTTGCAGTGTCCACCAATCGAACAAACTTCCCCCGCGCACCATCCGCGCTCCGCTCACTACCTTAGAAGTCTAGGCGACGCCATAGTCAGCGGTACATTTTTTTTCTCTGCAATCACTCAGTACCTACTCTCTATAATAATAGTCATTGGTCATTCATTATAGATACAGATCTAGATAATATCTCTAATCAGTGGATCTCAACGCGTACTAAGTGGTAAATTGTTACGTAAAAGAGCTAGGTACCTAATAGTCTAGTGAAGTGTTGACGTCGCTTATAAATTTTAATTAAACTTAAAAAAGACAGGGCAGAGGGTCCTCTTCATGAGCTGTTGGAGGAATTGGAAGAATGAATTTCATAATAATGATATACCTATATCGGTAAGTTTTTGTGTATGTAAATATACTTACCTATTTAATGAGTAACAATATTTAAATATTAAAAAACTAAAAATACGACACCTATCGAATTAGTAACAATATTTAAATATTGAAACCCTAAAATATGAGCGAAGTTTGCCTACGCAGATTCAAATAAAATATTAGCCTACATTAAAGTGATGCACTGACCTTATTTTTATTTACAGGACCTGAATTTAACAAACTTTGAAATTCAACAAGACCCAAGCATTGTAGTTGTTTCCTTAGAGGAGAGGTCGCACTTCAAATGCTTCAAACAGAACAGGAAGGAAGGTACCATAGACGGGTATTAAAAAAAGCATGTTATGAAAACTTAATGTTTGGAAGACCAGGATTTATTACGCACTTTATCCGATTACGAATCTGATCTTCATCGAGGTAATCCATCAGTAACAGGTATAAAAGAAAAATGTGTTTGGTTTGGTGTTCAAGATTTCGACTTATTCAATCAAATAGGTGTCGACTGTATGCATGACATTCTAGAAGGTGTTGCTAAATATGTGATTCAATTTGTACTTCTTCAGTATTTAAGACATTTTAAGCTCTCTTCATTGACTGAACTTAATAACAGAAATCAAACCTTTGAGTGCGGTCCTGACTATAGGAATCAGCCATGTACCTTAGCTATGGATCATATACTTCACGGCAATGTGCGTATGACAGCTTCAGAAATGTTAACTTTTTGCGGTATTTCGGTTTACTAATAGATTTATTCGGTTTACTAATAGTTGACTAATAGATTAATAATAAACTAATACTTACCACAATGTTAATAATTTATTATGGATGTTAACACTTCAATGCAGCTTATTACTTACTACGTTATTAGGGTGAAATGTACAAGGGATTTAAGCATTTTTGTAACATCATATATCTGTGAACCTTTGACCAAATAAATCTATTCTATTTTATAGACACGAGTTTTATTTCTTCTGCGCTAAATAAAGAATATTTGTTAAGGATTTTTATATAATTTTGTATACCAATGTTCTAAGGCACGCCGGTTCAGTATTCTAGAAGGTATCATTACATTTTTACATAATCATTCCAAGTAGTAGGTATATAGCAAGTGTTAAAAATTGCCCCTGGTAACAGTTTTGATATCAACTTCTAACATAAGCTATAGATAAATGATACCTTCTAAAAATACGCGACTATGCCTTATACACAAAATTGGTGCATAGGATTTTATAAAAAAAAATAACTTAAAAATATCTAATTAATTTGATTATCCTCGTATTCGAAATAGTCACGAATTTCCTATTAACTATCCGTGCTCTTCAATTCACTTTATTGTCTTTTGCACATTAACAAAGTGACTTGTCTTTTATAAAGATTGTCAATCATCTCCTGATTTTTGTTTCCACTAAGATCCTAACTATCTTCGTATTCGGTGAAAGTGGCGCCTTCAGTGATTTTTACGAATACGAAGATAGTTAAGATCTTAGTGGAAACAAAAATCAGGAGATGATTGACAATCTTTATAATAACCAAGTCACTTTGTTACTATGCAAAAGAAAATAAAGTGAATTGAAGAACACTGGTAGTTAACAGGACAACGTTTTTTGACTATTTCGAATACGAGGATAGTCAAATTAATTAGTTATTTGATGCAAGATCTTAGTTGTGGCAACAAATTACTTTCATTGATCTGATAATGCTTCTTGTTTATTTCAAATAAAAGGTTAGTTGAATCAATCAGTAACTTTTAATTATTTGATGCAAGATCTTAGTTGTGACAACAAATGACTTTCATTGATCTGACAATTCTTTAAGGTTATTTCAAATAAAAGGATAGTTGAATTAAACAGTTACTTTTAGTTATTTGATGCACGATCTTAGTTGTGACAACCATTCACTTTCATAATTATGATAATGTTTCTTGTTTATTTCAAATAAGAGTTTAGTTGAACTAATTAGTTTTTTTATGTTACTTGACGCAAGATCTTAGTTGTAATAACAAATGATATTGATTAATCTGACAAAGTTTGACAAACGTATCGATCAAGATCTTAGTTGAACCAACGGTAAATTTAGATAATGTGATACTTTTTGTTTATTACACTAAGCAAGATCTTAGTTGAAGTAAATATCTATCGTTGAATAAACCAATACATTACTTAGTTGACGAAACTATAATAATTCAACAAAGTTGTCTTAGTTGCAACAGTCAAGATCTATGTAGGCTCATATACAGTCAAGATGGTAATCATATCAAACAAGATGTTTATTAAAGCAATCAAAAATTTTTTTCAGTGTAGAATACGTGGTTTTCGTTTGACTGTTCATGTCTTTTACACCCAGTATATGTGTTCGTATATACGCATAAATATATTTATGCGACACGTTGGCTGAGTCGTTTTTTTTAATACCTTGTACAATATACCAAGGTTTTTTAGGTTTTTAGGCACCTTTTTAGGTCCTAAAGAGAAACATACTATGTATGCTGCAAGCAATGTTATAAAAAATAACATATACAAGCTGTTGTCTGCAGCTTCGTCCGTGTAGGTGTAATTTTCCCATCACGTAAAACTACTACAGGAAAGCTTGTTCTCTTATCAGTTAATAATGAATATAATTAAGAAATATTATAATTACAACCTTTTAAAGTGAAAGAATGGAAAGAAGATTAAAATAAACTCTGAAACAACAAGATTTGTAATCGAAGTATACAAGAAATATTTACAAGCTAATTTGCCTCCTCATTACTGGGTATGCAACTACAGCAAATATTTACAATCAACCTTTTGACATCAATCACAAAACAGGTTGACGACATCTGAGAAGCTCTTAAACCTTGGCCCCCTCTATACTCGCACAATTAAAACGCTCATTACACTATAGAAACATCTAAATTAGAATCAGGTATACGGTACCTTGTTGGTGACAGCTCATAACTCGCCCCCGCCCCGGGATGGTCGTGACAAGCGACCTTTGTGTCATAATAGTAGTGTGTGAGACACCCCTACAAATGTTCCCGAGGAAACGCAATTTCTTTTTTGACAGCGACATTAGAGACTTGACGAATTGAAATATTGGACGGCAGCTTTTTAGATGTAAATAAAGGACCTACTTAATTATTTTTTTAAAATATGTTTTTCTCCGTTAACTAGTAACCACATCACAAGTAGGACTTAATGATACTTAACTTTGACTTTTTCTTACATGTTTTAATTTACATATTTAGGGCAGTACCTGCTTCCACGTTACAGAAGAGAGCGATTTACTAATTTGGTCATAACACACGTTTCTGAGTTAACTGTAATAACATTAATAATGTAGTTACATCAATAACAAGAAACTCACATAAACAAAACTAAACTAAACAATAAAAAAACAAAAGAAAGGAAACAATATGATAATTTTAGGAAAGATAATATTTTATAAAATTCTTAATAAGTAAATAACAATTTAAATAAACAACCATCACGATACCGAACCAGGAAAAGTTGAGGTAGAGCATAAATTGGCTAGATAAGAAAGATTAATGTTTTCCGATAGTTTGCATCTATCAGCATTCGCATAGCTATAAGACAGTCACGCCCGTATTCACAAACGATACTTGTCTGCGTAAAAAACAATGCTATGCAAAACAAGGCATTTCTCATTGCGTGCCATATGGCAAGGATTTTGAGGATTCTTAGTGCTCGTGGACGCATAGGGTCGTAAAAACCTATTCATAGACGATACTTAAGTGGGGATCAGCGCTATGCGGACTTTAAAATGAACGCACAGCTTACGTAGCTAGCTAGCTATATTACCCAACGCACAGGTCTATATGTCAAAAGCAACGTCCAGATGTCAAAAGTTTAAACTTTGAAGTAATAAAACGTTAGTACTCAGTACATTCAACGATGTGAACTAGGCAACAGAAACGAACCAATCACAGAGTTCTATTCAATGCAATGCGTTTACTTGTCCAAGAGTCGAGAAAGCTCATAGTAATGTTTGTGAATACGTGTGTAAGTTTCGCAGTATTTCAGGTCCCATGTAAACTTCCCATTATTTACGGCCATCCACTTACCATCAGGCAAGATGAAGGAAAAGCGCTGCACTAATAGTATTTACTTCAGTTTAGGTAATAAACGCAGGAAAACATTTCAAAATTGTTCAGATTGCCATAAAGATGCAATTAATTTAGCCGCATGTCGAAGATGTATGTTAAAGTTTAGTACTTATAAAGTTCAATTTCGCCCATAAAACGGCGGAAATCCATAATTCACTTTTTACTGCTTTCCTCGGGAAAAATTCCTTACACTAGCGTATGCCGAACTGAAAGGAAAAGGACCCACGTGACTACTAAAGACGACATAGTGAAAACAACATAGGTAAACTGAGAAAAATAATAATTATTTATTTTATGCTTTATAAATCAACATTATTAGAGAATAAACAATAGAATCTTCACAGTAACCTTTCATCAAATCTTTTAAACAAGGTTTACCATAAAAACATAAGCACCAAGCACTGACAAATTTCGACGTGTTAATGATGGCTAAGGATAACACAGAATTATGTTTTAAGTTGTTTAATGTATATTACACAAAGTTCACACCACACCATAATAGGGTAGATACATTAGTTTGCCCGCGCGAAAGAAACTAAGTGTACCCTACTGTAGTGTGAAATTTGTGTAATGTACATTAAATAATTTAACAATGAATTCTGTGTTATCAGACCGCAGAGTTTTTATACTTTTGTGGGGAACGCACCACACACGACATTTCTAGCTCCCATCAGCGCTGTTTTTTCATGTTACTTTACACAAGCCATTCAGCTTTCTAGCTATAGCTGTTATCGGTACCGATAAGCGTGGTGGTGGATCTACGCTGGCAACCTTTCTGTATGTATACGCATATACTCCCGTAAGCGCACTGACGAGCTACTGAAGCTCAACTGGGGCAACCTGAGCGTGATGATAGGCTCTGACTGGCGACTGCAAGCTGAACAGACATCTCTACAACATAAGACTGAAATAGAAATAGACTGATACTTGCAGATTCTGCGAACGTGTGAACTTCTCATTCACAAACGAAACCGACATTTGGGGAGACACATTCTCGACACATATGACATCAAAACAATTCAAGCTGGGAATATTTTTTAATTTTTAGACAGTGCCCAGCTAAAGGAGTACCTACACGTAAGGCCTCATTGGAGGCTATCCACAATTGGTCGCAGTATCGTAAATAGCCCCGAAACAACGAAATAATAATAATGAAATGAACGAGTGGGTAAATTAAATGATTTATCAATCCTTATTCTGATTAATAACATATTTAGAACGATCAAATATGTTCAAAACAATAAAAAAGGAACATATCGACAATTCCATTCATAGATATTATTTACGTTGTCTTTTAGCAAGTCGAGTACCAATTACTATAATAAATAACATCTAGTTAACAAGACAATAACACAGATAGACTACTGTCGCCGTGTCATTACGACTGGGAGGTATCGATTGCCCCGCCCACCCGCGGCGCGTTGCCTAGCAACCGCGCGGCGTTGCGCCGCCCGCCCTACGTCTACTTGCGAACGTCTTGTGACCTCTAGGTGCAGAGATTGTGTCATGTGTTCTTTTTTATCTTATTTTAACAAAGAGTTTAAGCTATTGAAGACTACTTTTACAGGGAATTTAAGGAGAGGTAAAAACCTACTTAATTGCTTCAGTACTTTTTTTCTGGGAAGACAGTATTTTTTTTTTCCTGTAGTGTCTTGTAGTGTAGACTTTATTTGTGTGCAAGTGTCTTAAATGTTTTATTTTTTGTTCAGAGTTACTTTATTTCGTGTTTGTACATTTTTTTGTGTTCTTAAATTTTATATGATGAAGGTAACCAATTTAAAACATTTGAGTAATATAATTTCAATACCAACTTTCTTCATAGGTTTTTCTATTTTACTTGTATCAAATAATATGTTACACTATAGTGCAATCTTTTTAACATCAAGGTACATGAATGCGACTTGGATCCGTTCTCAATGAGCGTTAATACAGTCAAAACTACATTATCTACTAATTTCTTTGAAACCGAGTGACATGACGACGCCGTCGTGGTGGAGTGGTCACTATAGCTGGCTTCACATCAAGCGGTCCGGGTTCGAATCCTGGTAGCGGCAAATGTTTGTGTGACGAACACGAATGTTTGTTTGCGAGTCATGGTTGTTTATATATTTATTTAAGTTTATTTATAAAAATATCTAAAATTATTATTTATATTAAAAAAAAAATGTCCGTTATCTAGTATCCGTAACACAAGTTCTTAATGATACTTACTTCGGGCTAGATAATTGGTGTGAGCGTGGAAATATATTATATTATATTATGACAGCAAGCATTATTGTAACTTTTGTAGGGTATTACGTACATAGTAGGTATATTATTTTTGTATTTCTTATAGGTATACTTTAGTTTTTTTGTTTTAACGTATAAACTGTCGGTAGTAGTTTTATATAGCATTTTTGTAGCGACAGTGTCCTATTTATTTTTAAATTTTGTTCCTTAAACTGTCTCAATTTTTTATTCCATAATGTTTTTATGTGTGGAGACTTTCACAGACTTTTTGTATTTATCTAGATTTTTAATACTGTAATATAGTCAATAGTCTACCATAAATTAATAAATAAAGTAATGTTTGTGTTTATAATTTTATTACGCTCATCGAAATATCGGCTATGACTTTTTAGGAAAAAGTAAAATTATTAGTCCACTGGTATAAGGTGCCATAATTCAATAATAATTTCTTCATAATAAAGTTTAAAAAAAAAACTTTTGTTGTCTTTTATGTAAGTTCCTAATTACAAAATTAAATAGCTAGACAAGTGAAATTCGTTCAAAGAACTAGGTAGGGTGAAGCAAAGTAGGGAGTACGTCTTCATAATGAATTCTAAGCAAGATTTAATAAACACAGCATGAGCTCTCTAACACTCCCTATCGTGTTCGTAGTTATTTACAGTTTTATAAGATTAAGTTGAATTTTTGAGACTAAATCTTATCACTGTAATTACCTATACAATCATTATGTATTATTATGTTAGCCAAGTATGTGTGTATTTATAATTATGTATATATTATGTATATATATTTAGTAAGTATATATTATGCTTCATGTATGTATATTTGTATTTGTTTATGGTACTAGTATATGTATGTTTATAATATTTTACTTGTTTTATCTTAATTTGATACATCGCCATCTTCCCACAAATTCTGTACAGTTTTGAAATCCTGTCCATCCTAAGGTTACCTGGAAGAGATCGCTTTTAGTGATAAGGTCGCCCTTTGTACAAATCTTTCATAATTGTTTTGTCGCATGTCTATGTCTAATTGGTTGATGTACAATAAAGCTATATTCTATTCTATTCTATTCTAAATAGTCAGGGTAGTAGACCCACCGATGTCTTTGCACCTTTAAAATGCTCATAAGCCGCAGATTTTTTTTTTTCTTTTTATTGGAATAACAAACAATTACATAATAATGCTTAAGTTTTTAAGTAGATGATTATAGAGATGATAGTATTTTAACAGTAGACATAAATTAAACGAGACGGAAACTTTTAGCATTCTATGGATTCACCGTGCGACCGATTCACCGTGCGGTTGCATTGTCCATAATGTCATACTATGACTGATAAGTAAACAAGTACGGCGACTGAGACCTCGTGTGAGCAATAATTGCCTACTCGTTTATGATGGTATAGGGTTGTCATCAAAAACTATGCCGTGCCAGTTTCGATACCTATAGCTTATAACTAAGTGAAGTGTCCTTGAATTGACAGGTAAGCACAGCATCATGGCTCCATAATGTATTGTTTCATATATTTTGTTTTATGTGCATGCACTGGAAACTGAGTACAATTTTGGATCACAAATTCATTGAAAAAGTTTAATTTAACGTAAAAAAATATTTCATTTGAAGAAGACGACACAGCTTGTTATTTGAAGTTAAAGTAAATTTAGGTATTCTCTTTCGGAGAAACGCGCAGTGTGTTACGTATGGCGTAGCCTTCACTAGAGTATTCGTTAGTTCTATTAAATTGTCAATGTGTTCGCGTGGTCGACCCGTATGCGTTTCTATGAAAATAACTTATTTCGTGGAAGAATTTTTGCGTTTACATACGCGTAAATATTTTTAATACCTACTACGCAGCCGCCCCGATTACGGAAGATGCTGGGTTCGATTCCGACCTGAGGCAGGTCAATTTTTTTCAGTGTATTTTTCTAGTAATAGCTTACTTGTTTATATACTGTGATGATGTTGCCCAGAGCTAGGAACAGTGCCGGAGACTTGTTACCCAGATGTTGATTTCAGGTGGCCTCTTTATAATGGATCGGCACTCATCTCCACTACACACGTATAGAACTTACGGACGTTTTAGACAACCTGACATATTTTAATAATGTATAGATGAATTTAGCTGGTATACTCTTGGTTGCTTGTATAAGATATAGCCATTTTTGGTTAATTGGTGTGTTAAATCGAAAGCTAAGTGTTAACAGAATTGTGTAATAAAGAAAAAGTCCTAATTAAATACTTAGATAATTTAATTTCACGAAAATTGATATCAGCTGCTGTTATCAAGACATTCCGTCCCTCATGGTAGAATTTCGTATGAAACTCGATTCCACCTTCCAGCCTTATTCAATCAGGTAAGAGGAAGGCCAATAGCTTCCCCATCGAAGTTATAATAATAGTTTTAATACTAATTAATTTATACATATTCCGAGACTTTTTTGGATCCTTTATAAATATATCTCAAAATCAGCTGCGCAACATTTTTCATTTATTATAATACCTTCAAACTTCAACCCTATGTAAATGGTTCCACCTATAAATGGATTTTCATCTGGATCCTTATTCTGATTAATGACCTGCTCTTCGGTTATGCGTTTAACATACGATTTAACTTGCCGAACTAAAGATCTACGTGTTATTTATTGTCTTCTTATCTGGGGTTGATCTCCGATAGTCTTTTGTCCTCACCCGGCAGTTTTTTCGTGTCCAAAAAACAATGTCATTAATATAGAACAAAAAATGTCGTATAAAACAGACATTGCAGGATCGAAATCTCAGCGGATACTTTGTAGATTTTATCTTTATTGCTTGTAATTTTTTGATAGAGAACAGTTTTCTTTTTCCTTCTGCCGATCGCTTTTTTACTTCAGATTTAGAGACGAGATCACAAGCCTTTTAAATTTGCATTTCTAATTTTATCACCACAGTAATGTCTATAATTGTATTTTACTTCCTTCATAAGTCACAACTTAATGGCAATATTTTTGTGAATTTAAATTTACAGTATAGAATTAGATACCGATATTATTTTGTCCTGTCTTCTGGTATTTTATCGATACCTAAGTAGAACGTATTTATTATTTTTAAGCAATTATCACAAACGGAAACCAATTTGTGGAGTTTCTTCCTTTTTTTCTTAGAACTACTAATCCTGGACAACTACCAATTGGATGGAAATTAATAACAATATACTAATAAAAAATATTTTCGCATTCATACTAATTATTTAGCCCTAAACAAATGTCATTAAGAGATTGTGTAATAATACGAAAATAAAACGAAATAAAAGTATTTATTAATTTTTGATTATTTTATTTATTTGATAAAATATAAATAATTCAACAATGTTTAAAAATATATTCAACAGTGATTCGTAAACAAATGCTCTTATTCATTTTTTAAAATACTGTTTTTATTTTTTGTTTGGCAAGTTTTACTTATGAAAAAATCCCGTCCTGGATAAGCGCTGGAACGGGACTTGAACCCGCGACCTTTCGCTATCCGGGCGACTGCTCTTCCACTTCCAACTGAGCCACACAGGACTGTTTGACCACGACGAATTTGGCCATGTCTTTCGTTTTTTTTCATCATCATCTGAAAAATAGCTCCAAACTGAGTTTCCGTAAAACTGCGCTATAGGATTCACCTTGCTTTAAAAAACTATAAGTGTTAATTAAAATATCTCTCATTAGTGGTTTTGATCAAGAATTAATCTTCCTTTAATATATAATTTCTTTGCTAAGTCTGTTCACTTCGCTTCAAAATTAGGTCTGAAAAATCCACAAATGTGACAATTTTGACGTCAATCGAGTGCGCGCCCTTAATAAATATCAGGTCGGCGGTTCTTACAGGCTCTATAAGATATGTGGGCACCTCACATTGTCCTAATATAGAATATTTTATTTTATCAAATACATTCATGACATTGCAATGGCGAAACAATCCTTGTACATCGTACAAGCATTTGTCCCTACCAGCGAACCTGAACCGCTTGATGTGTAGACATTACTGACCACTCCAACACGAGTGCATCATGAATATAGTACCTTTGATTTTAACATTGTAGATCGGAATATCTCGAAGGAGTTCCTCTTCATGAGCTTCATTTCAAAGCGTCAGCAATGTGATTTGACCCTTATGTTTTCGTTCGCGTATCTCGAAATATAGCTATCAATTCGTAAAGAATAAATTATGTATTTGCCTTTTTTGGTACGTTTGTAAATGAAAACACAATAAAATCGTTAATATTTGAAATGTATGCTATAATTATATTATACAACATTACAGAATTTTTTTCAACATGAATATATATGATGTATTTTACCAGACCACACGGAACAAGAAAACAAAATCCACATAGCTATACACAAACACATACCTACAATAAATATAAAATATTACTTTAAAATAAACACTTAAACTTAGATAAGAATCTAAAAAACATTTCTAAAGAAATATATTACACACCTATCATATTAAAATTATAACCTATAATTTAATTTTCAAAATGTAGCATAAAAACTGACGTCGGGTGTTGTCAGGTGAAAAAAACTGGTCGCACATTCGTTGGTTTTTTTTTCTAATGCGTTAACCCGATTCAGTTTAGTGGCCTGGAATAGAAAAATGGGATAATATTCTTAGAAGTTCCTTTATATTTTCAACCGTTTATTAATGGTACCTACAATACTCAATTTACTGTGTTAAATAAATGTTTTACTTAATAATTAATATTGTTCTTTTTTTGTTATCTACTACGAGTGTCTCTTACCTATATCTCAAAGTGAACCTACAATAACATTTGTACTAGTTCCTTACCGATAAAAATTATGATTTTTCTTTCACACTATTTTGCTCCCTTTCGTCTCGAACGCCCTAGAAACTATAATCGGTAAAGAAAACCCCCCTGGGGGACATGCTCGTAAGTTATAAATCCTCGAGGAAGGTTCGCTTTACAGGCTAGAGGACTCAACACCCACCACGCCTTCTTAAGAATTCTGGTGACGCTGTGAAATAAATTTGCGACCACAATTATCAGTCATATTCCATAAATATTGAATTTCCTTGATGAATATTCGAACTTTTTTTACATTAGCCAACAAGAATAAATTATTCTACCTTTGTTAACACCATGTTGAAAATGTGTCTTTATTTGTTAGCTGAATTCATAGCCTTACATAGCATAGCAGGTGTAGCAAAAACAAAAAAATAATAATAAACAACGAACTTAGCTTTGGTACATGTTTAAATATTAAAAATGGTGTCAATGTTCAATACATACATACACACGATCAATATTTTGTTACAGATAAAGCCATATCTGGCAGAATGGGTTATGCAGTGCCTCCAAATAGTGACAGGTTGCCAGCATGTCGCCTACATAAAAAGGCACCAAATCCAAAAATTAACAATTCTTCATGAAACACCAACTAAGTAAATCCAACACTCTTTTTAAGACCTACAGCACTAGTAGCTACAATATATAAGTAGGTATATTGGGTTAGGTTAGACTTGCGACTCCGGAAACGACTTTATGATATTTTAGCAAAGAACAAAAAATAATCTATTTTGGGCTTTTTGAAGCATTTAACGTAAAATTTAACCAAAAATGACTATCAACTTTTTTTTCATTTCAATTCATTCGGGACATTTTAAGCGACATTTAAAATTTCGAGGTTTGAAATGTCGATATTTTTACTGTTACCTACTGTTATTAATTCTTGACGTTCAAATATTCCCTAAGTTTTTATATCGTTGATGTCTACTAAATGAATAAAACGATATGCATATTAATTACTACAAGACCTAAAGTGTTTCATGTTGTGTCGTGTATTATAAAATTTATTATAAATTCATAAACATAAAGGATTTATTGAGACACAAATCACGGTTTACAACTGCTTGAATATTTACTGAGACAGAATTGAATAAACTGTCGGACATAAATATAACTTCCTGGATGGGAAAACTTATATTTTGATAATTTGGAACATCATAATAATACATACTTACATTCATCACGCTCACAATCCCAAAAGGGTTAACTTCAGGTAATTTGATTACACGCAAAGCCACGTCTGGCGGTATGGACCATTTTCAGGTACTCAAAACAAGGACAATTACAATTCAAAGTTTACCATAGTATTTATATGACTATGTTAGCATGGGTAGGTGCCGGCTTCATACCCCATGTACCAAGAACCTTGTATATAGGTAATTGGAACTCGTGACACGGTAATGTAATATATATTACCGTGCTGGTGAGGTCAATCAGATTGAGTTAAAAGTGAGGTCTGTCAACACGTGTTTTTACAACAAGAACTCTGGAGATAATTTTTTTAACTATTAATAAATATAAATCAAAATATCGAAACCAAAATATTCTTCTCAAAAAAAAAGTTACTAAGTACCTATGCGGTTTATTTATCACGTAACAGTAAACAAGTCCGATAATTTTTCACACGTCAATACCGCACTATTTTCCCACGGCTTGTAATGTCAGGCGCTAAGGCTGCGTCTGAGCACCTCGTGACCGATTGCCTTACGACAGGACGATGATCCGTCATATCGGTTTTTTATCGATTTACAATAATCGATATCTAAACATAAATAAGTTACAAAATCTGTTGTATCTTTATTATATGAAAAACTAATTTCAGCACTTATAAGGTATTTTCAATCGTATTTTTAAGGATCCATATGCTGTAATGACTTAAAAAATATTTTTAAATAAAAAAAACCGCCTTCAAAATTAAAAACGGAGAAATCAGGTTTTGTAGGCAGTTTTTTTATTTAAAAATAACTTATTTTTTGCTTTTTAGTGCTATAAATTTATAGCACTAAAAACAACGTTTTAGACAAACAAGTTAGAAGTCGGTTAAAATACGAAAATATAAAATGTTTAAACACGTGTTTTGTACGAAAAGCAGCTTACTTATGCATAATTTTGCTTTCAAAATTATAATTGGGATCTCATAGTCTGGTAAGTGAATGAAAATTCAACATGAATATTTTTTTTAAGAAAAAAATATCTAAATGAGTTCTAAAAATTCTGTATCCATTGTTCTTGTATTAAAAGGAGAAAATTATGAAGTACCTAGAATATAATAGAAAAAGTACAAGTTTTGGTTTCCTTGGGTATCATTTTTTCATTACCCGACTAAAATAAAGACTGCAAGAAGAGAGGTTACCTCTTATCATCCCATCCACCTTATGGATTTTGGATTTATCTCGCTTACCCTAGTGTCCTTTTTTTTTTGTTGACGGGGAGGTCAAATGCATTTACCCCTGCGGGTTGGTGCCAACCGTAGGGGATATGTGGGACTCGAGGTTCGTGTGTTCCCTCCATACCCACTAAACATCCTCCCCGGCCTGACCTTCAGTGCGCTATTACGGGACGGCTCTCTATACTTACTACTATACATTTTTTTTAATCCTTTCAGTTTTTTGGAGTCGGTTTTTATATTTTTTTTCCTTCTATGTAGAGAAGGAGGCAGTGAATTCTCGTAGATAAAAGTGCAAAGAAGGTTATATATATTCACCTACTGACTAAACACCGCCTATACCCAGTGCCAGGAGGTTAATATGGCCATCGAAAACTACCGCCTTCCAAGAACGGCGTTGCAGAGCTGTCCTAGTTCTTAAGGCTTATGCGTGCGCTTGAAATTCGATGCGGTCCTCAATTGATCGCAATAATTTTAAAGAAATCTAAAATTAGGGACATCTGAAATGTTGTTTTCAATACCACTTTTTAACACTTTCTATGTGTCATGTGGTAATAAATAGGTAAATAAACGCATAACGACCACACAAACAAAAAATAAGAAGATTTTCTGGAATCCCCAATTAATTCCAAAAAGACTTGTTCTTTGCTTCTCGAGTCACGAGTTGTCCGTTTTTCCAGATTAACACAACAATGTTACAAGAACATTAAAATACAATGTTCATATCTGAACAAAAATATTGGAGTCATTAATCCTTGCAAGTCGATGATGAGATCAATATTTTAAATTACTTTTTGATCGGCGTTTGAGGATCGCATTGTGCGGAGTTAATTTCGAAATAAAATAGGTCCTAATCTATTTTATATTTAGTGGTATGAATAGAATTAGAACCAGACCGTTACCTCGGGAACAGGTGGTGTCAATGTTTTTTGCGGGAATCCAAGGCTCAACAATAGCCTACGAGATCAGGATTCAACAATACACCCACGGATGATTAATTGAACGCATCCACTAGCGTTTTACATGAAAATAAAAAAAAAAACATAAAGAGTGCAACAAAACTTTTCGCCTCTTGTTTAATGCGTCGACGCCAACATGTCTACACCAGACCGATTCGAATTTCGAAGGGCGATCATTAATTATATTTTGTCTTACTCACGCATTCCATTTTCGTAGCCGATATGATCTATAGATCGGATCTACGAGTCTATCGATCATGTGCATTGGAATCTAAATTTATTCATTTAGTGGCATCTTTTTGCAGATGATGTTTGACGGTTGGAGTTCTTGATAAATCGTTTGTATTTAAGTAATGAATTTTCGTTTTATAACATTAAAACCAATCAGCTTTTTTAATTAGCTCTCAGTGGACCGGCGGTATTACGCTACCGAGAAGTTAATGCGCTCGTGAGGTTTGCTACCTCAGAAGTAATGATACCTACTCATTACAGATAAATAAATACCTCATGTTGTGTTTTCGAACGTATCATAATTATAGACTACTGTTCATTATTACTGGCCATTTTTTCTTTATAAATAGTACATAACAAACGAAAAAACAAATAAATAATTAATTCGAAATTCAAATATTTACAAACAAATGCATGGAAGTTTTTGTACCACTCATTTTTATCCATCTTCTTTTTATGAATAGAACCTGCTAAGAGAAGTTCGTGATAGAAGACTTATCAAGGTTCTAAGCCTTCTTAAATAATCTTCGGTGACACTGTAAAATAATGGACATTTCATCATTAAACTATAAAGTAATATAGGAAGTCGTATCTAGAACCTACATTGCAGGAAGAGCAACCGCTAAGTCATCGAGAAGTTTCTTGTTAGGCACCGTTTTAGATTTTTCTAGCTCTGGTTTCGTAATCAACTATCTGCCATTTTTATTATTTTTTTACTTTATTGGTTCACCAGCAAATTATATGGCAGAGGTCTTTAGATGTCTGAATAAATATATTTTTCATCCCTTCTATTCGAAAAGTGTCGCTTTGTTCCTCTATAAGTGGGAACAAAATAGCTCTTTTCCGATAAGAACTTTTTGGCGGGCGTAAAAGAGATTTGAATTTAGAACATATATCATTCATAGAAATCGAACGCAAATTGTATGAATTACTGGCTGGTACGTGTTGGCTGCACGGCACTAACTAAAAAAAAACAAAAGCGCGCGAATTACTTTTCTGTTCTTGTTACCTCAGTACATATTTTATTGTATTTTGCAAAAATAATGAGTTCTACTACCTCGAGTTATGAAAGTGATAATGCATTAACTCCTGAAACATTAACTCTAGAAGCTAACAACGTCGTACAAATACTCAAAATGTAAATGAATCGACAACAAATTTCGATCCCAAATAAAACAGTGACAATAACTTTTAATAATTGCGCTTGCGTATCCAATACAAATATAAATTTGTAATTATTTATATTTCATTTCACATGTCTTCTTTTAATTAAATATATTCATTAATTACATAACAGCGTCTCTTATTTATTTTCTCATAGAAAGGGGATGAAATGTAGAGTATATAACTCGAGAGCAAATTATTTTTTCCTCGGGCGATGTACTTTGAATCCCTCACTGCGCTCAGGATTCTACGTTAGAATCCCTCGCTGCGTTCGGGATTCTATTCTAGAATCCTTCGCTTCGCTCGTGCTTCAAAGTAGCGCCCTCGCCATAAAAATACTATTTTGCTCCCTTGTTATACAATCTACTATTTCACCTCTCCAGCACCAAAAGACCTCTTTTGCTTCGTAAAATCTCGAAGGAAAAAAGCTTTTTGCTGCGAGCTCTGAACAACACTGTAACGTTCAATCTAAATTATTTTAGTAATCTTACTTTTAATTTTCAATAATTATTTTTAAAATAACAAATATGTATTAAAATATTTCCTTGTTTTTCTCACCTTTAACAATTTTCCTGCTGGAGAGGTGAAAAGTTGTATGTTTTACACGAGAGCAAATTTTTTTGTCTCGTGCCTTTAAATCACTCACTGCGCTCAGTAGTCTATTTATGAATCACTCGCTATGCTCGTGATTTAATTCTAAACTACTTCGCTGGTTCATGATTTAATATCGGCACTCGCAGCAAAAAATAACTTTGCTCACTTGTTGAACAAATAACTATTGTGCACTACCATAATATGGGTATCAAATAAAAGGGTTTGCTGAGAAGAATACGAATAAAGTGATTAGAAATAAATTACTAAAAAATATTAAAAAGCAATCTTTTATATATGCCCTAAAAAGAAGAAAATGTACCTTCAATCGAATCAAACCCATCAATTTATTACATCTCGCAATTTAAATGTTATAAAAGCTTGTCATGAGATTTACTCAGTATAATTTACATTAAGAGACACCTACTTAGTAGGTAAATGATAGATCGATTTAATTTTTGAGATTGTAATAAATTGTAGTGATTAATTCAATTTAAAATTTATTTTCTTCTTTTTAAAGCATTTGAATAAAAGCTTGGTTTAAAAATGTTTTTTAATTATTATAGTAATCTTCCTGCTGAAGTGGTTTCCTGGAACATGACACACTACCATCATCGGTATGTCTATATCAAAATGATTTCAAAATTTCACAAGCAAAAAAAACAATCTTATATTAATCATAACTGCATTAGTCACGTAACTGTCTGTCGATGTGATGTCTACTCAAGATACCTTTCGCAAAATACACGAGAATATTGTTAGGCAATATTTTGCATGTAAAAGTTAATGTCTAATAATAACTGAGACTGAGACTAAATGCTAAGATGATTTCGTGTGACATCTGTTCTGAAGGCTTTTGTTTGTTGGTTGACGGATAGATTATTTGTTATGCCAAATCGGAATATGTATTGTTTGTAGTATCCCCATGGTTAGTAAAAGAGTTCGGCGATGGCAAAGGACGGTAAAATATGTTTTACGAAGTTATGTAGACATTTTGGGTTAGATCAAGGAGCTTATCTTAGTATAAGCTCCTTGGGTTAGATGCACGACAGCCTGGCAACCTGTCACTCTTTAGAGCCAAATGTCACCTAAAGCCTTCTCAAACTGTTTAAGAATTATGAGCGTGTATATGATTGTAAAATTTAAACAAACATTATACACATTAACGTGGGTGTTCATAGAAAAAGGTCTCTATCAGGGTATAAAGTAATTAACTTCAAACAATATTTCATCTGGCGGGATTGCGTGGAGCAACACAAAAAACGAAAGGTCGAGATGACCGCGCCAAAACCAAAACGCTCGGCCAAAACAAATAAAAGTTTAAACAAAAAATGAAGCCGGTTAATAAGCTGGATGACATTTGGGAATTCGAAAAATTCATTCAAAGCATTATTAATAGCGCCCTTGAAGCGGGTTCCATATTATTATAATGAGAAGACAACCATTACTTAGACACAGTTACGTCGGCTTGACGCGCTTCTCTTTCGATCGCGCATACGTCGAATATTACACATAATTATTGTAGTTACTTACCTAAAGGTAATCTATTATATAAAAGGCAAAGTCCTGACTTAAATAGGGGATGAAAGTTTGTATGGGAAGTCCGTCATTTTTATAGTAAAATCCATACAAATTGGTATATCGCTTTTCTGTTAAAAACTAAGAATGACGTATTTTAGAATTTCTCGAAATTCAACCCCTAAGGGGATGAAATAGGGGTTGAAAGTTTTTATGGGAAATCCGTCATTTTTATAATAAAATACATAACAATTGGTATATAGCTTATCGGCTAAAAATTAAGAATGATGTATGTTATGGAATAATTTTATTTTTGCGTTTACAAACGCGTAAATATAATACTAGAAAAATGCACTGAAAAAAAATCGACTTGCCTCAGGCGGGACTCGAACCCGCACCTTCCACAATCCGGGTGGACGCGTTGACCAATTTCGCCACCGAGGCACTGCTTTTCGCTGTCGAAATTTGTCATTGCTTGGTGCTTATGTTTTTATGGTAAACATCGTTTCATCAAATCTTTGAAATTTGCACTTCCAAGACCCGAACGAAATATTTTTGCAAATATTTGACGCCCAGCTAAGATGAAACTACCTTACATTATGGAATAATTTTATTTTTGCGTTTACAAACGCGTAAATATAATACTAGAAAAATGCACTGAAAAAAAATCGACTTGCCTCAGGCGGGACTCGAACCCGCACCTTCCACAATCCGGGTGGACGCGTTGACCAATTTCGCCACCGAGGCACTGCTTTTCGCTGTCGAAATTTGTCATTGCTTGGTGCTTATGTTTTTATGGTAAACATCGTTTCATCAAATCTTTGAAATTTGCACTTCCAAGACCCGAACGAAATATTTTTGCAAATATTTGACGCCCAGATAAGATGAAACTACCTTACATTATGGAATAATTTTATTTTTGCGTTTACAAACGCGTAAATATAATACTAGAAAAATGCACTGAAAAAAATCGACTTGCCTCAGGCGGGACTCGAACCCGCACCTTCCACAATCCGGGTGGACGCGTTGACCAATTTCGCCACCGAGGCACTGCTTTTCGCTGTCGAAATTTGTCATTGCTTGGTGCTTATGTTTTTATGGTAAACATCGTTTCATCAAATCTTTGAAATTTGCACTTCCAAGACCCGAACGAAATATTTTTGCAAATATTTGACGCCCAGCTAAGATGAAACTACCTTACATTATGGAATAATTTTATTTTTGCGTTTACAAACGCGTAAATATAATACTAGAAAAATGCACTGAAAAAAATCGACTTGCCTCAGGCGGGACTCGAACCCGCACCTTCCACAATCCGGGTGGACGCGTTGACCAATTTCGCCACCGAGGCACTGCTTTTCGCTGTCGAAATTTGTCATTGCTTGGTGCTTATGTTTTTATGGTAAACATCGTTTCATCAAATCTTTGAAATTTGCACTTCCAAGACCCGAACGAAATATTTTTGCAAATATTTGACGCCCAGCTAAGATGAAACTACCTTACATTATGGAATAATTTTATTTTTGCGTTTACAAACGCGTAAATATAATACTAGAAAAATGCACTGAAAAAAATCGACTTGCCTCAGGCCTCCACCCGGATTGTAGAAGGTGCGGGTTCGAGTCCCGCCTGAGGCAAGTCGATTTTTTTCAGTGCATTTTTCTAGTATTATATTTACGCGTTTGTAAACGCAAAAATAAAATTATTCCATAATGTAAGGTAGTTTCATCTTAGCTGGGCGTCAAATATTTGCAAAAATATTTCGTTCGGGTCTTGGAAGTGCAAATTTCAAAGATTTGATGAAACGATGTTTACCATAAAAACATAAGCACCAAGCAATGACAAATTTCGACAGCGAAAAGCAGTGCCTCGGTGGCGAAATTGGTCAACGCGTCCACCCGGATTGTGGAAGGTGCGGGTTCGAGTCCCGCCTGAGGCAAGTCGATTTTTTTCAGTGCATTTTTCTAGTATTATATTTACGCGTTTGTAAACGCAAAAATAAAATTATTCCATAATGTAAGGTAGTTTCATCTTAGCTGGGCGTCAAATATTTGCAAAAATATTTCGTTCGGGTCTTGGAAGTGCAAATTTCAAAGATTTGATGAAACGATGTTTACCATAAAAACATAAGCACCAAGCAATGACAAATTTCGACAGCGAAAAGCAGTGCCTCGGTGGCGAAATTGGTCAACGCGTCCACCCGGATTGTGGAAGGTGAGGGTTCGAGTCCCGCCTGAGGCAAGTCGATTTTTTTCAGTGCATTTTTCTAATGATGTATGTTACGATTTTTTGAACTTTAACCCCACGGGGACGAATTCGCGAGCAAAAGTGTTATATAATTACTTGTTGTCCACTTTTGACACAAATACCAATATATTTGGATCTTTGTCGGAATAGACTAATTTTAATCAATCAAAAATTTAGATGTACTTACGTATATAATTTGTTATAAGTAGTACATATTGTCAACAACATTTATCAAAACTAAGATAATTGTGTTAGAAATGTAATTAAAACAATTTAATTAGTTTATGTCGCCGAATAGGGTGCCGAATAGCAATATGATAAGCGCACCTAGCGGTAAGAAGAGCCAACGAACAAATCACGTTTCTTATAGAAATTGGGCATATAATGTAACTAAAATAGTTATGGTTGATGTTAAAAAACTTACACAATTGAAAATTAGTATAGTTTAGAAGAATAAGTACAGGTACGCAATCAAAAAAAAAAAAAAAAGAGCAGTCGCCCGGATAGCGAAAGGTCGCGGGTTCAAGTCCCGTCTCAGCACTTATCCATGACAGGATTTTTTTTCCATGTTTTTCGTATCTATTTAATTTGGTATTAATTTCAATCATAAGTACAGGTACTCTAATAATATATTGATGATCACCCCTATATTTCAGCAAGACAACGTCAAAGTTTTTCACACGAAACTTATTGCTATAAAACGTAGATCAAGTTAATGTCTTCAGAAAAATAACATATTTGTCGTGGCTGTCCCACCGCTAAAGATTGGCTCTCGCGACACGCGTGCATGGCGTGATAGCAAATAATTTTATAAGGGCCCTTAACAATATGTCAAGTGGTTTCATGCAAAACTTTTTCTTATTTTCAATAAATAATACGTTCGCTCATAAGTTTACATTGTTCGATTTCGAGCGAGGCAGCGCCACGACGATATTTCTCGAAAAATTCTTTATTTTGTTCAAAAAAAGTTACGGCTTGGTTCTTTATGCGTTTGGGGGCTACATTTGTTATTATGGGAGAATGATAATGTGATTATTGTTTTGCGAGCTCTCATATGATTGATAGCTGATTGTCAAACATAATGAAGTGTTTTGGATGCCCCGTGTTTTTTGTTTTTCCTCACTCCGGTCGTTTAATTTCTTATTAATGTTCTTGAAAGGACTTTGTCTGCGGATACAAAAAATAGCGAGGTAACTATAGAATAACTACTTGTGATTGACTTTGTAATCTAATATTCTATTCTATTACAAAGCTTTTGTAACACAAGCTAATATAACTTTAATTTACTTTATAATGTTAATAATACATATTTAAATTAGTAATGTTTAATTTATACACTTGAGTTTTTCTTATGATGTTGATTCCATTATTGCTAGATACCCTAACTAATAGATTCTAATCATAATTCTGAACCTGATTAATCAATTATTAATGTTCTTTTTTTCAAACTCTCAACTTTAACTGTTAATATCACGGAACTGGTTTGTAAAACTGTATTTACCATGGATTTATAATAACTAAGTATATACTAACTATAGGCATTTAGAAATAAAAAGTTTAATTTTAGTTGGTCAACTAGACAGTTTTTTGAAATAATGTTCTCTTAGATTTGCGCGAGTACTGCACATTGTAAATAAAACAACTTTTACTGATTTAACTCGCGTGTAATTAAATTTTACATTTTGTTATTATTGCCCGACGTATCGTAACACTTTACTTTTTTAACTATTTCATTAAATATGACAACCTACATCATAGTCATCCCGTGACCACGAACGCTGCAAAGTGTTACAAAACGTCGGGCAATAATAACAACATGTAAAATCTAATCACACGCGAGTTAAATCCGTAAAAGTGGTTTTATTCACAGTTTTTTGAAAGTTAGAATAACGAAACTAAGTAATTATAATAAGTGATTCTTACCTAAAAAATATATTTTTATTTACAAATTAATAGATTTGCAATATGTTTAGAATCATGAAAATTATTAATTAAACAGCAGATATGTAAGAAAATAATCGTCAATTATAACTATAATTTTTTATCTTATGTGTTCTCAACTATGTCCGCTAAATAAAAAAATATATTCAAGTTATTTATAATAACTTGAATTTTTTCCCATAATTTAGTTTACTTCTTTCATTTTACTGACCATAGCAGGTTTCTGCTTTACTAGTGATTATTTACTGATAACGAACTAGAGTGGACTCTATAATTAATAAAATGATATACCTACTTACAACAAGTAAATAAAGTATTATAATGTCTGTAATAAATAAAAACAATGGACGCTATGTTGGCCCGTTGGCAATTCAAACCAAATCTGCCTTAGAAAATCTGCCTAATATATCGTATGTCAAACACAGCACACTTCTTAAATATATAAATGGTAGAACCAGTCAGTTCCCAACAACAGAGAATTACCTACATATAACTCATTGAGACTTTTCAGACTTTCTTATACATATATAGGTACGTAACTGCCTCCATGGTCTAGTGTTCACCAACCAGAATTAGACCCAGAGGTCTGGGTTTGATCCTCAGGCGAGGACAAATTTATTCCCGATTTGGTTGTTGGTAGGACTTCTTCTTTAATCAGGCGGTCTCCGCAAATCGTCGACGTGTTTTGCGTCGGAGGGTGTGGGGCTGGTTCACTCGAGCCATCCTTATTCCTCCAGGAAGTCACCCAGCGCCTTGACGTCACCAAATGCCTCCGGAGGCTACCTGGGGATCCCAGGTATTTAGTTGGTAGGACTTTTAAGAATTTCGGAAAATCCCAAAATATTTCTTTTTTAATTTCTAACCAAAAACCATATAACAATTTTTATGAATTTTACTCTAAAAATGACAGATTTACATACAAACTATCATCCCTATTTAACGCCCTTAGTGGTTGAATTTTGTGAAATCCTAAAATACTTATTTCTTAATTTATAACCGAAAAGCCATATACGAATTTTCATGGATAATCCTTAAAAATGACGAATTTCCATACAACCTTTCATCCCTTATTTTATTAAGGGTTGAATTTAATACAAATGGATGGAATAATAATTAATTAATATAAATTCATAGAGTAACAATTAAAAATCAATCACTAATAAATACAAATAGATAAAATAATAATGAATAATTAATACAATATTACTAATTTATTTAATTTATTTAATTAATTTGACATTTTATTTATTTAATATTATAAAATAGTATTTATATTTCAATTACAAACATTAAAAATTATACTAATTTCGAAAATATGAATTTATTGTTTTGAATAATTAGACATGTACACATTTAATTGAATTTAGAATCTAATATACACAAACAAAATAATAACACAATAAATAAATTGCATAAATTTCTCACAGGATTAAATTCTGCTAGTTCAATTAATTACCCTAGATATGTAATCTACCTCCTCTCTTCTACTTTACTGTGCCCGACAGGGCCCATGATGTACTTACATTAAATAATATTAAGAACTTAACAAACATTGTGGAAAAGCAATAAAAGTATTGAATTGAATTGAATTGAATTGAATTTCGAAAAATCTGGCCTTACCACTTGCCTACAGCATAAAAGGCGCCTCTGGGCGTTGATCAGTCAGTCAGGACTTTTCTTTTAGAACCCCAAAAATGTAATGCCATGTCACAACACGACACAAAAATAAATGCTTTTTATTTACACTTATTAATTTACAATAGAAAATCAGCAATCACCGTGTGGAATTGAGTCTCGCTCATTAATGTTTATAGGGCTGGCAATCAATATCAACAATGAACATAATATGTACGAGTATATATATATCACAGTTAACATCGGTTTTTAGTAAAAATATCTGTAACATATTTATATATCTATCACCTATATTTATTTATACGATGCCGTCATGGTGGAGTAGCCTTATCTTATATCTTATCTTATGATGGGGCCGTGAGTTTCCTCACGGTGCACTTCGACCCAACGGGATCTTTTGTATCTCCCCTTTCCCTTTACTCTTATCGCTCCTTGAATATGTAGGCCATCAGCCTAACTATGTCCACAAGCTTGTAGTACTTAGGCCTTGGGTAGGCCATTCCCAGGATATTCATTCTAATCCTGGCTATGGAATCGCAGTCACATAGCAGGTGTTCCATGGATACCCGCTCGTGTCCACATGCTCTGCAATTCGATGTTTTTGAAATTTGCATTTTGTTGAGCATGTGTTTGTGGCATAGTGCTCTGTAAGCCCACCCAAAATTAGGCAGGCCTGTTGTCTGCTGCCCCCATATATATAATTTATGATGAATGTGAAGTGTTTCATACCAGGCGACAATTTCCATTACATATGATGTCTTATAAAGACATATTCTTTGATGGCTCTGCAGATGTAGCTTTTAGAAATTGGGATAAAAGGTTCAGGATCTATGAATAAGTTTTCTGATCCTTTCCTTGCCATTCGTCGGCTTTATCATTACCTAATCCCCTCGTGACCTGCTCAGCTCTACTTTATTGTGCTTGCCGACCCTATTTAGGTCTTGACAGCATTGAGTACTAGATCCGAGTCGACACGAGTGTTCGAGAGGGCTTTGAGCGCTGCTTGATTGTCGCTCAGGATATAGACAACCTTGTTTTTAACGCGTTGTTCTATAATCCTCTTTGCACAGAGGGTTATTGCATAGATCTCCGTGTGGAAGACTGTGGCAAGTTTCCCCATGTTTTGATATATTTCGAAATCATTACAACAAATACCTGATCCAGTACAAGAGTCCATTTTGGACCCATCAGTAAACCAGATAAGGCATTTCTTTTCTGGGGACAATTATGAGGAATCATTGAATTAAAGGTGTTAAAAACCCAAAATAGTACAATATTTACGCACGGCAACACTGACGCGGACGACGCGCGCAGCAAAAACTTGAATCTGTCATCGACGATCTTCGCGCCAAAGCGAATATGTAATTTGTTTTTCTACTCAATAATTTTGGCAAGCAGTTTGTATCACAAATACTTAAATTTTATATTGTTCTAAACTATTAAATAATTGTATATTTACGAATACGCTGAACTCTTATTTCATCTACTACAAAGAAGACCTCTCAATAACAAAAGGTTTTCTGGGTGTTAGGAATTTATAGTTAACCTATCTCTCAAGTTGGAACAAAACACACGTTAGAAAAACAGTTAAAATCGGATTCGTAAGAGGAATTTTGTGTTTAGACTCGCCTTACCGTCTTCATACATAAATGGAGAAAACCTTTCCTACTTTTTTCCTTTCCTAATTGTTATCCGATCGTTATGGTATTTTAGAATGTTTAATTTTAAAATTATTTTTTAAGATTTTTTTCTAAATAACTTTAAATGTGGGTATGTCGAATTTAGAAAAAGGAAAAACGTACAAACATTTGTTTTTTCTTTTTATAACAAACATTATTATACATCATAACGATCGGACAAGAAATAGGGGTAGGAAAATGTTTTGTCCACTTGTATGGAGACGTGTACCCCGTACTATCTTCTTAACTGTTTCAAACAAAATCCTATGATTGACTGAAAAGACATTCTAACTACCACTGATAGAATTTCTAATTGCGTCAGATAAATTTTGAACCATTTGACGTGTTTGTAACACAGACAAAAACAAGTATAGTATTACAAAAATGGACATAAATAAATAAAATACAATCTATCTTTAGCAGCCCTAAGTATAGACTTAGATTAACGTCACTATGAAACTGGTATCACTAGTCCACAGCCGTGTTATACACGGGACAATAGCCCACAAATTAATAATTCACGGTTATAATGCTATTAAATGTAATTTTAATTTAGTCTATAGATGGTATTTACAGCGAGACGCAGAGGACGCGGTCTCAATAACAGCGGAAAACAACAACACAAATATTAGACCGCAGTTTTAATACAAAATATATTCTAGAGTTCTGGGTCACTTTTATTTCGATAAGTGGATTTTATAAAATCTCGAAAATTTATGCACTCGTAACAGTAATTTTTTCTATGACTGGCTCCAATGGTAGTCGCAGATGACCTTCCTATCGCCACCGAAGGCGAAGACGTTGGAGGGCCCACATGCATCCCTAGGGGGTTACTAAACGATCCAGTATCTCTCTCGAGGGAGTCTCTCGATCGTCTGGGATGCTAGACGATCGAGAGACTCCCTCGAGAGAGATACTCTAGATATGGATATATATATATATATATATAGATATGGCGTTTAAGCCGGAAGGGTAAACAAAATAAATTTGGTCGATACCACGAAAAACAGTTATTAAGTAATGGCAGTGAACGCTTTTATATGCGTTCCCTGAGTAATGGGTATTTGAGTAGGATATTTGCATTTCAATTCTTATCAGGCAAAATCATGCAAATATTGGATTAAATAGCATGTATTACATGTCTATCTAATTTCTTACAATCAGCTAAAGAGCACGTCTAGACAGTGCAATCTGGAGGGGGGCGTGGGACGAGAGGGGTGCCACCAAACTGCTATACACTCGTTTGGTATACCCTGGCCTACTGCGCATTTCCTTCAACTTCAAAGGCGTCAAACTACTGTATGTTTTTACGCTGTGATATTGTAGTCTGTAGTGCCAGATGCGACTATAACTTTAATTAACCTAACTTTGTATGGCTCAGCTCAACCCCTTTTGAAACGAGGTTGATCGTAAGATGCTGGTATTTGTAGGTCAGCAATTCTTCATTTGTTTCACTTTTTATGCTGTGATATTAACAACTCAAACGACCAACTGGAAGGAGATCCACCTTGTGGCTAAAAATCTACGGACTTGGTTCAATCTGAGCACGAGGTTCCTATTTTGCGCAGCTGTGTCCAAAATTCAAATAGCCTTAATAATAGCCGACCTCCGGTAGGAAATGGCACCCCAAGAAGACATTGAGAACTCGGTTTTACTATGAACTTCGGAAAACTGGCATTGGAAAATGATAGCTTAAAAAGCAATACCGGCTTAAAAACAAAGACTCTACAAATATCATGACTAGTTTTATTTTTTTGTAACAGCACTAAACTTTGACAATATTGAAAGTAAAGTAACTATGTAATTCACTTTTTGACTTTTGGTTTATTTTTAATATCAAGTAATTCTCTCTAAGCTTTCTTATTCCGCTACCGCCTCTAAATTGACACCTTCACCCGAAATACGGTTCTTTTTCTGTTTATAGGATTTCGTCAATACCTTTTATTGTTGTTGTCGATCGGCCGATTGTCGATTGTCCGATATAAACACGGGGATTGTTCAATTTCATTGTATGTCGATACTCGGTCTGAGATCCGTCCGGCTGTGATAGTATGCAGCTTAAAATTCAATAAGGCCACAACCTTTGACTTGACACACTTGTGTAATTGATTTATTTTTACAAAGCCAATACTTACATGCATATTTTTGTAATCAATTTGGCATTTAATTAATGTATGTAATAATGCCGGAAGAGCAGTGTTTTGCAAACTGCAATGATTTTAATCTTTAGCTATATCATGACGTCATACAAAATTATGTTATAGTATTTTAATGTCTCGAACGCTTGTGAGCCATGATTGTGTGTAATATACATGCAAGTTGTACTCTGTGTGCGTCAGTGCGGCATTAAGAGAGCGATAGCAAATAACATTCAATTTTCGAGCGATAATTGCGTTAGCAATAAGAAAGTAAATTTTGGAAAAATATACTTACGAAATTAGACTATTTACACAACAAATGAGTATGAGAACATTACAAAATTTGTACATTTTAGTATATTAAGAAAAATATTTTGCCAAAATAAAAAAATCGGGAGTGGTCTCCCCTTGACTTTCTCGTATAAGTACCGGAAATGACTCAAAAGTTGATAGAAACCTTATATTTAGATGACATACATGTATGTTAAATTTAGTTGCAATAAGTTAAAGCATACTCGAGTTATCGTGCTAACGCACAGACACACACATACCTAATTCCAAAAACGGTATTTTTGGACTCAGGGAGGTCCAAAACGTGTAAATCCGTCTAAAATCTCGAGGTCGAATTTTTTTACGATTACAAGACTTCCTCTATACTACGTACCTATACGAGAAAGTAAAAAGTGACATAGCTTGAAAACTACTGGAGCTACCTTCATAATTCTTTATTTATGTACAGAAAATTTCATTATTCAACTATTCATATGAGAAAAAACAGCATCTTGTTAAGAAACACCACTATTCTTTTACTGGGTGTTTTCTGGGTGTGCTACTCAGGTACGGGATGTTCCACTCAGTCACGGTAATATTATCTAATATTACCGTGACTCAGTAGTCAGTATGGCGAAGGTCGCCAATCGTTATCGTTGCCTTAAGTGCCCCCGCACTTCTTTTTATTTTGACGGGGAGGTCAAATGCATTTACGCATAGTCCTTGCGGGGTGGTGCTAGCCGCAGGTGATATGTGGGACTCGAGGTAAAGGCGTTCCCTCCATACCCACTAAACATCCTCCCCGGCCTTATTTCCAGTACGCTATTGCGGGACGGCTCGGGATCTGCGCACGTGAGCGCAAATACACCGAGATCTAACACTGCCCGTCTAGGCACTCCTTGTGCACCAATTGGTGGCCAGCAGCCCACAGGGGCTACCGACTAACCCTCACCTAAACACAACGTTCATGTGCGTGCATTCCTCATATTTGAAAGAAACTCAACACGGAAGCTTGTGCACGAAAATCAAAACTTTCCTGCACATAATAAAATCATTAACTACCGGTTATAATAAGTATTTTTGTATAAAAAATAAATAGAAGTGAGCCTTAGACCACACGGCTGAAGTAAAATTGAAGCAGTTCGCTGTGTTTCGGATTGAAGGGAAAAGTAGCCAGTGTACTTACTGGGCATGGAAGGCATATCATCTTAGTCCCCAGGATGGCAACGCACTTGCAGTGTTAAATGATTTACCTTTAATATTGCAAGTGTCTATAGGCGACGGTAAACACTTCACACTTAGGTGGGCCGCAAGCTTGTTTGTGATCTTGTAATAAAAAAAACCCAAGTCAATCGTAAAGAAGTTTTACTTCAAAAACCTATTTTTGTTGCTTTGTTTGGGAAACGTGATTTTCGCTTTTTACGCAAGGCGCACTAATCATGTTTTCAAAACTCTAACCTCAACTAAGATAAGCTACGTTGTTTATAAACTAAAAAAACTTAAGACTACGGATAAAGAAACAACTTTTGAATTATTGAAATAAGAATCTAACTAACGCCATTGTGTAAAGCGCGCCAAACACTGTTCTTATTTTTTATCATTATCACTTTAAGAATGATGACCACTGTCATTTTTTTTCAGGCGAGGGTCTGGCCGTGGGCGGGGCAACTCCGCCCTGGATGCCTACCCGGTTATTAACCACTTATCCATATCACTTCTGGGTATGTTACTGTCAGCTGGCGTCTTGGGATTCCTCCAAACATAATTTATGAAGCATTTTAGATGATTCACGGAATATCTATTTATTTTGTTGCTAATTGACGGGGAGAAAGGATGAGTTTGAAGTTTTCATTGTGTGTTTTTTAATGTTAATGTTATTGTTTTTAGGAATGTTTAAAAATAAGAAAAACTGTATAGGATTTACAGAATATTTATAACACAATTTTGTACCAAAAAAATCAACTTATTTATATATAATTAAACCGTATAGTCCTGTAGATGTAATTGTCTCACCACTTTATAAGGGTGAGAGTCCTGACCGCATTATGTTGGTAACAAAGTTAAGCAGCGTAGGGTTATGCAGTCCGTTGGGACCGGGGATAAAGTCCCGGAGACGACGTGAATTACCCATAAACTGATTGTGGGAACGAAAATAAAATAAACTTCAAAACAAGAAAGAGTGAAGCACTCAATTTGTACGTGCATTAAATTGTAATTTACAGTTTTTTTTGTATTACAAACCTTGTATCATACGTCTTACTTGGAATCGTAATACGTGTGACATGTAAAATCAATCTCGGCGAATCGTGATAAGGATCCTACTAATCTTATAAACGTAAAAGTTTGTATGGATGTATTTAATATACATTTGTGTGTTTGTTACTCTTTCACGCAAAAACTACTGAACGGATTTTAATGAAATCTTACAATAATATAGCTCATACATCAGAATAGTATGTAGGCTATAATTTAACCGACAAGCCGCGGGCCGACCACTAGTAGATACCTAATAATAATTTCCACGCTCACACCAATGATCTAGCCCAAATTAAGTATCATTAAGAACTTGTGCTTTGGATACTAGATAACGGAAAATATAATAATAATCTAGTTATTCATAAATAAGCTTAAATAAAGAACCATGACTCGTGAACATATGTTCGTGTTCATCACACTAACATTTGCCACTACCAGGACTCGAACCCGGACCGCCCGATGTGTAGGCAGCGTTACTGACCACTCCACCACGACGGCGTCAAACATACATACGATGATGCTCATAGTAAGAGCTTAAGGTAATAATTCGTTACACATAAAACCACGTCTGGCAGTTATTTCTGTAAATAAACTTTTAATAATCTGTTCTGGGTTTCGGCCATTTTTCAACGGTTTACTGAACATTTAGTTACTTTTTTGGGTTGATGCTCCATTTATGTAGGCTACAGGCTGGCAACATATTTAGGGGCAGTGCATAGCCCATGCACCCAGATGTGGCTTTAGGTGATACCGTAAATTCATAATTTTATTTTGAATTATAAACTTTATAATTACCAACACTGAACAAAAAATATAGGTTATTCTCAAACAGGCAGTACGAAATTTATTAGCATGTACCAATACCAATTTCACTCCATGAGAAAATAATCTTATCAAAAGAAATTATGACTTTAATTACAAATAATAATATAACATTGCATCGCAATATTACGTTTTTATAACCAACCTTAATATAAAATCAGAAACTTGTTTAATCCGTAAATCCTTTTAAAAAATAATAAACATAAGTCGCAGTAAATCTTCACACGTAATAAACTCAACTTAGCCGCTCACCCTTGCTAAATCAATGTCTAATTTCGTATTCGTAGCTCACGATAATGATTAACGAGTAACTTTATTAATTCGATCTGCTGGGATTACAGACACCAGCCGGAGGGTTAGAAAAAACAAACGGAATCCACCGAGGGATACTTTGGTACATCACTAGCTTAAGGTTGTCAAATTGAATACATGAGAATTTATATTTATTAATTAATACCTGTCAAAAATATATTTTCTATCGGATTGAACTCTGAATCTAAACCATTTTAGGACATACAAACAATTTCAACAAAATCGGTCGTTTAGAAGAATTTCGGTGACAAAGACACGAACAGTAGAATCAATTATTTGTTAATTAATTATTTTTATTTGTCATTATTTGAATTGCTTGGAAAATGTGTCTATTCCAACATACTCTACGATTTTGTTCTAATAAATAGTTGAACAATAGTTGAATTTTTTCCTCCTAGTTCTACCGGTTCTACTACTGTACATTTTCACTTTACAAAATGGAAATTGAATTAATGTTCTACTGTAAATTTTTAAAATTTCGGTGTTATACTAATTTTCGTAGAACAAACTGGAAATTGAATTCTTCAAAGGTCTACTATTGTGTTCTACTGTTAATTAGGTAAGTACTTTAAGATCTAAGATCCGAGTTATTAATATTGTTGAACTGGCTAGTCAGATAGAAGCAATATACATGTTACTCCAAGATGCAAATTGACAAAGGTACAACTATGACAAGTTGACGGCCCGACTGGTGGTAAGTGGATACAGTCGCCTATAAACTCCTGCATTAACAAGGAAAAAATCACTTGGTATTGCAGGTGCGTTGCCATCCTAAGGCCTAAGATGAAATGCCTTCCATGCCCGGTAATTATACTGTCTACTTTTCCCTTCAATCTGAAACGCAGCAAACTGTTTCAAGGCTGAAATAGTAAAGGCGGTGGTACTTACCCAGATGACTCTACATGGCCTATCACCTAGTACCATGTATAATATACTGTTTTATTTTATAAAACAATATTAATAGATGCGAAAGACCTGTCATTTGCGATTACAAGTTTTTCACATCTACTAATATTAAGACAGAATTTGTAACTCTATCTATCTGCTACTATATCACTCCTAATTCATTAGCTGGCCATGTAAATATTATGCGATTACTTATCAGTAGGTTAGATTAGGCTTGTAAAGTCACGACTCGTGACATTACTAGCACGACTTCGATAAGATTTACTACGGATAATACTATGTATCTACAAGTTAATATGTTTAGTATTTTTTTTAGTAATTTAAAGTTTTTTACTGCATTAAAAATAATATTTTGTAAATGTTGACAACCCTACGAGGAAAATCTCTGTGTCAACACAGGGGCGCTGCAACTCGCGTCTCGAGGGATGCGTTTGTTTTTAATAAAACTGTGATAAAACGCTTTATTCTGCAATGATGGGAGCACTGATCCTGCTACGTGCACTTATTAAATTTTATAATGTAGGTACCTACACTTTGTAGTAGATTTGCATTTTAAGTTTGGGTTTTAAGCAACTGTTTTGGTTTACTTTCGGTGTTTTTAATATTTCGCGTTTATAATATTAGTAGGATTATCTAGTTCAAAATAAGTATCATTAAGAACTTGTGGTTAAGTACCTATATGAGATAATAGACACACATAACTGATAAGTTTTATATTTTTCAGAAACAAATAATTTAATTGAAATTAATAAAAGAACTTCAAAAAAATTAAACTGTCACCTTATTTTTATATTGCTTTATTGTAATAACACAAAGTAAGAAAGTTACTTTTTTTATTCCGTGGTTAAAAATAAAGAATAAACCCCTTTACTTTGATTATTTTTAGAAGCCAATTTTTAGGCACCATTACAAAGAGTTAGTATAATTTGACTGTGATCTTCGGGGCCTATTCGCTAACTTTTTTTGGTAGATGGAAGTGATAATCACCGAGTGAATTACAATATGTCCATTGCTGTTTTTACACGACAAGTGCCAAAATAGCGTGTTGTGTAACACAGCAACGGACAGGTAATTATCACTTTCATCAGTCAAAATTAGCGAATAAGGCCTACTGTAAGGTTGGCTACATCCTCAAAATGGGTGCTCCAAGGGTCTAATACTGCCCCTACCTCTGTCATATCTGACTTATTTGCTAACAAAGCGACTAGTTACTTAACCGGCGGTGGCGGGTGGTCGTCAGGAACAAGATATTTAATTGATAATGTAGGTAAGTAGATAAAGTTTATAAGCACAATAAAAATGTTCGCAAAATCTTATCAAATTTTTATGATACGTATCGTGAGTAACAAAATTGAAAGAATATTTTGAGGAATTTGAATATTTCATGTAGTGGAGATGAGAATGTTGAGAGCACAGATTTAATAATACAAGGAGATAGGCCAAGCCGGCGTTTACCTTGCGACAAGTGTATGCCCTGTGGGCATACACTTGTCGCAAGTTATACATTTCCGCCACTTCGCCTTCCGATAAAGTCAAGTGAATACGTAACTCAGCGATTTGACCGATCTCCTTTGGGGCTGTGCTTAACTTTCATCGCTTCGCAGTCCTTAAGACGCGCGCAATGAATAGTGTATATTACGGCATGCTCCACTAGAACAGGTTATGTAGTACGGCCGCTGATTGCGACACTCGGTCTTCCTATGAACTCGACGATTCGACCGATCTCCTTAGTTATATATCTGTGGTTGAGAGGGATGTGTGGAGTGTCAGGTGACGAGAGGAAGTCGATGGCACTGCTGTCATATGTAACGACGACGAAAGTTAAGCTGCCAAAGAAGAAACCCACCGGTACCAATCAACAATAAACTCTTACTTTATAAATGCATCATAAAACCTGTATTGTCATACGGCATTGAGTTGTCACAACTGGAGGTGCTAGCATAACGAACATGGAAATACTACAAAGGTTTCAAAGTATTGCAATGAGAATGATTGCCAGCATGGTTCATAAGACATACTGAAATCCAGGAGTACCTCGAAATGCCGACTATCAGAGATGAGATCAAACAGCACAGCATCAGATACAAGCAAAGGCTAGGCGTAGGTCAGCTGGCAAGGAATTTGCCGCGTGATGCCGGCAGAGTAGAATAGCATCACCCCATATCTTCAATGGGTGTCGTAAAAGGCGACTAATGGATCAGCAAAGGGGTATAGATCACCTTATACTCCGCCCACCAATCCGCAGTGGGCAAGCGTGGTGGACTACTGCCTAGACCTCCTTCGATGACAGGAGAGGCGTTGTGTCCCGGCATTGGGTCGAATTAAATAGGCTGTTATGATGATGATGATGAAAGAATTTGCAAATGGTGACAAGTGAAAACCGTTTCATATGTTGGCAAATTACTGAACTTTGAAGGAGGTTTAGGCAGTAGTCCACCACGCTTGCCAAATGCGGATTTATGGACAGAGTATAAGGTGACCAATACCCCGTTGCTGATCCATTAGTCGCCTTCTATGACACCCGTTGGAGGGTGATGATATTCTACTATGCCGGCATCACACGGCTGGATTATAGAATGAGTCTCAAGAATCAACGCCGAATTGAGCGTCGTATCTCTATCAATTTGTGTTTTATAGAAAGTGACAAACGATTTTCAAGACAAGATTGATTTCCGAGTGTCATTCTGTAATACGGGCCTTATTGGCTTTTGTACATACATACATGTTAATCTTAATTGTGCAATTTGCAATAGTCAGAGGCAGACTACATTTATTTCGATCAGATGTTTTTTCAACAACTGTTTTACATAATATACTTAATCATACGTAAGTCTAGACTAATAATATTATAATAGAGTGGAAGTTTGTGAGTTTGTTCGAAGAAAGTTATCTCTAGAACTACTGGACCAAGTTAAAAAAATCTTTCCGCAATATTTAGTTTAGATTTTCAGGTTGAACATATTATATCTATATAGTCTTATAATTAGTTGTTATCTTTAGATGGACAATTGTATGACACATGCAATAATAATATGTAATAATTGTTTTTTTATGTATACCACACATTGTATTGTTAACCGGAGGATCTTAAATGTATGCTTACCACTTATATTGAAAGGAATATCTGTAAGTACCTAACTAACAATAACATAAAATGGTGGTGGGTATCAAAATTTAAATTGCTTAGTTCAATAATATGATTAATTAAATTATGTATATAGAAAAGCTTTTCACAAGATAAATAATCCAATTGCGTGGGAGTAATAACTACCCAAACTTTACGCATGTGAAAATGTAACTTAAATTATATTGATTATTTATTGACTTGTATTGATGTTTTGAAATCATTACGAAATTGTAAGCTGTGGAGTTTCTTTCGCCATTTCTTCTCCATCTCAGCATATTAATAATTATTCGTCGAAATGGTGGTAGGGTTTTGACGATTTAAAAGTACTTAGCAAAGTCCATTTAAATAAAGAGCTTTTTCATTTTCATTTTCATATAATTTTTATCCTGGTATACCAATGGGAATGGGAGACACGTGAGTAAAACCACCTGCGGGTCGCAAGTAAATTACTTATGTATAAAGCGCAAAACAATTTTCTTCATGTATATACAAAAGCTGAACATAATCTTCTATTTATACTGTTTTAAGACTTACATACTGAATATCATTAATCATAAAACAATGGAACGAGGAAACCTCATCAGAATAACTTTATAAATTGTGAGTATACCTACTAATAATATTAACAAGTTTAAAAAATAAAGATACTATATCTTTATTTTTAAACTTGTTAACTAGCGTAAAATAAACATGTAGAGTTGTAACGTACTATGTTCTTCATTTTTAGAAAACGCTCATGTCCTATTAATGTATTTTTTTTTATAATTTGCGTACCTACATCTTAGATTGATATGACGTGGCATACATCCTACATAATCGCAACGTAATATGTTTAAGCGTCCGTAGATTACCTATCTACATACTATGTAGGTAAGGTAATCTACGGACGTTTAAAATGCCTCCTTGACCCCTCGTGGGGGTCCGTCCACGACTGACTTGTGAGGTCTGAAAAGTAGTAGTAAAGTCACACACAATAGACAAGCAGATGGACTCCAAATTCGGGTTAGAATGTAATTCGTACTTTTTTGTTTTTCTATATTTTCACAGTGCCCATTTTGATCAGGGGCTATTTTCTAGTTTTGTGACAGATGAAAGTGATGATCATCGAGTGAATTACATATCTATTGCTGTATTTACACGACAAGTATCTTATAGTGTGTCGTGTAAAATAGCAATGGATATGTAATTCTTTTTCTTCTTTTTAATTAATGGCGTTCGCGAAAAGATTACGCATTTCTCCAATGTCAAGTGAAAATGTACATATAGTAACGGACAGTTGTACGGTAGAGTTAAAAATGGAGTCTCTCGACACGTGTTTTTACTTCAATAACTCGGGAGAAACTCCGATATGTAATTCACTCAGTGATGATCACTTTCAACTGTCAAAAAAAAGTTAGTGAATAGGCCTACCTATACCCCCAGTGAACGCATGTTTGATATGCGTTCACTGCAGCCCCCAGATCGCGATGTTTACGAACGTAAGAACTAAAACCAAATCGATAACGTTTTCATGTTATGACGCCTGACAGCTGTCAAGCTGTTATTAAAATGAAATGGAAGCGTTTTGGATTTGAGGATGGAGTTTCTCCCGAGTTCTTGTTGCAAAAAGACGTGTAAAGAGAGACTCCATTTTAACCTCAATCTACCGTACAATTGTCGGTTACTTTAATAAAATTTTCACTTGATATTGGCGCAATGCGTAATCTTTATGTGTCGCAATCGCCATTCACTTAAAATAAGAAGAAAAAGAAGAAGAAGAAGATTTGAGGATTTGGTTATGTGTTCCAAATAGCACGATCAGCCCCATCATAGTCTATGTTAATAATGCAACGCGAAAATTTATGTTATTCGAGCGGCTAATCAGGTGTTTCCTCTTAGAGAAAAATAAATTGTCCAGTAGATAACATTTATTTATTTTTTACAGATGTCACCTCCCAAAATGGATCTATACTGGTTTATGCTTCTTATCAGTGTTATTTCAATTAAAAATGCTAACTCAGATTTGATGTCAGCTGATGCTTGCAGCCCGCTCCTTATCGCCCATAGAGGAGCCAGTGGCTATGTCCCAGAACACACCTTAGGTGCCTACGCCCTAGCAGTCACCATGGGTGCTGATTACATTGAGCCTGATCTAGTCATGACGAAAGACGGGCACCTCATCGCAAGGCATGATAACCAGTTGGGATTAACAACAGACGTTGCCATCAAACCGGAATTCGCGAGTCGATATCGAACCCAAACTGTCGATGGTGTGACAGTAAGCGGCTGGTTTACAGAAGATTTCACACTAGAAGAAGTCAAATCTTTACGTGCCATTGAACGTATTCCGGCTATTCGAAATGGTAACACACGAATGGATACAGCCTTCGAAGTTCCTACTATGCAGGAAATTATCAATCTTGCTAAAAGTATGGAAACGACCTATTGCCGCGAGGTTGGAATCTATCCAGAAATAAAGCACCCGTCACATTTTCAACGATTAGACTTGGCTATGGAAAAGCCGTTGGTTGAAATGTTTCACAGCAACGGCTACCTTGGCCCAAATGCTCCCGTTTACATCCAATCATTTGAAATAAGTAACTTGAAGGAACTAAAAACAATGACCGATCTTCGATTGCTGCAGTTACTTGGAGCGAATAGACCGTACGACCAGGTTCTGCAGGGTACCAACGTTACTTACTTAACAATGGCTACTCCTGAGGGGTTGAGAGAAATCGCCAGTTACGCGTATGCAGTTGGACCGGAAAAAACCTACATTATAATGCGTACAGCAAACAATACTCTTGGTGAAAGGACAAGGTTTGTGGAGTACGCCCACGCAGCAGGCCTAAAAGTGCATCCCTGGACATTCAGGTCAGAGAACACATACTTACCAGTAGAATTCCGTCGTGGCATCGCGCTTAATGACTTAGGAGATGCCGAAGGCGAGATGAAAGCGTTCCTTGACGCAGGAGTGGATGGAATATTTGCAGACCAACCGGATGTTTTGGCACGAATTCGAGGACCTTGCGTTAGCGATACAAATTGCCACTCGTCGGCTATTTCTCTACAAGCTGTCTTCTTTATCAACGTATTAGTATATTTATTTTATATTAGTGTAGTTTAAATTTAAGATTTAGTAGATATTTTATTTTAAGATCTATTTAAGAGTAACACAGCTTTCTAATTATAGAACCATTAAGTGTACAGTCAGCAGCAGAAGTAGATTAACACTTTACTTCCATGTCATAGCAACGCATTAGCAACGCCAGCGATTGTCTAATTTAAATAAATTTCATAGCAATTATAATAATTAGTAACATGTTATCCTTAAAACAACGTACACTGAGCAAGAAATTTCCGAAGAGACCGTCAAAATTTCATGTTGAACTAAGGCAGCTTTAAGTATATAAATAAATGTGAATCTACCTACCTTATATAGGTACCTACATACCTACTACACATGTAAATTATATGCCATCTCACTAGTAAATATCGCACTAATTTATGATAATTGATAAGCTACAAAAGATTTAAAAAGTGATTGATTGGATACTTTTGATGACAGAATCTTTTGACGTAGCTAACTTTATACATGGAATTAGCAGTAATAGCACAGATAATATAATATTATAGGTACTAGGTAATAGTCAGCTGTTTCATACACAATTAACGTTACAACAACATTACACAATTAAATTTCATAACATTAAATGTTTCAAAGGTAACTAGTGGACTTAAATTAGGTTTGGGTCCAGGATACTTCCTTGTGGAACACCGACGGCTAATTATTTATTTTCACCTTATTCTGATACCTATTTAAGAGTTACGTTATATTAATTAAATATCATATTAACTGAATACACTTGTGTACATTGTATTAAAAGCATATTATTATTTAATTATCTGCAAATAATTATGACTATCACTAAGAACAAATATGGACTAATAAAATTGAGTTCTTATTGTTCGTTTTATTTTAGTACGGAGACTCCAAAAATCTTTCACTTTGTTAACTTCTATGTTATCTAGAGATATACCTCAGATCATTTCTTTAAATCGCACTAAATAAATACAGTGGCATCTAAAAGCAAATCCATATGGACACCATAATAAACAGTGGCGGATTTTTAACCACCACCCTTTCAGTAATTACTAATAACGCTACTTGCTGTAATGTTGTGATATTCATTGAAAAAATAAAAGAAGAATTTAAACCTCGTATGAAATCACTGTGAAATGATTGTGTGGTTATTTCCGAACTTCGATATAGAATTAGACTTCGAGATAAACTGGTCATACGACTGATAATTGAGACACTTCATTGTAATCTAAAGTCACGGTATAAGTACTCATAAAATGATATCAATTCGTTAGAGTGGGTATGTACAGTCGAAAAGTAAACATCTATGCACGGGTACTTAATTTTACACCAAACTTAATAAAATGCAAAAAAAAACGATATTTTTATTCCACTTACAATTCGATGTTTATCCTTTACATCGAAATAACCTGGATGAAATTAGTTCAAATTTAATATATTAAACTTAGGTACCTAAGCACCATAGGATCACGTCCGGAAGCGTCCGGAAGTAACGTGGTGGGGAAACTTTCTCAGCGGGTGTGTGGCTTTTGATGTCAAGTGTTTCCCCATGGCATACGAAGTCACATGCCATCGTCGAGTTGGCTCCTTTCAGGGCCACGACCACGCCCGAAGTTCCCGGTTGCGGTCCGATGGCTGCTCCCGGTGTCCTCGTCAGGAGGACGCGCCAGGTCTATAATTTAAGACTTGATTTACATACATACATACATACATATGATCACGCTCGTAGTCCCAATAGGGTTTGAGCACAGCCGCAGGTCTATATCATTCATTACACATAAAGCCACATCTGGCAGTATGGGCAATGCAGTGTCCCTCAAATAGAAGGTTACCAGCCTGTCGCCTACATGGAATTGATTTAAATTAATATATTAAGGTTAGGGTGTCCCAAAAAAATCAAAGTAGTTATTTTTTAACGCATACCCTCTAATTTTGTTTGAATGATGACAAAACACTTATAAATAAAATTTCATTGACATAGGACCACGGGAACCCGTGCCGACTTGCATCGAAACATGTTAGTACTTATCTATAAAGACGTCAGTGAGCTAACGTGTTGAGACGCATATAATAATGTGCAAATGCAATTATTTCTCATTCAATGAAGAGGTCGTTAGTATCACGCAGTTATCGAAAGAGTATACTTGTAATAGGAGTCGTATAACACAAAAATATCGGGTTCTAAACAGTCCTTTAATGGAAGTTCTGGAAGTTATGTTCTACAATATCCTCGGTAAGTGAATTCAACAGTCAATTAAAGTGTAAATCTTACAATTTTGCGAGTATATTATTCCAATAGTATAAGGCGCATAAAAATACTAAAACTTCGCCTAATTCTGTGAAGTAACATGTAAATTTATGACAAGTTTGGAGGAACTAGCAAAAAAATGCTCATAAAACACAAGATTTTAGAACGTCATCAAAAGTTTGTCAAAAACTAAGATAATCAATTTGATATTGCATATGCCAATGCCCTTGAATTAATAAATGAAGACCTAATCTTCTTTCAGTAGCAAAGAGAGCCAGGTCGTCGTGGCCTCTTAGCTGGGGTGGGAAAAAAACCTATTACTTCTCAAAAACGTATTTCTCTGTGCCACCTTCTTTCAGATTATCTTATAAACCATTCAAAACGACTGATTACAAATTTAGAAGATTTGCCAGAACCACTACGGAGTAGGTACTCAACCTGAAACCAGTCACCAGAAAATGTCGATGCGAAAAGACTTTAATACTCTGAAGTTAGTCGCTGCGACTACTAAAAGACAGGTGCCAGTTAAGTATGAGACGACTCAGTATTCATTCTTGAAGCTACTTTTGAGGCGCTGGGATGAAATATTGTTAAGTTTCCAATAAGTAAGGCTACGATTCCAAGAATTTGAAAGGAGAAACGGAAGAATCCCGCGAAAGTCATAAAAGTTTATTTTCAAAACGAGGTACCCGATGTTGTGAGTCTTCACTGGAACGGCAAACTGTTGCCTGCTTCAGATCCTCGGAAATCAAAAGAAGAATATCTTCCAATTTTTAATAGTTATATCTTATGGGAATAAAGAACAAATTATTGCGGGGCTATGAATGGAAAGCTCTTCAGGAAGACAAAAAGTGGCTGCTTTATGAATATGATTGTAGACTTAAATCTAGAAGATAAATTATAAATTCTGTGTTGTGACAACCAACAGGTTCAAATATGGATTGTTTCAATGATAATTGTGTCTTATTTTAGTGTTTTTTTTTTTCAGAGGGAAAAAAATTACGACTTCATTGCTGTCAACAGCAAGTCTCTGTTTGATCGTCTAAAAACTATGCCACTTTTCTTAACGAATGTCCTCTGAGTGGCCAAATAATGCCTATTTTCAAAAAGCTAGAAAGAAGACGTCGTCTCTGAGGGTAGTGAATGATACAACTGAAAGAGTAGTTAAGATAATGCATGATTTCCATCACAGTCGAGAAGGAACAATATACAAGTTTTGTCACAATGTGTTTACGAATACCGGAAGATTTTTCTGACTGTAAAAAATAAACTTTAAAGGGAAAATTTAATAAATGAACCGTTTTAAATATAAATAAGTGCATAATAGATTTTTTGGGTAGTTTTAATTTTATTTATCTAACAAATATCAAGGTCTTAAATATTTTCCTATTAAACTCCATACAAAAAAATTTTCGTATGTTTGACGTCAAGTCGGCACGGGTTGCCGGCGTCCAATCACAATAATATTTATTATATGATCTATTGGGATCAAATGGAAAAAAATAAGAGGGTATGCGTAATTAAATTCACGAAAAAAAAAATTCCCTTTATGTCTTGGGACACCCTAATTAAGGTGCATCAATTATTATTTTTAAATTTCCTATCCGATTTTATGACTAGTTAGTATCACAACTAACATCGACTTTGCCTATGATACCTACAAAATGTTCAGAGCAAACAGGTGCAGAATCTTGCATGGCCAAAGCCACAAGCCAAGCCAATGCTAGGGGTTCTTCGAAATAAAAAAATCTCGCCACCTAGGTACCCGGGCGCTACATGTGCTAGATATGATTCTGACAACAGAACAGCAAATTTTGTGAAATAATCTCTACTTTTCCCTACTAATATTATAAATGCGAAAATAACTCTGTCTGTCTGTCTGTTAAGCTTTCACGTCTAAACCACTGAACCGATTTGGATGAAATTTGGTACAAATATGGCCTAGAGTTACTTTTTAACGCGAAAAAGGGGCTTGAAGGGGTTGAAATAGGGGATGAAAGTTTGTATGGAAGCTCGTCATTTGCTAAAGATAAAACCAAAAATGAATGAAATGAATGAATGAATTTTTGAAATATTTACCCATGTGGGGATGAAAAAGGGGATGAAAGGTCGTAAGGAAATCCAACAAAGTCGACACGCTTTCGCGCCCAACACTTGATCTGATTTTGATAAAATTTGTCACTAAAGTAGACTAGACATTGAGATAGGACATAGGCAACCTTAAAACCTTTTGTTGTAAAAGAGGGCATAAAGTGGTTGAAATAGGGGATGAAAGTTTGTATGCGATTCCTCAATATCGAAGATAAAACCATTTAAAACGTAATATTAGAACTCATGAAGATTCAGTTGCAAAAAAAATCTTGAAAAAGTCTGCTACTTGTAGGTAGGTATAGAATTTTTTTAAGTTAATAAAAAAAACTAAAAAAGGAAAAATATAAATTATGTCTATAAAAGTTTTTTTTGGAGTCGGGGCCAACCTCAATATTTGGAATAAACGTTGTCACTTGTATTTGGGACCGACCTCAAAAAACCGTTCAGATTATTATAAACAAAATTTTTATTTCTTCGTTTATTTTTGCAGGCGTTTTTTATTTAAAAATAATTTACTCGTTGCTTTTTAATGTTTTTCAGGAAACTATCTCGAGATGTTTAAGTTAGAAAAACAAGTAAGTACCTAACAAAACTATTACGATATCATCGATATCAATTAAATAGGCATTATTAGGGATAACTCAAAAACTAAGTACTCGTCAGATGTCGATCAAATTTATAAGTTTTCTTCGGTTATTTTTAAATATTTAAAATAACTGAAGAAAACTTGTAAATTTAAATTTAAATTTATTTTTTAAAAATTAAAATTTATTTTTTACTTAAATCAATCCTAACTCTCTCAAATGTATGGGACTTGTGTATGTTAGCTACTTCTACTGATAGTTTATCTTGTTAGCTATAGAACGATTTTAAAAAGAAAATGTAAGAGTTTAGAAAAAAAAATAAGTTCTTGTAATTCAGCGAGGAGGGGCGCTCAGATCCCAACTCGCGGTATTTCTACCGATAAAATAGTCCATAAAACACGCCCTTAAAGTTTGATAGAAACTACTTCCCGTACACACTGTATAGGGGCACAAGGCAACATTCTTTTATAAGTGGCTATTAGGTAGGTACGTGATTTTCCTCTAGCTCATCATTGTGTCACCACTGCGTGTAGACGCGAGTTGCATCTTGTAGAACATATTTAATATAAAATCGCAACAGTTTTCCTCTTTACTGTACTAGCAAGTTGCTCTCCTCAAGATTGTCAGATGACGCCCGCCTAGAGAATATTTTATCGCGTTGTTGATGAATCCAGTGTAGTGTATCGGCCTCTGTGTTTGAGTTAAAAGGTATGCTTTTGTTTATTTTATTTAATTTATTAATTTTATTTCAACGGATTGGATTTTTTTCGAATAATTGAATACCTACCTATCTAGAGGGTGTTTGGTAAGTATGTACATAGGGTATTAAACGGGCACCTACCCATGTTAATATGGTAATATAAATACTACCTATGGTGATATCAACAATTTCAAATTGTAAAAAAAAATGATTTCTCCATGCAAATATTTCGACGGGGAAAACATACCTATGTTAGCATGGGTAGGTGCCCGCTTTTTACCCCATGTACCAAAAATCCTTTATAGTGTACTTTATACCAGACAACTTTTTTTTCAACTATAATACCCTTTTGAAGTGGGCATTAGCAATAAGGAACCTAAGAACTTATTATTTTGTATAGTTAATAATTAAAAAATAAACTTTATTTTTAGGCACCGAAAATGTTGATCAAATCATTTTGGCTACTTGCCTGCCTGACTGCCAGCACAACACCAGCGTCAATAATCACCAGAGATGATTCGAACAGTGCAATACGGGAATGCAAACCTTTAGTTATTGGTCATCGAGGTGCTAGTGGCTACGTGCCCGAACACACCCTCGGATCCTATGCTCTAGCCATCACTATGGGCGCTGATTACGTCGAACCCGACCTAGTCATGACAAAAGACGGCCATTTAATAGCCAGACACGATAACGAACTAGGACTCACAACAGACGTAGCTGAACATCCCGAATTTACATCACGTCACCGTAATCAAACCGTCGACGGTAAGGAAATAAGTGGGTGGTATTCAGAAGACTTTACGTTAGAGGAATTGAAAACTCTTCGTGCCATAGAACGTATCCCCGATGTAAGACCGGGCAATGCGAGATTGAACGGTGCCTACACTGTTCCGACTTTACAAGAAATCATCGATTTAGTGAAAAGCTTGGAAGTGAGCCAGAAACGCGTCATCGGTATCTACCCAGAAATTAAGCACAGCACTCACTTCAAAAACCTTGGGTTGCCAATGGAACGACTGCTGGTCGACACACTACACAACAATGGATACCGCAATCGAGAATCTCCTATTTACATTCAATCATTCGAGATCAGTAATCTAAAGGAACTGAAGGAAATGACCGATCTCAGACTGCTGCAGCTTTACGAGGGCGATTTTTCTCTACAACCTTATGATCAAGTCGTTGCTCGCACCAGTTACACTTACGGTGATATGGCGACAGAACAAGGCTTTGAAGAAGTTGCTAAATATGCCTATGCCGTTGGGCCCGACAAGACCTCCATCATTCCTCGGGATGCTAACAACAGACTGGGTAAAACCAGCAAGTTTGTCGATAATGCACACGCAGCTGGTCTCAAGGTTCATCCTTACACTTTCCGTGCAGAAAATACTTTTCTACCAGCCGAATTTAGAAGTAGCACTGTAGATGATGAAATTGGTGATCTGAGTAGTGAAATACGAGCTTATTTGGATGCCGGAATAGACGGCCTGTTTTCTGATCAGCCTAATGTACCAATCAGTATACGAAAACCTTGCAAACTGCAATAGCAGAGTTTTAATTGAAGTTAGATTAAGAAATTTCTCGCCTCAAAATATAATTTTGTGTACTTTGTAGATATAAACGTAGTGTATATTATGTATTATTGTATTATATACTCTTTGGGTAGATAGATAATAAAGAAATCATAAATTAAGGATAAGCTTATTTATTAGTGTATCTAAGTATTCATAAGTAAATAAAGAAGGGGAAGTTTAGTAATAGAACCATTTGGCACTTTTTACTTTCTCGTACGTAGTACTTATACAATAAATAAAATAAAAAATAAAAAACAAAAAGTACCCAGAAAATATTGTACAACATTTTCTGGGTACTTTTTGTTTTTTTTTAGTTTTTTTTCAAAAAAAAATTATTGAAATCAACTCAGAAGCCGATCCCAAACCACCTGTATTCAGGATGTTGGTTATTTAGTTTACATGTTGTAGAGAGGAAGTCTTGTAATCGTCAAAAAATTTGAACTCGAGATTTTGACGGATTTACACATTTTGGACCTCCCCGAGTCCAAAAATATTTTTTTTTGGAATTATGTCTGTGTGTGTATATGTCTGTGTGTCTGTGCGTTAGCACGATAACTCGAGTATGCTTTAACTTATCGCAACCAAATTTAACATACATGTATGACATCAGAATATAAGGTTTCTATCAACTTTTGAGATGTCGATCACGAAAGTTAAGCAACCAAGTGCGCGGTCGGTACTCGGATGGGTGACCAAAATTTAACATGCATGTATGCCATCAAAATATAAGGTTTCTTTCAACTTTTGAGTCGTTTCCGGTATACGAGAAAGTCAAGGGGGGACAAACTCCCGATTTTTTTAAAATGAATTTTGGAATTTTACTAGAACTAACCTAAATGAAAAAATACACTTGGGGGCAAGATGGCAATTAGATAGGAGGGGTGGGGGGAGGAGGAGCTACTAAACCTCCTCCTCAAAAAAATAACTTAGCTATTTACATGAATAAAATCCGCCATCAGCGGCAAACTGCAGTATAGTCAGTCAAAAAAAAAATGAAGATAATAATAACTATGTATCTATGCCGCAGGCGGATCGTATAACATCCGTATTACAAAACGGCGCGGCGGATTCACGACCCTTTTGTTGATAAATCCGTTGCAGATTCTATCAATATTATTCTGTGTAATCGAATGCAGATCGCTTATTATTGGTAGGTTCAGGTTATTTTTTATTGACCAAGCGGAATGGAATATTACTGTCACTCATCACTCTCAGACTACATTCCGCCGCGCCGTTTTGTAAGACGGCGTGTTAAACGATCCGCCTCCGACATCTAGTACACAATATCGCAATACCCAGCCGAGAAAAATTCCCAGTGTCTGTTAAGTGCCCTGTTAACGATCAAATTTGTTTGACAAATTTGTTTGTCAAACTTCACGTTTTCGTCAAACAACGGCGTAGACGATCAAACAATTTGATGGTTTGACCGATTGACCGTAGCTTCGGCTTTTCTCAAGACGTCGTGCTGAACGCTATGAGTTATAAAGATGACGCATTTTTGGCGTTGACTTTAGCACTGTGCATTAAAAAAAGAAAAAGGAGACGATGGAGTAGAGAATGGTTGAAATTAAGAGAAAAATATACCCACGAGAATTTGCTACGGGAAATATTACGCACAGAACCAGATGACTACGCCAACTTTTTTATCACTCAGCTTTTTTATCTCCAAATTATTTATCACTCAGCGTATTTTCAGTAACGTCCTCCATGATGCCAAGACAACGACTGAGATCTTCATTGACAAACACAACCGTACACGTTCAAACTTGTTTGACAAACACGACGTCAATCAAGATTTACTTCAAACACGACAAACACGTATAATGTTTGACAAACGCATCAAACAAAGCTGCATACTATCAAATAATTTGACAAACACGTAAAATTTGACAAACAATTTGATCGTTTACAGGGCGCTTTACACTTTGGGAATGTTTTTTTGTTGTTCCTCGTTGTGGTCAGTGGCATAACAATATGGTGGTATGGCTGGCAGGGGGGGGGGGGGGGGGGGGGCAATAGGTTTCCTTATGTATTGTCAGCTCTGACCGGTACAGTTCAAGTGGGAAAATGGCGCAAGCAAGTCGAGTGCGTGTAAGAGGAACAGTGAGTGGGCGGTAAGGTATCTAATGGGCGGTAGTATACACAATGTTCTCTGTGATCTAATGTGTTGAACTTGAGTAGAACGGGAATAGCTGAGTGGGCTTAGTGATCTCGTAGTGAGAAATATGAATTATTCCATAAAATAATCAAGTATTAAATAAATCACACTCAATCTTTATTCTATTCTTTTGATTTAAAAGATCATATATCAAATATAGCCACTAGCAGCTTAAGAATCGCATCTTTTCATATGCATAATATATATCAAATATCGAATATTTCGCATGCACAACCGACGTAGTGGACGCACTACGTCGCGTCGTTACGTTAGGATGCCGGCGTAGCGGACGCGCTACGTATGACTCTGTCTATCCCCGTCTATAGATTATTTTTGACGTGACAACGTCTTATAATTAGATAGAGCCGGCTGCACGCACGAAAAAACATGACGTCATGCGGCGTTACCTCGCTCTGAATCTAATTCTCTAATTTGAATTTGGAATTATGTTCTTTAAAATTTAAACTTTCAATGATACCAAAACCAGCCAGATACAAATAGTATAGCCAAAGAGATTTTATTACAAGTTTATTCATACTATAATGCGAAATCTATTAAACAAATGAAATTAAATTTTTCTTTTGAAAAATGCTACCATTCCATCAGTATTTTCTTAAGACGTTGTCACGTTCAACTATCGTCAGTAAACCGACTTTACAGACAACCAATTTTTGGTCTGAACCACGAAGATAGGTTAAAGCTGGCCACCCACGCTAGGGTTTACCTGACAGTTTTAACTGTTCAGGTAAAACTGTCAGGTAAACCTGAGCTCCATAGAGACCATACACGTAGCGGTAAACCTGAACAAACTCTCAGTTGAAACCACGACCTCGGCGGCGCCTTATCTCGTCACCGTAGCGTTATTAAGTTTATTTTATTAAAGAAAAGGAAATTTAGTTACTAGCGGTGATAGCTGAAAGGCTGGCAATCTGTCACTAGTTTAGGGCACTGAGGCATGCAGTGCCCCAAAGTATTTATGCAAAGCCAAATCTGGCAGTATGGGCCATGGCATAGCATGGTCCATACTGCCAGATGTGGTTTTATGTGTAACCAAATGTACACCTTTTCGGAATATGATTTTGATTATATATTATGTATGTAGGTAGGTATTAGCGGTAGGTGACTTCCATAAATTACAATAATGAGAAAAGCTATGTCGCCTCCTAGATGACTATATCAATACCTCAAATATTTTGCTATAATATCATTTTTGTACAAATAAATGGCCGATAGCATCGACCAGTGTGGAGTGGAATGAGGTTCAGGTTATCAGTGATGTCGTTGAAATAATATAGTCTTCACCTCGTATTGCACTTTAGTTTATTGCACAAAATAAAATAAGGCAATTACATGTCCAGATCACAAATAAATATATCGATTAAATAACTATGGATTGGATTAATTACAATTAACAATGTCAGACGGATGAACGAGAGCGAGCAGAGATAATAAAAAAAAAGTTGAGTAAGGGAAGAGACAAACAATATTCTAGACCATAAATTATACTTGGCATAGTGAAAACTTTTAATCATTAACACTTCCCCTTAAAATTTTCATTATACAAACTGAATCCTACAATACAAATCACAACATGTATAAATTACATCAGTGACTCTAAACACATAAGTCACAAGGTCACAAAAAATTACACAAATAGATAGGATCCTATTTCATGGTCAAACTTTTACAAACACATGTCAAAGAGTTTATTCTTACGTCCAATAGTGTCACAATAAATTTCAATTTCAATAAAGTTGGAAATTAGGAACTTAACATTTCATTCCAATAAATTTAACTTATTAACAAACTGTCTATGTTTAACTGTACCAAGAGATTTAGTAAATATATCGGCAATCATCTCCGCTGTAGGTAAATACTTAACACTCAAGATTCCTTTCTGAACCAGGTCCTTAACAAAGTGATGACGTAAATCGATGTGCTTCGTACGTTTATGACAATAATCTTTTGACATTAAGATTTTATGTGCACTTTGATTATCATTAAACAATGTAATACAAACATTAACATTGGTAATTTCAAGCATGAAATTTTTAATGAAACAAAGATCTTTACATACATCTCCAATAGATAGATATTCGGCTTCCGTACTGGACAATGCTACACATCGTTGTTTACGTGCTTCCCAATTAATAACATTGTCACCAAGTTTAACCACAAAACCTGTGTAAGACTTACGATCAATTGTGTCATTGGCCCAATCCGCATCCGAAAATGCACTTATATTTAAATTATTTGATCCATAAAAATGAAGACAATAATTTAAGGTTCCTGCTAAATATCTCAGGACGCGTTTAGCTGCAAGCCAATGAGACTTGTCAAAACAGTGGCCAAACTGGCTCAACTGACTGCATGCAAATGCAATGTCAGGCCTGGTGCACACTGAGAGATACATCAGAGAACCTAAGAGTTCTCTATATCTATAAGTATCATCATCAAGACATTCTGATTCAACTTTATACAGTTTACAATTCGTTGCCATAGGAGTTGAAACAGGCTTACAATCTTGCATACCAAATCTAAGTAACAATTTTTTAATATACTCAGATTGATCCAATTTGATCATACGCTTTTCTCTACACCTTGTTATATTAATACCTAAACAACTTTTTAGTGTACCTAGATTTCTTACATTAAAATTGGATTCAAGCAGACATAACAACTCATTTTTATTTGAACTATAAAATATATAGAAATCATCAACATATAGAGCTAAAATGGTTAAATTATCTTTTATTTTCTTTGTATAAATACAAGGCTCACACTTGCTTTGTAGGTAGCCATTTTGAGTTAACAAATCATGTATTTTAATATACCAAATTCTACTAGCCTGCTTAAGACCATAAATACCCTTAAGTAAAAGACACACTTTATTTTTATTTATATTAAAACCCTGTGGTTGTTCCATGTAAATCTTTTCCTTAAGTTCGCCATTTAAAAACGCTGTAGTTACATCAATATGATCCATGTTAAGATCTAATTGAGCTGCTAACGAAAACAATATTCTCAAAGTTGAATGCCTCACTACAGGAGAAAAAGTATCCTCATATATAAAGTCAACTCCTCGAACCTGAGTGAAACCTCTGGCAACCAGACGAGCTTTAAAACGGTCAAAATTACCAGAAGCATCTATTTTACGTTTGTAGATCCATTTGCTTTTAACAACATTTACACCTTCAGGGCGATCTACCAGTTTCCATACCTTGTTTGTAATAAGTGAATCATATTCATTTTGCATGGCAGCTTGCCATTGCACAGAGTCAGTACTAGACATGCATTCCTCATAAGAAAGAGGATCACCTGGTAAAACAGCTTCATGTTGAGTGAGAAGAGATAAATCAATTTCATAATCTTTGTACCTGTGCGGCATCTGGGAACGACAACTACGAACAGGACGCTCACTACACACAGGCGGCGACAACGCACACCCTTCCCCTCCAACTGTCACCTCAGGAGATGACGTCACACGGTTGTCATGTGACTCATAAGTGGGAGACACTGTTGGTTCCGTTTCGCTACCGGTACAGTTATTCTCCTCATCTGAAAATGTACAAGAACTATTAAAGTTTCTATTTTGCTCAACAGTATGACTAGAACTCGGTTTACTACCACTAGAACTAGAGTTCAGTTCAGTACATTGACTATTATCATTAAATTTTTGATTATCATATTCAATTTCATTAATATTAGAATTTTCATAATTGTAATAAAATATATTATTATAATAAGTCATATCAATAAAATCATCCTGCTTCTCATTCTTATAAAATTTATTTTCAATAAAAGCAACATTCCGCGCAACTATTACATTCTTTGGATTAGATGGGTCTGCAAGTCTATATCCTTTCGAAGTATCACTATACCCAACGAAAATGTACATCTTACTTTTAGCATCAAGCTTGTGCCTCTTATGTTTTGGAAGTAATGAATATGCAACACACCCAAAAACATGTAAGTGACTAAGGTCTGGCCGAGACCCGGTCAACTTCTCTTCAGGTGTAAGACCAGACAAAGCTTCGGTAGGTGACCTATTTTTCAAATAGATAGCTGTCATTACCGCTTCACCCCAAAAACGCTTGTCTAAGCCTGCCCCTAACAACATGCATCTGGCCTTCTCTAAAAGTGTCCTATTGAGACGCTCTGAGACGCCATTTTGCTGTGGACAATAAGCTACTGATGTCTGATGTATAATGCCTTCTTTATATAAAAAGTTAGCAAACTGATGACTGCAGAATTCACCTCCATTATCTGAACGTAGTATTTTAATAGGCAACCCCAATTGCTTTTCTACTAAGCTTTTAAAATTGACAAAAGTAATAAATACCTCGCACTTCCTCTTGATGAGGTATTCAAAAGATTTCCTTGTGAAGTCATCGGTGTAAGTCACCAGGTACTTTGCACCTCCCCAACTCGCAACTTGCATGGGGCCGCAAACATCAGTATGTATCAGCTGTAGTGGTGCACTTGCACGGTGCACAGTCTCGGCTGGAAATGATTTTGCAACCATCTTTCCTTCCAGACATGGCACACAGTCTTTCAAAGAACCTTCCTGAAAATTAACACCGCATGCTACACCATCCTTAAGAGCTAACATACCTGACTTACTTAGGTGGCCAAGCCTCCTGTGCCATATATCAAAAGACACCTCGGCTACGTTAGCACTCTGTTCATCTTGCACTGGCAAGACGACTGAAGAATACACCCCCTCAGATGACATATCACTAGCTTTCAGTCTATAAATTCCATTTATACTGGGGACTACAACTAATGGTTTGCCAGAAGTTACACTTTTATAAAATATAAGACAGCCCTCATGTCCAAACGTCACATTAAAATCCATAGATATAAGTTTACTAACAGATAAAAGGTTGGCTGACAAATCAGGTACATAAAGAACATCACACAACTTAATTTTGTTATTATTATTTAAATTAAGAATAACAGAACCTATGCCTATACATTGAAGAACAGAATTATCAGCAATTTTTACCTTATTTTTACATGATCGCATTCTAGTAAACATTTTCTTGTCATTACACATATGTTGAGTACAACCGCTATCAATAAACCATTCATTACATGTGGATACTAAAAATGCAGAAGCTAAATAAGTATGATCCTTGTCGTCTTTGCTATTCTTCATTTTATTATCACGTTTCTTTTTAAAACATTTATTCTTTGTATGTCCAGCTTTGTTGCAATAATGACAAATTATTTTCTTCAAATTACTTTTCTTGGATACAAAAGCAGATGCTGTATTTTCCTGACTGTTCCTTCGGAATTCTTCCTGGAGAAGGCGAGTTCGTACTAATTCACTTGTAAGTTGTGATGTCATACAAGCAGTTTCTAAATTTGAAACCAATGCTTCATATTCTTGTGGTAATCCTGATAATAAAATTTCTGCCACTTCCTCATCATCGATAACCCTTTCAATATCGGCCAATTGCTGCACCAAGTTCATAGTGTTCTGAATATACTCAGTCATGGAACTAAAGGATGAAAAATCTATCCTATGCAACTGTCTCAAAAGAAGTACTCTCCGGTATAGGCCGGTGTCTTCAAATACAGTACTCAAAGCTTTCCATGCTTCTTTACTAGTACGAGATTCACGAACATATTGATAACATTGTGGTCGCACGGCGAGACATATCCGGGCTAATGCACGCTGATCACTTATAGGGTCGGTATTCGTACCAAGCACACAATCCCATAGGCCTTCTAATGTTAGTAACATTTTAACACCAAATTTCCATGTGTTATAATTGTGATGACCTTCCAGCTTTTCAATAGGAAAACCAATCTGTCCATTAGAACGTACATCATTGCCAAAATCTGTCATGGTGAATAAAACAAACAACTCACGATAATTCCTTTTTCCTCTTGGAGTATACTGGGTGCATAACCTGTACAAATAAATGGCCGATAGCATCGACCAGTGTGGAGTGGAATGAGGTTCAGGTTATCAGTGATGTCGTTGAAATAATATAGTCTTCACCTCGTATTGCACTTTAGTTTATTGCACAAAATAAAATAAGGCAATTACATGTCCAGATCACAAATAAATATATCGATTAAATAACTATGGATTGGATTAATTACAATTAACAATGTCAGACGGATGAACGAGAGCGAGCAGAGATAATAAAAAAAAAGTTGAGTAAGGGAAGAGACAAACAATATTCTAGACCATAAATTATACTTGGCATAGTGAAAACTTTTAATCATTAACAATTTTTCATAATTAATTTAATTATTCTTTCAAAAACATGGGTAATATACCTACCCATGTTTATGGTGTTGATTAAGCCACCATTTATCGGGTTTAAATAACATTGTATTTGTATTACTCAAAAATGCAATATTATACTTTTTCATTGATAATTTGCGCCTCAATTACATTCTATGGACGAATTCATCTGTCAAAAAGGACTTCGTAATTGGAACAGGGTATACGAAGTCATTTAATACAGTTTTTTATAATTTAACAGATAACAGTAGAGCGCCGTGCGTCTTTACTCTCTAGGAATCATCGGACAACTGACGCCTGCGCGGCGACCGCCATACACGCTCAGTTTTACCTGAACAGTTAAAACTGTTCAGGTCTACAATATGTAAATTCATATTTTTTCGCTCGCCTGAACAGGTGTGGAAACCTGCGCAGTTTTGCGGCATACACGCTCATGTTTACCTGAACAGTTCACCTGAACAGTTAAAACTGTCAGGTAAACCCTAACGTGGGTGGCCTGCTAAGGACTGGCTGGGGTCATTACTCAAAATACGTGGGGCGCACTAAAAGTTTCCGGAACGAATAAGAAAAAATACTATTAAAGGTCAAAAACTTTTTTTTTGTTTCTCAAAATATCCTCCCTTTGCGTAAATGCACTTTCTCATTTGATTTGATTTTGAAAACTTTTGTGCCAATATTCCGTGGTGACCTCAGAAATATGTTTTTCATACTCTTCGACAGCCTCTTCTGATGATGAAAATCGTTGACCGCGTAATTGGTTCATAATTTTTGGGAACAGAAAAAGTCACAAGGTGCAAGGTCGGTCGGGACTGTATGCAGGATGGCTCATAAGTTCTACGTTTTTCTCCTTCAAAAATTCGTTTGTCTGTCTGGCCGTGTGGGAACTAGCATTGTCGTGGTTCAAGATGATACGGCGTCTACGGTTATTTTTACGGAGTTCATCATCGTCAATAATTTCCGGCAAACAAATGGTCTTGTACCAATTCACGGTACGACGATTCTCTAAAGCAACAGTAGCCACGTGTCCAGTTTTATTATATAAAAAGAAGCAATCATCCGATTATATGCACTTTTCACGCGCTCCGCTTTGGTTGGTTTTTGCTCATCTTGAAAGATACACTCGATTGCTGCTTTATTTTGGGATCGTAGCAATATATGTACGTTTCGTCACCTGTAACTATGTCCCACACCAAATTTGACGCACCTTCGTTGAATCTGGTAAGCATGGCAACATTGCGAGATTCATCACTGAGATGACGACCGCGCTTGAATTCTGCAAACCTGCTTTAAATAGTCGCCTTGCATGGTGCTTCATCGCCAAAAGCAGATTGAAGTCTAGCGATGCTCGGTTGAGCTGTCAAATTACACTTAAAATCGTACAAAATCATACTACGAAAATTTTCCCGAGAAATCCATGTTGATGTAGACAGGCAATTTTTAAAATGGCTCCCATGGCTCCACAATGTAAAAACAATTGACAGTCAGTTGAAATTAGGTAAAATTTGTCTAAGGGTAAAATACGTAAAATATAAGCTTCTTGGTTGAAATATACTGTATTCTACAACCAGAGTTCCATTTTCAAATGTTGTAATTACTTTATAATAATTGTTATAATTAAAACAATTGACAGTTAGATAAAACCTTCTTAACAATTGTCAATGTCGAGTGCGTGCGTAAACCAAGCGTAAACGTAATGTATTATATCTTAGATTATACCTGGCAATCCTGGCATTATATACTCTTTGGTCGAGTGTTTAGCGGGAAGCCATGGCGTCTGGATGTCGATCTTTATTTCGATAAATCAAAATTGCTTCGGAGTGGATTATTTGCAGTGAAAGTGGTGTCGTTTCGTTGCATAAGCATCCGTGTTGACGAACAGTTATGAGGAATCATTGAAATAAAGGTCTGTTGCTTAGCGTCTGTTGCCATGCATTTCTTTCCAAGCACTTCCTAAATGTATTAAATTGTGCGACGCCCATATTTTAATGCAAACATCAAGCAATAAGATATAAATAAATGAAGATATGGCTCAAAGGTCTTAGATACCAAGCCAAAAACCCTAACAAAAAAATGTCAATGTCATTGTCAAACTGAACACGGTTAGGTCAAAGCGCAAAACAAAACGTTTTTGTAAATAATATTCAACAAAAAATGTAATCAAGAGACTTTAGCTCACAGAAATGATAAGGCAATATTTAAAATTTAGAAAGACTATTACTGGCATATGTGTGCTATTTTTATGTATGTATTTTTACGGTTATCACATTAATTGAATATTGTTATTTTATTTCCCAAATAACTTACAGAGTTTATTAATACATCTGGATTTACTAATACAGTTTCATAACAATGGAGTAGTATTCTAGTCTTTATACCGCCACATAAATATGTGATAAACTACATGTTTTATGAATTAATTAAACCATTTTCAACTTACAGTAATTTTTATAGCTCTTTATCTGTCTTTACATTACTTATTAAATAAGTCTTCAATTCACAGTCCTGCTGATAATTTTAATACTTAAAAGAGTAAACACTAATGAAAAACATACAGCCCAACAAAGAGTACTCAAACAGGAAAGAGTCTTTAGTCTAAATAGTGAAGAACACATGCAAAACTTAAAAATGCAGTCGGAACATACAGTAGACAGTGACACTAAAAGAGAATTACATGAAGCAAAGGCCAAAATTGAGCTTTTGGAAAAAAAGCTTGCTATATTAGAGGGAAGAATACCACAGAAGTATCCTGATGTCACTTATTTAGGGTACAAAGAAAGAAAGAGAATATTGGTGAGTATTGATCATGTCAATAACAAGATCTTTCATATTAATACTATCATTTTCATAACCCCAAATGTATTTAACATACATTTTAGGTAACAATTAGTTAAAAAAATAAAGACAATACCTGGCAATATGGGTCATCTACTTCCTCAAAATAGTAATACCTACATAAGAGAGGCATCAAAAAATCTCGCAAGTGGGATAGTGATTATACCACCCTATTGAGAATTTAATTTCACTAGTGAATAAAAAACATTTTAGTATAGTAGGTTTTTTATCTCACAAACACAGTGAGCCATGACTGTGGGTACTTGCACATTGTCATTGTGGGCACTGTCACAATGTATTATGTATATCTACACAAACTCATAACTCTCCCTCATTTGCGAGATATAAAAACTAATATATGTTAGTAAAATATATAATTTGCCTCTTACAGGTTACAGGAGGTGCTGGTTTTGTGGGGTCACATCTAGTCGATGTTCTGATGACTCAAGGACATGAAGTAATAGTTGTAGATAACTTTTTCACTGGGCGCAAGAGAAATGTGGAGCACTGGTTTGGTCACCGCAATTTTGAAATGATTCATCATGATATTGTGAATCCACTGTATGTAGAGGTAATAATTGGAAAATTTATCTATACTTCTATACTCTATACTAATATTAAGAAAAGGAAAATGTAGAAGTAATAATTGATATTTATAATTATAATTATTGGCTCAGGTAGAAAATAAACCAACCCAACATTGGCCCACAACTTTTAAATGAATAAAAATTTATACATAATAACAGTTAACTTTTTAATAAGTAAGACTGAATAATTATTAATTATTATTAAAATAAACTCGAATACTGTTTTTTATGTTTTTTAATTATTTTATGATAAATAATCAAGTATAATACTAGAAAAATGCACTGAAAAAAATCGACTTGCCTCAGGCGGGACTCGAACCCGCACCTTCCACAATCCGGGTGGACGCGTTGACCAATTTCGCCACCGAGGCACTGCTTTTCGCTGTCGAAATTGGGCAGTGCTTGGTGCTTACGTTTATGGTAAACATCGTTTCATCAAATCTTTGAAATTTGCACTTCCAAGACCCGAACGAAATATTTTTGCAAATATTTGACGCCCAGCTAAGATGAAACTACCTAACATTATGGAATAATTTTATTTTTGCGTTTACAAACGCGTAAATATAATACTAGAAAAATGCACTGAAAAAAATCGACTTGCCTCAGGCGGGACTCGAACCCGTACCTTCAAGACTGCACTGACAAATTTCGACAGCGAAAAGCAGTGCCTCGGTGGCGAAATTGGTCAACGCGTCCACCCGGATTGTGGAAGGTGCGGGTTCGAGTGCCGCCTGAGGCAAGTCGATTTTTTTCAGTGCATTTTTCTAGTATTATATTTACGCGTTTGTAAACGCAAAAATAAAATTATTCCATAAAATAATCAAGTATTAAATAAATCACTCAATCTTTATTCTATTCTTTTGATTTAAAAGATCATATATCAAATATAGCCACTAGCAGCTTAAGAATCGCATCTTTTCATATGCATAATATATATCAAATATCGGATATTTTGATATTTATTATAACTATCAGATTTTTGCAAAGCGTGCTCTATACTAATATTATAAAGAGAAAAGTTTTGTACTTGTAAGAAATGAACTCAAAAGCTACTTGCCCGTTTTAAAAAAATCTTTCACCAATAGAATTCTACATTATGCACGAGTGACATAGGCTATATTTGATTTTTAAAAAATCCATGTGGGTGGAGCGCTAGTTTTTAATTTTTTTTGTCATATTTATTTATTATAGCCTTTTTCGGAAATATTGTACAGTAAGTTTTTAGTTATCTTGATCTTTAGAGTTATTTTCCGTGTGCCCCAAGGCAAAGGCCTCCTTTTGTCATACTAACTTGATTATAATGTCGAAGGTGAAAATATGCTTAACTAAAAAACCCCAACCAATGAGAGTCAGAACAATCAAGGGTGTCCAGTGCATTGCTGCCGAACTGTGAATTAAATAAGTCAACTGCATCTTGCCTCACAGCTCGCGGTGCGTGTAACACAGATTACGCGTTTCATTTGTTCTGTTGCGCCGCACACAACACTGCTTTATGAATTTGCGTGAAACATGCAGTGCGGGCACCCGCTCAACGCAGAGGACGCCCTAATGCTGTTAACACTTGTAATGGTGACACAGGCTTTGATAAGATGGTTTTAGCTAACTTTGAACAATCTGTATCTGCAACAGCACTGATTATAAAGAAATAACAAATAGGAATGTGAATCAAGTTAACATCGAAATTGGTAATAATATTAGCAACTTGGCTACAGAAAACTTCTCTGCATCATTTATATTAATTATTCTGATCACCATGTTGTACCCACTTCTGTGAAATTTGGAAGCTCTACACGGGGAACAGGCAGGGGGTAACTTATCTTCAACAGTGCGTATCTTGTGACTGAAAATGACAGTCACAATAACACCTGTAAATTTCAATCTTTAGGTAGGTGGATTGTAACTTAAAAAGTACTCTAAATTTTATAGCCGAATTGCTAACTAAGCCAATATTTCATTAACAATGGGATGAATATTTTTGATACAAATTTCCTTACAGGCAGATGAAATTTACCACTTGGCCAGTCCTGCGAGTCCGCCCCACTACATGCAGAATCCAGTCAAAACAATAAAAACTAACACATTAGGGACTATCAATATGTTAGGTAAAATAAAATTTTTACTTCTTTTTCTAGGGTATGTATATCCACTACAGTCAATCTGGGTAATATTTAAAGCGATATTTTTACTATTTTTTTCATCTATATATAGTCATATAATATTACTAGTTGAGTAAAATTCAGTTTTGAAGTTGGAAGTTCATAGTCAAGAGACATACTCGTCTACGGTTTTTCTCCCGAGTTCTTTTCTCCCAAGTTCTTGTAAGAACAAGAACTCTGGAGAAAAACCGTAGAGACCATAAGACATATTGAGAGACTCCATTTTTTAACTCAATCTACCATACAAATTTTTCTTACTTTCTTGGCAAAATGCGTAATCTTTGTGTCGCGAACGCCATTCATTTAAAAGAAGAAGAGTCTGCTTTAGAGAAAAATGGTTATTTTTGGGAATTCAATGTTATACTGTAATTCAAAATTACCCAAAATAAAGTCTTAACTTCTTTTTATTGTTGTATTTTCTTAGTTATTTTTAATAGCTACAGTTGGCTATAATCAATCAATACTCCAAGTCATTTTCATGTTGTGCCACTATGTTTCTAAAATCTTTTTGCGCAAGCCACTAGCTAGTTAGATCTTGTGATGTACCTACATCATGAAACTCAATATCTTTCTAAATTAAATTTCAGGGTTAGCAAGGCGTGTTGGTGCAAAAATTTTAATAGCAAGCACATCAGAAGTATATGGAGACCCCATGGTCCATCCCCAACCAGAAACTTATTGGGGTCATGTAAATCCTATTGGTAAGTCACATTATACATAATCAGTCCTATGGATTCAGACCCTATTTGTATGTGTTTCATTCCAGCGGGGCCCCACGAGCTACAGTCATAAAATTAGTGGCAATGCTTTGTTTGTTTAATGTACCACATGAATTTCTAACTAAGTCTAATGTACCTCGATAGAAATCACGATGTACCGCCTCATCTATCCAGAGGGACCCTCGGCACTCGGCTGTATTGTGCTCGTAATACATAAAAATAATATTGATTGTATCCCCTCCTAATGTAGTATTCTCGATTCATGTTTTAATTTCTAGGAGTTTTTAATAGAACAGGATAAATTCAACACGAAAGCTATCTTTCCAGTGAGGCCTATTATTATTACAATGAAGACTAACAGAAAGAGCGCAACATTTTTATGTAGTAGGTACTAATGTACAGATGACAGCAGACTGGAATGAAACATGTCATATTCCTGATTCATAATCTTTATACTTTGATTACAAACCAAGATGGCCTAGTACGGTTTTGCTATATCACTCTCTCAATTTCTTCTTCTATAGTTACTACTATAATTAAATAATTTTTAAATCATACTTCTGCCATCTACATAAGTTTTTCGTACAAAAAGTCGCAACCGCCGTCTTGGATCTCGAAATAGATGTCGTATTCGGAATCGGGACCCCCGAAAACAACGAAAATGACACCATATTGACATTTTGTTAAAAAGTCGCGTCCGCCATCTTGGATCTCGAAATAGATGTTTTATTCGTAATCCGGACCCCCAAAAACCACAAAAAAGATACCCATATTGACATTATGTTAAAAATTCGCGTCCACCATCTTGGATCTCAAAATGGATGGTATATTAGGAATCGGGACCTCAGAAAACTACAAAAATGACACCCATATCGATTTTATATTAAAAAGTCGCGACCGCCATCTTGGATCTCGAAATAGATGTCGTATTCGGAATCGGGACCCTCAAAAACCACGAAAATGATACCCATATTGACATTTTGTCAAAAAGTCGTGTCCGCCATCTTGGATCTCGAAATAGATGTTTTATTCGTAATCCGGACCCCTAAAAACCACGAAAACGATACTCATATTGACATTATGTTAAAAAGTCGCGTCCGCCATCTTGATCTCAAAATGGATGGTGTATTAGGAATCGGGACCTCCGAAAACCACGAAAATGATACCCGTATTGACATCATGTCAAAAAGTCACGTCCGCCATATTGGATCTCGATATAGATGCTTTATTCGTAATCCGAACCCCCAAAAACCACGAAAACGATACCCATATAGACATTATGTTAAAAAGTCGCGTCCGGCATCTTGGGTCTTTTTAAAAATGGTTGTCGTATTGGGAATCGGGACCTCCGAAAACTAAGAAAATTATACCCATATCGATTTTATATTAAAAAGTCGCAACCGTCATTTTGGATCTCGAAATAGATGTCGTATTCGAAATCGGGACCCCCGAAAACCACGAAAGTGATATATACCCATATCGATATTATATTAAAAAGTCACGTCGCCATCTTGGATTGGATCTTTATTCAATGACGAACTTTCATCCCCACACGGGTCTAAATTTCAAAAATCCTAGAACTAATATTTCTTTCTTTATTATTAAGTCCCTAATTTCAAAGAATCATGGTTTTATCTTTAACAATGACGAACTCCCATACAAACTTTCATCCACTATTTCACCCCCATACAGGTCAAAATTTCAAAAATCTTAGAAAAAATATTTCTTTCTGTCTTATTAAGTGCCTAAATTCAAAGTTTCATGGTTCTATCTTCAAAAATCAACCTTTTTTCGCGATAAAAAGTAGCATAATTATGTCCTTCCCCGAGATCTAATCTATATTTGTACCCATTTTCATCAAAATCGGTTCGGTGGTTTAGACGTGAAAGCTTAACAGACAGACAGAGTTACTTTCGCATTTATAATATTAGTAAGGATTTTGAATTTACAGGGCCACGAGCATGTTACGATGAAGGGAAGAGAGTCGCGGAGACATTGGCCTACTCTTATGCCAAACAAGAGAAAGTGTCTGTGAGAGTGGCGAGAATCTTCAACACCTACGGGCCAAGAATGCATGTATCTGATGGAAGAGTAGTCTCAAATTTTATAATGCAAGCTTTACAAAATTTAACTATTACTGTGAGTTTACTAAATTGTAGTTGCATACCTACCACATTCCTAATGCTACTGCGCCACCTGCGTTAACGTTAGTGTTAATTTTAATGTCCAACTACGTGTTACGTAACTCATTAAAAATGCAACACTTCGGCACGACTTAACATCAATGCCATTATTAAATTAAGACGTTTAAATGTTGGCCACATCCTATGTGACGCCTATAACGTGTAAAGTGGCGTTACGGCGCAGGTGGAACAGTAGCGTAAGGAATACTAACACGCGTCGTACTCTTCGTAGGTAAACTTGCTGTTTGAGAAACCAGATGACACTACTTAGGCAAGAGGTCTTGGTGTCAAAACACTAAGGAAATTCCCGCTCTAAAAAGGTCATAGATTGTCAATGAGGATTTATGTTATGAATTAAATCTTGAAAGGAGTTTCTCTCGAGTTCTTGTTCTAAAAACACGTGTTGAGAGACACCATTTTTAACTCAATCTACCGTACAATAGTCTGTTACTTTATAACATTTTCACTTGACATTGGCGAAAATGCGTAATCTTTATCGCCATTTCTTTAAAAGAAGAAGTAGAAATCTTGGCAACACCTCATGCCCAAGTGTTTACACATGGCGAATAGTATTTTTTAGAAAAACCTCATTGCGTAATCATCTTTGCTAAATTGTAATTTCATTTATAGGTTTATGGCAATGGAAAGCAGACTCGTTCATTCTGCTATGTATCAGATCTGGTGGATGGACTTTTGTCCCTAATGGCGTCTAGTTATACGTTACCAGTAAATATCGGGAACCCAGTAGAACACACTATAGAAGGTAAATTATACAATAAATATGACTTACAAGCATGTGACGCTATTTCTTCTCAATTAATGGTTTCTGCCAACAGTCATAATTTGTTTTAATAAGAGTAGGTTTGGACATTAGTGTAAGAAAAAAATATACAATAAAAACATATGAGAAAACATTCTTAAATAATCAATCACATAATACCTACACTATAAATATTTGGTATACTAAAATGTCGTCAGTCATCCTCAAAAAGATGTATACGCACATGCTGATCAAAAAAAATATAATAATCCATAATATTGCATACATCTGAAGGAAAGAAACATGTTATAACTGCTACTTGTCAATTTTAAGTAAACACGTGGTTCAAAATATCGTATACTTGGTTGAAGTTTCATACTTATGTATACACCCTCCTAACTACAAAACCAATAAATCGCATAATCTTAAAAAGATGTATACAGCTAACAAGACCTTTATTCTATTTTTAAGGGTGACTGTACCTACGTATCTACTAGTCTCACATTTGCAAACGCTTCTTTTCAAATAGTCTCACTTTGGCGCCCATGTTGAAGTGACAGCTATAATCGAATGCTTCCTGGTCGTTGTAATACACACAAATTTATAAGATAGTAAAAAGGTGCATAAAAATTAAATAATTTAATTTGCAGAGTTCGCGATGATAATAAAGAATCTAGTCCCCGGGTGCCGTAGTACGTTATCGACTGGCGCCGCCGTGGAGGACGACCCTCAGCGGCGGCGCCCAGACATTGCAGTAGCCGAAGCTAATCTACACTGGACTCCCAAGGTAAGTAGCCACCGTGACGTAATTTTTGTTAATATTATGGCGGCTAGTTAGAAAATTATATTAAATTAAATATAAAATGAAAAACAAGAAAAATATCCTGAACAAGTGACTCCGCGACCTTTCGTATTACTGCTCTTCCAACTGAGCTACACAGGACTGTGAGATCAAGGGAAATAAAAATTAGTAACAAATTCTATATTTTAAAAAAGCAAATGTTTAACTTAACGAAAGACGGTATTTGTGAAAATATCTCATTGGGTGTAGAAGATGTTCTGCATTGATATCTTATGCATTGTTTGGCATGCGTCATTTTGTGACGAAAGACATGAATAAATTCGTCGTGATCTCACAGTCCTGTGTAGCTCAGTTGGAAGAGGAGTCACCCGGATTGGAATGAATTTCTATCTTGTTTTTTTATGTTGTTATTTAATCTAAATATGACATGTATATATAACTTAAAGGTGACTGACTGACTGACTGACATAGTGATCTATCAGCCCAAACCAATAGACGGATCAGGCTGAAATTTGGCATACAGGTAGATGTTATGAAGTAGGCATCCGCTAAGAAAAGATTTTTGGAAATTCCACCCCTAAGGGGATAAAAATGTCCACGCGGACGAATTCTCAGGCGGAAGCTAGTTTTGGTATAAATTTCAAACATCTCAAAAAACATGCCAATAATAATTAGAAACATATTCAATGTTACTTATAATTTATATTAGCATTTTAATTTATATTTGAAACTAAAAAGTGGTATAATAAAATTTGCGAAGAGACCTTTTTGATGTTCATTATTTTTCAGGTGTCACTAAAAGACGGTCTTCAAAGGACCATAGACTATTTTAAAGAAGAATTATCCAGGACGACCTTTTACAACAACCAAACATACATGGATGTAAATGTAAAGCCTCACAATTAGATTATAATTTGAGATTCCTAAAATCAATGTGATACTAGTGTGTCTGTTGTGACACAATCAATGTTTATATGTAATCTTGCAAATTGCTATGTTTAGTGTCGTTTTTATGTTTTATATATAATTTTTATGAAAAATAATTGTTGACTAGGCACTTTAAGTAACAAAAGCTAGATTTTTTTGACATTGTGTTCAATTTGTTTGAAGTGACTAATTACATATTTCACAAAGTGTTTGAAAGTCTTTTATTTCCGATTGAGTATAAATTAGTATATTAGGTATTATTGACTAGAAATTCAATATAAATTATCTACAACATTTGCTTGGTAAAGCATTCCAGTTGTATGAGTAAGATTGTCTTTCCAATGTTTCAGTCTTGCAAAGTTTCTCTCCGTGTGAATAGACTAAGGTTCTGTACATTTGAAACATCTCATTGGGTGTTTGTTTGTGTCTCACAAGCATCTCAGCACTGCACCCTCTAGACTTCCATTCAGTATCAAATCTTGTATCATGTACTCTGTTAATTCCATCGAGTGCAGCAGTCCACACTCCCATTGATACATCCTCAGAATTGTATAGGCTGCAAACAAAATTTGTAAAACCTAAAATATTATGGTATATGTATATGATATACTTATACATAGAGTAGCCCTAGACAAACCTGAATAACCCCTATGTATGTTCTACGATTTTTTGTAGTATTCGAGTTTTGATTTTTAAAGTTTTTTTTAGTAGTTTCTGTGTTTTAGAAGGTTGTAAACATAGATAGCTGGTTTTGTATGGTTGTAAACATAGATAAATAGCTGATTTTTTTTCCTCACATACATGAAACAAGCTTGATGAATTTTTTATGGTAGATTGATGATAAAACAGACATGTTTTTGAAAGAGACTGAAAGAAAATTCATGTTTCTTTTATTAAGTAATAATAAAATATACATGAATTTTTAACTTCATCATTTATAAACGCTTTTTTGTTTGTTTTAAGGCTTTACAATTTTTTTGTTGCACTGTATTTATATCAGGAGAAAGGTGATGACTTTGTTTGACTAATCATAAATTCAGCTATGTGAGAAAAAAAAAATCAAGGCTGCATCTAGGTTAACCACATCATTATGCACAAAAATGTCTTGCAAGTCAGAAACTACTAAAAAAACTTTATAAAATCATAACTCAAAAACTACAAGAAATCGTAGAACATAGGGGTTATTCGGGTTTGTATAGGGCTACTCTATCTCTGGCCTTCAACTTTACACTAGTGTTTGGGACATCCTGTATACAGGGTGTAAAAGACAGTCAAACGAGAACCATGTATTCTATACATCAAAATAAGCAACATTTCAAAAAATAGTTGCTGGGAAATGATTTTCATTTTTTGGTGTTAAAAAAAATTGCAAATTGTACCGCGCAATGTAAAGCGCGTAACTCACACGTTTTTATAAAAAAAAAAACTAAAACAAAATTATGACTGACCTTCAATAAAATCGTAACTATCAATTTCCCAGGTATAGTCTAAAGGAGAAAAATGTTATGATGGTGAGCAGAATACATGGTTCTCGTTTGACTGTTCATGTTTTTTACACCCTGTATATCCTTTCCATCCTAAGGTTACCTGGAAGAGATCGCTCTTAGCGATAAAGTCGCTCTTTGTACAAATAAATTTAATTACCTACTTGGTATTTTAATTGATTGATGTACAATAAATATACTTATATTCTATTCTAATATAGAGGGAAATGGCCAATTGTGTGATTTGAGTAAAAGGCATCATTAACCTTGATTACAACAGGAATTTGGTGCAAGCTATGTTATGCAAAATTCTATCACAGGCAGCAGTCCTTTTAAAACAAACAATAAATGGCTACTATAATATGAACATATTAAAAACATTGTAAATCACCTCAAAAAGTCTAAATTCGCAGATAAAAAATTTACTATGCTCTGAGATATAACATAGCCTCCTCCAAGAGCGTAAGGCAAATATGTGTCACACAGAAACCAATCTTTCTCTTGCCATTTGCCCTTTGAAAATGCTCTAGCTCGGCCGTCAAAATATCCCCAATACAAGCCTTTGTATGATGGTAGATTATTCTGAAACCAAAACCATGTTCTTAGTTTAAAATGTAAATTTTTATGGATTTATGATAAAGCAATTTTGTTAGTAAACTTACCTTAAATGTAACATATTCAACCAATGATTGACCACTCATGTCTGGTGCAAATGCTTCCAAGTCTCTTACAATTAAATCAATTCTCACAAAAGAGTCATCATCACACTTCACTAGATACTTCAATCTATTAAAATTGTCATTAAACCATTTTATAGAATGAAGAACTTTTGCTGCCAAATTTTTATAGCCATCCTCTAAGTCCAAGAATAAAAAATCATTTGTTCTTCGTGCTTCACCTTTTAATTTTGTTAATTTCATAGAACTTAAGCCTCTAGTGCCTACTACAAAATAAATTTTTATCAAATGTTGCTCAACAGTGTCTCCAATCCATGTATGGTTCCACTTGTAGAGCTTTTCTCCATTCTCTACGAAAATATTCCTAGCAAATTTAGCCCACGTAGCTCGAATAGCGTCTCGTCTCTCCTCATTATCTGGTCCAGTTAATACCAACACAGCATATTCTACGTTATCAAATTCTTTCGATCCTTTCTCCGCCTTAGTAGACAAAGCATCAGCACATTCGAGGCGTAGAAAACTTAATGTTAAACCACAGCCAATGTAAAAGAAGAAAATACTAGCAAGTATCATAGTTTTATGCCTTCTTACAAAAACAGCGAACATTTTATGAGACAAGTTTTTCACGGTATGCGATAAAGGTAAGCCATATTACTTTAAAAAAATGTTGAAAGTTGTAATTACAATCAAATAGTAATCAAGATTAATATATCAACATAAACAAATAATTCAAACAAATCTTAGTGAACATTCTAAAATAAATAAAGTAGGTAGGTATTAGGCCCGTTTTGACAGATATTTTTTTTTTTTTTTTTTAGGTTTTACGGCCATGGTATTGTCCATTTTGGCCTGTCATTATTATTAGTTCATTTTTCTATTTATAGATTTCTGAACGTATTTGTTATATAATCAAATAAGTATTTGTAACTTTCTGTTTCTTGTAAGATAGATGGCAATTGGCGGGGAATTTCATTTTTAAATATCTTTGTTAGGCCATCTATCAGTAACATTCTCTGTAAATTGAATTCAGAACACTCCAATATTAAATGTTGTAAATTTTCTTCTCTTCCTGAGTCACAGTATTTGCATGCATTGTTAGACTCTAATTTTAGTCTATGTAAATGTGCTTGAAATCTTCCATGTCCCATTCTAAGTCTATTTATGGTAGTGATGAAAATTCTTGATGGATCTTTTAGTTTAAAGTACCAGGGTTTTCTGGGTATTTTATCTTGTATTTGAGCATACCATGTTCCCTTTTCTTGCCGAGTTAAATTCCAGTAGGTGTTCCATTTCAAAAACATTCTTTCTTTGATTAAATGGAAGTAGTCAGTGAAAGGCACATAACATAAAGAGTGAACAGGAATGTTTGGGATGTTTATTTTCATCAACGAATCCGCAATTTCGTTTCCAGTAATTCCTGAATGCGAGGGTACCCACATAAATTCTACGCACTTTCCAAATCGGTACAGACATAGGATTTGTTCTCTTATTTTGTAAATGTATATGTTATTCTTATAAGAAAATTGATAAGACTCTAAAGACTTCAATACACTTAGTGAGTCTGTTAGTATAAGAAACTGTTTTGCACCTTTGCTATATATATATTTTAAAGCCTCATACACTGCATAAGCTTCAGCCGTAAAAATGGTTATATTGTCATCTAAACGAAAACAACGTCCAATTTTTGAACTAGAGTCATAAAATGCCGCTTTTACTTCATTTTCTGTATTTGAACCGTCAGTATATATTTTTACATATCCTTCTTTTTCAGTATTTACAAAATTCAAGAAATCATTATTGTCGTATACTCTTATCTTGTTTATATATGGTGTTAGTGTTTGAACATCTAAAGAACCGTAATCCCATTTATCCGTGGTATACATTTTTCTACATGCTTCTTTTAATTCTTGCTTCTCTTCAGGTCTTAGATATATATTATTATCATTATAAATGTTAAAGTACAAATTGTTAGACATTACTTTTACATAAAATTTTTCTTGTAAATAGTTTGATCTTATATGTATTGGAGGAATACCCGCTTCGATTTCTAGAACATTAATAGGCGTAGAGCACATTGCACCAGTAATAATTCGTAGTCCTTTATTTTGCACAACTTCTAACCTGCGCATTAAATAACTGTTAATTAGACGACTATAAACTATCAATCCATATTCATAATGACTTCGTACTATTGCTTTATACACCATATTTAATGTTTTGGGATCCATACCCCAACTTACACTAGTTAAACATTTAAGTATATTTACAGATTTTTGCATCTTATCTACAACGTTATTTACATGGGATTTGAAGGACATTTTGGTATCAAAAGTAACTCCCAAAAATTTGTGCTCAGCTACCTGCTGTATATTTACATTGTTAAGTTTGATATTTACAATGTCATTGGTCAAATTTTTACTAAAAACTAGAGCAGTACTTTTATCTGGATTCAGGTCTAATTTTAAATGTGCTTTATAATAGAAATATAATTCAGAAAGAGTTCTGTTTAAAATAGAAGTAGCCTCTATAATATTTCTTTTAGAAACATATATGACCAAATCATCAGCGTATTGCAAAATTCTGACCTCCTTATGAGTTACAAATCTATTTATTTCTGCAGTGTATAATAAGTAAATTAGGGGTGACAAAGTAGATCCTTGCATTACACCTTTGTAAAGTACTTTCGGACCGTAAAAAGCACTATTGAATTTGACTGAAATTTTGCGACCATAAAAGAAATTAAAAATAAATCTCAATAATTTTCCTGGTATATGATATCCGTGGAGTATATACATTAGTGTTTCAAGGTTCACATTATCGAATGCCCCTTGCACATCTAAAAATATACTAATTAAACTAGAGTGATTTTTAAATGATTCTTGTATATCAGCACTAAATTTTAAAATACTATCGACACTACTCCTTCCCTTCCGAAACCCGTATTGTTGAAATGGTATGACATTTATTGATTCTACGTAAAATTCTAATCTGCTTTTAATAATGTTTTCAAATATTTTCCCTATACAAGAACTTAATGATATTGGTCTATATGAATCGGCAGATAGTGGGTCTTTATTTGGTTTTAAGATCGGTACTATCGTAGCTATCTTCCACGTGGTCGGTATTAGGTTTTTATCCCACAAGCTATTAAAAATTTTTAACAAAATATTTTTACAATTTTCATGTAATTTTTTAATGAGTATATACGGTATATCATCTGGGCCAGGAGTAGTGTCCCTTCTACTGAATAATGCTAAGTCAAATTCCTGTTTGGAGAACGGTTTATTTTGTTAATGATTAAAAGTTTTCACTATGCCAAGTATAATTTATGGTCTAGAATATTGTTTGTCTCTTCCCTTACTCAACTTTTTTTTTTATTATCTCTGCTCGCTCTCGTTCATCCGTCTGACATTGGTGCCAATTCTGTTGTGCCACTCTATAAACTAAACTAACCTAAAAATTTTCTAATTTTAATTTAGTTTTAATCATTTGCTATTCTGTTGTCACGTCTAACCTAATTTAATCTTTCTTTTTTGACAGGACTAGCGCGTCTTAGTTGAATTGAACAGTGTTACCCGTTTAGTAGATTGATAAAAATAAAGAACGAATGGAGAATGAATGAAAGGGGTATTTTTAAGAAAATTTATAAAAATAAACTTTTTAAAATTAATTTGAAAGTTGTTAAAGGTATTAACCAACGTATGTGAGTTTAACGAAAGCATAAAAACTATTATTTTAATTTTTATCTAATATATTTGAATTAAAATTTTGGAAGTGTTTAGCGGAAAATACTGACATCAAAATATAGATTTTTGTGCACGTGATTTGAATATCAAGGGGACACACTTGACATCAAAAGCTACACACCCGCCGAGAAAGTTTCCCCATCACGTTACCAGGGTCCGCCACGAGGAGGCTTCCGGACGGTCCAGAGGGCCTAGACAACATGCATTTCCACATTCGCTCTTGCTAAATAAAAAAATGGATGGGATTGACATAGGCAATCGAAGTGACTTTTCGATCGCTCATGTCAATCCCATTCATTTTTTGATTTAGCGATAGCGAGAGCGAGTGTCGAAATGCATATTGTTGAGGCCCTCAGTAATGCTTTGCATCGTGTTATAAAATGTTACTTTCTCGCTTAAAGATATGGCTGTATGGGCTATATCCCTTTTCCATCCCGTGATAGGGAAAACAAAAAAAAAGTGGATAGCTTTTCTAGAGTGCGTTCCAAAACCAGGTGAAGCCAAGTAGACAGCGTAAGGAAGCTTTCTAATTGGTGTAAATTAACTATAGTTTAACAATACTAACCAATGGTGAAAGCGCTTTTTAATAACGACCAATAATGAGCTACCATTTACTCTACCCCGAGTAAATTGAGATCGTTTTGGAACGCACCCCTACTTATAAAAGCCCGTCTACCTACATCTTGGATTATTTAATCTAAGACCTACATATACCTCTCTGCGGAACTTATCAAACCTGCTGATACAAAATTCTCCATCTTTCAGACGGCTACCCTACTACTTATTTTCGAAATCTAATTAATCCCACTAAAGCTGATTCTCTGATTATGCGTGATGAAAACAGATCACTTAGTTAATAATAATAATAATATATTTCTACGCTCACATCAATTATCTAGCCCAAATTAAGTATCTTTAAGAATTTGTGTTATGGATACCTACTAGATAACGGACAAATATATTTACTTAATAATCTAGATATTTTTATAAATAAACTTAAATAAATATATAAACAACCATGACTCATGAACAAATGCTCGTGTTCATCACACTAACATTTGCCTCTACAAGGACTCGAACCCGGACTGCCTGATGTGTAGGCAGCGTTACTGACCACTCCACCACGGCGGCGTCAAAGTTGGTGATGAAATATTCATGTGTTCTCAAAAACTAATTTTAATCGACATCAATTTACACGTAGTCTAAATTTAGCTTGACATTTCTAAATTTAGAGATATTTTGACATAAAACTTAGACAACAGAATAGCGAATAGCTAAATTGAGTAACTAAATCAACTTTAATCCTGTCAGATTAAAATTTTGTTTATTTCTGTCATTTTAGTCCGTTACAGAATAGGAATCGCAATCTAACAGCACTAAACCTAATTTTAGTTAAGTTTAGTCTAGTTTGTGCCAACGGAATCGGCACCATTGTTAATTGTAATTAATCCATTCCATAGTTATTATAATCCATATATTTATTTGTGATCTGGACATGTAATTGCCTTATTTTATTTTGTGCAATAAACTAAAGTGCAATACGAGGTGAAGACTATATTATTTCAACGACATCACTGATAACCTGAACCTCATTCCACTCCACACTGGTCGATGCTATCGGCCATTTATTTGTACAGGTTATGCACCCAGTATACTCCAAGAGGAAAAAGGAATTATCGTGAGTTGTTTGTTTGTTTTATTCACCATGACAGATTTTGGCAATGATGTACGTTCTAATGCACAGATTGGTTTTCCTATTGAAAAGCTGGAAGGTCATCACAATTATAACACATGGAAATTTGGTGTTAAAATGTTACTAACATTAGAAGGCCTATGGGATTGTGTGCTTGGTACGAATACCGACCCTATAAGTGATCAGCGTGCATTAGCCCGGATATGTCTCGCCGTGCGACCACAATGTTATCAATATGTTCGTGAATCTCGTACTAGTAAAGAAGCATGGAAAGCTTTGAGTACTGTATTTGAAGACACCGGCCTATACCGGAGAGTACTTCTTTTGAGACAGTTGCATAGGATAGATTTTTCATCCTTTAGTTCCATGACTGAGTATATTCAGAACACTATGAACTTGGTGCAGCAATTGGCCGATATTGAAAGGGTTATCGATGATGAGGAAGTGGCAGAAATTTTATTATCAGGATTACCACAAGAATATGAAGCATTGGTTTCAAATTTAGAAACTGCTTGTATGACATCACAACTTACAAGTGAATTAGTACGAACTCGCCTTCTCCAGGAAGAATTCCGAAGGAACAGTCAGGAAAATACAGCATCTGCTTTTGTATCCAAGAAAAGTAATTTGAAGAAAATAATTTGTCATTATTGCAACAAAGCTGGTCATACAAAGAATAAATGTTTTAAAATGAAACGTGATAATAAAATGAAGAATAGCAAAGACGACAAGGATCATACTTATTTAGCTTCTGCATTTTTAGTATCCACATGTAATGAATGGTTTATTGATAGCGGTTGTACTCAACATATGTGTAATGACAAGAAAATGTTTACTAGAATGCGATCATGTAAAAATAAGGTAAAAATTGCTGATAATTCTGTTCTTCAATGTATAGGCATAGGTTCTGTTATTCTTAATTTAAATAATAATAACAAAATTAAGTTGTGTGATGTTCTTTATGTACCTGATTTGTCAGCCAACCTTTTATCTGTTAGTAAACTTATATCTATGGATTTTAATGTGACGTTTGGACATGAGGGCTGTCTTATATTTTATAAAAGTGTAACTTCTGGCAAACCATTAGTTGTAGTCCCCAGTATAAATGGAATTTATAGACTGAAAGCTAGTGATATGTCATCTGAGGGGGTGTATTCTTCAGTCGTCTTGCCAGTGCAAGATGAACAGAGTGCTAACGTAGCCGAGGTGTCTTTTGATATATGGCACAGGAGGCTTGGCCACCTAAGTAAGTCAGGTATGTTAGCTCTTAAGGATGGTGTAGCATGCGGTGTTAATTTTCAGGAAGGTTCTTTGAAAGACTGTGTGCCATGTCTGGAAGGAAAGATGGTTGCAAAATCATTTCCAGCCGAGACTGTGCACCGTGCAAGTGCACCACTACAGCTGATACATACTGATGTTTGCGGCCCCATGCAAGTTGCGAGTTGGGGAAGTGCAAAGTACCTGGTGACTTACACCGATGACTTCACAAGGAAATCTTTTGGATACCTCATCAAGAGGAAGTGCGAGGTATTTATTACTTTTGTCAATTTTAAAAGCTTAGTAGAAAAGCAATTGGGGTTGCCTATTAAAATACTACGTTCAGATAATGGAGGTGAATTCTGCAGTCATCAGTTTGCTAACTTTTTATATAAAGAAGGCATTATACATCAGACATCAGTAGCTTATTGTCCACAGCAAAATGGCGTCTCAGAGCGTCTCAATAGGACACTTTTAGAGAAGGCCAGATGCATGTTGTTAGGGGCAGGCTTAGACAAGCGTTTTTGGGGTGAAGCGGTAATGACAGCTATCTATTTAAAAAATAGGTCACCTACCGAAGCTTTGTCTGGTCTTACACCTGAAGAGAAGTTGACCGGGTCTCGGCCAGACCTTAGTCACTTACATGTTTTTGGGTGTGTTGCATATTCATTACTTCCAAAACATAAGAGGCACAAGCTTGATGCTAAAAGTAAGATGTACATTTTTGTCGGGTATAGTGATACTTCGAAAGGATATAGACTTGCAGACCCATCTAATCCAAAGAATGTAATAGTTGCGCGGAATGTTGCTTTTATTGAAAATAAATTTTATAAGAATGAGAAGCAGGATGATTTTATTGATATGACTTATTATAATAATATATTTTATTACAATTATGAAAATTCTAATATTAATGAAATTGAATATGATAATCAAAAATTTAATGATAATAGTCAATGTACTGAACTGAACTCTAGTTCTAGTGGTAGTAAACCGAGTTCTAGTCATACTGTTGAGCAAAATAGAAACTTTAATAGTTCTTGTACATTTTCAGATGAGGAGAATAACTGTACCGGTAGCGAAACGGAACCAACAGTGTCTCCCACTTATGAGTCACATGACAACCGTGTGACGTCATCTCCTGAGGTGACAGTTGGAGGGGAAGGGTGTGCGTTGTCGCCGCCTGTGTGTAGTGAGCGTCCTGTTCGTAGTTGTCGTTCCCAGATGCCGCACAGGTACAAAGATTATGAAATTGATTTATCTCTTCTCACTCAACATGAAGCTGTTTTACCAGGTGATCCTCTTTCTTATGAGGAATGCATGTCTAGTACTGACTCTGAGCAATGGCAAGCTGCCATGCAAAATGAATATGATTCACTTATTACAAACAAGGTATGGAAACTGGTAGATCGCCCTGAAGGTGTAAATGTTGTTAAAAGCAAATGGATCTACAAACGTAAAATAGATGCTTCTGGTAATTTTGACCGTTTTAAAGCTCGTCTGGTTGCCAGAGGTTTCACTCAGGTTCGAGGAGTTGACTTTGAGGATACTTTTTCTCCCGTAGTGAGGCATTCAACTTTGAGAATATTGTTTTCGTTAGCAGCTCAATTAGATCTTAACATGGATCATATTGATGTAACTACAGCGTTTTTAAATGGCGAACTTAAGGAAAAGATTTACATGGAACAACCACAGGGTTTTAATATAAATAAAAATAAAGTGTGTCTTTTACTTAAGGGTATTTATGGTCTTAAGCAGGCTAGTAGAATTTGGTATATTAAAGTACATGATTTGTTAACTCAAAATGGCTACCTACAAAGCAAGTGTGAGCCTTGTATTTATACAAAGAAAGTAAAAGATAATTTAACCATTTTAGCTCTATATGTTGATGATTTCTATATATTTTATAGTTCAAATAAAAATGAGTTGTTATGTCTGCTTGAATCCAATTTTAATGTAAGAAATCTAGGTACACTAAAAAGTTGTTTAGGTATTAATATAACAAGGTGTAGAGAAAAACGTATGATCAAATTGGATCAATCTGAGTATATTAAAAAATTGTTACTTAGATTTGGTATGCAAGATTGTAAGCCTGTTTCAACTCCTATGGCAACGAATTGTAAACTGTATAAAGTTGAATCAGAATGTCTTGATGATGATACTTATAGATATAGAGAACTCTTGGGTTCTCTGATGTATCTCTCAGTGTGCACCAGGCCTGACATTGCATTTGCATGCAGTCAGTTGAGCCAGTTTGGCCACTGTTTTGACAAGTCTCATTGGCTTGCAGCTAAACGCGTCCTGAGATATTTAGCAGGAACCTTAAATTATTGTCTTCATTTTTATGGATCAAATAATTTAAATATAAGTGCATTTTCGGATGCGGATTGGGCCAATGACACAATTGATCGTAAGTCTTACACAGGTTTTGTGGTTAAACTTGGTGACAATGTTATTAATTGGGAAGCACGTAAACAACGATGTGTAGCATTGTCCAGTACGGAAGCCGAATATCTATCTATTGGAGATGTATGTAAAGATCTTTGTTTCATTAAAAATTTCATGCTTGAAATTACCAATGTTAATGTTTGTATTACATTGTTTAATGATAATCAAAGTGCACATAAAATCTTAATGTCAAAAGATTATTGTCATAAACGTACGAAGCACATCGATTTACGTCATCACTTTGTTAAGGACCTGGTTCAGAAAGGAATCTTGAGTGTTAAGTATTTACCCACAGCGGAGATGATTGCCGATATATTTACTAAATCTCTTGGTACAGTTAAACATAGACAGTTTGTTAATAAGTTAAATTTATTGGAATGAAATGTTAAGTTCCTAATTTCCAACTTTATTGAAATTGAAATTTATTGTGACACTATTGGACTTAAGAAGAAACTCTTTGACATGTGTTTGTAAAAGTTTGACCATGAAATAGGATCCTATCTATTTGTGTAAATTTTTGTGACCTTGTGACTTATGTGTTTAGAGTCACTGATGTAATTTATACATGTTGTGATTTGTATTGTAGGATTCAGTTTGTATAATGAAAATTTTAAGGGGAAGTGTTAATGATTAAAAGTTTTCACTATGCCAAGTATAATTTATGGTCTAGAATATTGTTTGTCTCTTCCCTTACTCAACTTTTTTTTTTATTATCTCTGCTCGCTCTCGTTCATCCGTCTGACATTGTTAATTGTAATTAATCCATTCCATAGTTATTATAATCCATATATTTATTTGTGATCTGGACATGTAATTGCCTTATTTTATTTTGTGCAATAAACTAAAGTGCAATACGAGGTGAAGACTATATTATTTCAACGACATCACTGATAACCTGAACCTCATTCCACTCCACACTGGTCGATGCTATCGGCCATTTATTTGTACATATTTAAATACATATTTCCAAAGTTTTGATTAAAAATGAATTCTAAACTGTTTAAATCAAGTGAAGATTGCTCTGGAGAGATCTTTTCTATAAAATCATTAACCCAACTGTCATCTTTTGTTGTAATTACAGGACGTTTCTTATTAAACTTCCTGATAAAATTCCATATTCTAGATATAGGTGTGTTACGATTAAAACTAGAACATAATGTTTGCCAGCTTTTCATCTTTTGTTCTTTAATGACTAATTTCTTTTTCGCATCAATTTTTCTATAAACAATGTAATTTTCAAGTGTTGGATAACATCTATAAATATGCAAAGCTAGTTTACTTTGTTTTACTGCTTCAGAACAAACTTCATTCCACCAAGGCACGTTAACATGTTTTTTAGTATATTGACTAAACTCGCGTTTCGGAACGCACTCTACTTTCAAACGAGTAATAAAGTCAATGAACTTGTCATAATTTATTAATGGACAATCATTTTCAGCAAAATTGTAATTACATAAATATTCTTTGGATTTACTAGTGTAATCTGTCCAATTTGTAAGCTTGTACAAATATCTCTCGGGCTTAATGACTTAGTCGTTATATTCTGGTTTTAATTCTACTGACACTATTGTGGGAAAGTGCAAACTACCTAAGCAATCATCAAAATTGACTGTCCAGTGACAAGAAGGCGCCAGAGCAGCCGATACGAATGCCACATCTATAGCAGAAGCTGTATTACCTGGACGGTTTACAGTCGTAGAGGACCCATCATTTAACAAACAGAGATCAAACTCCTCCAACAAATTATAAATTTGTATGCCCCTAGGCTTATTAGTAGCACAGCCAAAGGCTGTGTGATGTGCGTTAAGGTCACCTATAATTAATAACGGAGAATGCATCAATCTAATAATATTTTTTAAAGTGCTTATTGGAAAGCGACAATTTCTAGGAGGACAATAACAACCTAAGATAGTAAAACTGCCAACATTGGACTCAACACTTAGTGCTATATTTTGAATGTTTTCTGTGTAATTTGTGTCTATTTTCTTACATTTTATATTTTCTTTATAAAAAACTGCAACACCACCGTAACCATTACTTGAGTCTCTGCGGAATAAATTATAACCAGGTATATTAATCTGTATTGTAGGTTTAAGCCATGTTTCATTTAATACTAATATGTCTATACTATTATCATAAATAAAGTTTTGTACTAATGCAAGCTTTGGTTTTAAACTTTGAATATTATGTTGACATATTTTTAAACTATTTAGGTTGTTAATATCCATTATTTATTTACATTTTGTATCAATAATTCTTTAATTGTTTGCGTATTTACAGTAAGTTTTTTTTCCTTATCATTTAACATTGTTAAAGTTTTTACAATAGCATTAATCATAATATCATTATTTACAAATTCAGCTATTAAATCTTTGTCTTCTAACTTCTTTGTTTTATTGTAATTATTACTGTTATTAAAATGTGAATGCGATGCTGTTTTAGAAAATGTTTTACCAATCTGTGGAAATTGTGAGATTAATGTAATTTTATTCATTATTTTATTCTTATTTTCCTCCAATTTTTGCTTTTTTATAGGACATACACTAGCAATAGCAATATGTTCACCTTTGCAATTAACACAACATGGAGTTTCAGGTTTATCACAATCTCTATAAGAATGAGAATTTCCACAAATAGAGCAAACAATGGCTTTCTTACAAAACTTAGATGTATGACCAAAACTCATGCAATTATAGCACTGCAAAACAGGCCTTACATAGGGTTCCACACGTAGGGCACAAAGTTCATATGTAACGTAATCTGGTAAAATATTACCTGCAAATGTAATTGATACTGTCTGTAATGGCACAATACCTGCTGGAGTCTTCTTAGTGAATCTTCTTATAGCTAAGATTTCTTGTGAGGCAGTTAATTTATTAAACAGTTTTTTGTTGCTTATTTCAGTGGGGACAAACTTGACAACACCAATGCATTCAGCTTCGGAGGCTGGAATGTATGCTTTAATTTCATGGTTCCTTAGAAAATTTGAGTTATTCATAAGGTTATTTGCATCCTTTGAATTGTCAAACATGACGGCATATTTTGAGGCATTAACTCTCTTTAATTGTTTAACACCCTTAACAAATCGGCTAAATATATTGTTAGCAGAAATGAAGAATGAATCGTTGCGAATCATGACGTCACCACAACGCCGCCATAAAAGCAATCGCTAGTTCGCTCTCAGCTAGGGATGTTCATGTAAAAAAAATATCGATATTTTTTTCGATATAATATATCGTATTGTTATATCGATACTTTACGATATATCGAAAAAATATATCGATATTTTAAAAATATCGTAAGTACTTGTATTTAATAACTAGTCTATCATATGAAATAGGTATTAGGTTAATTATGAGTAAAACACTTATAGAGAAGAAACAAATAAACTTTATTTATAATTTGCAGCGGAATTGTTTTCCAATTCCGCTGAACCAGTTTATGGTGATCAGATCAGATCACACCAGAGATCAGAGATCCGATGATAAACTTATTTGTCTGAATTGTCAGAGTCAGATTCGACAGTACAAGTACATACATTCATATTGATGAGTTTTTTTTAATCATGTCTTTAATTTTACTGACTGCATTTGCGCACGCCAAAGCATCTTCAAAATGAAGTTTTTTAAATCTTGGGTCCAATATTGTAGCAACAGCTAATGGTGATGATACCTGTTCAATGGCGCCCAATTGTTTTCTATAATTCGGGTATTTTCGTTTTATATACTCAAATTAACAGTGTTGCAGATTTAAAGAAATAAGTCTTAGAAAATAACTAGATATAAAGAAAATGGAATGTGACCCGATATTTGATATATCGGATGAAATATATCGATATTACATTCGATACTAGATGATTCGATAATATCGGATTGAAGCGATATATCGCGTACATGTATCGATATTTTTTGAAATATCGATTTATATCGCCCACTCCTACTCTCAGCCCATTTGCTTGTCGGACGTTGTAGAGTGAGGTCGGTTGAAGTGGTAATCGATGTGATTTGCCGTTAGTCATTTGTTTCATCCTTATTATTCGGTTATTGTGTAAAAAGTTGTTTTCTGTGCAATCGCTTGTTACTTGTTGTGAAAATCTAATTGAAAGTAAAATTGTTTTAAGTTACGATGATAATTCTTTATTTTTATTTTATTCCATTCCTGATTCCTAAAATCAGAAGTGGGATAATACTTCCTACGCCTACACTAGAGGTTCTTTAAGTTTAAAAGAGAAAATAACAAGCGGTTGCAAGAATTCGATTTATTATGCCGCTACCGTCACAGAATCGGAAAATACGCCACCGCGCCATGAGATTAAGCGTGGTTTGTACAAGCAAATCACATCGACACCATCATAGATCTCGTTCTTGTTGTCGTGGGTCGCGCTCACGGTTGTCTAGGAGTGAAAATCTTTCACGGTTCCGTAGGAGTGATACTCGTGTGTCTACTCGGCACGTAGAATGTAGTTCGCGGTCTCAACGTAGCGCGTCTCGATACAGTAGATTCCGTACCTACTCATTCGCGACTTCGTCACAACAGAACCGATTTACATCATCATAGTGACCGTCGCGGGTCACGTGTAACGATTCGATGGCGGAGACGTTAAGCGCGATAGTGTCTACATTAAATGCCATTGGGGAAAATACGGCGAGTGTAACGTCAACCCCGTCTGACCGTGTTCGTGTAAGAAATATTGCGAGTGTACCGCCAAATCCGTCTGACCGTGTTCGGGTTAGAAGTACTGCGAGTGTACCGCTAAACCCGTCTGCACGGGTTCGTGTTAGAAATATTGCGAGTGTAACGCCAAACCCATCTGACCGTGTTCGGGTTAGAAATACTGTGAGTGTACCGCTAAACACGTCTGCACGTGTTCGTGTTAGAAATACTAAGAATGTAACGCCAAACTCGTCTGATCATGTTAGTGTTAGTCCTACCCCCGATGCGAGGACGGCAACCTAATCGCAGCGCAGGTGCTTGCTGATGCTATCATTAAATAAAGCAAGGGGCCACAGTAACTTTGTATCTAACTTTGATCTATCGTCTATCCATAATTTTGGTGCGAGGAGGTAGTTCGTTTCTGGCCATTTATGTCAAGCCTAACCGCAGTAAATTAGTCAGCCATACACCAGCTAATGCTTTTAAGAAACGCTACACTACTCCACTAGATGTGAAGTGTCACTGCGGTCAGACTGGACATTTAAGTGTAATGTGTACCAAAAAACGATTAAGGATATAGGTAGCTCAAAAGTTGGGTACATGTTCTTTGTGTAAAAAGACAGGTCACAAGGAAAGTGATTGTTTTGCCAAGGTTCGCTCACAGGGGCGTGGTCGACGCACAGTTGATTTGTGTAGTGAGTTAAATAATTCTTCAAAAATATTGACATCACCACCGCAGTGATTCAGGGTACACCTGTGGACGTTTTGATAGATAGTGGCGAGCGCGATTTCCCTAATATGCGATTCGGCTCTCACTTTTCTTCTATTCTATTCTATTCTTAATTAATGGCGTCGCTATACATTTACGTTACGTGTTTTGCCAATGTCAATATAGTGGAAGAGTAATTAAGTAACTAAGGGTTGTACGGTGGATTTGAGTTGGAAGTAGATTCTCTCAACGCGTGTTTTTGCAGCGAGAACTTTGGAGAAACTCCAACACTTTTCTTGTCGGCGTAATCTCATTGCGTATGTCACAATTACAGTGGAGTTCAGTAACATTGCTTTCGATATTGATTTTATGTTGTACCCGCCACTTGTATGAATGAATACCCCGATTATTATCATAACTGACGTTCTCAATAGAGATGGTGTAATGCGATGTATTGAAAACATTATCTGAGGCGGGATTCTCAATAAATCTTCGAAAGTGTACCTTCCTAACTACCGAGGTAACCTGGGCCGAGTTAGGCCGAGTTAGGGCCGAGTTAAGTGCTCCAATTTCTGGACCTGGCCTGTTGTTTCCGCTGTTGCATCGTGTGAAACGTGTTGGTGTATATTTAATGGGGTCTCCCTGGGTGCGGACGGCCGATGCCACTCATATGAGTTGGAGACGCTGGCAGTAATCATAGCATTACAAAATGTTAGGCATTATTTGACAGGGTTAACTTTCAAAATCGTAACCGATTGCAAAGCTCTGAATGCCACCGAGTACAAAAAGGATCTTCTGCCACGAGTTGTACGCTGTTGGATTTACCTACAAGTTTTTAATTTTACTTTCGAATATAGAAAGGGGAATGGTGTCCCGAGAGTTGTGCAGAATTTTTCGAAAATAAGTTTGTGGTTTACCTAACGCTTTTATGTTACAGTTCTTACTTGCGAACGTCTATGTGTGCGTGTGTATGTTTGCAAATCACGTGGCGCTCTGGCGTGGTACAAAGGAGCGTTTACCCAGGCGCACGCGAAAGGTGCCGTGCAGAGATGTCGGCGGACTAGTAGGTGGCATACCTATGTAGTGGGATGGACGAGCGGCACTGGGTTGCATGTCTTATGACGTGCGTGGTCTCGCTCTTGCGAACCGGCAGACGTATCATTCGATGCGTGGTCTCGCTCTTGCGAACCGGCAGACGTATCATTCGATGCGTGGTCTCGCTTCGGCGAACCGGCAGACGTATCATTCGATGCGTGGTCTCGCTCTTGCGAACCGGCAGACGTATCATTCGATGCGTGGTCTCGCTCTTGCGAACCGGCAGACGTATCATTCGATGCGTGGTCTCGCTTCGGCGAACCGGCAGACGTATCATTCGATGCGTGGTCTCGCTCTTGCGAACCGGCAGACGTACCATTCGATGCGTGGTCTCGCTTTTGCGAACCGGCAGACGTATCATTCGATGCGTGGTCTCGCTTCTTCGAACCGGCAGACATATCTTACGATATGTGTTGGGCTTCGGCCTTGCAGACATATCTTACGATATGTGTTGGGCTTCGGCCTTGCAGACATATCATTCGATGTGTGTTGGGCTCCGGCCTTGCAGTACCTTCTTAATTACCGATGTAGGGCCGAGCCAGGCCGAGCGGTTGCGCCAGTTCCTAAGCTGCGTGGCCGGGTCCGTCGCAGTCTGCGTGCTGCCTACCCGGCAGTTGCGCACCATCCACTTGCGTGCCTCTGCCTGCGCGCCCTGCCTGCGCGCCATGCTTGCGCGCCTTGCTTGCGCGCCCTACCTGCGCGCCCTACCTGCGCGCCCTGCTTGCGCGCCCTACCTGCGCGCCCTGCATGCGCGCCCTGCTTGCGCGCCCTAACTGCGCGCCCTGATTGCGCGCACTACCTTACAGACATATCTTTCGATATATGTTGGGTTTCGAATTTGTATCCATATCCATTGATATGTGTTGGACTTTGGTCCTGCAATCTCGTATGGCTTAGCCTTGTACGTAGAATTGTGAGAATAAGCGATGTGTGTGGTCGATGAAGCTTGTAATACGATGATTGTTAGTGAAGTAGAAGAAGTTAAGAAATAGAATCGTGTGTATCATTGAAAGACGGCCTTGATTGTGTGAGGAATGAAAGAATAGGCAACTTTACAAAAAAGTTTTGTTTTTGTGTTCATGTTGTTTCTCATCGACAGATTCCGAAGCTGAAGACAATGATGACACCGGTGCTGAGCCCTGGTCTGCTCAGGTTGACCCTGTTGAGGTCTTCCATGAAGATATCTTGTGAAATGCGGCCGAGGACGGCGCATGATCAGGATAGGCCGTGTTAGCAGAAATGAAGAATGAATCGTTGCGAATCATGACGTCACCACAACGCCGCCATAAAAGCAATCGCTAGTTCGCTCTCAGCCCATTTGCTTGTCGGACGTTGTAGAGTGAGGTCGGTTGAAGTGGTAATCGATGTGATTTGCCGTTAGTCATTTGTTTCATCCTTATTATTCGGTTATTGTGTAAAAAGTTGTTTTCTGTGCAATCGCTTGTTACTTGTTGTGAAAATCTAATTGAAAGTAAAATTGTTTTAAGTTACGATGATAATTCTTTATTTTTATTTTATTCCATTCCTGATTCCTAAAAATATTATTTAAGTAGAGCGGACTTTTATTTCCAAATTTTTCATCTGGTTTAGTGCTTTCTAAGAATACTGTAAATTTTGTACCTGGTGCGTTAAGTGGGTATACCCTTATATGATCCCTTTTTCTGAATGGGGCATATTTTTGCTCTTGCTCTTCATCAGAAACATCCGAAAAATCAACATCTTCTTCTTTTCTCCTCTTCGCTTTCTTTTTGCTGGTATTCATACCGCCGCTTTCAGTTCCCATCAATTATGTATGAAAATACAATAGAAACTAAAACTTTCCACCTAAAATTAAATAATAGAAAATTCCGCAAGAAAAAACAAACTTCTCGCTTCGACAGTTTCCCGCCAATCGTTTTGACAGATAGATACGTCCACAGATTAGAAAGAATATGTCTAGATACGTCAATAGAATGTAACTGGGAAGCGATCAAAAACAGACGCAAGCAAAAAATATAAATATATTATTGCATTTTTCAGTAATACAAATACAATCATATTTTAGTGAAATAAATAATATGTCATAAGAAAAATAAAAACTATTTTTTCTCCCATAATATTTAAAGTTAAATGTCATTTTCTAATCTTCCGAAACTTCATAAAAACAGTTACATTCTTAATCTTTTTTTTCTTTAGTCCTAGTGCAGTGACTTAAATTGATCGTTAATTTCACGAATATATTCGATGCAGTATATTCGTGAAATTAACATACGAATATTTTGTATCGTAATTGAAAAACAAGATTTCTAGGTTTCTGAATTAAATTAGAGTTAAATTATAAATTGAATTTTTCAATAAGAGAGAATTGCATGTTTTTAATGCAAGTATATATGATGAAAACAGGGAATTGATCAAATCCCAAGTGATTTGATCAAAACACTTAGAATGTTAAAATAATAACATGATTTTATCATTTTACTAAATGAATGTCTGCACGTAGGTAGGTATGTAGGATTTCTGTTACGTATGACCATACGATGTGAGGTCAAGTATTTGTAAAAGAGTCTCGGACCAAAATTCAGAAAAAAAATTGAGCATTGTTTTACAGATATGTAGGCAAGGCGTTCTTTCATTATAATAATGTGTGTGCGTGTAACCGTGTAAGTAACTCTGTATTGTGGGGCTGTCCACGGGTGACGGTCTAGGTGTAGTTTTAATTTATTGGCCTCGGTTCCAACTCGTTTTTTGCAGAACTCCTTCTTTTCTTTCTATTTGGTCTGAGGGGAGAGCCTATTGTCTTAATACCTACATATTAGCATGTATGTACTAGAAAAAATTCGCACTTACTCGTTTTATTTATTAACTCATTATATGTCTACTAATTACAAAAAATTCGTTATTTTTTGTAAGTAATTGCGATCTAATTTTCAAATCACAATTCACATCGGTGTTAAAGAAGTTTCACTCCAAAATATTTATAAACGTATTCGTAAATGATTTTTTTTATTCACACATTATTTCCTTATTGATATTTTTACCCGAGTTTTATTGTGTTCTTATTATTATATTAAGAGGTTAAAAATGGAGTCTCTCAACACGTGTTTTTACAACAATCGGGAGAGACTCTTATTGTGTCCTTATTATTATATATCATTCTCAAATTAACAACATTAAATAATTGCGATTACAAAGCTCATAATAATTGTGACTCGATTTCTCATATTAATCGTGTAAGTAAATAATCGATTATTTTGGTCACATCACCACTTAACTTACGACATTTTGACATGTGTCAAACTCAAAACGGGCCTATTAAGGGTGCGTTCCAAAACGATCTCAATTTACTCGGGGTAGAGTAAATGGTAGCTCACTATTGGTCGTTATTAAGAAGCGCTTTCACCATTGGTTAGTTTTGTTAAACTATAGTTAATTTACACCAATTAGAAAGCTTTCTTACGCTGTCTACTTGGCTTCACCTGGTTTTGGAACGCACTCTAAATTGCGCGGACTTTATGTAGTGCGTAGTAGGCCGCGCAATATTAATTTTAGCCGATATTAAGACACATGTCAAAATATCGTAAGTGGTGATGTTACATTCTACCCTAAGAGCTTTTGTCTAAGCCTAAGAGCAAATATACCAAGCTCTTAGATTCTACCCATATTCTACCACAGACTGTTTAGAGATGTGTGACATGATACGTCATTCTACTGACGTACATCTGTCAAAACGGGCCAATCCCAACGTCATTGGCCAATCCGAACACGAAGTTTCATAACTGCCGTCATCTGTCAATTCTGTCACAGCCAGCTGTTCATTTTGCTCGTTTCGCCAGCGAATTTTCGTTTCGTTTCTCTTTGCAGTGTCAATTCCATGTCAATTCGACATTCGTTCATTCTCGTTGGTGTTTGTGCTGTGCGGTACGGTATGTGACGCGCGATTAGATTGCCTCCGTAAAAAAATTGTGATTTGTGCTTAGGATTTGCGTTTGCGAGTTGTAGAAAATTAATTTGGAAGGTTTAAAACTTTTATAGGCAGGTATTTGTAGTATTCCTCTTGTCTGTCGTCCTTTTTTTTAGTCGATCGTTCAATATGATGAGACGTCTATGTTTCATAGCCTGAGAGATTCGTAAAATATATTTTTGTAGATGAAAGTAACTTTTATACGGCTTGCGTAAAATATGTTACTATAAATCTGAAACAAACCTTAATTAGTTTCGGCCTTTATTACCACGGTGAGTATTTTGATATTACTAAACTACCTACCTTCATTTAATTTTTTTATTAGAGTAAAAGGCTTTTGCATGTAGTTGCAGCGAAAATTAAAATTATATAATGAAGAGAAGTGATAATGTGTTTCCTGTATTTTAGTTGCCATTGACATGGAGTCCTCAAAAAGGAAGGGTCGCCCTCCACATCCAAGGGCCAAGGCGAATCCTCTTTCAGCCTTAACTTTTGCGTAAGTTTGTTTTTCAACATCCTTTCTCCTGCGAGTTTTTCTTAGGAAGTCTTCTTCTTTTATTTATTTAATGGCATTTAGTCGTTTTATTAGGGTAACAACCATTTCTGCCAATCTCAAGTTAGGAAAAAAACCTCTTCATTTGTTATTGTCTTATTTGTTGATGTTTGCATGAAAATATGGTTGTCACACATTTTAATGCATCTAGGGAGTGCTTGGAAAGAAATGCATAGCATGTGACTGCTATGCATTTCTTTCCAAGCACTCCCTACACAAAACCTTTATTTCAAAGATTCCTCATAACTGTTCATCAACACGGATCCTTATGCAGCGAAATGACACCACTTTCACTGCACAAATTCACTCTGAAGCAATTTTGAATTATTGAAATAAAGATCGACATTGTTTCCTGCCATACACTCCTTAGGAAGTCTTAGGGCTATGATAGATGTTGCTATGTATATACAACCTCTGTAGCTCTGTACAAATTAGTTTATTCTTTTATAAGTATTTTACATTACGGTTACCATGGTGCTTGGTTATTCTTGTTTACTTCAAAATTATTAAAAACTACTAAGTTATATTTTACAGCCTAATCTTTTAATTTCCACACAATACATAATTTCAATAGGTTATGGGCCCAGTCGATTCAAACCAAGGGAATCCAGGATCCACAAATATGCTCAAGAACAATTCCTATGGCATCAACAAACTTTGCGGTGTTGATGATTACCCGCAATGGAAGTTTGCGATGAAAATGTTATTGCTGAGAGATAGACTCTTCTCGTGTACGCAAAAGGAAACTGTTCAAGATTCTAACCAAGACCAAGACGCACTAGCAACTATTTGCCTGAATGTACAGCCACATGTTTACCCATATTTGAAAAATGCAGTAACTGCCAAACAAGCTTGGGATGAGCTTGAAAAGGTCTTTGAACAGAAAAGCGTTAATAGGCGGATAACCCTATTAAATTCTATTCTAGATGAAAAGCTTGTTAAGCATGGCAGTATGTATGAATATGTGACGTCAATCATGAGTACTTCCCAGAAGCTTGAAGACATCGGAAAAGGTTTGGATGATGAATTTGTAGCTGTTATTATGTTGCGAGGCCTTCCAGATGAGTATAAGCCTATGAGGATGGCAATCGAGCATTCGAATATGGCCATTACGACCGAGAATATTCGTTCCAAGTTACTCCAGGAAGCTGATAAACAACCAGCAGCTAGTGATCAACAAACTGATGAAGCGGGACTACTCACAAGACGAAGTGGTAATGAGAAAGTGAAGCCAGAAAAGTCGTCGAAGATTCGCTGCTTTAAGTGCGGCAAGAAAGGTCACAAAAAGCCTGACTGTCCCTTGAAGAACGTGCAACCGTCCACTTCAAAAGAGGAGTATAAATCAAGTTTATACACTGTATTTGGTACAAGTGACGCGTTTGGTTCTGAGGGTTTCTATATTGATAGTGGTGCCTCGAATCATATGTCGAATCAGTTAGACTGGTTTTGTGATTTATTTGACGAAAATTGTATTAAAAAGGTTTCATGTGCAAATGGTGGTGTAGTAGATTGTTTAGGCAATGGAGATATTGACATAGATTTAAATGGTAGTTTAAGAAAGGTTAAAGATGTAACCTATGTACCAGGTTTAAAAGCAAACTTGCTGTCTGTGTCTAAGTTGGTTGAGAATGGATGGTGTGTGGTATTTTCTAAGTTAGGCTGTAAGATTTACCATGAATCTAATTGTAAAATTACAGGTACGCCTGAGATTACTGCATCCGCAATTTCAGGAATTTACAAATTGGACAACTGTAAGCCAATTGTAAGAAGACGTTGTGCTGCTGCAGTTCAGGTTGATGAAATGTTATGGCATCGAAGGCTTGGACACGTGAATGAGCAGATTCTTCGAAGATTGCCAGGTATAACATTAGATTCGGTAAATAGTTTGAATTGTATTCCTTGTATTCAGGGGAAAATGCATCGGTTACCGTTTAATAAGGGTGATGCAAATAGAGCAACAGAGAAGCTGGCTTTAGTTCACTCTGATCTCTGTGGACCTATGAAAGAAACTTCTTACGGTGGTTCTCGTTACATGCTAGTGATTGTTGACGACTTTACGCGAAAATACTTTGCGTATTTTCTAAAGTCTAAAACGGAGGTTCTTGATTCATTCAAGTCGTTTGTCACTGAAGCTGAAACTGAGACAGGTATGAAGGTTAGGTGCATCCGGTCGGATAACGGTACGGAGTATGTAAATAGGGCTTTTGATACATATTTAAAGGCAAAGGGTATCAAACGTCAACTCACTGTTCCATATACGCCGGAACAAAACGGGGTAGCTGAGAGGTCTATTCGGAGCATTACGGAAATGGCTCGTTCAATGCTGTATGATGCAGGTTTGTCTAAAAAGTTTTGGGCGGAAGCGTGTAATACAGCAGTATATATTAAAAATAGGTTACCTCACAGTGCCGTTAAGCAGTTGGTCCCGGAGGAGCTTTGGACAGGTGTTAAAGTTGATGTTTCACACTTTAAGGTCTTTGGTTGTGACGCTTATGTTCACATTCCAAAAGCCTTAAGGCATAAATGGGATGCTAAGGGCAAAAGATATTTATTCGTAGGCTATTCTGAGAAGACTAAAGGTTTTCGGCTATCAGATATACATGATCCTCGTAAAATAATAGTAGCCCGAGATGTAGTGTTCCTAGAAAAGCCATATGAAGTAGAAGTTCCTAAAGAAACGGTCAAAGTTGTAGATAATATGAATAATATTGATAGTTTTAGGATAGAACGCGGTGGAAGTTCTACTAACACTACAGTTATTAATCAAGAATCTGGAAATAGGTTGAACACTGGAAATCAAGAGGTTCTAAACGATTCTAATTTCCCAACTACTGTTGAATGTCATGATGAGGTTAATGTTGGTAGTTCTGACAGTTCATCAACTGCGGAGGAGAGAGTGCTTTCTCCAGTTGCCGATGAGTTGGTTGAAGTCAGTAGTTCTAACCCGGTTGAAGACAGGCAGGATGTTTCGAATGAGTCGCAGAGGAGATATCCGCTCAGAAATAGAACACCTAAAAGAGATCCTGACTTCGTCTACTATTTATTCAATTGTTGCAAAGAACCCTTAACAGTAAAAGAAGCCTTGTCCCGTGATGACGCTGCGGAGTGGCGAGAAGCTATGGAGAAAGAGCTTGGTTCAATGCAGGAAAACAATGTTTGGGAAGTAGTGGATAAGCCAGAAGGTTCGAAAATAGTGGGCTGTAAATGGATCTTCAAGTACAAACAAAATGTTGACGGAAGTGTTCTACATAAGGCCAGATTAGTCGCCAAAGGTTTTACGCAATCCTTCGGAGAGGACTATTTTGAAACCTTTTCGCCAGTGGTCAGGCGGTCTTCAATCAGATTGTTGCTAGCAATAGCAGCACAGTATGATCTTGAAGTTGATCATTTTGATGTGAGTACAGCTTTTCTTAATGGAGATCTGGAGGAGACTGTGTACATGTCACTTCCAGAAGGCTACAGTGAGGTGTCAGCTGGGAAAGTTTGTTTATTGAAAAAGGCAATATACGGCCTCAAACAAGCGCCTCGTAGTTGGAATAAAAAAGCTAATGAAGTGTTATTGTCACTGGGTTATCAAAGATTGATAGATGACACTTGTATTTATATCAAGAGATTTGATAACAATAATATTGTAATTGTGGGCTTATATGTTGACGATTTCTTCATATTTCACAATTGTAAAAGGGAAAAAGAAAGTCTTTTTGGAAAATTGAATAATGTATTTAAAATAAAGGACTTGGGCCCTGCAAAGATGGTTCTTGGAATGAATCTCACAAGAAAGTCAGGTGTAATTTCATTAGATCAGACAAAGTTTATTGAAAATTTACTCTCGCGATTTGAAATGAGTGATTGCAAGGGGGTGAGTACACCAATGGAACCAGATATTCACAAAGTTTTTGGTAGTATCCAAGACAAGGAGTGCATTGATGTACCGTATCAATCACTAATTGGTGCTCTAAACTACTTAGCTACGAATACGCGACCAGATATTGCCATTGCTGTGAGCATTTTGGGACAATATAATAATTGTTTTAAAGAAGTTCACTGGAAAGCCGCAAAGCGAGTGCTTAGATACTTACAGTACTCCAAGAATTTGTGCTTGCAGTTCCGGAAGAGTGAACACTTTGACATTTCAGGTTACGTGGATGCTGATTGGGGAAATGACTTAAAGGACAGAAAGTCGTTCAGCGGTTTTATATTTAAGATTGGTACTTCAGTAGTATCATGGGAATGTCGAAAACAGCGGTGTGTTTCGTTGTCATCGACTGAAGCTGAATACGTCGCACTATCAGAAGCAAGTAAGGAAGCTGTATTTTTATCTAGATTAGTTAGAAATACCCTTCAGCGTGATGTATGTGTGGTCCATCTAGGCACAGACAGCCAGAGTGCTATGAAGCTGGCAGAAAATCCGATCGGGCATCGTCGCACGAAACACATTGATATAAGGGTACATTTTGTAAGGGAATGTGTAGAGTTAGGTTTCATAAAGTTAATGTATGTACCTACGGAATCTATGATAGCAGATGTATTAACCAAGCCCTTAGGTCGTGTTAAGTTCAGTAAGTTACTGGGGTCCGTAATGTACTAATTTGAGGGGTGGTGTTGCTATGTATATACAACCTCTGTAGCTCTGTACAAATTAGTTTATTCTTTTATAAGTATTTTACATTACGGTTACCATGGTGCTTGGTTATTCTTGTTTACTTCAAAATTATTAAAAACTACTAAGTTATATTTTACAGCCTAATCTTTTAATTTCCACACAATACATAATTTCAATAATAGAGCACCACAATTCACTAGTATGACAAGCACTACACTTCACTAGTGTATCCTCTTTAGTTCAATATAATGTAATTACAATGGAAAGATTTCTATTCATGTTTGTTTTATTCTATGACTTATTTTATGTAAATGTGTAGTTAGGTAATTGTCATAATAAACCCTTCTTGAATATATTGAACTCTGATGCTGTCAACAAACATTCTTCAGTACCTATTAATACTTTTAATACAGGCCGACAAACTATTTGTGAAAAAGAAAATACTTTATAAGATTCTTGAGAGGAACCCTCAAGTCCAACAGTGGGTGCATCTCGGCTAAAATTTATTTCATGCGCGACGTCTCTCAGACCCCGCAAGGTCCCTCAGACACTGCAAGACTGTAGGCACACACGTCGCTCCACCTCTGGCTTCAGCATTCTCGATGATCATTTCTGTCTTGTAGTGTAGTTCTGTAATTGCTTAAAAGTTACTGAAATTACTGACTGCCTGATATTATTCTTTTACAATCATATTTATTTTTTTGATTAGTCATATGAGACTATCTGAAAACTAAGTACCTACATAATTAGTAATATAAGTTGAGAGAAGATTTTTTTGCAGTAAGTTTTTCATTTCACATTCCGAAAAAGATATGGCCTCCTTTTTAAATTTTTTAACTTGCTGCAAGGCTTACTCTGTTATTTACCAATGATATTAACTTATAATAGGTCTATATATATATATATATCTATATATATATATATATATATATATAGGTCTATGTATATATATATTTTTTAATGTTAACTTATGGTCAAGAGAAGCAAATGTTGTGTCGAAAAAGTAGAAAAAGTGGAAACGATAAGCAAGGGACAATTTAAAGGGATAGGCCAGCAACACTCAGCGACTTTAAATCAAATTACTGAATGGAGCCAGCCAGGGGGGAAGGAACCGGGGTAGAAAGTAAGAGACGATAGAAATATAGAAAAGGAAGAGTCTAGACGAAGAAGAAGTCTTTTTATATTAGTGACCCAGTGGTTGCCCACGGCTTCACTCATGTTAATGTTGGTTATTATATAGGGCGAATTTTTTCAAATGGGCCTTCAGGGTCATATCCAAACTATAAGCAATATCAAAAAATGCTAAAAGGAGTCATGAGCCCGATTTTGATGAAAACATGATTGATGAAAAAGCTCTTTATTTAAATAGAGTTTGATAAGTACATTAAAATCCAGTCAGTTATTTTTTGTTTTGTAACAAACATAAATCCATACAAACTTTCACATGTCATGTATAATCTTAATATTATAGGACTAGTTGAATCTGCACTAGTTGAATTGTATTTGGTCTCTGTATTCAGTATTTTTTTAACAGATGGACACTGCCTATGTTTTGGAGTGGATTAAAGAGGGAACTAGAGGACCATGAACTGTATGAGCCATTGGAGGAGCATGCCTCTGGTAAGATAATTTTTTGTATTAATCCATACATATAATTTGCGTAACTGCTCTTAATTTTATTTGGGTTCAGCGTGTAAAGTTTTTTCAATTCTGGTTTTACAAATGGGCGCCTAGCATTAACCCTCCTTGGGTATTTTATATGCTGGTATACCTTACACCATACAGGATGAAGTAGCAACAGTTGTCGCCTACAATAATTTTAACAAACAAAACAAACAATAATTTTTTGTCGCCTTTTACGACACCCTAAGTAGTGTTGTGTAGTATTTTTTTTGCTCCCACAATACTTTATTATGCCACGGATTCGAAGTCAGCGACGACCGGGGCGACTCCGGGCGGCGCGGCGAACGCCGACCGGTAGGCCTATTCGCTAACTTTTTTTGACAGTTGAAATTGATCATCACTGAGTGAATTACATATCCATTGCTGTTTTACACGACACGCTATTATGGCACTTGTCGTGTAAAAAAAGCAATGACTATGTAATTCACTCGGTGATCATCACTTTCAACTGTCAAAAAAGTTAGTGAATAGGCCTACCGGTCTCGAAGCCAGCGCCCAGATCGCGCGGCGCAGTGTTGTGTTATGATATGAGCAATTAGTGTCTTTGTCCCCCATTTCACCCCCTCACCCCTCTGAACACCTGACGTAATTTGGACCCCCCCCCTAATCTATTAAAGTGGATGAAGTGTTGTACTAGACAATAGATTCCTTTGTATTCTAGTGTAAAATGTTTTTTTTTTATATTTGTCTATGGTGTCTTTTTTGAACTCACTAAAATTTTGCTGTACAGTATTAAGTATAGTGTAATTCAATTAGAATTCATATTAAATTATGTTTAAATTTAAGAAAGATTATTCAGGTTAGCCATTATAATTAGCCATTACTCATAGAATGATAATAAAATAGAACAACAGTTTATATCATAGGTACTTAGATATTAATTAATTGTAAGTAAGTACTGTATGTAAAACCTTTGAACTTTATGTAATCTTTGTAACAAAATTACTTCATTATTCCAACATTTATCATGAGTTACCTTTATAAAAAATTAACTTTATAAAAAATAAGACATTCATATAAACTAACTCCATTACTAACACTGAACTTTTAGAACAGTATTATTAAAATATGCGTGATTTCTCCTTAAAAATATTCCATTTAAAAATCCGTGGATGATTAATAATATCCAAACACAATTCATTTTAACTGTCTCACGGTATATACTCACGGGATATCTACCGAGCGGTCCAGTCTGATTCATATTTGTGACGTAATAAAACGCCAATAATCGCAAAAAAATATTCAGATTTATAAAATCCTATGTGAAAGTTTGTATGGATGTATAGATGTATGATGGATGTCTGGATGTGTGTTTGTTACTCTTTCGCGCAAAAACCACTAAACGATTTTTAATCAAACTTTACAGTAATGTAGCTCATACATCAGAATAACATAATTATCTATAGGCTAAAAGTTAACCGACATTATCACGAGCGAAGCCGCAGGCGACCACTAGTAGAACATAAACGATGCCTAATATTAAAATAACGCAGCGTGAAGTTCTTGCGGAACTGCAATCACTCGACGTCCGGAAAGATAGTGGACCTCATCAGGTCCACTTCCGGCATCCCGGGGGTTGCACCTACTTAAAAAATGTGCTGCGGAGCGGAGTTGTCTCCCGTACTCCAGCATACCAGCCCCGTATACCAGCTCTCACACCCTTCGGGACATGTGCCAGAGGCTTGGAGACAGGCTAATGTGCAGCCTGTACCCAAAAAATGACACTCAGTCCCGGCCAACTATCGACCAGCAGCAATCACTTGAGTACTATGCAAAGTTATGGAAAGGATCCTCAACAACCACCTAATCCGTTACCTAGAGGGCCACTCTCTGATTAGCGATCGACAGTACGGCATTAGTCTGAAACAATCAACGGGTCACCTTCTAGCGTACATGACGCATGTCTGGGGTGAAGCTATGGACAAGCGTGACGAGTCACTGGCTGTCAGCCTTGATATCGCCAAAGCTTTTGATAGGGTGTGGCACAAATGTCTTCTCTCCAAGCTTCTGGCGTAGGTATGGTCTGCCTGTCCAGCTATGTGCCTGGGTAGCCGACTTCCTGCATGAGCGTAGAATTCGTATTCTCTCTGACGGACGCAGTACGCATTTCATGACAGTGAATTCCGGTGTTCCCCAGTGCTCCGTTTGATCCACTACACTGTTTCTTCTGCATGTCAATGATATGATACCTCTTGGGAACATCCATTGCCATGCAGACGACTGTAGGTACATTGCATGCGGCTATTTCGGACACAGAAAGGCGAGGCGAGTGGAAACCGTGGAGAGTCATTGAACTCAACCGGGAGCTGAACCGTGTTTCTAAATGGGAAATAATTATTCTAGCAATTAAAAATTCCAGAATGAGGGACTAAAAATACTAAAATCATTTGTTAGTCGCCCTCATCATAACAGCCTTTATAATTTGACCCACTGCTGGGACACAAGGCCTCTCCTTGTCATCGAGGGAGGTTTAGGTAGTAGTCCACCACGCTTGCCCAATGCGGATTGGTGGACGGAGTATAAGGTGAGCAATACCCCTTTGCTGATTCTATTAGTCGCCTTCTACGACACCCATTGGAGAATATGCTATTTTACTCTGCCGGCATCACACGGTTAAGTTTATGCCCCAAAAAATACAAATTTGTACGGAACCCTCGGTGGGCGACTCAGACTCGCACTTGTCCGGTTTTTTATTATTATTTGAAATTATTTATTCTATATTATGTAAATAGTATTTAGTGCAAAATTTTAGTACTTATCGAATTCACTCGACATTGGCTAAATGTGGACCAACGATCTGGTGGACCGTGATGGTCGCGGGAAGCCGCTGGATGCGGGCGCGTTTCGGCCTATGTCCAACAGTGGGCGTCTCTTAGCTGATATGATGAAGATAGAAAGGAAGCTTTTGGAACTTGAATTAACGCGATAAATAGCGCGTTATGGCTCCTGGATTTCCTTTCGTCCTTCGATCGCTTCCAGGTCTGACAATCAAGATACGAGACTCGCTCTACACTAAAGCAGATTTTTAACTACACAGGGACTTTTGATGACGGAGTTTTGATGTCTGTATTTGTGTGTCTGTCTGTCTGTCTGTGGCAAGGTAGTTCTAAACGGGTGATCCGAGTTTTAGTTTAAATAAGAGGAATAGTATAAATAAAGGGAATAGACTCCACATTAAAACACCCTCCTAAAACAATAACATCTAAGGTGACCTCGACGTAAATTGAACACGCAACCTTCTTTTTGTGATGGTGTCTTAAAGAAAACTCGCTGTAACCTTTTATAGCGAGTTCTGACTATTTAATTTAACCTACCATATGCGAAGAGATATGGGTGGCTAACTATTACCCTAGATTAAAACAACAACTAAAGTAATAGCACTTAAAATTCCATAACTGTCTATTAGTCAGGAAATATTTGCCCTATTTGACTCTTTTGACGTGCAACCAGAAACCGAAGAGTGCAATATTTGAATTATTACATGAGTAATAAAGGGTGTTGAGCAGAGCTTTAAGTAACATTTGGTTACACATACAGCCACATTTGGCAGTATGAGCCATATAGTACCCCCCAAAATAGTGACAGGTGCAAACCCAAAACCAAAGGCTATATAACCATAGTCTTTGGTTTTTGGGTTTGGTGCTCCTTCTGTGTAGGTGATCTGTGCCCAAAACCAACGAAACCGTCCGTCAGTGATCCGACAAACAAAAGGCAACCACCAGGTTACTCAGCAGTCCGGGTACGGTTTGAATTATTATGCAAATATGATCAAATAAACTATCTATACGACACTTTGCCATGTTTGTGCAGTCAACAGTACGTCGGGTTACCACAAACTGTCAAATTTTCCCAATGGACTTCGCGCTTTAGGATTTTTTTATCATATAAATTGTATAACTATAATTTTATAAATGGGTTTGATGCTTCTTGTTACTTTCTCGCTTAGAGCATTTAGGATAAATGCTCATAGTCTTGTAATCGTCAAAAAATTCGACGTCAAGATTTTGACGGATTTACACGTTTTGTACCTCCCTGAGCCCAAAAATATATTTATTGGAATTATGTCTGTGTGTGTGTCTGTGCGTTAGCACGATAACTCGAGCATGCTTTAACTTATTGGAACCAAGTTTAACATACGTATAACGTCAAAATATAAGGTTTCTATCAAAGTTTGAGCCGTCGATCACGAAAGTTAAGCAACCAAGTGCGCGGTCGGTACTCGGATGGAGGACCAAAATTTAACATGCATATATGACATCAAAATATAAGGTTTCTGTCAACCTTTGAGTCGTTTCCGATATACGAGAAAATCAAAGGGAGACTACTCCCGACTTTTTTTAAAAAGTTTTTTGAGTTTTTAAAAACGAGCTTTTATTCAAATGCTGCAAGCATTTGCGCCATTGTGGATTTAAATTCATTTATTTTTTTTGTACTTTTCTCAGCAAACCCTTTCTTTTGATACTCATATGCCACCTGTCTGCCATCTTGGACCATCCGCCATATTGAATTTATAATGACGTCACTTAGCTAAGCATGCATTATCATCCAAACTAAATGTGTATGCAAAATTTCATTACAATCAGTTGAGGACTGCTTTAAAATTCAGTTTCAACATATGACCCGAACCTACATATGTAACATACGAGTACATACAAACATTGTAAAATTGTCACCCAATAATAAATTGATGACTTTATGGCATCTATAGAAAAAAAATATGGATAATGAATTGGTTTTGCTCTTAGGTATGTGACGCGAGTTGACATCAGGGCCGAGTTAATGTAGGTGACTAGCAATGTGTGTGTACGTACCGACATTATGTTGGAGACACGTGGATAATTACGGCTAATATACAGGGAAAACATTTACTGTGTTCAACCTCATATTTTAAACTATAATGCACTTTGTTCCTACAGAGACAGAGTTATTATTAGCTCGTTTGCCACTGTACTGGTTCACAGTATATGTTTGTTACAGTCATTCAGTAATCACAATGTCACATACAATTTTGCTTTTGCATATGTTTTTTGATAGTTTAGTTAGGGCACAGTGTATAAGCCGCTCGAATTTGAAGCAGCCTGAACGGGGGTAGTTACCTTCACCTTATATAAGATCACAGTCAAATAACATAAAAACTAAATTTAAGAAATTGTATAGTGTTATGTTCTTCTACTTTTAAGCAGTGTTTTTTCTTTCTCTCTTTATAGGTATGTGTTACTTCATTTACGGACCTTGTTTTTAGAATTCTATATGTGAAAACTTGTAATTGGCTTTAATTAATTATAGGTATTCATTTTAATATAGATACTCAAGCAGCTGTAAAATTTTCAAACATTGTAAAAATAAATAAAATAAAATAAAATAAAGGCCGTGTGCTTGTCTGCCAACCATTAAGCATAAAAAACACATATTTCAACCGAATTAAGTCTACTGAACAAGGATAGACTCAGAAAAGGCCTTCCCAAGGACACTATAGTCGGTCGTTGTCTTTCGTATAAGCGAGAGGCTGGCAATTGGTCACGATTTTGAAGCAGGTCATGTTTCATGTTGCAAGATGTGGCATAACGTGAAACCAAATTTTATGAATACATATGATTGTATAAGTACTTCCTCCTAGTTATCCGGCTTATTAATTTTAATCTTGAGAGCCCAAAATGCCACTTTCCCTAACATTCAGCTATCCCTAGCATCCAGCGAACTTATCTTTTAAAGAATAAAAATGCGTAACTAAATGTATAGTAGCAGAAATCAATACCACTTTTAGATAAAGTTTATCTGTACTACCGTCATTGCAAAAACAATGGCGGTTTTTGACGGTTGGGGCGTAAACAAACTTTATTTACGTCCCACCTGACCAGAAAGTGGCATTTGTGTATTAAAGCCAAAGTGATTAGAAAAGTATTTAATTTTCCTCTCAATTCTTAAATCTCACACCACATCCTGGTCTGGGCGTGACATAAAATTTTGTACTTATCTTGAGCGGTAAAAAGATCGCGATAGTCGAATACCTGCAATCTGAGGCATTCTTTATTTTACCGCCCTAGTTAGTAAATGTACTATTACATACCTACTTGGATGTGTGAGAATTTCTAATGCCCCTTGACTGGAAGCGTACGTAAGACGAAAGCGTACTCGGTAGGTACGTTTTCGTCCCTGTACCGAATCTACAGATTCTTTACCAACCAAGTGCATGTTATTAAATAAGTGCTTTCTGACTGTCGTTTTGACCCCACTCGATTCATCCGTCCCACCCGACCGACCCAGTCAACAAGCGATTTTCGGTATTTAATCTACAGAATTTGTACCGAATCGAAAACGTACCGAGCCGGTTAGGAAGAGGCCAAAGGATGCGTCTACGTCTTTGGACCCTTCCTAAGAACGAGCGCAGTCTTTACAGCTGTTTATTTCCTTTAGTGCACCTGATGTAAGGACCTAAGGGCCGCATGTTACACACGAGCTGCGCGCATCCATTTCGCGTGGATGGATATCAGTGAACTGAGTTCAATCCTATTTAGCCTCCTCAGCTTAATCTTCGCAGGCTGAGCTAGCACAGAGAGCAGATCGAAAATTATTGCGAAGTTACTATTACAAACAGCGTCCTTGGCATAGCGGCATAGAGTTTTGTCCCTAATGTTGTATTTTATTATTAGGTCCACTTGGAGATAAGTTTGCGCGCCTATGGGAAGAAGAGGTGGCCAGAGCGGGGACGAAGCGCACTCCGAGTCTCCTCCGAGTCATCCTCAGGGCATATGCAGGCAGATGTATGTTATATGGCATTGTTCTCCTGTTTATGGAGTGTGGAATACGGTGAGTGGCATTTACACTTTTTATCATAATTTTTCATATTATCTTCGACGTTTCGATCTTCGACGTTGTGGGTTGATCCGATACATTTGTTTTATGAAACATGACATTGTCGTACATCGACCCAAAATAAGTTACGAATTCACCTCTCAAATTTCCTTCCTCGTACGTTTATTTTTACTCATCTCGGTCGAGGTTTTCTTAAATTACAGCTACATGGGTTGTTTCAAAAAAGACAAGAGGAATTAAAAAATTCTATAAGGTCGTCAACGTGCTATGTCTAGTGTTGCAAGTGTCTATTGGCTGTGGTCACCGCTTACTGATGCCACCAATGTGGAAGGAAAGGTTGTTTATGTTCTGTCATTTGGGTCTGAATAGAAGTGGACCAGCGCCGAATAGTTATTTTCTCCTAAAAAATCTATAAATGGTTCTTCTCATTTCGTCTAAATAATCGAATGGAGATGATTTGTTGTTGATAGGTTCAGGTTAACCAGTCTCAGAAAATCTAGTTTTTAAATATCGTTATTAATAAACTAAATACCTGCCTACCTATTTTATCTTGACCTAATTGCTGTCCTTGGTCGTCACGTCATTCGAGGCATGTATTGTTAACAAACGTCAATGTTCACTAGAGTTAAGTATTATGGAGATAAGTTTGTCAGTTGTTGTATCAACAGGCTCATCAGGTCACAATCGCAGTCAATTGAGCAATAAAGCCGCCGAGGGTATAACAATTGTTATTGAACAGCGTGGCAGAACTTCGCTAAAATGAATGGTAGTGTAGTAGCGACGTAAGTTCAAGATGTTACTTCTTAAGACTCGTATTAAAGACTTGGAAGCGTTTACTTTCGCATCGTTTCATCGATATTGAGTTGTATGCTAAGTATTAAAATTATAATTTAGTATGAGTACCTACATAATTATGATATAGAAGAGTGTTTTTTTTACTTGACGACTACAAAAATCGACGCAAAATTGCTATTGGTATGAAGTTCTTATAGACGACTATCCGTGCCACTGACACTACATCAATTGCCATTTTGAAGGCTGCTGTCCTGTAAAGACAGGATATGCGGTACCTGCATGGTATAACAAGAGGGCATCTACCCATGCTAAACTAGTCATATAAATATCAGTGTTATCAAGTATTCTAAATTTATACAATTTAGAAGTCAATTACCTAATATTTCTAATTTTTATTTTAAAATATGGGGTTCTTAATTTTTATCAAACTAAATCAGTATTTTTGTTTTTAACATTGTCATTATAAGTAAAACTCGAATCGTCCATAATGGAACATGCGGGTAGTAGTGTAGGATATTTTGGGTTCAAATTCAAAACCTCCGTTATGTCTTCGATATTGAGCAAAGTGGGTTGCATTGCATAGGCATATCGTTTAACATTAATGCTGTTTTTTCTTAAAAATCACAGACGCTTATAGTACAGTTACAACTGCTCGATATTGTTCTAGGAATTTACAATGGCTTTGACTTATATTTATATTGATTTTGATGATATTGATTATATTTTATTATGGTGACTTTAATTATGTGGGAACAAAGCTCCTCTTAAATTTTTTATTAAAATAAATAACGCCTCTTCGAAATCGTGCAAAAAATAACAATCTACTCCTACTGCTGAGGGTTTCTTAGTATTTCTGGAATAAATCTCTGCTCGCAATGGTAAGCGGGCGATACGTGAAGCGATGAGTCTCTGAGATGGTTTGAGGGGTTAGCAAATTATTAACAGCTTATTAAATCAAAATTATTTCAACTGATCCACTTTTTCCTCATGAATGCATCAAGAACACCCTTGAGCGTAGTAAAACGATCTGAGGTATTTTTAGCCGTCTTTACGACTTACGATAGTTTTACGTTTTGAGTTTGTGATTATATAATTATTTATTTATTGGCTAGAGCGTACCTACTTCAATGGCATTGCACTCTAAAATCAATTCATTACATCGGGTGAAACATATTTTATGATTTTGCCGCAATGTATCTTACTTTTCTTTTTAACCGACTTTAATCATCGGGAACATTTAGTCTTATACGTAATTTTCCCGAGTTCGATAATATTATATGTTTTTTTTCAGCTTAGAAAATAAGATCAGTCAATTGACATGCTTGAGTGTGCGTTAATTTAATAAAGATAAATAAAGCGCAAGTTTTGAAATCGCGACTTTCATTTCTTTCTCTACATTTATTTTTGTTCGACTAGCTCGCACGGTCATTCTATGTGGATCGTTCTCACTACGCCCGACCCCGGAATAGAACCGCGAACCCTGGGGTGCCAGGGCATCGCGACGCGCAGTATGGGAAACCCTGATATAGGCCTATATACCTCCATAGCATCACTCTACGACTAATAAGAGTTGAGCATCAATGAAAAATGTTGCAAAAATGGGAAATCCACACGGACGAAGTCGCGGGCACAGCTAGTCCTTTATAAAATACCTTTTACTGTCTTATAGTTTAGTCGATTTATTTGTACTTGCCTGTTATCTCTATTATGTCAGCTTACGTTAGCAGCTTGGATAATAATTATGCTACAGCAAAATATTATTTAACCTCTCATTTAGATAATACGTGTAGTAAAATTAAATTTCTGTTTGATTGAAATAATTGTTTCCTTATGCATAAATCAAATGAACCACGTAGGTACCTACCATTGGGATTTTAAGGGTGTAAGGTTGTCTTTTGATTCACAGATTGCTGTTTGAGATACTTCTGTATACAGTATAATGGATAGTTTTCTAACTATGTAAAGACCGTCCTAGGAAAGAACGTCCATATACGATTTTTCATATTACTAGAAATTTTACTTTCCTACTTTACTTTCTGCTATTCCAGTAAGATTTACAGAACACTACGAAAGGTCGTTGCTATTGGACCACGCCACGAGACCATACAATATTAAGGTGATTTAGAAACAAGGCTTATTTCTGAGTCACACTTGTTCTAAACTCACAGGACTCATATTTACTATTTTAGTGAATGCACATTTGTGCCTTGATTTCGTATATTTATTTAACTTAAATACTCATGAGTCAATCGAGGCTGGACTTGTTTCTTACGTGTCCCTCCCTAGAGATGAGCAGCAACAATTGATTATTATTGATATATGGGAAAATTCTTAGAAATAGCGTTGGCCTTCGGAATCTGGAAAAAACCGCGTTAACCTCTTACCACGGTAATGTTATCTATTACCTTGCTCTTCCTAGTAAGTAAATGTTAGCTTAGAACTGCTTGACTTGTGTTTCGTGTGTAATATTCGAATTCGCGGGCAAAATTCGAATGTAATGCATTCGATGACACTTTTTTAACACTACTTTGTATTTTATAGTGGCGATGAGTGTGACGTTAACCTCATTTGATATCTGACATACTCCAGTGTAATATACTCTCCTTGGTATACATCCCTTTTTACGGAGAGGTTCTGTCTAATATTCGAAAATGTATGTAATATATTTACGCAACTGCGTGGGTATTTGGGACTCAGAGGTAAAGGTGTTCCTCTCACTACCCACTAAACATCCTCTTTGGACATCCTGCCAAGGCACATTACGACGTAAATACCGGATAGCGGACCTCTCCGGTCTTGGAGACCGGCCCCCACCGAGCCCAACTTTCCGCTGGCCCTGAAAAGGGCCTATTCCCGGTTCCCCATAGTGGTACCATGAGTGGCTCGCAAGCAGAGCCAGTTCCGCTCTAGGCGGTCCACCAGCCTATCGGCCGGCCAACCTACGACCCAAAGGTCCGCTGGCCCTGAAAACTGCCCTTCCGTGTTCGGACGTCAGCCGTCTGCCGGACACCAGACGTTGCTCAGGATGCACCGCGGGAAAACCTAGGAACATATTACCTCTTGCTATACGTCCCTAGTGTTTTATTAAGTTAGTATTTGTAGGATGGATCTTTATAAAAATGTAGATTTGTATATCAGGGCGTCGTTTTTGCACTGTGAAAATGACAGTCACTCCATGAAAATATTCATTTATTGCTTCCAAGCGTTGCGGGCGGTAGCGTAAATCAAGCAATCTGACCTGAATTCCAGAGATCTGTAATTAATTTCCGCTCGAACATGTCGCCTTTCGAGAAGTTACCTAATTTTCCCTTGCGTTTAGTTCCAATCTATGGGCACAGATAATATAATACTATACTAGTACTATGGGTAAGTAATACCTTCTTGTGTTGTCTCTTCTCCCAATTGTTAGCTCATTAGCTTATTGAAGTTTATCAGTTAATTAATTCTTTGGTCGGCAGACTAAAGCACATAAGCATGTATGAAGCCCATATTGCGTTATGCGCTTATAGATTTAGGAGGTAATCTATGAGTCTGCCGACCCAAGAATTATTTCGTACAATATTTTGGTACGAGGATACAGGACTTAGGCACTTCTACTTCCTTATAATTCGATGTTGACGATATTTACCGATTCGACCTTGACCTTTGAGGTCGTTGACACCGCACGCGTCTTATCCAATACGTAATACAAAGACACGAGGACGATAGGTTCACTAATCTGTTCTAGACGATAATTAGTAAACACAGGTTGAAATATTGGAAGGTCACAACGATAAGTTGCGCAATATTTGCGTTTTAACAAAAAGGGTTATAGGGCATCTTATTTTAATGTTTTCAACCGACTTCAAAAAAGGAGGAGGTTCTCTATTCGACTGTATGTTTTTTTTTTTTTTTTTTTTTTTTTTTTGTATGTATGTTCCGCGATTACTCCGTCAATTATGAATCGATTTTGAAGATTCTTTTTTCGTTAGGAAGGACATACTCCAAAGGTGGTCCCGTATAAATTATACCGAAATTGGTTCAGTACTTTTTTGTTAAAATGATAATTTTATTGGGGATGAAATAATAATATCGTCCATGAACACAAAAATAAAGTCAATTTTTTTTTTGAACTTGCCATTACCTACTATGCAATAGTGAAATTTTGGTTAGTAGGTCCAATAGTCAACACATAAACTATGACAAATTATTTTATGAACTTAAGTTAAATAACTAGGTTCATAGTTCATTAACTTACCATTCATTTTGAATGAATGGCAGGCATTTGTAATGAGATAACCTATATCTCATTACAAATGCCTGAGACGTGATATTATTTGTTAACCGACTTTAAAAAAAAGAGGAAGTTCTCTATCCGACTGTTTTTTTGTGTTTGTTACCTGATCACTTCGTCAATTATGAGTATTACGACTCGATTTTAATGATTCTTTTTTAGGTACGTCAAGATCAGAGATGGCCCGTATAAATTTTATCTATATAAATTCGACCCTTTTTGAACAAATCAGTAATAGCAAAAAAAACGTTTTAGTTAAAGTTTCCATTAAGTTTTAATGAGCGCAATGAAAATGAAATATACTTAATTTCCACTAAAAATAATAAAATAAAATATTTTTAGCAAAAAAATAGGACAACCGACTTCAATGCGTACAAATTTAAACTAAAAAGTAAGAAATAAATAATATTTTCATGAAGTAGTTGAAAAGAGCGTCATAGAAAACCAAGGAAAGTATTGATACACATTTATAATTCTTTATTTATAATTCATACTCCGATATATTTGGAGTCGGTGCCAGCCTAAGCAAAATAAACTTACCTAATAGATACGAACTTGATTAATCCAATAACTATACATAATAACGAATGATGAAGATAAGAAATAATCCGCCGCTCCGTGAAGTTCGAAAATTGCAAACACTATCCTCCTTGGCTAGCTGGCACCGGCTCCAAATATATCGGAGTATGAATTATAAATAAAGAATTATAAATGTGTATCAATACTTTCCTTGGTTTTCTATGACGCTCTTTTCAACTACTTCATGAAAATATTATTTATTTCTTACTTTTTAGTTTAAATTTGTACGCATTGAAGTCGGTTGTCCTATTTTTTTGCTAAAAATATTTTTAAAATAGCAAGTTGTAATTAGGTCACGAATTCACGATGTTATTTTGTAAAAGTACACCTTTTGTACGTGTATTTTCACTGTATAATTAACTGAAACTATTTATTAAATTAAATAATGTTTATTAGAACTGTCGTCGTTACACTACAATGAATAGAGAAGAGAGAAGACAGAGTTATGTCATAGACATAAATTGGGGGCCTGCGATTACAAATTAATTAAAATGCGGGACCTAAATAATAACAATGGAAATAAACAAAATTAAAATGTTGATTAAAACAATAAAATAACATGCATCTTACACAATAGAACATTATACATAGTACTTAATCAACTGGCAATATGACAATTTTGGATATAGCTCTAGTACGCAGTTTTCCATTAGAAGTCCTAACCTCCATTATGGTCGTTGCCAGTAAATATTTTTGTAATAGATGACTCAAAACAAGCTTTAAACCACCATGCATTAAACCAATTTGTTCTTGTCTTATAATAAGCCTGGTAATGTGACAAGATTTTGGTAAAATAACGGGATGCTTGGTTGTAAAATTCAGATCAGCGTTACGCAGTCTACCAACTACGCGAAGAATGCCATTAGAGTCAATAAACGGATGTAATGATTTAATAGACATACATTTTTGTAGATACATTTAAGCTCTTTAGCAAAATAATAACCTTTGATTCCTTTAATAATCATCGTCAACGCTTCTCTGAGTTCCACAACTGAGACCACGCCGAGAGGAATGCGAGGACTCTTACAACGTTTTATAAATCGCAATATACAGGGTGTAAAAGACATGAACAGTCAAACGAGAACCATGTATTCGGCTCACCATCATAACATTTTTCTTCCTTCAGACTATACCTGGGAAATTGATAGTTACGATTTTATTGAAGGTCAAAGTCATAATTTTTTTTTTCATTTTTTTATGAAAACGTATTCTATACGTGATTTCTTAATTATTGTCCAAAGAAACATTATCATTTTTTTTAGTATTTCATAACAAAAAATGGCTTCAAAACGTTAGCGTTCAATGTATCTCACTCGATGCGCACGGACACTAACGAACGGGGCCGCCGTCTGGCAAAACTATCGCGGTTTTGCGAGTTGCGTGCGAGTTGAGCCCTTTACATTGCGCGGTACAATTTGCAATTTTTTTCAACACCAAAAAATAAAAATCATTTCCCAGCAATATTTTTTTTGAAATATGTCTTATTTTGATGTATAGAATACGTGGTTTTCGTTTGACTGTTCATGTCTTTTACACCCAGTATACACCATTACGCGAGTGGTTTTATACAAGCTAGAAAATTTCTCAAAAAACGGGTCAATAGTCTCTTTATCCACTGTCGACAAAAAATCTTTAGAACCAGATAAACGTAAAGGAGGTTCAATCTCAGAGACAAAAAAGTTATAACTATTTCAGCTTAACAAATAATGTAGCCCATGCTTACATGAATAATTATTACATATCTCATTTGGATCAACGTCTCTCGAAAGAATATCAGCGGGATTAAATATCACTGGTATAAAATACTACGAGGCGTTCTGAGTGTTTATTAGTAAGTTAGTATCGATTTCCTATAAATGGGGGATGTTTAACGGGTAATAAATCTAACCACCCCAGAATAATATTAGAATCAAAAAATAAGTGCACACTCGTTACATTAAGTGTAGTTAATACGCAACTAATTAACATGGCTAACAATAATGCACCATTTAGTTCTAACTTTAGTATAGTTAGCTTAGAGTTTAGTCCCTTGATACGCGACTTGGAACAAAGAAGGTGAATGTGAACCTGGTCGTGTACTGTAACTTTAAGATAGACACAACAGCCATAAGCATTAGCAGAAGCATCGCAATAGCGAATCAATTGGATATCGGTAGCCTTGGATATTTGCACATATCGAGGTATATTAATATTAGGCATGCTAGTGAGATTGGCATAAAAATCCTCCCAAACTTGCTTTAACTCACTGGGCAAAGGAGTATCCCAATCTAAATTATTTCGCCACAGCTCTTGTAAAATTAACTTAACTTTAGTAGTAACAGGACCAGCAAATCCCATTGGATCAAACATCCTGCTAATTGATGAAAGTACGTTCCTTTTAGTTGGCACCTCAGGCTTGGGATCCAAAACGTTTCTACTCAGCTGAAGCACATCTTTAACAGCATCATATGACAAGCCTAATATTTCAAAGATTGATTTTTCTTGATCTAAATTTTTACAACTCGTTCCTAAACTGTCCTGAGGCAAACCTTCGAGTAACTGAGGACAGTTAGAAACCCATTTATGCAACTTAAAATTGGCTAGCTTACTTATGGAAATCAATTCATCTCTTAGAGATATAGCACCTTCAAACGAACTACTACCCGACTGAATATCGTCAACATAAGAATTGTTTCTTATTGCTTCAGCTGCCAAAGGGTAACTATTATTATGTCGATTAGCTAATTCTATGAGACACTTTGTGGCCAAATATGCTGAACTTTTTAAACCGTAAGTCACTGTTTGTAGCTGGAGGACTTTTAGAACTCCATCCTCGCGCCATAATATATTTTGGAGACACCTATGATCTTCAAGTATTTTGATCATTTTGTACATATGACGAATGTCACATTGAATAACAAATTTATAGGTGCGAAAGAGTAATAAAATATCAAGGAGTGAACGCTGGACTACAGGTCCATTGCACATGTAATCATTTAAACTAGCACCAGTTTTGGTTTTTGCGCTTCCATCAAAGACAACCCTTAGCTTATTAGTTTGTCTATCAGGGCGCAGTACCGCATGGTGAGGTAAGAAAAATCCTTTTCACTACACCGCTCTGTGTCGATAACCTTTGCATGTTGCAAATCTAGATACTCGTGAATGAATTTTGTATATAAGCCATGATAAACATGATCTTTTTTGAATCTACGCTCAATTGTATATAATCTTTGAAGCGCAATTGCGAATGAATTTGATGGTTCTATATCTTTTAAGTCTACCTTTAAAGGGATTTGAACTACAAAATTATTATTCTGCAATGTCACAGATTCATTAAAAACCTTTTCACTATATTCAAATTCTGGCAAGGATTCCTGATATATTTCAGGGACCTTTTCAGCTTCCCAGAACTGACGAACGGAATAGTCGAGATCCATATCTAAATTTAAAGTATGCATTGCAAGGGTCTTCCTAGTATGGAATTGATTGTAGGACGTAACGATGTATCCCAGCTGAGTATTAAGTAGAGTGGGATCGGCTGGTCCTCCTTCAATTTTGCCATCCTGAATAATTTTAAAGAAGACGTCACAAGCAAGCAACAATGATATTTCTCCCGGTACTGCAAAGTCATTGTCGGCTAAAGCAATATTTTTAGGCATTTTGAAAGCACGTAAATCAATAGCCCTTTGAGGTAACTTAGAAGTTATCTTGTCAATAATTGAACAAGTAATGTGTAAATTATAATCTCGAACTAAAGATTCTATATTCAGATTGATAGCCTTAGATGAATTACTACTGGAGACATTACCCAGAGTACTAATAGACTTATATAAATCAAAATACGGTAGCCGAAGCTGCTTGGCTAAAACAGTAGTGCAGAATGAAGTCTGGCTACCACTGTCTAAAAGGGCCCTAACAATAATCTTTTCACCGTCTGCTCCATGAACCAAGACTTTAGCTGTTGGAAGCAAGACGCTACTGACTAATGGCTGTGCTACATGCATGCTTACCGGTTTGTCATATTCACCCTCCCTATACACAGGTTCCTTATTAATGTGCAATAAAGTGTTATGAGTTCTGGAATTACAAAAGGTACATATAAATTTATATTTACATTTTTGTGGATGAAAATTGAGACATATTTTACATAAATTATTGTTGTTTACAAATGGAATCCGTTTTTCTGGGGTGAATGAACTAAAACTAGGGCACTTAAATAACTTATGCTCCTGAGAACATAATGTACATTGCATTTTATTTACAGCAGCCTTACTTAGAGATATTGACATGGGTGTTTACTTTACCATGAGATTTCTCTGCGATGTTAGGACTAGCTTCCGAAGCAGCTGCTCGCTTTTCTAAATAATTAAGCAACTCTTCTATTTTCACGATTGTAGTGGCGTCCCGCTCAGCGTGAAACAATCTTACTGTAAAAAAGTCAATCTTTCGCATAATGATGCAGGAGAGAATAGCATCCCACTCATGAACTGGTTGCTTCAAATTTTGCAATGCAAGCACATGCTGCCGGACTTTCACTACCAAATCACGCAGTTGATGTGCTGTACCTCGCTGTAAACTTGGCAGGTCTAGTAGGCTGGTCACGTGATTATTAATTAAGATTGCTGGATTATCGTAGCGCTTGTTTAATAAGTTCAACGCATGCTCATACGAATCACCAATAATTGGCAAGTTATCAATAATTTGTAAGGGCTCTCCCTTTAAATACTTTTTTAGGAAGCAAAGTTTCTGTATAGGCGATATCCTTGTATCCTCATGTACGACTGTATGAAACATCTCTATAAATGGCTTGTAGCCTGATATCTCCTTGCCGTCGAAGATCGGTATCTCTAGTGTAGGTAACTTTGCCGCCATATATGACTGAGAGTGATCTCCCTGGGGAGGGGACTTCATTTTCATTTTTAATACAATCGATTGAAATTTGTTTCAGGAATAAATTAGAGCCATGCCAAAAATAATACGCAGTGCTTGCTTATTAATGGTACGGTAGGAAAGGTGTGATGTGACTTACACATTTACAGTAGAGCCGCCCGTTCTAAGATGGTGATTTTGACACAACTAGTGTCGGGATACCCAAGGTTTCAGACATCAAATTCTTACCTAGTATTGTAGTAAGGAACCGACCATCCACAAAATCTCTCGATGATCTAAATATTATATAAAGTGCGTTCAGTCAGTTACGAACTTATACTGCGGACGACGAACCATAGATTTATAATTACTGACGTTGAACGTATCGTCGCGATATGTCCCTCCCTACGCCGGCGGCTGCAGAAGGTGTCAGTGAAAAAAAAAAAGAATTATTTTTGAAAAAAATACCAAAAAAAACAAAAAGTACCCAGAAAATATTGTACAACATTTTCTGGGTACTTTTTGTTTTTTTTTTTAAATGTTGTTGTTGTATTCAGGTTGTTGGTTATTTAATTTACATGTTGTATATTGGGCTAGTTGAAGATTATAAGGTCTTTTATAGTTGATGAAGGAATCTGAATAACTTCCACAGGTCTGATTGATTTGAAATTTGGTATGCTGTGTACCTATCCTTCAAAACTTATGCAATGGATACCAGGATTACCTATAACATACATTCTAAAATTCACTTATTATAAAACTCAAATAAATTAAAGAACAATAACTCTTGATCGGAAGTTCATGTTATCCCACAAACATTTGCCCTTACCAGGATTCGAACCCTAGTTCTCTCCGTAGGGGTGTAGGGTAGTAACACTGCCCAGGTGGATTTTTTTTTTATCAGATCATACTAAGCAAAAACGAAATAGCAGTTTTATTAATAGTTCAAAGAACATAATATTGATTTTTGCAGGTAAGGTAGGTAAATAAACTGCGTTTCTGTGGTTACGACTATTTATTAAACGTAATGATGTCATCCACAGTGAAGCCCCGGCCAAAAGGAGAATCCTACTTAGTGCATCGAAGCAATTATGATACCAATTACAAAAATAATTCCTTGTTAGTAAACTCATGCATGGCCTATTTTCATCGTTAATTTAAAATGCTTTTTATTTATGTTTATTTAATGATAAAATATTTTTTAATTCATTTAAGGTTTTGCATCCTTCTGTAAACATTCTTCAATAATATAAAATAAGAAATGAAGAAAATCGTGTCATTGGTTTGAAATCAGAATGAAAAGATATTTTTTTCAGTGCATTTTTTCAGAGTTTAAAAGTATTTGCGCGTTTGCTAACGCAAAAAAAAATCCATAATATAAGGTAGTTTCATCTTAACCCTTATGTGAGTGACGAGGTACCCGGGTACCTTTTGCAATTTCAATCATGAATAATATATTTGATAGAAATGCTATGCAGCTCTGCGTTTCTGAGAGCTCCTAACTATTGCTAAAATTACTGTTTTCATTTATGTACAGACAACAGCACGTTGGGTTACCACAAACTGTCAAATTTTCCCAATCCATTATGCACTTTATATTGAACAGACTTAGGTTGAAAATAGTTTGGAGAAATTTGACAGTTTTGTATAGCCTGACGTGCTGTTGACTGTACATTTCTTAAACTTAATAAATTAATTGATATTTAACAAACTATTTTTACACACGTACTTGGGTGACAAGGTACCTGGTACCTCTATGTATTAATACATACAGACATACATACAATAACGCTCATAATCCTAAAAGGGTTCAAGCAGAGCCTCATATAATATTTGGTAACACATAAATCCACATCTGGCAGTATGGGCCATCTAGTTCCCAAAAAATAGTGACAGGTTACTAGCCTGTCGCATCTTTGTATTTTACATACATATATACATATAATGGGGCTCATAATCCCCAAAAGGATGAATTAGATCTTTAGGTAACATTAAGTTACACATAAAGTCACATCTGGCAGTATGGGCCATACAGTACCTCCAAAAATGACGGATTGCTAGCCTATCGTCTTTGTATCACTTAGAAAAGTATAATCAGATATTACAATGCTTTTCATATGTGGGATTGTCAAGTAAACAAAATAATATTATCTGTTATTATATTGAATTGAAACTAGAAGTAAACATAGACTTCAATTTCATTTTGTAAATATTGGTTACATATAAATTGAAATATTGATTGTTCATTACAAATTTGAACTATACATCTAACACAACCTTTTTTTAATTTTTACCTACATACAGTATAATCACGCTTATAACCCCATAAAGAGTTGAACAGAGCTTTGGGTAACATTTTGCTATACATGAAGCCACATCTGGCAGTATGGGCCATACAGTACCCCCAAAATAGTAACAGGTTTGCCAGACTGTCGCCTACACAAACGAAAAGTATGAAATCAAAAAGCAACCAAACCTTCAGTAAACCAACAAACAAAAGTCAACAACCAGGACAGATTTTACACTCAAAATTACTGAGAAGTTTGGATATTCTTTGTAAGTGTCGGCACTGAACTAACTATTTTATTAATACAAATTATTCATGAAATACATTTATTTACATAAATTTTTCAATGCTTAATATAAAGCACACTTTTTAGTCAAGGGTCTCAATATGAAAGCTAATATTATTTAAAGACGATATACCTAAAAATAATTCCTTAAATATTATATCTGTATTATTTATTTTCTATGTAGGTACCCGGGTACCTTGACACTCCAAATGCGTTGTTTTGTTGTCACTCACATAAGGGATCTTTTTTATGTATAAAAATGAATACTGACTGACTGACTGACATATCAACGCACAGCCCAAACCGCTGGGTCTAGAGATTCCAAATTTGGCACGTAGGTTCCTTATGAGGTCTAGGGGTGCACTAAGAGAGGATTTTTGGAAATTCACCCTCTGAGGTGGTGAAAAGGGGGTGAAAAGTTTGTATGGAAATCCGTCAGTTTTGAAGGTAAATCGATAAAAATTGGTATTTAGCTACTTAGTTAGAAATTAAGAATGACTTATTTCAGGATTTTTGAAAGTACAATCCCTAAGGGGTTAAAATAAGGGATGGAAGTTTGTATGGAAATACGTCATATTTTAAAGTAAAATCCATGAAAATCGCGATATGGCGCTTGGGTTAGTAGAAATAATAAGAAAATTTAAATGCTGCCTGAAGTAACTATTCTACGCGGACGAAGTCGCGGGCATAAGCTAGTGTTATCATAAAAATATAAGTAATTAAGTACCAAGCACTGACAAATTTTGACGGCGAAAGCAGTCCCGTTGGCGTAGTGGATGACGCAGCCGCCCGGATTGTGGAAGACGCTGGGTTCGATTCCCGCCCTGGACAAGTCGATTTTTTCAGTGTATTTTTTCTAAAGAGGAGAGGAAGTTAATGTATTTTATCAATATTCAGGGTACATTGACTGTAACCATTTCTCTTTTCCATCTGTATTATGCATACGGTTCAGTTTTCAAACAGTCCTCCTAATATAGACGCTTGCAACACCAGGGTGTCACTCGCCAGACCTTATCCCTATGTAGATAGTCTCCATATGGCGTAAATAGGTCATATGGAGACTGCACCAAATATATCCTATCGGATATTTTTAGTAGAGTCTAAAAAGAGTAGTGGTAGAGTCTATAAACTACAATCCTTTTCTCATACTATTTCCTCAGGATCCAGCAGCCCCGCATGATCGGTTCATTCATGGGTTACTTCTCACAGTCTTCCCATGTGGTCATGCACGACCGCCTCAAGCGCCTGCGTGACCAAATTGCGATTGGTCGCACGTCCAATACCACAGATATGAAGTTAGCAAACGCCGTAATGACCAGTATTATATCGCGTATATTTATTTCATCTTAGTCAAAGGCAGAATTAGTATGATATTTATTGTAAGATTATAAAAAACCGTATAAGTTATAATCTCGCGAAATTGTGCATGCATTAGCTAGGTCAATCATTGGTCATTTTTACATTCCATCGGATATTCTGTGATTATATTGTCTAGTGATCTTAACCTAACTAACTTTCCTCTGATTGGTGCGTACTGTCAATTTTCACAAATATACTTTGAATTTCGTAATTTTGACATAAAGTTGTAATTTTTTAACATTGCAGCCATCTGTAGATAGTATTCGTGGTAGATTGATGTTGTTTTTTTTATTTTGACCCACACTGTGATTATGGTTTGAATAAAAAACCAATCCATTTACTTTGTTGTTCAGTATTTTTTGGCCAGATTATAATCTTGCGTGACTTATTAGTGTAGTTTATTGATGCTTATAGTGACATTATGAATTATAGGTACTTATTTTAACATAATTTGTATCGGTAACAGTAGTTTTAATGAAGTCAATCTCTTTTCACCGAAACCATCAATACCTTTAGAACAAACACAATTTATATTTGTATTGTTTAATAAGTAGATATGTAGGTACAATAGACAGTGTAAAAATATTGTACTTTTCTTAGAGTCGATATCCTTTTTCTAAGAGTGCACCCATACAGCCCGGTGCGGCGGCGGTGGCTTGCCTCTTAAGCGGTGTTTTAATATGGTAGATATCAATTAAAACACAGCCTGTTTCCTGGGAAATGAACGTAGGACCACTGGTATGATACCGGTGTGCGAACCACAAGACCATAGAGATGTTTAAAATATTAAACATTTTAACGATTCTTAAATAGGAAATAGGATATATAATTGCTTATAATAATTATCACAATTAAATATACACAAGACTGCAAAAAAAGTATGTACTTACATGAAAAAATTTGCTCTTATCAGAATTTCAACTTAAAGCAAATACTTTCGAGAAACAGCGCCTTCAACAGCTGTTGAGATCTTTTTTGACGATACAGAATCCTTCATATCCATAAGTTAGAAACAGAATGAGCGGGCGTAATAGGCAGGGCTCCCGCCCAAAGCTATAAGGCTCTGGCAGCTTCAGTGGCGGGCATACCCATTGTTAACTGACATGTCATATAGGCATCTATAAAATGTCTGCCTGATAATTTGTATAAAAATAACCAGACCCGTTTTTGTTGCAGCCTTGCTCAGCCGGTGTTCCTGGGCAAATTAGTTCAGTATTACAGTCCGGACAATCACAACCAGATCGGTAAAACCGACGCGTATTACTACGCGGGGGCCGTTGTGCTGTGTTCCGCACTCAATGTGTTCGTGGTGCACCCTTACATGATGGCCATTCTACACATGGGCATGAAGTTCAGGGTCGCGTGCTGCTCTCTCATTTATAGAAAGGTAATGATCCTTCACATTTGTTTTGCGAAACTGAATGACTCAAATAATTTAGGAAGAGTAGACTAGACAGTATTGTATTATTAGGACCATTTTCTAAATTGTATAGTCACGACCAATAATGAATCGATAGTTTGACAGTTCGTGACTATTGTTTAAGTAAATTATAAGGTTGATAAAATGACATGATAAAATGTTATCACAAAGGAAATGACACATAATAGCGGCCTTTACACATACGATCTATCGCGCGTGAAAGAGCAAATCGTATGCGAAAAAGCATGCGTATAAAGGATATTGGAAGGGAAATGAAAGAGCACGCACCGTGCGTGTAAAATGCACGCATTCCAACACGCGCCAGTTTTGTTCGTTCTATCGCACGCGATTAGCGGCTTTACACGGTCGCTCTCCGAACGAACACGAGTAATCGCGCGCGAAAGGACGTGTACTTAAAACTAGTAAAAAATAATTGCACGCCGTTGCGCGTGCGGGCTTTCCCACGTGCAATCCTGTGCACTCTTGAGAACGCCCTATAGAGCGTACGTGTAAAGGCAGCTATTAGCTGCCTTTGCATGTAGGTACGCTCTTAGGTTCTTTACAAGATTGCACGCAGGAAAGCCTGCACGCTCAATCACGCGCGATTATTTTACATATGTTTATTAAGCACACGTTCTTTCGCGCGCGAATACTCGTGTTTCTTTTTGACAACAAAGAGCGGCTCTGTAAAGGCGATTACGGGCGAAAGACCGCGCGAAACTGGCGTGTGTTGGCGTGTACATTTCACACGCGCGGCGTGGTCTTTTCTTTCCCTTCTAACATCTCTTATACGCACGTTCTGTTTTTGATTTAGTCTATCCCGCTTGATAGAGAGTATGTGTAAAGGCTGCTAATATTTGCTGTCTTGTAGAATCAATAAAAGTCAGTTTGATCAAGACAAGGTTCTGTCATGGGTCACGATTCTATTTGCTCGATAGAACATAACGCGAGTCGACTACAGCACCACTCCGCCAGTGTTTTTATTTAGTAGAGTGTTAGACTTGTTACTAATATTTTATAGGAATTACAAAGCTGGCTACGATTTCGGAGCCGGTCCAATTTTGTTTGTACCCCTACGTATTTAATGATTTTCTATTTGGGTTTTGATTTAACTATTTGTGTTGTCTTCAGAATAAGATTCAACTCGTAGCTCCCAAAAAGAATGGCAAAAATTGCCTGAAATTTGGTGGGCTTTGCATTTGCTAAGCCCCATATAAAATCTCTTCACGTAAGAAAGAACAGCTGGCTGCGATTGCGACAATTCACACCGCATCGTTTGTTCGCAATACTATTAAGAATATCAAATTGAATTAAGTTCACATCTGAAATACAGTCTGAAAATTTTTAAGCACTTGTTATCTTATACAAATAGAGTTGAAAATAGAATGCTGATAATTTACATTCATTCGCTAGAACAAATTATCATTTGCATACTACTTACATTGTACCGGAATTTTATGCTAGATGCACTCAAGGGCGGGCCTAATCCTCTTTCATTCGGCGATTCGAATTAATTTCAATTAGCTCCGTAAGAAATCATTAAGTTGTCATTTGTAGCTTATTCAGACGGTAATAACCTTACAAGGCGAACGTCGGTAAGTAATTGCAATTATTCGGTCTTTATACACGTTAGAATAAAATCTAAAACTCTGAATAGTCGGGTATGCGGAAAAAGTCCCATAGCAATGATTCGATGACAACAACTCTAACACCATATTTTCTCTATACGAGAAAAAAAAACCTGCCTGCATAAAAAGACAATTAGTCAAATGAAAAGATAGAAACAAGATAATAAATATTAAAGATTAACTTAAAATATATTGATGGTAGTTTTTAGAACTTTTATTCAACATAATAACATTCAGTAGGAGGCATGACATTATGAATGATTTGACTTATTAAATTTTATGCCTCCGACTGCATTAAGTATATATTTTTAGTTATTTTATATAATAAGATTATGATATACCACTTTAAAATCCTTTTAATAACCTCTTTAATTTGATACCAATATTAACATAAAGTTTTTTTTTCACTTCTATTATTAGAAGTGAAAAAACAAATACTTTATGCTAAGAGATGTTAAAAAAATATATAGCCGCTGTGAAGTACTATTATTAGTACTTCACAGCTATATTTTTTTTAACATCTCTTACCTAAGAACACTTGGGCTATCAATACAAATCTTACGATACTTTAATTATAGAAATCCGTTCAGCCGTTTGAAAGATATGAGGTAATAATGAATATTACATGTAAACGAACATACTAGATATACGCTGAAAACATAACCCTTTCCTTGCAATCGGGTAAAAAGGCCGACCAGGAACGAAATAGTAGTTTTTGTAACTGTCACAGAATTTTGATACCAAGTTTTGTGCAGTTACATACACTACTTCATCTACACTCAGACATAAATTCAAATAAAACAAAAAAGGCTAATACATATTACGTTTTCCAAAACAAGTGCTTTTTTCTCAATTTTCTATTTTAATATGCTTGTTTGCGCCGTATTGCAAACACAGATTCGTGCATTTTTACCAATCACCAACCCCAGAACGACGTTATAAGAAGCTGACCTATCGGAAGCGCCTTGACGAAAAATAACTGTAACTTGAGAAGTCGAACCGGTGTTTTAATGTTCATCGGTTGTTTCATTTGATAATCTGTATCAAAAAGTATGTCATTCCATGTTCACCTTTGAGATCGTATATTATGTATGACATGAGTGTAGGATAAAAGATTTTTTAATATTTGGAAAGTACCTACTGTAACAAGAATACCAAGCTAATATCTATGTTAGTTACAGACAGGTAGACAGGTCAGGTCTCCCAAAATGTAGAGCTTAACGTCTGAAGGCGGTGGACATGATTTTGGATATCAGCATGAGGGAGAGGATGACAGAAAACCAAACAAACGATAAACATTGTGTGAGAGAATGCTATAACAAAAAGGAGTTGATGTTGAAATGTATGGAAGAGAAAACATATTACGCCGACCCCAAATAAGATTAGGTACAGGACAGGCAAATGATCAGACTTTTAAGGCGTCGTCGATATCCTCATTGGCAAGTCGTACGATGACACATGCGTTCTCATCATACGACGAATTCAACACAGGATTTTTTCAGTGTCCTAATAGAAGCTCGCAAGTTATCGAGCAAGCAAAGAAAATGTTCAATAACAATTGTACGAAGGGTTTGTTGCAATCAAAGCTACAGATCTTTATAGTGCCATAATTGGTCACACACCATCGCATGAGCACAGCAATATGGGGGATAAGTGACGCTCGTCATCTTAGACTATTTAACACGGGACGTGACATAGCGCAGATTTAGTACTGAAAACATTCTGCTGTTTTTCGCGGAGGGTGAAGCAAACACGCATAGCATACATTTACTCACTCGTGCACACTGTTGTAAACAATTTAATCGCTATTATGAGCGCACACTCGCGGGCTCGGCTAACCCGCGTACTACCATATCGCCTAACGTTGTTATATCGTTGTTTCTGTCGCAAAATTTGTAGATGAAATATTGTATTGTTATGTAAAACAAATAAATGAATAGAAAATTAGATCCGTGTGATAAGCCACTCCCTTTTAGGATAACTTTAATGTTTCTGGTCGTCGTTTACAAGGAAACACTCCGCAACCAATATTTTTTACGAGGTCCGCTTAGCGACAGATACGAATTAAAAATGGCGGTCGGTCGTCGCGGTGAACTAGTTTTTATAAACTGACATGAACGTTTGTTCATGTACTTACTTTGGCAGAGGGGAACGCGTTCGCTTGCCTCGTCCCGTGTTAAATTGTATAAGTTCGTCATCGTGCGATCGGCATAGTGCGATCAGTATCGCGCGATATGCACCATCGCACGACTACTTTCATCGCGCGATGAAAACTCATCGTCTCATCGCGCGTCCGTGGCCAATTAGGACGACGCCTAAATCCATTAAGGCAACTTGACAGTGTGTTAAGTGTGTAAATATAGATTGAAAAATATCATTGTTATCTCACTGTAGAGTCACTGTATGTAGGTAGCTGACAACTATTTACAATGTTTAGGCAAAATACTACAATCGCTATTTTAAGTTAAACAATGTTGTTCTGTGTTAAATAATAATGAAATAACAGCGTATTACATAATACTATTATAGCCGTTCGTCGCAATCTAAGACGCCCGTTTTACAATACAAATTTTATATGAGGCAAAAAGTGTAAACTCTTTAATTTCATCATTTATTGTATTAACACATAGGTATTAAACATACATTTTATTTTTCTGCACTTCTTCTTTGTGAACTTTAATTATGCCGAATCTCACACTACTCTGTGCGCACAATAAGCTCAAAAAGGGTACAAAGTTTTTACTTTACCTATTAATATTATAGATGAGCAAATATAATCTCAAGGGTTTGCCCCCTATTTAATTTTCCTACTATAACGGAAGTCACAATAATAGCCGATTCTAAATAAATTTAGTGACAAATCACGTATGACCTCGCAACTACTCATAGAAGATACAATGAAATTTACTATAAACCTTTTATTTGCCTATTCAGTTTTCTTTGTAAATCGCTTACAATGCTCTGATGCGTGATCTTCATGATGTCACATCACAACAATGTAGTAACCTAGTTTGCTATAAAAAAAGATACGCAAAATTTTAAGTCATGTTCTTAAATTTTGAAGATGACAAAATTGTGTATTGCGTCAGAATCAGAATTATCTTAATATATATAAATTACGTGTCACGTTGTTTGTCCTCGATGGACTCCTAAACTACTTAACCGATTTTAATCAAAATTGTACACCGTGTGCAGATTGATCCAACTTGAGAGATAGGATAGTTTTTATCTTGATAAGTAGTCATATTTTTTTTACTGCAGATACAACGTTATAGGTCAGTAGTATGAAATTACCACAGCAACGCGTGGCCGGGATAGCTAGTATCATCATCACCGGCTCATATAATGTCCCCACCGAGGGGCTCGAGCCTACCCCACATTAGGAGCGATTAGGCCTTAGTCAACCACGCTGGCCAAGTGCGGGTTGGTCAACTTCACACACAACCTAAGAATTTCTTCATAGGTGTGTGCAGGTTTCCTCACGATCTTTTCCTTCACCGTAAAAGCGTCGATTAAACGTACATATGAATTCAAAATTTGAAAACACATTGGTACGTGGCGGGGATCGATCCAGTGTTTCTCGGGTGGGAGACGACGTTCTTACGCACTACGCTACTATAGCTAGTATAAATATATTTAAAAGAGTTAAAGGCCATATGAAGCTAATACCAATAGTCATTATAAAACCCTCTCGAGGAAGCACTATGTCTGTTTTTCGTGCTTAAGCTATTCAAAAACAATTTTCTTTAAAGCGTAAAATTCTCGCGGCGTCGACAGGCCACTAATTGAAACATTTAGGGTTTTAGGTATAGTACGTAGGAAAGGTTAGCTCAGTAAGTAAAGCAAGTGAACAGTAATAACAAACAGCTTTATTAATACTAAACACTGGGGGTGAGTCTATGATTCTATTGAGCCACTTCCACTTAACACTGTCCTTATGGAAAACCACTTATCTGCCATGTGCTCTTCAGGTGCGCGTTGACAGCCGCATACAGTCCTCTAATTCCGTCAGTATAATTATCCTGGATATCAGTAGCCTTTGTCAGATTTATCCGTAGAGTGGAACCCTGGAATTCCGGAAAGTAGTCATTTTAGAAAATGTCCGAATTTGTAGAACTGACTGCAACATTCCGTTGAAGATGAAAGCATAAGCACTAACTAGCAGAGTGGCTACCATAAACATTAAGTAGTGATCGATGATGTTGCAATGCAATGATAAATCAATTGATTAAATTAATTAAAAGAAAGACAATAACTTGTTTCGTACTGAATAATTTGACTTAATCAAAATATTGTACATTAGTTAAATAAGAATTATTTTATTATGTTTGAGATTCTAATTGTAAATAGTAATAGTTTAAGGTATTGTAATTGTTTGATTATAATGGATTAATTCATTCTATGGAAAAAGAATGATTAACATTAACTTATTTGCTGAAATATTAGAAATGTACATAATTAAAATCATGCTATTGCGTAATTCATAATATAAAACGATTATATACAATTAATACTGAATTATTTGATTGTAGAAACATTAATTTGAATAAAATGAAAAATTTATAATTTTAAGTGGGTACATTACAAAAAAATCACAATTTCCAGAAACATGAAGAAAGTTAATTAGGCTGCTTTATCTACATGGAATATGGCATGAAATGATAGTAAGCATTAAAACAAAACGCATATTAATCCCACATTGTGAATTCTACTTCCTTAATCTAAATAATTTATTTTGCAACACTCACCCGTATTGGGGTCAACACAATTCACCAACTAAGTAATAAATATTATAGCAGTATTTCGATAATTCACTCCTTAATTGTATTATCAAAAAATGGTAGCCATTATTAAATTAGATTTAAAATCTCGAGCAGTATTTGAGATTGCTGTTAGCTATCAACGGTCGGCGGTTAAGTGAATCGAGCGACACCTCACGCATTCACGCAGCCGGTCACATCCTTTTGTTCGCCGTGCGTGACGTAGTCACCCGTCAAACGTCTTGTTATAATAAAACACCACAGGTGTACGTATAGCTCGGTACTTAGGTTGATTGCTAGTTATAATACTTGTTTTTAGTAAACACAAGTAAAAATATAAAGTTTAAATTAAGTTAAGTTTTGTAATTGTATTCATGTAGTATAATTTTGTAAATTCAAATAAAATTATCTACTCCAAGAACGTTCCGTTACATACCCCCCTTTTTTGGTTAGAATTTTGCCTAAGTAAAATTCTCTACAGTTTAATTACACTCAATAGCTATTTGCAACATTTAAATTCAATCATTACTATCATACTTCACACACTCATAATTTACAATCATATTTGCTAGTCACATATAACCTTTGTGAGACAGCCTCAGACAAATAGAGTATTTGCTTGCTCTGCAACTTACTCAAAATAGCTAAAGATGGATGTTATTTTATTTAAATAGGGACAAGTAAAACGAAAATGAAATTAGAATTTGCTATCTTTAGTAGGTAGTACTCTAGATATAACAACTTCTAGTAGAAAATGCGCAGCAATCATGTAAAAATTTACCACACCCCTTTTTTTAATAATTATATAGTTTTAAGTTATATTTTGTAATTAGTTAATTTTATGTCTTTTATATGCCATTCACCAATATTATTACCCTGCATATCTTCAAGAATATAAACTAGTGGCGATTTCTTTCCCATTACACGACATTTAATAAACTTTGGAGCTAGTTTTTTAGCAAATTTGTTATCTTTGTCACTTTGGTAATATGTGCGCTTCCAAACATAATCTCCCAAATTAAATTCAACATTCTTTCTGCGCAGATTGTAATTGTAACTATTTCTAGAATGAGCTTTCATTAATGAAGATTGTACTTGATCAAATGTTTTACGTAGAACGCCGAGATTTTCTGCGTATTCGTCTCTAGGTGAAAATATTAGGTCACTAGTGGTATCTACGTCACAATAATGAGAACCACAGGTAACTAGTTCACGACCGTAAACTAAGAATGACGGCGTGAAACCAGTCACGTCGTTTGTAGAAGAATTAATAGCAAACTGAATTTTTGAAACATTTGCATCCCAAGATCTATGATCGTCATTTTCGATGAAAGAAGAAATAGCTGTCACAATAGTTTTGTTGTAGCGTTCTACTGTATTTACTTGTGGAGTATATTTAGGAGTATATTGAACATTAGGTATATTATATTTCTGAAACAATTGTTTGAGAGTGTTGCTAGTAAATTGTCTACCGTTATCCATGATAACTGTACTAGGAATACCGTGAACAAGGAAAACTTTTTCTTCAATAATTTTTGACAGGATTTCAGCAGTTGCGCGTCTTACGGGAAATAAAAGGCAGTACTTGGAGAAACAACAAGTTATCACAAACAGAAAAGTATTTTGCTGTCTGCTTGGTGGCAATGGACCAACCAAATCCATGCTAATCATTTGGAAAGGTCGACTACAATCCTTAGGACGACCCATAGTACCTAGCGTAGTGTGATTAGAATGCTTATAAGATTTACAGATATCACAATTAGCCACAAAGTCTGCCACATCCCGGTGCATATTTGGCCAAAAATATTTAAGTGCAACACGTCTATAAGTTTTTAAAATACCGAAATGACCCGCGGTAGGACACGAATGATTATTCTCAATGACCTGTGATCTATTTTCGCTGGGAATAACCTCCTTCCACTCAAACTCCTTAGCAAGAGGATTTAAACTCTTTTTAAAACGATATAGTTTGTTGTTTTTTACTTGGTAGTCTAGAAATGATTGAGGACTATTTTGACAACCATTAAAAATATTTAAATACCAACTGTCATTTATATTTTGAGATGTAGTAATAGGAAAACTATTTAAAGCTGAAATCGCAGAATTATTTATACGCGAGAGACTATCTGGAACCACATTATCTGAGCCACGACGATGTCTAATCTCGCAATCGAAGGCGGAAAGTCTAACACCCCATCGAGCTAAACGGCCTGTAGGGTTATTTAAATTTAAAAACCATTTTAGTGCCGAATGATCCGTATAGACGACGAATTTTTGGCCATTCTCGAGATAACATCGCCAGTGTTCGACTGCGGTCAGTACAGCTAATGCTTCGCGTTCTGTAGCGCTGTAGTTTTGTTCTTGCTTAGACAAAGATTTGCTCATGTATGCGATTACTCTTTCAGAGCCGTCTAGCGTTTGAGTTAATACAGCACCAATACCAACATCACTAGCATCAGTATGTACTTGAAAAGGTTTGGAATAGTCAGGACATGATAATACAGGGGTAGAAATAAGACATTTTTTTAGTGCTTTAAATGCCTCATCTGCTTGCGTAGACCACTTAAACGGAGGTGCGTTTTTAGCCTGAGATGTTAATTTATTTAATGGTGAAGCTAGAGCACTAAAATTAGGTATAAACCTACGGTACCAGGATGCTGTTCCTAAAAATCTCCGAACTTCTTTACGATTTTTAGGTGTGGGATAATTTACAATAGCTTCAATTTTTTCAGGATCAGCGTGCAGTCCCTTAGAATCTACGACATATCCTAAGTATTTTAACTGATTTCTAAAAAATTGACTTTTTTCAAAGTTGATAGTGAGGTTAGCCGATATCAGTTTTTCCATTACGCGCACGAGAAGTGAAATATGTTGATCAAAAGTGGACGAAACTATAATGATATCATCAATGAAAACAAAAACTCTATGCTCGAATTCAGGGCCGTAGAACAACTTATCCACCAAGCGTTGTTGGGTAGCTGGGGCATTTGTCAAGCCAAAGGCCATGGACTTAAATTGATATGTACCACGCGTTGGAATATAAAAAGCTGTCTTACATCTGTCTTCCTTTTTTATTAAAATTTGCCAAAAACTTTTAGATAAATCTAAACTTGTAAGATACTTGGCATCGCGAAGGTTATCCAAAATTTCGGCAATATATGGTAGGCTATAGGCGTCTTTTTTGGTAACCGAATTTAGCTTACGGCTATCCAAACAAAATCTTAGTTCGCCATTTTTCTTAGGCGTGAGTAGTACTGGGGAAGACCATTCACTCTCGCATGGTTCAACAACATCTTCTTTGAGCATGTCATCAAGCTGTTGAACTAAAACTCGTTGCTTTTCCAACGGCATCCTATAGTAACGTTGACGAATGGGGGCAGCATCTCCAGTGTCAATCGAATGGGTAATCAAAGAAGTTCTTCCCAAGCCACGTACTTCGTATGAGATATTACGAAACTGGGAAATAATATGGTCAGCTGTGATTTTCTGATCTTCAGTTAAATGGTTATATCCACAAAGATTAGTATTTTTAGCCAGCGCTAAATCGTTCAGCGTGATATCTGACTCTGAACTTAAAACTACAGAATCAATTTTTTTTGGGAACAAATCGAAATATTTCCAAAAGTCCATACCAAGAATTAAGGAATTTTGAATTTCTGGGACAACGTATATATCCAAAATATGAAGTTGGTCTAAAAATTTCACGGGTAGATGAATGAGACCAATACTTTTTAGCTTCTGACCACCGGCAGCTATAAATTGTAAGGGGTCAATATTTTGCAACGTAAAACCTATGTCTATAAAATATTTATGACTATTGTTACCTAAGATAGATACGGAAGACCCAGTATCTAATAAGCCTACTAAAATCTTATCATGCAATTCGACAGAGACATAAGGACGTGGATAGTGTGTTACTGAGTTGTGGATTGAAGAAACAGAGTAGCAAGAAAAGAAACTTGAGATAAATTTAAGCCAGTTTGACCAATCCGATCGATCAAATCTCTTAACTAAACTCTCACATTTACTGTTACTACAATCCACATTAGTTAGTTTTTTGATTTAGGTTTGCAGTCCAAACAGTCTGGATATCGAACACCTTTTTTTCCACATTTGAAGCAAATCGGAAAATGAGGTTGCTGACATTGGCCAAGGGAATGAGTATTAACACGACATCTTGGGCAATACAAACGCTTATTATATAAGTTATTAGAAGTACTAACAGTATTTAAATTATATTGTTTCGAATGTTCACCAGGTTTCTGATTGCTATAATTATTTTGATAATTTTTACTATATTTAAATTTATTAAAATTATTCCTAGACGAATCAATAGTATGTGTATTGTAACTATAATTTTTATTGAATGATGTACAAGGAGATTGGCGATTGTAAGCAAATTCCTTGGCAAGTGTCTCAGAATTTACCTTCGGAGGTTCGTGAAAACGTGCAGTACGCGACTGAATATTTTCATAACTACGACACAAGTCCTTGAGAGCATCAATACTAGAAATATTAGGTGAAGCTGCCAAAGTACTAGCATATATAGGTCTAATATTATGTAAGAGAATTTCCAGTTTGTCCTCCTCTGATAACTGCTTACTAAGGCGAGAAAACATCCCGTGCATTATAGAAATGTATATTGCTATATTCTCTTGTTCACCCTGAGTACGCGTTCTAATTTCAGACAATAGACGGTAGTCATAATCACTATGGCTGAAATCTTGCTTGAGAAGTATTACGAGATCATCCCAGGAGTGAACTTTGTCTTGAATGCATCTAAACCAGTGTAAAGCATCGTCGGTAAAAATTTCAAAAGCAAATGTCAGCAGCTTGTCATTAGACATTCCCCGAGATAAAGCCAATTCCTCTGCCTTTTGAATAAATGATCTAACGCATGTTTTACCAGAATATTTAAGTTTTCCTACAACTTCAGAAACAACTTTTTTTTCGCAAGTAACAGTAATCAAATCAGAAATGGGTTCTGAATTTGTTGGAATTTGAGCAGGTTCAATTTTTAATTTTTTTAATTCATTATAATATTGTTTATAAAGTTGTGAACATTCCATATACCTGGCATTTATATCAACTGTTCTATTTATTCTAATTAGTCTAAAGTAAATGTGGTGAAGTAAAGTCTCCGTTCTAGAGTAGACATTTTTATCAAATTTTATTTTTAAGTTTTCTAAATTATCTTTTATTTTGACCAAAGTTTCTTGTACCTGAGCTATATCAATAGTTGGTTCTAAATGCGATTCTAAGATATCTTCGGGAGGTAACAGTGGACCTAATTTAACAATTTGTTTCCTAAGATCTTGTACTGATTCTCCCGTAGAACCACCTCTAACACCAACCTCATACTCTAGCTCATTTTTTTGCAATGATAGATATTTGATTTGATATGACATTGTGCTTAGTACCGCAATGGATGTGTGTTGCAATATACAAATCAACAGCAGGTAAACTACATTAAACAATAAGCGAGTAGCGACTAAAAACTACAACTACAGACTAACAACAATAGACTTTCAAATTGTGTATATAAAATTGTAAAATAATAATCAATAATAATTCATTCTCGGTAAAATAATAATTAATAATAATTTAATAAAATGATAAATATAATAGAATTTAATATTTTAGTAATATAATTCGATCGATTTTATTTTTTTTGTATATAGACGCGTTAATAGATTGTATAGAATCAGTAGTAAACACAATTTAAAAGACTAAATTAAATAAAAATAAATGCTAGTTTACAAATTACAAAGATAAACCAAGCACCAAGGATAACTACAAAATGCAAGGAAGCAATGCAAGCGAAAACGGCTCAGTGAAATTCCTATTGATCAGGCGCCATTGTAACATTTAAGGGGTTAGGTATAGTACGTAGGAAAGGTTAGCTCAGTAAGTAAAGCAAGTGAACAGTAATAACAAACAGCTTTATTAATACTAAACACTGGGGGTGAGTCTATGATTCTATTGAGCCACTTCCACTTAACACTGTCCTTATGGAAAACCACTTATCTGCCATGTGCTCTTCAGGTGCGCGTTGACAGCCGCATACAGTCCTCTAATTCCGTCAGTATAATTATCCTGGATATCAGTAGCCTTTGTCAGATTTATCCGTAGAGTGGAACCCTGGAATTCCGGAAAGTAGTCATTTTAGAAAATGTCCGAATTTGTAGAACTGACTGCAACATTCCGTTGAAGATGAAAGCATAAGCACTAACTAGCAGAGTGGCTACCATAAACATTAAGTAGTGATCGATGATGTTGCAATGCAATGATAAATCAATTGATTAAATTAATTAAAAGAAAGACAATAACTTGTTTCGTACTGAATAATTTGACTTAATCAAAATATTGTACATTAGTTAAATAAGAATTATTTTATTATGTTTGAGATTCTAATTGTAAATAGTAATAGTTTAAGGTATTGTAATTGTTTGATTATAATGGATTAATTCATTCTATGGAAAAAGAATGATTAACATTAACTTATTTGCTGAAATATTAGAAATGTACATAATTAAAATCATGCTATTGCGTAATTCATAATATAAAACGATTATATACAATTAATACTGAATTATTTGATTGTAGAAACATTAATTTGAATAAAATGAAAAATTTATAATTTTAAGTGGGTACATTACAAAAAAATCACAATTTCCAGAAACATGAAGAAAGTTAATTAGGCTGCTTTATCTACATGGAATATGGCATGAAATGATAGTAAGCATTAAAACAAAACGCATATTAATCCCACATTGTGAATTCTACTTCCTTAATCTAAATAATTTATTTTGCAACACTCACCCGTATTGGGGTCAACACAATTCACCAACTAAGTAATAAATATTATAGCAGTATTTCGATAATTCACTCCTTAATTGTATTATCAAAAAATGGTAGCCATTATTAAATTAGATTTAAAATCTCGAGCAGTATTTGAGATTGCTGTTAGCTATCAACGGTCGGCGGTTAAGTGAATCGAGCGACACCTCACGCATTCACGCAGCCGGTCACATCCTTTTGTTCGCCGTGCGTGACGTAGTCACCCGTCAAACGTCTTGTTATAATAAAACACCACAGGTGTACGTATAGCTCGGTACTTAGGTTGATTGCTAGTTATAATACTTGTTTTTAGTAAACACAAGTAAAAATATAAAGTTTAAATTAAGTTAAGTTTTGTAATTGTATTCATGTAGTATAATTTTGTAAATTCAAATAAAATTATCTACTCCAAGAACGTTCCGTTACAATAGTATGTTACTACGACCAATAAAAATAAAAATATAGATAACAAATACAAATGAACGATTTTTTTATCTTTGTCAGCCTTTACGTTGCGCTAATAGCCGACAGGCTTGTGTGAAAAATGTGCTCTAGTTATGTCGGTGCTAAGAGTGCTGCCCGCCTAGCATGACCACCGAAACACGATATATGATATGATATAGCCATTTATCGCGTTGAACTGTCAAAAATCATTGGATATAACCATCAATTTGAAATTATATCGAAACTGCGAACATGTATAAGGCTTATACATGTTCGTAATTTCGATAAATTTTCAAGATTGCGGTTATATCCAATAATTTTTGACAGTTCAACGCGATAAATGGCTATATCATATCATATCATATCGTGTTTCGGTGGTCATGCTAGGCGGGCTGAAGCATGTTAGCCCGTGATAGTCGGTACCTCCACCTTACCCAATACTACTCAACCAGCAACGTGGTTATTAAATGTGTTTAAAAATCCACCTATATAATTGATGTAAAGTTTCCTGGAAATACTAATTTTAAATTAATAATTTATGTTGCTTAAACATATTTGGTAGTAGCAATTAATATCTATACCTCGCATCTGTATAAACAAATGCTGTTGCATAATTTAATTTTGACCAAGCCGATTGTTTTCCAAATTAGCTTAAGACTGCTTTGTCCCTTAGGCTTACAGGTACCTCTTTCAGGCTACCTTGCGATGAATAAGATAAAATATACTAATTTTTTATTACAATGGCATTATGCATTATATATTAAGTTCAAATGAAAACAAAGTATTGATTAATATTATGTCAACTGTTTTTATGTGCCATGGACAGTGCTGTTAAAATTAAAAAATTGACACAATGAACTAATGTCGTATACAATTGGTCTGAGCAAGAGACATTCGAAGAAAGGAACATTTTGAGAAATACTATTTACGACCACTGGACATTCTGCGTAAATACTTGACCCATGCCATCGCATATAAACTACGTAAGAATAGCAATTACGCATCGCATCACGGCATCGCTCTCCGTCGGTCTCTTGGGACAATCATAAAGATATACTGCTTTGAAAATATTGATTGACCGACAATGCGGAAATTTGTTAAGTGGCGTTTTCGTGTTATTATAGTGATGATAGGTTGATATGACAAGATTTTCCCTGTGGCACGCACGTCTAAAACAATATGCTGAGTAAGTCAAACAACGACACGTGCGTAAAGAAATGATAAATTACAGTCGAAAGACTTAATAAATTACTTCCCCGATATTAGAAAATTTTATGTAAACTAGAGAGGGCGAAGCGTCCATCCCTGGTATTACATTACGGAAATTATCGTAGTGTTTTTACCGATGAGTAAGATTTCTAGCCAAGGAATAGGGGATGTGATCACGTTAGGCTGTGCTCGGAGTTTGACTAAATATTTTAGCCTCCTGATACGATCTAGAAGCATCAAAGACCCGATTTTAATATTATCTTATTAAAAAAAAAAAAAATTGGCTCTTTGATTTTTATAGATCGTAAAGTCAGGAGTCCAAATATTTAGTCAAATTACCGCAGTGAGTAATTGTGCAGCAGCATATATGATATTTGATGGATGAATTGGCGATAGGAACACTGTAGGATAAAAAAATATCGAAATAAAATATGATAATTGTTGTTAGTGATGTCTTTGAGTTTATTTAATTTTTTTTTTTTTACAGTCCTTAAGATTATCGAAGACAGCGCTCGGCGAAACGACAGTGGGCCAAGTAGTGAACTTGCTATCGAATGATGTGAACCGGTTCGACGTGGCCGTCATCTTCCTGCACTACCTGTGGATAGGCCCGTTGGCTACCGTCATCATCACCTACCTAATGTGGATCGAGATCAGCTGGGCAGCTGTCGTAGGAGTAGCGTTCATGTTGGCCTTTATACCTTTGCAAGGTAAGTGCTTAAGCCGGACACTACACGTTATTGAAGCGGGTATTCAGGGATCCTTACCGTGGGACAGGGTGGTCTAATGTCAGTCTGCTAGTTAGGTGCCTAATTAATAGCGGCTGGAGCGGCCCAGTCGACCTAGTTCCCTGACTCCCTTCCTACCGGACAGTGTGATGCCGTATAGGGTGCTAGGGTTATCGAGTTATTTGAGTGAGAATCTTGATAACAGTTTCCTGTTTCTAGAAACCTTAATATGACAACCATCTTTGTCTGCACGTATACTTTATTTTAAAATTGTCACTTCACCATTCAGGGTCATATCGACCGGCTAGTGTAATAAGCGGCTGCTAAGTTATTGGCCACGCCCATTCATTACATGGCCCTTAAATACCGTGTAGTGTAATACCCGCTTGAGATAATCGCTTCCGTCTCGAACGCCCAATAAACTCTAATCTATGGAGAGACTCAACTGAGGGAGATGCTCACCGACTAGAAATCCTCTGGAAACGTTTGCATGACATTGCTAGACGAACCACCAGCTCATTCTCATTAGTTCTACTCGATCAGTCCTACTGTAAAACTAAGGTTCTCAATTTCGGTAAGATTAGCCATAGGGTCGGCGCCCAGTGACTACGCGGCACGGGAACACGTCGACCTATTCTTGTTAAAATAAAAGAATGTCAGTGTTAAAGTCACTTAAATAAGGACCAAAATCATTGTCTACGAAAATAAAACCTTTGACATGTGTAAGCACTATGTACACTGTGGGGCTTGAATCAACCTTATTTTAATTACTGAGCACTCACTTTCCTTTAACAAAACGAAGTAATGTATCCGTCTCACGTGCCGCAGGACGCCGCGGGATGCAGCGGCATGCCACGGGATATATTGACATATACGTGTAAAATAATTTTTTTAAAGTGAATTCTTTTGAAGAATTTTTTACGAATTATAAAGTCGTCATTTTCACCTCCAATTAAATGTATATTTTCTCTTCCTTAGCATACCTTGGCAAGCGTACATCGGTACTGCGGCTAAAGACCGCCCTCCGCACGGACGAGAGAGTGCGTCTCATGAACGAGATATTGTCTGGCATACAAGTCATCAAGATGTATACTTGGGAAAAACCCTTCGCAGACCTCGTCGCCAAGGCTAGGAAGTAAGTGGAACGTCGGCTATTATAGTATTTGATTGTAGCTGTAGTTTAGTTTAGTTAGTTAATAATAATGAATTCTCTTAGGATATTTTTGATAAATTTAAAATAAAGAGTAGAATCTGCTACCAATCTATCTGAGCTAAGATCTGCTGATTTTTTGTCCACATATTAGTTATAATTATGGTTAAGGTTTAAGTCTAAACAAATATTACCCTGACGCGACAACATTTACAATTATACTGTATTCAAACTCCTTATCTTCACTTGACATAAATGTTATTTAAAGCAATCACTTCCTCTCGTAGAATACAAAATGTAATAGTTTTGTTACCTAATCTGGGATAAATAATTGATGACCAAATATTTACATAACGCTCTGTCAGCAACGTTGACCGTATATATTATATTTTGTAATAAAATATGGCTTATTTTACTCAGTGAAAAATTGTATTCTAACAATGAAAGAATTTCTAATATTGGTTCAGTAGTTTTGACCCTATTCATTACAAACATACAAATCTTTTCTCTCTAAAACATTAGTACCTTTAGATAAAAATCCAAAATGCAATGCAATTGATGACACGACTGGTTACTCAAGTGTTTCCTTGCGAAGTAATCATTTAATAATTCCATCTCGTTCATTATTATGTATGAGCAAAGAGGACTATAAGTGGTTCAACTATGAAACGTACGAGTCTGCTGTAAGATTTGCAATTCTTCTATCACCAGACACGAGATCAAGCAAATCCGCGCTACATCGTATATTCGGGGCGTGCTCACCTCTTTCATCATGTTCACGACGCGCATCTGCTTGTTCTGCTCAATTTTGGCGTACGTTTTGGTCAACAATATCATCAGCGCCAAACAGGTGTTCGTCATCACTAGCTTCTATAACATATTGAGGCAGACGATGACAGTCTTCTTTCCACAGGGTGAGTACTATTGATAGCGTGTTAAGTTACGTTTAGGCAAACCTGACAGGTATATCCTAGCGTGTATGGCCATACACGCTAGGATATACCTGTCAGGTTTGCCTGAACAGTTCAATTGTAGGTACTGGCAAACCGGAGCGTGTATGCATAAATGTGCAGGTTTCCTATACATACAAGCTCCGGTTTGTCTGTACACGTAAACTGTTCAGACAAACCTGTCACTCTAGCGTGTGTACCTTTATTCATAGATTTATAACGCTGACTTAAGATTGGTAATAAAATAAATTGGGCGAGACCAAATACGAAATTCACCAATGTGCGAGTGATGCACATGTGTGCTTGTCATATATTCAATGCCTGTGATCAATGCGTGCCTCATATAATGTATTATTCTTATACTTTAAAACCGTAGATTTTATAAAAATAAGAAGTAATACAACTGTCGCCAGGCTGATACAAGCCGTTCTGGTTGTGTTGTTCGATGATTCCGGGAAAGCTTTTGAGAAGATTCTCGCTTCCCTGATCATCGAGTACATAGAGGGCACGAGAGCGGATCTGGCTGATTGCCAGTACGGCTTCCGCACCGGCCGGTCCACGATGGACGCGGTAGGCCACATCAAAAGGTGGTCTGAGGTAGTCACAGCATAGGGGGAGGTGGTCGCGGTATCTCCGGACATCGCGAAAGCGTTCAACACCATCCCCCATGAGTGCATAGAGGCCGCGATCGAGTTTCATCAAGTGCCCCTCTAGCTCCGCGTCCTCGTCCAGGACTACCTGGGTAGCAGAGTATTCCTCTCAGGAGGGGGAAGGACGCTTCCAATTGTGGACATTGGCGGCAGGCGTACCCCAGGGTTCCGTATTGGGCCCTCTCATGGAACCTGGACTCTCTCTTGCCGCGAATGAATTTGATAATTTCCTCTTCTTAAACAACATAGAGATATGAATATCTAAACATAAATTACACAATGACTGATTTTGTTTTATTTTATTAATAGTTTTTGTAGCCATTTAATATTTATGAAATCTCTTACAGGTATCGCCCAAATAGCCGAAGCAACAATATCAATTAAACGTTTGCAAAGCTTCATGTTGTACGAGGACACCAGCAAACCTGTGCCAGGTCTAGCGGACATTCAGACTTCCACAAAAAAGGATAAGAAGCGAGCCAAAACCGGAAAAGAAGATGACGAGGATAACACAGATATTGGAACAGTTAAAAAGGACTCGGAAATGCTTATTAAGGAAAGCACGGAAACAGCGACGAAAGGACCATTGGAGGTACCACCCGCTGAAAACTTAGAAACGCCAGGGATGTCGTTTATGAAATCTGAAGTACCTGAAGTTAGTAAAATAGCAGAAGCTAAAGGAAACGGTGAGATGTTTCTATATTTAAATTTTATACATATAGATTTTTTACAATTTCGTTTAAGGTAAGTGATTTAACTTGTGATTGTGACTCTAAAGCTATGGAATAAGGCTAAAATTTACTTCATAAATTGGATTGAACAGTTTTTGCTAAACTGACTTACTAAAATATAGGTTGCTTTATTTTTGATTTTAAATAAATGCTTATTATTTGATTGATCCTCAAATCCGGCAACTTGCTCTATTTCCGGGAGGGCGAGATCTGTCCCAAGGCGGTATCGGGTTCATTGTCCACAAGTCTCTCGTGAACAACATTGTACCTGAGTAAACTCAGAATCAACAAACGGTATTCGTTGAAGGTCATATAGTCCAGTCAACAAGTTCAAAAACGTGAAAAATAGAGATAAAGCTCCTAAAAATATGAGCAATAGCTCATTGGATTCGGAACGACCTCTAGAAAAATGAGTTTTGAGGATTTTACTGCACGTAAAAATTGCAATTGTTATTAACAAAATAAGATGAAAAAAAAGAGGTATTTACGTTTTTGTTAGTAACTCATAAACTATTAATATTTACGATATTTGGAAAAAAGGTCCTTAAAGAGGAGGAAATTTCCGAAAAAAAAGTCCCAGCTCCCGGAACTCTACCTCTATTATTTATAATTTTAATTTAACGCTGAAAATAGGGCTCCGCGCAGCCATTACGGCATGGGCGCACTGCCGTTAAAGACAGTTTCTTATATAAAATTATTTTTTATAGTAACAAATATGAATTTAAAAATTTAAATAAATTATGGTGTCATCCAAATATTTGAAAGAATATATTTCCGTTGGAAAATTTTTTTTAAATTAATTTTTCAAAAAGTTATGCAATTGTTAATTAACGAATTTTTTTCCTATCTCCGTTTTCATAAATGACGACATAAAAACTTAAATAATAAACCTATAAATTTTTGGCTCTGTGGAGCTCTTCTTATATACAGGGTGTAAAAGACATGAGCAGTCAAACGAGAACCATGTATTCTGCTCACCGTCATAACATTTTTCTTCCTTTAGACTATACCTGGGAAATTGATAGTTACGATTTTATTGAAGGTCAAAGTCATAATTTTTTTTTTAATTTTTTTTATGAAAACGTATTCCATACGTTATTTGTTAATTATTGTCCAAAGAAACATTATCATTTTTTTAGTATTTCATAACAAAAAATGGCTTCAAAACGTTAGCGTTCAATGTAGCTCACTCGATGCGCACGGACACTAACGAACGGGGCCGCCGTCAAGCAAAATTATCGCGGTTTTGCGAGTTGCGTGCGAGTTGAGCCCTTTACATTGCGCGGTACAATTTGCAATTTTTTGTAACACCAAAAAATAAAAATCATTTCCCAGCAATATTTTTTTTGAAATATGTCTTATTTTGATGTATAGAATACTTGGTTTTCGTTTGACTGCTCATGTCTTTTACACCCAGTATATACTTAACAAGATCCCGCGATAAAAGTTTATTAAAGTTAATTATTTTGTTTATAAATTTTTTTTAAAGTTAACAAAAAATTAAAAGTCTAAGAAATGTTATTAAAAAAATTTTTTTAAACAAATGTTATATTATTGCTGCTTTCTTATCCAACAATGGCATTAAGTAACATCGGAAAAAAAATTTTTACATCATTTGTTAAGAAATTGTTTATAAACAAATATTGTCTATTTGTTATCAAAATACTAAAAAAAAAATTTTTCTATTTTTTATAACGCTTTTAAATATTACACGATTTTTAGTATTTTGATATATATGGCTGTTTTTGTTATATTTTTTAGCTCTAGAAAAAAAATATAACGGTAGTTAGAATTTGTTTATAACAAATTGTCAAGTTAAAAAACAATGAAATTATTGATAAAAAATTTTTTTTTTCTATTTACCTATGAAGAAATGCCAATTATGATTTTTAAAGAGAAAATCATTCCTTAACTAATTATTTTAAACAATCGAAATATAAAAAAAACGATTATAAACAATAAAAAAAAATATTTAAGAAATTTTTTTTTTTTAAAAATTATTATTTTGCCAAGACAACATAATGGTAAAAAAAAAAATTCTTTAAATATTAAACTTGTCTATTTGTTTATAAACAATTTCTTAACAAATGATGTAAAAAAATTTTTTCCTGTGTTACTTAATGCCATTGTTGGATAAGAAAGCAGCAATAATATAACATTTGTTTAAAAAAAAATTTTAATAACATTTCTTAGACTTTTCATTTTTTGTTAACTTTAAAAAATTGTTATAAACAAAATAATTAACTTTAATAAACTTTTATCGCGGGATCTTGTTAAGTATATATATAAGAAGAGCTCCACAGAGCCAAAAATTTATAGGTTTATTATTTAAATTTTTATGTCGTCATTTATGAAAACGGAGATAGGAAAAAAATTCGTTAATTAACAACTGCATAACTTTTTGAAAAATTAATTTAAAAAAATTTTTCCAACGGGAATATATTCTTTCAAGTATCTGGATGACACCATAATTTATTTAAATTTTTAAATTCATATTTGTTACTATAAAAAATAATTTTATGTAAGAAACTGTCTTTAACGGCAATGCGCCCATGCCGTAATGGCTGCGCGGAGCCCTATTTTCAGCGTTAAATTAAAGTTATAAATAATAGAGGTAGAGTTCCGGGAGCTGGGACTTTTTTTTCGGAAATTTCCTCCTCTTTAAGGACCTTTTTTCCAAATATCGTAAATATTAATAGTTTATGAGTTATTAACAAAAACGTAAATACCTCTTTTTTTCATCTTATTTTGTTAATAACAATTGCAATTTTTTACGTGCAGTAAAATCCTCAAAACTCATTTTTCTAGAGGTCGGTTCGAATCCAATGAGCTATTGCTCATATTTTTAGGAGCTTTATCTCTATTTTTCACGTTTTTGAACTTGTTGACTGGACTAATACAGGTATACGCCCCGACCTCTACGCACCCCGACGAGTAAGAGGAAGTAAAGTACGAAGCGACCGCACTTTAGTGAGCTACTCGACCAGTGGTTGACATTTTTATGGTCCAGTAGCATTTCATGATATGCCGCAAATTTCATGATCGGGCCAATTATACGATCGGGCCACGTCATATGCATACACTGTTTGGAATCTTTAATACAAAAAAAAAATTAAAATTACATACATACATCATATAATCACGCTCACAATCCCAAAGGGGGTCGAACAGAGCTTGGTAACCTCCGGTTACACAAAGCCACATCTGGCAGTGTAGGTCAGACAGTATCCCCAAAGTAGTGACAGATTGCCAGCCAACGACCAGGTCAGATATTATACTCAAAATCATCTCAACAGTTCAGAAAAAAACTAACATTTAAATCATTTATCTGCAGGCAACATTCTTAATTGTCAAAAGTGTCTTGTTTTTTTTTTTACTCATTGGCGCCTCCATTTTTTGCCTAAAAGTTACTTGAATAATTTTTGTTAAAGCCATGACAGAGTAACACCTCCGGTCCGTCAACTATACTTGAACCAAATACGGCAAAGAATAAAATGTAAAAAAACCGCGGTCATTTTTGCGCTCGTGATGAGTAAGAAAGGTAGCGATTGAAAGTGAGACCTTTACAAAATTACATTTGGTATGTTAACATTCGTTCTTTATCGAATTTGGCTCAAGTATTGTGACTTAAACAATTTAATTTTATAATAGGTAACATCAGTAAAGCTCCCCTGGAGTCAGGTGAAGAAGAAGATCACGAGCTGTCATCATCCCAAACCAATGACGACACGCGAAGCGTCAAGATCGAACATGCTACTGCTAAATGGATAACTTCACACTCCGAAAACACACTCACTAATGTGTCACTCACAATTAAGCCGGGCAAGTGAGTATTGCAAGGAGTCTCTCCCGAGTTCTTGTTGTAAAAACACGTGTTGAGAGACTCCATTTTTAACCTCAATCAACCGTACAATTTTTGTTACTATAGTTACATTTTCACTTGACATTGGCAAAATGCGTACGCTTAATGCGACGCGACGCCATTAATTAAGAATAGTATAGTATAGATAGAGTAAGCAATAAGTACCGAAACATTTATATAACTTACTCCTATCTTGTTCCTGCTTTCTACACTGCTATAGGTGAATGATACCATTATACCAACCATCCTTAGGAATGTTGTTGTGGGTGGTTTATGGCTGTAGCACACATCAACTCAGAAACGGATAGTGTTACGAACTGGCCATCAGGCCGATGAGTTTTTATTCCTTTTTTACATTGATGTCTGTGACATCTTGGCTTTTTATAGTTTTTGTGTTTGTCGCTGTTGGTCGCGCTCCTGTATTTTAACTCTGTTTTTTATATTCTTGTAAGTAGCCTTATTGTTATTGTTTTACTTTGACCTCCTCTTCTTTATTCCCTACAGTCCTTTGACACCAGTTCTTTACATACAGCATCGGCTCATCTCGAGCCTGTTAGTATTCTTTGTATGAAACTCCGTACTGTACCGCACACTAATCAGCTACATAACAACATCGCCTCGCCTCGGGACAAGCTCACGAACGGCCGTGAATGGTCAACTGGCAGTTCTCGCGCTTACGGCGTGTCGTCCACGCGCGTACGTCTGTCCGTAGCTGCGCTTACGTTGCCGTATCCGAGCCTACGTCTCTTCGACCACGCTCGCCCCTCTCACCCCTCCCGTGGCCTGCTTGCAGCACACTACTGTTGACGAACGTGCTTTCATTCACAAGGCAACTTATAGTCGTGTTGCGTGCGAGTTGTATTGAATTTGTAGGATTGAAACTGATTGAAAGGCTACGTCGCCGTCGCCTCGCTGTAGCCTGGTGACTGCTGATCCGATTTGGCTACGTGCTTACGTTAAGTCTGCTCGTATTTGCTTAAACCGATAGCCAGGGTTAGGACCACCGACCCACCCATATACCCAATAGGGGGTGGGTCGTCTGGCCATTGGACATTTCGGTGCTACGCGATTATCGCATACAAGTGGTATACCGGGAACTTTGTTGATTGTACCTACTTCCTCGAACATATTTTAAATGTTTATTTCAATAATAGTAAAAAGGTAAAGCACGGTCGCCGAGCAGGAAGAATTTCGTACATTGACCTGGTTCTACCTGTCTCCCTCTCTCACGCGTGAATAAGTTGCATCCCGCTCACACGGTAGCGTCGACCGCGGGCATCAGGAGTTACAAACCTTTTGTGTGCTTACGTAAGGTTTATATTTGTATGCTAGCATTTTTTTGACCTTGAGTCAAGCCTATAACGCCCACTCGACGCTTTATCGCTTGTTCAAAAATCAAAATTTAACGGACGACATTCCATAACGGGATGCGCTAGTGATCGGTCAATTTGTTCGTAGTGAAATAGTTTCTGCAGACGTTTGTGTTTTGTTTTCTTGTTAAATTACTGTTAAGTTATCGTTATTTAGTTTTCTTGTTAGTCGGTTCTACATTGTTAAGTTTTTTTGAAAATGGAACCGGGGCCGTCTACCTCGCGTCCATTCAAAGACTTTGTTTCTCCGCGGAAGAAGCGAAAAATGTCGCACTTTAGTGAAAGTGAGAAGTTGATGATTATCAACGTCTTTAAATACGTAAAAGAATCTTGGCCTGCCGATAAATATCCTTCAAAACAGGAGATGAAAGATAAAACGGCCGATATTTTGGGCATTTCGAAATCGGCGGTGTACCGTATTCTAAACGAATACACTAAAACGGAAACTGTCAAGCCAGCTGCAGCACCAAAAAAACGCATGTCAATTATTGAAAAGATAGATGATTTCGACAAGTCGTGCATTAGAAAAATTGTGCATAGCTTTTATTTAAAAGGAGAGTTACCTACAGCAAAAAAGGTATTACAGGTAGTAAATGCCGATGAATCCCTGACATCCAAGCATGGGCCTGACATCGCTGAAAAAAGTTCTAAAACATTTGAAATTTAAATATGTCAAACGAAGGAGAAATAATGCGTTAATCGATAGAGATGACATAGCATTGTGGCGTATAAAATATTTGAAAAACATGAAAACTTTTCGAGAGCAAGGACGACCAATATATTACTTGGATGAAACTTGGGTGAATGCAGGTAAGACTATATATTTGATTTACATTTAACCCGCGATTTCATTAGTTTAAAAACTATACTACATATTTCTTATTTTTTTTAAATTGTATTTATTTTTTATTTTTTCTATTCAATTTAAACATATAATAAAACAAAAAATATATTTTCAGGGCACACTGTCGGCAAAGTGTGGGAAGACACTACAGTGAAGTCACGCAGACAAGCCTTTTTAGAGGGTCTGTCGACGGGCGCTAAGAATCCTACGTCTAAAGGCAACCGCTTAATTATTCTGCATATTGGAGGCGAAGAAGGATTCGTGCCGGAATCAGAATTGCTTTTTGAATGCAAAGGTTAGCAATAGGCTTTGCCTACACCTTTATGTAAACGTGTATTATTTTATGCTTTAATGTAGGTTATTTTTTGTGGAAATAAACACATTTGTATTTGTATTTAATTTTTAGGTACAGGTGATTATCACGAATCAATGAACGCCGCCAAATTCGAAAATTGGTTCAAAGAAATGTTGCCAAGACTTGAGCCGAACGCGGTGGTTGTGATGGATAATGCGAGCTACCACTCAAGGCGAAAGGAGAAAACCGCCGTCACAAGTTGGAATAAAACAAATATTCAAAAATGGCTCACATCTAAGAAGATTACTTATGAACCAAAAGAAACCAAAGTTCAGTTATTGGAAAAGGTGAAAGCTGTAAAAACAGAGTACCAATCGTACGTTATAGATGAAATGGCGAAAGAAGTTGGTGTGGAGGTATTAAGATTACCTCCATACCACTGTGAGTTGAACCCTATTGAATTGGTGTGGGCAGACGTGAAGGGCTACGTGGCAAGAAATAATACCACATTTAAGATGGTAGACGTAAAAAAACTGCTCCAAGAGGCGTTGAAAAACATTACACCGGAAAAATGGAAAAACTGTATAAGCCACGTAAAAAAGGAGGAAATAAAATTAGGTGGTTTAGACAATAATATCGACAAAACTATTGATTCTTTTATCATCAATGTAACAGGTGAAACGTCGTCTGAGGAAAGCAGCAGCTCTGATACCACGGAATCTGATTCTGATTAATAAATAATAAATATTTATTTTTAAAATGATTTTATTTATTAACATCAAATCTAAATACCTAATTATATTACCTATTACCAAAAAGTGTCATAGAATAGAATACCTATTTCAAATAAAAATATTTATTTGCCACTTTTCCGTTATTCAAGGTAGGTAAATATAAAAATCCTATATTTTTAACTAGTACACGACAAAAAATGTTTGTGACCACTGTCAGTAGGTAAATAGGTCAATGTACGAAATTCTTCCTGCTCGGCGACCGTGCTTTAGTAGTAGTATAGTAGGTAGGATTTCGTGGAAAAAGGTAGGATTTTTTAAAAGAAAAATCGGGAGTGGTCTCTTTTTGACTTTCTCGTATACCGGAAACGACTAAAAGGTTGATAGAAACCTTATATTATGATGTCATAAATGCGTGTTAAATTTTGGTCACCCATCCGAGTACCGACCGCGCACTTGGTTGCTTAACTTTCGTGATCGACGGCTCAAAATTTGATAGAAACCTGATATTTTGATGTCATACACGTATGTTAAATTTGGTTGCAATAAGTTAAAGCATGCTCGAGTTATCGTGCTAACGCACAGATACACAGACACACACTGACATAATTCCAAAAAAAAATATTTTTGGACTCAGGGAGGTCCAAAACGTGTAAATCCGTCAAAATCTGGAGGTCGAATTTTTTGACGATTACAAGACTTCCTCTATGCTACGTATACGAGAAAGTAAAAAGGTAAAATATTAACATTAAAATATTAGTAACTGGGGTGTTTTATTTGTTAATGTGGCAAATAACAGAACTAACTTTTTTAGTCTTTCCACAGATTAATAGCAGTGATAGGCCCGGTCGGCGCAGGCAAATCCTCCCTCCTCCATATCTTACTGAGAGAGCTTCCACTAGTGTCAGGGACAGTGCATATAGGTGGCACCGTGTCATACGCAAGTCAAGAACCGTGGCTTTTTGCTGGTATGTATCATACAAAAATAGAAAAATATTTAATTTTTCTGGCTTCATCTTATTTTTGTCATTTTTATAATTTATTGTATTTGCAGCCTTCTTAAGACGTATTTAGTGTGATTATAAAACATCATATTTTTTTATGAGCTATCCCAAAATACTTACACTGAAAAAGGTTTTGCATTAGTACCGTAACACAGAAAACTATGTTGATTTAAATGCTTTCAAAAACATTATTCAAAAATAGTAGTTTCTTTTAAAAAAGGAACTCAATTTATATGAAGTTTTCATTTCTAGTCGGAATAAAGTGATAAATAGGCGCCGTTATCATTAGAACTTTTACGAAAGGAATATGAATTGCACATGGCAATACCCATAGATATACGAAATTGTAGATCGTCAATGTGAAAGAGAGCATACTAACACGTATATTAGAGCGAGATAGACACCATTTCACGTATACGCAGGCGCCCAAGTCGGCCTGCCAATCGCGTAGAAAATACAGCAACTGTCAGATTGCAGTACTATTGTTCACGCACAGTCACACATTTTTTTTGTCTCGCCCTAGTCGATTCATTGCCAATCTACTAACGTTAGTAATTATAAATCTGTTCCAATAAGGCACAATCTCTGTATAGAGGCAAAAAAGAAAGAAAAACAGCAAGATTTCCAAGTACATCAAGTTTTCAAGACGAAGAATAGACTTGAGCCAATGATCTATGTTATTTGGCATTTTAAATTTTATTTAAAGCTAGTTTTTGCCCGCGACTTCGTCCGCGTAGAATAGTTATTTAGGGCAGCGTTTAATTTTTTTTTCTTATTTCTTCTATTCTAACCGAAGCGCCCATATACCCCATGTTCATTTATTTTACTTTAAAAAATGTCAGAGTACCAAATTTGGAATCTCTAGGCCCAGCGGTTTGGGCTGTGCGTTGATACGTCAGTCAGTCAGTCATTCATTCAGTCAGTATTCATTTTTATATATATAGATAGATAATGATACTAATAATTTTTCTACAGGTAGCGTTCGTCAAAACATCCTGTTCGGGCAAGCAATGGACAGGCCACGGTACAATACAGTGGTCAGACGCTGTGCTCTCGACAGGGACTTTTCGCTCTTCCCACAGGGTGATAAAACTGTCGTCGGGGAGAGGGGAGTCAGTCTCAGTGGAGGTAATTATGATACTATTGTATCTAAACTGATATTGTTTAAAATGCTAAATTGTAAGCTTCACGATATAAAGGGTAGGGTGTCCCAAGACATAAGGGGAAATTTTTTTTTCGTGAATTTAAATACGCATACCCTCTTATTTTTTTCCATTTGATCCCAATAGATCATATAATAAATATTATTGTGATTGGACACCAGCAACCCGTGCCGACTTGACGTCAAACATACGAAAAAATTTTTGTATGGAGTTTAATAGGAAAATATTTAAGACCTTGATATTTGTTGGATAAATAAAATTAAAACTACCCAAAAAATCTATTATGCACTTATTTATATTTAAAACGGTTCATTTATTAAATTTTTCCTTTAAAGTTTATTTTTTACAGTCAGAAAAATCTTACGGTATTCGTAAACACATTGTGACAAAACTTGTATATTGTTCCTTCTCGGCTGTGATGGAAATCATGCATTATCTTAACTACTCTTTCAGTTGACTCGTTCACTACCCTCAGAGACGACGTCTTCTTTCTAGTTTTTTGAAAATAGGCATTATTTGGCGACTCAGAGGACATTCGTTAAGAAAAGTGGCATAGTTTTTAGACCATCAAACAGAGACTTGCTGTTGACAGCAATGAAGTCGTAATTTTTTCCCTCTGAAAAAAAAAAAACACTAAATTATGACACAATTATCATTGAAACAATCCATATTTGAACCTGTTGGTTGCCACAACACAGAATTTATAATTTATCTTCTAGATTTCAGTCTACAATCATATTCATAAAGCACCTACTTGTTGTCTTCCTAAAGAGCTTTCCATTCATAGCCCCGCAATAATTTGTTCTTTATTCCCATAAGATATAACTATTGAAAATTAGAAGATATTCTTCTTTTGATTTCCGAGGATCTGAAGCAGGCAACAGTTTGCCGTTCCAGTGAAGACTCACAACATCGGGTACCTCGTTTTGAAAATAAACTTTTATGACTTTCGCGGGATTCTTCCGTTTCTCCTTTCAAATTCTTGGAATCGTAGCCTTACTTATTGGAAACTTAACAATATATCATCCCAGCGCCTCAAAAGTAGCTTCAAGAATGAATACTGAGTCGTCTCATACTTAACTGGCACCTGTCTTTTAGTAGTCGCAGCGACTAACTTAAGAGTATTAAAGTCTTTTCGCATCGACGTTTTCTGGTGACTGGTTTCAGGTTGAGTACCTACTCCGTAGTGGTTCTGGCAAATCTCCTAAATTTGTAATCAGTCGTTTTGTAATGGTTTATAAGATAATCTCAAAGAAGGGGCACAGAGAAATACGTTTTTGAGAAGTAATAGGTTTTTTTCCCACCCCAGCTAAGAGGCCACGACGATCTGGCTCTCTTTGCTACTGAAAGAAGATTAGGTCTTCATTTATTAATGCAAGGGCATTGGCATATGCAATATCAAATTAATTATCTTAGTTTTTGACAAACTTTTGATGACGCTCTAAAATCTTGTGTTTTATGAGCATTTTTTTGCTAGTCTCTCCAAACTTGTCATAAATTTACATGTTACTTCACAGAATTAGGCGAAGATTTAGTATTTTTATGCGCTTTATACCATTGGAATAACATACTCGCAAAATTGTAAGATTTACACTTTAATTGACTGTTGAATTCACTTACCGAAGATATTGTAGAATATAACTTCCAGAACTTCCATTAAAGGACTGTTTAGAACTCGATATTTTTGTGTTATACGACTCCTATTACAAGTATACTCTTTCGATAACTGCGTGATACTAACGACCTCTTGATTGAATGAGAAATAATTGCATTTGCACGTTATTATATGCGTCTCAACACGTTAGCTCACTGACGTTTTCATAGATAAGTACTAACATGTTTCGATGCAAGTCGGCACGGGTTCCCGTGGTCCTATGTCAATGAAATTTTATTTATAAGTGTTTTGTCATCATTGAAACAAAATTAGAGGGTATGCGTTAAAAAATAACTACTTTGATTTTTTTGGGACACCCTAATAAAGGGATTTAATATTCCCTTAAACATTTATTGTGTCGAGATCGGACCATTACTTTAAATCAGAAACTAACGCCGAGAAGGGATGGCTAACAACATTACTGTTAAAGAGCGGCGTCCAACGTTGAAACTTGTATCTTCCCTTGCTAATATGCATATTAAATGAGATTAAAAAAGTTCTTTTGTGTAGTTTGTTTATCGCTAAATGAATGTTTGAACTTAAGTCATATTTTCACAATACACTAATAAATATACCTACAACGTGTAACAGATGTAACGCACACTCTAAAAAAAGTTTTCGTAGAATCGGTCTAGCCCGCGCGCTGTGGACACTGCCCATGTTATGCGTTTGTAATATTCGTTTTAAAAGCATGATTGTTAAAAGTTATATTAAATAAAAAAAATATGACTTGCATATTAGTAAAAAAGATATGACTACTACGATACTTACGCTACGATCCTTACCAAGAAATTTATAGGTAAAACTTGAAGCCACACCACCGATAAAAAAGTGAACACATAAAATTTGTCATTGAAACCACTTACTTCCAAGGAGCTTATATTACCTATAGAATGGAGTCATTAGTCAAATGAAAAAAGTGAGGGCAAAAATTTTGACAACCCTTGACATTTGTTGACATTTCTTGACATTTCTAGAGAGGCTCTGTCTCTTTCTAGTAGGGTGCCTATAGCAGAAAAAATAATTACGGACAATCTTGGACTTCGTTAAGTTAATAAAATTAATTAGTACTCAAAGTTTAAAATATTTTTGAGTTTACCATGACAAAGAATTAACATTCATAATAATTAGTTTTAATCTTCCGTACAACTGTCTGTTACTACAAGGTGTGCCAAAAGAAATCACTCTATTGGAAGATGCTCTCATTTTTGCAAATAGCCGCCAATGTCAAATCTGTTTTGACATTTTAGTCTAGATAGATACAGAATACAAGTGAACAAGCCATGGAGCGATACACTCCCCAAGAACGCGGAATAATCGTGTCTATTTTTTCGACCAAAATCATGATGAGCGATAAGGCTCATTTCCACCTCAGCGGGTACAAGCAAAACTATCGCTTCTGGGGCACTGAAAATCCACGAGTGATGCACGAGGAGCCATTACACCCACACTTAATGCTGTGTCAATTTTACTAACCCAAATTCGAGTGAAGTTTGAGGTCACTGTGCATATTGCACTCTGCGTTACATGTTAGTAGATGCAAATGTGAAAGATAAAATACACTATTACACTGGTAAAATCCAATCAATCAATTAATTAATTGCACAAATTACATGTTTTGTTTGTAAATAAACGTTCCCAACCAAAAATGGGTAGAACGATTTATGTATTATATATATACATAATCTATAAGCTATATATATAATCTATATATATCTATATAACAGCTATTTCAAAGACTTAAAAAAATATATATATCAATTTTGATTGCCATTTCTGAAAGGAAAAAGTTACTATTTTATAATAATTCTGGAAATCCTAGTCACCCTAGTCAATTTGTTTACACATATTTGAATCAGTAATTTATGTATGAAAATTAATTAAATTCAGATAGTATTAAAGCCGAGTATCAGAAATTACTTTCCCCTATGGAGTTTCGCCCAATAACGATAATCATTTGGAATTACATGTGAAAAACCAATTTTACTTAGGTGAACAATAATATGCAATTATAACACTTACAAGTGAAATTTCACACTGCATCCTGGATACCACTCACTTCTGCAACCACGAACTATACAGCGATGCACCATTTTGCACTATTTATAGTTATTAAAATGTAAAAAGCCGTACCAAAATCGCGAGTCGATATTTATGAATACGTCAATTAGGACAATTTATGTCATGTTGAGATTTCGGGACATTGACACATGAAGAGAGTGCTGCCATTATATAAATCCTTTCATTTCCCATAAGTTATAGAAAGAATCACAATGATGATTTTCTAAATAAAATACAAACCTAAACATTAAAAGTAAATATATTATATTTATTTCTTTCATTGATAATAAATACTGATAATTGAATACAATATGTTAAGTTTTTAGCTACTTTTCTACTTTTGTTTTAGAAAGATGGCGAAATACTGGGGAAATCTTGTTTCTATGTAGTCGTGTTTAGAAAGAGATGACGACAATTTCTAGAAAGAGAAATGTGAAATTTGAAATGTCAAGTATTGTCAAAATTTTTGCCTTCACTTTGTTACTTTGTCTAATGACTCCATTCTTTAGTATAAGCTCCTTGACTTACTTCCTATTTGTCTCTTTCTAACCTCTAGAGCACCTGTCGTGTTCACGTGACGTACGTACGTCATCATATTACCTGTGCGGAGAGTTAGAAAGAGACAGGTAGGTAACGGAAACTTTCAAAAGTTACTTGGGGTCAAAAACAACAAACAGTTTGCTATTTTGGCTTCCAGTTTTACCTATAAATTTCTTGGTTTAACCACAAAAACTATAGCTAGCAGTTTGATGTTTAGGCAGCGTTACTGACCACTCCAGCAAGACAGTGTCAAACAACCAGTTCGACAGATAAAATGCTAATCTGTAATCGAAGACGTCCTGAAAAAGGGCCAGGTCAAAAGCACTCTGAACCGACGAGCATGTATAAGGACTGTAATGAAAGACGATAAAGCGAAAGAAATATGTAAGGATCAAGAAATTTATAGGTACAAATAGAAGCCACAATACCAATAAAAAAGTGAAAACCACTTTCTTGACCCCAAGTAACCTTTGAATGTTTTCGTTTCCTGCCCGTCTCTTTCTAACTCTCTGCACAAGTAATATGATGACGTACGTACATCACGTAAACACGACGGTCATGTGACCGTCTAATATGTGAGCTCTAGAGGTTAGAAAGGGACAAATAGGAAGTTAGTGGTTTCAAGGACAAATTTTTTGTCTTTACTTTTTGGTGGTGTGGCTTCCAGTTCTACCTAAGTATAAATATCTTGAAGTTGAAAGAAGTGATCTCTTCCTACCCCTATGGGAAAAAGGCGTCACTGTACCTATCTAATTAGGGTTGCAAACTTTTTTTTTCAAGATATAAAGTATATTTAGGTCTGAAAAAGAAAATGAACAGTATGTTTTTATATATTTCAAAGACATATTTTAGTGCTTCTCGCACATCCGATCTATTTAGTATTATTCTGAAACGCCACTATTGTGACCACACTGCACTTATGTGCTTCTCGCACATCTTATTTATTTAGTATTATTCTGAAACGCCACTATTGTGACCACACTGCACTTATGTGCTTCTCGCACATCTTATCTATTTAGTATTATGTATTCTGAAACGCCACTATTGTGATCACACTGCACTTTTGTGCTTCTCGCACATCTTATCTATTTAGTATTATTTTAAAATGCCACTATTGTGACCACACTGCACTGACTTAGTGTGTGTTTAGAGGCATTTTGATGCTGAAAACAGTATTTTGTTTACTTAATTTTTGTTCAACAGTAAAAAGTATAATGTAACGAAAAACAGTATAATACTGTTTAATAGATGCGTTTCGACAGTTCCTATAGCTTTTAGAGATTTATTTGTAGATTTAACTGTGAGTCATCGTCTGTCCGTTATAAATATTTATACCGATGATAAAACAATTGTCACCAGGTCAACGTGCTCGTATATCCCTAGCTCGGGCCGTATACAAACGAGCCGATATTTACCTGCTAGACGACCCGTTGTCAGCCGTGGACGCGCACGTAGGTCGGCATCTGTTCGAGTCGTGCGTCGTCGGCTATCTTCGGAACTCCACGAGGATACTCGTCACTCACCAGTTGCAGTTTTTGCGAGAAGTTGATCAGGTGATTGTTATAACTAGTTTGTTTATGTTATTAGTATAAGCCTGCGGCATAACAACATTTATTTTGAAATATATTACCCTTACAGTTGTCAAGTTTTTTTTATTAACCTTATTTTTATGATTTAGGAGACAGATTCCGAGGTGTTTATTAGTTATTAAATTATGATGTATTAGTCAATTACCGGTTGTCTATAGTATTATTAATAGCATAAGGCTATTGAACTTTGTATCATTTGTGGCGATTGTATTTTATTAAATTGCACTAAATTCATTGTTTCAGCTGTAATAACTAAGATTTTTCGTTGTTTTAATACCTGCTGCTGCTAATGAAGTCGATATTAATTTATTCAACAACAACATTATTGATGGAATGAATCCATCGCTCAATCATTAACTCTTATCACTCATTTCTTTATCTATTCGTTCATTCATTCATACACTCGCTCATTGATTCACTATTAACAGCAAAGAAAAGTTGGAAAATAATTTATACAGGTTGGTTGGTACATGTATAACAAGCTTGCACTACCCTGATAAAAAAGTCATATAAACACTTCAAAATTGTAAACATTTATTTTAAAATTTTTCATACATTATTTTTCTAGCCGAACGATTTGTTGGGGATATAAAAAAAAAAATATTTTGCAATTTCAACATTTTGATATCACTATAGTATTTATATGACTATGTCAGCACAGATAGCTACTTATATCATGTACAGTCAATATAACATCAGGTGACTACAAACTGTTCAATTTTCTCGGAAAAATTTGCGCTTTATGACACATGTTTAAGGTTGAAAATTAAATGGACAGTTTTGGTTAGTCTGATCTGCTGTTGTCCGTACCAAACTTTTGTCTACACTTTTAGATTATCATCCTGAAAAATGGCAACATAGCAGCCGCTGGCGACTTCGAAACTCTCAGTGCTTCTGGTTTGGATTTCGCTTCGCTCCTGGCGCGCGATGAACAAGACGAAGAGAAGACGATCCAAGATCCAACGTCTAACGTTGACGCTGACGATTCGACGAGTATACTGCAGGGCAGTTTCCGCAAGAGGCAGATGAGTATACACTCGGTAAGTGATATATTTTTACTATTATATTCATCAGACGAACCAAAGACAGTTGATGTCCGAAATCTAATGCCAAAACCGTAGTAGTATGTGGATAGCAAGATATACTGCGCCGATCTCTAATAAATTGGCAAGCAGGGTAGCAGAATGAGGATTCATACGAGCAGAATGATGAGCTATCTGTCCGTCACACCGCCGACGAATAATGAGAAGCAAGTAAACTTGAAGAGTTACGAAGGTTGCCAGTAATTGTAATATTTAGCTAAATTATGTGGGTAGTTGTAAAATATACAATAAAAGTAAATGCTGTAATGGCGGTGACAGAGTCTGCTTAGTCAGTCGAGTCCGGACCGCCAGACCGAAGCGACGTCTGCCACCACCACGTAGAAGGAATCATAAGAGTGACTTGGTATTTAATTGTAAACCTCTCCGCAGTACAGTCAACCGCACATCAGGCTACCACAAATTGTTAAAATTTTGCCAATGGATTTTGTGTTTTAAAAAACACACTGAAGGTTGAACATCATTTAGAGAAATTTGACAGTTTTTGGTAGTCTGATTTGCTTTCGTCTGTACATGAAAGTATTGAGCGACTGAAGGAGTGGATGATGTGCACTTTCCCTTCCGGACTAAGGAGTGGTGGTAAATTCTTACGCCGTGCAGCTTATGTCGGTATCGCATTTTGAATGAACCTGCCGACTAAACACCGCTATGCTTTAAGAGATAGGCTTTGAAGAGTTCAACGAGCAACTAATGCGATTGAAGATCGTTACATACGCCTAATTGCGACAGTCGCAACCTATGGGACAGCGACAAAACTGTTGGAACTACACATCTTCACGACATTCGCCAACTCGTTTCTTGTTTCTAGCCCTACTCCCTTTCCAATCATCGTTGGTCGTCAAGATTATCAATATTATCTTACACTTAAATTTGCAGTTACCCGAATCGACCTTTATTTAAATATAGTCCTATTGTCATACAGGTGAGTTCTGTCGACAATTTAACTGGTACAGCGCCACCGGAAGGCGGTAGAGAAGAGGCAGAACTACGTACCGCCGGAGCTGTTTCCGGTAAAGTTTACGGCGTGTATTTGAAAGCAAGCGGACACGCCATTGTGGTTTTTCTGATGGCTTTCGTCGCTATCCTGGCGCAATTGCTCGGCTCGGGATCTGATTGGTGGACTAGCTATTGGTGAGCGATTTTATTGATTGAAATTCTTCCTCCCTATATAATCTTATAGTTTTCTATTTATCCGGGTTCGAGTCCTGGTAGTGGCAATCAGTGTGATTAAGACGATCATTTGTTCATGAGTCATAGTTGTTTATATATTTATTTAAGTTTATTTATAAAAATATCTAGATTATTAAATATAATTTTGTCCGTTATCTAGTATCCATAACACAAATTCTTAAAGATACTTAATTTGGGCTAGATAATCGGTGTGAGCGTAGAAATATATTATTATTATTTGTTAAGTAAAATTTAATCCAAATAGTTTTTATTCAGGGTGAACTTGGAAGAAACTCATCCGAGCACAGTGCTTCGGAACTTAGGAAACGGTACCGGCCCTGAAGAGCTAGTGTCGAACTTCACCGAGGCTCTCATCGAGGACGTGCAGTACACTCCTGGCGGGCTCTCCCGATACGACTGTATCTACATCTATACTGGTCAGTTACTACTTTGGCAGTTATGATCTCTTTTTCTTTAGTTTCCTTTATGTGCTTTCACTCAGCAGTTATAGATCGTTAGAGAAAGTTGCATAACATTTTGTTGTTTAACTTTTTTTAACAAGCTGTTACAGTTTGTTATAGGTTATAAATTGTTAGTGATGTTATACAACTTCATGTAACAACATGTTACAAAACTGATTACAACATGATATAACAAATTATAACATCTGTTGTATAACATTATCGCAGCGACAGCAGAACGTTAGGGGAATGGGTTGGGGAGGAGGCTGCACTTTAACGGGGAACGAGAAATGTTATACAACGAGTTGAACCAGTATAGGAGCTTATAAACACAAATCGGTAGTAAGACAAAGAATAGGAATTAGAATATTATGTGAGCCAATATGGACCCGTTTATAAATTATAAAATTCTTAACATACATTCATATAATCACGCTCACAATCCCAAATGGGTCCAGCAGAGCTTCAGGTAACATTCGGTTACACACAAAGCCACATCTGGCAGTATGAGCCATACAGTACCTACAAAATAATGACAGGTTAGCCTGTTGCCTACACAAAAGAGCCACCAAACCCAAAAATTAACAATCCTTCCGTAAACAGACAAGCGTGAAAGCCAACGACCAGGAGACGCATTTTTAAATCATTAGAAATCCAAATCGTGTATGAAATCTGTTAGATATGCGTAGGGACACAAGTGAAACGACGGCCGGCTAGTAGCACACTGATTTATTGAGGTAACAAGAGAGGCGGGGGGGGGGGACGCAGCCCCGCACACACACACACATATACAACATTCCTCCCCCACTTATAATAATTTTAGGAACTAAATAATATAAGTAGTACATAACATATTAAAAGAAACGCCGACGAAACTCAACGCTAGGTAAAGGACGCAGTAATATTCTGGATGCAGGATTATTGCGTTCAATTCTCATAGTTGATTGAACGTCTCTCTCTGGTGGTATCGTGGACTCCTCATTCCTGCCAGTCCCATCCTCTCTTGTAGAACGGTGACTATCTGACCCGGTAGTTGGTGGTAGTGTTAAAACATTCTGTTCCATATCCCCGTCCCAATGTCCTGACAAATCTTGGTTCGTATTATGCGTGCCTTTGAATTTAATTAATTGGTTTTTGTGTTTCTTTATTATTCGGGTAGTATACAATTCTTTGACTAAATACACAACTTTTCCCAGACGTTTCGTAATTGTACCTTTATTCCAGCGGTATTTACCGTTACTGTGATATTGTTTATATAAAACATTTGTGCCTATTGGGAAAATAATGCTATTTTTCCCGCCATGGTCTTTAATCTGTGAACACTGTTTATTATGCACAATATTACTTAAGGGTGTGGATGAAGGCGTCGAGTTATCCTTACGTAATAAATCTAAATGGCATCTAAGGTTACGACCGAACACTAATTGAGCCGGTGATTTATTGGTGGTCGTATGAACAGAGTTCCTGTAATCTAATAGATATTTCAATAATTTCCCTTTACACTCTTTTATATGATTGCATGATAGTAAACAAGATTTTATGCCTTTTTTAATTATCTTAACGTAACTTTCAGCCTGACCATTGCTTGCTGGGTGATAAGGTGGAGAAAATAAATGAACTATTCCGTTTTGTAAGCAGAATTTTTTGAATTCGTGTGACGAGAAAGTTGTGGCATTATCTGACACTATTGTATGTGGCAATCCAAAACGTGACATATATTCGTAAAGCTTGTTAATTACATCGGAGGAAGTCGATGGCACGTCATAAACTTCTACCCATTTTGTATATGCGTCTACGATTACCAAATACATACGGTTATTTAAAGGCCCTAAGAAATCTAAGTGTATTCTGTGGAAAGGGGCAGCTGGAAACTTCCATGGCGATAAAGGTGCTTGGGGGGGCGACGACCTTAAGCTAGTGCATATATTACAAGAGTTAATCATTTTTTCTATCGCTGCATCAATACCTGGAAACCAAACCCTAGAACGCGCTTCCGCTTTGGTTTTAACAATGCCTAAGTGAGAGTTATGAAGCTCAGACAAAACTTTTGAATATACATCTAAACAGTTTATACATCTTAATATACACTTATGCATTTTTTTTATCGCTATTATTTTGATTTTATAGTCAAATTAATTATTTGTTTTTAGCTGAGGTATAATTAATAATTCGTAGTAAATAAATTTAGGACGTAAAACAAAAATATAATTAAAATGTAAAAATGTAAGTTTGAAATAAAATAATCCTAATAGTATGTATAGTAAAATTGGTATTTTCATATTACTGTACACGATTAAAATAGTATAAGTAAAACACATTTTTTTTTTTACAATATTTTATCCATTAAAACAGAAAACGTTTACACGAGTTTCGCAAATATGTATGACGCTTCCAGTCTTGCTAGTTCGGTGTATCCGTGCAAACCGGCTTGGTGCCGGTGCCGTGCGCGCTGAGGCACGGTAAAATTATCTATGCTGAGGGTAGTCGAACATTTATTATAACCGAGCAGTCATTTCTACATGAAACTATTATTTTTTTTTTTTAACAAAAAATAAATATCTAATTATTGCTAACAAGTCGCTAAAGTCTTAACTTAAATGTTATATTTTTCTTACCATAAGTGAATTGTAAATTCTTTGTAAGAAATAAATATCTTAAACCTAAAATATAATGTTCTCGGCAATACTATTTTATGACCTCTCATCAAACAATTGTCTTCAACAGACAACTGTGTTTTACACATAAAATATGGTTTAAGATTTCCATCCGCTATTTTCCGAGGCCAACCATTACTAACAAAGTATTTTACTTTCGTTAAAATTGCATCTTTATCCGTTTCGTGTTTCAATACTTCGCGAGTAACGGGAAGGTTGCCGTCTATCACGAAATTCACATACGACGCCCGGTCGGCCGGACTGTCGAATGAGTCACCGCAGGCGACACCGACGCGGCCAGAGCTATTGCCCCTCTCCTCACCCGCGGAAACGGTAGGTAAACTAGCTCGAGACAAATAATCTGCGCAATTATTTAAACTTCTTACAAATTCTATGCTATAATTGTAACCGCTTAAGAACATAGCGTATCTTTGCAGTCTATTTGCAGAGACTTCGGGAATACCTTTATAAGGTCCGAATATTGAAATAAGCGGTTTATGGTCTGTTCTCAATATGAAAGGTTCTGATCGACCATATAAGTATTGGTGGAAACGCCTCACCCCAAAAATGATTGCTGTGGCCTCTTTTTGTATCTGAGAGTATTTCTTTTCAGCGGAATTCAAGGTGCGCGACGCAAAACAGATAGGTCGTTCTAATCCATCGTTTTCTAGCTGCGATAAAATTGCCCCCAGCCCCGTGGGGGACGCGTCTACGGTTAAAATTATTTTCTTCTGGGGGTCAAAATGTGCTAGTACTTGGTCAGATGTAAGTATTTTTTTTATTTCATTGAATGACCTGTGATGTATGTCCGTCCATGACCATTTTACGCCCCTTTTTAAAAGGTCATATAATGGACTGAGAATGCCGGACGCATTTTGTACGAAATTTCGATAATAATTAACGAGTCCTAAAAAAGATTGTAATTTACTGACGTTAGTCGGAACGGGTGCTTCCGTTATTGCTTTTATTTTATCATTTGACTTTTTTAACCCGCTCCTATTAATCGTGTAACCTAAATAATGAATTTCGTCTTTGAAAAACTCACACTTATCTTTTTGTACGACTAGTCCTGAGTTTTTTAGTCTTTTGAAAACCTCATGTAATCTCTCCAAATGCTGTTGTTTATTACCCGTCACTAAAATATTGTCCAATAGACATAAGACCCCCTCCATGCCAGATAGCACTGAATCAATTGCTTTTTGGAATATAGATGGTGCGCTGGTTAAACCAAACACTAAACGGGTATATTTAAAAAGCCCGCGGTGTGTATTAATGCAAGTTATGTTTTGCGAGTCCTCATCTAATTCAAACTGATTATACGCCATTGAGAGATCAATTTTTGAGAAACATTCGCCACCGTGTAGTTTAGCAAATAGCTCATGAATGGAAGGCAGTGGATATTGCTCGGCAATCAGCTGTTTATTAATACTTACAGAGTAGTCTGCACAAAGTCGAATTGTGCCGTTACGTTTTAAAACTGGCACTATTGGTGAAGCGTAGTCGGAATGTGCTACAGGTTTCAATATCCCTATGTGTATTAATCGATCGATTTCTTTGTCTACTCTGTTCTTAAGCGCAAAAGCTACAGGTCGTGCCTTAAAAAAATTGCTTGAGAATTTGGTTTCAGTCGTAATTTTACTTTAAAACGATTGAATGTTCCTAATTTATCAGAAAATACTTCTGGGTAAAGAGCATGAATTTGTGAAACGGCCTTTTCTGTGTCATGTACATAATTACACTGTAATAAACTCAACTTGAACATAGCTAGAAAATCGCGTCCTAGCAACGGGGGCCCGTCGCCGCATACTATATATATATCGAGTTTTTTAGTTTGACCCGAGTAAGTCACGGGTACCCGCATTGTTCCGATGCAACCTATTTCGTTACCAATATAAGTAGTTAATTTCTTTTGGGTCGGGTAAAGAGAAATATGTTTGAAATATCTATCGTATGTTTTTTGTGATATAATAGTCACTGATGATCCACTATCCACTTCAAATTTCAAATCTATTGTCTCCACAATCACCGACTCAACCATTGGTTCTCCATTTTTTGTATGAATACGAAACAACTTACCGTCATCACCGCACTCATCCACACCCTCACATTCAACGTAATTCACCTTATCGCACATTTTACGCAAATGACCCTTTTTATTGCACTTTTTACATTTATAATTTGCGAATCGACATTTATTGGCACTATGGTTAAACCGACCGCACACTGTACACTTCTCCACTGTTTTTACATTCCTGGGTGTCGACTGCACAATTTTGTACAGTTCGCTGGAACCGCTCGTCGCTTGCGCTGCCGGCGGCAGCACAGCTCCCGCAGCCGCAGCAGAGGCGCGCGCCCCGCGCATCGCTTCTGCCACCTCGATAGCCTTTGTAAGGGTCAGATCCGCCAAATCCTGAGCGAACAACTTCTCCTTCTCTGGTCCCGGCAACATTCCCATTAAAAACCTGTCACGCAGTGCTTCCTCAACGTTGCTAAAACTACAATGAGCCGTTAATCCACGTAGCCTTGCTGCCCATTGAGCGTGTGACTCTTCATGGTGTTGTGTGGCCGCGTAGAATGTACTGCGGTCTCCAAACCCGCGACGCTTCGGTATAAAATGTATGTCCAACAATGCCAAAATATCCTCGTATGGCACTTCTGAAATATCTTTCGGTAAAGCGAGATCCGACGCAAGTTGGTATGTGCCCTCGGCGAGTGCGCTAAGTAATATGGCTCGTCTTCTGACACCTGTTTCGTCTGTCCTTATGGTGATGTTGTTTGCAATAAACCACTGAGCAAGGCGACCTTTATACGCCTTCCACGTCTGCACATTATGCCCGCCTAGCATGACCACCGAAACACGATATGATATAGCCTTTTATCGCGTTGAACTGTCAAAAATTATTGGATTAAACTGCAATCTTGAAAATTTATCGAAACTGCGAACATGTATCAGCCTTATAAATGTTCGCAGTTTCGATAAAATTCCAAGTTGGCGGTTATATCCAATAATTTTTGACAGTTCAACGCGATAAATGGCTATATCATATCGTGTTTCGGTGGTCATGCTAGGCAGGATGGTCAAACAACGTTAAAAACCCAAATTGTGATGTGGCCATTTTAATATTCTAAAATGTAGGTAATCCTCGTCGCCACTGTTAGATATGCGTAGGGACACAAGTGAAACGACGGCCGGCTAGTAGCACACTGATTTATTGAGGTAACAAGAGAGGCGGGGGGGGGGACGCAGCCCCGCACACACACACACATATACAACAAAATCGCAAGATTCATATGCGAATCCCTAAAATCGCTATTTTTGAATATTCATACTCGTGAATTTTGCAACGAGTGGTCCGACCTCGTTTCCGATATTCTACCAGTAGAAAATCGAATGATTGAGAGTGATATTATTATTGTGTCGCGCGACCTCCTGGAGGTCGCTGTCAAAAACGCCTGTGTGTCGGCCGACCTCCTGGAGGTCGATCCCCCCCTCCACTGTTTTCCGATGATGAAAATGATGATTATTATTATTATTATTATTTGAAAATATGACTATAATTAATATATTATGTATATTCTGTTAGCTTATTTTATTACGATTTTAGTGACGAAATCTGTTATTTATAGTTTAATTACAAAATTTTTGACGTTTTGCATTTTTATTACACGCGGAAAATTCGCGAAGGAAATCCGGAAGTAACTGACACATGCGCGAAATGTTACAATATGATACATGTTACAAAATGGCTGCGACACAATAGGGGCTAAAACTTTATAATTTACGTTCCGTTTCCCCGTAACTCATTACCGGTTTTAAAATCAACGAGTTATAGCTTTCCAGTTTTTATTTTTTATGCATAAAATGAAGAATGTTGTAAGATTCGAGTTTTAGGGCAACACTCATTTCTAATGTTTTAAAAATACGTAAAATTGGGAGGAATAGAAACTAATTCTGTATATGTTTTGCTTTCGTGCATGAATTTAAGATTCACTTCGAATGATTCAAAAACGCGTCTCCAGGATAGATGTTACACTCAAAATCATCTCAGCAGTCCGGGTGTCATTCTTAACATGCTGTAACAAAATGTTACACACTGTTATAAAATGTTATCCTGCTACACAATGTATTATAACGTTGTATAACTGCTGTGTGGGAGCACTTATTGACAAACAGACAAATCTTATTCAATAGAAATATCTTCCTAGGCATGGTGGTGGCACTAGTCGTGATATCCCTGCTGCGTTCGTTCATGTTCTTCTACATGGCGATGCGGGCATCCACGCGGCTGCACAACGACATGTTCGCGTCCATCACACGCGCGCCAATGAGGTTCTTCCACGTCAACCCTTCTGGAAGGATCCTGAACAGGTTCTCCAAGGACATGGGAGCGGTGGACGAAGTACTGCCGTCTGCCTTGTTGGATGTTTTACAGGTTAGTGCTTAAATTAATTACGTTACGTCAAGATGGCGCACAAATATTGCTGCGTGACGTTTAAAAACTGTCTCAATAGTGAATGAAACAGATCATAAAGAATGTACGAGACGGATGGCGTTGCTTTATCCAAACAAAATTACACCAACTACCCGAATTTTAACGCCGCACTTTCGACGCGCTAGTGCTATCTACCTCGTGTTTTTATTTAAATCATTGGTTTAAGTAACATTTTGTTTGGTACGTTTTCAAACATTTTTAACTGCGTATTTTGAAAGTGTTCTATAGTGCTAGCGCGGAGTGCTGCGGAAAGTTTACCTTATAATCCGGGAGCTGGTAGACATTTTTTGGGAAGGTATTTGAGGCTAGCTCAAAAACCTGTTATACCTTTCCTATAATACCCTAACACCTGAGCTGCAGACCTGGCTGGGAAGTAGTGGAACTAACTCAATCCAAATGCTAGCATAACTATTTAGACAAAATGTATTTGAGGTAAGTTGGAATTTTAGCCGGATATTATTTATGAATAAAGAAATATATATAGGGTGAAAAAAATCGCATGATTGGATTGATTGATAAAATCACAGAAATAATAATAAAGAGGATAGAAATGCTTTGGTTCGCATTTACTACCGGAACCAGTGTCGCCGCTTTATCCCCTCTACTTACTATTAATGCACGCACGCAAAAGAACGTAACCGTACTACGCAATCACGCCCATAATTTACAATTATGAACCTTACGTTCAAGAGACAGCGTTGAGTAACACTCACCTTTAAGTCACACTCACACTTACCCAAAGTCGCGTCGGTATTATGGCTGTTATCATGTCCGTCCGTATCGTGTCTCTACCATGAACTTATGTGCTAGAGAGAAGGTATATCGAAAATCAGCTGCGTATACTTTAAAGCTCTGCGTTTTTATAGGCATGAGCAGCAATAGTTATGAAGTTTTATGTTAATAACGTATAAACCAATATTTCATACTAAAAAATTTTTTTTTATAAACAGCATTATTACATTAAAATAATACAATTGAATGAAATCTTAGTGTAATTACACACTCTGGATGAGTTTCCGCAATTACCAATGCCTCAAAACACCATTTTAAGGCATTTTTATCACACCGACGGTTCGAGCAGTACTGTGCCGCAAGTCGCGCTCTTGTGTCCTAAAGAGACACAAGTGCAGCACCAAGGTCACGCGACTAAGGCACTTCTATCCTCTTTATTATTATTTCTGTGGATAAAATAATGATCATCGCTTTGATTATCGCTTCAAACAAGTTGGGACAAGAAATATTTTATTAAAATTTAACAAAAATCGAAATTAATATCTGGAAAACATATTGCGTTAACACTATGGTCTACTCCGCTTCATCATTAAAAATTGCCAAATTTATTATATTTGCGCTAGTTGTGGATTTTAATAATACAATCTGGGCATCTGGGCAACTTTTATTAACTCAATTAAAATTAATAATTTTTATCTTTATTGATTCCAGATCGGGCTCTCTCTCATCGGTATCGTGGTGGTAGTGGCCGTAGTTAACTACTGGTTACTATTGCCGACTCTAGCCATCGGCGTAGTATTCTACGGGCTCAGGATATTCTACTTGGCGTCGTCGCGGAGCATCAAGCGCCTCGAGGGTGTGAGTAAGTCATCTCTGAGGCTTCACGCCACATTTACTAGTGCTACACGATATTGGACCGTGTGCTTGAGAGTTTAGGTTCCAACTATTTGGGTAAAAGGATTCACTGTGGATGGAAACATTGTCTTATCAAGTTCTGTCAATAGATTTTGTACTGCTTTGTGTCTTCTGGGCGTCTAAAGTCAATATTAACGCCCGATTGATATTTTTGGTCATCCAACACCATTGTTCTTAAAAGTGACGTGACGAAAAGTGACAATGGCTAGTGTGTCGCGTATAGTGCTTCTCGGACTAAGTATCTTTGCATTTCCATTTTCACTTACAATCAGGGAAATGGGATTGGAGACATTTTCTAGACCTTAAAAAAACCGGTTTTTCTTAGACCTTTGGTAAAAAATTTACAGAAACATAAAAAAATACCAGTCATCCTCATTCACTATCCATTTCCCACAACTCTTCAGTAGTCATGTATTATTACTTTCTCGCATACGTAGTATAGAGGAAGTCTTGTAATCGTCAAAAAATTCGACCTCGAGATTTTGACTGAGTCCAAAAATATTTTTTTTTTGGAATTACGTGTGTATGTGTGTCTGTGCGTTAGCACGATAACTCGAGCATACTTTAACTTATTGCAACCAAATTTAATATACGTGTATGACATCAAAATATAACGTTTCTATCAAATTTTGAGCCGTCGATCACGAAAGTTAAGCAACCAAGTGCGCGGTCGGTACTCAGATGGGTGAGCAAAATTTAACATGCAGGTATGACATCAAAATATAAAGTTTCTATGAGTCGTTTCCGGTATACGAGAAAGTCAAGGGGAGACCACTCCCGATTTTTTTATAAAGCGATATATACGAGAATTCGCATTGTCCACAGCTCGCAGTCCTGTGTTCTCTCACTTGAATGCCACATTGCAAGGGATCACAACAATCCGTGCTTTCGGCGCACAGGAAGCCCTTATTAGGGAGTTTGATCATCACCAGGATCTGCATAGTTCGGCTTGGTAAGTAAATTTGATGAATGAAACTGCAGTTTCTCCCAGGTAGAAAATGTTTCTTAAGGCCTTTTGTTATTAGAATCAGATTGTGACTTTTTACTTTGAGTTTGGACAACGGGACAACGTTCTGAAATTTTTGATGACTTAGGGGTGATTTTTCAATACTTAGATATTTATTATTCGTCAGATATCGTACTATACGGACAAATTAAAATTACATTGTCAGTTGTCATTTCGTGTCTTGTATTTGATTTCAAGTTACAACTGCTTCAGTTTGGGTAATAATTTAACTGTCTGTTATCTTTTATCTCACAATTGAAAGATCAGCCCTTAATCAAATAAAATTATAAACAACACACTTCAAAACACTCTTTCTCCTACCCTGCTCTCCATTTATTTGGGGTGAGTGCAGTATGTCTTGATATCGACAATAATGCTAAAGGATTTGGCAATAGATTTTTACGGCCGTTTGTCTGAGAATTGACCAGAGCGAGAATAGATAAATGCAATTGGTTTCATATCGATTTAATAGTTGCATATTATTTCGATTCCTTACTACTTATGGTTTCTGTAGATGGGCAGTGTGAAAGAGAAAGAGCATACTAACACGTATACTAGAAAGAGATAGATAGCCGAGATCATTTCACGTACACGCAGGTACGCGTGTCAGTCACGTAGAAAAGACAGCAGCTGTCAGACTGCAGAACTATTTTTCACGCACACATGCACATTACGCACACTTTGGTGTATTGTTTTGCTTTCGCCTTAGTCGATTAATTGCCAATCTGTAAACGTCAGTAATTATAAATCTATGGTTTATACAGTTATGACACTTTGTCCTTGCCAAAGAGTCCAACTTTATACTACAAAGTTACTCAATTGTGTACCGTTTGTAGGACAATTTATAATCTTCGAAGGGTTGTGGGAAGCCGCTGGACTGATCTGCCGGTCTATTAGCTAACTTTTTTTGACAGATGTAAGTGATAATCACCGAGCGAATAACATGTCCATTGCTGCTTTTACACGACCAGTCCATAATAGCGTGTCGTGTAAAACACCATTGGATATGTAATTAACACGGTGATTAGCAATTTCATCTGTCAAAAAGTTAGCGAATACACCGGCTGGTTGGAGATCCTTGAGGTAGGCCTATGTCCAACAGTAGGTGTCTTGACTGACATGATGATGACGATGAGAATGTTTCTTATTCATTGTATAATTATGTTTGTAGGTACTTATTCATCGCGAGCTCGCGTGCGTTTGGTTTCTGGCTGGACCTGGTCTGCGTAGTTTACATCGGGGTGGTCACCTTTAGCTTCCTCGCCTTCGGAAACAGTCAGTAATATTATTTTTCTCTGAATAGCTCGAATTTGATTATTTATAATAAAAAATGATAATACTGTTTGTAAGCTACAATATAACAGGCAGCAATAGCAGAAATAGCCGACAGCTTTTTTTCAATAGTAGCTTAGTAATTTGTTTATTAGTAAAAAAAGTTCACAGTTTGTGCACATTAATATAAATTGGATGTTTTAGGTACAGACGGCAGCACGTCAGGTCCACAAGCAGTCAAATAATTTCATTAGTCTTTGATTGAACTCTATGCACAGTCATAGAGAATAAGCTTGGCATGTTGTTTAATAAAAATTACAGTTTGAGTAGTATGACCTGCCGCCGCCTGTATACGTATTTTGTTGTTGATTGGAAGGCGTCTTCCTATTTAGCAACGATACACGATGACACGATACGTTTTAGTCGCGCGGAAAAAGCGGTCGTGCGATGTTTCAACAGGGGTGCTCTAATAGATCGCGAGATACCATGAAATTTATAGGTAAAACTGCAAGTCACGCTACCAACAAAAAAGTGAAGACACCTTTTTTGATCCCAAGTAACCTTTGAATGTTTCCGTTTTCTACTTGTCTCTTTCTAACTCTCTGCTCAAGTGATATGATGACGTACGTACGTATGATGTATTAGAGTACGGTACTCTACGTACGTGACACGTCACGTGACATGTGCTCGAGTGGTTAGAAAGAGACAAAAAAGGAAATAAGAAGTTTCAAAGACAAATATTTTAATCACTTTTAAACAAGTTTAGGACTTCACTTTTTTATTGGTAGTTAGGCTTCCAGTTTTGCTTATAATTTTCTTGCGCGATACCGATCGCACGATGACGATTAGGCGACTCCCCGTTATACTCAGTACCCTTAGTATGAGTTTTTGCAACACCAAACGAGTGATCGTCATCGTCAATACTATGAAACTATAGGTTTACTTAATACGTCGTAGTATAAGATTTAAATTTGGCACATAGTCGTCACGATATCGCCTACTCGATCACTCGATTATACGAACTTCACACTGTTTAGTTTTGTCTCTTTCATTTCTTATTAACAAGAAAGAGACAACATGTTCATTCGTTCCATTCACTCCCATTCATAGTATCTCTAACTAGTCTGTGCTCGATAAAAACAAACAAAATGTCTGCGTCACAGTGAGAGTCGTATTGATATTATTTATAAATTATTACTAAAATAGATAATAAGTAATAGGTTTTGATACATAAAAATTGATTTGATCTATACCCAAATGTACTAAGGTGTTTTAACGGAAAAATAAAATGAAAATGTGCAAAACAAGTGCGTCGCAGTTTGAACAAATAGTGAATTTCATTGATTGGTGTGTTTAAAAGGATATTATACAGAAAAATACTAATTTGCAATGCTTTTGGGAAAAATAATGATCTCGTGTCTGACGGCAAACGAGATTTAGAGCTGCAACAAAGGGAAATTGAACTCAAGCGAGCCAAACTCTATTCGCCATATTTATTTAGAAAATAAAATAAAATAATGTTATGTATTAATTAAAAAATGTGTTTTATTTCCTTATTATACTACACTGTGATAGTGTCCTATTGTTTAAATTCTAGCCAAGACGACTAAAGCGTAGATAATTATTAAAGCGTCGGTCGTCTCTGTGACGAGTGAATATCCACACGGTGATGTTATCGCCCGTCACGACAATACCTACGGCGTGTGGAGACACTCACATAATTCGCATATAGGTAGGTAAATAAACACAGACATTATTGCTTGAGACTTATAAAGTAGAAGCTATATGCTTATAATTTATCAAGGCGCCACTGCTGCATAACCTCCCGACGTTCCTGTGTACGTTGGTGGGCTTCATTAACCTCATCAGCGACCATAATAAATGAAAATTATGGCGATAACATTGTAATAATTGTTAAAAAATTCATTCGTTTACCTACTCACGGAATTTCTTTCATCGAGTGACGACACGATCATACGTAATAGTATACTTACGACGACTTGTCAAAATAACGACTCGTACTGCCAAAATGTATTCGTGAGGCGAAAACTATCAAAGTTTTCGTGTTACGTCAACTCGATACAACTTATACTGCCGATTTTTGTTTTTGATAGTTTACGCTAGAGGCGCTAGTGGGCAATGTATGAAAAGAGACGATACGTTTGATCGAGCTCGAAAACTATCAAAACTCATACTAAGGGTACTGCTCGCACGATGACGTGTGACCAATTAGGACACTCTAAAAGAAATCTGTAGCTTTGATCGCACGATCGTTATAGAACATTTTCTGCGCTCTGTGCATTTTCTGTAATGTTTTGCGAACATCAAACGATGAATGAACGTACGATGATACCATGCGTTCTTATCGCACGATGAGTTCAATATAAAAGATTTCTTTAGTGTGTCCCGATCGAGCTCGCAGGTCATCGCGCGAGCACAAAAACATTACTTTCATCGTGCGATAAAAACGCATCCTTTCATCTTTCGATCGATGCCAATTAGAACGACACCTGAATATGCATTTGTTCTTAAAGTTAAAAACCAATAAAAAAAAAATTGAGGGCTGGATTCGCCCCTGGCTTATGGAGTGTGTGTCTTGGGCGTAATTTAATTTAAGGTTTTTTAATAAGATGAACACGGCGGCAACGTTGGTCTCGCCATCACGCAGGCGATGGGCCTCACCGGCATGTTCCAATGGGGCATGAGGCAGTCCACCGAACTGGAGAACCAAATGACCAGCGTCGAGAGGTACTAACATTTTGAAATGTTGCACATCAGGTTACCACAAAAGTTGCCAATCGATTTTGTCTAGCTACAAAATGTGTCTAGGTTGAAAATCGATTCGAGAAAGTCTATTTGTGGTAACCTGAGCTAACATTATATTTTAAATATTTATATTCTTTGCAAGAAATTGCTTTTAAGTGATAAGGCTGCCCACTGTACAGTATAGACTTTGTGAAATATCTGTTTTGTTATTATTTTTCTTGGTGTACAATAAAGCTTATTCATTTATTTTTTTTCAACTAATAATCTGTTCATCAAATTGTTAGATTTGGTTTGCTTATCAGTGTGCTAACGCAATGTATTATATTATTCCTTTAAATCTCTGGATGGGTTATATTAAATCTGAAAGTATTACCCGCAATATTTTCAGAATCCCATTAATATTTAATCCATATATGTACTTATTATGAATGTATCAGGGAATTGTCTATCATAATAAATAAATAAATAATTGTCGCAAACGCATAAAATGTCTGGTGCAATTTCTTGTGACTAATGTAACTAACTAACCTACAAATCGGCAAATCGGCTGTACTTAACTTTGCTTCTCTGACATTGAATTGACTGCTGTAGTCATAACCCAAATCACTTTGTTCCTTTCCCACCCAACAGAATCTGAAACAAACCCGGATTGTGGAAGGTGCGGGTTCGAGTCCCGCCTGAGGCAAGTTGATTTTTTTCAGTGCATTTTTCTAGTATTATATTTACGCGTTTGTAAACGCAAAAATAAAATTATTCCATAATGTAAGGTAGTTTCATCTTAGCTGGGCGTCAAATATTTGCAAAAATATTTCGTTCGGGTCTTGGAAGTGCAAATTTCAAAGATTTGATGAAACGATGTTTACCATAAAAACATAAGCACCAAGCACTGACAAATTTCGACAGTGAAAAGCAGTGCCTCGGTGGCGAAATTGGTCAACGCGTCCACCCGGATTGTGGAAGGTGCGGGTTCGAGTCCCGCCTGAGGCAAGTCGATTTTTTTCAGTGCATTTTTCTAGTAGAAATATGTCAACTTCTCAAGCGTCTCGAGAAGGTGAAGTCACTTAATCCACGTGTGTTGAAAGAGAAGGAGAACTTTGAGGATGAAACTATCCTCTGACCTTTCCTACTCTCCTATTATTCCCAGCGTCTTATACCCATATTTTCTGTAACAGAATACAAGAATACTCCAACATAGAATCGGAGCCGCCACTACAATCGGAACCGGATAAGAAACCGCCGCCATCTTGGCCGGAAGCTGGACGAGTGGAGTTCCGACACGTGTTTCTGTACTACTTGCCTGGGGAGCCGCCCGTGCTCAAAGACCTGTGCTTCATCGTACGGCCCAAGGAGAAGGTCGGCATCGTTGGCAGGACTGGTGCTGGGAAGTCTTCGCTCATCAATGCGCTCTTCAGGTAATTGCGAATGGAATGACGTGGAAAGTGATGATTACGGACTGAATTACATATCCATTGCTGATTTAACACGTCAAGTGGCATAAGAGCGTGTCTTGTAATACAGCAATGTATATGTAATTCACTAGGTGATTATTACTTTCAACTACAGATGAAACGGTTTTTTGGACGGATATTCGGCCCATTGTCTCGTTGCATATCGTGGTGACGAGTTTAATGCTGCACAGGTACGGCGAACGCGATCAGATCAATTTACGCGGTTTCGCTATTTTTTTACTAATTGGCTTTTTGTGTATTTATCATTAGACTGAAATCTCAGAAAAAAATTTTGGGCTTTTTAGTAGGTTTTATGACTTTTTCGTAGCTTTTTCGACTTTTAATAATAGCCGTCTTAATTATAAGCCATTTTATTGATCTTTACCTCACATAGATTAATGCATTGCACTTTATTATAAGAAAAATCGTAGTTTTTTAATATCCGGCCGGATATTGAGCTACTATCCAGTATCCGGCCGGATAGTAAATTAAAGCCGGATAGCGGATAGTTACCGGATATCCGCTTATCCGTAAGCGAATAGGCCGGCTGGTCGCCCAATCTGATTTGGAAGTAAAAAAGTGTAATGTATTGTTGGCAATTTTGGCTTACCCTTTGCCTTAAATGTTTAAATGGATATTAACAAAAAGCCGATGAATTCACGAATTTACAAAACCTTTTGAAGGTTAACAAAAATCGAGGGCGAGATAATAATCGACGGACGGGAAACATCGACTATGGGGCTGCACGAGCTTCGTAGCCAGGTGTCCATCATCCCGCAGGAGCCGGTGCTGTTCTCAGGCACCATGAGACATAATCTGGACCCATTCGACGAGTACCCCGACCAGGTGCTTTGGCGCGCTCTGGAAGAGGTAAATTTTGTATTAAAAAATTACCGTAGTAAAATTTACAATTTAAATAAGGTGCCTAATAAACATAACTGAGTTTTTTGTGCACCGTAATTCAGCGTTCATTTTATAATATCAATAACACGCATTTTGAAACACTACTAATATTACTAGAAAAATGCACTGAAAAAAAATTTTTTCAGTGCATTTTTCTAGTATTAATATTTACGCGTTTGTAAACGCAAAAATAAAATTATTCCATACTACTAATAATACTAAATAATGCAGTAACTTTATCCCTTATTTAATTTAATAGAGATCTTGACGCCATTCACAATTAATTTTGCTAATTTCATTTTCAGCGTTATCGAAAATGAAATTAGCAAAATTAATTACGCGTTAGAAGGGGCACGTTATGCTTGATTTTCTCAAGAATTTAAAGCGTATCAACATCATTTAATAATCAGTCAGTTGACTATTAGTCCATTCATATTACGAGTTTCATCTCGGGATGTGAGTTAATAAGCTGAAACTCATATACACCTAACTTTTGGCGTTCTAAAATTTGTCTCAAGTCGCATAACCTGGTGTCTGCGTCGAAGTTATTCAAGATCAAAAGCCACAAAAATTTGTTATTCACAATTATCTATCTTATCATGTTAACATCTATTATAGTGCTTGTTTCGTTTCAATCATTTTTTAGGCGCTTTATCATTTTTATAATAAATAACTAAAATACCAGATAAAAGATTTTGAAATCAATACGCCAAGAAGAGCGGACTAAGCATTGAATTGGTTCATCATCATTATCAAACGCTCATATAATGTTGGGGACATTAATTTATATGAGCGTTTGATAATGATAAGGGGGGGCTTGAACCTACCCCACATTAAGGGCCATTAGGCCTTAGTCAACCACGCTGGCCAAGTGCGGGTTGGTCGACTTCACACACAACCTAAGAATTTCTTCATAGGTGTGTGCAGGTTTCCTCGCGATGTTTTCCTTCACCGTAAAAGCGTCGATTAAACGTAGATATGAATTCAAAATTTGAAAACGCATTGGTACGTGGCGGGGATCGAACCAGTGCCTCCCGAGTGGGAGACGATGCTCTTACACACTACGCCACCGACGTTTGACTTGGTTAATTTTATTCCTATTAACGAAATACAAGTAGACGAAATTATTGAATCTTAGGTAGAACTGAAGGAAGCGGTAATGGAGCTGCCTGCGGGACTCAGTTCCCGGATGTCTGAGGGCGGCGGCAACTTCTCCGTGGGGCAGAGGCAACTGGTGTGTCTAGCGAGGGCTATCGTCAGACGGAACAGGCTGCTCGTACTGGACGAAGCCACGGCCAACGTTGACCCTCAGTAAGTACACCTAAGGTACAATTTCAAAACTTCTTTCGCCCGGCCAGTGAACGCCTTAGAAAACTTTTGCAGTTATCGAAATGTGAAATGGTAAAATTATAATTTATTTCACTTATTTATATTCACTAAACGCTTAAGAAACATGGAAGTATGTCTGACGCTTTGAAATGGTTCCAAGAAAAAGTCCGCAAAGTAGGCGGGGCTTCAAAAGTACACCGACCTTAGCGCAACTCCGTGGCACTTTCGTTGAATATTAATCTTATTTCTAAAATGGCGTAACTAGCGAAGCGCTGTCTATTAAAGACCAAAAAATTTCATATTTAAACTCGTCTTTTACGTGGAGATTCAAATTCAAAAGTTCTTTATTTAAATAGACTAACTTCTTTTAAATCGTCATAACGGGGAATAAGTATGAGAGAAAAAAAAGTAGGTAGGTATGATACTAGTAATAGTGATAACTTTAAGTGGTTGTCAAACGGGTATTCGTAAATTGTCCCAGTTTTAAAATTATAGTTTGATAAGTATTAAATTAATTATTTTAAAATTCAAACTACCACTAATATGCGTCGACGAATTAGTAGCTGAAGAGAATATTATACCGTGTATTGTTATTTATCTGCAATGTGTGTATTTTATATTTGTATGAAATTTAGCGTCGATTTTTAATCGAAGCTAGTATCAAATGGCTGCTTCCATGTTTTATATACGTCCACTGCGCCCGGTCCACATTGTTTGCAGCAAAACATGCAATGTCACATTTTCCATACATTTTACTGTGCGCATGTGGCATGCGTTATACCCGGCTCCATTTACGAAGTCCTTTTTTGACAGATGTCAAATAGAGAGAACTAGTGAAGTAACATTTGAAAGGGAGTTTCTCCCGAGTTCTTGTTGTAAAAACACGTGTTGGGAGAATCCATTTTTAACCTCAATCAACCGTACAATTTTTGTTACTTTAGTTACATTTTCACTTGACATTGGCAAAATGCGTACGCTTAATGCGACACGACGTCGTTGAAAAATGAAAATGAAAATGAAAAAGCTCTTTATTTAAATGGACTTTGCTAAGTACTTTTAAATCGTCAAAACCCTACCACCATTTCGGGACGAATAATTATTAATATGCTGAGATGGAGAAGAAATGGCGAAAGAAACTCCACAGCTTACAATTTCGTAATGATTAATTAAGAATAGAATACTATAGTAACATTTGAAAGCGATACTGAACGACGAATATTCATTTGAGTATGGCAGGTAATTCCATAACATTCTAACAAATTAAAAAAAAAACAGTTAAAAGAATTTTCATTTGCTATCTCGAATAGCAATGTAGGAGCAAGTATCCTGCTCTTTCAAATCTTTATGAATGCATGCCTTAGTTACTTAGATTTTGCGATCATTACGAAGAACTTACGTGAACTTAATTGAAATTTATATTTGTTTCAGAACGGACGCCTTGATTCAAACCACAATCAGGAACAAATTCGCGGACTGCACAGTACTTACAATTGCTCACCGTTTACACACTGTTATGGATTCGGATAAGGTGCGTTTATCACTACTGTAGAATAGAAACTTTTTAGTAATTTTTATTTATTTTTGAGTAATTAGAGACCCTCCACGGCTACACACGAGTGCAATGTGGGGTGGATTTTAACGAATTATACAGCTAAACCTTCCTCTTGAATCACTCTAGCTATTGATAAAATCGCATTAAAATCCGTTGCGCGTTTTATATACTTTGTAAAGTTTTCAAATAACTAGGTGAAACTAGGCAATGTGTAACTAAAATTATTTTTTACTTTCACTAAAAATAAAATGTTACCTTCATAGAGTAGGCTAGTATTTTGTGTCAAGCCATATTCCGCCGGGAATTTGTTTAAAGTTTCGCGGCGAGCGCAAAAGCGAAATCCGCGCCATTATCGCCTGGGTAGGCGGTATGGTTTCGCTTGATTTGCGAAACAGGTTTCTCCGGACTGCGGCGCGAAAGTGCGTCCCAAACCCACACCCTTGCCATCCAATATGAAAATAATATGTTTTATTTTACTGATTACGCACGACACGCTATTGTGCACTCTCGGACGGCACAAAAGTGACTGCTGTCTAGTCATTAGTCAAGTTTCGCTGGTCTATGCAAAATACTTCTCTATCCATTAAGGTAGCGAAATTCGCTTAGATTTGAACAGTAAGAATACCGAATACAGCTGTAGTCTGAATAGGCATTAAGATCTACCACTTCCTTTCGATATGAACCCTGAAGAGACTTCATTGAGATTTCCTAGTTGGACATACCTGTAGATTAGAGAACCTCTGCGGGATGTTCGTTTTCCATTCTAGAGGGTCCACTAAACTATCATATTGTTATAAAAATATGTTTGGAATACAGTACCTACACATAAAATATAAACAAAAAAGATTCTTTAATTATAATTTTATTTTTAGGTGCTGGTGATGGATGCTGGCCAAATGGTAGAGTTTGACCACCCGCACATGCTGCTGAAAAAATCGGGAGGCATCCTACGGGGCATGGTTGACCAGACCGGCCGCTCCATGGCTGACACCCTAACAAGAATAGCACAGCAAGTAAGTGATGGATTTGTTTTTGTAGAACTGAGCAAAAATAAAAAAGGCAGTGTGAAAAAAAAGGAAGTGTGAAAAAAAAGGAAGTGTGTAAATGGCAATATATCAAGAGACGTCTGAAAAGCTGTGATTAAAAAAAAAAACATTTACAAATATTGTTTTTTATTTTTTGTTTGGCAAGTTTATTATGATTGAAATTGATACTAAAATAAATAGAAAACGAAAAACACGAAAAAATTCCTCTCATGGATAAGTGCTGAGACGGGACTCGAACCTGCGACCTTTCGCTATCCGGGCGACTGCTCTTCCAACTGAGCTGCACAGGACTGTTTGACACGACGAATTTAATCATGTCTTTTGTTAAGAACCCGTCTCAGCACTTATCCATGACAGGCTTTTTTTCATGATTTTCGTTTTCTATTTAATTTGGTATCAATTTCAATCATAACATTTACACATATAATATGTAATAATGCATCTCTTTTATTTACAGGCATACGAGACGAGGCCAAGACTCACGCTCGATTCCACCGAATGAAGAGATTGCTTTAGTTAATACAAAAGGTTCCAATAAACGTTCCTATCGCCGAGGCGTGCCACAGATCTGTACATTTCCACAGTTTGAAGTTGGTAGCGGATGGACATTTGGTATGTTGCGATATTCACATATTAGCGATATTGTTTATACTTGGTATGAATGAAAATTGCAATCACCGTCCTTTTAGAAATAGTAGGCCACATTTTTCAAATATATTGGAAGAGTGATTTTGATTAAACGTTTTCGAATATCAAAGATCATGAAAGCGAATCTCAAAATATTCAATAGCAATTTTTGTTGAAAAATAATTTATTGCTCTAAACGATTTGTACTTATCCTTACTGGCGAGAACTGTAAATGTTACCAAAAACTTATCTCATTTTTTAGCCAATTTTAGACGGTATACTAGAAAATTGTGCATGTTTTTAAAATGTATAATGTTATGTAACTATGAATTGTCCAACGATTAACATAGATTATAAATTGTTACCTTATTTCGAATTGTAGCAAAGTTTTACTTTAAGTATTACTTTGATCCTTCATTCCTGTTAGTGATGACACATGGTATGGTCAGAATCAGAAGCAGAATAGTACCTTGTCATAATAATTCATACGTAACGGGTGTAACAAGAGCTATGACAAAGTCGAAAACTACGTATTCCGCTCATCATTAGGACCATTTTGTTCTTCTAGACTATACCTGGGAAATTAATAGTTATGAAGTTATTAAAGGTCAAACATACATTTTTTTTTCAAGATTTATTTTTCAAGATTTTTATGAAAACATTATCTCTTAATTTTTGTCCAAAGAAACATTATCAAAATTTTAAGTATATTTCGAGTAGCCCCGATATCGAGTAGTTTCAAACACTCGAAATCGCGATATTTTTTGGAGTTTAATCACACTCATTATCCCAATAAGTTTTGAGCAGATCTTTAGATAACATTCGTTTACATATTAAACCCCATCTGGCAGTATGGGCCATACGGTTACCCCAAAATAGTGACAGGTTGCTAGCAAGTCGCTTACACGAAAGTGGCACCAAAAACAACTTAACCTTCAGAGAACCAAGACAGATGTTACACTCAAAATTACTCTGCAGTCGTACATAATGATTGCAAGTATTATCTACTTCTGATGCTGACCGTACTCATATAAAAAGTCAAATATGTGCATATCGCTTTATTTAAACAGAATGATACATTTGTTGCGCGAGAGTGTTGCAACGTCACAATAATTTTAATTTATTAGCTGCTAACTGTCAAACTTTTATCATAAGAATAAATTTTATTTTAATAGTGATGTGAATTTTACAAACGACAAGTGAGATTTTTACACATTTTACCGCTTAATTTATATACCAAATTTACGTGTACTGTATTGTAATATTAAATTCAATTGAGACTTTTCAACTAGGTATTTGAAGAGTTTTCATAAAATTAATGAATAATATTGAATTATAATTTTTATTGAAAGACTTTCTAAAGATAATACAAGCAAGTACTTTTTTATACAGACGTTTGATGTCTTAAGGTTGGGTGCTATTTTACAGTGTTCTACACTCTGTAACCTTACTTAAGTAGGTACTTAACTTCTTTTCGTACTTAGAATTCATTATTTTGCAAGGTTTTTTTAGAAAAGATTATTTTAATTAAGTGATGTTTATGCCAATTTTATTTATTTCGTTCGAATGTGATAATGTTCTGAAGGGTATACACAGTGCCTATAACTTAGTGAAACTCAATATATTAATGCTAAGAATCTGTTATTTGTTGGTTATTACAACAATAAATATAGTTATTGTCATATGGAAGTTTTATTTCAAACTCAGATGACTTATCTAGGTAGTACTTAGTGCTGGTAACCAGTCCTGAACACACAACTGTAGATGGGCAATATGAAAGGGAAAGAGCGAAACAAACACGTCTATTAGAACGAGATAGATAGTCGAGACCACTTCACGTACACGCAGGCGGCATAAGTCGGCCTGTCAGTCACGTAGAAAAGACAGCTACTGTCAGATTGCAGTACTATTTTTCACGCACACATGCGCATTACTCACACATTGGTGCATTTTTTTGGTCTCGCCCTAGTCGAGTCATTGCCAAGCTATTATACATCTATGGTCCTGACCCAGCACTTGCGTAATTTTATATATGCACGCCTGAAATATATTGCCAAACTTTAGGCAATTTTCTAAAATAAAGGGAACATTATTAGGCTGTGCGATCTTAATAAGCGATACTGGTCTTTTAAGTACGCAGTTAAAAGTAAAAAATTATTCGGCTCTGCTAGCCACGTAGCTTCGCTGCCGGCCGCACTTGGCCGCCGGTGAATTGACCCTAAGAACTCTACATAGGTATCGGATTGGCAGCGACGCGAACAAACTTTCGAAAAAAAAAGAAGTCGGCTGGAGCCATATCTCATGAATATGGTGGTTCATCGATGGTTCAATGATGGCCTTGTGCGAAGGCGCATTATCGTGGTGCAAAATCCAAGAATTTTTTTTCCAAAAATGTTTTTTTCGTCGAATTTGCTCTCCTAAACGCCGCATAACGCTCAAATATTATTCATTATTTACCGTTTGACCTTCCAGCAGAAATTCTGTGTGCACAACACTGCGAGAGTAAAAAAAAAACAGTCAACATGGCTTTGACTTTTGATCGACTTTGGCGTGGTTTTTTCGTTTTCGGTTCAGTTTGAAGGCGCCACTCCAAAGCTTGTTGACTAGTTTGCATGTCAAACTCGTAAAACCCACGTCTCGCCACCAGTAACTATCGAGCACATAACATGCGTTTCATGAATTTTGGGTCGGAATTGACTCGTTCTAGCATGTCCTCAGCGACTCTTATGCGATTGAGTTTTCGGAGAAAATTCAGGTTTTTTGGGACCAGCCGAGCGGCAACATATTTCATACCCAAGTGATTATTTAAAATGGTACGGATCGACTCGTGAGATACAGAAAGTTCGGCAGCTATGTCTCTGAGTTGAATGAGGATTTTCAGTCACTATTTCCTTCACTTTTGCGATGTTAACTTCAGTTGCAGACGTTGATGGCCTACCAGAGCGAGGCAAATCTTCCATCACATCTCGACCGCTTTTGAACGCTTTGTACCACTCATAAGCTCGTGTTTTTGATAAAGTCGATTCACCGTAAACCTTCTATAACATTTTCAGTGAGTTTGAACACGAAATTCCGTTGGCGATGCAAATTTTAAGACAAACTTCTTTGATGTTTTTGTCCATTATGAAATTCGCAATACACACTAAATATCGGTAACTAAAAACAGCACTGTATTTAATATAAATAACACATGCAACTCCGCGCCAAAAAGGAAAACCGTTCTACCAATCTCACTTTTTCTAGATTCACAGATTAGAGAGTATATGTCTAACCGTATTATATTATCTGTGGTCTAACTTAGATTAGATAAACTAAGCAATCTCACAACAACAACTACAAAAAAACAAGATACCACCGCTACCATCCCGGTGTGTATCGGCCCTAAGTGAAAATGTCCATTGGATAGTGATTTTCGAACGATTATCACGCGGTATCGTGACAGAACAAATCAGTATGAAAACATTATAAATAAAACAACTTTTACGGATTTAACTCGCGTGTAATTATCCCGTGACCACGAACGCTGAAAAGTGTTACGAAACGTCGGGCAATAATAACATCATGTAAAATCTAATTACACGCGAGTTAAATCCGTAAAAGTTGTTTTATTTATAATGTGTAGTGCTCGCGCAAATCTAAGAGAACATTATGAAAACATTTTAATTTAAATAAACAAAAATCTTGTAAATAGGTCTTATTCAATAAAATCTAATTAATTCTGATTTACATATTTAATTGAAATTAAATTATCCATCCAGTAGCTCCATCTTGTAGATAATATAAATATTCATATGAAAAAAGGTACCTCTTCTCATGAGTATAGGTAGAGCCATAGGTTTATTATGGTAGAACAGTAAATCTTGTTAAGAAAAATCACTAATTTTGCGTTTTCTGAGTGCGCTATGTAGGCGCGGGATGCTCCGCCCACTAGTTCAAAGTCGCTAGCACAGGCTCGAGTTCACCAACACGTATAACAGACGATTAAAAGTTAACAGCCAGTAGTTGACATTTCTTCGATACAGCAAAATTTAAAAAATCTACGGTTATATAATAACGGTCTGTTTGCGTTGTTGCTGAACTAAAGCTAGTCAAGCACACGCAGGCGTTAGCGAAGAGGGCTAAACTCAATACATACGTTCCGATAATCACGTTCGTAATCCCAAAAGTAGGTTGAGTAGAGATTTAGGTAACGCATTTTAATAATATATTACGACACAGGTTATAAACAAACAAAGAAAAGCCAACTACCAGGACAGATATGTTAAAATCAAAATCATCTCTGCAGTCCGGGTAACTCAATAGATGGAATGTTATTGAAGACTGAACAAATATAATATAATATTGCATATTGGAAGGATGTATAATTGATCCTTACAATGCAAAAATAATTTTAGCGATGTTTTTATAGTTGGTTTCATATATCTTTATGTATTTATTATCTACAGGATGTTATAATTAATACCACCAATTTTTCTAAGTCATTTATTTTCTCTTTTATACGTATTTCACAATAGTTTTACATAATGTATGTTCATAATAAAAAAAAACATTTTAAAGGAATGTAAGGAGTAAGTTAATACTACGAAAATTAATAAACTACAATCCTGCTTAGCTTATCGGATCCCTAGCACAATATTATTGTGTGAAAATACGTTTCTTACATTTATATTTACATTGAATACTGAAGTAACACTATCATTAAGATAATTATATTAAAAATATAATAAAACTTTGAGTCTGCCAGCGTAAATCACTGTCCAATTTATGCTCCTTTACACAAATATTTAAACTTATTCTGCGAGGTGAGGCATTTCCGAAAGACAATAGAAAGTAACAATTAAACCTATCAGTCATATTAAAACAAAAGAAATTCGAAATCAGAATAGAAGAGCGAAGCGAAAAGTTTTTAACAATTTTTTTAGCGACCCTCGCAAAACAAACTTTACCCAACTATCATATCTATCACAGACCCCTGGACGTTCATCACATAGCTTCACAAAACCATCATAATTTAGGAGTTAAGAACATTAGAACAATACAGCGTGACTAAATAGCATCTGATTTATACTTAATAGTTAAAAGAAATGGAAGGAAGTATACACAACTAACATCACCCTATTTACATGTTCTATGTCCTCCACACAAGTTTGCGTAAGAAATAAATGAAACTTATGATTAATAACAAAAGATAAATAACATAAATTAGCGTACGATCACGAGAAATAATATTTTATGTATCCCGACCCGTACCAAGTTACATTATGAAATCACGCGATACGCATCACTGTCCTTTTCTGTTGGATGTAATAGATAGAAGACGCGATAGTCTGTGTTGCCATGTCAATCACGGTACAGGAAAGCCATAATCGGATTGACAATATTTGAACCCAACATTTTATAATTGCGTTCGGTATTTGACAGCATATCGTGTTCAACGTTTATACATTATGCCACTAAAGTAGATATACAGTACGCACTAGGCGCTAGACATAACTATGGCTGATCCGCGTTTGTGCTATAAAAATACTGTAGATTATTATAATTAAAAATTTATAAGAAAATTTATTGTTAAGCTAAAAGAAAAAGTCTTGGATTTAGAAAATATTTTACTTTGTTGATAATGTTTGCAATTTTCTTCTACTTGACTCCATATTATTTATGGAATAAGATTAAAAAATATTGAGGGAAGGGACAGTTTTGCACAGTCGTCTGTACTAAATGAAATAACACATTTATTATAAAGTAACGAAAAGATAAAAGTCCGGGTCAGGAATATTGTGAAATTTTGTTTACTTTCTTTATCTACTTTGGTTGGGCTTAGGTTACAGAATTTTGTGAAAAAAATAGCCAAGTCATTTACTCGGCAGCTTATCGTTAATGCTCTCTTGCTCAAACTCAATACCGGACAAGCGAGATCGTAGGTATATCTTTTAGAAGAACAATTATTTTAACTAACTTTCCCGATATACCATGTTATCTATGGAGTTGTTTGATGAACTATTTTCAACTTTAATACCGTTCAACAAGAATCAATAGTGAAGTGACGGTTTTTGCAAATTGAATGAATTTTTATAAAATTCAATAATTTTACGCCGTTTTACAAGAGCTAAATTACGAAAGGTTTCGCTTAAAATTTTTATAAATATGTCAAAAAAAAAATAGTTTAGGCAAAACTCTTCTTAATTGAGTTAAACGAAATTCAATATTAAGAATTTGTGCTACATATTCTACATAATAAATTAGATAATTTTGAAATAAAGTTAAATGTGTCCTGTTAGGTTTCAAACCCGGACTTCAAACCCTTGGAGTGTAGGCACAGTCACCAACTCACTCCGTCAAGAGTCAAGTGTTACATTATTATTACTCGTGGTTGTACAAGCACAATTAACTTAGATATACATTGTCATGATAATAATTCGTTTCCCTTTGGCACAAGAAAGAGAGATGGAAGTTTTAGAATGGAGTTTTAAGGATAGGCTACTTGACTGTATTGAAACCATCTCAGAATTGACTGGTTATTAATAACCAAAAAAAATGGTTCATTCTAACTCATATCAGTATTTATAAAAAAAATGCAATTCTAACAGGATACCGAAACGCAATATGGCGTCTGTGACGTCATCGTACCTTCAGCTTGCTTTCCATCACGTGGCATCTGATAAAAAAATCGGATTCTTTTATCTATACAGGTCGTTTGGTACATTGACCGAACACATGCTAACTAAGTCATTTGAATAGTTATCAAAAACTCTAACTTCAAAATTTATTTTGAACTTATTGAATGGAGTTTGATAATTATTTAAAAAAAATTATAACACCGTAGTAATTATATGACTATGTTCGCATGTGTAGGTGCCCGCTTGTTATAGTATACAAGCGAACACCAGTATAATAACGTATTATATGCCAGGCCTTATACCTTAAAAGACTATGCGGACGTCATAAACAAAACAATATTTAATTTTCTCACATTGTCAAATAGCCTATTACAGTAATCGCAAAAAGTTTAAAGATACTGAGATCTTTAGAAAACTGTATTACAGAATTCGATTTCTTCCATAAAGGTTTGTATTTAACTGAGCGACATATAAAACTGACACGTTTTCATTGGTCAATTTAAAAGCTATCCGCCGTACCTTTGTTACTAAGCGATATTTATTGGATGCATAATACTAAAATGTCTGTCTGTTTCACTGCATTAAGTTAAACCAGGAACCACTGAAGAGGTTTTTTGTGCAATTTTCATTGATTTGCATTTTTTCTAAGGTTTTTGTGTATTAACAACTTTGTTGTCTAATAACAAATTTCGTTTTAAATAAAATAAAAATAAAATAAAATATATTTTACACTAAATAATCGAGAGTTACGAATGTAACTCGCCTTTCACTAAACTTCTGGTGAGATGAAGGCAACGAAAAAAAAAATTAAATTCCCTGTGAAGTCATCCTAAAATAATAAACAAACTTATACAAGCGTAATAAAGAAATATTGAACACTAAAAGGTTGCTATGTTTAGGGGAATTCCCGAACATGAGACAGAACAAAGTACTTTAGGCATATGCGCTCAATTAACTATACCCCTTTAGCTAACAACTAAAATACCGTTAATGTGATATAATGTTTGTTAAACTTAACTATTCACAGTCTTGCTAGAAGTCGGCAGTCAACGCGCAGTGTCAGACACTACTATCACTACTTTATACAATGCCAGCTGCCTAAGGTCAGTTCAGATGCTCACACAAGCGCCATCATGCTGCCCGAGCGAGAATTCTTGGTGTCAGTTTCAGGTTTCACCTGGAAATAAAACAGGTACGTTAGTATATTTGTCTAAAAGTGGACTCTAAACCCTAAGGGATCACGCCTGAGGCGCTTTCTATAACAGTAATGTGCCAGGGACGTCAGTTTTCCAAAGAATGAGTGAAGACAACCCTTCTGCTAGTAAGGTTTTTAGTTAAATCGTTCTATTGTGCTTTTGCGAGCTCAGAATAGTCAGCCTCACTGATAATAACTGAGCCTTTTAAAAAGCATGCAAAGGTGCTACCTCTGTATCTTTGGGATCCACGGGATGCTCACCACCTCAACATCCCGTGAATACACCATAACGTCATCAACGTATGCAAAACAGAAGTCGAGTCCCGACACGACCTGATTAAAAAATCTTTAAAAAGTTTGCCCCGCGTTTCGCAACCCTAACGTCATGTAGGGGAACTCAAAAAGGCCGAAAGACGTAATAGTGGCTGTTTTGCATATATCGTCACGGCCCACGGGGATTTGATGGTACGCTTTCAACAGATCAAGGATACTGAAGATGGTGGAAATTATATTGGTGCATCACCTATGTGACTAACTGGGTACCAATTAGGCAACGTGCGAGCGTTAAGTGCCCGGTAATCGCCGCAGGGGCGCCACAATGTGTCCTTTTTGGGGAATATGTGCAGTGGAGATGCCCACGTACTTTTGGAAAGTCTGTCTGTTCCGCATTGGATATCTCCTCAAAGGCCTTTTTGACTGCCTGCAATTTTTGAGGAGCAAGACAACGGGGTCTACAAGAGACCGGTCTACAAAAAACCTGTTTTTGGAATTATGTCTGTGTGTGTGTGTCTGTGCGTTAGCACGATAACTCGAGTACGCTTTAACTTATTGCAACCAAATTTAACATGCATGTAAAACATCAAAATATAAGGTTTCTTTCTATCAACTTTTGATGGTTTCTGGTATACGAGAAGGTCAAGGGGAGACCACTCCCGATTATTTCAGTTGAGTTATAGTACCTCGTGTCTTGTCTGCGGCGGCGGCAGCGGCAGCTCCAGCCGCAGCTGCGTCCAGAAGGTGCGGTCGTGCAGGTGTCGCCACGGCACGGGCCGCGTCCGCCGCATCACGCCGCACGCTCGCTCTCCCATCTCCTTCGCCTCGCGCTTCAGGTTCGGCAGGTCCTGGGGCACCAAACATACACATCATGTTTCACCATTCACAAATAATGACAAGGTGCGTGAATTCCCACTAGTCCCAGTGGAGTAGTCCCATGATGGGACTACTGGTATTTTTTCCCAGAGGTTCCACTAACTGGACTATTGGGATTTCAATTCCCAGTTGTCCCATATGATACTCAGACGCATAAATTATATATAGTTATCTATAATATAGTTTCATTGATAAAAACTTCATGGTAACATGTCACACTATTATAAGTAACTGAACAAAACATCAAATAATTGTTAACAGACAACAGAACATGAAACATTAAAAACTGAGTTGTCATAATATTTGTGCTGTAATTATTAGTAGGTATGTATCTATGTGTTTCGTTTCATAGTTCGTAAATATTTAAATATAATAAAATAAAATAATTATTTTTAAAAAGATTTTAAGCCCGGCCGACAAAAAATGGCGGAAGAATTGTTCCTCTGGGAAAAAAAATACCAGCAGTCCCATAATGGGATTACTTCACTGGAACTACTGGGAATACACGACAAGGTGTTAATATTATTTTTATGTCGAAATTACTGATCAGGGATAACATTTTCACTAAGTGGTAGACCCATATGTAGGGTCGTCTGGGTAGGTACCACCGCCTTTCTTATTTCTGCCGTGAAGCAGTTCGCTGTGTTTCGGATTGAAGGGAAAGGTAGCCAGTGTAATTACTGGGCATGGAGGGCATATCATCTTAGTCGCCAGAATGGCAAACGCACTCGTTGTGTTAAGTAATTTACATTTAATATTGTAAGTGTCTATAGGCGGCGGTGACCACTTAACATCAGGTGGGCCGTGAGCTTGTTTGCCATCTCGTAACATAAAAAAAACAGACCTCGGCAAAGAGTTCCACTTCTTAGCTATTCGCATAATGAAAGAGGAAGTAAATTGCTTTGTGCGAATGGGAGGAATATCAACAGCATAAGGGTGAAAGCCCTCGCCACGCCTGGTCGTCCAGTGGTGGAAAGGGACAGGGAACATCAAATTATGTAAAACCTCCGCACACTCTCCGAAATGTAACCAATAAAACCAGGAGGCTCGTCACACTCGAGGCATTTTATGCCAGAAACTCTTCATCGTTTCAAATTGTCTCTAGAATTTGATTTTTAAGCGTATGAAAATCACTTAATATTACGTTTGTTGAATATTTTAAACTTTAACACCTTTTCGAAGAAGCTGTTTCAATATTTTTTTTTAATTTAAAAATACTAAAAGTTTGTAGAATTTTTAGTAGAATGGTAGAAAATGAAATGCTTACCTGCAGGAGTACCACGACAGGAGGCGCCGGCAAAGCTCCCAGTTGCCGCAAAGCTTGCAGGAGTTGAGGTGGCGTGTATTGCGCGGGGGATACCACCGCCAGCACTGAGCGACATCTCGAAGTTTCCAACATTATTTCGTTGTACCCTGAGACAAGAGAGCAAATTGTTATCTCTGTATTTTTTGGGTTTTACTAATCATACTCGTCGCACAGACCTCTTATTTTTTGTTTTTTTTTTTTTTTTATCTACCTGCGTGAATCTTTCTATATTTAACATATTTATTTCTTTGTTCCATTGTTTCGCAGAAAATGTTTTATAGAATTTTCATTTTTGTTTTTTTTTTATTTCAAATTATTGTTTTAAAAACTATTCACTTGAATGAAACCATGAAACCTATTTTACAGAAACGCCTGAGTTAGGTAGTTTCCAGGGTGACTTATTTTGATCAGGCGAAGTGTAGTTTTTGAGAGAGCCTATTATGGAATAATTTTTGGGTTTACAAACGCATACGCGGCGCTAAGTACGCGTTCTGTTTGACAAAGCCTTAAGGACTTTGAATAAGGGTTTGCTCAAATAGTGTAAAAAGAAAAAAAAATTGGTACTTGCGAGATGTTATAACTGTGGCGTGAGGCCCAGTCACCTGTCGTTAGTCAAGTTTCAATTTATAATTGCTCATTTGTCAATTTTATGATGTTTGCGGAGGGGGAATTTCATACGAGTTTTGACACCAAGACCTCTTAAGTAGATTTCTCAAACACATTCATTGCAGTCATCATGTCTCCGAACAACTCATTATGATAACTGATGCTACTCACAGTTATCAGGCTTCGTAGACAGTTGAGTGGCGAACACGCGGTACTTGTAGTTTTGTATCAGAGTGGGAAGCAACGCGCCGCGGACCAGTTCGCCGTCTACCGCCGTGTAGCAAACCAGAACATCGAATTCCTTCTCCAGCACTGCGAAAGAATATATATTTATTTTTAACATAAAAGAAATTGCGGCACTAAAAAACATAACCCTGATTATAACTCTCAGAGTACCAGGCCGCGTGATGCCGGCAGAGTAGAATAGCATCACCCCATATCCTCCAATAGGTGTCGTAGAAGGCGACTAATGTATCAGCAAAGGGGTATTGATCACCATATACTCCATCCGCCAATCCGCATTGGGCAAGCGTGGTGGACAACTGCCTAAACCTCCATCGATAGCAAGGAGAGGCCTTGTGTCCCAGCAGTGGGTCGAATTATAAAGGCTGTTGTGATGATTATAACTACAATTACTTCAACCAATCCCTAATGGGATAACGTAGTTGTACTACCTTAAATTTCTCATAAGCGTGTCTAAGATTTCGAACCACCTGAGCCCAGCAGTAGACGGTATAAGTATACGTTAATGATGATGTTATATAAATACTTCCAAGGTATTTATATAACATTCCATTGGAGCAAATAAATTTAAATCTTATTATTAATTAAGTAAAAATTTCGCATTCCTTTTAATTCTCCGAAAAGAGAACTCTGTAGATGCCAAGACTCGCATCCAACGTCTGCCGCTAACTAATACATCCAAGAAACAAGAATAAAACTGCAAAATTGTATCCCTAATGCATGACCAATATTTGTATAATTCTGTCTTCTTCATTTCTTCTCCCTCGATTTTTCTTCGTATTACGACAAAAAATTTAAGATGGTTTCAAATTCTGTCGCTAAACGGGCCGCCTTAAATCCAATGTCAAGATCTATAGCAGTATAACAATACATAAATTGGCAATAGGCAAGATAGGAAGAAATTAGTATGATCCAAAAACTTACCTCTAGCTCTGTGTGCAGCCGTGGTGGCCCTTGCTCTCGCGTGTCTAGCAGCCAACAACAGTCTAGGAGTGCACTGTCGGTGGACCACTACTAGGGAGGCCAGGATTATTGCTCCAGCGGCGATACCCAGCAACAGGGTCCTCCAAGGTACGCTACTCTCGCTCGACCAGGGTATACCGGCGAGACCACCATCTGAGAGAAGGACATTACTTGTTTATCTGAATTTCAATGATACCCTGAAGCAGTTAGCTGTATTTTTGGGTTGAAGGGAAAGGTAGCCAGTGTAATCACTGGGGATGGAAGGCATATCATCTTAGTTCCTAGCATGGCAACGCACTTGCAGTGTTAAGTGATTTACACTTAACATTGCAGGTGTCTATAGGCGACGGTAATCACTTAACACCAGGTGGGCCGCAAGCTCGTAGTATTAAAAAAACCTAAACAATTTTTCTCGAGATGAGTTAAAAAAAATATATAAAATCCTTCAATCAAAGTGCAATAAAAATAGACTATCAAGACATGTTCAGTTATTTTTTATCAACTCTTGCGGGGATCAGTTTTGCAAATGAGACAATAGAATAGTAATGATGAAAACTTTGGAAATAAATAGACACGAATTCCCTTTTTTGTATATGTTTTGAACTGGTTCTGAACTTTTTTGTGAAAATTCTTAAAGGAGAGACTAGGTCTAAATTTTCTGAAAACTGGTGTTATGTATTTTATGGGATATGTATTTAATTACCAACATAATGTACATATCTGTAGGTCCACTACAACACTGGTTTACCGTCTTACTCAATAAAATTTTAATACTATGCATACTATGGTTCAAAATGGAATGAATGATTTTAATTAAAACTTTGCACCCTTACGCTTACAAGAAATAAATATTACTATTATAATAAATGAAACTCTTCACTTTACAAGATTTTACTTAAGAATTTACTTTGCATTACCCGTCAATGTTGACGGGTAATGCAAAGTAAATTAGAAGACAAGCTATTTACTTTGTCTTATGATATAGTTTTCTTTATTTTGATCAAAACCAAATTCCATTACAAATGCCGAAAAAAAAATATTATAAAATTTCGTAATATTTTATAATCATCATAAAATATTGTGTCATTGAAATTCTTGATAACTTACATTATAGATATATAATAGAATAAGCCAGTAATCTATATCGGTCAACAATTTCCTATTTTCTGTAGCGCCTAGGTTTTATTATGTCATCATCAGATAAAGAGTACAGATAAGATAACGCATAGTTCGTATCTCTTTTAAAATAATTCAAGCACATGCGCCGGATGTAACATTACTTTGTGGGTATTCCCCTACAATGGGCCTCATGATAAGTAGAAATGATCAAATATTATAGATAGGTGTTCGATAGCTTAGTTAATCTTATGTATTTCGATTAGATTTCTTGATTAAAACGAATATTTAGGCTGTAGGATAAATATGCATAGTAAATTACAGATCTTTTAAATAGTGTATGTTGTATTCGAATTCAAATCAAAGGTGAGAGTGAATGGATATAAAACGAATGAATGGACGAATGAGTTTCTGAATGGTAGGGAATAAATGTATGATTGAACGACGATTGATCTCCTCCTGTTTCTCTTATCGTATAACAGATGGCGTGAACAATAGTTATAAAGATTTAGATAGCACATTGACTGTTATCTCAAGAACATAATGCACACATTTCACAGACAGCGAATTAATTGACGCTACGGCTCTGCGTCACAGTTATTTGAGTCTTAGTTCCTTCTAGTCTTCTTTATAGATAACAATTGCATGACATAAGCGAAACCACATGTTAATTTTCCTGTTCTAAATACTTACATCTGTAGTGGACGGTGACGTAGTTCTTGGAGACGACGTCGTTGCTGTGTATGACGCACGCGTACGTGCCGTAATCTGGCGCAGAGATACGCTCGAAGCGGAGGTACGACCCAATGATGTCTTTCACGTCATCTCTGAGGGCAAAATTATTATATTTACTAATTGTTGACCGTGCCTGACATAAGCGTGGATTAATTTAGATACACATTACTGATAATAATAAATTATTTTATTAACCTTTAATAAATAAGTCCTTTTTGACAGTTGTTAGTGATAATTAGTGAATTACATATCCATTGTTGTTTTAAACGACACGTTATTACGGCATTTGTAATGTATCTAAAAACAGCAATGAATATGTGATTATCACTTTCATATGTCAAAAAAGTTAACGAATAGGCCTACTGGTTATTGCTATTGATGGTGGTCTGCTTTGAAGTTGTTTGTTCAAAATAACACATTATGCTAGACATTCTCTTAGGATGAGCATATATTGTAAACTAGTGATCCGCCCCAGCTTCGCACGGAATATCTCGGGTTTTATCAACTTTTATGCACGTATTACATATATAACCTTCCTCTTGAAGCACTCTATTTATTGGTGAAAACCACATTAAAGTCGCTTTCTTGCCCAATGAGGATTGGCGGACGTAGTTTAAGGTCATCAATACCCCTTTGCTGATCCATTAGTCGCGTTCTACGACACCCATTGGGAGGATATGCCGGCATCACGCGGCCATTTTCCGGTTATCGGTTGCGTGATTTAAATGTTCTAAAACTGAAAGAGCGATTTCTTGGACAGTACTAAGGTGTAGTTTCATTTGGTTCATCAGCAAATGATCGTTTATAACAGGCTTATATTAGTTTCACCTGACTCTTTGGGCTCGATTTTGACCCACTTTAAACGGTCAGATTTCATTAAAACTTTATAGATTTATCAAAGACCGATGACATTACAATAATTCGATAAAAAGATCCCATTATCCTGATTATTAACAAACTTATATTAGTTTCACCTGTATGTTTGTAACTCGTATGTTTGTAACTGACTCTTTGTGCTCGATTTTGACCCAATTTTTATGTCAGTTGGTTGGCAGACAAGCATACGAGCCTGGTGGTAAGCAGCCACAGTAGCCTATAGACTCTTGCAATGCTGACGTGACATCCGCTGCCAACCCTAATCCCATCATCCCAATAAAATAAATTACGCTCCAACAGAAACACAACACCACCAAATGTAGTGTTATTTGTGTGTGGTGTTCTGTAAGGTGGAGGTACTACCTATTACGGGCGCTCGTCATACATACCCTGCTAGAATTCGGCCAAGATCTCTTGGTATGGACGTAGGAAGGATGCATGACTACAACAGCGAGGTATATCTCGTACTTTGTGTCTTTATATTAACAATTATCAATATTTCTTATCGTTATCGTTTGGGAATCCCCATTAAACTTGCCTTGATTACAACATTGTGTAATATGTAATACTTACAAAACATTTCAAGTGCCTTACTATAATTAGTAAAATATTATATTTAACGTCGTATGGACTGGGAACTTAACTGGAACCTATCCTTCCCCGACAACAAAAAAAATATTTTTGTTGTCGGGGAGGTCAAATGCATATACGCATTTGACCTCCCCTCGTGATGCCAACCGCAGGGGATATGTGGGACTCGAGGTAAAGGCGTTCCCTCCATACCCACTAAACATTTTCCTCGGCCTGACCTCCAGTGCGCTATACAGGACGGCTCGGGATCTGCGCACGTGAGCGCAACTACACCGAGACCGTCCCAACGCTGCCCGTCTAGGCACTTCTTGTGCGCCAATTAGTGGCCAGCAGCCCACTACCGACTAACGCCAGCCCCTGTGGACCGCTGGCCGACGCCGGCCTTAGCCGCCTCCTCACCGACGGCTGCTCGACCTGGCGCGTCCTCCTGACGAGGACACCGGGAGCAGTCATCGGACCGCACCCGGGGGGCGCCGGGTGTGATCGTGGCCCTGAAAAGGGCCGTCCGGAACGAGCCGTCGTGGGAAAACAAAAACAACTCGACGATGGCATGTGACTTCGAATGCTAAGGGACACTTGACATCAAAAGCCACACACCCGCCGAGAAAGTTTCCCCACCGCGTTACCAGGGTCCGCCACAAGGAGGCTTCCGGACGTGGACCCCAAGTGGAACCTATCCTAGGCCCTCAGATAACCATATTTTTATACATACATAGTCTTTTAAAAGTAGGTTTATGTAATATAACTTTTCGAGTAAAATACTTACAGCTATTATAATGCAGATAGAAAATAAAGTCATTAGTTCAAAAATTTCATAGTCACAGGAAATAAATTAAAATGTCATTACTTTTATGTGAAATTAGTTTCGTATTAATTCGGTTGCAATTAAAGGGTGACATTAACAAATACCACATAAATGGCTATTATTAGTATGTTATCAGATGACGCACTTTTTTGTGGTTTCAAGTCCAGTGGGTCACAGATTAGATTAAATTACAACTTGTATGACATTGGACTAAAACAGTCACTGAACAAGAGCTTTTGATAAGTTAATAAAAAATGATATCATTCTCAATGTGCGTAGATTTAAGTTCTTAAGAAATATAACATTTTATATTATTAATTGTTCAAGTAGCTAAATAACATGTTTAAAAGAGGTCTTTGAAAATGTGTGCGACAAGGAGAGTAATACCGAGTAGTATCGAGATTTTGTTGTTTTACAATTTTACCTTTTTATTTTTAGTCTTTATTATTTGAACTTAATTGATTAATGCTGTCACTCTCTCATATTTTTAGTTTTACTTGCTTTTCTGTAAATACAAAAATTAAATAGTTGTTTGTTAAACAAGTGATCAAAGTAATTTTTTTTGCTGCGACTGCCGATATTAAATCACGAACCAGCGAACTGTGTTTAAGCTCGTGATTTAGGAATAGACTACTGAGCCACGGTAATATTATTACCGTGACTGAGCGCAGTGAATGTTTTAAAAGCACGAGACAAAATCTCTCGCTCTCGAGTGAAACATACAACTATTCACCTCTTCCTCGAGAAAATTGTTATTAAAAAAAAACTAAAATTACTGCCAGTGTAAGTTGAACGTTACAGTCTTGTTTGGAGCTCGCAGCAAAAAGTGTTTTTGCTTCGAGATTTTACGAAGCAAAAGAGGTCTTTTGGTGCTGGAGAGGTGAAAATATATTTATCCCATCCTAATTACGCTCTTTCATTTTCACTATTTGCTAGTGAAAATGAAAGACCTCAGTCCTCACCCATTCACCAGCATTACACTTCAATCCGTAACAAAACCGAATTGCAAAACATTTCCTCATTAATTGGTACAAAAATTCAGGGAGGTAGGTAAGTTGTTAATTATTTTTACTCAACAAGGAAGGTTTGAATTGTTTTATGATTAGGAGGAAAACAAGGATTTATATATTTTTCATTATAAATTTAGAATAATAAGTGAAGATAATATTGTTAATTAATACATGACCAAACAACATCAAAACAAACGCGGACAAAAGAAACAATTCGAAACGATTTACCCCTATTTCAAGGGCAATCACCCTTATCTCCAAGCTATTAATAAATAAAATCAACAGTTTCCTTGCGAACAAAAAGAAGGTCAAATTCAATATATTTCACAGAATTCCTTGAAAGAAATCCAGATGTTTAAAGCTACTTGATGCGAGGGAGAGAGGTGTGACGATGACCAATTAATTTGCGCTTATTGCTCACGCTATATTCACTCGCTCAATAAAACTCCATCCCCAATTCGGTACGGTGACATTTACCTTCATACCGTACAGTTGTTAATTTGATGACTCGGTGAAAAGCAATCGTAATTAAATAGCATTAAGTCTTCAACGCTATCGTTTTATCTTTCGGTGTTGTTTACGGTTGGTCACAGCTAACGTTTTTTGTTAAGTTACCTAAACGCGTATAAGTGCGCAAGTAAATTTAAACTCTGACTTTGACCTTACATACGTTAAAAGGCATGGTAATTTATGTAAATACTGCTATCTGCCTACCTGCTAAGTACCTACCTGTATTTTTCATAAGTGTTTGTACAGTCAATAGCACATCAGGTTCACAAAGTGTCAAATTTTCTCAATCGATTTTGCGCTTGATAATACAAACGGTTAAAACTCACTTAAATCACGCCTTTGCCATCATTTCTGATCTGATCTGATCATTTCTTTGCACTTGCTACGATAATCTTGCTACATATTTCTTTCCCTTCATCTACTCTTCATAACAGTCCTAAAACATTCTCGGCGATTGCGAGTATGTTCGACCTGGCCCTCTTTCAAAAGGCTTTCTATTTGATCGATAAACGTACGCCTAGGTGTTCCCTGTCCTGCATCTCCAATCTCCTTTCACACATCATGACCTGGTGATGGATCTTCTTTCAAAACAAAAAAGCTAACTTACCGTATGGTCTTAATTTCAGTCTGCGATGGTAGGAGATCGCCTTCGGTGCCATTGGGCCACACTTTCATCCAGCGCAAGTCGCTTCGAGCATCTGCTAAATATGTCCTGCCTGTGGAAACAGAGATAAATATTCATATAAGCAAACGAACATGTGGATAGCGCCAAATCTGTATACGCATTTTTAATCTGATACTACTTAGCTAATGTTAAGATACAGAAATATCCTGACTGAAGAGCAAAAACCTTACAAAGGTTTATTCGGTAAGTTATGCCAATATTATCAAGGATCATACATACCTATAAGAGCTTCGCAGTACAATCGCAGCTCGGTGTCCTCCACCACCCACTGGTCTTTCGATATGTACATTGTTTTCGGCACATCTGAAGGCTTTTCTGTGAATAGAAAAACGTTTATTTAGAAAAAAGATCTTCCAGATTATTGGTAATGAAAATTCTTGGAAGATAAAGTTTTTATCGAAAATAGATTTTAGTGTCAAAGATAAGTTTATTGTTAGAAAATATGTTTATTACAGATCAAAATCAAATCAAAAATCAAAAATCAAAAATCTTTATTTTCATTTACAACTAAAACTTATCAAATTAGTAACTGGAGTCCCCTTTTAGGCATAACAATGCCAGTACCAGGGGCACCGCTCTTTCATAACATAAAAGATTTTTCTTTTAGTAGAACGGGTGTGTGTGTTGTATGTGTGTGTGTGTGTGTGTGTGTGTGTGCGTGCGTGTACTTATGTGTGCTATGTTAATCAATTTCGTCTATGATGTATTAACAACTTTTCGGTGTTTTCATAATTTAAGGTTTTTATCCAGTTAATTAAAGTATATTTACACTCGTTATATGTTTTAGAATATATTTGGATTTCTTTATTTATTTTGTTATATATATAAGCTGATTGTTTTTTGTATTGTATACTGGCGAAAACGGTTTTTGTTATTGGAACGTCCAAAACTCTGTCTTTTCTTCTCCTTCTTTCCAATTTAGGGTCATAGGTTAAACTTTTATGTTCTTTAAGTATTAAGTTTACGATATATAGCTTTCGAATGGTGAGTATGTTGCTGATTTGGTACAAACTCTCGGTGGAAAAACGCCGGCTTTTGAAGTACATGATTTTAATCAACGCTCTCTGTGCTCTTTCAACCTCTAGCATCCGTGTCTTATAAGCACCACCCCATACTGATATACAATAAGTTATAATTGATTGTACTAAGGCAGTATAAATTTCATTAATGATGTTCCTTGAAGAACCATTTTCAACCAATAATTTTTTTGGTACTACATACCTTAGAGTCTTAAACATCCACATAAATTTTCTAATCCTAGCTGAAATTTTTTCTATTTGGGGATACCAAGATAAATTTTGGTCGATTATTACTCCTAGGTACTTAATCTGATCCACTTTTTTGATAGACTGGCAATCACATAAATTACTTGTAGAAGCATGGCAGCTATGAATTTTCAGCTCAAAATTGGCATCTGGTTGTGTATTGTTGTATATGCTGAAGCATATGTAATTTGTTTTGGTTGTGTTTAGCGTGAGGAGGTTGTGTTTTAACCAGTTATCCACCTGTGCCATTCCATGTTCAGCATAAGCTTTTGTAAGATTCCAAGATGAACCAGTAAACACAACAGCTGTATCATCGGCGTATGAAAAAATTTTGGCCTTTGCGATATTCATGTTACAGAGATCGTTAACTTATATAAGAAAGAGAGTAGGACCGAGTACGCTGCCTTGTGGAACACCGCTTGATACAGTGATGTACTCGCTGGTGAAATCTCCTAGCCTAACCTTTTGTTTCCTATCGCTTAGATAATCTATGAATATGGATAGTTGTTTTCCTCTTATTCCAATTTTTTCCATCTTTTTTACCAGAATTGGTATAGAAAAGGCCTTTTTTAAATCTAGAAAAACGGCTAAGCTCTTTACCTTTATCTGTTTTTTCAGTTACAAGTGAACTAAGAGATATTACAGCGTCTTCAGTTGAGATGCCTCTTCTAAAACCAAACTGTGATGGGGATATTATGTTATAAGAAGTTAAGTAGCTAAGCAATCTGATGTTTAATATTTTCTCTAAGACTTTAGATAATGCGGGCAACACAGAAATAGGCCTATAATTGTTAATATCATCTTTCTGCCCCCACCTTTGTACACGGGAGTTATTATAGATTGTTTTAATATAGTAGGGAAGATTCCCGTCTTAAAGCATAGATTAGTCAAATGTGTCATAACAGTGTTGATTTCGTGTCTTATTAATTTTAAGTATAATGTGGGGATCTTATCCCATCCAGCAGCACTGTCGGTTTTTAAATTCATTATAATAGAGTTGATTTCTTCTGGATCAGTATCCAATAGAACCATAGACTGACCTTGTGTAGGTATATTACTGAGGTAATTGCTTAAGCTGTCTTGTGTTATAATAGTTGATTGAATATTCTCGGCGAGTTGTTTTCCTATGTTTGCAAAGTAACAATTAATAAAATTTGTAGAATCTACAAGCGTCGGTTTAATGCACAGATGGCCGACTAGTCATCGATTGTGCTCAACAGTCAACTGTGCTCTTGTGAATGTCTCATTCACAAAAGAAAGAATTGGGAAGACAAATTCTCGACCCAGACGATATCAAAACAATCCAAACTAGGAGTATCTTATCATTTTTAGATAGAGCCCAGCTAAAGGAGTACATGTAAGGCATCAATAGGATCCTCACTTACTTGGAGGCTAGTCACAATAGATCTTTATAGGTGTGACGCAAACGTGTAGGCAGTGACGCAAAAAGCCCCGAATTGTCTAAATAATAAATAATAAAGAGCAGGCAGGTTGAAATCGTTTTGCACCAAAGCGGAGACAAAACGAGATGTGTAGTAAGCAAACAATATAATTTAGCCATCACATATCTCATCTCCGCTTTGCCATGCTATTCTGTATCTCACTTCTCACTTCGATTTCAACAGTCAAATTGTAGGGATTTTTTTTATTTTTGTCGGGTAAACTGGAAGCGAAGTTGGTCGTGGAATTCTACTAGCGTTTGCCCGAGTTATTTTGGGTAGCATTCAAATTTTCTTATTATTTCTTCTAACCTAAGCGTCGTATACCAATTTTTATCGATTTTACTTTAAAAATGACGGATTTCCGTACAAACTTTGCAGCCCCTTTTCACCACCTCAGAGGGTGAATTTCCAAAAATCCTTTCTTAGTACACCACAAGAGGTCCAGGCTCTTAAGGAACCTACGTACTAAATTTGGAATCTCTAGACCCAGCCGTTTAGGCTGTGCGTTGATATGTCAGTCAGTCAATCAGTCAGTCAGTCAGTATTCATTTTTATATATATATATATTCACTCGCATTTAACACTAAAAATCTAAGTGAGATGCGAAGTGAGTTCTATACATAATAGCACGGTTGCTCAACCGTTTCCACTGAAGATGGCGTCCCTCGTACCACATACTTACGCATCTTTTCTCGTCCCCGTTATTTTGTATGAAAACGGCGTCCTCAGTATTTTGTATGAAAACGGCGCAAGTTTCTTCACCGATTTGCTGAGCCGTTTTCAAGGACACAAAGATGATAATTGTATTGGTTGTTTAAAAGTTTATTTAACAAATCTAGTTTCCTCTCGTATAGATGGATTTTTATTCATTCATATGTATTTATATGTTTGAAATTGTAATATTCACCGGCCTCTTCGTAAAAGACAGTTTTCAAACTATAAAAATAACGTTATGAAAAAAAGACAATATATTTTTTAATTAAGTTAGTTCCATCAACAAAAATTTTGTTTTTTTTCTGTTATTCTATCAATTGATAAACACAAAGTTAATTTCCCTACAAATTCGCGAATATAACTATCAGTAAAAAAAACAAAGCTATTTTTGAAAACTACTAATCATTTTTTTAAGGAAATTATTCCATATCATCTACATTATTCCACGTAAGAACTGATTCCATGATTTTAAATTAAATAATAAGTATACTTCGTTATTGATTTCGCAATTCAATTATTATAATTAATACCGCGAAGGCGCGATAATTGGCTATGTTAGGTGTAGAATAAATAGGGTTGTTACACTTTGAAAAATAAAAATAACAAATATTTTTTAATTTGTAAATGTGTCTGACCTACTCGTATAATTATGGTTATTATATTAAAAAAAGAAATAAATTATTTATTTACGCGTTTGGTCACGTAAGCTCGATTACTATTAGGTAATGCAATAAATACTAGACATTTGGTATATTCCGTAAAAACCAGATAAATAGTGATAACGTCAACTAAAGGACGAAGACAGAAATATAAATATTTTGTAATTTTTATGATGAACATTTTCATAGGGAAAATATGAATGGCAATGTATAGCCTTATTACCTTAGCCTTATACCCACTGCTGAGAAACAAGGTCTCTCCTTATCATAGAAGGAGGTTTAGGTAATAGTCCACCACGCTTGCCAAATGCCGATTAGTGGACGGAGTATAAGGTGATCGATACCCCTTTGCTGATCCATTAGTCGCCTTCTTCGACACTCGTTGGAGAATATACGAGTACAGTGATGATATTCTACTTTACTGGCATTAATGTATATCATTAATATACGTATAATCATAGTATGTCTAATGAAGCATATAAGTAAATGAAATCAAAAATGTTATAGAGAAGTGTTCGGACTCATAAAACTGTATTGGTCAGACCAATACAGTTTTACGAGTCACTGAGGGTTCACTGAAATGACCAATTTGGTCATTTTGGTCATTTCAGTGAACCCTTACAATAAAATAATTGACAACGACACACTCAAACAGAATACCGATTTTAATAATTCAAATAATAATGACAAGCCATAAGTAAATTAAGTAACAAGATAACTTTCATATTGTTAATGTACTTTCTATTAATTACAACACGATCCAAATTTACCAAGCTTTTGCACAAGGTAGGTATTACGAACCTTGATTTTATATTCGCAGAAACATACCCATTACCGAATGAAACCTGAGTGAAGACTATCCGTCGTATACAATTTATACCTAATACGCTATTAGCTAAGTACCATAAGTCCGGGAATAGCAGAATTTCAATCACATTTATCGACTAGCTTTGTGGATGGACAAAGTTTCAAAGCTAAGCTTAAAATGTTCAGTTATTAGAGACAGCTTTGACGTGGCTTTAACGAACTTATCTATTGACGATATTGATTAGGAGAAAGATTTTGACATTTCTCGTCACAACCACCATCGTGTTTTATTGTTTCTCCCACCGTAATTAGATCCAGATGTACTATACTAGAGGAATACTTTGTGGTAGGGCTTGTCATAAGGCCGCCTTGATACAATTGATAGCTATCACCATAATTATCTAATTCTGTCACTATAACCAGGGCCGGATTTAGGGGAGGGCAAGCGGGGCTACAGCCCAGGGCCTCCACAAAAGAGGGGCCCCACAATAGAGACTTCGGAAAAAAAAAATTCAAATTCAGACTAGTAAACACCAGTTAACAACTTTTCCTTTCATATTTTATTTCGCGTTTTACCTTTACCTACGGTACTTTGTACAAACATGATTACATGAATAATAATAATATCTTTCTATTTTGTTCGTTGATTAAAGGTCGTAAAGAAGTATGCCAATTTTTTAACCGAAAACTCGATTGAAACAAATTGTTCATTTTATTTGGAAAATAATTTGGGGCTAAGGGGCCTCCACTCCTTTGTTGCCCCGAGGCCTCCAGACCTTTAAATCCGGCCCTGACTATAACAATAATGTTAACAGTAATTATTGTGTTCCAGAAGTTACTGATATGGATGAGTAAAAATTGGAATATAATATATTCCAATTTTTAGTCATCCATTCATCAGAGCCGTCGATATCATGAAAAGTATTTATTTTCTATGATTTAATTAAATTGTCACTCACCTAAAACATCAAGCCGAACAGTGTGTGTCTCACTATGAGTTTCGTTGCTCATCCGGCAGGTGTAGTTACCGGAGTCTGTGCGGGCTGCGTGCTGGGTGTACAGCGTCTGGTTAGCCGCCTCTGGATACAGGATTAGGTTGGACACTCCTGCCGACCAGGGATACGCAACTCCGTCTTTGAACCTAGAACAAAATATATGTGGTTAGGCACTTATAACCTAGAAGATGACTTTTAATAGTTTAGTTTTTGAGTGCGCGCTTCTGCTCTAACTGTATCTTTCAGAGGCGCGTAGGTACTTTTGGAAACTTTGTATGAATTAATTTATAGTCTAACTTTTATCGTTTAAACTTATTCAATACAATACATCCGCGCTTCAATTGTAATATATCATCACTCACAAATCTGAATGGTAGTGATAATTTGTTTTGTAAAATTTTAATACTTTACCTCTATCGTTATTGTTGTTCACTTTGGGTGTTAAATATTTGCGAATTTTAATTTTACCTACAAAATTATCTTAGTTTTAATTATTAGGGAAAATCTACATATTTCCTCTCTAGCTATATTATAAATGTACCAGGCGCATAATGGTACCGCTGCCAACTAGCCTGTTTCTTTTTTAACTTATTGGATTTTTATCTTTGCCGTAACAACGACTTGCGTTATTCGGAAAAGGCCCGAGAATATATTGCGTAATGATCATTTTTTTAGGACTAATGACGCGGCAACGTCTTTGGTTTTCCCCGTGTTTCCCACGGAATATAAGTACGGTCAACAGCAAATTTATATAGATTACAATGAAAACTAAATTATTTTAATTGAGATCGCTGACTTTTCCGGGACTGCCGAGATGAATTTGAGTTCTTGGCTTTTGTGTTAGATTGCTAACTGAAGGATTGTTATTTTTGGGTTTAGTTCCCCTTTTATGTAGGCGACAGGCTGGTAAATTATAAAACTAAATATAGGAAGTGTATTTAGAGTAAGTAAAAATTTATCCAATGAAAGTTGGGTGCCCTACGCAATAGCGAAATACGATAGCTCGAATGACAACAGCGCGAAGACGATATCGCGAAAATACCATCGCTTGAAAGTGTAATTGCGCGAAAACTTAATTGCTCGACACACAAAAGCGCGAACGTTCATTTGCGCGAAAATCACACCAACGAACAGATTTATGTTTTCTGGGGGATCAGCAGTAGACATCATTTCACTCTTTATATTTCTTTTTGTCTTTCGCTATTGCGTAGGACACTCATGAAAGTTATATCCGTTGAAATGAGTTCTGAATGATTTGCAATTTTAAGAAATGAAACGCACTCCGAAGTTTGTACCACCCGTGACCTTCAATGATGTACTGTACCTACCAATGATGGACTGGATTCTGAATCAAAATCTAATAAAGCTGTTAACACCATTGTTATGGTGACAGGCTTCGATAAAATGGTGGTAGCTAGCCAGTTAGACTTAGAACAAGTCCCATTACTAACCAAAACGATCACAAAGTACTACCTTGGGATTGATTCCGGAACCTTCAGACAGAGCAACTTTAGTTGAAGAAACTATCAACTAAGTTGATGTAGCTATCAACTTTTTAATAGGTTTCGTTAAAAGTTGCCATTTGCAGCAACAAAAAGGTTCAGTTTCCTGAAATCCATGGTCAACAGTCAGTGTGACTATGGATTACTTGACACAACCACAGTACAAAATTGACAGTTGCTAGTTGCATCAATTTGAAACTGGTTATGTCATCGAGTGTATCAACTGAAAACTGTGCCCGTAGTGTAAGTTTTTTCTTTTTAAAAGCGTTACTATTGTAGTTGCGTTAGGAGCTCAATTTGTATGGGAAACATAACTTGCGCTTCTTTCCGCTAGGGGCGCTATTCACGTTTCCTATACAAATCGAGCTCTTAACACAACTACAGTAGTTGCGTATTTTAAACGAAAAAACTTACACTACGGGTACTGGTGTCAATCATCGAAACTCACAACTACAGTTGCTACGTATTCTTTAAGTTACCTATATGTAAACAGCTCGTTACCAATATTTCAGTAGGTAGAGGAATGCCTATTGCTGGGCATAGGCCTTTCCCAAGGATCTCCAACAGATCTTACGCTACTCGCATCCAGCTGCTTCCCGTGACCTTTACCAGATGGTCAGCCCGCCTTGTGGGCGGCATACAACGCTGCGTCTCGATACGCGACCGCCACTCGAATAAGCTTCCCGGCTCAACGGCCATCAAGTCCTCCTTGCAAGGTGATGTCCCTACCTACTGCCACATAAGGTTCGCAATTGTTTTTGAAGGATCTATTCAAATTTAATTTCTAGGTTATGATTTCACAGCCATAGAGTTTAAAGCTAATTGAGTAAATTTGACAGATTGTTGATTGACATGCTGCTTTACCTATATTTTAGTGGAAAACAATCAAAGCAAATTCCCCAACATGATCTACTTTTAAAGTTTTTATGGAGTTTTTAGTTTTCCTATAGGTAATTATAAAGCTGGCAGGGCTGCCATATACATGTAATGTGGTAAATTGAATTCTTCTGGGAATCGTACGTAATTGCTGTAGGTAATAATTACTTCGTGTATATTTAATCAATACCTCGGCGTTGATATTGCTGCTAGTTATCATAGTAACTGCCAATTGGCAATAACTACATAAATCTACACATGATTTGTATAGCTACGTAAAAGGCTATGTTAATTATTTTGTTCAATCAACGTAAGGCGAGCCCCGACTATATGCCAGAAATAGAGCGTACCTATATTGGCGTTAAGTCATAAAATATGCATTAATGGAGCATTAATTTCAACGTAATTGGACTATTATTAAAGACATCAACGACCGAAGATAAATGCGTTATCGGCATTGAAATTGATAATTTATAACGAATAAACGGAAAATACGGATATTGCTTAAAATCCACGAGGCAAACGACAACTAAATTGAATTGAGATTTCATCTAGAAGGTTGACGGCCGTATGTATTTGCAATTTACGAGCGCTGCAGCTTTACATTGTGTTGCGTCAATGAGATTGCCGCTGGATGCGACAGCTGCGGTGCCTGGGTAACGGTGCAGCTGCGATTTAGAGATTGCGCGAGGCATGTCGTCACATCCGCGGCGCATTGTCATTTCCCGGTGAAATCAACTCAGAGCTGCATCTATGAGCAGGAAATAATTCGCAGTAGCGACTAATGGCCCGTCATTCCGGCGTGCACGAATGCAGCTGCCGGCGACAACGCAGCTTCTGAGAAATTGTGGATTACATTGGTTCCTCTCCTCAATAAGCGCGTCACCACGAGGGCGGCCACCTAATTTATCCCAAATTCAAATTACCGTTTCGTATACCCACCAGCTGTAAATTGTTCAACGAAACTGGATTGTGCAAACAAAGCGTCGCGCGAACCTAACGATTCCTCGGAACAGTAAAATTTTGCGGGAGCGGGAAAACAAACAATTGAGCGATGTTTCATTACAAGGCTACGGTGGATTGTTTCCCAGAAGCGGGCGGGGCGTGCGGGTAAATACCAAAGAGATTAGATCTATTGGTCGCTGGCTGTTAGCTAATGTTCTATGCTTTGCTGAGAGTGGATTACACTGGTACTGCTTAACGTTAGTGCAGATTTGTCATTATCAAACACGAACTAGTCGATATCTCATCACAATTTCGCGAAACCTACTTTAACGAACATAGCCGGCAATCGATTACGAAAGTCAGTTTGCAATGCGATCGCTTGTTAGGATTCTTTGAAGCAGCAACATAAATATTAGTTTTAATTTTTTGCTGTATCGCTGTGGAAAAATATTTATCTACAAGGTCAATACCTCAAGATAAACATTTTCCTAAATCGACATTGAAAACAGGGATAAAGAACTGTGGTTATTTCAAATGATTCTGAGAAAAATCGCGAGATTATTTATGGTAACCACTAAGTACTCTCCCTGGGAGAACGTATTGAATATTTTTATCGCTTTGTAAGAAATGATTCATAGCTCGCGACAGAGATCATTAATTTATTGGTTCGTGTTAATTTAATGAGCACATCACAGATGTTAAACGTATAAGCAAATCAAGCTCACGTGTAACTTGAAAATATTGTAAATAAACAATTCGGTATAGGTTTTATTCAATCGACAGATGATATTCCGCGAAACGTCAGAAACATGTGTAACCTATTTCCAATTATCTTTTCCGTGAACATGCTTGCCGTTAATATTTTCGTTGCAACGGCTTATGAAGATAATTACAATATTGAGAACTGAGCATGAGCGTTGTTAATCACAATATCGCCACCGATTCCTGTACTCCATTAAACTTTTTACAAAAGGCACACGAGTGATTCTAGTTAGTGCTCACATTAACACAGGTAATAAACAATTACGTAGATAATGATCGTCCAGTATTTATGACAAAACACTGTAGACATCTTTATTGTCCCGTTTCGCCATATAGGGCATCGATACCTGTTGGAATTTGAGCTGGGATAGCAATTGGAGTGTTCTACTTAATTTTTTGTTATTATTAATTATTTATCTATGCATAACGCTGTGTATGATACACGAGGACAACATTTATTGTAGATATGACAACAATCACACATACTTACATTTTTTTTTCTTATTACAAATGATGAACTAAAAATTTGAGTAAGGAGGGATATATGTTTAAAGGATTTTATATATTACAAAAGATGATTTACCAAAAGAGGGTCGGTCGGTGTGAGAAAGGAGGATGGCCGTCAAAATCTTATATACCAAAATCTATAGGTAGTGTTCTTTGACCAGACAAAGTGAGTATTGTCGATACCAAAACATACTGCACCGACCCAATAATTGAAAAAGATATCAACAAACATGAACAATATTAGATCTTTTAATGATTATAGCCAGGTCAATTTCATTCCCAGAAATTAATAAATCAGAGCACTCTATTCTGTTCAACAAAATTCTAGTGCTGGTGTAGGAATCGAGCTGACTGCTATTTATTATAGAGGCGAATCCAACTATTAATTACTTAATTAAGTTTTTAATTTGTCTTTTTTTGAAAACACGACTATTTATTTCGTTTCATTATCAACTAACTTACATACATTACAATCACGCTCATAATCCCAAAGGGGGAGCATAGTCTTAGGTAACATTTGGTTACACATAAAGCTATATTTGGCAGTACGGGCCATGTAGTGTTTCTCTCTCAAAGTACTGCAGGTTGCCAGCCTGTCGCCTACATGAAAGAGGCATCAAGTCCAAAAAGTAACAAACCTCTGTAAACCGGAAAACACAAGCCAACTGCCAGGACAGATGTTACCACTACCTTAAGTTACTTACGTTTAATTTACCTAAATTTTTTTTAATATTAAGTACGATCATCGTAATAATAATAACACAATAAAATATAATAAAACGAAGCTTTATGGATGTAGATACAGTTAAGATCACGAAAAGAAAAACCATGTGAATAAAATTTAAAATTGTTAACTTTAGTGTATTACAGTGAACGCATATGTATTACCTAATGAAGCGATATAAGTACTAGATACTATCCCGTTCTGACCAAAACTATCGATGCCAATTAATGTCTGTAGCAGACAGGCAGAACAAAAAGCCGATGAGATGAGATCACCCGCAGGACTGCCCCCCTCCCTCCGCCACCCGGCGAATATTTCCCAAATCGCCTGGACCGGTCTTTGACCGCGTCGGGTTGCACTCCCTGCCCTCACCACAAATCATCCAGCCTAACATTACAATACGTATAGCTAGCTATACGTTACCATAAGCCGCCGGGGATACCGGCGAGCTTGCAGGTGAACAGAATATTCAATAAACGAGGAAAACTTAAGCAATTAATTGCCGTAGATTCCGAGGATTTGAATGGCGAATTATCTTAGGTAATCAACTGTAGAACTTCACAAAAACTGCTAGTTGACTTGGCTATTATGGTCAATCTCTGTTCCGTGATAATGTTCAGTCGATATCGGAGCCTTTTTATTTACTTCAATTATAATTTGTAACACTTAGATATCACAAATTCTCAATGGCAGTTAAGCATAGAAAATTCGAACTCGAGCCAAATCAGTTATTTAACTGACAATTCAATTACTCTTCACATTCCTACTCACGCTTGTAATTTGACTTGACGTGTTTGATCAAACTTCGGGAGAAAACTCAAGTTTACTAGGAAAAGACATACGTCATTGGAAATCTCGAATAGCGAAATGAATTGCATATAGATGTCAAACCAAGGATATACTTACAACTGACGATCAACATTTACTCAAAATCCCATTTCCGGATTTTCTGGATTGAACTGATGTTTTAAGAGGATTAAGAAAGTTGTTGAGAGACGATATTGATATGTCTGGGATAAAATTAACATGGGTTGAATAATAATACGCTGACATGAATGAAATCGGAACCAGTTTCATATTGCTAATGTTCCTGCTCAACAAGCTAAAGACAAACAAAATGGTGAATCCAACCCGAGATACGATCACACAAAGTAAACCGCCTTAACTCAGACAGGAACAGGCTCTGTCTGAAGTTTTACCTTATCTGATCACTAGTGCAGTCCAACTAACGAAGAATCAATTTCACAAGACACTTTAAAGCTAAAATGATAGCATGTTTGTCGAATATAATTTGCGAAAATCGACTACGATCAAGAACACGTATTCCAAATGAAATTATGGCGCACTTCTTCGAAAGCCTTGGCAGCGTCGAAAGCGGTAATGCGAAATCGGCAGCAGTCATTTTATAATTAATAGACATTGTGTATTTTGGGGAGTACTTAGAAATATAATAACGATGATTTTGACACGTTTATGTTGAATGCAAATAAATTTATGCCATCACTTCCGTCTTTCAACAAGATATGAACAAGTAAGCATGATTTCGAAAATGACACGAAGACATGAGTACAAGTTAATACCAATCACTATGCCCTGAAAAGATTTTCCACAAGGACCACCAATTATCAAACAGAAGGTGGCATTAAAATACAGAGAAAATAATGCATTTTGAGATACATTTGAAATTCTGGCACAAAAGTATAGAGAAAAATGATAAGTAATTATTAGTTTATTTATGTTGATCAGTATTATAACTTTTGCTCGGACAAGTGAAATAACTCGATTTGGACGTCGGATGCTTGCTTGACTGAGCACTGTGAGTAGGACCACTAACGAGATATCCAGCTAAGTAACGACATAATAACGACCACAAGTAACTTTCTTTGTTCGCCTGCTATCACGAAACAACACTTAGCTTGTCAATCTTGAAGAATATTTTCCTTTGAATGCCAATAATTTAAAAAACCCCGTATTTTATTTCAGAGTACAATGGCTTTGTTAAAATTATTACTGGTTCGCTGAACGTAAGTATATTCGGATATGTTTTATAATGCTAAATTTTATGAATTTGGAATTGTTTTGTAACGCTAAATTTTATGAATTTGGAATTATCGCTCGTATATAGAAAGCGTTATCGTAAACAGGCAATTTGTAATCTAATAGTTGTGGGTGTTTGTCACTACGAGCATAAATTTGCATAGAATTAGCATATCGTAGAATTCAGAAGCAGGTGAATATTTGGATTTATGAGATATGTGGTGTTATCACGTTTTCAGTCTGCAGATTTTTTCCAAATAAAAATGGCTTTATTTGCATCAATTACAGAACATTACATTACGTTCGTGCAGCAGGCGTTTTTTTATGAAAGGTTAGTAACCGACTTACATTCACAGCCTTCAAGTTTACTTAGAATCTCGCATTTCGTTGAGCATGGAGCTAAGAATGCTAATTTATACCGGTAAAAAGTTTGCAGATTGACAACTGTATTTTAATAAGACAACCAACTGGATGTGCAGCAAATGATTCGTGTTTCGCCGTTCTTCGAAAGAGTAATTAGGCCTAGATGAGTGCTGCGGCCCAAATGACGCCGCCTGCGGAGAGGCTTTGTGCCAATGCTGATAGTTTCTTCGGAACTGGCGCAATTACTCGACCACGGCCAGTTGTCGCACACACAGTCACATAATCACACGATCCCTACATTACACTATAATCACACGTTTGCCAGTCACGCACCGATGACAATAATAATAACTATTCGTTGTGGGAATCGGAAAACTGAATATTTATGATTCCATCATACATGTTGGCCGTTGTTGAAATATTCGCAAATATGTATGATATACTGGCAAACGCGCAAAGAACTCGACAATGTAAGTTGCTGGAATTTACATACATACTTATTGAAATGCAGCACGAGGAACTTATAAATGTTTAAGTTAGATAATGTATTTCCTTTAATCCAATTTAAAATGACTTATGTGTAACTAAGTTAAAGTTTATAGAATTCATTTTAAGAATACTTACCTAAGTTCGTCAAATACAAAAGTATTTGACGAACTTTTTCCGAGATCTGTAGGTACTCTAATAGTGGAATACAAGTGCAGTCGCAATCATAAAAATTAATCCTTTTTTCATACTTATCCCTGATATTACTTAGTTAAATTAAAAGTTATTCATTATCAAATTGTTATAGGTATTACCGACACGCGGTTTTCAATTTAAATTTGTTGCCAACTTTGATTTACTTTCTATCAATTTAATTATTTCTAGGTTATCGTTTTTCTGTCTTTTGCATTCACCAGATAATATCTTCTACGTTGATGTATGATAAATTTCAGAACAGTTCATATTACAATAATAAAAAAACCACATGTTCAAAATTCTTTTAATTTTGGAAATCCTCGCCGTAAGGAGAAAAATTATAGGAGAAAGATTAAAAATCGCAACGCTCATTGTTTTCCAAGTAATTATACATTAAATTTAACCTTGGTGCAGTTTTTATGCGCGATGAGTCCCGTGAACGACGCGCTAATATACGGTCGTCCGGTGGTATCACTTCCCCTAACGGTTCTCGCCTCCAGCCATATGACAAGGTTACAAAGGCACAAGCAATCCTCACCACGTGAGAATCGCGATAAACTTGTTATTTATTGCGATTTCACCCGAAACGCATAAAACGGTTAATATCGAACAGGATACCCATTGGTAACCGTTACTCGTTACCGAGTAATTATCCGCGTGTAAAGAATAACCACACATTCTAAGTTACTCTATCGTTAATAACATGGACGGATGAATAACATGGAATCAGCGTAACGAGTCTAGCCTTTACATACAGTTATTGCGGTTTAGGGATGCGCGGGAAGGCTTCAAGATTCAATGAAGCGTGTAGAAAAACCGCAGCGCACAGGAGCAAAAAGTTGCACTCACTTGGGATGGGAAATGCGAGCCGCTGGTCCCGACGCGTCTTGGAACAGTCCGAGGTTGACAAGTTACAACTGTAAAGACTAGTCTCTGACTAGATGTGCACGGAAGCGAAGTTTAACGATACCATAAAACAAGCCTCCGTCGATATCTGTTACTAAGGGCCGCTGAACTACCCACATTTTTGAGCGTAAATATAGGGTCAGATTTGGTGTTAAGTGTAAGCAAGTGTTATGTAAAGTTCTGCTGAACCAATTGAGATTATGAGCGTGAGAAATATAGTAGAAAAAATAAGATCTTCTTCATTGAAAAAATCAGCAGTTTTTTCTACACTAACGCTTTTTTCTACACAAGAAACGATGAATTTTTCGTCTTGGTCGGCCTAAGATAGATTAACTAAAAAAAAAAATCGAGTTCATTCAATCGGACGGAACGCAGGATAAGTCATTGGTTCGAGTGGTTATCACATCTGTTCTGCCTATTCATAGGGTGGTGGTATTGCGGCCAAAAAACTTGTGTATTTCTACCGTATAGAAGACATAACCCCAGATTATAAATAAATTTATGCTTTATAATAATAGTGCTGTTTATCCAAAGAGGATACTTATACAAACAAACTTTAAGTCAAGAGCAAAAAACTTTAGTACCTAAATTAGTTGCGTTGTGTTGTGATGTCATCGCAAATGAGATAACGTAAAAGGAAAATTAACTAAGAACTCTTACGTCATTTGAGCTAAAAACTGACTTGCGATAGGCATTTTGCAGGACGAATTTTATTATTAGATACTGCGATAGCAGTTAGCACATCATGCGTGTGCATGCAGTTATGAATAACATTATGAATCACACGACGGCTGTCACTGAATAGATGGAACTTGCATTAAAAAAAAACAGGAAAATGCTGTCCTATTCAAAACTAAAGTCATAGTAGAACTATGCCAAAAATACAGTTTCAAGTAAGAATGTCAGGCCGTTCTTTTGTGGCAAATGATTCACCAATACTATGAAGCGACGTTGAAACAGTTATTATGAAGGGATCAAATTTCCTTAATTAAACCTCTAGACGCAGAGCCCGTGAAGTCAGACATCCTGAGAATATTAACGGCTTCTGAGAATATCATTATAGTCCAATACAATAGACCAGAACGGCGAATAGAGATGAGGATAATAATAAAATAATAAGAAAACAATATACAAAAAGAGAGAAATTTACTTTATTCTGGTTTATTTAAAATAACATTTAGTATACTTAAGGAACAACTATCATTAAAAAAGCAGCTATGTCCTATAAGACTAATGAAGAAGTAGCGCTATTTAGAAATAATCAAAATATTAGGAATTCAGAGGATAGTTATTCCACCATGTGGTAGAATTAAGATGTTGTTTATTTTAAAGATTGCCAGTTCGAAAAGATTTTTAGGAGTCTTGATAGTAAGTCCTTGTAGTACTTGATAGTAGATCCGTAAATACAAAAATTAGCTAGCTATACCAAAGCCAGTTCATACTTGGATATTTTCTTAAACTCGAAGTTAAAAAGAAAATATATCAGTTTACTTATGAAGCAATAAAGGTATCTTATTATAGGCATCGATGAACTGAAAAGAGGATTTTGTATCGTTGAAATTTTCTTCAGTACCAAAGGTAACATAGCAGTAGCTACTTAAAATGTATAAATCTACTTATATATATAGACATAATCTAATAATATGTTTTTAATATCTTCATTTAAACCAGACCTTTTCGCTTAAGACTAAATTAATACTTTAAGTCAGAAGCGGTAAAAAAAACTGCTAATTAAAATGCTAACCGCAAACGTTTACATTAAAAATAACGGTTCAATACATGTATGTTATTTCAAGTAATGCTTTAATGGCGTAGAAACTGCTGACGATAGGAAACTGGAGCGGAAGGTGACACTGCACTTAAGTGGTCGAAGTACAGTTTTGGTTGAGAACAATTTTTGAGTATCTATCTCGAATGCATGCCATACCACCAAACGTTGTAAGCACGCACATTGTAAGGCGTGGAAATCAAAAAACTGTTTTCTTTTTACGGCTTTAACCACTGGGCCTTTTAAGTAAACCTTACATAATTTATTTGTTATTCTGTTTTCCATTAAATGGTGTAATATATTTTAAATTTTAATGCTTCTAGCGAGTACTTCGCAAGCAATATATGACGACAGACTTCATAATGGCGACATAAACCTTTATTACTATCATTCCCCATAATTGAACGTTAATATGGACGCTTGTGCATCAAAATAACACAATTTCAATGCACAAAATCCACTTAGGAAGGATGTATGAATTATTCAAATTAAAAACCTTGAATGGTGCTATGAAAACGGTTCAAACACTGAAAAGCAGACGTTACTTTAAGCCTACTCAAAATAAAATTATTTTATTATTGCAACGATTGAAATAGGATAAAAATCTGGTCCCACCTACTTTCAACACAGACCTTCAAAGTAAACATTTTTTCAAGAACGTTCTGTATTTGTGAGTCCCGCTAATGATAGGTCCCGGAACAACCAGGTGGACACTTATTATGGTCAAGGAATGCCGCTTGTCGCCTGGGAACATGTTCACGACCAATACAACATCTGTACAACTGTTCTAGTACGTGATTGCTATTTTCCAGGCAAAATACACATAGTTGAATTGATATGGCAGAGAATAACTGTTTAGATTCAGAGCGTACTCATTCTGTCATGCCCATGATTCTTTAATCTTTTGACATTGCAAATATCAATGCAATTAAAATCAGCATTTTTATTTCCATGAAATGCCATATTAACATTAAAAGTAAATTTGTACAATTTTCGAAAGCAAGAATTGTTAAGACAAATTGTAAAATTCCGTTGAAAACCCTCATACAAAAAACCGCATTAATGACCGGTCGATAAGCTGAAAGAGTCCGAAGAATTTCATGGAATATTATAAATTATAACCGCAAAGTTATTAACAATAATTTTACATGTATGTATAATACTTATTATGGTATGAGTGCCTATTATTAATAATTATTATAAAATTATATGGCCAACTAGTGATAGATACAGATATTGAACAAAACAAACAAATAATGGATATTGCGGATGGTTTTCAATTGCTTTTCATAACATGAAAAGTTTGTTTAGCGATCATAGGTGATTATCATAGTGAATATAGTTGATATTATTATGCTTTTCATACTGAAAATAGCAGTAAGAAATGAATTGGTGCTTCCAGACTGCGTAATGAGCACAAATGACAGGCGGTTATATTTGGGCGGACGTGGTCAACTCACGCTCGCGCGCTACCGGTATTGAATCACTAGCTAACGCTTTGTATTTAAATTGAAGTGAATGTACTGTTTTAATCGAGTAACCGGAAGCCGGAACTCAACCAATTATAGATGGCAATAGTTTCTTTCTGGGAAATTTCATGTCGCAGTCAGCTTTATTAAATATAAACTCTCCGATTGATAATAATGGTAATGAAATTCTTTTTGCAAACACTATCCGCAAACTAAAAGGTAGGTAGATGATTAAAGTTCAGTTTCGGACAAAAGCCGTTTTACATTCGGTAGCCGTTCGCGGTTTCTTGGCACTACGTGAAACTGCAAGTGCACAAGAATTTATTATAGCCTTATGTCACGCGAAGAATACTAAATAGGTGGCAGTTGGAGACGCCGTGTGCGCGCCACCGGCGACCGACCGCCACCCGATTGTGCGAAATATTAAAATATTCGATTCCATGAAATGGCCGGAAATGACCGTTTCATTATGCACGACGGGTGCGTGAAATGATCGATTTGGAGGGCACGAAGCCCACGCCACCCTTTTTCTAATAACTCGACGATAAAGATCATTCCCAGAGCTAAACAGAATACCTATACATAATGGCAATCCTGCGAAATGAACAAAGAAACTAGTATAATTCTAGTTTCGCTAGAACTGCTTTATTACGTCATACTTAATCAGATATTGTCATTGAAGACACCGAAAAACTAAGAGTTAACGGAGTAGTGAAAGTCAGATGTGCAGAAAAGCAGCGAGATATAAGCAAGCAAGTATAATGTGAACGGTGCGGGTAATGTATGTTGACCACCGCTGGAGATCGGCGGACGGACGCGCAACATACGGCGACAGCATAATAAGTCCCAGTGCTCGGTGCCAAGATGCACGTGCGATAGCCACAACTCGATTTACGATAGCAATCCTTTTGTTATTGGTACTCGATACTGCTCTGCTGCCAGACTGTTAAGTATTTACTTGCGGGTGAGCGATGGATGTTGAAGGCATCTTGTTTCTTAGCTAGAAAGCTTATGTGCGTGATCGCATGCGGGCGGTCAGCGGAGCTCGCACCCGCCTGGCGGCGCATCTTTGACGCACGCAACAATCTTCTCGCTAATCGGTCCGTGTATCGGCAGACTCACTGGTGCAATTAGGTTTCTCGGTAGCAAATAGTACTAATCTAAAACGCTCGCGCCTCGACGACGACGTATTTATAATTCACCTGTGATTGAAGTCGACCGCATCCAGTGAGTCGCTCAACGAGTGCAACGGAACGAATCGCTACGTTCTCTGCCATTAAGGTTGTCGGAATAACTGCAAATAACTTCTCAGACTAATTGCAACATTCATATTACACTTAAATTACTTTACAGTATTGTGCTCATGAAGTTATATGGTGGTAAGTCGCTGGATGCGGGCAGCGCAGGACCCATCGGGTTGGAAATCCTTAGGGAAGACATCCTATGTCCAACAGTTGATTGTGATTGAACTCATAAAAGTCATAATATAACGTGACAAGTTTTTTAGAGATTCATCATCATCATCATCATAACAGCCTTTATAATTTGACCTACTGCTGGGTGGGATACAAGGCCTCTCGTTGTCATCGAAGGAGGTTTAGGCAGTAGTCCACCACGCTTGCTCAATGCGGATTGGTGGATGGAGAATAAACAAGGTGATTAATACCCCTTCGCTGATTCCTAAGTCCCATTGGGGATATGGGGTGATGCTTTTCTACTCTGCCGGCATCACATGGCTCAGGTACTTATCGTTTCTATCAATCTCAGGCCTTAGAGATTAAATAAATATAAATGATAAAGTACCTTTCAGGCTTGTTTTAAGTACCCGGTTGAAGAAATACTGGATTTAAAACAATACACAACATGTAATTACATGTTGAAGTAGGTATATAACATACTGATACATTAAAGTAGTTTGGCTACAAGTTTCTCAGTGTTTTCAAGACCGGAACCGAGCGCAGGTTTGCATGCAGCAAGCTTTGCTAACCTTGAATTAGGATAATTCCCGCGTATTGCGAGCGGCTCGCGTTGTAGACACTTATTATAATGAACAATGATAGCTCCGACAAAAAGCTTATGTAAATTACGAGCATGACAAGGTAATTATTGAAATAGCAAGGCAGGCGGCAATTACACAACTCCCAGTCTCTTAGTGGTCAGCTGAGGATTGAAAATAATACTGGCGCGGAGAGGATTTTGCTAATTGAATAGAAAGATTACAGCGGCGAGGTTGTTAGAGAGAAATTGAATACAATTATTGTAGCTGAGATTTCAATATTCTAAGAGAATTTTCTTTTACAGAACTACGTATTTAATGGCAGTAAAATTACCAGTTTCTCAAATAATGCTTAAAATGCAGTTAAGTGTATGAATGCCGTCAATAAGACATCCGAAGTCTTAAAAGACTTTTTAAACTGTGCTCAAGAACAGGTTTTAAAATGTATCATTATTCATTCACTTAATAATTTGAAGTACTGTACGGTAGTCGTCTCTTCTCTGTGTCGGCACTGTTAACCGCAATACGTGTGTTTTTATTTCGAAGCGAGTTTCTCAAAAGGAACAATTAACAACATTCTGTCGTTAAGCTCCGTAAAAATAAAGGGAACGTAATTAACACTCATCTTATCCTATAATTGGCTAATTTTGAAAATAACACAACATCGGATTGATCGGTGGTATTTCATCACAAATAAACGGGCTGGACCAAAATGACGTCAAACGCCTGACTCATGCGCCGGTAAACCAGCTCGTTATAAGTTACCTTCACTCGCACTCCTTTAAGGCTAAAACGAATAACTTAACAAGTATCCTTATTGCGTGAGACATAAAGGTGAATTTGAAATAGCATCGAAATTAATGTCGCAAAAGACATCTTCAATATGTCATGTCAACCGTTATCGTGTGGCCTGTATTGATGAGGTGACATCGCACCATGTCCACACCATAACATTATCTATAGGTTAACCTTATTACACGTATGGTAACGCTATCCCTGTGCTGAGATTAACGAAAATGTTACGTAACATTTATTAAACTATGATACCTACCGCATCTTGTCCTCCCGATGACGGGATGAGAGAAAAACATCTCGTGATCGAACGATAGTTTGCATAGATTTGATTAGTATGCTCTGAATCCTAAAAGTACCTAAGTCATTAATAATAATATTATGTAGGTAGTCTGAGAAGACAACAACGTCGATGAAGCGCGCTGAAAGATGTAGTGTCACCTCTTTCGAATGTATGGTAATTTAAGGAACCGTAATGTTTCTTTTTCTTTCATACGTGCTTTCATTGTGCGCGTAATTCACTTTTTTCACCGTACACAAATTAGAGTAATTTGGACGTATTCGAAATATTAAAATATTTGGTGTTTACATTACACGTCATTTTACGTGACACTACTACATAATGTTTGAGTTAATTAGAAATGCATAAATTAACAAATGTGGGAAGACAAATCTATAGCGATCATTTCAAAGGAAGGACAAAAAAGCGACTTATTTACTTGGTCATCCGGTGAGAATGCAACACCTCGTCGGAGGTCCTAGAGTCGTCCAATATTTGTTTTATGTGGGCGCGGAGGGCCGACGGCACGCCACGGGATGCTGCCCGAATGTTAATTTTCACGATGAAGCCATTTGTCGTACGTGCGCTGGCGACCTAACGAGTTCGCGTCACATTTCTCAAAACCCATACGATTCGACGCCTGTGCAATATCTCTATTGTTGCATGAATTATGCGATGTTTCTGAATTAGTTTTCGTCGCAGACATCCATGGTACAATCACACCAACTCAGGCATTCAACGGGCGTGTGATTGGCAAAAAGTACATTCCAGACGTTGTGTACTTAAATATGCAGTACGGGAGAAGTCAATATGTGCGACTTACATTTTTACGATCCTATCATCATTGTGTTAGACTGCTGGCGTCTTGTACATACAATTCTGGGTTTCCGAAAGTCGTTGTCGTGTCTTTAATATTATAAAAAGCGTTAGATAAATCTACAGGTATATTCGTAGCTGGTGGTCTATCATGAATTATGATTACGTTCAACAGAACTGTCGTATGTAAATCGTCAATCGATTTCCTAATAAACAAGGCAACACAAGCTATTGATTTGAGCCCGTGAATACCTTTATATTCTATTGTTCTTATACTGCATTACTTTGTCATTTAAACAATTCAAACTTAGAGACAAAAAATAAGGATTGCTATGAAGAAAACAATACTCATTTGTACTGTACAAGCATGAATAAATTTGGGATCCTAGTGGACACCTAGCATTCGATCTCAGCAAACTGACATTTCCATTTGAAATCATTACGGCTAACCAGCTTTCCATATCGTCCCGTATATGCATGCACAATGAAACGTAGTCACGCGCCTATCTTCACACAATCGTGGCGATGATATTCCTCAATATTTGTTCCTAGAAAACACGATGCTGTAATCCCAATGCCAAAAAAGACGGTGATTCATTGTTCGTAATCCCCTTAAAATTTAATTGTGAAACAGTAAAATTATGGAAAGGAATGTAGACGTAGAATGTCATACACGACATATCATTATAATGATCGTGAGATAGTACAAGATTGGTCAGGATGTCAGGTAGACAGATACATAAGGAGACTAATTTGTGTGGTATTCGGCGTCCGTCTCGGAATGCGAGTACGCCTTTAGCCGCCGGCTTCTTCTAAACCGGCCAATTCATGAATGGACACCGATCAAATTTCACAATTTCCGAAATTATTGCAACTGCTGTTAGACGCTCTTAATCTTATAAGAAATTGCACAAGTATTTCCGAGAGTAGACCACATTTCACGGCTAATCGACTTATCGGTTTGAAAAAGTGTATTAATTCAATAAGTTGAGCACTATTTTCAAGATAGTCGAGTAGCGAATAATAAACCGTGACTAACATACAACACGGCATCCGTTCGAGGGTGCCAGAAACACTTATGTTGGCACAATACAATATAATTGAGGGTTCTATTCACGCGGAACACCTTCTTGTCCCATAACAGTTACAATGAAATATGTGAACAAAAAATGTTTACAAAAGAATTGTATTCGACGGAAAAAAGACTAGTAAGCCGCGAAGGAAGATCAATAAGGTAGATAAATAAAACGGGCCATTGTGAAAGCTGCGCCTGCGCTGCGGAGCATGCACCCTCGACCTCCGCCGCGCTTGGGCACACTCACTCATATATCACAGTCTAATGTGCAACGGATATTTTACACGTCATTCCTAAAATCAGGCGTTATGATTGTAAATTTGTGGCTCAATTGGTACGTAACCAATTAATAGAGAAGTAATAGCTCTGAAAATACAATTATTAGAATAAATATTGTATTTTCAGATGAATAATATTTTTGAATATCGAGTATTTAATTCTAAACAATAAAAATCGGTGCCACTCATAGATATAGGAAACTGTAGATCGGCAATGTGAAATATTAGAGCGAGATAGATAGACGAGACCATTTCATGTACACGCAGGCGGCCTAGGTAGGCCTGTCAATCACGTAGAAAAGAAGGCAACTGTCAGACTGCAGTACTATTTTTACGCACAAATGGACATTACTCATTATCTAAACTAGATAAAAAGAAACTATCAAATATTTATCTGCGAATTTGCAATTGACAATTCAAATTGCCTTTTAATATTGCTTTACTTGGTAACTGTTATTATGTTTAGTCATGAAGTAGGTAACAGAGTACTAAGAATCTGTTCTTTGTTGATCACTTAATTATCCTCAGAACTAGGTTGGCTCATCTCAAGATCATGCTTGAATTACTTCACTAATATCTAATCGGAGCGGAGCTTATATTCATGAGAAGCGAATTCAGATCAGCCGATAAGCCAATCAAACGATTTGTAAAACAAAATGAACTTCCTACCTGAGTTTTAGGGTCGGGATTTAAAAATAATCGGCTCGTTATAAAGAGTCGCTTGGACGTGTCGGGACAAGCTGTCGGTTTTTGTTAGAGGACTCTGTGGGATGTCTATTGGTTGTTTTGTAAGTTTTATGGACACTTCATTAAGGTCCGTCCAGCGGTCATTGTAACCTTATTGACACATCAAGCACTGAACAAAAGGTGTGAAGACAAAAGATAAAATAGCACCCACGATTTCATTCACTCGACGAAACCCACGCAAGTGAAACTTAGAATTTGGTTAATTTAAATATTGTAACTCCATTACAATTTGAATATTTTGAGCTTGCTTAGTATTTTCCAAAGAAAAACATGCCTAAGTCACTACGCAAATACTGAAACGTTTCCAAGAAACAGAGACAAAGAGATTTCTTACCATGTCTGGGTGGAATGAGTACTTAGAAAATGATTAATTGAATACGAGACAGACCAAGAAGCCTAACCTCTCAAAATGAAAGTAAACACAAGAGTTAATGTAAATATGGCCAAATTTTTCAAAATATAACTATTAAATCAATCAATATACCTACGCCTAGTAGGTATATTGATTGATTCATGAAAAACATAATGAAGTAGCGAATATGTTTAAGTTAAAAAAGACTACCTATTTGCACGTGATAAGCACATAAAGTAGTACTTTATCAAAGTTTATTGACCTAATAAGAAAAAATATCCCACAATGGTCTGAAACACGAGATAATAGGAAGAATGGATCTGTACGAAAATCAGTAAAAGCACAACACGTGGAAAAAGACAAATGTTTTCTGACACTAATCAATAAAAAGTTAACCAATTTATATGCTATAGTTAACACTCGAACTAACGAGAGTAAGTTCGTAAGCGCCAATTAACACGTGGACGTGATAAGCATCCAAAGCGATCCGGTGACAATCGAGGGCAGCCCAGAAAGAACAGGAGATATCGTTCCCACAGCAGCATGCAGAGGGCTGGGAGGAGCGGGGCGAGGGACAGCGGCTCGCAACAAAGACCCTTCCGGGAACCGCCACAATACAGGTTTGCGGCGACGGCGACGTGCGATACCTTCGCAGATACCGGCTGCCACGGACCAGGTATGCTCGCATCGACAAAGCTTCCTTTTTTAAAATAGAAAACATCAGACAAATATTAAAAAGGAAAATCAATTACTATGTCTGTAAACTTTCATAAGAAACTTGAATCCGTAGAATCTATATCGATTCTGAAAAACCGTTATCTGTCCCATACAAACCATAACTAAAATGACATAAGATTAACGTTATCAGTAAATTTTGAGCGATTATTGATATCTCTGAAAACTTACATGGTGGGAATTAATTATGTCGATATGTTGAATTTTAGGATAGTAGAAGTAGTACATAATTTAAGAAAAGATGGATAGAAAGATCTCTATGCAATGAAAATTGCTAAATGAACGCAAAAAGAAAACATATAAATTGGAAACGGGGAGGCAGACAATGAATGAAAATATTAAATGAATTATCTTTAGCAAACGTAAAACCTGTAATAAAGTGTCAAATGGTTCTAAAACAAATACTTAGTCGATAAGAAACATAGAATAAAAGTAAAAGTGGGGTAATAAAATAAAATTCCCAGGCGGAGCAACAACCCGTTCCGGCGTGTGCGCCGCCGGCAGTGGATTTATTGCCGGCGTCCAAGACCCTGCGCACTCTCGCCCCTCTTAGGAACAATTCAGACAGATAGCTGATCATCAGACCGGCAAATCATATAACTACTTGAATATTTAAAACATTGGACAAAAAGAAGTTTCCAACAATTAAATTTATATATTAATAGGTAAATTGAAAATATCTAAGTACGTTTTCTATGATTCCCATTACTTTAGTCCTATGTAGCCGCTAAATGAATCTAAACGCAGGAAATAATAGACGGACTTCTAAGAATTGTCTCCGGTAAGTAAACTATCACGAGCGTAGTCGTGTCGTTATGGCGAAATAATGACGTTCGCTCTACGACACGTTTCACAGTAATATGCTTGGTTATTTAAAGTTACAAACGTAGGCGGTTATGAAGTTGTCGAGAGCATACATAACCTACGCAGTTGTGTGGACAAATTGCTTATGACTCTTAGAAATCTTTATTTCTAATATCCCACTCAATAAGAAGGAACCTGTTTAGGGAACTAATGCTTTTATGCTAAGTTGAACATTTCGTTACGCCTAATGCTCTGACGGTTAGGGAAAATCATGATTTGGTACGGAAAGGTATCATGACATAATAGATTATTGTAATGGCGAATGACAGGCGGATACTAAAGCACGAAAAAGAAAGTGCAATCAAATAATGTAGATATAAACTGTCCCGACTGGGATGGACAAGTCACAACAAGTAGCAATCATAAATAATCCGTGGCGCTTGTCGACAATCATATCACAATGTGACTCACGCATATAAATTTACTTAATCTAAACACCGCCACATAGACACGCGTATAGTGCAGTGATATATCTAAAAGGTATTTCAAAAACATATACACTTAAACTGGCGTATTATCTCTGATCGTATAATTGGGAATTTAATCATCAATTACATCTAAAAGCGGATTATATTTTGCATTTTTCACCAATAAACGTAAACTACAATAGACGCAGTGCCCATACTTAGTTACATTTAATTCATTATTCGATAATCAACCCGTAGCTAGTGAAGGTAATAATATTTTTTGCAGATAGTGTCAGGTTGGTCTGGCGAGATGCGAGCGACTCTGGCCAGGCGAGGGGGGCGGCGGACGGAGTAACGACTGGCAATCACCAATTCTGAGAACCGCACTTGTTTTCGCACCAGGTGCAATCATGCCACGTATATTGATGTACATTTTGCATTATACTTTCAAAACCTTTGAGATGGTTTCAACCGACGTGTGTAAAAACTCCAGCGAGGGGTAGGAGAAGCAATATCCAGTAGTTGCCATAATTGAATTTAACCAATTAATGTCAATTAATTTTTTTCATGCGGCCAAAGCTTGTTGATAAAGGGAATAATATTAACATCCAGAACAATTTTAATAGGAAACTTTTTACTAGAAATGCCTTTAACAATGAAAAGTTTTTTGTAAAGTGCTTTTTCATTGTTAGTTTAGTGTTACGGGAATTCAAAAAACTGCAAAGGACACGGTATTTTTACAACATAATACTTTGTAATTCGGTTGATCAGATGACTTAATTTATTCTTTACTCTAATATACTTATATTATTTATTTTTAATTGGTTTCTTTAAATTATTCTTGCAGGGTTCGTTCAGTCTTTGCTTGAAAAAGATTTAGAAAAAGAATTATATGTATGTAGGTAATTGAACAAGTAAACCTCTGATCGAATTTTCTATATTTTAATTGTCATGCCTATTTCACATTATTATTATCATCTACATTATTATTTATTATATAATCATCATTATTTCAGCCGAGAGATGCCCACTATAATATTAATACGTCATAATTAATCCGACATTACTTTCGACATTAGGTTTCCATGTTATTGCAGTGTCTGCAGCTATTGGTCCAAATTGCTTAAGGCATTAATTCATTCGACACAAGGAGCTTAGATTATTTTTTTTAATCTGAGACAGGGAAGTCCGAAATTATTTCGGATAGAAATCAAACTGTTGCATATTAATTTGGACTGCGTACAGAGAACAGCAATTTGATCTCTATATATTATTCGGTTCTTATTATTCTCCTCAAATCAAAACTAAAAAATCAGCACCGATTGTATTTTCACATAAGAATTTCTTTTACTTTTATTAAAGAGGTTTAGGTATTATTAGGTAGATATTATAATGGTATTAATAGTAAATAATACTTAATATACACACAGGTACACATCGCCATGTAATGCCGCGGCAGAGTAGAATAGCATCACCCCATATCCTCCAATGGGTGTCGTAGAAGGTGACTAATGGACCAGCCAAGGGGTACTGATCACCTTATACTCCGTCCACCAATCCGCATTGGGCAAGCGTGGTGGACTACTGCCCAAACCTTCGGTGACAAGGAGAGGCCACAAGGCCCAACAATGGGTTGAATTATAAAGGTTGTTATGATGATACTTAGGTACTATATCAACAGACAAATCGCACAACAAAAAAAATACACAATTTCAGTCTACTCCCGTCCTCCGTGTTTTACAGGGACAGAACACGCCACAAGCCTCCAATATTTTTTATCAATAAAATATGATTTACATTTATAAAATTATATAATTTTTTATGAATGTAATATTTTATGATCTGTTGTAGATTCATCATTAACCCTTCCTACTCCCAATTTTATTTGGGGTCGGCGTAATATGTTTTCTTCTTCCACTCTCTTCGATCAGCCAGTTGTAGATTAAATACTATAATTATCATATTTAAATGAGAAGGCAGTTATTTTTTAGAAACATTACATCTGCTAACAATTGTAAATTAGTTTTGTTCAAAAGCCAATTGAGTCAAACACAACCCTGTTGACCAAAAGTTTTAATCCCGAGCAGCGTAATAGGTAGGTATAATATTTGAATTAGAAACCGTATCCTCAAAAACAGAAAATGTCTTAATTAACTTTAGATTAAATTTGCATAAGAGACAATTTTGCTATATCTTGGCAAATAAATCAGATTTCTTTCAAACAGATCACTCTCTCGAGTAGCAATGTCAACGTGTTTTCGCACATACATACAATAAGCGCGATTTCTCGGAAATCTTGTGCTCGACGCTTCACACACCTGTGCATTGCTCATCAAGTTTTTCTGCACTTATGGCTCGCATTCCGTGCTTGAAATATTGATTAGTACCACCATATAAAAGAATCGTCATAGAGCACATTTTTTTGAAGCTCAAAAGAATCTCAAATCTTCTGTCCTTCCAATTAGCTGAATGCTCCGCGGTACAACAGCGAATTACGATCTGTTTTCGTTGTAAAATGGCAAGCATTGTAACTACTAGTTAAGCAAAAAAATATAATTCTACATCGACATGCAGACGTGGGTGGTAATGTTCGTAATTGTCGAGCATTTATTCTAGAAATAAAGACACCGTTCATAAGGATATAAATAAATTCGAATAGTCTGGTTCGAGAACACGACTACTTGAAATACCACGGCTTTTGGACCAGTTGATAACGTCCGAAGATCATAGAAAAATTATCGTTTTCCAAGAATTCGAGTACAATAAATTATTACGTGTAACATATTCCTTAGTAAGAGGTTAGTGCACTAAATATCTTAATTTCCTAATATACTTAACACTTACCATTCTATGCTTCTATAGCCTTTGACGCAGCAATGAATACTTTTGAACTTGTCTTCGAAGCCGTACTCAAGAGGCACGGGCTCTTTGGTGAACTGCATCCATGTGGAGTTAGCGGCGATAGTGTTGACAGAACAGTAGCCTGCCGCCGCTGTATACGTCGCCACCATCAGCAGCAGTAGTATTAATAACGACCACATCATCTGGAAATAAGATTGGTTTTTGAAACAGACTTATTTAATTTACAACGTGAAATCGTTGTGTTTAACAGAAATTACTGAAACATTTCATTCATGAAAAGATAACTGATTGTTAATTGAGATTGATTCAGAAACGGACGTAAATACTGAAAAAAGTACTAGGAATATATTTAATAACTTTAGAGCAGAATTGTACGGTAGAACTAATAAATGCATATCAAATGAACATAACGGTAGCGGTTAAGATCATGTACTTTGTAAAAAGACTCGACGGTCATTAAATAATTAACAAAACGCCGAACAAAGGCTGCCAGTATAATATCCCTTTAGTAAGCCGCGTTCTTACAAAAAAGAATCATGTAACCAAAGCGAATAATACTCTCAGCGCAGCACTTTGTAAAACTGGAAGGACAAATAAAAATACCACTCATAATCCCGAGAAAACCGCTTATGAATCATTTACTTGATATCTTACACGTACATTGCAGTAAAATGTACTAAAACAACACAATACGTAGTGCGAACAAGTTGTTAAAGCTGTTCATAATAATCCTAGGATTAGTGCACTGCTCGAGCTCAACAATGATATTGCGATGGGTATTTTTCCGGGAGTACCGTTTTTAAACTTTTGTCTTATTGTTTAAGTATTCCCCAAGATGACAATACATGCAGTAATTATTAGAGATAATGGAGAGACCGGTGTGAAAAATTATGTAGTAGCAATTGAAGCGATAGTAGAAAGTCCAAGGATTACGATAAATGGGGTTTAACCCTAACGATTCCAAGAATAAAGCAAACTCGTCATTTGTTTTGTCCATGTCATTGTTACTGCTAATAACAAACAGGTATTGTGGGTGTGACTTTCTACAAAGTTTTTCTAATATTATGACTATTATGTATTATTTATAATACTGGCTACGTATAATTACGAAGCACGTGTTCAACGATGACACAGTCATATCTCATAACCATAAGCATGTATTTCCCAAACAATGTTGTGTTGCACAGTGAATCACCACATGCGATGTTCACATCTTATTTTCGGTGTTCTTTGATAAGATCGAATGGAACAAAAATAACTTTAAAATATTAAATTTGCCTATGTAGCAATGCAGTAAGCGTTGCACTGGATGCCGAACAAAATACTGACTAAACGAATGACCTATAATTCTACGAATATGGTATGGAACGAGTGACTGGGCCCTAACTTCTTGGAACGACATTAACTACTTAATGGTAATGCACCGAGTATTTTTTCGGTATGTTTTATAGTGAAGCATTAGGGGTTTCAGTAATCATGTTACTATGGCCAATCGTTGTGCAAAGAATTATTATTGATAGGACCTACTAAATTGTTATCTATCCCTCCAATATGTAGGTAGATAGATACAGTGTGGTGTTCACATATTATAAGATAACATTACGTATTACTATTATTATATGCAACATATTCCAATATATCATCGTTTAATAAAAATTAAAACCTGATGTAATTTTTATTAGACAAAGACTTAATTAATTTTCCGGCAATACACTAGGATGTGAATGTGATCACGTACCTGCGACCAATTCTTTTCTATCGACACCGTATTAAAATCCAATATAATATGAATTACTTACTCTAATTTGAATGAATTCATAATATCGAAAGTAATCAATTGTTGATTACTTTCGATATTATGATTTCATCTAATTGTCTTTCAATGTCCGATTATTCTAGTATTTTTTTAAAGGTATCCTTTGGTTATATAGTCTTTGTTTATGAACACGGAGTACTTTTATGAACAATGAACGAACAAGCAGTAGGAAATAAATACCTACCAGGTATGTTGGTTTGGTAGCTATAGGCGAAAGGAATCTTCATAATAACGTATGAGTATGACCAACTGATTGTTAGATCGACTTACATAATGACTCAGCGACATTTTTATACGTGAACTGCTACTGTGGAATCTTAAATATTTTCGTTTAAAATAAAGAAACAACGGATTTAACAACGTATAAAACAAGTGAATCACAATTGAATTGATTAGATTTTTTTTGCTTAGTCAATATTACTAGTTTAGACTAGACTCTCATTGTTTGGAATATAACGGTGCACTTAAGGAAAGCCTTACGGACTACGGTGCCTTAAGTACCAAGGTAGTCACAGAGAATACATTGAACATAAATAAATTCTTTTAACAGCAAAATAAACACTTGGTATTTTATCTTGGATTTACGAGACCATTGGCATTGCAATAGTTGTAAAAAGTGAAAATGAATTACAAGGAAACGGAACGTAAATAAAATTTTATCGTCTGTCAATTTCTAGTGTGATTTTTTTCTGTCAATGACGTCCCTGCGTAGTTTCTACAAATAATGATCAAAAAACAACTAGGCAGGACCACGCGAGGATGAATTTACAAATTATATTTATTACGTAAATGCAGCAGCAGCAAATTCTGCAACAGCAGCAGCAGAGGAGTACGAGGTAGGAAATCACAATGCCCTACCTCCACGAACCAGCTCCGCTCGCACGCTAGCTACCGGATTGGATGTCAAAATACCGGCAAATCACTCGACGGTGTCGCGATGTGAAATCTCTAAGGTACTTCTTAGTACATCGTGTAGTCGCCATGTTTAGATGCGTCGGTCGCACACATGTAATACAAGGGCCGGAGCCCGTTCCGAGCGGAGTGATTTTTGCAATTACCAACATGCGGCACACATATCTGCGGGCAATTTGCCGCTCCTACGCGGGCCGCGGTGATCGGCTTCTTGGAACCGCGGTTGCATCAACTGCTAGCGTTATTAACGCACTAATTACTACGACTGTACGCCACCGGAGGGTGAGTTCCCGTTGGTCGCACTGACAGTAGCCGACATAGTTCGTGTCCGACAAGCATACTTGCCTCCGGCGACAATCGGTTTCATCTGAGATTGTTGCATTATACATTGGCTGACGGTTTACATTTGGCGAATATTAACAATATGCATGGTAAGCGTAAGGACGACTAGTTTGCCTTGCTAGCGGTAAGTTTCCACTTAATATCGAGTTATATGCTTTGCCCCTTATAAGAAAGTGGATCTCATTTAAAAGTGTAGCGAGTCAAAAACGGATGAACTGTAGTTGCAGTAATTTAGCGGTTTAGTCTTGCAACCGAATAACAGAAAAATCAGTAAGATTGATTAGATTTTTTTGAAGTTCGCGTCTTTAACACCAGGAAATATTTAGCTCGACACATAAACCAGGAGATTATGCAATTTAGGATTTCAAACATGATTTTTTCCGACCAGCACCAGTTGGAGTAAACTGTTAATTATTACAGCAATCCAATCGTTTCGTGTTAATACGGTGGGTTACTTATACAAACCTGCACGCTTGGGTTATATTTTGACAAAATGTAAAGGATCGTATTTAACTGGGCAGAAGATTAACCTAACCCTAACCTAAACCTATCAAAATCCAGAATGAGCGATTAAAAATCCTCAATGACCGACTAACTGCCGATTAGTCACCCATTTAATATTTTTAGTCGCTCTTCTGGAATATTTAGTTGCTTGGTATATTATTTCCCAAATGTAAATGTACTTCTGCTGCTAAAAAGTTGAGAACTTTTGATTCAGATGCAATCGAACCCGTCTAATTTATTGCTATCCTACTTACTGATGGATTTATTTCAACTCATATCAGTTAATTAAGGTAATTTTCAAACATAAATCTCCATGGAGAAATGCACATGAAGCAAAAATTGCGTACAATCGACAGCACATCAGGTTGCCACAAACTGTAAAATTTTATCCCACACGATTTTGCGCTTTAAGGTTCAAAATCATTTAGAGACATTTGACAGTTTTGGATAGTCTGATCTGCCGTTTTCCGTCCATACAAGTCCATTTCGCGTTCTCCAGTTTAAAGCCGTTCACATAGACAGGGATATTCGTTCCTCGGGAAGTTTTTATCTATTATTTACATATTTCAATTTTTTGTCACATTAAATAAGAATCGATCTTTTTAAAAGACTTTATTGAATTGAAGAATATAGGTACCTACCTATCTGTGCAAATCAAAGTGCATATATTTTATGTAGAAAACAAACTTAAATAATTCTAGGAAATAGCACACTAGGTAAGTTTACAAGATATACAACAGATCTTGTAATCCAACTTCACAAAATCCGCCATAATATTTTGATAAAATTATTTCGATAAGATTACTAAGGGAAAGATTATAAAAAATACATGTGCGCCTACGGCGCCTACATATTATCTAGCTAGGTATTCTACCTAATATAACAAACGAAATTGAGGAATATCCATATTATTTGGTGTTGCCATACCTACCTAATTGCTAGTAGGTAATCATTGATAATAATGGTTGCAAGTAAATATAATTTTTTTTATTTTTATTTACTTGCAACCACGCGCCTGATTAAAATGCCCCTACGTTGCCTTAAAGGTAGAGGTAAGTAACTAATTGAAAACAAATTAGGTACGTAGGTAGTTCTTAATCATACATAGATAGGGTACTAACTATAGTTACTTTTAGGTATCTATAGCCACGGTAAATAATATTACCGTGCTATAGCTTATCCAATTATTATTATTGATGGCCGGGTTAGGTTATATTTAGGTAGGTAATAAAATAGAACTCTTTAATTTAAATAAGTATATTACAGTAATTTATATTTTTATTAGATTTAATAGGAAAATACATTTTTATGAGTCTGAAAAACCAAACATATTAATTAACCATAATATAAGCCATTCCACGGGCATGTAAAGCACTAGTATTTAATTAAATTTTATAACTACTTATTACAAGTTTTACTCTACGACTCTACTAAGGTTTTTTTTTAAGTATTACTATTATCTTATCTTTTCTTCTATTCTATTCCTAATTAATGACTTTGTTGCGACACACATAAAAATACGCATTTTGCCGAAAACGGAGTGACATGACGTCAGCTTCGTCGTGAATAGGGAGTGGCAGAACAAAACTCTCCCTCGCGCTGATGGGTTCTTCCAGGGCGTCGCCACACACGGTACCGGAGAACTTCCCGACAGCGAGGTTGGGTTTTAGTGGGTGGGTGGGTTTCACTAGTCTACTCCCTCGGAGCGGACGAGTGTGCTATGAGGAGTTCCTAATATTTAAAAAAGGGTAACTAGGTTGGTACTTGGATGGGTGACTAAGATTTTTGTCACCTCGATTTTCTATACTTCGTTCATATTTCCGACTTCCGACTTCAAATGTCGGAAGTCGGAACTTATTTATGTCATGTCGTCGTAGGATTATGGCTATTTGTGAAAAGGGTACCACACTAAACTTTAACAGGCTAGGTAGGTAGGTATGACTCGAATTTTGGAGGGGAAATTCTGGGAGAATAATTACTACTTATCAGAAAACAAACATTACTACGTTTGTGTTTCTAGGTATGTTCTTTTTATTTGTCAGTTAGATTTAAAGACTTCAAAGGGTATGATCAGAACTACGCACGTGTGATACATCCTAGTTTTGACAGAGTGGACCGCTTTTAATCAGACGAGCTGTATGATTGCATACCGTTCTTGTGATAATGTAAATAACTTCGTAGACTGTAAAAGTAGTTTTTTTTATTTTTTTAACAGTCGGTTAAATTATTAACCTGGGTACAAGTTAATTTCAACGATCGTAACCCTAGGCTCGGGTGACTGCTATGCTAACGAGTGCTTGCTTATACCACCCAAGTTGTATGAAAAAAGGCGTTATAATTTACCAAAAATACCTTTTCATTGAAATAAAATAAATGGGTCTTCGTCCAGAAGCCTTCAAAGAGATAAGTGACAAACTATAATACCTCTATTATCATATAAACATTTTAAGACCCTTTTATTTTTTAAACTCAACGTTTTATAATAGGCTTAGTAGAGAGCGAGATAAGCAATAAAATGAACCGCCACCGTTTACACTTGAAACAATGCCTTTACAATATTTACCTGCGTTTACAAGTTTAGACAGGCTATAGTGGTTTTGATTGTTTATAATTGTTGTGTTCAGTTTCACCATGTTTCACTAACGGTTTATGAGTATTCTTTCTTCAAACACAGAATCTAATAACGTGGCTTTAATTTGGTTTCGATATGAATCATGAGGAGGCACCCTGGTGATGCTATTCGCCGTCGACATTGTTCTCGTCGATGAGGATGGAACCCAGTTACAGAGCAGACTGGAAAAATGGCAACAGAGGTTGGAGAACGTTGGCATGAAAATCAGCAGAACCAAAACTGAATAATATGTACTGCGATTTCGGCGGTCTCTCCAACCCTAGGTTCTGCTCCATGGAGCGATTATACCGGTCTCGTCCGATTTATGGTCATCAAGCATCAAATCAGCTCAGAATGAAAAATGGCAACAGGTTACGGAAACCATATGCGACCCCCGAATTCCCCTTAATTTAAAGGGGAAAATATATAAGACCATAATAAGACCTGTTGTTGCCTTGTACGGATCAGAAAGTTGGGCGGTAAAGCGGACGGATAAGATGAGAGTCGGTTGCACGTGACTGAGATGCGATGCTAAGATGGATGTGTGGAGTAACAAGATTGGACAATTTGAAAAATTAGAGGATATTAGAGCAGTCTGAAATTCGCACCAGTGGTAGGAAAATTGAGAGGTAAACGATTAGCATAGACATGTAATGAGAAGGGAAGATAATCATCTGATAAATAAGAGAGGAAGACCGAAGAAAAGATGGATAGATTGTGTGAGAGATGATATGGCAAAGAAAGGAGTTAATGACGCCTGATAGGGATATATGGAAGAGAAAAACGTAGCTATTACACCGACCCTAAATAAAATTGGGAGCAGGGCAGGAAAATGATGATAAATCACGATTTTACTTTTCTATATTGATTAACCAACGTGGCTTTTGTCAGTCTTACATAGTAAGTCCCTGAGACTAGAGTCGAGGTTCGAGCCCTTAGGTCTGTTGTATCCTTTCCAAATCGAACCCTGTAAAGACTACAGTAGAGTGAGACTCAGGATAGTGTGAGAGGCCGGTCGACTAGAAACTCTATGGGAAGTTGGCCCTGCTATAGGATTACCAAGGCTGTCTACCAGTCAATAGTTATTAAAGAAATAACCTTGCGATTGCGAGCGATGATAAACGTGGAGATGCCGGTACCGGTTGGTAAAGAAGATCCGTAGCCCGATCCGAAAGCTCAATGCAGTGCCATAGGACAGGATAGTTAGGTACGTATTTTATACTAAAAAACAGTTTTCATATTTTAAAGTGTGATCACTGTGAAGATGTTATGTATAAAATAACTTTCTTTCTTGATGATAATTTTACTTTTAATTTTATTTGTTTTGCATAATATCACCTTCAACATATTGCCTTCATAATTATGAGTCGAGCTTTCGCGGCCTATTTGCGAATAGACCTATAAAGTAATCTCCTCGGACAATACTAACTTTCAATGACAATTCGGAGCATCGCACAACGCACGGCGGGTTTAGCAACAGAGCCACGCCGTTCCCTATGTGGGTTGTTCTGCAGAGCCGCGGTGCGGCACGGTTTATCGGCAATGCTTGTTGACACTTAGTGTCGACGTTAGTACAACTGAAGCGCGCGGGCAACCGCACTACGACGCGTCCGATATGTGGTGCTTCATATACACGACAAAAAATTCGCCAGTTGCGCCGCACCGCGTGCAATGTGCGGTGCTCCTTACATATCGGGAAATAAAGTACAACTTCACTTATGCATCAATGGGGCTCTTACACAAAAAGACAACACGCCTCTTGCCGTGCGGCGTGGCACGTTGTGCGATGTCGTATCGTGAATTTTGGCGTTTCTCTTCGTAGAGTTCCACGATACGACCGATAGCACGACACGACAACAATATGTTTATGTGTACGAGCCCTTATATTGGCCTAACTTCAATCATCATCATTGTCCTAACCAACTCCCAATTTTATTTTGGGGTCATTGCAGTATGTGTTGATATTGACAATACTGCTTAAGAATTTGGCAAATTACATTTTTACGGCTGTGTGCCTGACAACAACCCTCCTTGGGAACAACTTCTATCTTTGGACAGCACCGGGACCACCAGCTTAACATGCCTTCCAAAGCATGTAGGAAAATCAATTTCATTTTTGTTTTGAAAAATTGGCCTAGCTTCAAATGATCAACATTATTGTAGTAGAAGCTATTTTGGGTGAATAAGCTTAAAACTCTTGCAATGGTGTGGTACTGGTGGATCCAGTAGTAAAAATTTTGTTTTCGATTTTATCTACCATGATTTAATTTTGGTATTAAAACACATTAATGAAAATCATATTTAATGAATATGGTGATACAATAGTAACTCTATTGCTCCAGAACCGCAATGGTCAATTCAAACACTACACTGAACAAAATCGCTAGGTTCTTCTGTAATCTGAATATAGGCTGACCAGCTTTTGGTCCTTTAACGAAAAATATTGTGTCCATCTTAGAAATTTAAGTGATGCTAAAATATCTAAGATGGACATTTCACTTCTCGGGTAGAACATCATATTTGTAGACATTAACTGTATTTCTTTAAATAGAAATGGAGATAAAGACTGGGCAAAATATATTGATTCTATTAGGCATGTCAGATATTTCTTTACTTAATCCATTCAGTGAATATTTTTAAAGATATATAGCTTCTAAGTTTAGTCGTGAGGGCTTGTGACATCATGCTTCCGTAAAAAGTGTATGAAAGCATGACTTCATATTTTATGTCATTTCAATGCACTGTATCACAGTCATTATTCGTTTATGTGACACCTAATGCTATTAGTACTTTTCTAAAATTGGTTTTCTCTGTTTTGTTATCTACGTAACCTACGTAAGTTTTTTAACTTGATAAAGTAGTATAGTGTATATTTCATGATGTTTAAAGCTTGATTTTATGAAAAGTTAATACTTAAGCATTAAATAATTTCTATTTTAAATAAGTACCTATATTCAATAGAAATAGGTTTAAATAGCTTTGATAAACATTTTTATGCTATATTAGTACTTAATACTTAATGAAAAATATTCATTAGGTTACAAATCATTGTAACATAAATCTATTGGCATTACATGCTAAACTTTAAAATTTTGGTTAAATTGTTGTAATACCTAACTACCCTTTGACAGAAGTATCTTGTAGTACCTAATGATTAGATTTTGCACAAAAATGCTCACAGAAAACTTGGTTTTTGCCTTAGATTATAGCAAAAAAGGGTTTTGCTGATAAACATAATTTTTTTTATTTTCTAATGCAGTCATGCCTTATATAAAAATAAACTTATTCCATGCGCAAGAACTACGTGTTATTTATGTAACTTAACTTAGGATGTTCACGAGACAGAGACAATCCTTAAGTATAAAGAAACGCCGGCTAGAAATTAGAAAGTAAGTAGGTACTACTTCAAACTTTGCTTTCATTTTGCACTAATTACATCCCAGAATTAAACTTATCACATAAAAAGGTGTCGATTTCAAAGAAAGTCAACACACTTAGTAAAAAAAGGATTACTCACCAAAATTAGAAATGTTGAAAAATCCAAGTTCTTAGAATTCGTAACAACAAAGTCAATATTCTTCAATAACGTTCCATAACATAATTTGACACAGCACTAAAATTATTATTATAAGTATAAAATTACGCAAATAAAAAATATATCAATAATACATCGAGTTATAAAAGTTTATAAATCTTTTTGTTATAAATTCACGCGATTTTACAACGCTCCGTACACCGCGCGGAAATGACAGCAACTGACATGTCAGACAATAGAATGAAACATGAATGAAAAAGTGAGTGCTGTAAGAACGAGAGCAAGCGATATGATAAAAAGAGACAACGTATAGAAGTTGCCAGTATTTACGCAAAGGAATATTAATTTAATGTAGCATGCATAAATATTTCAGAGTGAATAGTAGATTTTGAATTGCAATATGGATGTCTTTCATGTAGGGTCTCTGAGTATTAGTAGTATACAGATTTCATGAAAAATAAAAAAAGAATACAATGGCCAGGATTTATTTCTTGCACTTACGACGACTTCTGCTAGTATTTTTGAACTTTGTGCAAAGTGACAATAAAATTGGAATAGTGATGTGGTGTATGTAATAGAAATAGAATCTGGTGGATAATATTTCTATTATATACACACCACATTATAAAACAAGGTTAGGTACTTATACTTATTTACTGTTAATTATATTTACCATTTTTTTTTGTAATTTACTGAACATATTGTATTTTCATTTCTATTATAATAACCTAAAAAGACTTAATATTTTTACCATGAAGATAAAGATAAATTTTTGCACACCTGACCGAACACAGAACCCTTTTGTTCGCAACTGTACATAATGAAACATCTTTGTTATACCATTCATTTAAAATGGTTAGCCATAAGTATGATGCGGTCGCTTTTACGCATCTTTTACGCAACCTTTATAATTTGGTCGGCTTATTAATTATTGTTTTTGATCTCAGACCAATAAATGATATAAGTACCTACCTAACTTTTATATAGTCGTAATTTGACGCTGAAATTAACAGATTGTTCACTGACGGAATATTTCAATAATTAGTTCATAGTATGCAAAGTTTCCTTGTTTTATGGGAACTGCGTAGGTATTTGATTACTTAAATAAGACCAAATTTAATTAATTTTTATCTTTTTATTGCGTTATGTTACATAATCCAAATTTACTGTCGTTATAAAGGTGTAATAAGGGTAGGCATATGTTACAGGTTTTTATTTAGTTGTACGTGTAGGTACTGGTTAACTTGCTAATTCGTTTTTTCTGATTTTCGAAACCATTTAATTATCTACTTGGCGTTTGTCAAAGAAATCAAAAATTAATTCCTGAACTAATTTAAACTAATTAAGTTCTAGAATATTTTTTGCGTTTACAAACGCGTAAATAGTTTTAAAACTGGAAAAAGGGCAGGGCAGGTCGATATTTTTCAGTCTATTTTTTCTAGTTAAGTTCTACTCTGTTCTACTATGGGTATTTTTTTCAAACTTCTGCATTGCGCCCTTTTCGAGATCTGAGAAAACGCGAAACGTTACCGCAGCAAAATCTTAAATAACAAACCACAACACGAACAAATTTTGCTATTCGTGAACATTTTTTTTGCTATTCGTGAACATTTTTTTGCTATTCACAAGCTATCGATTCGTGTATTTGGTAAGTTCTGTCTGAAACAATTTTATATAAAAAAAAATGTTTCCTAGGGTAACGTTTCAAAAATTACTCCAGCAAAATCTGTTTTTCCCGAATAACTTTAAAACTACAATTCAAACAAATTTTACTATTCGTGAACAAATTAGTCTTGATGATGAACTAATTAACTGTTATACTCTCACCTCTTTAAAGCACAACATTTTGCTGGGGTAATGCACACGGTGATTAGGATGTCCCTACCCTGAATGTTTTTTTATTTGTTTTTGACTTTTTTGTATTTTTTATAATTGGCAACATAAAATACACAAACCCAAATTTTTACCCCCCTACCCCCAGCCCGCCCTCCCATTTTAGTATTTTTGTATGAAAAATATATATTATTATACTGGCAGAACGTCTGCCGTTAAAAAGAAACGATTTGCCGTTAATTTTACTTATATTGTGGTGTTGACAACATGTAGGTATACGACCTAGGTGCATTTATATTATTTGTAGACATTTTCTATACTCTTAAATCTACTCAATTTGTTTATTTCTATCTTAGTCTATATTCGTCGACAGTATTACTTTTTCTTGGATTTTGAAGGCGTCTTTTTCAAATTTTTCAAGTGTCGAAACTGGCCAAGTGCTCTGCGGACCATGACACCGCGCCACCAAGCTTGTACCCGTTTGGCTGCGGCGTTTAAACGTTCCTCGCGCGCTAATCGTGCGGCTCTTTCGCGTTTGAACGTCAACCAACCGCGCATTTCACCGGCATGTAAATCATACTGGAAATAAAACAGAGATAAGTATCTTTTCTCAAACATCCATGGAAATATTGTCATTACTTATATTCGAAAAAAGAACACACGAAGTATCAAATTTACGGACAAAGAACACCAAATCCATTGCTGGAGCGATTTTTGAATTTGGATCATTACAACGCTCCAGCAATGTTGTGTAAAACGGCGTGCTGGAGCTTAGACAATTTAAATGGTCTAAGCTCCAGCACGCCGTTTTACACAACATTGCTGTAGCGTTGTAATGATCCAAATCCATTGCTGGAGCGATTTTTGAATTTGGATCATTACAACGCTCCAGCAATGTTGTGTAAAACGGCGTGCTGGAGCTTAGACAATTTAAATGGTCTAAGTGCTGGAGTTATTAAATACTCTGTGATTGGATCTCTTTTATCCATCTTGGGATACTAAAGTCTCTTTGCTTAGTACAAATTGCGTTCACGTGGCTGTATACATGCGTTTGTCTTCCGAGTTCCGACGGTTCAGAGAGTGAAATGGAGATTGATTGTACTTCACCAGATTTAAACGACAATCGACCGGATTCAAAGGCAAAAACATAAAGAAATTTTTAAATAAAGCCCCAGATGATATTATTTAGCGACAAAGGTAAAGTATGTTTTATTTCGCTGCATTTTTTTTGAGAAAAGCACTATATACGCCTCGGCCGAAATGGCAATTGCCTGTCTCGTATTAGTGAAGTCCTCGCCTGCGGCTCGGCCTTCAACTCATACTCGACCTGCAATTGCCCATTTCGCGGCCTTTGCAATAATGTACTATTGTTTTTATATTTCAAAGCTGGCAATGTTGGGCAATGAAGGCCATGAAGCTATAGTTTTACCTATAGCTAGGGAATATCCCTTAATACAAGTCTGCTAGGGTTCCTTTTAAGTCTCGTGTTGGCCTCGAATGATTTCTTAAATAAATCATAATTCTTGTATGTACACAAAAATACTTATTTCATATATATACAGAGACGGTAATAAAGGTTTGCAGGACACGTCAGGAGGAGGACTTTTACTACTTTATTAAGAGCATATACGAAACTATTTATTTTATTGCTTAGTTTGTCAACATGAAATTTCTAATTTAAGTCTTGATCTCTTGGTACCTATTTACACCTAGGAATTTAGTTTCATTTACTTGGTTTATTTTGTCTATTTTGAGTTGGAAATTATATTTAGGATGCTTAGATCTATTGAATTGTAAATAATTTGATTTATTCAAATTTCTTTTTAAATTATTTTCTTCTAGCCATCGTATAATGTTGTCAATAGTATTAATTAATTGCTATTTCATGGTCATTTAAAGAATTAGTATTTTTATTTGATATCACAATTATTGAAGTGTCATCCGCGAATAATATACATTTTGTTATTTATCATTTTTGTAATTTCATTTATATAGGTACAACATGTAAATTAAATAACCAACACCCTGCATACAGGTGGTTTGGGATCGGCTTCTGAGTTGATTTCAATATTTTTTTTTATAAAAAAACGATATTTTTTTTTGAAAAAAAAAAAAAAAACAAAATAAAAGTACCCAGAAAATATTGTACAACATTTTTTGGGTACTTATCGTTTTTTTTTTTGATTTTTTTCAAAAAAAAAAATCGTTTTTTTTTTAAATTATTGAAATAAACTCAGAAGTCGATCCCAAACCACCTGTATTCAGGGTGTTGGTTATTTAGTTTACATGTTGTATAACACGAATAAGATTGGTCCTAGCACGCTGCCTTGAGGAACCCCGCATTTGTTTGTTCTGTAGAGAGACGGATAAGGTAGCAAATTATTATAATAAAATTGTACTATTGTCTTGTAAGGTTAGACATGTTTCCCTCATTGTTTTATGGTTAACGGACAGCCATACAAACACGATAAATTAAATACCTACTCTTACTTCACATTTTGTTTCCTTTTCCTTCCTCGCCGCTACTATAATCAATCATAATCTGTATTTTAACACAATTTTATAAGCCTTACTAATTTTTGTAATTCCTGACGACGCGTCGTTGTAACTCTGAGTTGCTCACATTTTTCTTTAAGGCGTTTGTACATTGCCGCTGTGTCGGTCGAGAACCGCCCCTTCCAATGTTCTAAAGACTGCTCCAGCTCCTGTTTTATAATGATCATTTTAACATGTTACTTATATTATTAACTACTTAAATATTATGTTGGTGTTGTTAGATACAGCTACCGGTAGGTAGGTACCCAACGTTTTATTGTAGAAGGCACATGGAAATGGTGTGTAGGTAAGTAATTACTTGGGTGATGCTTTCTTCCTATTGAAAAGATTTTATGTACTTGAAAAAATACACTGAAAAAATCTTCCTGCCTCAGGCGGGAATCGAACCCAGCATACTACGTGCTTTCACTGTCGAAATTTGTCAATGCTTGGTGCTTATGTTTTTATGGTAAACATTGTTTCATCAAATCTTGGAAATTTGCACTTCTAAGATCCGAATGAAATATTTTTGAAAATATTTGACGCCCAGTTAAGATGAAATTACCTTACACTACCGAATAATTATTGCGTTTACAAAAGTGTAAATATTTTTAATACTAGAAAAAACGTTACTTTTACTTTTTTTCTAGTACTTATTAAAAATATTTACGCGTTTGTAAACGCAATTATTCCATAAGATTTTAATTGATAAAAGCAGGGGCTCAAGGGAGACCTTGCGCGATCTACTAGGACATCCCCCTGGAACCTTCGCAAGATCACTCTCATCGCGCGACGAAGTAAAGCCTTTCAAACCTGTATCTGTAGTTCATAAGCTCGCAAAAGCTCTCCGTGAACGCGGCTCTCATGCTCGACGCGAGGTGCGGGCGCACGCGGCACAACATCCTGCTCTAATTCCAACGATTCATGGCGAGCGAACAACCATTTCTCGACGTAGTTTATACGCGCATTCGCATTTTGGAGATCATCCTGTAAAGGCATAACACCTAATGATTTAACAATTTTGTTATTATTTTTGTGATATGTCTGTGTTTTTTCACAATTTTTGCTTTTCGCCGCAGATTGTTTACAGAGTCACGAAGACAAAGAACTCGGAGGCACCTCTATTCTATTCTATTCTTAATTAATGGCATCGCGTCGCATTAAGCGTACGCATTTTGCCAATGTCAAGTGGAAATGTAACTCAAGTAACAGAAATTGTACGGTTGATTGAGGTTAAAAATGGAGTCTTTCAACACGTGTTTTTACGACAAGAACTCGCGAGAAACTCCCGGAGGCACCTCCTCCTGTAAAGTGATCTCAACCTACCAATCCTACCATCTATATGTCATCTTATTAATAAGAGAACTTTATGTTATTTTATTAATAAGATGACATACACAGATTTAATAATACCTACAAGCTACAAGGAGATAGGCCAAGCCAGCGTTTAACTTGTGACAAAGTGTATTTACCCCGCGTCACTCGGACTTCCTATGAACTCAATTGCGATTTGACCGATCTCCTTTGCGGCTGTGCTTAACTTTCATTGCTTCGCAGTCCTTATGAAGCGCGCAATGAATAGTGTATATTACGGCATGCTCAACTAGAACCATGTTATGTAGTACGTACGGCCGGTGATCGCGACACTCGGTCTTCCTATGAACTCGGCGATTCGACCGATATCCTTAGATTGATATATCTGTGATGACTTATAAGGAATCGATTGACCACTTGTGACTAGGCATTCTGGCACTGCCGGTTTTAGTTTTGGCACTAGGTACTAGCACCCTGGGCTAGATGCATAGCCCTAGCTTGTAAAAAGTGGCGCCTCTGAGGCCCTTTGTATCCCTTTGTATCCGTACAATTAGTAGCTATAAATTTTGTCAATAGTTATGGAAGAGCGAGACCTCCTGACACAGGCACAGTATGTGCTTAAAAGGAGGCCCCAACCACTGTAATTGAAAGTTGATATTTTTAATGAATAAAGCACTTATTATTATTATTATTATTATCCTGTGGCGCCCCTTTGTGTGGCTGGCGCACTGGGCGGTCGCCCTACCTCGCCTTACCCTAAAGCCCCTACTGCACTCTGGACACGAATTTTCTTCATTGGCTGTACCGACACCGATATTGGTGATGTATTGTAATTCAATATGAAATCGTACGATTTCTTCGACACCGACATTGCGGCGCTGGCTTTTCATAGAATTATGCGTCCACCGACGGCGGTGCCCACGCGGTGCCAGTGGTTTTGGTGTCGGTGAAACGCCCAATGGCTGACAACGTAATTTTGAATTGTCTGAAATAGTATATCTAATACCTGTATCTATCAATAAAAATAATCTAGGCACTAAAAATCAGCCCCAAGCTTTTAATTACCTACGTAATAAGGAATTTGGTTGTTTCTGTAGTGACTATACTGAACTGACCTTCATTTTATCCCTTACAATGGCAACTTTTTGATCGGCGAGGTCTAAAACCCATTGAGATTGTTTAGTATTCAGTTCATTGACGACCTCGGTACGGGCACTGTAAAATGACATTTATATTATAAATAAAAATTTCGTGTCGAGTTATTGTAGGTCTGTATTTGATTTTTAAAGTTCAATTATTAATTTTAAATTTTAAGTTTTAATGTGTGTGTATGATGATGCAAATAAATTATGTATGTATCTATCTATCATGGTGTTCGTGTTCGCACTAACGGCTCGACTGATTTTTTTTATGTATGTTTGGTAGGCATGAGAAAGGCAGAACAATGTTTGCCTGGTCAGCTAGTAATATGGTATACAGGGTGATTGGGAAGGCATTAGCCCTCATCCACTAACGTTTATTCCGACTTGTTCTGATGGATAAACTGTAGAGAATCATCGTAGGGTTTAACAAAACCGTTGACGCCACTAACTAATGTCATAATATGCATGCTTTTGTGCTACTTTCTATGTACCTGTTAAGGCTGTCGCGTCGTGTAGACGCGATGGAAGCACAATATACAGAACGATACAGACGAATCGGCGCGCACGCATACATATAAACGTCGTTTACACGGCCGCTAAGCATGCTCTGAACGGCAAATCCGGCAAAACGGCCGTATAAACGACGTTTGGATGTGTGCGTGCGCGCCGATACGTCACTATATTGGAGTCAAAGTACTGTATCGTTCTCTATAGGTATTGTGCTTCCATCGCATCTACACGACGCGACAGCCTTAACTTAGGTATCGTTCTCTATATTGTGATGAAAGGGACATTAAGATTTTAACACCGCTGTTCTTTCACGATTTGGCCATCCACTAGAATTCAATCGTCATAGATTGGACACTCCGTCAGGAATAAACCCTAGTGGATGGGGGGCTATGTCATCCACTCATGATTCACAGTGCTTACCCTAATTAAGAAGCAATACTTATATTGACCTAAAACCTGTTCCATACTAAAAAGCAACACCTACTTAGTCAAACATTTATGAAAATAAGACAATGAAACGTAATGGTTATTAGTAAATGAATAAAATATCGATATTAAAACCATTTTGTCCGTCTTAATTTAAAAATTTCATTTGATTGTTGCTGTTTGATTAATTACTGTAAATATTAGTAAGTACTAAGACTCAACAATATTTAATTTGCTATATGTGGCACTTACTTTCTCAATCTGTCGTGTTCCATTCGCAAACGTACAGGGTTATAAGAGTTTTCACGTAGAATTTGCACTGCCTGCTGGAGAGTTCCCCATTCACCATCTTCTACTATTTCTACCAGCGTTCTTCGTATTACATCCTTTAACGTTTGTCTACAAACAAAATCTGATAGGTAAATCTTATAAAAAAACTTCGTATTTATTTGTCTGCTATTTTAATTAGTAATTCATACTAGACAAAAATCGGTCGACTTTAGGTATTGTCTTGTTTGAATTAATCACTTTTCAAATGTGTTTACATTTATTAGTTGCAAGGAGCTTATATTTTATCTTAATCTATCTTCGTGGTTACTTGTAAAGAAATTTGACAAGTGAGTGTTTTCTTTCTAATCTTCATACCTTTCGTTTATTGTTAAAGCCAAAAGGAAGGATAATGATTTTAGCACTTGGCAGTTTAGTCTATGTATGTATGTTTGTATTTACCTATGTTCCAATGAGCAATAATAATAACTTTAAACACCACAGCATGCGTGATTTTTTGCAGACTTGTTTATGATGTTGCCTAATAAATAATCCAGGTTTGTGACCTCGAGCGCCGAACGTAACTATGTCAATCGCGAATAAATCGTTATTTTTTCAAATTTTGGCGATCATTATCCTTAAAGGACTAGTTTTTAAAAAAATCTTTCTTAAGACGTTTTTAAACTAGAATAAATTTGTTATTATATGAAACTAGAATTGTCTCTCTAGACCCAATACTTTCGAAGATTAAGCCTTTCAAAGTTTATATTTATATTTTCAAATTTCCCAATTTTTTGCAATTCTATCGTTCTGAATGAATTTTGACCCTGATTATACTATCGAAGCCCTGTACTTTTATGATGGGATGTTAAAAAAGAAAATAGAAGTGTGAACGATGATGTTTACTCTAAGCTTCGAATAAATAAAAAAATAAGTACCACAAAAGTTAATATGTTTATTTGTTTTTTAGCCCTCTTGAAGGTCCCGGTTGAGGTTCATCCGTATATGTATCGACGTATTGGGATGGCATATCCCCATTAGGGGATGGTAATGAATCGTCGACGTCTTGTGCCCACAAATCATCCTCCATTTTAACGTCGTACAGATCATTACCTTCTGTGATATCTACTGCAATATCTGGCATATTGCCACTAGAGGCCCCGCTGCAGTGCCTGCAGACTGATGAGCATTTTAATCCTGCCTTCTTGCAGCTGCACGCGTTCCCACAACCCTTCATGCACCCGCAAGAAATCATCCGCAAGAGGTGTTGTGGGGCTGCATCTCTGGTCATCATTTTGGGGCAAGGACAAATTTTTACCTGATCGTATGTCCACAAGGAGCGAAATCGAGCAGTCTCGTGTAGGAGGTAGCCTGGCTAGATTGAAGCTGGTTTTCGTCGCAGCCCTGGCGAATAGTTGGTTCCACAGCTCGTCAAGGTTATGGGTGTTGGAGTTGCGTCCGTATGGAGCAATTATGACTCGCTCTCCTGCTGCTGCTATCTCATCAGGTGTAGGATCGTCGACCGATCATTGACGTCCGGATATATTTCGACTATGGACATCATTTGCTTCTTCCCTAAGCCAAGGAAGCAGGATGTCTGAGAGTGACGTCTAAAATATTGCAAAAAATTGCGAAGTTCGAAATAAATGATCAATTTTGAAAAGCTTAATCTCGGAAACTATAGGGTCTACAGAGACAGTTCGGGTATAATATTATAGTAAATTTATCTAGTTTAAAGACTTTTTAGAATTATTTTAACTAATAATTAACTAGTCCTTTAGGGTTAAAATCACAAAATATTTTAAATTAAACGATTTTTACGAAGTTTTGTCGATTTTTGAAAAAGCGCGTTCGGCGCTCGAGGTCACAAACTTGGATTATTCATTAGGCCAACATTATAAACAAGTCAATGTTTGCAAAATGATGTGCTCTATGCCTGTGTTCTGTTCTATTATGCTATGTATTTTATTTAACTTAATATTGTTATAGCGCCATCTATCGAAACATATCGAACCCACCTATCTCTATCGAGCTTTTCTCTTTGTGCTTTTTCGTGTTTGCTTTCAATTTTATTGCGCGTTCTAAGTTCACCGGTGCCCTCTGTAAAAAGTTTAGTTTTGAATAGATCTAGTTATTAAAGTTGTGTTAAATTGTATGGAGAGAAAATAATGAAATATGTAAATAAATACAAATACGTCGTGTTATTTATTTTTTTAATGTGAGAAAGGTAATTTTATATGTGATTTTATACAATAGCACATATAATATGATTATATAAGAGTAATAATGGCCCCATTTGGCCAATTGTTCTGCTATAAATGGCATATATGTCAATAGCTAGTATTTATTACCTCTTTTCTATTTAATTTATTTCATAAAACAAGAATAAATAAGGTACCTAACTATAGAAAACGGACAATACACTCACTTTCCTTTGTTTCTTTGTTATTAGGTACTTAGTAATAAAATTGATGTTTAAAGTTTGCATATTTCGTTTCGGAGCTGCCAGAACTCGTTCGGCACAAATCAGATTATATATCTCTCAACTCACCCAGTATACGCATTTGCAATAGAACCACTTCTAAAGCGAGCGCAAACAACAATGCGTCCATTTCCTTAGAATTCTGAAATAGAAGATTATAAGTAGACTACTGAGCGCTATGAGCGATTTAGGGCACGAGACAAAAAAATTTGCTCTCGTGTGAAACATGCAACTTTTCACCTCTCCAGCGGAAAAATGTTATAGGTAAAAAAAACATGAGAATACTTTAATACATGTTTATATCACTAAAAATTTAATTACTGCAATTCTTTAAATTAAACCCTACAGTCTTATTTGTAGCTCGCAGCAAAAGGCGTTTTTGATCTAAGATTTTACAAATCAAAAGAGCTCTTTTGGTGCTGGAGAGGTAAAAATAGGTTTTTACACTTTATTTATTTTATATTTAGAAGTTAACTCGCGGTTTTTAAGGGACCCGATATGTTTTGCGTGCCTGTGCAAATACTGTAAATTTTCTCTGTAAAGTTACTTGCATGATGTAGTGTCTAAGTTCTTGTTATTATTTACTTACGTGTTACTCCCAGTAAATATCCTTCGTTGTCGTCTGATTTCCACCTGTTTACATTCAAATGCTGATGTTTCTCTCAATATAATATCTAAGTAACCATCGCTTAGAGGGCGTTTGATCAATATTTAGCTGATGCCTACATTATGAACCGGCAAGGTATTAAATTAGTCTCTGGCTAATTGAACGACAGTTGTTACCTTTTAAAAAAAATTTCATTTCGTCGTTCGTTTTCGTTCCAAGTTGTACGTGTGTAGTGCGCTTACGATTTTAAAGTGGGTAAGCAAGTGTTCGCGCTAAGTACCGTCCAACTGGGTGCAGACTAATTTCAGCACAGAGAAAATCGTTACTATGAGCGAATTGGATCGTACGTTTATAAGTCAACCTGAGAATAAACCTGAGCGAGGAGATATGAGTATTGATTCTTCGTTAATAGAAATGGAATCACCACCAACTTACGTGACACATCGAAAAGGTATCTCAAAGGATGATGATTATGACATAAGAAAAGAGTTCGCAATGTTCCAGGACAAAATGCTTAAAATGTGTGAGTCATGGTTTCTGAAGCAAAATGAAAGCTTGAATAAATTACTGGATGAGTTCAGAGATGTGAAACAAAGTGTACAATTTTTAAGTGATAAATATGACGACCTAGATAGTAAGACACAAAACATCTGTGCTCGTGTTACTCAGATAGAACAAAAGTTAATGTCTGCTCAATGTGAACAACATCATGATGAACTGCAAGAAAGAATAAATGATTTCGATCAAAGGTCACGGAATTGTAACATCGAAATTAGTAATATGCCAGAGAAGCGAGGTGAAAACTTGATCACTCTGATAGCCGACATTGGGAATGCCATAAAACATCCCATAACAAGCCAAGACATCATCGCTATTCACCGTGTTCCCCAGATGAATCCCAAAAGTACAGCACCTAGAAACATTGTTGTAAAATTCAACAGTCAAATAAAACGCGATAATATAATTTCTAGTGTACGCCTGGTAAAAGGAATTACTACGGATAAATTGAAGATACCGGGGGCGTCTCGGAATATATATGTTAATGAACATTTAACGGTTCAAAATAAAAGGTTATTTCGTCAAGTTCGGGATGCAGCACGGGACAAGGGATATAAATATGTATGGATCAAACATGGCATCATACTTGTCAGGGCAAAAGAAACAACTCCAGCATTTGCTATACGTACAGAGAAAGATTTGCTTAAGATTAAGTCGCTTGTACAGGATACATAAATTGGCATACACATACATTTACTTTCACAATAGTCGCTTTTTTGTATTTTTTATTTATAAATCTAAATGTAGTTTTATATTAATTTACATTTTAGCTAAGTTTAGTGCCTCAGCACTCATTACGAAAATAATAAAGTTCTTATACAGGGTGTAAAAGACATGAACAGTCAAACGAGAACCATGTATTCTGCTCACCATCATAACATTTTTCTTCCTTTAGACTATACCTGGGAAATTGATAGTTACGATTTTATTGAAGGTCAAAGTCATAATTTTTTTTTAAATTTTTTTATGAAAACGTTTTCTATACGTTATTTCTTAATTATTGTCCAAAGAAACATTATCATTTTTTTTAGTATTTCATAACAAAAAATGGCTTCAAAACGTTAGCGTTCAATGTAGCTCACTCGATGGGCACGGGCACTAACGAACGGAGCCTCCGTCTGTCAAAATTATCGCGGTTTTGCGAGTTGCGTGCGAGTTGAGCCCATTACATTGCGCGGTACAATTTGCAATTTTTTTTAACACCAAAAAATAAAAATCATTTCCCAGCAATATTTTTTTTTAAATATGTCTTATTTTGATGTATAGAATACATGGTTCTCGTTTGACTGTTCATGTCTTTTACACCCAGTATACTCACTTTAACAACAACGTACGTAGTCTCTGTTTCGCACATTACACTGTGTGTTTACGAATACTGTATAATTTTTCTCCCGATACCGACGGTTTAAGTTATTACATGTTTGTTTGGTTTTTGTATCTAAAATACAAATTTAATTGTAATATTTACGTGGCAAAAAATAGAATAATAATAATGTGGTGTATTTTTAACGATGCATACCTAAGAATGAGTGATCCGATGTGTAGTTTATGTAATTATATAGGGTTGTTAGTATTAGGTCGAGTGACTTCTTTTGAATCATTTCTGTACTACTTAGGTAAATCATCCTATTTCATTAAATCATTAAATTTAATAAATTAAGTATATATTATCAAAATTGTAGGGGTTTGAGAACCAAAATAAATACTTTGTTTAATAATATTCTGGCCGAGTGTTACGATATAATAATTTTATCTGAAACTTGGTTAAAATCTAATATTCTTGACAACGAACTTGTGGATTCCCGTTATTTAGTGTATCGTTGCGATAGAAACCTTGAAGCTTGTGGTAAGTCTGATGGTGGTGGTGTCTTGATAGCGGTTCGTCGCGAGTTGCGTGTCGTTCGTTGTGTTCTGAATTCCGGCAGTAACGGCAACTGTTCAAATCTATTACCAATATGTGTTGATTATGTTTTATTAAGACTATATTGTAGTATTGAAGACACATACTACCTTATATGTGGTATCTATGTGCCCCCAAACCAACCCGCCGAAGCTTATGAGATTTTATTTGATGCCCTCCAAGACGAAGTATTATTGCCCGCGGTAAGTAGTGTATACATATACGGCGATTTTAATTTACCTCATATTGAATGGGATAGGAACAGAGACAATTTTGATTCATTAACCACACCTGATAATTTTACTTTGTGTAAACGTACTCGCTCTATAGTATTCAATTTCTTATCTGTAACTGATTCTAAACAATACAATTTAATACGCAATAGCATGAACCGAATATTGGATCTTTTTATATCAAATGATTGTACTTCTGTATGTGAGCCCTCTGTTAATTCATTAGTACCGGTTGATACTCTTCATCCCCCTCTAAGTACATTAATATTTTGTAATGCTGACTTTAAACCCCTAATGCGCTCCACCGAACCTAGGTATTGCTTTGTTCAGGGTAACTATACTGATATTAACAATGCTATTAATGAAACTGACTGGGCGGAATTATTTGAGGGTCATACTCTCGAGTCGCCGACAGATATTTTTTACAGTAGAATATATAATATTGTTTCAGAGTATGTCCCTTTACAACCTACCAAATCGAATGCATTTCCAGTGTGGTTCTCTCGTCCACTTATTCACATTTTTAAAAGTAAACAGCGTGCTTGGATTAAATGGAAAAAATATAGAAATATTACAAACTACGAAGAGTTTTCCATGTACAGAAAGAGATTTAAGTCACTTGCTTCCAAATGTTTTAAATTTTATATGGAAAGGGTTGAAATGGGGTTGCGAAGGGATATTAAGATATTCTAGGCGTATGTTAATAGAAATAGAAGAAAATCTGGTTTGCCTGATGTAATGTGTTTCGAAAATGAGAAATTATCAGATCCACAAAAAAGGAGGACAACCAAAATGGGCTCGGCGCTGAACAGAGGCCTGGAAAAAAATAAAACACATCAAAAAAAATCTAATGATTTTTAATAAATATTGGTGCCTATTACGGAGTATCAAAATAAAACAATTTTTAAAACAGATTTTTAATTGACTAATTGATTTTGACGCTAACAGTAGTGCTGCCAGATACATCCTGACAAAAATGTTTAATTATCATGGTGGTATGATAAATAGTTTTCATTAAATTAAGTAGTATTTTTGCATGATTAGTGAATAACATTGCCAACCTCAATTACGCGCAACCATACGCAAACACAAGTTGTAGTCAAAAACCTAGTGTAACGAACCTATACTTTTTACATTTTGTGTATTTTATTTTTCTTCGACTGGCAACACTAGCAAGTCAATTGTCTAATACTTGTGCTGCTGTCAATTATTGTTCGCTTTATTTTGTTGTCAGTCTACGTTTTTTTATTAGATTGTTTATATTTATTTCTATTATTTAGCAACTCGATTTAGCATACCAGATAAAACAGGTGCGGTCTTACTATGGGGAGCACATAAGAAATGATGGTTCCTAATACAATAGAGCCAGTGACCTCGTATAAGGATTCCCTTCGGCTGATAATTGCACCTTATTAAGAGGTAAAATACAAAGTAGGAATATAAGCCGAAAAATATATTTTGTTTGCATAATATATGAAAATAATATGGAAGGCATTCAAGCTATTAAAAATATTATTGTATCTGCATAGTCGGCCGAAGGACGGTAGGTTGCGGCGCTCACATAATGTCTGTGTTGTAGTATTTAAGCTGGGCGAGGTACGAAAACGTTAATCCTGCTGCCCAGTTTTTAGATAATATATTAGTAATGTATGAAAACGAATATTTAAAAAAAAAAATTTATATAAAATAATTAATATTGTTTTATTTAACTTACTTGATACTAAAAGTCTATTATTTATGTAATGTGTTCATTACAGGCATCTCAAAACTATCAAATACAGGCCAATATTTTACTGTTCATGTCGAAGCCCAGAGTTCAAACAAAGTGGTTGATGTCCTTTGTGATGTTTTTTCGAATTTCTTTTGTTCTGTTTATGAAAAGTCTGATCCTAACCTTAATACACAGTACCCAAACTCTGCTTTGTCTCACAGACGTAGCTCTGTATTATCTGAACTGGAATTTTCTCTAGAACAGTTGGTCACTTCACTTAAAACTTTAGACATCACAAAAGGTCCTGGACCTGATAATATCCCTCCCTTGTTTCTCAAACATACTGCTGATTCAATATCGATACCTCTGCTTTATTTATTCAATCGTAGTCTTCGAGAAGGTGTCCTACCTTGTAGATGGAAAACTGCAAATATTACGCCTGTATATAAAAGTGGCTCAAAGAACAATGTCTCCAATTATCGCCCTATATCCTTGCTGTCGATTATACCAAAAGTTTTAGAGCGATTAGTTCACAATACAATTTACCCCACCTTGCACAATCTTATAATCCCTGAACAACATGGCTTTGTACAAAATCGTTCTACCGTCAGCAACTTAGTGATATATACCACTTATTTATTTGAGAATATGGACCAACGTTGCCAGATAGATGCGGTGTATACAGACTTTTGTAAAGCGTTCGATAAGGTGGATCACGCTATACTTTTACAGAAAATCGCCTTCAATGGCATTCATGGCAATTTGTGGCGCTGGTTCTCCTCCTATATTACAAATAGAACCCAGAAAGTCATATTGAACGGATTTTCTTCACGTAACACCATTCGTGTCACCTCAGGCGTTGCTCAAGGCTCAATACTAGGCCCTCTGCTTTTTGTATTGTTTATAAATTATATTAACAATTGTTTCAAGAATACAAACTATCTTTTGTATGCAGACGACCTTAAAATTTTTCGTACGGTTAATAGTGTCAATGAGTGTATGCAACTGCAGAGGGATCTGGATCGCCTTTCTGAATATTGTATTGAAAACAAATTACAACTTAGCATTTCCAAGTGTAAGAGTATAACCTTTACGAAAAATTACAATAAAGTGGATTTTCAATATTCACTGTGTAATACTCCACTTGAAAAAGTAGCTGTAGTTCGCGACCTGGGTATTCTATTTGACAGTAAGCTTCATTTAGATACGCACATTGACAATATTGTAAGCAAAGCTTACCAATTCTACGGTTTCGTCATGCGAACATGCAACGATTTCAAAAATTATGCTTCGTACCTAGCTCTTTATAAGTCGCTTGTTAGATCTCAGTTGGAATATGCTACAATGGTGTGGAATCCCTATTACCTTAAATATAACGATCAAATTGAAAGGATTCAAAAGAAGTTCATTCGCTCTGTAAATTTTAAATGTTTTCATTCCAAGTCGTGTTATGTAAATCTTTTAGATAAATTTTCTCTGCTTTCCCTAAACTCAAGAAGACTGCTCCTTGATCAAACATTTTTGTATAAAGTGATTAAGAATGAATTTGACTGTACCCATTTGATCAATAATATATTCTTTCGTATCCCTAGTAAATCTCACCGTATAAGAGATACTCGAGAACATAAACTTTTTGCACCTAAATTATGTAAAACTAATGCAGGTGAACGCGTGCCTTTGCATCGTGCTATGAAAAATTACAATGATCATTTTTGCGATTTAGATCTTTTTAAGCTTTCTCCTGTTGAGTTCAAGAAAGAAATCTTTTTACGCTTAAAAGACATACAAACAGATACTGATATGTAATTATTTAATAATTGAAGTAACTATAAATGTGTATTTTAGAGACAATGAAAATCATTGTAAGCCAATTTTATTACATAATATTATCTGCACTTATAAAATTATTTTGTGAATAACGTGTTTGGTTACAAAATTAGTAAATTTCTATGTATTTAGTTACTTAAGCCTCATTTTGTAATTGTTTGTTATTCTGAATAAAATAAAATAAAATAAAAAAAATGTTTGAAATTTACACTAAACTAGCTTTTGCCCGCGACTTCGTCTGCATGGAATATAGTTTCTTTGGGTAGCAATTTTACATTTTTAGGGTACTTATTTTGCAAATAATATACATACAAACCTCTGTAGATTACTGTAAATAGCTTATTTTAAAACCTTTTTAGAAACTACGTTTTATGTTTTTACATCTTTTGCTAACTTCTATACGACCTTTTTTTTTTTACTTCTTATCACGTGCTTAAATACAAAGTTTCATGGTTTTATCTCCGATAACGAAGAATCCTATAGAAACTTTATTTCCTATATGAACCCTTATTTCGACCCCTTCACATTCCCCTATCTCAAGGGCTAGTCTATTTTTGTAACACATTTCATCAAAATGGGTTTGGGTGTTAGGCGTGAATAGTGCTAGACTTTGTTTGGACTTCTTTACAACCTTTCATACCCTATTTCAAACCCACACGGGTTATAATTCAAAAACTCTAAAACATATATTTGTTTACTTCTTATAAAGTACCCTAATTGAATATAAAACCATGAAACTTTGTATGTTTCATGTAGGGATTGCAATCCGGAAAAACGGATCCAGTAATCCGGCGGATCCGGTGATGCCAATTTTTGGTAAATTTTACTTAAAATAATTATTCATCATAAGTTGATTTAACCAAAGAGTTGGAATTACAGAACACAGTGTGTTCTGTGATTGTAATTATAATACAAACTCATTATTGTGATAATTTATTAGACAGATTCCTTAAATCATGACGGTGTCTGACATAAATATAAGACTTGTTTGTTAGCATTCTCAAATACATTAATAATTATTGTATTGTGAATTATGATCTCATCTCAGTAAATTACGTAAGGTTAATTAAATTAGATTTTATAAAGTTACCTACTAAAATAATGATCCCTCTATGAAAGTGAAATCTAGGAAGCCTGAGCCACTCGTTAGTGGTTACATCGTTAAAATTTTACTGGCTACCTACACTACGGATTCCGTCAGTAGGTACGGATTCCGTCGGGCTCGATCGGATGGTGACCTGCTGGTCTACCTGAGCCACCATTGGGCAGAAGCAATGGAGTCCAAGGGTGAGGCTTTAGTGGTCAGCCTGGATATTGCGAAGGCCTTTGATCGGGTATGGCACAAAGCGCTGCTTAAACAGGTTCCGCTCTATAGGCTTCCCGAGAAATTGTGCAACTGGACCGGCAGATTTCTTACGGATAAGGAGCATCAAGGTCTTAGTTGACGGTGCATGCTCGGATTCCAAATCCATGAATTCTGGTGTCCCACAAGCTGTGTGCTATCCCCTACGCTATTTCTTTTGCACATCAATGATATGTTGCAAGTAAGCAACATTCATTGCTATGCAGATGATAGCACGGGTAATGCCTTATATTGCGGTCGTGTAAACATTTCTCGGGAAAACGTCATCGAGTGCCGAAACAAACTTGTGTCTGAAATTGAGACCTGCCTTACCAGAGTTTCGGATTGGGGTCAACTTAATTTGGTCCAGTTTTAACCCAACGAAGACACAAGTTTGCGCGTTTACCACAAAAAAATACCTTTTGTCGTGGCCCCTCAGTTCCAAAACACTCCCCTAAGAGCCTCAGCCTGTATCGGAATCCTTGGGGTCAGCATATCGAGTGACGTTCAGTTTTGCGGTCATTTGGAGAGTAAGGCTTAGTTGACCTCCATGACACTTGGTGTACTCAACAGATCGAAGCGGTATTTCAAGCCGGCCCATCGCCTACAACTATTTGGCGCAAATTCGGCCCCACATGGAATACTGCTCTCATCTGTGTGCGGGCGAACCCCAGTATCAACTTCTTCCCTTAGACCGCATAAAAAGAAGAGCAGCTCGAATTATTGACGAACCAGCCCTTTCTGATCGGCTTGACACTTTGGCATTAAGTAGAGATGTGGCATCACTCTGCATTTTTATCGCCTGTATCACGGGGAATGGTCTGAGGAGTTGTTCGGACTTATACCAGCTGCTGCATTCTGCCATCATTCCTCGCGACGACAAATCCATCACCACATTTTTGATGCTTGGCTATCCACAACCGTACGTTTTTCGAGCAATTTCCTACCGCGGACCACAAGACTGTGGAACCAATTTTCGCCAGCGGTGTTCCCGAACCGATAACACCTGGACATCTTCAAAATAAGAACGTATTCTTTCCATAAAGGCTGGCAACGCATTTGCGATTCCTCTGGTGTTGCAAATACCCATGGGCGGCGGTGATCACTTACCATCAGGTGAACCGTCTGCTCGTTGTCTCTTTTTCCATAAAAAAAACTTACTAGATTTTAATTGCTTGTTTGTTGTCTAATCTAAAAATTGGATCCAATCCAATGTTTAGTTGATTTTATATACCTGTTTTATTTTTTATAAACTACTTATATTAAGTATGTACAGTGACACTTGATAAACTTACACTACACACACAATTACATTCGATTTTTTTTCATAATTTTACACATTATAATAATCAACGGCTGGTAATTACACTGTAGTAATTTACTTCAGGATTTAATTTAGTTTATAACTTGTATGTTATTTGAAAGTAGTGCTATGATACGCGTAGAACAAAAGACAACAACGCGTTACATTCACAGTTATACATTTACAATACTATTTTTTTTTAATTGATTGGCATATGCATAACTTTTTCTGGGTCTGGTCCTTTGAACAGGTGACGAAACATGGATCCCAAAACAAAACAGCAATCGAGCGTATGGGTCTTTCAAGATGAGTCGATGATGATTTAACATTATTTCGATAAAATACATAAAATAAGAAAAGACTTAACTATGGAATGATTTTATAAATAATAACTATTCGATAAAATGATATTGCGATGTTACCTGATCCTAGGAGTTGTTAAATATTGTATAAAAAGACCTGCGAATAGTTTTATGTAAAATGAAAATCGTTGAAGTTAATTGCGATAAAGTGATGGGTTCCCCAAGAATAGATGTCGCTGCGTGGCATCGCCGCGCGCCGCTGCCGCGATCGCTATATTTTCTCGTGCGAGTACTACTGAAGAGATTTTAATGTTATATTTCGGGTTAGATGGAAAGCGATTGATCCCTTGGAGAGAGATTTTTCCTTTTAAACGATTTCAATTAAATTCCTTTGAAGTTTGTACACAAACGACCGGTTGCACAAAGTTTTACTTTTTACATTTTATAGCGTATTCAGGCTGAAAGCTTTTATAATATACATATTTAAAATTACCCTGCGGGAAAATATGCAATGAAGTGATTGAGGATCTTTTTACGATTTCGTAAAAAACTAACATATTTTTAAAAATGGAACAATCCATTCATATGAATCAAGTCGACTTTTACGTTACTTTTTGCAAAATTGTAAAACGTGAGATTTGGTGCAACTGGCCGAAAGTCTGGTTGCTAAGCATGTGAAATGGCCAAAATGAAACTACGACTGTTAAACAGGCCATCCACGCTCAGGTTTACATGACAGGTTTAACTGTTCAGGTAAAACTGTCATGTAAACCTGGGCTGCATAGAGACCATACACGTAGCGGTAAACCAGAACAAACTCTCAGTTGAAACCACGACTCCGGCGATGCTTAATCTCGACACCGTAGCGTTATTAAGTTTATCTTATTAAAGAAAAGGAAATTTAGTTACTAGCGGTGATAGGTGACAGGTTAGGAATCTGTCACTAGTTTGGGGCACTGCATGGCGTGGTCCATACTGCCTGATGTGGCTTTATGTTTAACCAAATGTACACCTTTTGGGAATATGAATGTGATTATATTTATGTATGTATGTATTGGCGGTGACTTCCTTAAATTACAATAATGAGAAAAGCTATGTCGCCTCATGAATGACTATAATGAATGTCTCAAATATTGTGCCATAATATCATTATTAATAATTCATTTATTCTTTCATAAACATGGGTAGGTATGTTGATTAAGCCACCATTTATCGGGTTTAAATAACATTGTATTTGTATTACTCAAAAATGCAATATTATATTTTTATTGATAATTGGCGTCTCAATTGCATTCTACTGACGTATTTACCTGTCAAAAAGGACTTCATAATAGGAACAGGGTATACCAAGTCCTTTTCTAGAGTTTTTTCCAATTTTACAGTAGAGCGCCGTGCGTCCTTCCTCTCTAGAAATCATCGGAGAACTGACGCCTGCGCGGCGACCGGCATACACGCTCAGTTTTAACTGTTCAGGTATACAATATCTTATCTTATAGTATATTCATATTTTTTCGCTCGCCTGAACAGGTGTGGAAACCTGCGCAGTTTTGCGGCATACACGCTCATGTTTACCTGAACAGTTCACCTGGACAGTTAAAACTGTCATGTAAACCTATGAGTGGGTGGCCTGCTTTAGAGGTTATATCGAAATGATGTTTGATTGTCGATTTCTTTTCAAATCTAGTGCCGTTTACGGTAATTCCGTAGTCGGAATGTGCGACCACCTTTACAGTGTTGTACACTTTTTGCTTGGTTTGTTTGCAAGATCATGTGCTCTATGCTTAGAGTATGAAAAATATAGTAATAGCGCCATCTACCGAAATATATCGAACTCACCTATCTCTTTCGAGCTTTTCTCTTTGTGCTTTTTCGCGCTTGCTTTCAATTTAATTGCAGGTTATTTCACCGGTGCCCTCTGAATTCTCTCTGTTTAGTTTTCAACGAGTTTTCAACAGATGTCACCAGTAAAGATAATGTAGAGAAAGTTGCTACGCCGTAGCATCGTAGTTGCAATTTTGAATAAGACCAGATTTTAGTACGGCATATTTGATTGAATTTTAACATAAAATTAATAAGATATATGAATAAATTTCTGAATAAATACAAAAACGTCGTTTTATATTTTTAGCTGTTGGAAGGTGATTTTATTCAATTATATAATAGTCCCATTTTGGCTAGTCGTTCTTCTTTATATGGCACAAATTTAATAGGTATTTATTAAATTTGTTCTATTTAATTTATTTTATGAAACAAGAATTAAAAAAGGACAACTATTATATAGAAAACTGACAATACACTATCTGGTTTCCTATGTTTGGTTGTTATTAGATGGGTACTTAGTAATAAAACTGATGTTCAAAGTTTGCATCGACATTATTGGCATTCGTGCTCGGAGCCGCCAGCACTCGTGCGACACAAATCAGATTATGTATCTCTCAACTCACCCAGTATCCGCATTTGCAATAGAACCACTTTTAAGCGAGCGCAAACAGCAATAATGCGTCCATTTCCTTCGAACTCTGAAAGAAAAGATTGCAATATTACTTTATTTATATAAGTTGGTAGGTTGAAATACATAGGTATACATATTCATAATCGATCAAAAATTTTGCGCAAATATAGATTCACATAGCACCTAACAGCTTAACGAGTAATCTTAGCTAATATGTGTATTAAATGAATTATTATTATTATTTGTAAATATTTTTTAATCTCAGATTTTCAGTGGGTTTTATTTAATATAATTTATTATTATTAGGTATATTTAAATGCGAATATGAGTTTGTTTAAGCGGTTCTCATGACAAAGTACTACTACACTACAATACTCAACTGCGGACGTCATTAGTTTTGTACACGCATTCTCATAGGTATTGTCAGTTGATACTCGACATACTTGTATACAAAACGAAATTAAAAAATGGATTTATTTCAACTTTTATTGTTTACAAGTGTATAAGTTTTGAGACATGGGGATGCTGGAGAACATTTGAAACATCTAAAAAAGGCTGCTGTGTTAGGTGCTTCAAATGACTTCCAACCAAAATTTTTGAGTGATAGAAAACTCACTTTTTGGGAAAATCTTCATTACCAACGAATGAAACCGCGGCCAAATACTGGTTATGAATAATTTAATTTATTGTGTCGTCAAAATTAATCACATCAAAAATTCTTTATTTAAATGGACTTTGTTAAGTGCTTAGGTACCTACTTTTAAATCGTGAAAAACCTTACTACCATTTCAGGGCGAAAATTATTATTTGGCTTAAAAACTATTTTGTTGATTTTATTAAAAATCATTCAGAGTCAATTTAATATACCAAATCTTTCGATTACTCCACATTTTCATAGACGATGAATAAATAAGTTACGTATTTTAATATTTTGTTGGCAACAAAAAAAAGGATGGAAATGTAAAGCTTTACTAACCCAATCACGAACAATAACCAATTAATTTGGCCCACCGTGTGATACTGGCAATTATAAATTTTTGATACTTTACCTGTTATACGTACAAGGTGCGTACGTGATATGGCACCATTATGGCACTGCTGTTCTGTAACATATCTAAAATATGAAAAATTCAGAATATAATACGTGGGAGTGTTTGGCGGGAAACCATGGTGTCTGGATGTCGATCTTTATTTCGATAATTCAAAATTGCTTCGGAGTGGATTTTGTGCAGTGAAAGTGGTGTCGTTTCGTTGCATAAGCATCCGTGTTGACGAACAGCTATGAGGAATCATTGAAATAAAGGTTTTGTGTATGTGGCGTTGAGAATTGTATAGTGGTTGGAAATCCCACTATACAATTCTCATCAGTCACAATCATGAGGTCTGTTGCCCTGCATTTCTTACCAAGCACTCCCTAGATGCATCAAAACGTGTGACGCCCATATTATAATGCAAAAATCAAGAAAGAAGACATAAATAAATGAAGATATGGCTCAAAGGTCTTAGATACCATGCCAAAAATCCAAACAAACAAAGAATATCACGTAAAGTCACGCCTGCTCCCATAGGGTAGGCAGATATCACTTGTTTCCTTCTACGATGATTACACATATTTCTTTAGCTTCATCTACTTTCATACAGTCCTCATAACTGCTCGACGGTTTCGAGTACATACTTTTGACAGTTCTTTTTCTTTTCGTCAATAAAAATAATTTTCGGAATACAATAGATGAGTATTAGGCAGATATCTCAAAAACGTTGCTTCCTAAGAAACGTGACAATTTTTTTAATGCGTCATGCAACAGCTCTTGGCCTTCATCTCACCTTAATGGTAACTGATGAGATGAGAAGCGAGCATTGCCCGGAACCCTCAACCATCGAGGAACTGGCTACCTTATCATTGCCCACAATAATGCTGTTACCAGTATTGTTCTGGTGGTAGAGTTTAATTGAATGGTGTTCGTTATACAGGCAGGCTTTTTTAATAAAAAGGTCGAGCGAATGATTCGACGAACCAAATAAAACCGTTTGTTTATAAATCCGTAGTACATTCTATCAATAATAATTTGTATAATCGAATGGGTAGGTTCAGGTTATTTTATTATGACCAAGCGGAGTGGAATTATTGTCACTCATCACTCTCGCACACTACAATCTGCCGCAACGTATTGTAAACGCCGTATTGAAAAACGGTTCATCATATCATAACAGTCTTTATAATTCTGGGACACAAGACCTCTCCTTGACCTTGTCATAGAAGGAGGTTTAAGCAGTAGTCCACCACGCTTACCCAATGCGGATTGGTGGACGAAGTATAAGGTGATCAATACTCCTTTACTGATCCATAGTCGCCTTCTACGACACCCACTGGAGGATATGGGGTGATGCTATTCTACTATTGCCGACATCACATCGCTTTCGCCGATTAATATATAGATATCTAAAAATGAATACTGACTGACTGACATATCTAAACCGGTGGGTCTAGAGATTCCAAATTTGGTACGTAGGTTCCTTATGAGGTCCAGGGGTGCACTAAGAAAGGATTTTTAGAAATTAACCCTCTAAGGTGGTGAAAAGCGGGCGAAAAGTTTGTATGGAAATAAAGTTTAATCCATAACAGTTTACATGGCCTTACGGTTAGAAATTAAGAAAGAGGTATTTTAAGATTTTTGGAAATTCAATCCGTGAGGGGGTAAAATAAGGGATGAAAGTTTGTATGGAAATCCGTCATTTTTTAAGTAAAATCCATGAAAATTGGTTTCTGATCTTTCGGTTAGAAATTATTTAAGACTAACTGACTGTCATGTAAACGCACAGCCCAAACCGCTGGGTCTAGAGATTCCGAATTTGGTACGTAGGTTCCTTATGAGGTCTCAGGGGTGCACTAAGAAAGGATTTTTCAAAATTTACATCCTAAGGTGGTGAAATGGGGGTCGAAAGTTTGTATGGGGAAACAAGATTAAATAGCCTATATTATTCGAAACTTCTCAGGGGTACTTCTACTATCGATATATAAGTAAATACTTCTTCAGAATTTAGCCCCTAAAACGGGAAAATGGGTGACATTACAAAGGCTGAAAATTAACATGGGGATTTTTTCCTCTTAGGCATATGATAAGAAATAAATACCATAAAAAAATTAAAATGCTGCCTGAAGTAACTATTCCACGCGGACGAAGTCGCGGGCAAAAGCTACTTATTAAATAAATCTCCTAACACCGGCAACTAGAACAAACCATAACAATGACAACGCCATCTAGTGACGAACAACTGAACTAACATTAGTCAGTTATTTAAAGTGGGTCAAAATTGCGTTACAAAGGAGTCGGTTACAAACATACAGGCGAAGCTTATATAAGAGTGTTAAAAACAAATACAATCGATTTTCAGTATTCCAGTCGCATTTGATTCGGTAGTCGAATATTTTTCCGGATAAATTCAACAAAGGAATCTGCTAACGAACCGCGGTCCCGCTGGGAAATGATATTCCTATCAAATTGAAGAGTATTTTACTTTATTGTTAAAGTAATTTGTACCGAAAATTTCATTCTACAGAGATCAAAATTATAAAACTCTCTACCCAATGTAGAATAGGCCTTTATTTTTGCTCATTCATTCAAGTAAAACTAGATAAAATGACGATCGAGTTGTTTTAAACGTTTTAAGGCCAGAGTAATAGGTTTTTTTGTTTAGCACCTTTGTGAGTGGAATCCAAAACAATAGGTAGGTATTTTTCTTCAATTTGAATTGTAGGAAGAGAATTTTTAATGTTTAGACGTGTCATTCATTAGAAATATTGTTATAATAAATATGTATACTTATGTCGTACTCGTAGGCAAATAAGGAAATAATCACAACATCGCAGAAGATAACCGCATATTTTTGTTTATTACGTCTTCTTACTAAACATGTTCAGTGATAATAATCATATGTTGTTTCACTAAACTATAATCTAGTAAAATTAGGAAAGTATAATATTTTAGACTCTCTCACAAACAGTCCACCGCCCCTAGGTCATAAAAAAATATCCTGAACTTTCCAAACTAAATTTTGAATCGATCTAACCTGTGAAAGTTATTCAAATATCTTCCTACAAAACTGCTAATGATGTTCAAATGGTTGAACAAATATTCTTGGATCATAGCTAAGAATGAGCATTCCTGATGAAAATAGCTTTCCAACTAAAAAAACTACAAATAACTCAAAATCGGGTCATTCTTTTGTTTTTTGGCTACGAAAACCACTCTTACACCACTCTCTTTGGAAGTGAACTCGCGGTTTTTAAATGGCCCGATATTATTGCGTGTTTGTGCAAATACTATCAATTTCTCACCTTCAAGTTACTTGCATGAAGTCTAAGTTCTTTTTATTATTTACTTACATAAAAGTACTTAAACCTAAAACTATTTAATATTAACTTAACAAAAACTTAATGTTATGACATAAAATAATAGCTGGTACATTATTTTATGTATATTAATAAAATAACAAGTGTATCGAAAAAACAGTAAAAGTTAGAGAAGCATTTTCAAAGTTAAGATACACAGTCCAAGTCTTAAATTAACTTAACGCTTAAGAATATATTTACATTAATACACTTTTAATATTGCTAATGAATGTAGTCCATACTAGATATAGTTACATTTTCAATATGGAAATGAATGAATTTTCATTATGAAACAGAAAGTGCAATGCCTTTAGAAAATGCTTATTCACAGCAGTTTCTGACTCGCATTGTGCTAACACGTAGGCGTGTAATCAGTGGGAACATACATACCTACACATCTATACTATATGTATAACAAGTTAATAAACTATAAAACTACTTCTAGACTAGAAAATAATTGTACGTTAAAAGTTTAAGCCACAGAAATAATAATAAAGATGATAGAATTGCTTTGGTTCGCATTTACTACCGGAACCAGTGTCGCCGCTTTATCCCCTCTACTTACTATTAATGCACGCACTCTAATGAACAAAACCGTACTACGCAATCACACCCACAATTTAGAATTATGAACCTTACGTTTAAGAGACAGCGTTGAGTAACACTCACCATAAGTCACACTTTCATTGGTCGTCGTCTTTTCATTGGTCGCGTCGGCATTATGACTGTTATCATGTCCCTCCGTATCATGTCTGTACCATGAACTTTTGTGCTAGAGAGAAGGGATATTAAAAGTCACAATACATTGCGTATACTTTAAAACGCTCTGCGTTTTTAAAGGCATGAGCAGCAATGGTTTTTTGTTATTAACGTATAGACCAATATTTCATAGTGAAAGATTTTCTCAAGGTGTATTTTGATAAAAACAGCATTATTACATTAAAATAATACATTCGAATGAATTGTGATCCCCTTATTAGTGTAATTACACACTCTGGATAAGTTTCCGCAATTACCAATGCCTCAAAACACCATTTTAAGGCATTTTTATCACACCGACGGTTCGAGCAGCACTGAGCCGCAAATCGCGCGCTTGTGTCCTAAAAAGTCACAAGTGGGGCACCAAGGGCACGCGACTAAGGCACTGCTATCCCCTTTATAATTATTTCTGTGGTTTAAGCCGATACGGCCGAACGCCATATAAAAAAAAATTAGGCGTGCCGAAGGGCACCCATTTGCTGGTAAGGCCAAATATGGCTGGAGGCTGCGAGCTTTATTTGGAACCCTAAGTCAGAGAGAGACTGGTTAATCATCTATTCTATTCTTAATTAATGGCGTCGCGACGCATTAAACGCACGAATTTTACCAATGTCTAGTGAAAATGTAACTATAGTAACAAAAATTGTACGGTTGATTTGGGTTAAAAATGGAGTCTCTCAACACGTGTTTTTACAAATCAAAAGAAACTCCTAATCATAAATATCTGTCGGAATACAATTAATGCTGTTGATATGGAATGTCACACCTCTTTTTAACAGACTTCAAAAAAAGGAATAGGTTCTTAATTCGATTTTTTTATGGTGTGCTATCTCGTAACGGTTTACTGGGTGTACCGATTTTGAAGGTTCCTTAACGATTGTAAGCTGGTACTTGTCATGTGGTCCCGTTAAAATTCGATAGACATCTGACAAGTACTTTTTGAGTTATTACTTTTTTTATTTAAAAAGGTCAAGCAAATGACTCCATTCCACCTGATGGTAAGCAGAAGTGGAGTCCAAATGCGAAGATAGCTAGTGCTAGAGATACACTGCCGCACCACCCTCGCCTTGCTGACCTGCAAGGTGCTTCTTCACGCCTCTTTTGAATGACCCAGGATTGTAGGAAGGAGGGAACACGTGCGCTGACAGTGAATTCCATTTCTTGATTGTGCGACAAAGAAACGAGTTGCCAAATTTCTTAGTTCGCTTTGGAATGGTAGCCACAGTTTGTATGCATAGTCCTTAAAAGGAAGGGAGATGGTGGGATTGATGTAGGGAAAAAAGCTCTGCGGAGCACTCGCCGTGGTACAGACGGTAGAATGCGCTCAAAGACGCAATTGGAGAGGTGATGTTTAGTCACCTCTTCGTCGCCGATGATGCGGTTATCCCTAATAATGCCTATTTAATTGACATCTATGATACCTATACTTAAATAGATTTTTATACTGAAAATTTGTAAACTTAAAACACTTAAAAGCGAAATACAAAAATATTTTTGAGTAAAAAAAAAACTGCCTTTCGAAACAAAAAACGGAGAATTAAAAATTTTGTTGAAAAAAATCTGAATGATTTTTGCGATCGGTGCCAACCTTAACAATTGCAATAAACATTGTCACTTATATTTGTTGTCATTTAGATTTTTTATACATTTTTTTTATTTCTCTGTTTTTACTTTTTCCTATAAGTACGTAGAAAAAAATCGACTTCGAGATTTTGACGGATTCACACGTTTTGGACTTCCCTGAGTCCAAAAATACTCTTTTTGGAATTATGTCTGTTGTGTATCTGTGTGTCTGTGCGTTAGCACGATAGCTCGAGTATGCTTTAACTTATTGCAACCAAATTTAACATGCCTGAGTTGTCGATCACGAAAGTTAAGCAGCCAAGTGCGCGGTCGGTACTCAGATTGGTGACCGAAAATTTAACATGCATGTATGACATCAAAATATAAGGTTTCTATCAACTTTTGAGTCGTTTCCGGTATATGAGAAAGTCAAGGGGAGACCACTCCCGATTTTTAGGTTCGAAGGCAGATTTTTATTGTTTTATGATTAAGAGGCAATACGGTTACGATACGTTTAAAATTTTTAATATGTGTTATCTGACCTTTAAAATCACACACCTCTTCGCAATTTAAGTCGTCGTTAATTTCTCCAAGATATTAAAATGAAAAAGATATTAAACTCAGCACGTAATAATCGTTTAAAGCTTAGTAAGTAATAAGTTTTTCTATCTTTAAACGAAGGAACGAGGTGAGTGCAATAATAATATTATACCACGGGTAAGTAAGCCGAGAATCATTTAGGTCTTCATTTGATTTAACAGCCCACTGAAAGAGTGAACGAATAATGTTTAAGAGCGGAGTCGAGGCCAATATTTTTATCTTGGCAACCCGTAGAATCAACGAGAAAACTTCTACAAAAGGAGGCACTCCGTGAGATTATATTTTTTTAATGTATTCGAAGTTTGAATTTCGAGAAAAAATTTTGGCATCGTCCGTTGAGTTCGAAACGTGTCTCGGCCTAATGAAATCACGTGGCACTCGGGGCGTTCGCTACAAATTAAATCACTTTAATTATAGTCGGAGACGGAGTGACGGGAGACGTTGCCTTTGCTTGTGTAACGCACCGTCACGGACCCCACCAATCACAGAAGTAATATTATTTCTGTGCTACGAATCGAACAAATAAGAAAACGACGCAAAATGATCAGCAGCATCATTCTGTCTGGAAAGCTCACATGTGAGAGTGTGAACTAACATATGTCTGGCCCAAGTCTGCTAAGTAACAATTGCCTCAATTGAATATATCAATTTTAATCTCAATAAAACTGTTTGACAAAATTGGTATGTAGCAGAACACCAAATGCGACAAGCAATGCTATTGAGATTTAATTGATATTCTAATGACGGAGTTTTTCCACAGTTCTTGTTGTAAAACATGCGTTGAACGTGTTTATAGACTCCATTGTTATTGATGATGCACCAACACTCATTTCCACTGCCCTGGGTTTCTCTCTCTACTCAGCCATTAGAAAAAAATCTGATCTGATTAGATAGTTTATTTTTATACGTAAATCACTTGGCGTGTCTCGCGTGGGTGAGCGTGAAAAACGAGTAACTTATGTCCCTTTTAATTTGCAAGGAAATATATTCCTTTCATCTTTGTAATCACAGTGTCATTGATGTCTTACGCATCTACCACTAGATGCTACAGTAGCCTCGTTATTTATTCTGCATTCAAATTTTATGTAAAAAAAGTAGCACAACCGTCTGAGAAAGTGTAAGAGTATAAAAAGAAAAAAAAAGATTATAATAGCATTTGTCTTTTGTTTTTGTTAAAAGAGCAAATACATTAATTGAAAATTAAAGTACAAAATGAATTCATAAAAAACTTTAAATTTTTTCCTGGTTATTACGTATTTAATTGAGGTACTTAAGTAGGTACCTTTTTAAAACCAATAAATAGATTTAAATAAACAAATTTTAAAATACTAGAAAAATGCACTGAAAAAATCGACTTGCCTCAGGCGGGACGGCAAGTCGATTTTTTTCAGTGCATTTTTCTAGTATTATATTTACGCGTTTGTAAACGCAAAAATAAAATTATTCCATAAAATTTTAAAATCTAAATTTAAAATATGGCGTTTAGAAATACAATATCGTGGACGCCATTCCATTACGTGTTTGCGCACGCCGGGCTAATGCTAGGTATCACCATGGCCTTAGGAGCACCACACATCGAACGCGGCGCGGTTGCCACCTGCGCATCGGATGTGTCCGATGTACGTTGCTCTGCAGAGACGCGGTGCGGCGCAGTTTATCAGCAATGCTTTCTGAGAATTCGTGTTGACGTTAGTATTACCGACGTGGCGCGGCGCCACTGGTTGCCACCACTGGCAACCTCACTGCACCGTATCCGATGTGTGGGGCTCCATATACACGCATTCAAAAATCGCTAATCGCCAATCGCACCGTGTGCGATGTGCGATTTTTGTTCAAAATAGAAAAGTGAATCACTCTGAACCAGGAACACTTTGAATCAGGAAAAATATTTTCTTCCTAAAACTTCAATATCAAGTGGGGTTGAAGTGGAACACGTAGAATACTCGCAAGTAACATAAAATTTCTTTAATACACAAAGTTTTTCACAGAACGTTGAGTAACAAAGTGATACTTCATTGAAATGTAAAAAGGGCAAATTTTTGACATAAGTGAGGTAAATACAGCCGATGTAGATAGGGTTCCGTACCCTAAAAGAAAAAAATCGGGAGTGGTCTCCCCTTGACTTTCTCGTATACCGGAAACGACTCAAAAGTTGATAGAAACCTTAAATTTTGATGCATGTCAAATTTGTTTGCAATAAGTTAAAGCATACTCGAGTTATCGTGCAAACGCACAGACAGGCACAGACATAATTCCAAAAACGGTATTTTTGGACTCAGGGAGGTCCAAAAAGTCAAAATCTTGAGGTCGAATTTTTTGAAGATTAGAAGACTTCCTCTATACTACCTAAAACGAGAAAGTAAAAACGGAACCCTTAAAGGATCACTATGTTGTCAGTCTATCTGTCAAGATCCTCTATCTCGGGAACGAGTGGAGGTATAGAGTTGAAATTAAAACCATATACTCACTCACCCCTACTACACTACTCCCTTGAATCTGTGAAAAAATTAATTTTTTTAGTTAACGAAAAAAAAGATACAGCCGTTTATACCGGAAAAAACGTATATTTCGACACTCTCAACGGAATCAAAATTCATAGAGTACTTCCCGTTGACCTAGAACTATGAAATTTGGCAAGTAATACCGTCTTATACCACAGGTACAGGGAAAAGTCTGAAAACTATACATTTGTAATTAAATCATAAAAATATAGTCTTTATTTAAGTACGTAATCAATTATCGAGGTTGGCCTTTACCTTGAGAACGCGTGGAGATATCGTGTTCAAATAGAAATCATATACTCAAGTCTACAGTCCCTTGGAGTTGTAAACAAAACAAAATTCTAAGTATACGCAAAAAAAAAATACGGCCGTTTATACCGCAAAAATATACAAAATTTTACGGAACCCTCGGTGGGCGAGTCCGACTCGCACTTGTTCGGTTTTTTAATAATAATTTCGCAAGCTATTTGCTTGTATATTCTACTTTAACGCATCATGTTAGTATGAAAACTCTCTTGAAATGTCTAACTAAAACCTATTATTTCAAAATGTTTGAAATTGAAACCAAATGATGTTGAAAACGAAGACAAGAAAAAAATCCTGGCATGATAAAGCCTGATACTTCTTTTTGTATCTTTGGTTTTTATTTAATTTGGTATAAATTTTAAATAATTCGAAGCAAAATTCAAGACTATCATTTCAACTTGTTACACCTGTGTCGATCTCGGCGTACAAGATATTATGTCATTTAAATTACTTCAGACTATAATATGTCGTAAATTAGGCAGCTATAAAGTACCGGCTTATAATAGTTGATGTATTAAATTGTTTTTGGAAACTATGTGGCTGTCAGGTATGTCTTTGATATGGTATGGATCTCGAGGCACCGATGGAATCCATAATGAAATTCACATACTCACTTTGAAGAGCGTCAGTGTGTGAGCCTGCAGGCTTGCTTTAGAGTTTACTTCGATTTCCAGGTCATAACCTACATGCTTGTATTTCGTGTCAGTACAGATGGCAGAAAAGTGTTTCGAAAATTACCTAATTCAAGAAAAGGCTTTTACTAAAAATAATAATGAAGATCCCAATACCGTACACGATAAGTGCAGAAAATGTCACCGTGCATCGGAAGTAAGTAGGGAGGATCCTATAGATGCAGAAAATATCAATCCCACAAATCAATTAACTCCACTTGGATTTAGCCCGTGGTTTCATTAAGAACCGAAATAACAATTTCGAGAAAAAAAAAACAAAGTAAAGTAAATAATAATAAATTTTCTTTATTGAGGTCATGTGCCAAATGTTACCGACCAAGAATCAAGCAAATAGAATCTCCTGAGCAGTAGCCTATTCGCTTGATCTTGCACTTGGCCTAATTGCTTGCTTGTCTTAAACTAAATTTTTATTGACTTTACAAAGACAGCAAAATATATCATTTCCTTTTAGTGTCAAATCAAAACTATGAAAACTGTAATGGGAGGATAAAACTTGTTGAGTTTCTTGCCGGTTCTTTTCAGAACAAGGCCTCCTGGTAGACTCTTGAACCGATGGCATCAAAGTTGACTTTCATAAGTGTTGTTGTACCTAAAGGAATAAAGAAAATTTGACTTTGACTTCTACAGGATTCTATCTGCTCGATAGTATATATAATAGTACATACATACTCGTACATATTTAGTCAGATAATTAGTTCATTCATTATTCGACTTTAATCGGTCGACACTCCAGTCAACGGTAGTTTTATAGTGTACTAGGGACCCGCCTCGGCTTGACTCAGAATTTATCTACTTTTATGGATAGATGTTAGATTTTTTATTGAAGCATTCTATCTATTGCTGAAAACCGCATTAAAATGCGTAGCGCAATTTAAAAGTCCTAAACGCACAGAAGAGCGACTTGAAGATAACGTTCGAAGATAGACGCGCGTTATACTGAAAATCCTCAGCAGACAAAAGATCCGTTTATTTTATCTTGCTTCTAAAAGTTACACTTATACTTATAGAACACAACTATAACAAATTTTGTTATGACTTCAACTTGTAGTTAAGTTGAGGTCATAACAAATTTTTTTTTATATCAATAGTTAAAAATTCATAACTCTTTTCAGTAGTTTCCCAATATTTCATTTTATATTTACTTTATTGGTTCACCAACATCTTATACATTAATACAATTTTGGTTACTAAGCTACTTAAAACTAAGTGCACAGTCACTTACACAATATTTATTACGCACCAGACATACCTATATTAAATAAAAATGTTTATGTATTATCATAAAGTTGAATAACAACGAGAGACATATTACCCAAATCAAAACTTTACTTGTTATAAAAGTTTATCTCGAATCGAATCATGCCATTTTGCATATACAAAGCTAATACGTAGGTAACATTATCTGTACAATACAGCTTTAAATTAACGTCGGTTTCTTGAACTAGTGTCCTTACCTATTATGCGTTGAATCACGTAATTTGTATATATGATATGATGGTAAGCGTGGTGAAGTGGACGCGATAAAGTTATCCAAAAGATTTGGAAACTGAACATTGGATTGAAATTGTTTTTATAATGACGAGCAATTGCCTTGAAAGATTTAAGTTAAATGCAAAGGTTTTATTAATAAATAATTAAAATAATGTGCTAATAAAATTTGAAAATCTTACATTTTTGCTGACCGTATTACTGACGTTATTATAATTATGGAGATCAATTTTACATAATCGACATTAAAATTAAGAATAAGACGAAATTCACACGTAGAGGAAGTTAACACCTGTCATCAATTATTACATATATATACCTTTTGGATAGGTTTTCATGTAAAATAAATTAGAACCAGTTAAAACGCTAAATATTATTGATATAACTTTTAGCACAATGAAAGTACAAATGAAATAAAAGAACTAATAAATTTTGTAAAAAAATAAATATTCTAGATACAATTTTATCGCCGCTTTGTAATATAAGTCGCATGATTAGCATGAAAAGCCGTCAGCCTCGCTTCATTTTGACATGGCGAATCCTCTCTAATCACGGTCAACTCTCCACTCCATTCGCGGTAGGCCAAAGGCGAAGATTATTGCACGAATGTTATCGAAATGTGTGCGGCTGTAGCATTATAGACAGGAGAACGTAGTGTTATTTGAGTGTGGTTCGGGGTCTTCAAATGTAGGTACGTTATCTGACAAAAACGCATTGTAGGGTTGTCACGGGCAGGTAGGTGGTTAAAATATTGTATTTATTAATTTATGAGTAATCGTAAAATAAAACTGGTCTGAAAGGAGTTTAATTGTTGGAGTTTCTCCCGAGTTCTTGTTGTAAAAACACGTTTTGAGAGACTACATTTTTAACTCAATCTACCGTACAATTGTCTGTTACTTTAAGTACATTTTCACTTGACATTGGCGAAATGCGTAATTGGTCGCGATCGCCATTAATTTAAAATAAGAAGAAGTTTAACTGTCACAGACAATTCTTTACAAGGATCATTTCCATACCCTTTAGGTTTGTTTCGAACTTTTTTTTTAACACACTGTACAGGTATATAGTATATACTTTACAAAGTGTTTTTGTTTACTCTTTATCTATAAATATATATCATATCATAATGCGAGTTGCAACAAAAAACTTTCACCATTTGTGTAGTCGCTCAAAGCTAATACAATTGGCTCGCCAAATGGGTACAGGACTCGATAAAAATAATAGGACATATAATATCATCTGACAACTAATAAGCTTTGAGCTCTGTGTCCAATTAGTATTGTTTCTTGTGATATTATGGAACATATAGGAAAGCAATAATCATATTGGGGGCTGTTTTCGAGAAGAGTCTAGGAACAACTTTTGCTCTTAAACGATTTAAAAATGTACGGCACAGTGCGTTACCCGCTGAGCACTGAAGCATCCATCCTATTTTAACCTTAAAGAATGTAGTACATTAGGATTACATTCTTTAACGTTAAATGTAGTCCAATAGGACTACATTCTTTAATGTTAAAGTATGTAACTTACACCGGTATCTCTGTGTAGTTCCCGGTCACATACTTACAGACCGCGACCCTTTTTACATCCCCATGTTTTACACACATTGCGATACCGCGAATATTCGCCATTTACGGGACCGCAGCTGAACAGTCACCTTGTGCAGGGAAGGCGGAAAGCTGCGGGACGACATTCTTTGCATCTATGTTCGCTGAACAAAAGTGGGAAACTGGGAGGTTTCCCATGCAATAGACATAGACGTTTCTTATGCAGAAAACTCCACGCTCGGTTCTGGAACCCGAACAGGTGAATAACCTGAACAGAAAGAGATAGCTGTTACGAACTGGCCATCAGGCCGGTGAAGCATTATTCCTTTTCTTACTTTGATGTCTATGACATCTTGGTTGTCTTTGTCTTGGTTTTATGGCTGTTGGTCGCGGTCTTCTATTTTTCTCTGTATTTTTATATATTATTATTGTAAGTAGCCTTAGTTTTATTAATATATTATTTTACTTTGAGCTCCTCTCCTCTCCTTTATTCCTTACAGTCCACTTTTCACACCAGTTCGTTATAGCACTGAAATAATTATACGATACGACATAATTATACAATGTGTACGGGAACCCATCGCTTTATCGCAGTTAACTTTAACTATTTTCATTCCCCATTAAAGTATTCGCAGGTTTTTTTATACAACATTTTACAACTCCTAGAATTTGAACACTATTTGCTGCGCCGCTGTTTGCCAAGGAGTGGGCTGGTTTCAGGTGAGTGGTCATCTATGTCGAGCAAAAGCGGTGCGGTAATGGGATTCACTCTTTATGCGTTGTATACGTACTTACCTATAGCTCCGTTGTGCGTTGCAGCGTGATATCCGCCTAGAAAACAGATTCTTCGGTTTAAACAAGAGAATTGCTGCCGATATTGCATAGTGGCAGTTCTCATTTTGTACCGTCTCCGTACTCACATCAATGTAAAGAAATTCTGAAAACAATATCGGGACTGGCCAATAAAATGAAACGACGTGTAAGCCTTCTCACATGTTTGTGAGCGGGTCGGGAATTCTATTTAGTATCGGCTACTGGACTGGGTCTAAACATCGCTAGGATTGTACAGTTATATTTCCTTTTTAGGGTTCCGTACCTCAAAAGGAAAAAACGGAACCCTTATAGGATCACTTTGTTGTCCGTCTGTCTGTCTGTCTGTCAAGACCCTTTATCTCAAGAACGCGTGGACGTATCAAGCTGAAATTCACATGAAATACTCAAGTTTATTGTCCCTTTAAGCTGTGAAAATATCAAACTTCTAAGCCAAGCCAATCAAAAGATACAGCCGATTATGTTGATATTTTCAACAAATTTCCGACACTCGCAAAGGAATCAAAACCTACAGGATACTTCCCGTAAACTCAGAATCTTGAAATTTGGCATGAAGCATTGTCATATAATGCAAATATAGGAAAAATTGCGAAAATCACATTTTTTTAGTTATATAATATAATAAAAATATTTTAATAAAATGAAACTTACTACCTTATTTCTCACGAACGAATAAAGGTATCAAATTGAAATTTATACCAAATACCTAGGTCTATTGTCCCTTTAAGCCGTGAAAAAATCAAACTTCTAAGTTAACGCGATCAAAAGATACAGCAGTTTATACCGAGGAACCCTCGGTGTGCGAGTCCGACTCGCACTTGTTTTATAATAATAGGTCTTTACCTGTGAAATTGGCGTTTTTTTCTTACACACTATTAGCTGTATAACTTCTTTGATTTAGTCGCTGTTTCAGTTTTATATTTTAATTATGAATAAGGACTATACTGTTACGGATTTGCATGTAGTAAACTTAGAATTATTTAAATGTTTATTTAAAAAAAAAAGTGACTGTTTTATTTTGTCAGCAGAATCAACTCTTGGAATCGTTGTAACTCATGAACGAACAGGCCCATCTTTTGTCTAAATCATTGATGCAATACTTAACCAAGTCTTGCTCAATTATACACTCCAAATTTCAAAAGATTTGGCAACGGAGTTTTTTAGTAATTTTAAATAACGTTAGTATGGTAAATACACATTTAATTGAAAATCTTCAAAAAACATTGGCGTTGTTCCATACTAACTCTATTTTTTTTTTAACTATAAATCCTAATGTTATAAAATTTGGAGGAAATAAGCGAACAACTCTCGGCTAAGTCTAGCATCAATAAATTATGCAAAAATCAAGTCTGTCCATGAGTTAGGCATCAAATCGCCAATTCTGATGAAGAGATTAAAGAGTCATTTTCACATTTTTTTCAGAATTTATCAAGTGAAATATAATTTAATTACAGACAAAAATCTTGCAGAGTGTAGTTTCAAAAAATAATAATAATAAGAACCTAAAACAACAATTGAATTAAAGAAATTGCAAGTTTAGGTACAAGATAATAAAACGCCAATTTCATAGGTAAGGACCTAATATTATGATTGGCAGATAAGCATACGGCCTGCCTGGTGGTAAACAGTCAGCGTAGCCTATGACGTCGTGTATTCCCAGTTGTTCCAGTGGGGTAGTCCCATGATGGGACTACTGATATTTTTTTTCCCCAGAGGTTCAGAAACAATTTGACCTACATGGTCGACTCGACTTTGGTTGTTTTTTGAAAATCTTTTTAAAAAAAATGTTTATATCTACTTACGGACTATGAAATGAAACACATTGGTACCTACTAATAATGACAACAATAATATTATTACAACACAATTTTTGATGTTTCATGTTCTGTTGACTGTTAACAATTATTTGATGTTTTGTTGAGTTACTTATAATGACATGTTTATTTATTATAGGACAACCAACAAATCTTAGACTATTACAGTTAAAAACTAAGTGCTTAACAATCAATCTAAATGGAGACTTAATTATTAGTTGCCACGGTATGCATATCTGGACTAGATGTTACAAAACCTTAACTTTAAGTATATTTGTTCTACAATAAGTTACCATGAAGTTTTTATTAAGTAATGAAACTATATTATAAATAACTATTTATAAACTATGAGTTTTATGCGTCTGATTATCACACGGGACTATTGTGAATTGAAATCCCAATAGTCCAGTCCCATTATGGGACTACTCCACTAAGTGGTAATACACGTATGACACAGCACTGACGTGACCCTCGCGTGCTGCCAGCCCTAGTGCTTTTCCCTGCCCTGTGGAGCTCTCACAATTTTACTCACCAACAGAAAGACAAAACCACACAAATGTAGTGTTAATTGACAGTGGTCTTCTCTAAGGTTGAGGTACTAACCAATTTCGGGCGCTCCAAATTATCTCTACTAGAAATTTAGCGGGTGACAAATACAAATCTTTATTGCAAACTTAATGTGTACTGGTGTTGTTGTTATAAAAAGAACTTAAGACTTAGTTATGGAATAATTTTTGACTTTACAAACGCGTAAATATTTTTAAAACTAGAAAAAATGCACTGAAAAAAATCGACTTGTCCCAGGCGGGAATCCAGCATCTTTCGCAATCCGGGCGGCATGGCAGCGTTATTTTTTCTAGTTTTAAGTTTCCCTTTACGGACACAGCAAATTGAAAGAGGGCTACCAATTTTACATTAGGTGGTACAACAAAATAGGGTAGTTCTGCCAGTTCGCCGGCCACTGCCAGTTCTCGGCCATTAAGGATATTTTGTAAAGGAATAAGAAAAATACACGCTTCCAATTTGAAAACTCTATGTTATACTATTAAGACAGTAGTTACGCGTGAACTTGCCAAATTGCAGGGTAATAAGATCTTTTTTGTAACGTCAGTGTGCTCTTAACGTTCAAGGAGTGCAAACGTATGTTGAAATCAACGAAAAAAATAGTGCGCGGCATTCTGTTCTAAGGTAAGTTAAACTGTTAGTTACATGAATTTCTGAGTCTGTTTGAATTTTTTGTGTTATTAGATTGTTAAAGTTTTATTCCAATACATTTATTTTGAGAATAAATAAGGTTTACTTAAAAAAATTACGTGGCTGGCTAACTCAATACATATTTAACAAGATTTTGAATTCTCGGCCAGGTGGCCGACAATCGGCAGTTCCTTAAAGGTTTTCATTAATTTATATCTTTAATAATTGTACTTTTTTCTAGTATCTCAGTTCTAATGAAGAAATTATAACAAAAATCCAGATCCAGTTCCAGTTTGCGGCCACAAGGACTCATACAAAAAAACTGAGAAAAAGTTATTTCAATTTGATAACTTTTGGCGGCCGAAAAGAGGCATTCACCTATCCTTTTCTCGGCCTAAGTATATCTATAGAAATGCACACATAACAAATAATTATTAATCTCTTGAACATGTTTTTAAAATTATTTCTATTCAATAGTTTTATTTGTTATTCAAGCATTAAGCTTCCTTTTCGTTTGATTTTTAACACAAACTCATCTAAAACTAGTGACTAAAATGAGTGGCCGAAAAACGACAGCACTTATGTGAGCTCTCGGCCATAAAACGAATAGCGGCCGACAAACGGTTGCGAAGTTTTCAGTTGTCTGCCTACCATTTCTAGTGTGGCCGAGAACCCGTTGCCGCTATTCTGATTGTCGGCCTCAACATCGTGCTTAGGCCGGCAACTGAGTGCAGTAATGTCAATTTTCGGCCACTACCTTCCTTATGGCCGAAAACTTGCACTATCCAACTCAGTTATCGGCCATACAAAACACATTGGCCGACAACTGGGTGCAATCATATCAGTTATCGGCCAATAATTTTTTTAGTGGTCGAGAATTTGCTTTAGCTATCACATCTGTCGACCAATCTCTACAAAAAGGACAAAATTTTGTCACAATGATTAAATTTTATTAAGATGGGTCCTGAGACAAGAAAAAAAGAAGAGAAAAATGTAACGTAAGAGAAGAAAAGAGGAGGTAAAATACATAAAAAGAGGAAGCTATTTAACTATAAAGAAGAAGATTTACAAAGATCAATAGATGCCATAAATATTGATAAAATCGGTGTAAGACAGGCCTGTCGTGATTATGGTGTTCCTCGGGCTACTGTTCAAGATAGATGATTATCAGGGCGAGTTGTGGTTGATCAAAAAAACCGAGAAAAGTAGGTCCGGATCCAGTTTTAGGTTTAAATGTTCCTAATGTCAGACTCTATAATAGAAGAAGAATTAAACACAATGATTCCTGAAGAAAAAAATAATACAAGTGAAGATCAAGATTTTTTCTATCATTATTATATAATTCAATCAATGGAAGGTGAGTGATACTGTTACACACAATATAATATTATTACATACATAACAGTACTAAATTAAAGACAACTACTTAAGTAGTAATTTTAAAATATGCTTTTTTTTCAGGTGATAAATAATTCAAAGCAGTATTTATTAGACTTGATTAGTGATTACTTACACATAAGAGAAGGAAGAGAAAGAAGAAAAGAAGCAGAAAGAAATAGAAGACTCACATAAAAAGCTAAGAGTAAAAGTTAAGAAAGTAATCAGGAGAATTTTAAAATCACGAAGACTGCATTAAAAATAATTGGTATTTGTTGATTATATTTAATTATGTTGATTATATTTTATACCAAGAGAGTCCAGAGAGAGAGAGTGAGAGAGTACCAAGAGTTTATACATGAAGACTGAACACAGTGTATATTACAATATAGATAGTGGATAATGTTATGATACATGTTACAAAGTTATTTTTAATACACTGAACAGAATCTGATAGTCATAGAAGGAAAGTTTCTAGAGCGTGATGAATATAATAGATGTTAATAATATATTTAACAAACAGAGGTTTTTATTTCGTTTATAATGTTAATTGTTATTTCAGTTTCTTAATCTAAAAGAAGTTTATTCAAAATCATGAAGACTGAGCAGAGACTGGTGTTATTTTGGACGTTTAGAAAGTTTATGTAAATTAGTTGATTTAGTTAGTTTTATAATTTAACTGTCAAATTCCTAAATAAAAACTTTGAAATACATAAGAAAAATAATATTCTTTATTTTTTTGTAAAGACCTTCCTATACAAAACATAAATATATTTGAAGGAAAACAAAGCGGCCGACAACTAGCACATTGGTGCGGCCGATAACTGATATAGATGGCCGAAAACTGGCATATTTACTACTTTTCTATATTTTTTTAAATAAAAAATAAATGGAAATATTTGGTTATTTAATTTCTAGACAATATATAACTATATTAAATTCCCGTTCATACGGTATTATTATTTTTTATTTCTAGTGAATGCTTAGAAAGTTATACGAATTAGAAGTCGAAATTTATCTTAATTGGCCGAGAACTGGCAGAATTACCCTATCTTAATCTACTAAATATCCATAATTGAACACTAACAACACAGAGTGAACTATCGTAGATAGGTAATACCATATACACAACGCGCGTTGGCGAGGAACTGGGTACATTGCGTCCACAAGTTTAGCACGAGTTTCAAATTCGCGCGTTCAGACTCAGTATGTGTTCGCGCGTAAAGATTCGTGGCGAATTCGCTCATCTGGACAAGACCACATCAGTCCACAGCCTGTCAACTATACAACAGGAAGATTTTTAAATCACTACACTTTTGGGAATTCTTTCCGACCATCAAACTCAAACTGAACAATTTTTGTTACAAGAGCCATTTGTCATTTTCCATACAAAATGACAATACCTACTTGACCCAAGTGTAAGAAACAGCTGATAATTTTTAAGTAAATTTGCAGTTGCTCCCATGTTTAAAATGTTCAGTTTGATGGTCTGAAGGATTTCCAAAAAATTGTGTAGTGATTAAAAATCTTCCTTGTTCAAACCAAAGATGTAACAAATCTTTAGTGAACCAACAAACAAAACCCGATCACCAGGACTCTAAAACGTTCCAGCAGCTGCAAGCAACAGCAAATGGGAACATGGAAGGAATTTGATCGAAATCCGTTAGCGGATTTTCTTAACAGCAAACAAAAGATTAATTCTTACCTTAGTGCAGTGCGGTCGGCACTTTCCAGTTAATCGGCGCTGGTAACCAGCTGTCTTTATGTGTACGCACTCACAGATCAGAATCATATAGAAAGAACTCACGGGTTGCAATCTCTCTGGTTTGTTCATTTGAATTTCGAACGCAAAACATATTATTTGGCCTGAGGCGCTCCACACACCTCTTAATATTGTAATCTTGAGCTTAGCCCTGCCTCAGAAGGCACGTTAAGCCGTCGGTCCCAGTTGTAACGTCAACTGTTTCTACTTACCTATCCGTATTGACCAGGGTGATGGTGTAACGGTCCTAATCTCTTTATTTATGGGTTTCAACTACACTAGTGATGCAACGGAAGTGTCTTAACGGAAGCAGAAACGGAAACAGATGTCAAAAGTAAATTTTAGCGGAAGCGGAAGCGGAAACGGAAGCGGAAGCAGAAGTGTGAATACTGTGAAGAAAAAGCACAAAAACAAAATTTTTTTTAATGTTTGATAGGCTGAGCGTTTGTCCAGAACCTCACCTGATAGAAAGCAAAGATGAGGCCTAAGATGGTACACGCTCGCCTAGAAGATGCTTGTTTATCTGGCCTTGAATATCCAGAGTACATAGATCCGGAAAAACAGACCTTGGCAACGAGTTCCATTCCTTAGCTATTCGCATAACGAAAAAGGAAGCAAGGCGTTTCGCGCCGATGGGAGGTATATCCACAACCGTGAAAGCCTTCGCGAAAGTCTGGTTGAAAGGGGCCGGGGGGATGAAATTATGAAGAATCTCCGCACACTCCGAAATGCAACCGATAAAAGACCGAGAGGCAAGCAAACCTCAGTGAGTGTGCCTCACTGCCAATGAGTCTCCTCGCTCGGTGCTCCATCGATTACAGTGCATCCAACTGATATCGTGCAGATGCGTCCCAAAGGTGACAACACGCTCCTGCATCTCCATGCAGGAGCGTATTTGGGCTCGATAAAGGCTTAGGAGCTGCTCAGATATAAAAGTAGTCCACCACGCTTACCCAATGCGTATTGGAGAAGGAAGTATAAGGTGATCAAATACCCATTTGGATAAAAAAGGACACCCATTGGAGGATATGGGGTGATGCTAGTCTCTGCCATCACATGGCTATCTGCAAGATTTCTTTATTTCAAATTGAACTTATTAAATGAATTTGTAATTCAGAAAATAAGACAGGGTGTAGCAATTTTTGAGTGTTTTTTATGGAACTTCAACTAACATAATTTCAATAAAATAAATTAAGTACAAAAACAATAATATTTCGAAAACGGTGCGTGGGAGCCAAAAATAGATAACGAAATTTTTGATCCCCTTCCACACATAATGAGCTAATAAATAAAATGGGAAAGTGCGAGTTTGAATTTTTTTTTATAATAAGTACCTACATGATTTATTTTGAGGAATCAGTTTCCAGTTTATGTGTATGCACAAAAAACAAAAACAATTATGAAAACATTATGAAACAATACATTATATAGCCTTATTGTTACTACAAAGTAATTAATCTGTGCCTGTTACTGTGCTTATTACATGTCAATCATAGTGTAAGTGTTAATTCTTCACACATTTGGCTCATTAAAGGTATCGCAACTGGCCCGGCATATTTTATGACGACAGCCCTATACCGTCCTACACGAGTAGGCTACCGCGCTCCTCTCTGTAATCTCCGTTTAGAGTTCTGTTATAAAGTTTGCGGAACCAGAAACGGAAGCGGAAGTGAAAAAACTTGCGGAACTTCTGCAGAAGCGGAAGCGGAAGCAGAGTTCTGTTGCAACACTAAACTACACGAAGGGCTGATCCATTCAGTGGGACAAATCAAATAATTTTATTTACAACTAACATGACACATACACAGTAAAACCCGTTTAAGACGATTTCGTAGGGACCCAACCGAAAAAGCGTCTTAAACGGGAAAGAGTAGGTATTAAGCGAGAATCTGCGGTATTATAATGTTAGAAATATTTCTATTTTTAAACTGCGTTGCGTCATATTGTTTTATTATCTGAAATTACATTACTTCAAGCTATCACTCATTTTGATGCATTAGCAATTACAATACTTTATTTGCAGTGTTCATTCAGTTAATTTTCTTTCACCAAGATGATACATAGCGCCTTCGTAATGCGGACAAAATCAGAGTTGACTCCTGTACATTTTCATTATCATCATCTAAGGCCTCTTTTTGTGTGCTATTCACATCTTCAATTAAATTAATTTCGTACGCTACTTAAAACATTGTTATCAAGTCATCAATGGAAGAATATCCAGGACACCTCTGCAGTATCGCGGGTTCTCCTTATTTCAACTGCTGCTGCGTAAGGTACACGCGTGTACAGATGGCGTATTAAACGGGATGACGAATCGTATTAAGCGTGAAAACATGCCTCAAGTCACAGGGACCGACGTAATATAGCGTATTATGTGGGAAAAAGCGCGATCGCATTAAGCGGGTTTCATGTATGTCGAATTGGAAAATATATAACATAGTCATGTCATGCTAAATAAACGTATCTTTATAGGCTGATAATAAAGAAACCTAAACACAGGGAGAAATATCAATAAGCCAGACGTTATCGGTCGGTCGGACCGGTCGGAGTGTCGCGTGTACCGCTATGCTTAAACCTACTTATAGAAACATTGATACTATTGCATGGTAAAACAAAGATTTGGGATCTAGAAAAAAATGTATTTTCAAAGTGGACGGTAGGAAAAATAAGCTCAAGAAAGTAAATATTCCCTTAGGAAACAATATTAAGAAGAACTGGATAACATAGTGTATTAGATTTAAAATCAGACAAGTGTCTGCGAGTAAAGAAAAATTTAATGAATGAACAAAATTGTTTTATTGTCGGAAGGTCACGGCTAGCTACAGACCAAGTTAATTTGACTTTGGCTAATTGAGACACTTCCCATGAATTTAGACTAGCACTCGAAATTTTGTTAATTAAAGGACGAGTAAAAACTGAAGATTAGCTTATAAAAAGTGCGGAAAAGTTAAGACAAAAAACGCTTACAAAAAGTGAGGCACTTCAAACTGAGCCATATATATCGGCTTAGTTTATATGAACGTCCCGCCAGTCAATTATTTTGATTACACGTAAGTAGGTATACATTATTTCACTTTCTGGGAAATCAATCCTTCTCTGTACACACATCATAAGTACTTCTATTTGTGTGCTTGTCCGGCGATCTTAAATACGTAACGCTCACACCTACATGGATTTGATTTTTGCCTCACAAGCGCTTGTATGAATATGATATAACGCGATAAACAGCGCGATAAGCCCCTGGATGTCGACTTTTCTCCACCTGTAGCATACCTCCGCCGCAAATTCAGCAGTGAAGCCGCGCTTGTTCCGCCACGACTTTTCTGTTGTACGACAAGCGAAACAGAAGCGAAACTGTCTGTTATAACGCATAGATTTTACTATGATTCCATGATTATATCTCTTGCTCTCGTGGTTATGCCGATCATAGTCCGCGTTCGGTCCGCCATGCCGGCCGAGCGTGGAGGTGTAACCGGCACCGCGAAATCAAACGGAAAACATATTAGAACAGGCAGTTTTGCTTCTTTTTCGCTTGGTAATGGACACGTCATGGCGAAACTACTGCACTTTCCCTGCTATTAGTTTCGCGGTGGAGGTGTGCCACATTCGGACACTGAAAGTTTGTTACTCTTTTTGTTTGATGTCCCTTTTAGGTACCTAGACGGAAGGCTGGCAACCCTCAGACCAATAAAGACTTTTTTATTGGTCTGAATGGCAAACTCGTAATACCTCAAAATAGTAGTTATTTTGAGGTAAGTATTAAGAGTTTTTAGCGGGAAAATTGGGATGTCGATTTTTGTACCAATGTGTTTTCAAATTTTGAAATCATAGGTACCTACGTTTATTCGACGCTTTTACGGTGAAGGAAAACATCGTGAAGAAACCTGCACACACCTATGAAGAAATTCTTAAGTTGTGTGTGATGTCGACCAACCCGCAGTTAGACAGCGTGGTTGACTACGGCCTAATCGCCACTGATGTGGGGTAGGCTCGAGTCCCTCGGCGGGACATTATATGAGCTATTGATGATGATGACTCCCTAGATGCATTAAAATGTGTGACACCCACATTTTAATGCGAACATCAAGATAGAAGACAGAAAACTGAAGACATAGCTATATGGGCTAGATCCCTTTGCCGTCGCGTATCAGGGAGAATTTACAAAAAAAATTGAGGCAATTCGTGACCCTCGTGTGTCTGTAACTGTATAAGCTCTGCTTAATCCTTGTTGGGATTATGAGCGTCATGTACGAGTATAGAATATATATTAGAATGTTGTAACAAAAACAACAATAAATAATTTAACGTTTTTATTGAACGTAATTTATATTGTATGAACTATTACATTTCTCTACATATTACTCTAAAGAGGTCAATTTCGAAAACATAAAAATATACACAATATTTAGATTCATAACATCTACACTGTACACAGATTTACGTAAAAACTAAACTACGAATTATTTTGCCAATATATTAGCACTTTTTATCTAATAAGTTAGTACAGTACTAGTTTTAAATTAGGCCTCGTAGGAAAATAAACTAACAGTAACATAATATTCGTACAATTGCTTATATAAATTAAGACCTTCATTTCATATTAAGTAGTATTTTTGTTATAAAAATGTGCTTACTTGTCTAACTCTACGCGAAATAATACAAAAAACTGTAATACTATTTTCAAAATTATAACTTAATTTTACTTCACTAAAATACCAAATAGCAACAGTTTTCTCATTATATAATATTTGGCACGACATAATTTTTAGAAAATAGAAGACAAATGAGATAATATTATATCTTAAACATAAATACAAATAAGTTTAGAAAAATAGAGAGATCGAAATTTACGTCAACATAAGCGGTTAATTGATAAAGATACAATTATAGTGGCAATGTTGAGCTAGTTAACATTCCCTATAATTACAAAAGAATGACAATAATCTTAATTACATTTTATCCTGGCTTTAAGCCATATTATATTTTTTTAATCGCAGATAGAAAAGCGTGACAGACTACTGTTAGTAATTGGAATATTTATATAACGTTGACTCGCATTGAGATATTATGATATTAACAGATATTCTATCTCACGATGTCCGTTTGGCTATGGATGGTTGTAGTGGTGACGTGAGTGTTGTGTGCAGGGTTGCCAGGTATTCGGTGTTCTACCGAACCGTTCGGTATTTTAGCATCGTGTTCGGTGTTCGGTATGACAAAAATACCGAAGTATGGGAGGTTCGGTATTTTTTTGTGATAAATTTTTCTCTCTAATAAACGAATTGACTGTCAAATTTTACGCAATCGGCATCGATGTTGCGTAGTATCCACCAAACAGAATTCATGGGTTAGAATATGTGTTCTAGAGTAGGTAGATAGGTAGAAATCATGAAATTTTTTTAGCGCTACATTTTGCGGTCATTAGACTACAACTTGCTTACGATCCGCCATGTTGCAGCATATAAAGGCAGATTTACACAGGGTAAGTGAAGAAGAAAGTAACAAGCGTTTGTGCTGGCGCCGACATCAGACCACAACGCTTACATGCAGTCACTAAAGCGGTAATATCATAGATAACAGGAACGGTAAATCGGCCATGTTAAAAAGAAATAGCATACTAACGCTTATATTAAGAGAGAGATAGATAGACGAGACCATTCACGTACACGCAGGAGACTTAGGCGGCCTGTCAATTCAAAAAACAGCTGTAAACTAAATATTGTTTATGCTTATTTTTGTTAAAAGAGTGCCTGAATGTAATTTATCTAGAGATCAAAATCCTCATAAATATTCATTTCACAGGTGTACGACTGAAATATTTAGCTGTTTCTATGCAGTAATTTCAAAGCTGTTATATACACAAATTTAAGAGAAATTTTACGATATTTCAGTATGTTTAAGTTTTAAACGCATAGGAATTATATTTAAGCTGAAAACGAAGAAATTCCTCGTATATCTTACCCCACTTATGTAGAGATTGATACATATCGATAACTTTTTATAAAGGTATAGATATTTTCTTAGTTGACAAAAGTATCAGTGTGTCCGGGGAAGTAGTAATCAAACTTTAAGGCGCCTTACTCACCGGCTCGGTGCGTTTTGATTTTGGTCTCACCCTAGTCGATTCAATGCCAATTTATAAACGTCAGTAATTATCATAAATCTATGGGTAGTATTGTAGTCAGCAGTGACGCGATAGCGCTGTACTGACTCCTTATCAATTTACATTAGGTCAGTACCGAATCAACACTGACTTTTTTCGAATTTGTCAGTATAAACACTTTTAAAATTTCGTATTGCATGATTAATATGAGTAAAAACGGGAATTAACGCGATCAAATTTACCTTTTAAATGCCTGACGTTTCAACCGGGTTACACCGACTGTGGTCACAGGCGGACTTGAGAACAGCGATGTCTTCACTCCGTATGTGAGGTTTTTACTCATATTTTGTCAGTATATGTGTATGCATAAAGAAACCTGGTTACCAGCGCTAGTTTAACTTTAAACACGAAGTCAATATAACTCACATGTAGTACGAAAACTGTCTCAATTTTGCGAATCACCCCAGTAAACAGAGCATCACACCACACTCAACACACACTCACACTAACATAATACTCATATACATCACACACACACACCGGATCGAATGTATTTCTTTATTATTAACATTTTTTTTTGTCTGTATAGCCTGCTCGTGTTTGATCGTCCTTTAATATTGATTTTAATGTGACAAGCTTTTTAATTGGCTATGTAAGAGTTAAATTCTAAGTTATTTTAATGTTAAATTTACATGCTGTAAACCACCTGCCCGGTACCAGCAACCAGATTTCTTTATGTTTACGCACTAAATCTGGCTTAACTTCGGCTAAACCGTTGCCATTTAGAAAGCAAGCAGTCTGTGTTTTTTTTAGGATTTATTTATGGCTTGGTATCTAAAACCTTTGAGCCTTTGCGAAGCAAGTTATACATAGATAACATAATAACACAGTGATAAAGAAATTGTCACTTTTTGTAATATAATTCTCCATATTACAGCGATTACAGCATGAAATATTTCAAGTGATCAAAACTAAGTACTTAAATCTAATTTAGGCCATATGGCAACGATCATCCTTTCGAATGCAAAAGAAGTTTACATATTATATTATAACTTCTTTTGAAGAACTAATAGAGCAAATATGAGACTAAAATGAAACAAAAGTTGTTCCTTGCATTTTTTTTTGTGATTTGGTAATATAGGTGTCTATCATTTCTCACTTGACAAATTAATGAACCTATTAAATTTGAAATAATAAACTAAGTTAACTATACTTCAGCCTTGCCGTGACTATAGTGTTATAAAACTAAAATTTGCATTCTAAATAACAATTTGAAAATAAAATTTTCAACTGATTTTCATTAATTATATTTGATGAACAAATATAAAATAGGTACCTACTATTAAAAACCTAATTTTACATGGCCAAGCCAAAAGTATTACGACTGTAATGAGAGTAGGTAAAGCGATAGAAATATGAGTATGTAAAGCTCTGTCCAGACTTGTTGATGTAGCAGAACCGAACGATTTGTGTCCGTGCTCAGGTGTAGACAGAGCTTTAATATCGGTACAGCCGATGTTACACGGTTCAATCAAATTGAAGCAATGCCATTAAAAGTCATTAAACATTGAACGACGTTTCTAATTTACACATAAATCATATAAACGACGTTCAATGTTCTAATCGTCATGCGATGTCGCGTTAACTCGTGCTCGCGAAAGCTTCGTTGCCTATCGTTCAATCTTCATGTTTACACGTTTCAATCCCATTGAACAATAACGTCAATGAGCAATATTAAAGCAATGCCATTGAAAGCGTTCGGTAAATTTAACCTTTCAATGAGATTGGGCAATGACAGTGAAATGTATTTGTATGTCTCAATGACATTGAAGCAATGTAATTGAAAGCAATATTGAACGGAAATTAAACCATGCTTATTCTAATGCAGAAAAGCATGACTCTATGACGTGTGCACGTAAAATTACGAAAGTTAGGTAAATTTGAAAAAGTAGTTTTATTTAATAAACGTAGTGTTCACTCAAGTAAAATAAATATTTATATCAGTTGGCTTATAAAAATGGAAGTCAAATCCGAAACGCAGTATTGGAGGAAACTGGAACTACTGGAAGCTTCTTACGTAGAGCTTAAGATGACGGTGAACGGATGCCTCTAATTGTCGTAGCGGTTTGCGGCCGGCTTGATCCAGAATCCTGTAGAAATAATACAATATTATTAAAAAATACTAAGCTGACTAAAGACAACGCTATAAAAACCAATAAATACTCGTTTTAACAAATGATTTATTAGTTAAAATTAAGGTTTACAAGGTAACATCGACTCCTCCTGTAATTAAAGCCAGTTAAAATGTAACTTATGTTACCGGGACCATAATAACGATTCGGGCCTGGTCGGGGACTGGTCATCTCATGTTTTCTTGTCTGATGTACTTAAACGCAGGTCTTATACCTAGTCAGTTGTTATATTTAGATGGACAATTGTATGACACAAGCATTTAATAGGATAATTTTGTCTGCGTGAATAATATTGTGTAAATAACTAATGCATTATTGTTATTATGACGCCGTCGTGGTGGAGTGGTCAGTAACTCTGTCTACACATCAAGCGGTCCGGGTTCGAGTCCTGGTAGTGGCAAATGTTAGTGCGATGAACACGAATATTTGTTCACGAGTCATGGTTGTTTATATATTAATTTAAGTTTATTTATGAAATATCTAGATTATTATGTATATTAGTCCGTTATCTAGTATCCATAACACAAGATCTTAATGATACTTAATTTGGGCTAGGTAATTGGTATGAGCGTGGAAATATATTATTATTATTGTTTTTTTGTATACCACACATTGTATTCTTATAACATTGTTAACCGGAAGATCTTAAATGTATGCTTAGCACCTAAATTGAAAGGAATGTCTGCAAGTACCTATCTAAGAATAACATAAAATGGTGGTGGGTATCAACATTTAAATTACTTAGTTCATTAAATGATTAATTGAATTACATATAGAAATTTTCACAAGATAAATAATCGAAATGCGTGGGAGTAATAACTACCAAAAATGATAGTTATTTATTGACTTGTATTTATGTTTTGAAATCATTAAGAAATTGTAAGCTGTGGAGTTTTTTTCGGCATTTCTTCTCCATCTCAGCATAATAATTATTATTTCGTCCCGAAATAGTGGTAGGGCTTTTGACGATTTAAAAGTACTTAGCAGTCCATTTAAATAAAGAGCTTTTTCAGATAATTTTTTTTATTAACTACTTATTTATCAAAGTCGGATAAATAGTTTAGGCGCTACAGAAGAACATACTTAAATACATAACATAGACTGCTAAAATCATATCCCTTCCTTATTGCTTCACCTTAGTTGGGTAAAAAGGTACGAACGTTTGACCAAAAATGCTTGTAGGATTTATTAAGGAAATATAAAAAGTGTCACGTCTTTTGATAAGAAAATTATTCGCCTTCCACGACCTATTGGAGGATATGGGATTATGCTATTCTACTCTGCCGGAATAACATGGTTAACTGACTAATGGATCAGCAAAGGGGTATTGATCGCCTTAAATGGTCCGTCCACCAATCTGGACTACTGTCTAAACCTCTTTCGATGTCAAGGAGAGACCTTGTATCCCAGCAGTGGGACGAATTATAAAGGCTGTTACGAAGAAAATCATGCCCTAAGATGTAGTGCACGGGCGTTGAGCTGTCAATCTCAAAATACTTATAGCAAAGGTACTGGTTTCATATTTTTTCTGTATTATGTGAAAGTTTTATAACAGAGGTTTTATTTAATGTAGATGTAAAAATCTGAATCACACCTATGAAATTGTAGTAAATAAATTGGAATGTTAATAATAGCCGAAAATCTCGTAACGTTAAAAAAGTATTTTATTTAATTAAGAGGCGAGGTGAAAATTCGTGAACCACGTTTTGTGTACTCGCAAACTTCTACGTATGTATTTACATTTTCTTCCCCTTTCCATGACGTGCCCTTAGAAGGTACATACAATAACTCAATTACCAAATGCCTTCAATACACTCCAAAAATATACACAGAATAATTTATTAACGCACGGACTAATTTAACTAAACATGAACATTTGCGTAGATTTTACAAAGTAGCTTGAAAAAAGTACTGTAAAAGGCAGAACTCGCGAAAATTCTTCGTCAGTTTACGTGGGTTATTTAAAGGAGTGGGTTCAATTTGAGGGATTGAACATTTTAATTTAAACCTACTTGTCATTTTCAACTTTACTTTTCTAGTTTTATGGTTGGATTTGATTTACTAGCAACAAATAAAATCGCTCGATTAAAAAATGTAATCAAAGGAAAGAGCAGAAGATTGATGTCTTTAATTCTAAAATATGCAATGTAGAGTAAGTGTGTTGTATTTTTATTCTAGGGGCAAATTAAAAAATGTATTGCCTAAACACAATTTATTCAATGATAAAGGAAAAATATATTGTCAAAAAATTGAGACCAATTAACATCGTATAGATGTTTCTCCCGACTTCTTGTTGTAAAAACAGATGTTGAGAGACTCCATTTTTTAACTCAATCTACCGTACAATTTATTGTTACTTTAGATACATTTTCATTTGACATTGGTCAAATGCGTAACGTTTAACCCGGCGTCAATGACGCTGGGTCATATTGACCCGAGCTCATTTCAAATGGCCATATTTCGAATTTTGCGAACTCTATGGTTTCGAACATTCTAGTAGCTGGAGATACAGTCTACCTCAACCCGTACTGCTAGTGAACTTGGTGCGATGACGTCTGTAGGGGATGATACACAAGCGTCAAGTGACAACGTTGTTATTTCGTGACATATTTTTATACGCGTTTTCTTATGGTTATTGATAATTATATTATTTTTTTGTTTGAAATTTACGATAATGTCAATCACAAGAAACCCTGGGAGCATATTGGCGATGTTAGAAGAGTCGGACTCCAACAGTGAAAGAAATGACACTTTCTTAGGCGAAAATGACGAAGATCTCGTATCGGAATGCAGTCGTAGTTGGGGAACGGTACAAGATGCAAGCGATAAAGATGACAATTGGACATTGCAAGCTCGGATTCGTCTGATGATGTCGGTCTTTTGAGCCCTACATGTAACCCATACCAGATTTATATAACATGTCTTGATCATAGCATTTCACACTGCAATAATTGTAGCAGTTCCATGGTTAGGTATGAAGAAAGCTAAAAACTGATTATAAGTAAAATGTATGTTCCTAAGTTGATTTGATCTCCTAGGTATTGAAAATTGTTTTTTGGTGAATAATATAGAAGTTTATTGTACTTTATTTTAGATAGTTACGCAAGCTGTGTTTTCAAAGTAAATTTAGCATGAGTTTTGAACAAGATTTATTATTGTCTGATTTTGTTTAAATAGTTAATTTTTGATATTTTATCGCGTTAATAATAACACATACTATAACATAAATAATTAAAACAGGCTCTTATTATTCACTGTTAGAAAAAAAAGTCCGACAAAATTCGGGTCACCATGACCCGACGTCATTGTACGCGTAATTATTTTCACGTTATTGGCCCCGGGTTAAGTATTGCGACGCCATTAATTAAGAATAGAATAGAACATCGTATAGAGAGTTTCACCCAAGTTCACTTAATCTACCAAACAATTTATTGTTAAACAAATACATTTTTCACACGATACAATTGACTAAATGCGTAATCCCGCGAAAGAAAGTTAAGAAGTCGAAGAACATCATTTAAATTATATATGATATTTCTGTTTATTTGTTGTATTGTATCAATAAATGTTTCTTACTTTCTAAATTTAGTTTACCTAAATCTATTCACATATTTTTTGTTGATTTGTTAGACTAAGATCTTTTTGAATTTTTTGGGTGATGGTAAAATATTAATTTTAAGGCTGATTTTTCAAATCTGAGGAAAGAACGAACTATCGTTTAAATTATTAACCTAACGGAAGGAAATGACAATTGCAATCATATAAGACACGAAATGATAACTGACAACGTAATTTTCATTTATCAAAATAGTAGTTTTCAGTTACAACGAATAAAAAATATCTAATGATTGGATGCTACGGTGGATGTGTGGAGGCAAAATAACGAAGTTTGAAAGCTGCGCCAGAAGCAGAAAGATTGAAGAACGCATTTGTATGGTATGGACATGTAATAAGAATGGATGATGCGCACTCTAGGAAGACTTATCATCTTGCAAACTATGATTCTAATCTGTGAATGCCATTTGAGAGTAATTTCAACATTGAAACAAAAGCCGCACAAATACAATTATGCATTGGGAAATGCACTGATAAAGTGGGTCAGTTACTTAATCAGGTCATGGATTAAATACTAATCCTTACCATAGAGCAGAAATAAACATATGGGTTACTCTATCAAAGCAAGCTAATAATAGGTTGTGTTAGGTTTTGACTTTAGTTTTTAAGGAATAATTTTATTTTTGCGTTTACAAACGCGTAAATATAATACTAGAAAAATGCACTGAAAAAAATCGACTTGCCTCAGGCGGGACTCGAACCCGCACCTTCCAAAATCCGGGTGGACGCGTTGACCAATTTATAGTCAAAATATTTTAATAATATTATTATTTATCTGTACATATGCAATGTGAACAGATTTAAAACATTAAAAACAACTTAAAAATAAATACACATTTCTTTTTAACCGACTTCAAAAAGGAGGAGGTTCCCAATTAATCTTTTTTTATTATATGGTTTACTAGTTTTTTAGAATCGTGGAAATATGCAGCCGCTATATGGTTTTTCCTAGGTTTTAAACTTTATGCGTCGATATTATCTTCGAAAGTTGTTAACCAATTTCGATGATTCTTTTAAAACTTTTACAGTTAAATCCAAAAGGGGTCGAGCAGAGCTTCAGGCAATATTTGGTTACACACAAAACCATATCCCCCTAAATAGTGACAGGTTGCCACAAAAGTGAAGTCATAATTCAAGAAAAATGGGAAATTTATTGAATAATCCACAAATATACTCTGAAATATCAAAATTGTATGTTCTTTTTTATCCTAAGTAATAACAGCTTTAATATTAACAGACTAAAACAGGGTATGTTATAGTTACATGAATTATATACACAAAACCAGGTTATATTGTAATTGAATGTCCATTTGATCTAATTTATCTATTTATTTACTAAAATAATTTCAGTGCCGAACACAAAAATGACCTCCCAGCGACCTCTTAATGTATGTCATTTACTACCTTTTAACGTAAGTATTTTATATTGTCAAGCCATTGCAATAACGCTCTGTTATTGCTTCTTTATTTATTATTATTATATTATACATTGTTTATCATATAACAATACATATTTGGTTCTTAGATTTCTGCAACTCTGCTGTCGTATACTCTCTGTATACTCTGCTGTCGTGACTTTAAAATTTTTGATACTACTCGCTTTATCATTACCTATCCCCTATGTGACGTTACTAGTCGTACTATTATTATAATGTAATTAGTTTGAGATTTTGGATCATCATCATCATCAACAACAACAGCTCATATAATGTCTCCACCGAAGGGCTCGAGCCTAACCCACATTAGGGGTGATTAGGCCTTAGTCAACCACGCTGGCCAAGTGCGGGTTGGTCGACTTCACACACAACCTAAGACTTTCTTCATAGGTGTGTGCAGGTTTCCTCACGTTTTCCTTCACCGTAAAAGCGTCGATTAAACGTACATATGAATTCAAAATTTTAAAACACATTGTGGTACGTGGCGGGGATCGAACCCGGGTGGGAGACGACGCACTTACGCACTACGCCACCGACGCTTATTTTGGATGTTTGTCGGTTAATCACGTGACAAACGATATCCTAGTTGGCGAAGCCGCGGGTAAAAGGTATTTTTTAATATATTAGATGATTTAATTGCATGTAATAATCATAATGCGCTGCACGCATCTAGCGACTTCCCGTGACCCTTACTAGATCGTCTGTCCACCTTGTGGGGGCCTACCAACACTGCCTTTCCTGGTACATGGTCGCCACTCGAGGAGCTTTCCACCCCAACGGCCGTCAGTCCTGCTCGTAATATACCCAGCCCACTACCATTAAAGGTTCGCTATTCTTTGGATTATGTCGGTGACCTAGGTTCTTCTGTGGATCACATCATAGTCTCAGATATGATCACGCAGGGAAACTCTGAGCATGGCCCTCTCCATTGCCCCTTGGGTGACTTTGAGCCTTCTTATGAGGCCCATTGTAAGCGGCCACATTTCAGTTCCATAGGTGATCACAGATCGACTGCAGGACCGACGGGTTTGGAGAGATCCCTGGGGGACGACTATGTCCAACAGTGGGCATATCTCAGCTGAAATGATCCCTCCTAGAGAAATGACGTTGTTTTCAAAACGTCTACAAGTTAAAACGTCTATAAGGTGATAATGTCTTTTACGGCAAATAGACCTACTAGTAAAACGTCCAAAAATTTAAAACGTCTATCACACAAAAAGTCAGGGACAGTTGTGAAAATAAATGAAAACAATGAATAATAATAATAGTTCGATAATCGTCGAAAGGTCCGCGCTCACACCACTATCTAGCCCGACTTAAATATCATTAAGAATTTTGTTATGAGACTAGGTAATGAGACTAAATAATAATCAAGATATTTTATAAATGAGAACAAGTCACTACCGCGATACGAACCCGGACCGTCAGATGTGTAGACAAACCAGCATCACTTCAGCGAGACGAGACGGTGTCCAGTCCATACTTATGTAAAAATGACGCGTTATAAATGGTCACTGATCATGAGTAGGTAATAATAACTCGTGTCTAAGGTTTTACATAATTTAAGTCAAATCTTTCAAAATATCGTTCGTATAGGTACATACGTAATCTAATTTATCATCTACTGTGTTCATTTTCGCAAAATCAAAAGGAACACATAAGTATAACTAATTATAAGTTAAACAAAACAGAGTCAAAACAAAACACTTCATATTCACATCAGCAGCATTCCTCCTCATATACAATCATACAAGACCGTGCCCTCTCGAAGGCTTCGTTTCCCTTCAATTATTTGCCAGCTATTGTCTGTTTTTATTATGAGCTCTCATTCTGCGAAGGTACAACAATATTCTGTACATAGATATTACATCAATGGTAGCTTTGAAATGATGAGCCTTTTTACTGCAGGTAAACTGATGCTAACAATTTATGAGGAATTATTTTAATAAAGATTTTATGGTGGATGTGAATTTTATAATGTTTTTCACAACCTTATATTCACGACATATCGCGATGCCTGTTGACAACATTCTTGCCAAGCACTTGACCTAGTCCAGAAGAATACACAACGCGCGTTGGCAAGACACTAAGGCTCAATAAGTACATTGGGTCCACAAGCTTCGCGCGAGTCAAACTCTTCGGTATGTGTTCACGCGTAAAGATTAGCCGCGAATTCGCTCTTCTGGACAAAGTCTTAGTAAAAATCATAAAGAAGAAAAGTACCTTTTTATTAGAAACATGGTTGTGCGCTCGATTCCTTTGCCTTCCCTGATTCAAAAGGTGCTAATTATTATTTCGCATATTTTTATTGTATATTGTCAATTTTTAGACTGAGTAGGTTCCTTTGCCATTAACAAAAAGACACAATCTCACAAAAACTAAATTAATTATGCTAAATGAATTAATTATGCTAATTTAGTTATGCTTCATAAATGTCGCTGGCAGATCGTATAGTTGGGCGGATTGCGATATGCCCGGGCATATCGTGTTACCTGTTGGTGATACGCCGAAATTATGTTGTAGGCCAATAGACTCTCCGAAAAACAGCCCACCCCACGTAGTCATAAAAAATACCCCTGAACCTACCTGATCATTCCTGACCACTATCATTTTTAGAAAATAGGGGCTTAACCCGTGGTCGTGATTTTTATGGTCCAGTAGAGATTCACGATATGCCTAACTATACAATCGGCTCAGGACAATACAAGAAATTTTAACATCTATTCTAGAGATATTACAACCGATTGTGCACCTTAGAGCTCTCCCAAAAAAATAAATTTTCCGTAATTCGGTATTTCTATTTAACAGTGCTCGAGTTGGCAAAAGTTGGTACGCGCCGGGCGGACGAGATAACGATACCTAACTAGTTAGTAATATACACGAAAAATTTTGCCACGCGCGTGTGTTTACCACTCGGAACTAGCACTAGTTGGGACATAGTTATAACTGCGTTGTGGAAATCTGTTGGATGCAATGTTAACACGAAAATGCCTGTTAGTTTTATGAATGTGCCAACAGTTATGTTTTTTAGTAGACAAAGACCCAGACATGTAAAATGTTTCATACAGCCCCTGTATTTTTCAATAAAATACAGAATTTTTCATTGCTCACCTTCGGTTTAAAGATTCATCGTATATTTCACTATTTTAGGGTGTATTTTTCCCATAATTCATTCGTATGTAATCTTTTTTCTACAATTTATTTGGTGTTGGTGCATTATGTATCGACAGTATTAGCACAGATAATATAGTACTAAAGGTACTAGTAGTATTATACAATATTCTAACGTGTGTGTATGATAGTATTTTCCAGACTAATCTTGAATTTGTTTTTTTTTTCAATTACCTAAATTTTACAGTAAACATACAAAGTTTCGAAAGAAACAAAATGTATATTTCGCCATTTTCAACGCTACACCCCAGATCTGACGGACTACCCGCTGTGCGTTGCAGTTCATGTAACGCCAGAAAAAACAGGTAGAGAAATAGACTTTCTCCCGAGTTCTTGTTGTAAAAACACGTGTTGAGAGACTCCATTTTTAACCTCAATCAACCATACAATTTTTGTTACTTTAGTTACATTATGGAATAATTTTATTTTTGCGTTTACAAACGCGTAAATATAATACTAGAAAAATGCACTGAAAAAAATCGACTTGCCTCACGGATTGTGGAAGGTGCGGGTCCCGCCTGAGGCAAGTCGATTTTTTTCAGTGCATTTTTCTAGTACTTTAGTTACATTTTTACTTGACGTTGGCAAAATGCACACGTATAAGTATCGCGACGTCATTAATTAAGAATAGTATAGAAGTAGAGAAATAATAACAAGTTGGGAAACCTAAAGGCGGGTCCAGGTATCATTTTCCCGATCCGATCAGCGTATCCGTATCACCGACGCGTATCATGATCGCATATGTGGACGGGTGATACGCGTATCATCATACACAATTAAGTATTCATGATACGCGTCGGCGATACGGATACGCTGATAGGATCGGGAAAATGATACATATCTGGACCCGCTTTAACACGTAACCTTTCATACTCAACCGATTATGCGTTAGTGCGTCGAGTAACTGAACTGATCACGACGGACACATCTTCGGTCAGATCTGTGGAACAGCTACGGCTATGACTCACGGAGCATCTTCCCTTTCCGCCGCGGGCAGATATTTTCGACTGCATATTATTTATGTAAAAAAACCGCCTTCAAAACTTGGTCGGTCCCAAATACAAGCGACAACGTTTATTCTAAATATTGAGGTTGGCACTGACCTGTGGCACCGACCTCTATAAACATTTAGATTTTTAAACAACATATTTATTTTTCCGTTTTTAATTTTGAAGGTGGTTTTTATTTGCTTTTTAGTGTTTTAAGTATGGAAATTTTAAGATTTTAATAATCATGTACCTAGAGATACAGTCGGCGTAGCTTTTTATGGTTAAAAAGGGCTATCAGCTCTTTTCTTTTAAGTGACTTGGATGTTAAGATGAGTTACCTACAACCGCAAACATAGGCAACTTTCAGCTACTTAAATGATTGCTTCTGAACTGATCCTATTACGCTCCGATTTTTTCCATACTCACACCACTCATCTATCCCAAATTAAGTATCATTAAGGACTTGTCTATGGATACCAGATAACGAACAAATATTCATAATAATCTAGATATTAAATAATCCGAAATAAACATATAAATAATCATGACTCGTAAACAAATGTTAGTGTTTATCACACAACTATCTGTACTGCCCATGTAAGCAGCGTTACTGATTACTCAGAACGGTATAATAGCCGCCTGCTGATAAACCATAAACTCAAATGCAACAAACCTCGTTTGCCAACGTTCTGAAGGAACAACCTGTTGGCGACGGCCTGCCGCTGGTTGGCTTCACGCATCTGCTTGCGAGCGACTTCCAGTAGGAGCCTCTGGCGCAGCACCTCCATTGGGTTGTTGATGGAGAGGGAAGGCATCTTGCGCTTCGCTCGCACGTGCCCGTCACGAAGTTCCAGCCTCTGACAAAAAAATATGGGCTTTAAGGTACAAATTCTCAGCCGACTACAGACAGCAGTAGCAGGCGATGTGTCTCCGTGATGACTGGTTTCTATGTATTTTTATGGAACACTCCAATATAAATACATAGGCACCAGCAGTGTCGCGGTGACACGTTGCCTGCTGCGACTACATGTAGTCGGTTCCAAACTATAGACCATTTACACGAAGCCAATCGCGGTTCATGATAATCCACTGAGCCAGTCCAAAATAGGCATCGTCAGAATAGAGACAATCTACTGCGTTGCATTGTCCTCAAGCCAATTATCAAGCCAGTTCTATGAAATATAATGATTTTAAAGTTTTTTCGGGCCTGGCATAATGTTTTGACTCAGTGGATTGTCTGAATCCAGTTCATATATTTATTATTCCTGCATCGAGTAGACTTAGGTGATAACGCAAGCTTTGCAAAATAAAACAGTATGAATAAAAGTTATCAATACGAATATTTTGTTATTTTCTCCTGATTTTCCTGATTTTTATTTCCGAAAGTGATTTGTTGTGGGATACGTACGCACTTAATACGCACCACACAAAATAATCTACAGAGGTTTTATAGTTGAAAAGTTTTCTTAATTTTACAAGTATTTTACCTCAGTATTTTACAATGCCTATTTAGAAAAGTGGTGAATTTGTGTCTATCGACATTCCATAAAAAAATCCTTTATAATCTTTTTCTCGAATCTAGAAGCAATAGATTTTTAGCTTTTACGGTGAGAGTAGTTAGATAGATCTTTATTTTGAACTCTAGCGGGAAGATTTTACAGGTCATTATCCAAACTCCTTTATCCACTCGATCGTCAATTATTTGGCAAATAAAAAGCGTAAGCGAATGTCGTCATTAGGTCACATCTACATGTTTATAGGCCACTGAGACAGGCGAATGCTCTCCATTCAAAGACAGAACGAGATGGAAATCAGCGTTCAATTTGCGTCTCGTTTACATCTTTTCGTACCTACAGGATGTTACCAACGTGCAAAGCATTACTTAATATAGATAGACACATCGTTTACACCAGAAACAATGGAAGAGACATATGTGATGGTTTTATAACGGCCGATTTCAATACTCCATCCAGAGTTGTCCCTACCAGAGTTTTGATGCCAAGCAATCACTGTTATTTCTAGTAGTTTAACAATAATTGCTAGGCTTAATAAAACCTCAGTAAGTTTACTTTTTTCTGCGGATAGAATATTAGAACTAACCGTAAGTCAAACTAAATAAACTTATCTTTTGCGAAGATAAGTAATATGCGGTTTGAAATATTCAGCACTGACTTTTTGACTTCAGCAATTATCCGTGTCTGTGATTCAATTATTAAAGCAAAAGCCAGCGATTTTAGACCCACACACCACATAAATGACACAATAAAAATGGCTTAGTGTTACCAGAATCTTTGAGTCGGGAAACGCGTCCTAATGGCTGCCAAAAGGCTGCGTAACGCATCAACTATTCACTTGTTCAACCTTCATTTGTCGAAGCAAAGACCTAGATAAATTATTTAGTGGAATAAATCAATAAATTGCATATATTCAACGGCAGTAGCTTAGATGATCAAAAACACAACTTATTAATAAAATAAAAGAAAAACTAAAAACGGAGGACAAAAAATATGTAAAAAAAATGAATGGTTTTTTTACATATTTTTTGTCCTTTTTTTTAGGTCGGTGCCAATTACAAGCCACAGGCCACACTACGTGTATTCCAAATATTGAGGTTGAAACGATCTCAAAAAAATGTTTCTATTTTTTTACATATTTTTTTATCTCTCCGTTTTTAGTTTTGGAGCCCTGGCGTACACTTGACGCGCCCCTCCGCATCCTCGTAGAGCATGCATTGTCAACGACACCACGAAACCGCACCACAGTGGTGTCGTTTCGTTCACAATTCTTTTTAGGTAACTACATCACAGTAATGAAGTTCTAATACAAAACTTTTGTATGCATTTGACACCACGACGGTGTGGTGTTGTGTGATCTTACGAATGGTGCGAATGTTAAATAGCTAATATCGATAAATGCATACATAAGTTTTGTGTTAATTAGAACTTCATTACTGTAGTGAAGTTACCTAAAAAAATTGTAAACGACACCACAGTGGTGCGGTTTCGTGGTGTCGTTGACAATGCATGTCGTAGAGGACTACCCTGTCACGCAGGTAGTCCTGGACGAGTGCGTGGACTATCACCCGTATTCACAAACATTACTATGAGATCTCTCTATCCAAGAGTCGAGAGATCTCATAGTAATGTTTATGAATAGGGGTCTAAGACTTTTTGGCAGACCTGAGGTTTGACTATCCAAACCTAGGAGCGCCAGAGCTTGGATGTTTTATTAACATATTAAAAATATTTTTTTATTATTAAAACATTAAAGTTTTAGAGAATTTTATGTCTGAAATACGTAATAAATTAAAATACGTAATAAACCAAAATAAAAAAGTGACAGCTCGGACATTACAAGATCTATTTTCATAAAAGTTTTAAGAATGTTGTAGATAATTTCATTATTGAAATATACATATGAGAAAAGTAGCATATTGTTATGAAAAACCTATAGGAATTTTTCGTTTTATGTGTGTGCAATACAAGCGCGGGATGCTCTGTTAACTATGGGCAAAGTTGCGAGCACTTATCGTTGCCTTACCACCAGCCAGGCTACACCCGAGGTATGGCGTAACCATGGAACTCTAACCTACAGAAACATAATAGAATACAATAAAAATATTTTTTTTATTGTAACACAAACGACCCACTTAAACAAACATTTAAGACAAGAACAGTAAAGGTACATAATTATAATACAAAAAATCTTGAGGTCGAATATTTTGACGATTACGAAATACGAATGAAGTAAAACTTCTATAATAATAATAATATAAAAAGAACCTCAACTGACTCAATATGCAGCGGCCGTGACGCGATGTGTTCCAAATTTAAAAAATAACTTCTGTTCGCATCGCCCTATTACACTATTCCCGCATTCACCAGCTTACTTTCCAAGTGGTCAAGCGTGCGTACAAAAGTTTTATTTCAAAAATTTTTGTTTGTGATTCACGTCCCAGGCTATGACAACTAGGTCCATACTTAGCTTGCTGCTATGCCACGTCAGAGTCGCAACACAGCGTTGGTTTTCAGTGTGAACGCACAGTGACGTAAGGACACGACTTACCTTTCGTACTTTTATTTTACTGCGAATGTGACTGCGCAGATGGAGCCTTCCAATTTCGCGTTCCATTACTCTCTTTAAATATACATATTTATAAGCTTCATTACTTTTTCACAGCTGTATCTTAACACTAACGGCACATGCAAATAAAATTTAATTTTCCTTTGATATCGTAAATGTGTCAGAATTTGGCTCGAATCGACGCAATTTGCTTTACGCACGTAATAAAGTATTATACCTATATTTATTATTATGTATAAAAATACAGTAGAAAATCAACGAATGTACGATATTATTTTGTTTGCTTGTCGAATCAATCCGCCTATGGGTGTATAAAAACATAATGCAATTAGATGTGTGGATATAGTTCGTCCTATCTTTATCCGCCAAATTCGAGATCCGATTCAATTTACGTCATATCAAGCCGGGATCACTGTACCCGTATTACATTCCAATCTCTACTTTACCGTCTGATAAAGTTACATTTCTAGGATTCTGACGCCATCAAAATTACGTGTTCAAATATTTATTACACAACATTGATATTGCAATTCCAAGTTCTTTTGAGTCTTTGACACTAGACACTAGTACATTTAGGCACACACTCCCACACATGGGAAATTCACAAGTACAAATATACTTAGCTTAACACATCTAAGCATTAACATGCATATGTGAATTATTAACCTTAAATTGATACCTTCTGCTAAGCCACGGGGAAGGAAATGGAAGTATTGGTAGAAAGAACACCTTTTAGGTGGATAGACCATGTTAATGCTCAATCCAAAATGGACGTCCAAACCTGCCTGAGGAGAGCACACCTAGAAGTAACTAGTGAGGATTAACTGTGGAGATCACGTTTTTTAGTGTTTGGCGCGAAATCATGGCATCTGGATGTAGCTTTTATAAAACAAAAAATAAATTTCGATAATTCAAAATTGATTCGGGGAGAAAGTGGTGTTATCTTGATACACAAGCATCCGTGTTGACGAGTACCTAGTTATCATTGAATTAACGGTTTTGTGGTGTGAATGAAGTTGAGAATTTATTTTATAGTGGGATATCCACCTCATCAGTCACCATCATGAGGTCTGTTGCCACGAATTTCTTGCAAAGCACTCCCTAAATGCATTAATTATGTGACGATCATATTGTAATGCAGACATCAAGAAAGAAGAAATTGCCAAATTAAGGTATGGTAAGGTAAGGTATCTAAGATCTTAGGTACCAAGCTAAAAACCCTACTTAAAGAAACAGTAATTAGGTGTCGACTAAGAAGAGGAGAGGTTAGCTGTAGCTACCTTCCAACTAGAATCCTTAAAATACTTTATCTAGATGACAGCAAACAGCAACACTCCCTCGTGGGAGATACCTGTAAACCCACTACGAGAAGATCGTCCTACAAGCCAGGAGATCCACCAAGGTCCTCGTCTTCTAATAATAGTTAGCAGCTTATAATAGTTACCAAAAAAGAAAATCTTAAATGGATATTATGTTGTAAGAAAAAATATTTTCCATTTAATCTTATGTTGATATAAAGAATATTAAAATTATGTATATAAAATCTTTACCTACATACAAAACAATTCTTCATTCGAATTTAATCTGATTTGCAATACCTATTTAAAACTTTTATGAGCGGCTCAAAGCCTGCAGTTTTTAAAGTTTTTAACACTTCGCTGCGCTTTTTGATTAAGCGCCTTTTGTGCTTAAAAGCTATAAGATTTCTTGGAAATATTGGGTTTTATTACCTACTTGAGAAAAGATTTTCCCAGACACTAGTGCTATTACGTAGAAATTATATTGATGTTTATTTCATTGTTAAAATAAACATCAACCGACACTCACTCGCTTTGCTCGCTTGGCTCGCGCTTTTGTTGGGCATTATTGTAGCCAAACTAACCAAATATTTCGTCAACTAAACATTTATATTGTACTTTTGCCCGCGACTTCGTCTGCGTGGAATGGTTAATTTGAGCAGCATTTTTATTTATAGGGTACTTATTTTGAAAATAATACACATATTAACTGCTGTAGATTACTGTAGGTAAATAGCTTATTTTAATACGATTAAGTCCTAGTAGAAATATTTATTTCTTTCTTACTAAGTGCCTACTGTACTAGTTTCGTGGTTTTATCTTCAACAAAGACGAATTAATTACAAACTTTCATCCCTTATTTCAACCCCTTCAAGCCTATTTTCGCGATAAAAGGTATGTCCTTCTAGCCCGAGTCTATACTTGTACCAAATTTCATCAAAAGTGGTTTAGACGTGAAAGCTTAACAGACAGACAGAGTTACTTTCACATTTTTAATATTAGTAGGGATTTCTTGGTGTTTGATATTACGGACTATGCTCGAAATTTCTTTGCGTGATCATATCAGAAATGATGAGATCTGCAGGAGCGCCATGGTCACCGACACAGTCCAAAGGATTGCGAACCTTATGTGGCAGTGGGCAGGGCAGATTGCGAGGAAGACTGATGGCCGTTGGGGCGGAAAGGTCCTGGAATGGGGCGACCGCGTACCGGGAAACACAGCGTTGGTAGGCTCCCACAAGGTGGTCCGATGATATGGTAAAGTTAAGGAGCCGCTGGATGCGGGGAGCGTAGGACCGACCGGTTTGGAAATCCTTGGGGGAGGCCTATGTCCAAAAGTGGACGTCTCTCGGCTGATATGATGATGATGATTACGGTTTTCTATTTTGTTTCTATATATCAGCAAGTTCTACTTAGTTGCCGAGTACGTTCCGCGGCCACGCCACAAGATTTTTTCTTATACTAGTTGTCAGTGGTAGTATCTTGCTTTAGACAGACCTTGTATCAAAATGGGGCACGGGGTAGATACGCCTCTGCTTATCATGCGAGGTTTTCTAGAAATCGCCTGTCAGAGACAAATAATTTATTTTTGCCATGCTTAACGATGGCAAGTTCCAGATTATTTTTATTACCTAACCCCCGATTATCCGTGTTTCAATCAGTGGCATCTTAAGGGATGATCCGATTGTTATTTAGTTTTTTTTCTTTGGTAGGTGTGATGTCTAACTAAATATGTGGGTAGTTGTGGAATAGACAATTAAGGTATATGCCGTAATGGCGGTGACGGCTCGGTTGAGCGGTCGTGTTCCGACCGCCGAACCGAGCGGACGTTTGCCACCACAGTGTACAGTGAATCATAGAGTGACTTAGTGTTATAGCGCAACCCCCTCCGGACACTCCGGAGGATACCACAGTAGGTATTTTGATAAGAAGTGTTATTAACCCGGCGTGAATGAGGTGTTAAATTATTACACCAGCTGCGAGGTGGGTATGACATACCCTAATTTAGAATTGACGATTTGGATAATTGAAATCACTTTAGAATAATACTTATTAGGGCCTGTCCGCACAGCGATAAAACAATTCCGCACCGTATCGCGTTCAATTTGCATCAAACCACAGATTTTTTTCGCACGATATTTTTACTGCATGTGCGGATAGTCCTATAAGATCCCATGTGTCACAGAATTTTACGAGAAAAAAACGTGCGGTGAAATATCGCTGTGCGGACAGGGCCTTACTGTAATATATTAATTAGCATTCGAGAAATGAGGAAAGATGATAAAATAACCCAGTTTTAGTTATAAAAGTATTTATATTGCTTTCAAAAGACAAAGTAGCCTTTTTTAAGTACAAATTAGAAACTTAATCTCTAAAAATTTGGGAGTTTTAAATCAACATTCACGCCGGGTTAACTACGATTTGAGAACATCTCTTATAATAAATGAATTAACATCCGTTTGAAGATAATCAGCTCTTTTATAGATTTAATATAATTTCGAGAATTTGGACTTAGTATTTTTTGACATACATAATTAATTATTCTATTGATCTCAAACATTACGATATTGCCATCTTAATTCTGATTATAATTCTTGTAAAATTTGTATGCCTTTATGGCGAAACATAGTGATACTTGACAATTATTTTTAAAAACTTATTGTACCTATGTTATGAAAAATAAATTATTATTATTATTATTATAGTTGACGAAGGATTCTGAGTAAATACCACGGGTCTCCAATAATTAGAAATTTGACATGTTTTAATTGCTGATCCTGCCGCATCACTTGGGGGCTTAGACAAGTGGCAATTGTTTCATAACTTTAAGCTTTGCATTGTGTTAAATATAGCGATGCGCCAAACATATCACTAAAGTGAAAAGATAGATATATATCTTTTCAACTCAGTGATATATATCAATCAAAGATACATTGCCTGCCTTGCACTAAAGATAGATATAGTTGTTATGCGTTATTATGTCTCTTTAAACCAAAGTGTCTGAAAAGTGATATTAATCATCAAACTATATCTTGCAGTCGTGTCCATAGATTTGAGAGACTGTGTGTCGGAAGTCGTGTTCGTCTCTCTCTTTCTCTCTCTCTCTCTCTCTCTCTCTCTCTCTGTGATCGGAATCGTTCATTCATTCGGTATCCGTATCTATCAAACTGAACTATGACACATTGATATCAAGATATAATTTAAAGTCACCTGAGTTAAAGATACATTAGCTCTTTCGTCAAGATATATATCTTTTATATCACTCATTCGCGAGCTACACAACTCTAGTTAAATATTTTCCCCACTTTACTCATTTTTTGGTATGTTTAATGTATCATCATTAAACTGAATTATGTCTCGGAGGCCTGGAGCTCTGAGACACAGGCAAACTCTTGCCTACTTCAGACTCCAGTGTGGGAACATTAATAGATAAGACCGTTTAATCAATGTATTGTTATTAGTTTGGTAATTGTGGTGAGAAAATAAATATATTATTTTTGTTATAACGGTAAGATATTATCGAAATTCGTCATCATAGGTCATATTGATTGGTTATCTACTAGCGTCTTGGCTTTCACTTGTCCACGTGATTTAACGACAGCTTAAGTCAATCCTATTTTTGTTCTCATCGAACTTAGCTATCGTTGTTTTGTTACTTTGTCTACGGGCCCAGGAATTTGAAGCATTACCAACACCTTGCAAAATTATAGGAGAAATGTCGCGTTTGCGCTCACTGGATCGGACTTATGGTGGGTTTCAATAACTTTATCTACCAACAGTTTCGTTTGGTATCGTAATTTCGAAATATTTTGTATGGGATATCTGTCAAAATATCTTGGTTAGTAGATTGGTAAAAGCATCGGTGGATAAGTTATTAACACGCAGCACTTACGATGCGTTTATAGATAAAGTCAGAGCATCGTTATGGTGCAGAAGAGAGTATTGAGGGTGATTTTTTGATAAAATCTAATAAGACGGTTTTTTTTTTATTTTACACTTGTGACTAAATTGCTACTAAACGTGGTTAACCTTTGCAGGAGAGTTGAATTATTTAAGTTCCTAGAGGTCTGTGCAGTGGTGGGTGATTTCGTATATAAATCTTTCGTATATTAATCTTTCGTATATAAATTCTTACTTATGTGTTATGTTAATTTGCAAAGCTTAATTACATTTATGAATGTACAAACTAGATAAATAGTAAAGCAAGGTTGGGCAAGTAAAAAGTACATTGTGCCGCAAAGAAAACGGATCGATTATAAAACATTGCAATTACATAATGTTCTCTTAGATTTGCGCGAGCACTACACATTATAAATAAAACAACTTTTACGGATTTAACTCGCGTGTAATTAGATTTTACATGATGTTATTACTGCCCGACGTTTCGTAACACTTTTCAGCGTTCGTGGTCACGGGATGACTAAAGATGTAGGTTGTCAAATTTTATGAAATAGTTAAATCTACCGTCACTTTAATTATTTATTTGGGGTGTTCCGTTTCACGCAAACGGAGCTCACGGTGTCATTAGGTCTTGCTGTGTGGTGGTTTGCCTGAGTTCTAATAATTTTAATTACTGGATCCCAAGCAGGTGGTACGGCCCAACCATCTTCTCTATTGAAATTTGGGTGTTTGAAATAAAGAAACAACGTCGGGCAATAATAACATCATGTAAAATCTAATTACACGCGAGTTAAATCCTATACTAGGTGGTAGACCCATATGTAGGGTCGTATGGGTAGGTACCACCGCCTTTCTTATTTCTGCCGTGAAGCAGTTCGCTGTGTTTCGGATTGAAGGGAAAGGTAGCAAGTGTAATCACTGGGCATGGAGGGTATATCATCTTAGTCCCCAGGATGGCAAACGCACTTGCGGTGTTAAGTGATTTACACTTAATATTGCAAGTGTCTATAGGCGGTGGTGACCACTTAACATCAGGTGGGCCGCAAGCTTGTTTGCCATCACGTAACATAAAAAAAAAATCCGTAAAAGTTGTTTTATTTATAATTGCAATTACATTTAAAATATTCGAGCAATTCTTTTGAAATAAAAACGAAATTAAAGTTTATTTCATTACAAATATAGGAAGCAGTAAAACCTTTTAAAAATTGTCTATTATACTGTCTCTATTTCATAAAGCTAGTTTCAATATTTTGAAAGGTATTAATAGTTTTTGTTACCGAATCCCTTACTTTGCACACCAGTGTATGTTTCAAATCTGCCATTACAAGACACAGATGTCTGCAAAATTGTTGTAGGGCAATTGTGCTAGAATTATAATAATTTTCCTAAATATTCGAATGTGAATATTACTCAGCTATAACGCTACTAAGAGCCATTATGAGTCCCCATTACCCTCTTATCTTATATATCGACAGATTTATTGGTAATTCGCTTAGGTACTTTTAGACTAAATACGATTTATGTTGCGTACAGCGGGTGAGTGTGGTGACAATAATTTACGAATTTCATGTTGGCGTTTTTTAAATTGTAGTATATATACATTTTTTAAATTGTGGTATGCCCGATGTCAAGTGGAAATAATGAACTTAAAATAAAAATGGTTTTCTGGATATGTTAAAACCGGCGAACACATGTTCGCAGGTTTTAACATAGCAAAAACTATGTCTGTACGTTTTCCTTGTTTTTTAATATAATTTTCAATGTATGTCGAATTTTGAAAAAAGAAAAATTTAAAGACATAATTTTTTCTTGTTGTTAAAAACGTTCTAATACAGGATGTAAAAGTTTTTATTTTTAATTGTTTTAATGTTTTCATAAAAATCTTGAAAACAAAAATTCTAACGTTGAATTTCAATAACTTCATAGCTATTAATTTACCAGGTATACCTAGCCTAGAAGAAAAAAAATTGTCCTATTGATGAGCGTAATACATAGTTCTCTGATTTTTCATAGGTCTTGTTACACCCGTTATATCACAAAGATCAGATAAGAAAATGGGGTAGTAAAACGTTCTCTCCGTTTGTATGAAGACGTGCCAGTTGTACTATCCTCTTAAACAACAGGTCTTGGTGTCAAAACACGCTCCAGGAACGTCACGTCATTGACAACGAAGATTTATGGGTTAAAACGTGTAGCGATGGAGTTTCTCCCGAGTTCTTGTTGCAAGAACACGTGTTGAGAGACTCCATTTTAACCTCAATCTACCGTACAATTGTCTGTTACTATAAGTACATTTTCACTTGATATTGGCGCAATTCTTAATCTTTGTGTCGCGATCGCCATTAATTTAAGAAGAAGAATGTGATAGGACCTGTGAGGAGTACTCAGGAGGAGGAAGACACAGTGCTGCCATCTGACAGATACTATTTTAGGAAACCGTCATTTACTATAGTATTTTACTCTGATTTTACTGCGTTTTGCTACGAGTGCACAAGCGATTTTGATCTTATGGGTGCTCAAGCGCATGTGTTCGCGATATTACGGACGACAGCCAATCAGACTATCCAAAACTGTCAATTTATCCAATCGATTTTCAATATGTAACTCGCGTATTATAAAGTGCAAAATCGACAGAGAAAATTTTACAGTTTTTGGTAACCACATGTGCCGTTGAGAAGCGTCGGTGGCGTAGTGCGTAAGAGCGTCGTCTCCTACCCGGGAGGCACTGGTTCGATCCCCGCCACGTACCAATGTGTTTTCATATTTTGAATTCATATGTACGTTTAATCGACGCTTTTACGGTGAAGGAAAACATCGTGAGGAAACCTATGAAGAAATTCTTAGGTTGTGTGTGAAGTCGACCAACCCGCACTTGGCCAGCGTGGTTGACTAAGGCCTAATCACCCCTAATGTGGGGTAGGCTCGAGCCCCTCGGTGGGGACATTATATGAGCTGTTTATGTGTGTGCCGTTGACTGTTCATAAAATGTCATTGAAATAGAATGATTGAGATAAATTTATTTAATTCTTGTACTTCTTCTTTCTCCTACCCTGCTCCCAATTTATTTGGAATCGGTGCAGTATGTCCTGATAACCCTCCTTAGCAACAACTGCTATTCTATTTCTAGTTATAATCGGTGTATAAGCCATTTTAATATCTATAGGTCACTGGTTCATATCCGGCTCGAAGGACCAAAATGTATGGGCACATACGGGCCCATACAATCGGTTCTTATCATTAAAAAACCTACTATATAACAGAGTTTCTGTGTAAGTCAGTTTTTCATTTTAATTTTTTTATAACCAAACTGGGTGGACTTTTTGTGCAATAATCTAATGTTTTATGTACCAACAAATCTTTTATCATTTTTAAAATTAGAAAATACACTTAAAAAAACCGGCTGTCCAGGGCGGGAAACAGACCCAGCCTATTTCGCAATCCGGGCGGCTGCGTCAACCACTACGCTACCGGGACACTGCTTTCGCCGTCAAAATTTGTCAGTGCTTGGCACTTATGTTTTTATGGTAACTTTTTTTTCTCAAATCCTCTAAATTTACACTTCTAAGATCCGAACGAAATATTTTTTAAAATATTTGACGTCCAGATAACATGAAACTACCTTATATAATGGAATTAATTTTATTATTTTACTAGAATATAGTTTAGAAAAATAACATATCACTGATATTACGTAGACGTAATAAACAAAAATGTCGACATCTTTCGTGATTTCGTGGTTTACCAAGTTAAGGATTTTGTGAAATCCCTAAAATCTTTCTTCCTAAAATCCATAAATCCCTAACATTTCTCTTCCATGCGATATGTATATTATTATAATAATAATATTTTCAAAGCTCACACAACCCAAAGTAAGTAGATATCATTACGAACTTGAGTTATGGATAAAAGATAAAGGACTTTCATATACATTAAAATTTAAGATGTTTATAAATAAACTTAAATAAATATATAAACAACCATGTTTCGACAACAAATATTCGTGTTCGTCACACAAATATTTGCCGCTACCAGGATTCGAGCCCGGACCACTTGATGTGTAGGCAGTCTACCACTCCACCACAACGGCGTCAAATATTAGACATATTCATGTCCTACCGGCGTTAGTGAGATAAAGATACGAATCAACTTTTGTGTATATAGAGTAGGTAGGTACTTGATAAAAATATTTATTAGGTACATTATATTTAATTAAAATAATATTTATAGGGTCAATAAATAAAACATCCAATGTCTGAAACAAATTTTATTTATTGCAGTGCAACCTAATAGTACTGTTAACAGTTTTCTATGAAGATCTTAAAGTATAATACTGCATTTTTTTAACTAATGCTACAAGGTATAAGAGGTATGTCATTTTTACAACTATTACAGTAATAAGTGCTAAGGTAAATATATTATATAATTTACTATGAGTGCTCGCTAATATTATATCGTACATAATATGTCAGTTTTCTACACACATCGAGTTAACTTAGTGACTAGTAAACGCATTCTTTTAGGTATTTTAATCTTTAATACATTATTACAAATCGCAAATTGGATTAAAAATTAATTTTACATAGAAAGGTTTTTTCCACATAATAGAGGTGTTTTACGACTTTTCCTAAATCACGCCTGCATATGAGTATACCCAAAACTGTTATTGCTTTATCAGTTTTTCAGCCTTATGGCGTAGGAATTAAAGCCGTTAACAGGTTTAGATAGTCTCATGTGCAGCTGGATACATTTTAATATTTTTTTTTTTGATTTATAACATTTTCTATGACTATCTAATTTAAAGATACAATAAATAAATTAAAAAACGTTATCGTAAACATTTATCATCACATTAAACTTTAGTTCATAATAATTTAACACCGACTATTTCAGTTCAGCAATAATTGCTCCAATGCATAGGTTGTTTTATAATAAACTTAGTAATATTCGTCTGACTCTAACGATGGGGCCCACTGGACGGCTGAAAACAAAAAAAATAACAATTAATAAAATTACACATTGCTAACAACAAATATTAAGGGTGCGTTCCAAAATCAGCTGAAGCCAAGTAGACAGCACGCCTCAGATGTTGACTAGTGAATACATAGCTTTAGGACTGACTGTACTGTAATTATGGAACCATAATGTTCCTTGAGACGAATCTAGATGAGATATTAATATCTTCATAACATTTCTAACTTTAATATGTATAATGTATAACTGCTACTCTTCTCTTTATCATTATTCTCTTCAATAAATCTTGTATATTAAAAGTCAAAGTTGATGTAAAAGATTATAATATCCTATTTACATATTGGACTCTTTCTAGGTGTGAATTGCTCTTTGCCACTAGTCCACATTTGGTCTAAGAAATAAATAAATTCTTAGGCAGTAGCACATGGGTGCCAATCTTTATATGGTCGACGAGATAGTGTATGTACATACGATGACAAATCAAGTTAGCACAAACTGTAAACATTTCTTTAATAAGCACTGGAATAAGTTTGAAAATTTATTGAAGAAATGTGACAGTTTTGGATACACTCATCTGCTGTCGTCCGTACAACATGGTCAGAGATTATTTTGAAGACGCGACTCTAGCATAGCAAGCTCTACAATAATATTAATAAGTCGGTAGGTGACATCTCGTCTGAAAATTCTTTACATAAATGTCTTATGACAGTCTTATTTTACTACCGCGCTTCAGGACGGAAAATAAGAACATGTGTCGTTTTTAACGCTTTATCTGGTAGTGGCATAATAATTTCCAACTAATTTTGATCTTTGTTACTTTGAGATAAACTATTAAATAAGATGGAGTGGAGCACACAAAAGTAAAGAAATATCCTCCAGCTCAACCGTGATCTCCCTCGCGGCATTCTCTTGATATTAAGTCTTCTATAGAGGTTGGTTGTGTCCATCCTCTGCTGGACGTAGACGTCCCTCATCATAACAGGCATCCCTCATGGTCTGCCACAATTCTCGGTCCTGGCTTCCCGCAGCCAATCACTGTCCAAAATCCTAAAGTCATCAGGCAACGGGAGGCTTATTACTTTAAACATTTTATGCACAATGAAAGAAGTTGGATTCTTAACAGATTTCAATGGTCCACCCATTAAAATCTTTTAAGCATCTACCTTCCTTGATTGTTCCCCTGGAAAATGTTGCAGGAAGATCCTGGATGCGGGCAGCGTAGGACTCATCGGATTTGAGATTCAACAGTGAACGTCTCTCGGTGGAAATGAATATGATGATGAGTATAATGTCCTATACTTTATACCTTCTTACCTTCCCTATGCTTGATGAATGGACGGGATAAGATACGATACCTAAAACATGACACTTATTTAATTTAAAAAATCTAAATACTTTGAAAAACAAATTTATACACACCTCGTTTGCCGATGTCGTTCAAGAAGATCCTGTTGGCGACAACCCTCGAAGCCTTTTCCTTCCTCTCCCTCTCGAGGTTCAGTTTCTGCCGCAGCACTGACATGGGCAGGTCGATGGACAGCGAAGGCATGCGCCGCTTCGCCCGCCCACTGCGCGCCTTGCCGCGTAATTGGATACCGTGTTAATAGAATTGAGGACTAGGAGAACTTACGTATTTTTTATTGGAATTCCGAAATGGGTTTGTTAATCGAATCACCCATAATTTTAAAGTGACATGTTTTCCAAATGTCTAAGTTACAGGGATGTACAGCATATTTATCTTATGAATATAAGTGAATCAAGATTGTGTAGATATACATAGACGATTGCGGCCTTTACACGTGCGCTCTATCCTGCGTGAAAGTGGAAAACACACGCGAAAGAGCGTGCTTGACGTTTGAAGGGAAAGGAAAGAGTACGTGCCGCTCGTGTGAAATGCACACACTACAACAAGAGCTCGTTCTATCGTTTGCGATTAGCCTTTACTTTATTCGGCCTGTCATTCCGTTCAAAAAGGAACACGAGGAATCGCATGCGAAAGAACGTGTGCTTAAAAATACGCTCTATCGGGTGTTCTCGTTATCTCGAAAGCGCTCGAAGCGCAGTGTGTTTAAGCACACATTTTTTTCGCGCTTTTTTTACAAATTTTTCGGGATGTCTCTGAAGACCTTCTCTGCGTCACCAAGGTTTTTGGTGAAGGCCCTAGGAAGTAGAAAGACCTAGGTGGGTGCTCTAGTCTGTAAGTCGAATCACCCTAGAGAGGAATCCTGACCGGTGAGCATCTCCCTCGGGCGAGTCCCTGCACCGATTAGGGTCTCTAAGGCATTCGAGTCGGACGGGGTACGTTCTTTCAGGCGCGATTTCTCCTGTTCCTTTTTGACAACTAAAAGAGCGGTCGTGAAAAGGCCACCGCGCGCGATAGAACACGCGATACTGGCGTGTGTTGCAGTGTGTACATTTCAAACATGCGATGCGTACTCTTTCCAACATCCTTTACACGCACTCTCTTTCGCGTGCGGTTTGCTTTATCACGCGTTATAGAGCGTGCGTGTAAATACCGCTATTGTTCTGTGTGCGACAGTGTCAGTATCACAGATTTAATAATACAAGGAGATAGGCCGAGCCGGCGTTTAACTTGTCAAAAGTGTATGCCCAGTGCGCATATATCGCCGCCAGTTCGCCGTCCGATAATGTCGAGTAAAAACGTACGTATGTCCAAAAGAAATTTCCGTTTTTCTTTCAAAATGCCGTCCTGTTCCACTGTAACATGCAATCATTGCAGTGAATCAGTTATTTATCAAGTAATGGATTAACTTTTTACACGTAAGAACCGAAAAACTTAGATTTATATTTAATAAACAATATTTAAACCAATAGTCCGACTTTTATTCATAAAAACACAATCGCTTTAAATTATGCGTTACTATCTTACAAATTGTATTATATTGCGGCTGTGCTTAACTTTCATTGCTTCGCAGCCCTTAATACGCGCGCAATGAATAGTGTATATGTATAATTGTATATATAACCATGTTATGTAGTAAGGAGGCTGATTGCGACACTCGGTCTTCATATGAACTTGGCGATTCGACCGATCTCCTTACATTGATATATGTGGTCAGTGTCAGTATTGAGCGCTCTCGCACTGACGCACACAGCTGCAATGTCCATGTATAATTACGCACTGTCTTGACTCACCCGCGTTCGTGAGATAAAAATACTATAATTGTTTGGACACGTCCTGGTTTATGTAATTAATTCATTCATGTGACTGTGATATCCTACAAGCAAATGTTAATTATTAATATCACCGTTTGATCTGGAGAAATCGATCGTAAGTGAGGCTATAATAAGAACCAATTTAAGCATCTATTTCATGTTTTTTTTTCGTATGAATAAATTGAGTATTAGAATAAAATAACTCCTTGTAAAATAAATAGCAGTTCTATCTTGAATTTACGAAAATACATACTATTCTACTATTACTTTCTCGTATACGTAGTATAGAGCAACTCTTGCAACTTATGATGTCCAGGACAAAATTCTCGAATAGGTAAAAGATAATGTTCGAAGCAAACCGATATTACTCGCGCGCATAACTGACAATTACTGATACCGGTTTCCGATCAAATGGTATATTTTCAGGAAAACACCGCATCGAATTGATATGTTTGCTTATAATGTCGGCACTTCACTTGGTTATTCATTTTGGCGTATTTGTCTCTGAAGGTCTATTTCAATGTACTTGGCATACTTATACAAATAACGAAAAATGACCTTGCACGAGAACCGCTCGCTAGACGCACTGGCCGTGTTCGTCGTGGAGATGATTACTTGCACGCGAACCGTTCGCGAACATGTCCACAGGTGTCTAAGCTATGTCCGCACGGTTCGTGCACGTGTACGTACAGGTCTGGATTGGCCGTAGTTCGAGTTTTTACAGTAACTTGTACATATTGACTCTTTGTCAATGTCGTATTTCATGCTTGTAAAGCCGTCTAATGTTTGCGTTTCTTGCTGTAAACTCCATACATTATGTCGTAGGTACTTATTGGAATAAGCTTATTTACCCTTCATGAAATCTATATGAAGTGTATGTGACTTCATTAGAAAAATTAAAGCAAATTAAGAAGAATTTCCTCAGAGTTGCCTTAACATTAAATGAAATAATCATGATAATATATAAGCTGTGATTAACCTAACCAAATAGTAAGGCAATTAGCAGCTTGATCACTATTAACATTGAATTTTGTTTACAAAATAGCGCAACCATAATGGCACTATACTTAGTTTACTAAATGGGTGAATTAGTATTCACCCATATGGTCGTTTTCAATAACATAACTACCGATAGTTTCCCTTGGTGACGGTATAATTTCGATATAACATATATCAAAATCTTATGGTTAGTAAGCAAAAGTGTATCTAGATAGGCTATGGAAACCGGCCATTAGTCAACTAAGAGCTTGATTAGTTAATATTAATTTCCATGTCCAACAGTGCGAGTCTTTCGGCTGTCATGATGAATCCGTATTAACAAGAAAAATGGTAAGCGCCACTCATAATTTTTCTAACTATCCTAAATATTCCATGTTATTATAAGATGTTCTTCACTATCATAGTGTATTTCAATTGAAGCGGACTGCTTATGTACAGACAATTATGATTTTTATTATATTGCTCTTAAACTTCATTTTGGGCTACCATTACAAGCCAGGATACAAATTAAAAAAAAATGTCAGGCTAGATGGCCTGGCCTAGTAAAGCTATATACCTTACGTTGATTTTCGATTTTTTTAGATCGTGTATAACTCGGCTCCGCTTTACTCCCCTTCAGTAGGATTTCAATGAAGAGGAGGGAAGCGGAGGCAACATCTGCTTCAAATTCATTTAACTCCTCTGGCCTTTACTGGTAGCCCAAAACGCACACGCACAAACACATTTTTTTAAACAGAATAATATTAATGTGCTGCTAACACATTATTATTAATTCTATCATCCCTCGGACTACGACTAAGCTAATGCGCTTGTGCTAGTAGTGGTTTTACGTCAGTAATCCAACGGCGGCCGGGGATCGATCTCCGTTCACACAGAAACCGAGGCCACCTGCCTGCACGTTCAGCTATCGACGCTTCAAATTTAAGTATGCAATGTTGCCTTTTAATCTTTCGTTTTATGCTAACATTTCCTGGCAGTGAAGGATAGACGAGTATTAAATATTTTGAGCCAAGATCTGTAAAGAAACATTAACTAATAAGCGCAAGGGTAGCAATTAGCCTAGCCCAATTAAATACAGTCGGAGTGAATTACTTAAAGAAGGATTCAACTTGGCCGGTAATTTTTCTTGGAGTGATAATTGGTTGGCTTACAAGGTTTCGTAAATGTTAAGTGCTGTTAGTGACGCAGGATTAACCATGATTACTTAGTTCGGTATTTTGAAAAATGGCAAGGAAAATCTGTCTATTTATAAATATTGATAAATAAGGTCTTTAGTTTTGAAATGATGGATTTGGATAACGATGGTTTTAAATAAAATTCACTTTCCAATTTAAAGTTTTGTTTTTTTAATTTTTCAATTATCTGTAATGTACTATTTTTGACTAACTATAGCAATGGACGTTAGGAAAAGAAAGGGGTTTTTTTAAAATAATGTGTTCACTTTTCCCCATTAGAATCGTGGTAGTTACCTATGTCACATAAAATATTTGATATTACTACAATTTCCGAATTTATTACAATGTTTATTAGATTCGAACAATGTTTATAACGTAACTGTAACTAGCGTGTGTTTTAGTTCTACCGAAGTTCATAAGGTAGGGAACAGTTAGTAACCAATCACAAGTTAGACTTGCCATTGTTCAAACTCTACAGGTAGTTAGTGTCGCAAATGTCCTGTGAAGTAAAGCGTAAACAAACTTTGGGGCTATTGTCTCCCAGTATCAATTTAGATCTACGATTTCAATGATATAACAATGATTTTATATAAAGAAACTAGCTGCCCGGCCACGCGTTGCTGTGGTAATTTCATACTACTGACCTGTAACATTGTATCTGCAGTAAAAAAAAATGACTACTTATCAAGATAAAAACTATCCTATCTCTCAAGTTGGATCAAACTGCACACGGTGTACAAATTTGATTGAAATCGGTTAAGTGATTTAGGAGTCCATTGAGGACAAACATTGTGACACGAGATTTATATATATTAAGATTACAATATTCATTCGTTATTAAAGGAATGATAAACTTTTTTTCTTAAGTTTTCAAAATGAAGCCAATTAAGTTCAAATAACAATTTGGTCAAAATGGTTAAATTAGACGCGAGCATTAAAAAAAAAAGAAATTGTGTTAAAGAAATATAAATCACATCTACGTGTCTCAGCATGTCTTCTATCACAGGTGGGCCGGAAGAGATTTCTTTTAGAAATAAGCAACGCCTTTTGTACTATTTATAATTTGTAACCTTTCCTATTTTTGTGATTCTCGTATACAATAAATGATTAAATAAATCAATAATAATAATTTACATATTTCGAAATCAAGTACACAAAATGAAAATGACTTATTTAAAGCTTCTACCCAAGTTCTATTAAACGTTTGTATCACGCCTGAAATATTAAATAATAATATGTAGTGTTGAATAGTCTTTACGTTTCAATTGTCGTACAAAGTAATTGAAATATAAACTAAAAATTAATCTTTAAAACTTTTAGATCACAAGCAGCTTTTTGCAAATTAAGAACAAAACAGAACGCATCTGAAAAAAGAAAAAATATAAGATGATTCTTGTTCTGTTCGGTTCTCATTTAGGAGTATAGTCGCCGGAATACCTACAGGCTTTAATCCCGTCCAGACAATATTTCTTTACCCAATTCTTCCTTCATAAACATACGCACATCAGTTGGTCAGGATAAAAAAAAATTAAACTGTAAAATGTTTTTTATTTAAAAATAAGTTCTAACAATGACTTGAGAATGCGTCTATAGCTAACTTTGTAAATATAACATTAACAATATTTGTACAGGAAGCTTTGTGAGTCGGCTGTGCTGCGTGGTTAAAATTGTTCTTGCTTCAATCAGCCAATCGGATCACGTGTACTGGATCTAAAAAAAAAAGAGAATTACTTGTGCATAAAAACAAATTACAACAAGTGTCAGTTCTTCCATGCAGATAAAACAGCGACTCATTTAATGAGACTCTACGTATCAACATCCTAACTACAGAGGCTTCATTCATTCCGTTACATTAGCAAAACGTGCAACAGAACTTTGTGAAATCACAGTCATAGACACAATTTTATTCATATATTTTCTTAATGATCTTCGTTTAGTGACCGATAAAGGGAGATGAGATCTCTCTGTCTCTTACCTCTCTTTCCCACGCGGTCAAGGAAGTTCCTGTTGTTATGAGCCAGTCGCTCCATGTAACTGTTGAACGCTGTGCGCTGGAGAACGTCCACCGCAGGGTTCACAGTGAACGAGCGTCGCGTGCGCATGCCCAACTCGCTACTTGCCACCTTCGTAGACATCTTACACGTTATAATTATCACAGGACTTTTCGTTTTATTTTAATACACATGATCATTCAAATCAGAGCCGTTTCGCTAATATTGAATAAAACCATAAAGTATCCGAGCTTAGGAGACCGAATTACGCGAATAAAGAATGAATGGAACCCGAATTAATGACAGTGAGTAATGTATTTCTTTCCTGTTAGACATCATATTATGGTTTTATCCTAAGTAAGGCGAAAAAATCGTAGTCTAATACATTTATTTAAGAATGTACATTTGTAACCTTAAGTCACGAAGTCAGAAGCATTACGAACGAGAGCAAAGAGTAAGATCTTTAATTTATTTTTAAAAGTTCTAGTATTGTGTAAATTCATTATGTGAGTAATAAATTAAATATAATAATTTAACCTTCAACACCACACACATTGTTGGTCGCTTTCAAAGCTATCAGTAGCTTTAAATGCGACCAACAGCAACGGTCACTGGTCAGTAAAAAGAGGTGACTTGCGTAACACAATATACCTAAAACACTTAAAAAGCCTTTTAATGCTAAACAGGTTCAATATCTTAATTATACAATTAAGAACTCGGAAAATAAAAAATGTAACTTCAGCTTCTTTGACATTTGACCCTTTCGTTACGGTCGTAATTTGTTTGTAAATTACAAACAGATCCCCGCCATATTGCTTCTCGAAAAATGAGTTATTTACTCAACTTTCGAAAATATTTTAAAATCTGGCATCAATCTGGCTTTAACGAAATAAGTTTATTTTATTTTAATAATTCACGGGGTAACCTAGAAGTAGAGACTAATCTTAAGTGTTGGTTAAATTATTTACCTAAGCTTTTCGACATTCGTTGCTGAACTTGAAATCAATAACGAAATGAAAACTAAAAACGTAATTTTAATTTGTCATCTGAATAATATGAAAGATTTTAATCTTGTACTTTTTGAGATAAAGTTGTAGTTTCACCCAAGTTCTACTTGTAGTAAGAACTCGGGAACTAAATCTGCAGTACAATTTTAAAATATTTAATTATTTTCACATAAAATTGGCCAAATGCGTAGTTCCTAAAGCAATATGAAATCTGAAGAATAAAAAAAATATCTAGGTAGAAAATAAACTGAAAAAAAAACGACTGCCCCAGGTGGGAATCGAACCCAGCATCCTCCGCAATCCGGGCGGGTGCGTTAACCACTACGTTACAAGAGCACTACTTTCGCCGTCGAAATTTGACAGTTCTTGGTGCTTATGTTGTTTATGGTAAACATTGTTTCATCAAATCATTGAAATTTGCACTTCTAAGATCCGAACGAAATATTTTTGCAAATATTTGACGTCCAGTTAAGATGAAACTACGAACGAATTAGGAATATTTTTTAGCGTTTACAAACGCGATTTCTAGTTTTAAAAATATTTACGCATTTGTGAACGCAAAAGTAATTCCATAACATCTCGGTATTTAAAACTCAGGACTGAGATAAATTTGAAATGATTGGTAGATGTGACAAAATATTAGACAAAACTAACAGTAAGAAACATCTCTTAAGTTAACGTTAAGTAAATTAGTATAATTTAAAGGACAAATTTTACGCAAATGCTTAAGTACAAAAGGGTGTCTAAATACGAGGGAAACGAAACGCTTCCTTTATTAAATATGTAAAATTCTTCATTAATAGTAATGAGTTGGCAAAAAAGGAGTTTGTAGCTTTTGTTTCATATTAATAATTCTCTCTGAGGTGCGTCAACAAGATTTTTTTGAGCTTTTACAACGTCTGTGTCGCTTGATGTTGCTAAGCAAATTTATTGTTGGAATTAATTATCTTTTTATTTTGTAGTAGTATTGTTTTAAGTATTACTATTTTATTCGTCAGTATGACTTAGGGATATGTAGGTATCCTTTAAGAGATCCAGATTATGTTTGCTTTTAAAAAATAAGGATAGTATTAAATATTGTACAGATCTTTCATCAATCATAAATAATATTATGTTAAACATAAGTTAGAAATGAAAAAGAAAAGATTTTTCTAGTTTTCTACAAAGTTTTCTTTACTAATACTTGTTATGTTTGTATGAGATACCGTGTATGTTGAATATTTTTTTTGTGCATAGAGTCTGATGAGCTTTCTTCTTTTTGAATTGGTACAGTCAGCATCAGAATTGGATTAACACTTTAGTACCTTATCATTATAAACAGTGGCAACTAATATTGGTGGCAACCATTATTTTAATACAGAGTGTTAAAAGACCAAAGACAGAGTCGTAGGCTACGCATTCTATACATCATAACAAGAAACATAAAAAATGTAGAATAGAATAATTTTTATTGTACACCTTAACAAAGAAACAAAAGTAAAACAATATTAGTATTATAATGTACCATATAGGACAATATTTTGTTGGGAAACGATTTTTATTTTTTGGTGTTACAAAAAACTCCAAAAAATACCGCGCAATGTATACAGCGCGCAAATCACGCGGCGCTTAGCAACTTGGAGACGTGCGCGACGGTCAGTCGGCTGAGTTGAATGGCCGCGATATCGAGTGGTTACATTGATCGCTGACCTTTTAAAGTCATTTTTTGGTATGAAATGCTTAAAATTTTGATGATGTTTCTTTGGACAAAAATTAAGAAATAATGTTTTCAATTTGTTTACAATAAGACTTGAAAAAAAATTGTAACTTTGACCTTCAATAACTTCATAACTATTAATTTCCCAGGTATAGTCTAGAAGAACAAAATGGTCCTAATGATGAGCGGAATACGTAGTTCTCAGCTTTGTCATTGGTCTTTTTACAGCTGATATACAAGCGCTGGCGTTGCTACGACATGGTACTGTCTAAAGTGTTAATTTACTTCTGATTCTGATCATACTTGATTGTTTCACTTAGGCTTGGCGAAAACGGACCACCGATCTCAGTCACCGAGTGGCCAAGTGGAACAAGCAGTACACACGCCTTTTCATACATTTTGTACAAACTCGTCGCATGCGTATAGACGTCACAAAAAGTTTGCTCGGACCAGCGAGTCACGGACACTGCTGTAGCAAGTGGCCGCCATCGACCATCGACGCCGACACTAGTCACGACTGCCCGTTTCACCTTGTCTCAGTTAATTACCCCCTACGTTGTGACAATAGCACGAGTAAACGTTCTGTGTGGGAGTCTATCAAAGACAGTGCAGTAGAGAGCGGGTAATAAAATGTGGTGACTTTCGAACATCTGTGGCTATCGCTGCTGTAAACGTAGCAGTAGCGCGTAACAGCCACCAGTGGCTGTGGTCAGTGGTTCTCTTGCGCCAAGAATATTCGAAGTCATGGGTGAAGTTTTTGTATTTACCACTAATGTGTTGAAGTTTAAGGTCTCTCATCAAAGCTCTTCGTAAAAGCCTGTTTCTGTTTCTGAATAATTCCGTTTGCCACCACCGTCTCTGTTTTGGTTTTGACCTTTTTTTTAAGAATATCGTGCATGACAATAAAATAAGCACACGAAATTGCTAAATTCTCATACACTTCAAGCAACGGCGACGACATGTTTGATCGAGAGCTGACACAGAACTGGGCAATTTGATACGCGATCATGACTATTGTGAAGATACTACGGAGCAAATCGAGGCGTCCACAACTTGATACAGGGCTTGATACGTGATACGCTGATCGGATTGGGCAAATGATCATATCTGGAAATGCCTTTATGTTTCAGCGCTACAGCGAGCGTTAGGTTTGGCTTTTGAAAATGGAATATGACTTTTACAAACGATATCTTCTCTACTATTTGTACTTTATTTCAAAGTTAGACGCTCATCCATCTGACCTTAACTTTACAAGTTGGATCGCGCTTTTCCATTCGTCGTACTACCACGGCTGTTAAAAGATTATGTGTGGTAGGTACAACAACGTCGAAAAGACTATGTTTATGCCGTGAAATTGTTTTCATATAAATAGTTACCTGTGATTCACGCGGCATCTCGGCGAGAAGGTAGACCCATGGTGCACCAGCGCCGTACCGACCTCCAATGGGGGGCACCGCATAGTTCACACCATCCTGGGGGAAATAATATTTTTGTTGTTTATCTTTTCAATTTAATTAGTATGCAGTTCAGTGTTTAGTTATATTCTACGTGTTACAAAATAACTCGTAAACATATAATAACTGTCCTGTCAGACCGGAGTTTGCAAAGATTATTTAATTAGCTCGGCACTAAAACAGCAATTAATAACGAAATAAGTTCTGCCAGTTGCTGATTGCGCTTCTACCTTCCGCGTTATATTAAATTGATATCATGGCTAGACTTTTAGGTCAATTAGGCCGTGCCATTTTAAATTTATTGTATAATTACCTATCATTTTCTAGATCATCAAGTGCCTGTCCCAAAACGCTACTTAATGTTATTAGAATCTCAATAATGTTCGCAATTACTGCCTATACAAATGCCTGCCTCTCATACAATTTCAATGTGATCGGTTCGCTTATTTTTTATACGTACGATGCCTAAACATACAAATGCGTTGTCAATTGCCCGTTCCAGCGATGTCAATTTTCCACATGACGAGCATTTTAGGCCAAAAAAATATTGAACTATTTTGCTTAGCCTCAAGCATAAGAATATGTTGCTAATACAAAGTAAATATCAAAGTTCAAAAATACATAATTTGAACCTCTGATATTTTGCTGTTTGCATAATGTCGCGTACATTATCTATGTAAAGAAGCAAGACATGTATATTTTAAATGGATGTTCTGCGATACTTGGATGCGATACTTTTAATAAATATGTACTATCAAGCAAATAATCTCAAAAGAGTTTAAACAGAGCTTTATGGAGCTTTTGGTTACACATAAAGTCACATCTTGCTCTATGGACCATCATTATAACAGCCTTTATAATTCGACCCACTGCTGGGATACAAGGCCTCTCCTTGTTATCAAAGAAGGTTTAGGCAGTAGTCCACCACGCTTGCCCAATGCGGATTGGTGGAAGGAGTATAAGGTGATCAATACCCCTTTGCGTCCGTTAGTCGCCTTCTACGACACCTGTTGGAGGATACATGTTGATGTTATTCTACTCTGCCGGTATCACACGAATATGGACCATATGGCATAATATAGTGATAGGTTAACAGTTTGTCAGTCTGCCAGCCTTTCGTCTACTTAAAAGAGGTAGGTTTAGTTACATTTTGGGCTCCTTTTTTCTCTTTTGTTTAAGTGAATCAACAAACAAAAGCCAGATGTTACACTGTAAAAATCTCAGCAGTGAGTAGTTAAAGAAACGTTCTTATTTAGAAGAATATTTAAGCCTCTCAGTTTTAAATAATATTATTATGGATTATGTTTAATTAAATAGTTTTATTTTTTAATTATGCGTATCAGCTTCTGGTGAAGTAGGTAGGTATGTGAACTATATACCAATCTACCAGTATGTAAGATCTATGTATGTACCATATTTCAAGTGAAATAAAGTCTTCATCTTTGTCTTTGATAGTATTTTACATAGGTAACGCATTTTGTTAGGCAATGCTGCTAAGTTGTTTTTTGGCGAGGGTACTTGTATTGAGTCCTAAGCGTAGCGAGGGTTTCAAAGGTAAGAGACGCAGAATTACTATGCTGCCAAGTGCAACACACATTTTTTTTATCTCACTACAGCGAAGAAATACTAGGTGCAAAGAACAGCATAATATTAAATTAGCTTTTTATTTTATTTTCATTAGCGAGTTTTCTTCATCATCATGTTGTTTAATGAGTTAGTAAGTTAGTCTTTTGACTGATAAGATGACGATGAATAATATGTATAATAATAATCCACATCTAGACCAAATTAAGTATCGTTGAGAACTTTTGTTATACAGTGTTTGGTACAGTCAGAAGTATATTATTAGCAAAGTACTTAGCCATGTCATAGCAACGCGAGCACTAATAATATTTTTTATATATTTCGCTAACACGTATGTTTCACACGAGAGCAAATTTTTCTGTCTCGTGCCTTTAAATCACTCACTGCGCTCTATTTATGAATCACTCGCTATGCTCTTAATTAAATTCTAGGCTAATTCGCTGGTTCGTGATTTAATTTTGGCACTCGCAGCAAAAAATAAATTTGCTCACTTATTGAACAAATAACTATTTTACAATTTGATCACCATAAAAATATATAAGTTTGTTAGCATGTTAGGTGCCCGCTTCATACCCCATGTACCATAAATCCTGTACATACTAGATAACGAACAAAATTAAATAGACATAATAAATTAGATATTTTTGTGAATAAACTTAATTAAATACATAAACGACGATTCATAACACAAACATTTGCCACTACTAGCATTAGACCCCGGAGCGTCTGATGTGTAGGCAGCGTTACTGACCGCTCCACTACGGCTGTGTGTCTACGTCGAGAACATTAATTTGTTTTTGAATCTCTTACTTATTCCTCTGATTTTCCCATTCATTGCTCTGATTTCCTCTTTTACTCCTTCGGTGTGCATGCTGTCCGACTGTGGAATTCTATACTTGAGGATATTAGGAGGGCTCGGACATTGGATTCCTTCAAGAACCAAGTTAGGGGACATTTTCTTCATGCCTCTCCTTAGTTTATTTTATTTTATATATATTTATCAATTTACTATATTTTGTACAGACAACAGCAGGTTACCACAAACTGTCAACTTTTCCCAATCGATTATGCACTTTATATTGAATAGTCTTAGGTTGAAAATCGTTTGGAGAAATTTAACAGTTTAGTATAGTCCGACCCGACGTGATGTTGACTGTACTTCATAACAAGTTCTCCTTCAATTGGTATTGTATAGTATTGTATTTAAATGTAATTTTTAATAAGTCCTCATTCTTGCACCCATTATTATATATTACTCATTTTTATTTCTCTTACTGCAGGTTGCCAGGAAGAGATTGCTGCTTAGCAATAAGGCCGCCTTTTTTTCTGTCCTATATGTAAATTTGCTCTGTTTATTTTTATTTATAGTGTGCAATAAAGAATATTTGTATTGAATTGCATTGTTTTTTTCTCGAGGTACTTACGTCGTCGGGCGCGGGGGGATCGATTTGTAGCAGGTCCAGGGGCGCGAGGGAGTCGGGTGCGGGTGCAGCCGCTGCGCCCGCGCCGACCATCACTACCGCGCACCACACTGCCCACCACATCTGAAAAACACGCATTCATTATAATACAACGTCCTAATGTCATGACAGTTGAACTCGCATTTTTACTTTCTCGTATACGTAGTATAGAGGAAGTCTTGTAATCGTCAAAAACATTCGACCTCGAGATTTTGACGGATTAAGGCCGTGCGCTGCGTTAAGCGGGTGTCCGCGACGGACACCCGCGCGCGCGGCGGGCTGATTTATGTCATCTCCATAGTGATGCCTGCGTCGCGTGCGACGGGTGACGCAGCGCTGCTCTATGGAGATGGCATGAAACAACCCGTTTACGGCCTTACACATTTTGGACCTGGAAAAATACCGTTTTTGGAATTATGTCGGTGTGTGTGTCTTTGCGTTAGTACGATAACTCAAGTATGCTTTAACTTATTGCAACCAACTTTAACATGCGTGTATGAAATCAAAATATAAGGTTTCTATCAACTTTTGAGTTGTTTCCGGTATACGAGAAAGTCAAGGGGAGACCACTTACGATTTTTCTTTTTAGTGGTCTGATATATACCTATTTACCTTACAACCTTTTCTAAACCTACCAAATATACACAATAAGTTTCTTAAAAATCGATCGAGCCGTTTTGGAGCAGTGCGACCTCATCGTGACACGAGATTTTTTAGATGTCGAAAGTTAAGCAGCCAAGTGCGTAGTCGGTATTCGGATGGGTGACCGAAAATTCTTTCAAACCGATTTTCGTCCAAACTTCGGAATTCACGTTAAGCTGGTGGTCCTGGGTGCTGACCCCAAATAAATTGGGAACGGAGTAGGAAGGTCGTACGTCTCTATCACTTTGTGCTTGATAGAAAGTGACAAACGATTCTTAAGATATGATTGATTTATGAGTGTCATTCTGTAATACGGGCCTTAGGATCCCTTTTATAACGTACATTTGATTTACTTCTTAATTAAATTATTTTGGATTAGACAAATAAGATTATTAATTATGATTGATTTTTATTTACAAGAAACAGAATTTTTATTTACTGAATCCTAAAATATTCAAATAGGATTCAGTAAATAAAAATTCTGTTTTTTTCCCTCACGTCATATTAATTTTTGTCTGTGATGGGAAGCGCGAAAGTAAAGTCGAAAGTTATAAATAGTACAATTGACTAGGGCGGTAAAACAAAGTATGTCTCAGATCACAGCAACAGATTAATATGCAATCTGAGGATTTCCATTTTATCCCGAGGTACTACATTTTATGCGGCATAAAAGAACTTGCTAGAAGAGAGCAGTTGCAAGAAACTTACTTAAAAATCCCTATTTTTTGCAATGTCTGAAGACTTCTGCAACATAGACAGCTGCTATTTTCATTCACCCCATATGTTACCCTATAGCACGATTTGGAATACAAAATTCTTATATAACACGGTTTCATTGATGTGGTAAGTTGGTCCAATATTCATATTAGTATACAGATTTCGGGGTCAACCTTCAGCTATTCGCGTTTGTATTACCGGTCAACATCAAACAAATTCAGAATTATTCTCGAAGTAAAGATAAGTAACATTCAATATTCGTCGACTCTGACTTAATGCCGATGTGATTTTCGGATTTTCTTTTCGAAGAAAATACAACCTTGTTACTGATTGCTTAAATCGCATCGTTAAAGCTGTAATTTTATAGAGGATTATTTGTAATACATCAACAACCTTCAAACCATTTGAAGATCTCATAAATACAAACAACTTTTGACCCGACTTCAAAAAAGGAGGAGGTTCTCAATTCGACTATGTTTTTGTACCGATTTTGAAGATTTTTCGACCTTTGGAAGCTGGTGCTTTTCATGTGGTCCCATTTAAATTTGATCGACATCTGACGAGTAGTTTTTGAGTAATCCCTAATAATGCCGTTACGAGAGAACGAACGAGAGAGCGTTCACTCGGATTCCGTCATTTTGTTTCGTGTCTTGTAGAAGAAAACGTAGGGGCAAAATGATTTACTTTCAACGACAATATTTCTATTTCATTCCAGTTCGTCCGTGTGAACATGGACTGAAATAAAAATAAAGCACTGGAGTGAACATACATTCGAGAGAACCGTCTGATATCACCTTAAAGGCTTTGTCAAACAGAACGAGTGCTTAGCGCCGCGTCAAAGCGTCCTATCGCCGGCGCCGTGACAGAGCGTAGCATACTCCTAGCGCATGCGCTCTGTTTGACGATGTATTACCATCGTAGTATAACACATATCGGCGTCATAGCGCGGCGTCAGCTTAGCGCTCTAACGCGCGATAAATACACGTTCTGTTTGCCTTAATGCTTTCGGGTGCAAAACTTAGTGTGATTGTATTTTATTTTATCAATTCAATTGATATTTACAGAAAGTTAAGGACCACGTAATCTTATTAAATTTCAGGTCATCAAGTCGACAATCTATGGTTATCTTGAGACCGTAAAAAATCATAAGTTAACAATTTTTATATTACAATTTCAAGAACTAGGTTAGTCCATTTTTTATTCCCATGCGGAAATAAAATATTTACCAACGTGGTTAAGCTAAGGTCAATTTCATATCCCATTACTATTTTATTTGCACGTGTTCAGGTAGAACGATTCTATCGCCATTCCCAGCGGAAAAGGGAATAAAGTATGAATAAGGATGAATTTTTGAACCGATGCGTGATTGATTTCATGAATCTTTCGGACGAATTTCGAATAAAGTGTAAGTCAAACCAAAATAGACGTGGAAAAGTTGTTTTTAGTATAGATTACTTACTTATAATATTAGACGCGTCAGTTTGAGAAGAGTGTTTCATATTGCGAATAAAATATGATCAAGCTGTTATGTTTTCCATGCTATAAAATATTATAGTATTTATAATCTCCTCCAAGTAGTTATAAGTTTCTAAGGTACGTGTTTTTGATATCTGAACAGATAAGAAATAAATTGGAAAGCTTTGCAAAGATGTTCGTATTTACAGTTGAAAAAGGTATTGGATAAAAGCTATTTAAAGTATTAGCATAAGTATCATCTTCAAATCCAATATTCTTAGCCAAAATGGAGCAGAAAAAAAACAAAATATCAAATAACAGCCATGTATCTCTGATCACCAATTCCAGAACCGTACCGTTGAATAGGGAATGGTTTAATAAAGAAAAGTTTTCAGATGATCATTAAAGATTGGCACTCAAGATACGCCCTTGATGCCTCCTCTACAAAACTTAAATTTGCGAAGCCTAATCCAGAGAAGTAATTAAAAAATGTATGGCGACTTTGATGGCTGGTAAACCACGGAGAATTTTGCCGATGAAGCAATAAATATTCAGAAGTCTTCTATTATGGTCATGCCGAGATCGTTCAACGGCACGTAGTTCTCGCTTGGTATCCTGATAGTGTAAACATAATGTACGATTTTTATCAGTGAAATGGAAAAATAATGGAAGGTCCAACGATAAACATCTGAGTGTGTGATTATGTACTCGTAGGAGCGAAAAAAGTGGACATATAACAGTTTCATTTTCCCAGCGCTATTCAACGGATTGTTTTCTGAGGAACTATTTTGATTTGATACCAATTACTTGCCAGTGTCATCTGTGTGATGCCGGCAGAGTAGAATACCATATCCTGCCCCATATCCTCCAACGGGTGTCGTAGAAGGCGACTAATGGATCAGCAAAGGGGTATTAATCGCCTCATATTCCATCCACCAATCCGTATCTCCTTAGATGAAAAGGAGAGGCCTTGTGTCCCAGCAGTGGGTCGAATATAAAGGCTGTTATGATGACTATATGATGATGATGGTGTTATTGTCGTGTTGTATTGCCCGTCAAGAACACTATTACTCCAACACTACCCATGGATGTTGTAAAAAGCGACTAAGAGAATTTTGACCATAATAGCGCGAAGCGTAAGTAAAGCAAAGTCACCACTGTTGATAAGCAAGAGCATTTACAAATGATTTTGTAATCATTTGTAAATGCTCTTGCTTATCAACAGTGGGACTTGTGTCCAGCAACTGATGACATGACCTCTCTCCGGCAAGTCTCACAGAACAACGATTTGAACCATCTGTCGTCATAGATCACCCCGTATGGTGAACTGTCAACGGATGCATCAAAATGTCCCCGCAACCCAACACCGACCAACAGATTTAAAAAGTCTCAGTTCTCAGTCAAAACATGACTCTAATTTTTACTATGGCTGCATTTCTGAAATGCGCAGGGTATTCGAGATCAATCATGTTTATTATAATATTTCGTAAACCTAAACGCTGCATGTATACAGGCTGTAAAAGACATGAGCAGTCAAACGAGAACCATGTATTCTGCTCACCGTTATAACATTTTTCTTCCGTAAGACTATACCTGGGAAATTGATAGTTACGATTTTATTGAAGGTCAAAGTCATAATTTTTTTTTTCATTTTTTTATGAAAACGTATTCTATACGTTATTTCTTAATTATTGTCCAAAGAAACATTATCATTTTTTTTAGTATTTCATAACAAAAAATGGCTTCAAAACGTTAGCGTTCAATGTAGCTCACTCGATGCGCACGGACACTAACGAACGGGGCCGCCGTCAAGCAAAAATATCGCGGTTTTGCGAGTTGCGTGCGAGTTGAGCCCTTTACATTGCGCGGTACAATTTGCAATTTTTTGTAACACCAAAAAATAAAAATCATTTCCCAGCAATATTTTTTTTGAAATATGTCTTATTTTGATGTATAGAATACGTGGTTTTCGTTTGACTGCTCATGTCTTTTACACCCAGTATGTGCAGCGTTTAGGTTGAAAATCTATTGGAGAAATTTGTCAGTTTGTTGTAACTTGCAACGTGCCTTGCTGTTGTCAGAAGGTACATCGAAAGTATTTTTATATTGAAAATTGGATTACCATTCACAATCTCACCTGACCTTAAATAAAGAAATTGACACTTCTATAGCCCAGTCTTAAAGAAACCTAAAGTTCGAATCAGCTGTTGATTCATTAGTTAGTAACGAATCGCTTTGTGCATATGCGGGATATAAATTAAAAGAAATAATTAAAAGAATAAGAAATATAAGGAGGAGACATGTACAATTATGATTTATCTTATGATAGACATAAATTAAGAGAAAAAACCGCATTAAAATGTTTGAAAGTCACTTCACCTGTATATTAATGCGTAATTGGATTAACACGGCCTCACACTTAAGTGCTTTTATGCATTACTTTGTCACTTAATATCCTTCGGGTACCTTACTTAGTATTCTAAAGTTAAGTAAAATACAAAACAACGTTAGGTAAGGTACCTACTCCAATGTTTGAAAATAAATAGAAAACGAAAAATATTCTTTTTAATTTTTGGATTTCTATTTAATTGATTATCATTTTCTAATATTTCAAATCATGCCAAATAAGTTTAATTATTGTCCTACCCTGCTTCCAATTCATTTGGAGTCGGTGCAGTGTGCCTTGATATCGACAATACTGCGAGCGTGCATCCATCGAAGTACCAAAAATATTTTTTTCCTAGTATTGTTGTTACATACACATGTCCTTGTGACCCCATGCACACACAGACATTGCTTGCAAAGTGATAGGTCCACTAGCTGGGAAGAGCCAAGGTGTACGATCGAAAAATGGCCGCGAGCTCGAATTTAGACAATTTTTCAAATAAATATTAAAAGTATCTGCTTGAATATAACTTGCATATAACATTGTTATTATATCGTTATTATATCTAGCATTATATGTATTATCATATACTAAGCATATTAAATGACTATAATTTCAAAAACATTGTAAAAATCCTCATTAAAATTTACCAATTTATACAATTTTTTGGTATCCATTTTTAATATTTTATTATAATTTTTTACTTATTTAGGCTTTATAGTGGTTTAGAATAGTATATATTCTATTGGAAAAACAATTTTTCTAAAGTATAGTTTGCCATTATAATGCTTGTATTTTATCTGAAAGATATCTCCAAACTGCGTTTTCGTAAAACTGCACCATAAGATTCTGCTCGCTTTACAAAACTATAAGTGTAAGTTAAATTATCTCTCTATAGTGATTCCAATCAAGAATTATTCTTCCTCTATTAAATAATTTCTTTGCAACCTCTGTTCACAACGCTTCAAGTCTGAAAAATCCACAAAATGTGACAATTTTGACATAACTAGAGTGCACGCTCGAGGATTTGGCATTCGATTTTTACGGCCATGTGTCTGCCTGACACAAACCCTCCTTGGGGACGACTGCTATCTTTCGAGAGCAGCCAGGTCCACCAGCTTAATGTACCTTACCAAGCACGAAGGAAAATCGATTTGAAAATTTTTCGGTCACCCATCCGAGTACCGCGCACTTGGTTGCTTAACTTTCGTCTTCGTCACTGAGAACGCACGACCGCAGAACCATCGACCTTCTTTTATTAAGATTTCAACAATAAATTAAATGATATAAAACAATAAACCTAAAATTGAAGAGGCACTATATAAAGAAGATGACTTTTTGATTACCTACATGTTAATTTGATATGGAGTAAAATGCAATTTTTGAACTATCATTTTTGCCATACAATAAGTGCGAACAGTCGCAAGACCTTTATCTGTCGTGTTGAGTGAAGGTAGTTTTTTAAGAGAAGCAGGCCAGTGCCTTGCTATATACTCAGGATAAGTGACTCCTTTATAATCTTCTAATCACATTGGCGTTGAGTAACCCAGAAGCAAGTGGATTAGGGTGGATTACGAGACGATCAAAGTACGATTTCTTGTGGCGCTCAATTTCTGAGGCCACTGTTGCGACATTTAAGTAAGCAAACCAAGAAGGATTCTCAAGGATGTTGTTTTGAACCCTTTGTAAGCATGTTACATTACTCTTGCTAGCTACTCCCCATATTGGAAATGAATATGTCCATATGGATTTCAAAATTGAGTTCTATATTAACAGTTTACTGTCCAGCGTTAAGATAAGTCATCAAGCACATAACCAAAGGAAGTAACACAAATAAAAATCTGTGAAAAGTGGTAAAATATTAGAAGTGCAATAGTGAATTAGTTACATAAAACGTGAAAACAGTGTTCATAATATTTTAAAGAAAGAAATGTTATTACAACAAATAAAATAAAGCTATTTCGAAGTAAAAGTATGTTATGCAACAACACAATTTTCTTTGCAAATATCAATACACGTCCCTGCAAATATCGATACACGTTTAGATTTATGTTATTGCAACACTAGTAATACTCACACAATTAATAAGTATAAGAAAATTTCAAGATTTCTACGTTTTAATTTATTAAAACACGGCCGGAAATTTGATTTTGGACCCAAGTTAATATGAAATGTGGATGGTCTCCTTTACTCCGTTATAGAGTTATAATAAAACCATACCATAAACCCATAAAGTTATCACGTCATAACTGTGTAAATAGGACAGACACGAAAAGTATGCGCATTTATAATGAAGACAAACATTAACTGAGAAGTTTTACTGTTCATAAACAATAATATTGACTTTTATAACTGCATATGTATTCATTTGTAGCTCGTATTTGAAGTAATTCTGTGCCTCCTGTGATTAGTGATACAACATGAAAAGTCATAATTTTACAGGAGAGTAAAAATGAGATGTAAATTATACGGTTCGTGAACTAAGTGGGCTAGGTTAAACTTGAGTATCCTCTTTTGTGTATAACATTCTCTTTCAATTGAAGTTTTGGTAATTTTTGGTAAATATTTAATTTTAAAAGTAATTTATAAAATCCTTTAAGTTGTACCTTTTCTTATATCTATACTATACGCTCAAATTATGTGATAAAATGAAACGTGTAAAGTTAAATTACTGATATACACGAAGTTAAAACATCTAGCTTAGAATAATTAATATCCTAGCACAATGTTCCTCAAAACAAAGGTAAAAATATAACCCCTTACATTTTATTTTTTGTGATATGTCACTGGCTTATTTACATAATGTATGTGAATTTCATCAGTTTCGATTTCAATTAGTTCATTTTTCGTTTATCGTGCATATTGATGTGTCTAGAGAGACACATCAATATTCACGATAAATGTACTGAAAAATAAAATGTGAAAATTAATACAATTGCACTTGAAGTACGATAGCGTGTTGATAGAGTGATTATAAGTATACACTTAGTTACTTAGTGAGGTTACAACTTTACAAATATCGATATTCACGAAGTTTTCGCCAACATTCCGGACAGTTATATCACTATGCACAAAATTATCTCCGACACTATTAGCAGATAGAAGAACGTGAGTTGGACCCATAACATCGTATTTTTTTTACTCATAATGCCCATTTCAAAATTACCAAAAGGGTACAACTCAACTTATATCACTTATCATAGGAAGCACTTAATTACCTATAGATAGACACAATCTTTATTGCACACCAAAGAAAAAAATACAAATAAAATGAAATTAATAATTAATAAAAATTAATAAGTACACTACTACAATTATGTAGGTAACAAGATCTTTCAGAAAGCTCTTTATTAAAATGGACTTTGCAAACTACTTACTTAATAACGTCAAAAACTCTACCAGATATCGGGTTATGATAATATCATCCCAAGGTTTCCCTTGACAAAATAACGAAGTACTATAGAAAATTGCCCAAATTCTCGCCAAAAATTTGCAAAAATAATGCATGAACGCGTGTCCTTTGATAAAAACTAATGAATACATATTACCAAAGCTATTTGAATATGGAATTATTTGCGTCGTCTCAGTTATTGCTCATGAGATATTTCGAGGCCAGGATAAGTTAGGTTCTCAAAATCTGGTTTTTAATAGTAGTTTTGGACTGGATAACTGGTGTGAGCGTATATCATGGTATTAGGTACTCATATCATATTCGTGGGAAAACCTAAAAGTTGACGAAAATACCAAGCAGTAGATACTCTTTCATCTTCCAAATGAAGACCGCCAATCGGATTCTAATATGCAAATACTGTGTATTTCTCGTGACGCGAACGTAATTATTGGCAATTTCTTACATTACTCACTGCCGATTAGACCTACGCTTGAAATAACGAAAGCTTTGAGCGTTATTAATATACACTAAATTTTGTGTGAGACTAACTGAAGTGGAGTTTATTTGTATAAGTCTATCAACCTAATTTGTGACTTAGGCAATCAAGATCTTTGGTACCACCCAATCCTTTAGTAGCTAGAGCACCAGACTATTCTGTATAAACGCTGACCTAAAAACATCTTGCTCGACGAAGATAACCCCATGATTGGCGCTATTGCGCAACTTCTACCTCGTTCTTTGCTCAACACTACATCACACCCACTCACTCACTCCAGACAGTTGCGAAGACCCGGTTCATAAACGTCGCACTATACCCGGTACAGACAGACCACGGGTTGTTGGCCCCTGTTGCTGTTGCAAAAGCCAGCCCAAAAATCTTTGCTATGTTTGGCTTTCTTAAGCCTAAATTAATTATTTTTAACGCTGTATTGTTGTTAGATACAAATGTTTATGTGACCCCATACACACATAGACATTGCTCGCAGAGCAATAAGTCCACTAGCTGGGAAGATCCAGGGTGTACGATCGAAAAATGCCCGCAAGCTCGAACTTACACCATTTTTCTTTAAATTATTAAAAATATCTGGATGCATTTAACAATGTTTTATTATCATAATTATATCTAGCATTATATGTATTTTAATATAATAAGTACATTAAATGAGTTTAATTTCAAATACATTGTAAAAATGTTCATTAAAATTTACCAATTTATAAATATTTTTAGTATCCATTTTTAATATATTATCTCAATTTTTTACTTATTTGGGCTCTTTAGTGGTTTAGAATAGTATATTTTCTATTGGAAAATCAATTTTCGAAAAGTATTGTTTGCGATTATAATGCTCTCCAAACTGCATTTTCACTACGCTATAAGATTCGCCTTGCTTTAAAAAACTATAAGTGTAAATTGAATATCTCTCTATAGTGGTTTAAATCAAGAATTAATCTTCCTTTAATATATAATTTCTTTGAAATGTCTCTTCACATCGCTTTAAAATTAGGCCCGAAAAATCCACGAAATGTGATAATTCTGACGCAAACCGAGTGCACTTAGTATATTTTTTCAAGATTTACGATCTTATTGATCGTTCGAAAATTGCATTTTATCTGAGATTTTATCGCTTAAAATATTAGGTACTTCTGTAGTATAAGGTCGTGGTTGTCAGCTTTTAAGTGCACGTCGGATATTCGTCTAACGGGGGATTACTAGATTTGATCACAGTCGGCGTTTACAGAAAATTGAAAATCCTTTTGCACTTCCACGAATTGGGTGACCGTTAAAATTTTTCAAAGGTGGAGTAGCAACTTTTTTTATTTACTCGTTAGCGTTAATCGGGAAAGATTGATAATATTTAGTCAGCTTTTTGATACGAGATATTGAATTTGATCTTCATTTACAACTACTTACACGCTTTTTATTCAATCAACTTAGGTATATGAGAATGTCGTAGGAATACGATAAAAAAGATAATTAATCAAATCACGGTGAATGAATGTTAAAATACCATCATCATAACAGCCTTTATAATTCGACCCACTGCTGGGACACAAGGCCTCTCCTTGTCATCGAAGGAGGTTTAGGCAGTAGTCCACCACGCTTGCCCAATGCGGATTGGTAGACGGAATTTAAGGTGAGCAATACCCCTTTGCTGGTCCATTAGTCGCTTTCTACGACACACATTGGAGGATATGGGGTGATGCTATTCTACTCTACATCACATCACACGGCCAAAAAATAGCAACACCATAATCGGTTATATCAACATTAGTGTGATGAATATGAATATTGTATGTATAACGTTACAAAACATACGATGTAGTACGATGATATTTTATAACAGTTTGCTACAATATGTTAAGAATGTAATATGTTATAAACGCTTCCAAACTTTTTCAATTCGTATAAAATTCGAGCAACGTGTCCTTCCACTTACATTCCATTGTCGCTCGGGTGATGTTATCAAAAATTATAATTTGTTGTATAACATTTTGTTACATGAAGTTGTATAATATTCCAAATGTATACTAATATTTTAAAGCCGAAGAGTTTGTTTGTTTGAATACGCAAATCTCAGGAACTACTGGTTCGAATTGAAAAAATATTTTTGTGTTGGATAATCAATTCATCGAGGAAGGCAAGGCTAACAACATTAACGCGAGCGAAGCTGCGGGCTACCACTAGTAATTTATAACTTTTGTTACAATTTGTTAAAAAAAAAGTTACACAACAAATGTTTCACAGTCTTATCTATCAATGAAAATCGACTGTCCATGGCGGGAATTGAACTCAGCATATTCCGCAATCCGGGCGGCTGAGTCAACCACTACGCTACCGGGACACTGCTTTCGCCGTCAAAATTTGTGAGTCCTTGGCACCTATGTTTTTATGGTAGCATTGTTTCATCAAATCTTTGAAATTTGCACTTCTAAGATCCGAACGAAATATTTTTACAAATATCTTCAAATATTTTATCTAACGATATAAGTAACTGCTGTGTGGGAGAACTTGTATTTTTATATGACCACGCGGAGTGGAATCTTTATAGCAGATTTGTAATAATATAGGTACATGTATATTTTTTATTTGAACAAATCACTTACGGATTTTATCAATTCTCTGTTTTTATCATGCCTTACAACATACAGGTACACACATGCTAAAGCACTTTGTAATGCTAAAAAGCCCTTTAACATCAACACACACATTTCCAATATCGAAACAAATAGACAAACAAAATGACTAAGCCGACGTGATCGCCAGAAACTTCGATGCCATTTTTCTACGCCAAAGAAACTACGCTAAGCCATTTATCCCCGATGTTCTTATGTTATTGGGATAAAGGTCATAAAGAGTCACGTGGAAAAGGTTTGTGGCTGTTTTTATTTACCTGATATAATAGAGGACTGTGTAGCCACTTAGCTTAGGACTGACAAGCCCATACAACCATGTCTAAAGTATGTTCTTCAATCTTGATATTTGCAATAAAATATAAGCGTGGAGCCAGACTAGACGGTCGTTCTTTGCTACCTGAATACACTCACCGGTGGCCGGTCTTTCTTAATCGGCGCTCAGTCGTAGTCTAGCGCTTGCCGAGAGAGGTAAGAATACGTAAAAAATCGTAATGGACGATGATGAACTCATGCACCTTTTTTGAAAGTCTGTAAAAAAGGGCATGCTGCATATCCCATAAACACGGGAATTTATGAATATGTAAAATAAGAGATTCTGTCGATCCCGCCATTTTTCGCAACTATGCAACGAGTCCACGCAGGAGCACAGCTGAAGTGATATTCTGATATTAGTTAACATTTATATATAAAGCAATTAAATAAATAAAGGTGGTACGTACTGAATGAAGCAAAATCGCCGAGGTCCGTGGTCCCGTTGCTTGCTTACCGGGCGTTCTTTACGTTTTACACCGGGAGGTGTGTGATGGGTAGTACATTTTGTATTGCATTCTTGCCTTCCGGTTTTATGGCCTTTTCTAGGTAGCAAAGAACGAACGGCTAGTGTGGGGGCACGCTAAGTGTCACATATTACAATGCATTTAGAGAGTGCTTAGTGAAATGCCATGACCACTTGCCAAAAACATCGACTGTTGTTTTTAAATTGTATTGCACACAATAGCCCTGTCTTTAGTTATTCTTTTCTTTTTTTTACACATTGACTTTCCAGGCCAAATCGAATTGACTCCTAATGACGTCCATTCCAATAGTGCTTAATTTTTTTTATATAATAAAAACTTGTCGGATCATTTGATATTTATTTACCTCAATATCTAGATATCTAGCTTAGATGTCCTTGTGATATTTTTTCATGTAACTGAGACGTTCATGACAATAAAAGACATTGATTTCGTATACCCACTTACGTCACATGTGATGCATGAACGTGGGATTGGGTATATAATTGTATCATATGTGATGCAGGGACAGTTAACGTGTTAAGTTAGCATTGAAATATGTGTAATAACACGTACGTACGTACATCGACAGAATGCGTGGTGAGAAATAAATGGCAACCAGTTTACAATTTATCTGACGTCAGTGGCTAAAAGCCACATCTGGCAGTATGGATCATACAGTGCCTCCAAATAGTGACAGGTTGCCAGCCTCCAAAAAGGAGCACCCACAGAGGAAACACCAAACCGAAGTAACAATCCTTCAGTGATCAAACAAACAAAATGCCAACAACCAGAATAACTTACTCTCAAAGTCATCTCAGCAGAGCGGGTAGAGTATTTCATGATTATTATAAAATAACGAGGCCCTTAAATTACTATCTACATTTCTAGTAACAAAATGATGACGCGTATCTCTAACAACATTTTAAATCTAATTTGTTCCTTGGCAAATTTGATTCCTGTAATGCCCCACAAGTATTTGGGAAATTTGATAGAAACCTCTTTACTTATAGAAACGCAATTTTCAAGTTTCTTTTCACTTAGCTTTTCACATAAAGCTTCGTCTGCAAAGTATCAGTATAAATTATAACCTTTATGCTATTCTGATGTATGCGCTAGATTATTTTTTTGCGTAAAAGAGTTTGTTAAACACTTAATTGGGTGTGTTTGTTACTATGGATGTCCATACAAAATAATATTAATAGGATTGAACTCTTCTGATATAAATCTAACATTTAGATAAGCTCCTAGTACAGATAAATTTCCCTTCGTCCTATCTACTAATCTTAAATTAAACCAGAAATTACTATATCTTTTGAGTAAAGGTCTTTTAATCTAATATTGAAGCACTATTTTCGTAAACGGTTTTAGGTGGTGAAACGGTGGATTTATAAAACCAGACCTCCTTGCGTAGATAATTTTATGAAACAAAAAACCGGAAGTCTAAATTTAAATTTAATTCGTGGTATTCGCACCCTCGTTATTGTTTATGGTCTCACGGGGATTAAGACAAAAGCCGCAATGGATCAAAAAGCTATTCTGTGACCTATTGCTATAAAAGCCCTGATTTTATTGTCTAAAAGAAAGCTTATTTTCATGTCGGCTATATCATAACATAAACTAGCGGCACGTCCCGGCTTCGCGCGGGTGTTCAATTTAATTTTTTTAGAATTTTGGAATAAGTGCAGAGAAAATATTTCATCTGTATAATTGGAAAGATTGGTATGTTTGTAACGACTAAGTTAAAAAAATACGGGACCAATTTTGATCAAATTTGGTACAAATATTGATTAGATGTAGGGAAAGGATATAATTGCTACTTTTTATTGTTTAAATAATGCTTGATGGTTAAAATAAGGAATTAAATTTTTAATGCAATAATTATAAATTATAAAACATAATTTTTGAAGATATAGCCTTTATGGTTTCTTAACATCTAATCTATATTTGTACCACATTTTATCAAAATCGATCATACAAATTTTTCCTCTTTATAATTAGTATAGATAGAAGTATAGCTTTAATTGAAAACTAACAAAATAAAATTTTAGATTACATCTCTTTAGCACTGTAAGGCACTCATGAGCTACTGCTGAATCGAAAGCAAGTTTTAAAATCTTTTATCCAATGAAACTATGTATTAAATTTTAACAATTGCTACAAATTAATGAAAACTTCAAAGAAAGTCCTTTCTTCTTTGATTAACTTCTCTGAATAAAAACTTAACTTAAATACCATAATTTCGTTCAACATGTTCCACAAATAATTTTCAATGTACTTTCACAGCCTAGACTTTTTTAACCAAAATAATTATGCTTCACAAAATACAAGTTTTAAATCATTGTAATGAAAATTTGAAGCAACACACAAATGCCATTAAGTAATTCTATTTTATCTCTTATAAAAAACACTTTTATGTCACGCAAAGGTAGAAAGAAGCGTAAACGTATGGATCATTTTTAATATAATTTACGACTGGACGTGTTGCGTGTAACACTATCTGTCAAATAAATGTGTTCAGCCTATCTAATGGAAAGGTAAAAAATTTATAATTATGTACGTATTTTGATTTATAGAATAAATATTCATAGATGTTAAATGTATTGAAATCGCAAAATAGTTTTGAATATGTTTCGAAAATATTTTGCGACATAAATTAGCATTCCATTCTCCGTGCGGGTGTCGAGTCCATCGCCTTGTAGAGAGGCCAAAAGCAGTGCCTGGGACTTGTGACCTATGGGTATACAGGCCCCCTTTACAATGTACTAGCTTCTGCCCGCGACTTCGTCTGCTCAGGGTTAGTATAATAAATTATGTATATGTTATTCTGATATATGAGCTATATTATTGTAAATTGTATTTTAAGTTAGTAGGGAGTTTTTGCGCGAAAGAGGAACAAACACACACAACCAGACATCCGTCAATACAACCTTTATAATTAACAGCTATTATGTTCAATTAAATTATGTTTATGTGTAAAAAATTCAGGTATTTTATTGGTATTTTACCTTATTTTTTACACATAAAAACATAATTGAATGTTAAGTGTTAAAGGAAGTGCCATAGCAACCCAAAAAAAATTGCAGTGCACGCTAGCGTACGTCTAATAAAGTGTCTAAGGGATCTCTATAAAAACCTAAATTGTTTAACAAATAACAAAATGGCAGCGTGCACGTCAAATAATGACTAAATTATTATAATTAAATCTTCAGAGAATCAAAAATCCAAAATCTTACAACCAAGACATAATAATAATATGTTATACTTACTCTAAACTACTCAGCACTTGGGGTATACTTTATAAATGAATTTTTTATATGTCTTACGTTATAAATAATCATAAATCCTTTAATAACAAGAGCCTTTACTTGTTGGCTTTGATCACAAAACTGATAAGGCTGTCTCTTTGATACTGTTACATTAAACTGTCCCTGACGTATTTTGATTAAAATGGAAACAAGCGAAAGTCTTTTCGTACTGTTTCAAGAGAGAGCGACTAAGGCCCAACAGGCGGCACATGTAGTCTGTTTTGATTTTGTTTTCGGCGCGCCAATGACATAAATCTAACTCCTATAAACTATATCAGTGCATACTATATAATATGCCCTCCTTCCTACAATCTTCCTACAATCCTGGGTCATTCAAAAGAGGCGTGAAGAAGCACCTTGCAGGTCGGCAAGGCAAGGGTGGCTAGTGCGGCAGTGTATCTCTCGCACCAGCTATCTTCGCATTTGGACTCCACTTCTGCATACCATCAGGTGGAATGGAGTCATTTGCTTGACCTATTTATAAAAAAAAAAATCACAAGATTTATAGTAAGTCAATTGAAGTAAATTTCTATATTGAAAAATATTGTTTATCTTCATGGGTCTTGGCCTTCATATTACCTGAAGTTAAGGCTGAAGGTGGAACAATAGGTGGAAACAAACTTTTATCGTAATCCTAGTCAGCTGAGGGACGTGATACATATGATTTATCTGTTGGGACACAATAGTTTCAGAACTCTACTGTTATATGGCGACAGATTAAGAGTACTCAGGTAGGTACTTTAAAGCTCTACAACAAACTATACCTACCGAACATGTAAACCCTTGGGGAGGAACCCCGAGATCTCTGGGTTAAATCCGGTAGGCGCTTCTAAAACCACTGAGCGGCCTAAAAATTCTGCAATATTATTATTTATTTTAAATTTACAACATCACTAAACTGTGACTAAACACAGAGTTCAACTTTATCGGCAGAAATGGTGCCGCAAAATTATTACGACCATAAATTATATACGATTGCACTAACTTCTTAAATAGTGGTACAATCAAATTTGCATTTAATTATTGTCATTATAAATTTTCACGCACGTGCAATAATCATTTTGAACACGCACGAAATTTTGTTTCTCATTATTTTATTTTACGAAATCCTTAGCGAAGGAGGTTGATAACCTGAATACTTTCCCAAAGTGGCCAGTAATTTATTCCGGCTAAAATTTTGCTGATAACTATAATTAATCATACACCAAATCGATTGCGTGTCTACGAAAATACAAAATGTAAAAGTATAATTATCAATTTCCAAGAAATATATAAATGGTAATATGGTAACTAAAAGACTTTGGTCTACTGTTAGTATCTATACCTGTCACTAATTTTAAACTTGTCGGTATAGATAATTGACAAAATTTCTTCTCTTTGAATTGAATACTTGGTATTCAGTCTTGCCAAAGCGGACAGTAGATTCATAATTCTCAAAAGTGAACCCAAAGTTTGTATATTTCATTGGATTTCTTATTATTATTCAACTAAAAGGTGCACAAGCCTTCTCATCTTCAGGATTCTCTCGCAGATCTGAGGATGTGGTTAGGGCGATGCAAAGAGTTACTATAGTGTTGCAAACATCTTAGCCAACGGCTGTTTACTATCAACATAAATAAAATTAAAACATAAATAAATAAACATTGAAAATACATTTGATACTGAAAACAAATTGCACTCCAGTGGTAACCTGAATTGGTATCTAAAATCCAAAATTGCTAATGTTACTAAATAGTTACCTTGACATTTGTTTATACCACACATGGCACATTTGTGACGTATTACGACGTAATGTGAAGTTAATTATAAACTACTTTATTATAGCTTAGTTATAACGCTAAAGCATAAAGTTAGCTGTGATTAAATCGCAACAATGTCAAACAAAATCAGGAACGCAGTTTGAATAAAATTCAATGTAGATAATGTTATTGAAGCGGTTTCCACGTAAGGATGATATTTTTCTCTGGTGCTCTTTATTTTTATTTTAACTGCCTTTTTAGTCCAGCAGTTTGTAAACCGGTCTGAGACTTGGAGGTCCCTGGTTTAATGCCCAGCCAGAGGACTACAAGTTTTGCTGTGAAGTTTGAACTCGTAACTCTACTGTGGTGACACCACCAAACTAAAAATAAATTAAAATTTTGATTTTGCTTCTAATTTTTCATTTGACATGTTTAGATATAATTATTAATATTTGAAAATTGAAACGAAAAAGTGGAAAAAAATCCTGTTATGGATAGTTCCCGCCTCAGCTCTTATCCATGACAGGAATTTTTACTTTCTCGTATACTTAGTACTTATAGAGGAAGTCCTGTAGTCGTCAAAAAATTGGACCTCGAGATTTTGACGGATTTACACGTTTTGGACCTCCCTGAGTCCAAAAATACCGTTTTTGGAATTGTGTTTGTGCGTTAGCACGATAACTCGAGCATGCTTTAACTTATTGCAACCAAATTTAACATGCGTGTATGACATCAAAATATAAGGTTTCTATCAACTTTTAAGTCGTCGATCACGAAAGTTAAGCAACCAAGTGCGCGGTCGGTGCCCGGATGGGTGACCATAACATGCATATGTGACATAAAAATATAAGGTTTCTATCAACTTTTGAGTCGTTTCCGGTATACGAGAAAGTCAAGGGGAGACCACTCCCGATTTTTTTCCATGTTTTTTGTTGTCTATTTTATAATTGGTATCTATCAATTTCAATCATAAATATAAATTCCTTGTTACTATTATTGTCCTTACTTTCCTAGTTCTTCAAGTTGTAATATTGATTTTTTTAATTGAATTTAAGTTGTAACATTTTACGTGGTTTTAATTGTATAGCACACCAATACCCTTCATTTAAAACTCTCAGTGAAATCGTGTTGCCGGCGCCATTTTGTTATTATCATTAACGAATTCAATGATGCTCAACATTGTAATATTTAGAAAGGATGTTGTGACAAGCATCTCAATTGTTTGTGGTTGTCCACCTGCCCCCTTCAGGTGCGAGGTAAATATACAACTTGACGACCCATTTTCGGTTAGTTGTAATTGCTCGAGTTCTCTTGAGCTACAACAGGGAGATTTTAAATGGAACTTCCTTGTAAGCTTCAGTTGAAGTGAAAGCTTTGTAATCGTCTGTGACTACTTAAGCGGGTAATAAAACTTAGAGAGACATCCTTAACGATTTTTAATTCTCAAAACAGCGGAAATGTTTAACATCTTCGTGTTCGCGAAAAAAAAGATCAATACTTATAAGAACAAAAACAGAAAACTGTTTTTATGACTTAAACGAATACTTTGACATTTATTAATTATTTCTATATGACTAATTTAACGTATAATTCTTCTTTTTTTTCGATAATTTTTAAATACATGTGACTTATTGTAATGAAATTTTAATACTGATAATGATTAATGTAAATTTTAATATAAATTATATGTAATGGATAATAAAGTTTTGTAATAGGTAAATTATGATGAAATAAGTTTTGCATGCCAAATTTTTGGCAGAACACGCTTGCTCGACAATATTAATTTATCTTAAAAACTACCTGTACTATCCGTGTTTCTAAGCAAATAAATTATTTGTATTTGTATATCTATAAACATGCCTGTAGGTATAGCAGAAACACATGAGGGTTTTAGAATAAAATAGAATCATTTATTGCATGACTGTTACAAATTGACGTTACTGCTAGATTTTATTGCATACAGGGAGTAATAACAGTTACCCTAGTCGGGTATACAATGTCAACAATTAAATTATATAAATCTGATTTTAATTACATATTAATAAACAATATTGTCAATTTAATACAATATAGCATGTATATTTATGACACTAACTTCACAACGCTAGCTTAACTCTAATTCGGGGGAACTTTAGAATAGTAGAGGTTACCGTTAAGGACCTATTTGGCCTCAAAACTATTCTGTATTTTTTAGTTACTTTGTGTGTTGTATTTTTGTGCCAAATAAACGTCTATTCATTCTTTCAAGGTTAAGCGTATGGTTCTCGTTGCGCCGTTCGACCTGTAGGGACTTAATTTGACTATGTGCTTGTTCACGTTGACTCGCGGGCGCGGTAGCGGGCGCGGACACGAAATATCAAACATATGACGTGATATCCAAGTGTTCACGTACGAAACGCACGTGCGTTCTAAGTAGCGGGCAAACTAGCAACAAGCGCGCGCTTCCCTCTCGCGGCAATATTAAAGGCGTGAAACATTTGTGTATGTTCACGTTGAAGTAGCGGCGGAGCGCGCGATTAACTCGCGACGTCAGGTAAGTTCAACCAGTTTGGTCTTTTCGCTCGAAAAGATAGAACGTTTTTATCATGTCTTTCAATACAGAAGAGTTTATTAGTGCCGTTCAGGCTAGAACTCCGATTTGGCAAATTAAGCACAGTCATCATTTGAACAGAAACGTTCTTAATAAGCTATGGAAGGAAATTGCTGAATTGTTGCCTGATATAGAGGGTGAGTAAATAAAATCTCCCCATCTCCCACTTTAGGTATCAATTTTCGGTTAAAAATAAAGGATCGTCATCCATCTTTTCAACCCCTGATAACACGTCACACTCGCGCAAACGCCTAGCAGCACAGACTAGTAAGAGATTAGCGGCTAATGTGAACACGAGCTCGCAACGTCTACCGCGCCCGCACCCGCCACCGCGCCCGCGCGTTCCTACGTGAACAAGCACTATAACTTAACGTCTATGGCTAGATAGACAGACAGAGTGACTTAGAAACAGACGACGACAGACAACACAGGGCATTCCCATTTATTTGTGTTTTTTTTTAAATAGTCATCACTTAATCGACGGGTCAGTGCCGTTTTTCATAGTAGAGAGTATTCGTGCAACGAAGTTTTTAATAGTATTTTTGTCTTTTTATCACAGTTTCTTTTTGTATGTACATTTGTACAACTACGAAATAGAAACGGAGAATCATTTTGAACAAAAACATTTTATAAGGAGACTTTTTGTAGAACTATTTTCTAAATGTATTCGCAAAAATAATTTAAAAAAATAGTAGGTACCTAAAAAGAACCCGTATGAAGCAAAAAGTCATCATGAAATGGGAATATATTGGTCCTTACCTATGAAATTGGCGTTTTATTATCTTGTACCTAAACTTGCAATTTCTTTAATTCAATTGTTGTTTTAGGTTCTTATTATTATTATTTTTTGAAACTACACTCTTTGCAAGATTTTTGTCAAGTCTGTAATTAAATTATATTTCACTTGGTAAATTCTGAAAAAAATGTGAAAATGACTCTTTAATCTCTTCATCAGAATTGGCGATTTGATGCCTACTAACTCATGGACAGACTTGATTTTTGCATAATTTATTGATGCTAGACTTAGCCGAGAGTTGTTCGCTTATTTCCTCCAAATTTTGTAACATTAGGATTTAAGTTTAGTTAAAAAAAAATAGAGTTAATATGGAACAACGCCAATTTTTATGAAGATTTTCAATTAAATGTGTATTTAGCATACTAACGTTATTTAAAATTTCTAAAAAACTCTGTTGCTAAATCTTTTGAAATATGGAGTGTATAATTAAGCTAGACTTGGTTAAGTATTGCATCAATGATTTAGACAAAAGATGGGCCTGTCCATGAGTTACAACGATTCCAAGAGTTGATTCTGCTGACAAAATAAAACAGTCACTTTTTTTTTAATAAACATTTAAATAATTCTAAGTTTACTACATGCAAATCTGTAACAGTATAGTCCTTATTCATAATTAAAATATAAAACTGAAACAGCGACTAAATCAAAGAAGTTATACAGCTAATAGTGTGTAAGAAAAAAACGCCAATTTCATAGGTAAAGACCTATTATACAGCAACGTGTTTTTACTAACAACGACATCATATTTTAAAATTTGCTTTGTTTTTTAACACATCGACTTAACTTAAGATATTATCTTCAAAACCAAGCTTCAGTATTATGTAAATATTTTTAGATGAGATGACACATTGATATAATAAAATTGAGTCCCACAAGAGCTTTTACATAACGTTCCGTTTAAAAGTCAGTGACCTCAAAGTGACGAAGAGTTAAATAAAATAAACTAATATTGTTCATGCATACTAAAACTATTCCCTTGATCATTGTATCTATCGAGTAAATTGCTATTATCCCAGAGATCGTATATCATTCCCAAAATGAAAAAGTTCGAACGAAGAAAGGCGAGGAGTAACATCGCGCTCAATGGATCAATTTTCGCTTTCATACAAGTTTGTTCTTTTGAAGTCAAAAATAATAGTGAATTCACAAATTTTAATATAACTTATAAACTTTTTTTAGTCTCCCTATTAGGGGAAAGCAAAGGGATCTAGCCCATATAGCTTGGCTTCAGTATTTATTTTGTTTCTTATAATACCATAAAAAAAATGCTGCCCGAAGTAAGTATTCCACGCGGACGAAGTCGCGGGCAAAAGGTAGTTCTAACATAAAGGAAGACTGTAGTTCAAGGTATCACATAAAAAACAGTCTAACATCATGTTCCTGCTATTTAACTTCGCTGAAGGGTACACGACACGTCGCACGTGTAAACACCTCAAAAAGCCTAGCCATAAAAAGTGAGACGTGACATATAATAATAAAAGTGAGGAAACGCATCTACGAGAGTGCTCTATCTTGGAGCTTCGCTTGAAACTATGGATTAGTTTTTCTTGGAGAAGTTAGTTTTTCTAGGAAAAAATTCTCGAACTGCCTGCGATGCGGAAACATTGGGCCCACACTACTCAGGCTACGTTTTTGCTTCTCAAATAATCCCTATAACCAAACTTGTCAGCAACCCTCTACATCATTGCTTGGCAAAATAATTAATAATAATGATTATTTATTATTTTTTTATTAAAAAAGCTGTCTTATACCATAAAAATACAAAGAGGAGGTCGATGGCACCACGGTCATGCATTCTTTATATCGACCACAAAAGTTAAGCTAAGTGAGGTGTCGATACACACATGATTGCAATAAATAAATGAATTGAATTGAATTGAATACTCGGATGGGCATTCGAAAATTATTTCAATATATTTTCCTCCGTGTGCTTCGGAAGGCAGGATAAGCTGGTGCTCTTGGGTGCTGTCGAAAGATAGCAGTCATTCCCAGGGAAGGTTAATGTCAGGCTAGCATCCGACCCTGAGGACCGACCACAAAAAGCTTATGCCAAAAGTCAGTAATAATAAATCTATGTAAAACCCTAAGTCAATAGTAATGACAAAACTCCCACAGAATGACATTTTTACGAACTAACCCACGTGTAGATTGAATAAAGAAAAAAATGAACTTAAAACAGTAATACTCACAAATCTAAAAATAGTTTTGATCTATTTCGTGTAATACGGTTTCTTTACTGTGCCCACGCGGAGATTGCAATAGCATCGATTGACACGAGACATTAAAGTTCACAACTTTGAATGTGCCGTCAATGGATGACTACTAATTATGCAATTTACGAAAATTTACGTAAACATTCTATAGACTAACATCACATATGCATTATGGGCTAAATGGACACTTGTTTTAATCGCCTTTGAATAGCAACAATTATAAACATTGATAAAATTGACAACTCACTAAAATGTAAAGTCATTCAGAGGTGGATATCTTTCGATTCCTCCCTGAACTGCTCTGTCTCTCCTATGGGAAATGTCCGTTATTTAGAGTACTAGAACAGACAGGTATACCTATAAACTATCCTCAACATTGGCGAAAGTACAGCAACGTCGAATCAAATGATGAAATATTATTATTGCAAGGAAGTCCATACATCTTGGTCCATACATTTGGTTTTATATATTATAATTATTACACAAAACGATCAAACCATAGCCGCCCTACGCCCAACACGTGGTCACTTTGTTACACAAAACTTTTGATTTAAAATTGTAAATAGTTCTTCCTCATTTAGGCATAAACGTGAATAAAACGTAGAAATGGCGTAATTGTTTTCAGAGAAGGTATTAATAAATTTTCCGGTAATGTGGATTTTTTTTTAAAGTGAAATTGTAAACTTAAACGGAAATTTTCTTTTGTTTTTTATCGGGTTAAAACATATGCATTTTTTGTTGAACCAAGTGTTACCTAAGGCTCTGATCAACCCCTTTTGGCATTAAGAGCGTGATTGTATGAATGTAGTTGGTCATGGCTTATATTAATTAGTTTTAAACTTTAGATAACATACATACTTCCATAGGAATTCAATTGTAAAGAAACCTCTGGCCAGCAGCCTCGTCCTTCCTTAAATTAATGTTTGTTGAATATAAAATTGGTATTAAACTTTAGTAATAATGTTTTCTTAAATCAGACCAAAAGCAATCTACTACACATACTTCTATGGCAGTTTAGTTGAAAAGAAACCTCAAACCATCATCACGACAGTGTCCTTCTGAGTGTTCTAGTCAATAGATAAAGGAATCTTTAGATTAGTTTATCTAACGAGTATATTAGAGCGAAATAAGACAGACGAGAACATTTAACGGACACGCAGGCGGCCTAGGTCGGCCTGTCAGTCACGTAGAAAAGACAGCAACTGTTAGAATGCAGTACTATTACTCATGCACAGATGCGCATCACTCACACATTGGTGCATTTTATTTGGTGTGGCCTAAGTCGCTTTATTGCCAATCTATAAATAGCAGTAATTATAAATCTATGCTGTAGGCACATGCGAATCAGCTGTGACCCATCTCTGTTAATCGGATTTTGCCTTTAACATAAAAATTGTGTTTGAAAATTTGTGTCTTGCAGTACCTACGTGTGTTAAGTGCGAGTCACGTACGGAGTAGATAAATAACAGACGTTTATAACTCCTAAGTAATAACAAAGAGAGTATTTTCCCTGCCTTTTTTCAATAAATATGTATTTTCTTTAACTCAATCAAGTCGGTAAACTGTTTTAAATATTCATATAGGAGTAATCATTAAAATGGCGAAACCATTCATTGTTAAACTGATAAACGCTCGGCGATCAATCTTTTCTAAGTTCTTGTTAAAGTTACCATTACAAGACATCCATGATGGATTCGTTGTAGCTTTGGGAAACAGTGTTTTATAAATATTCAGTGCTTTTGATTTACATTAGAATAATTTTGTATTCGTCTGATGCTCAATTATAACTATTTATTTTAAGAGAGCTGAGGCCTTAGTATGAGTTTTGGTAGTTTTCGAGCTCGATCAAACGTATCGTCTTTCTTCATACATTGGCCACTGTTTCTGATAGTTTACGCTAGGGGCGCTAGTGGGCAATGTATGAAAAGAGACGATACGTTTGATCGAGCTCGAAAACTAACAAACTCGTACTAAGGCCTCTGGGTATTCTTATTTCGTTATTAGTCCTTAGTTAAGAATAATACTGCTTTTATGAAAGTTTCTACAGATAACTGTCATTAATGCCATTCTGGGTCGTAGTCATTAAATTAAAAATATTTTAAGTTTTTGCGAGTTTTAATTTAGCTACAATTATATTACAATAACATGCGTTAAGAGGATTTCACCAAAATCCCGTATTTCATTAACATGTATAAGTGCTTTATATTGTGAAGTTTAAAATAATAATAATATAATTGAGAATATATAAGATGACGGAGCAAGACTTCAGAAAAATTTCTTTTTTTATATACATACTACGAGATGGTAAACAAGCTTACGGCCCACCTGGTGTTAAGTGGTTACCGTCGCCTCTAGACACTTGCAAAGGGTAAATCCACAGAAATAATAATAAAGAGGGTACATTAAAATAATATGTACCAATGAAATGTGATCCCTTATTAGTGTAATTACAGACTTTAGATGAGTTTCCGTAATAACCAAAGCTGCAAAACACCATTTTAAGGCACTTATATTACACCGAAAGTAACACAAGTGCGGCATCAAGGTCACTCGACTGAGGCACTTCTATCCTCATTATTATTATTTCTGTACGTAAATCACTTTTGCAAGTGCGTTGCCATCCTGGAGACATAGATGATATGCCTTCCATGCCCAGTAATTACACTGGCTACGTTTCCCTTCAATCTGAAACACAGCGAACTGCTTCACGGCAGAAATAAGAAAGGCGGTGGTACCTACCCAGACGACCCTACATATGGGCCTACCACCTTGTAAAATACTTTACTTAAAGCACAATAAATACTTTTTAATTGTATTGTTTACTTTTTCTACATATACCTAACCAACATGTTCGTACTAATAACTCTTTGAACGAACGCCACATACTATGTACGTAACATACGCGTTTAATTATTATGCCCCTTCACAGAGGTTCTTCTATTTTTCATCATAAAGGTTTAATCAGAATCTTATACAGGACGTCAGAAACCTTAATAAATCACTCGTCCGCCTATAGAAAAGCAATGAAGCACGGGCACATTATGAACCGCAATTAGAATTCTATTAATTTCTGAATTAAACCTAGTAATCACATGATTCTAGAAAAAATACACTGAAAAAAATCAACCTGCCTCCGGCGGGTGTATTTTTTCTAGTATTAAAAATATTTACGCGTTTGTAAATGCAAAAAATATTCTATAATATGGTAGTGTAATCTTAACTGCGAAGTGCAAATTTCAAAGATTTGATGATACAATGTTTACCATAAAAACATAAGCACCAAGCACTGAGAAATTTTGACAGCGAAAACAGTGCCTCGGTGGCGTAGTGGTTAACGCAGCCGCCCGGATTGACTATGGACTTCTGTAAAGTGGAGGTACTTCTCCTTTTTTGGTGAAATACCGTACCGAGTATTTTCCGCCCCAGAAGGGGGAGAGAGAGGGACCATAGGGTTGTCCCTATGGTCCCTCTCTCTCCCCCTTCTGGGGCGAAGAGTAAAAATAATTTGTAGGGAGTCAAGAAAGTGCCCTGTGAAAAGTTCCCCGGCAAGTAGCGGCGCACTCTCCCGCGATTCGTCTTGTATAACCGGAACGTTGCGCCAGGCCATGGGTTGGTGCTAGGATCAAGGGCGGATCCAGCTTTGGCGCCAGGGGGGGGGGTCACATAGTCGAGGTCAAGTCACAAGAAGTTATAATTTAATTTTGATAATAATAGATACGGGTAAAAAGTAGGATTCAAAAACCGGATCATTTTGAAAAATCGGTTTTTCCGATTTTTATTTAAAAAAAACGGCTAAATCGGTTTTTTCGGGTTTGAGGTAAAAGTCAATAAAAATTGTAAAAAAATAGGATTTTTTTTATTCTTTTCTATTAAAGTCTAGATTTGCACTTTTTGGTGTAGAGAAATAAGTGATTTACTTATTTCTTTACACCAAAAAGTGTTTGAATGTCCACCTCTCGCAATGACATCAGCCCCCGATCGCGCTATTTAGGAACGTTATTAGGTTAAAACCAAAACCATATCGTTATTATTTTCATACGTTTTGGCAGCTGACAGCTGTTAAACTGTTGTCAAAATGTATGAAAACGATGACGATTTGGTTTGGTAGAAACGTTGTAAGTAACGCGATAGGCCCTCAGATGTCTTGTTTCCAGAGTTTAACGTCCACAAGAAGTACCGTGGAACTGATTAAAAGGGTGGACTGGGCACAATACCGTAATAGTAATCCAGTAACCATAAGACTCAGAACAATAAAAAAAAAATATTGGTCTGAGCCGTAAGAGTGGGTCATCGGTATCGAAAAGGTCACATTAAGCTAGCAAGGGCTGGGGCTCAAGGACTACAATTTGGCCCAGAGCCTTTCTATCGTATCCCAAAGAAACAGGCTATGAAATACTTAAAAACCCACCTCTTCTGAGAGGCAAAAGTGGACTGGCAAAGAACGCCTGGGTCAATACATTCAAAATCGAACCATACTCCCGTAAGCGCACCAACCAGCAGTGATGGAAACAGCCCCGAAACAACGAAATAATAAAAGTGGCGCCAGGTCCTGGAGAATGTTGGCTAGAAAATCAGTAGAACCAAAATGTTCTGAGCCGGTTCTCTCGACAGAGTGCTTGTATCAGTCTGCTCTGAATTCCGATACTTGGGCTATACATAGTACAGCACAACGGTAATATAGACCGAGATGTCAATCATCGAGTAAGCTCAGGATGGATGAAATGGCGGCAGGTTACGGGGATAATATGGGACTCCCATTGAGGGGCCTCAATGGGCCGCTTACAATGGGCCGCTTACAATGGGCCTCGTAAGAAGGCTCAAGGTCACCCAAAGGGCAATGGAGAGGGCTATGCTTGGAGTTTCTCTACGTGATCATATCAGAAATGATGAGGTCCGCAGGAGAATCAAGGTCACCGACATAGCCCAAAGGAAGGTACATTGCGAGGAGGACTGACGGTCATTGGGGCGGAAAGGTCCTCGAGTGGCGACCACGTACCGGAAAACGCAGCGTTGGTGAGCCCCACACAAGGTGAACCGACGATCTGGTAAAGGTCGCGGGAAGCCGCTGCAGGGCAGCGTAGGACCAACCGGTTTGGAGTTCCTTGGGGGAGTCCTATGTCCAATTGTCCAAAAGTGGGCGTCTCTGGGCTGAAATGATGATGTCACTCCCCTTGATTTAAAGGGCAAAATCTATAAAAGTATCTTGAGATCTGTCGTCCTGCATGGATCAGAAAGTTTGGCATTAAAGCGAATGGATGAAAATCGATAACACGTGCATTTGCGGCAACAAATTTTAAGAACACTATTACATATTGGAATTTTGAAGTTTTTTAACTTAGTACTTTACTACTAAAATTTAGTCGTACCGGTTGAGGTTAGGTCTAGCTAGACGTTAGTAGAAACCTTGTCGAAACAGCGCGCGCAGCGCAAGTGACACATGAAATGTGACATAATATGGCGAAAAACCTCAGATCAAGAAAAACACGAAGGTGGCGGCCATGGCGGTGGCGCGGTAAATTCAAATTTTCCCGAATAATGCGTTTGTTGTCAAAGTATTATATTAAATTAAATTAATTGAAAGTAGGTACTTAATTAATAAAATAAATAAATATATAAAAACATTATTTTAATTAGTGGTCCACCTAGGTCCTGGACCGAGCCCAGGGGGGGGTCATGACCCCCATGACCCCCCCCCCCCTGGATCCGCCCTTGGATAGGATGGATAATAAGTCTTTATTTTATTATATTCTTATGAATAATTATTAAACACTTGAACATGTCAATTACTCTTTCTAAATCAATACTAAACCATAGTATAAAGAAACAAGTAAGTTAATTTCATGGAAACTCACCGAGCGCGGTTTGTGTGTACGCGCACCAGTAGCAACGCGTCGCCGCACTCACACAGTGATACGTTGTAACGTTACATAATTTAGAGACAATACGTCACTAGAGCTGGTGTATTGTACAATAGAATAAATAAAGACCTAAATATTTACGACATGACTTGGGCAAAATGTAAATTCGTGCTTACTAAATGGCTAAAGACTAAAAGTTACGCGGAAATAGAATCATTGATTATCTGACACAATAATAATGAAGTAACTCCATAGTTTCCGATCCCAAGACAGAAGACACAGGGCAATTAAACATATATCAGATAACTATACATGCACACGCAAACACACACACACACACACACACACACACACACGCACACACGCACACACACACACACGCACACACACACACACACGTAATATAATAGTTTACTATAGTATAAGGTCCCAAAACAATTTGTTAACTATTTTTAATTATCATTATTTTTATGTATTTTATATTTTGTATTTAAAAAAAAAAGATAGTGTAGGTACCTACCACTGATTGTATTTGTAGAACCTAATGAGGTGGTTTCTTTTAGTCTATTGTAACCATGCTATGGAAGAGCGGTGCTACCTAACACAAGTAAAACTTTTGCTTTAAAGGCAGCTCCAACTACTTAATTTTGTACTAGACTAGGTTACCGAAATAAAGATTTTTGTATTTGTATAATTTAACAGAACTAACGAATTCTCAAAGCTGCGACCCGTACCTAACAGCGACCGTGTCGCTCATCGCTTCGCTTATGTACTCTATACTATGGTAACACTGATCGTGACGCGACGAACTGCTTAATTATAGGTAGGTATCGAAACTGGCCCGGCATATTTTATGACGGAAACCCTATACCATACTACAGTGTAAATACATCCATGTTATACGAGTAGGCTTAGGAAAATTAAAAAGCTCTTTATTTAAATGGACTTTGTTAAGTACTTTTAAATCGTCAAAATCCTACCACCATTTCGAGACTAAATAATTATTATTATGCTGAGATGGAGAAGAAATGGCGAAAGAAACTCCACAGCTTACAATTTGGTAATGATTTCAAAACGTCATTACAGGTCAATAGATAATAAAAATATAATTAAAATTACAGTTTTACATGCGTAAATTTTGGGCAGTTATTACTCCCCCCTTATTAAGTTCGCACGGAGTCTCAGTCAGCGTAGTTGTTTACTTATACTATGACTAAACTCTCGCTCGTGTATAAGAGGTACTGTGTGCATATTGGGTATCTATCCTATTCAACGTGCCAATTAGAATGGAAAATCCTTGTGTGTCGCTGACCCCATTTTGTAATGATAATCCCCGACACTGAAATCAAACATGTAGCAAAATACGCAGAAATTACAGCATTGAAAACAATATTTATATAAATTAGTGTGAGAGTGTTTTATCGGACTAAATATGTTACATTCAAAATTTATATGTAACGAAATGTTACATTAAGCTCTGCTATGTTTTTTTATTTTTTCGCGTTATGAGCGTGATTATGTATATGTGTATGTAAAATTAGGTCAAATTCTTGTTGAAACTACTTTGTGTATTCATAGTTACTTTTTTATAGCCAAGCGGAGAGGATTTTCTGCTGTAGAGTCAAATAATTGAAATCGTATATCTACCTATATTTGTTTACAACGTAAGTTAGTTTGGTCATAAAAAATAGTCATGAACCTACTATAGAAAGTGTCAAAATCGCGGTAATGTGGCGTCTTACGCTAGGTTCATCGAACGCCGAAGCTAGACAAACGCTAGTGTGAAGGGCTCTAAGTCATTAAAATTTTTATTTCAATTAACATCAAAAAAATTTAACACTTGATTTTGTTTATTACCTACACTGACATTTTGACACACAAAGATCATTGGTGGACTTGACGATTCTTTTAGAGATAACTACGAAAAATGTAGGTAAGTACAACCAACTGTTTTGTAAACTCTTATGTATTCTCAAACACAATAAAAAGTATAATAGTAAACTTGGGAACAAATATTCGAATTCAACACACACATGATATTCTTAAAATATGGAGTATTATAGGAAACGACGTTTTCAATGAAAATACGATACTATTCTAACGAAGGTGGCCTCCGACAACGGTCCTAATAAAGCAATAGAGGGTACATATGTATTATTCTTGGCTCAGCGCCGGAGATTATTAACAAACAGCTCATATTTCACTATCATTTCTTATTAGTGGCACTGCCAAGGAGACTTATCCCATATTATATAATGTTAACACAGCACTCCTAGTACTTACCTTCGACGATTTTAAGTTGCTCAAATAATTTATACTAATATCACAGATAATATAATACTATACTATACTAGAACTAATATGTTTTATGCTATGTTCAAAGTGAAGCACATTTTTCAAAACGATTTTCGTCCATGCTTCGGAAGGCAATACGTTAAACCTAAAACCGTACCCTGGGATACAAATAAATAAAAAAATTGTGACTATTTTTTTGTTTTAGCACGGATTTTTTGCGCTACCGCATATTTGTACAGGGTGGATGGTTGCGTCAAACCATCCATCGGGCGGTGTTGCTGCCTAAGAATCTGGACCTGGAGCGGGGCGCGGGCGCGGGCGGCGCGGTGTGCCACCGCCCGTTCGGACAGCGGACACTCACTTGCTAAGCTAACCCCGTAGTCGCATTACACGGACATACTATTCTATCGTAAATTTAACTTGTATATTTTCATCAAGTATATCAGCATTTATAGACTGGGAAACGTCTTTTATTTCTTGCCACAACAGGCGGGAGTCCCCTTATTGTGTGGTCGTGGCAAAATGCGAGTAAGGTGCTCTAGTACCCTATTTGCCCATGCTTTTTATGTTAGAATCGAAGAATTCATTGAATTTCATTCATCATGAATTGTAATAATATTGATATACTGTGTGTTACAGAACACTGGCTAAAAAGCCATCAGCTCATGTTCAATTTTAGTAATCACCATGTTGTCAGCTCGTTCAGCAGAAAAAACATATTACATGGTGGTTCATTAATAATTACTAAAAGGAATATTAAATGTAAGGAAAGAAATGACCTAGTAAGTATGTCTGTTGAGCGAGTTACTGAAATAGCTTGTATAGAGTTTGAACAATTCATTGTTATTAGTGTATACAAACCTCCATGTGCCCCTTTTGAACAATTTTTAAAAATTATGGAGGATGTCCTATTTAAAATCAGTAAATGTCCTAAAACAATTGTTATCTGTGGAGACTTTAATATTAACATACTAGATACAAATTCAATAACTTGTAATTTTTTAAATTTATTTAAGTCGTATGATTTGGACTACGTTTTTTATGAACCCACAAGAATTACTGAAACAAGTGCAACTTGCATTGACAATATTTTTACCAACCGAACACCTAGCCAAAAGTCAATTATTAATATGTTGCACTCTGATCATTGTGGTCAATTAGCATCGTTTCCTAGGAAAAAAGTTGAAGTGCGAAGAACGAAAATAAGCTTTATTCCTATAAATGCAAGCCGAATTGAAAAGTTTAAATCGAATTTAAGTGTGAAGCTGCCATGGTTGCCTTATGATGATTGTCCAGATAAGCTATACAGTTCTTTATTTAATCTAATAAATGTTGAATTTACCAACACTTTTGTGCCAAAAACAAAGACGATCTGTGATCGTCTAACTTTTAGTGAATGGGCAACGCCTGGTATCTACAATAGCAGGAATAAGTTGTACGATTTGTATAGTAAAAAATCATATAATTTTGATCCAGTATTTGTTAACTATGTAAAAAACTACTCTAAAGTTTTCAAAAGAGCCTGTTCCACTGCCAAGTCAGTTTACTTAAAAAATAAAATTAACAATTCTACTAATAAAATTAAAGAAACTTGGAATATTATTAACAGTGAAACTGGCAGGAGTCAAACACGCTGCCGCAATATTAACTTAAAGATTAATAATGTAAATGTTAAAGCTGATTTGGAAGTAGCTATGGAATTTGAAAAGTTTTTCTCAGATGTTCCCATACTGGCTACTAAATCACTTCAGTCGTCTTCCACCTCAGCTGAACAGCTTCTTAAACAAAATGTACCATCCTGTGACAGTAACTTCGAATTTACAGCTGTTAATTATAAAGATATTATAAATACCTTTAAGTCTATTGACCTGAAGAAATCTATGGATCTTTGGGGACTATCAGTCAAAACAATCTCATCCATTATAACTATAATAGCTCCTTATTTAGTTGTCGTATTTAACAGTTGTATTGGTTCTGGTGTGTTTCCTGACCTGATGAAACACAGTAAAATAATACCGTTATTTAAATCTGGCGAAACCTAAGATCCCACTAATTTTCGGCCTGTTTCTATTCTGCCAACTTTAAGTAAGATCTTTGAGAGATTAATGCTCAATCAACTATTAAAGCATTTCAATAAATATAATATATTTCATCAGAAACAATTCGGGTTCACTCGGGGTCGCTCCACCATTGATGCGGGAGTTGAGTTGTTAAAGGAGGTATTTGCTGCTTGGGAAGTATCACGTGACGCTCTTGGTGTTTTCTGTGATTTATCTAAAGCTTTCGACTGTGTTAATCATGAAACTCTGGTCAGGAAATTACACCATTACGGCATTAGGAACAAGGCTCTCAACCTTATGACTTCATACCTGAGCAATAGAATACAGAAAGTTGATATAAATGGTAAAAGATCTCCAGGTTCTCTAGTCACAATAGGTGTTCCGCAGGGCTCAATTCTTGGTCCATTTCTTTTTCTAGTGTACATAAATGACTTGCCTTACTACATAAGGGACAATCATGATATTGTATTGTTTGCGGATGACACATCTTTGATTTTCAAAATAAATAGAAAATTAGATAATTATGACGAAGTTAACAATGCACTTGCAAAAGTAGTTTATTGGTTTAATGTTAATAACTTGTTGCTTAATGAAAAAAAAACCAAACTAGTTAAGTTTACTACGCCGAATGTGAGACGTGTAGAAACTAATGTACAAATAAATGGAGTTGAATTGAAACCTGTGGAAACAACAACTTTCTTAGGAGTAATGTTAGACTCCAAACTACAATGGGGTCCACATATTGTAAAACTTTCGGGTAAACTAAGTTCTGCGGCATACGCAGTTAAAACTATTAGGCGGCTTACCGATGTAGATACCGCTAGAATAGTTTATTTTAGTTATTTTCACAGCATAATGTCATATGGAATTCTTCTCTGGGGGAGTGCTGCAGATATTAATACCATCTTTGTGCTGCAAAAACGGGCTGTTAGAGCAATTTATCAACTGGGTCCGCGTGACTCCCTCAGAGAAAAGTTCAAGGAGATAAATATTCTGACTGTGTCATCACAATATATACTGGAAAACTTACTATATGTAAAGAAAAATATTATGAATTTTTCCGAGAAATGTCATACGCACAATGTAAATACTAGGAAGAAACACGATTTGGTTGTATATAAAACTCGTCTCCACAGAATAAGCAATTCCTTTATGGGCCAATGTATACGTTTTTACAATAAGCTTCCGAAGAATATTAGAGACTTGCCTATTAATAAATTTAAAAAAACTGTAAAATCTAAATTATATAAAAAAGCTTATTACAAGTTAAATGATTATTTAAATGATCCAAATGCGTGGGAGTAAAATCTGCCCAAATTTACGCATTTAAAATTGTAATTTATTCATTCATTTTGATATATCTATGGACATGTAATGATGTTTTGAAATCATTACGAAATTGTAAGCTGCGGAGTTTCTTTCGCCATTTCTTCTCCGTCTCAGCATACTAATAATTATTTAAGAAAAATAATTATTTCGTCGAAATGGTGGTAGGGCTTTTGACGATTTAAAAGTACTTAGCAAAGTCCATTTAAATAAAGAGCTTTTTCATTTCATTTCATTTCAAGGTCCAGTTCCGTCATAATCAAAATCTAGACGATGTTTAATTTTTCCCCAAATGAAAAGACTGTAAAATTCGCTTTTTGTTTCTCGGTGTGAAACATGTCAAATTTACTTATATTTAGAGATTATATATAATAATAATAATCTTTACTGACAGAAACGGTACCACCATAACATGAAGTCTCTGATCTCTGAATTAGGTATAAAAATACCTGTATCTCAGAAGATCAGCGCCCTCTTCCAAAGTAAATATAACATAATTGTGTCAAAAAGATATTAATATTAAAAGGGAATTATAATAATATAAAATACATGTGTGTGTTGTGTATTAGTGCCTTTGTGAGTGATATATAAGCGGAGTGGATGGATCCAAAATAACCTTTATATAAGCGGAGTGGCATTATTGTCATTCGTCACTCTCACACACTACAATTCACCGCGCCGTTTTGTAATACGGCGTGTTATACGATACAGGTGCGACAGATACATACTAATAATGAAAGGGATGAGCAAAAGCTTTAAGTAGCATTTGGTTACATATAAAGCCACATCTGCTAGTATACAGGTTGAATTTTTCAAGTGGGCCTTCAGGGCCAAATCCCAAACTATAAGGAATATCGAAAAATGCTCAAAGGAGTTGCGGCCTGAATTTGATGACAACAAAAACTGCATCATTGGATTTTAGATAAATCAATAATCCTAGCCAGAAATCGTATATGCACGGACACACCGTGCCTCAAAATAGTAACAGGTTGCCAGCCAGCCAGTAAACTATAAAGGAGCATCCAACCCAAAAAGTAACTAAAACCAGAGAACCAACAAAAAAATTCAAGCCAAGCAAACAAGACCTAATATTGTAGGTACTGTAATTCTGAACAGACTAAATAAATCAATTTAGGGAATTCAGAATTACAGTACAAAAATCAATTTAGTACATAACTTAAAATAAGTCCGAGAAAGCCTGAATTTCCGTTTCATTCATTTTGTGACCAAAAAGCCCCAACCATCGTTATTCCAGTCCCTCGTAATAAAAGTGCAAAATACAGCCGCGTGTAGTTGACATACGTGACTTTATCGCTAGCAGATGAGTCTTCAAAGCGTCTGAATGGCGCGCGTTCTCCGGCCCGGACGGAAGCACCGGAGGCACGGACGTCCGGTCACTGGCTGACGTCAATATTTGCCGTGCTCGCCTGAAGACTTGTTGCATTCACTTTTAAAAATCCCGTGACACGTTCTGGACTAATGACGTTTGTAAGGCATGTGACATTTCTACGGATATTTGCAAGTTTTTTACTTTTTATCCAACTACGCGAAGTCAAAAGGGAGAGTTGTGATTTTAAAAGTTTATGTATGTTCTTCCGGAGTACCTAAAATCGATTGGCTCCTTAATCATCAAAATCGGATAAATGATTTTGATGAATAAGTTGCCAATCGATTTTTTATTATTTTCCGGGTAACATAAATCTAGGTTACATTTTAACAGACTTTAACAAAAGGAGTAGTTGATTTCCCTTGTAAGCCCTGATTTTAACCGCTTTCATTCCTTAATTTTTTTCCTTGGTCGGGTTAGTGTTTTAAAGTTTGTGCTTGTTACTGCTATTTCAAATGCTATCTTTACTGCTGATCCGGTCAATGGTGCTGCGTTCGTGCGTTCTTCGTAACGATCAGTTATGCAGCTAAGTGCACGGTCGATACTCGGATGGGTGATTGAAAATTTTCCACAGGTAACTGACAAATCGATTGGACGAATGATTGAATATGGAATTCATGGAAGAAAGTGCTTTGGAAGGCACATGAAGCTGGTGGTGCCGGCAGCTGTTGAACGATAGCACGTGGAAGGCTGTCAGGCAGGACCACCGTAAATTGAAACCTATTGCCGAAAACTATAGCAGTATTGTCGATATAAAAACATGTCCAACATTTCGTAGGACTAAATTCGGTTTTAACTCGCTATCTGCAAGATTCTGTAAGATTTTTTTTTAGATTACGAGATGGCAAACAAGCTTACGGCCCACCTGGCGTTAAGTGGTTACCGTCGCCTATAGACATTTGCAACACTGCAAGTGCGTTGCCATCCTAGGGACTAAGATGATATGCTTTTTATACCCAGTAATTAAACTGGCTACCTTTCCCTTCAAAGCGAACACAGCAAACTGCTTCACGGCAGAAATAAGAAAGGCGGTGGTACCTACCCAGACAACCATCAATCTTTCATTCATTCATCCATTCATTCACTATCTTACAGAATTTACTAGATGGTAGACCCATATCTACCACATTATCGGTATTCACAACGACTCGTCCACTAGGATCTGTCGTAAGATTCTCGGTGTTTGGAATAATGATAATTTAGATTAGTTCAACCCCGGATCCCTGACTTTATGAAGCGCTCAAAAGTTTACACACTTAAAAGAAATTATAAACGATAGCAAATTACAGAAAATTATTCTAACTTTTATCTAGGGAGATGCTAAAAGCACTTTTCTGTCTAGACACATCCATTGGATGTCGAACGATTACAAAAGCGTTTACAAATGTCTTGTAAAATTTCATTCCCGAGTGTACCTTTCATTAGCATATATACAATATAAATATCCTAAAATTAAGCTAAGGTCAGCATTAATAAACATCACTCAAATAATTTGCTATCTTCTATCACAAGAGAACGTGGAAGCGACAAGAGACGTGAGTGGTTTTCTATGCCTACTAAAACAGTATCTATCTTGCTCCTAATAATCTCATGATATCGAATCTTACATAAGTGGTAAGACCAGCTTTTGCCCATGCCATTGTCCGCGTGGTATAGTTACTTAGGGCTGCATTATAACGTTAGGGTACTAATTTTTTTCTAATCATACACAGTAGCCATGTGATGCCGGCAGAGGAGAAATAGCATCGCAACATATCCTCGAATGGGAGTCGTAGAAGGCGACTAATGGATCAGCAAAGGGGTATTGATCACCTTATACTCCGTCCACCAATCCGCATTGGGCAAGCGTTATAGTCTACTACCTAAACCTCCTTCTATGGCTAGGACAGGCCTTGTGTTCATGTTTCCAATATAATTACGTATAATAAACATAGACTGACTGATTTGTTTGTACTTCCATACGAGCTTCAATCTCCCATTTCATACCCAAAAACGCTAACGCGGGGTGAAATTTCAAAAACGCTAGAACAAATACTTATTTTTCTTATCAAGTACCTAAATTCAAAGTTTCATGTTCAAATAATTACGTCAGACCTCGAATATTGCACAGGGCAAAAATAAAAAGGTTTTGTTATTCTTTGATGTTCAGGATATTAAAGTTGTGGTTAAGTATAATCAGTTGTGCGTATAACCGTAAAATTAGGATGATATTGTTAAAATTTGTAATATCGTATATTATTTAATGTTTGTTGATACACAATACATATCTACATGTTAATATTGTATAGGATAGAAACTATTCTTTTTTAACCGACTTCTAACAAGGAGGAGGTTCTGTATTCGTCTGTATGTATTTTTTTTTACCTTTTGCATTTATTTGCTTTTGCATTTGCATGGTATTTTGAACTCTCTTTAATAATATCTATTATCTTAATTCTTACTAAATTAAAGTTATTATTCTTTCAAGTAAAAATAATGGTAACTTATTTTCGATATCTAAAATCGTATTGTACGTATATTATTTGGTGTTTATTAATTTTACTGTTACAATTATTTATATGGGTATTATTTGTCATTTGAGTATTAATTGCTACGCCGTCAACTCTAGATTTTGTTTTAATTTAAATATATCCGCAATTTATTGTTACTCTCGCTTTAGAATGTTATATAACTCAGTTCTCATAAATTGCAAATTGAACAAATGAAAAGTACCTCCTAGGACTCGAAAACTTTCTGGAAGATCTTTAGTCTCAACAAGCTTAAAAAGAAGCTAAATATATTTCTATATTCAAAAAGAATTACCTCCACTTCTGAAAGAAATTGTTTGTAACTTGCGAAGTTCTAAAAATATTACTTTTAATACTTTTATAACGGTCAGTTGTGGAAACAACATTTCTTTCCTAATTTTTAAAAGTGTAATAAACAACATGAACGTCTTGGTAGCACCGCCTTCGCTCTGAGAAATCGGGATACGGACTCCTTTTTTTTAATTAGGTGAATACATTTATGAATATGCCCAGCAGTTGTAGAGATGAGGAGGACTTTGACGCCGCTATTGCGCGTTATTCGTTGGAACTCGGTTGTGTGACCAAAAATATTTTAACTGGATTTCCCTGCATGTTTCAGAAGGCAAAGCTGGTGGTCCCAGTTGCTGTCGGAAGATAGCAATCGTAAAAAATAAGTGCGACTTTTAAAACTCTGACACCATTAACCATACCAGGTTGACCACACAAAAAGAAGAAGCGATGCAGCAAAGAAGCGAAAACGCGATGAAACGTTTTTCGATATAATTGACAATGCCTAATCCAACTTCCTACTTTAATACTATAAACGCGAAAGTTTGTATTGATGTACAAATGTATGGATGGATGTCGGATGTTTGTTTGTTTCTCTTTCACGCAAAAACCAATTAATGGATTTTAATAAAACTTTGCAATAATATAGCTTATACATCAGAATAATTTAGGCTACAATTTATACTGATACGCGGGTAGAAGCTAGTGTATAATAAAACTGTTTGAGGAACATTTTGCTATTTTAGATCTACGATACTTCGATACTTCTTAGCGTTCGTGATTACGAAAATATTAAAAAGCGAATTTTTTTTTTGAAAAAATTATGGTTATCCATTCGAGCAACAATCACATACTTAGTTGCTTGACTTCTGCGATCGTTAGTAACACTACGCTTTGCCATCCATCTCCTTTACTTAAAAATAATCCACTACCATTTTTCGCAATTAGATGATACAGATTAATTATTTCCCGTCCAATTTTCGCACAACATCGTGTTTTGGGTATCTGTTCCCTTAACATAATTAATAATTAATCCCACTACGTCAATAACAATGAACAACGATGTGTTTAGGATTATTTATTATTATTTCTCACGAAAACAGTATGTAGAAAGCCGTATAGGATGGTTATTGAAGGATATAACGGTGACGTAATCAATGATTTGAATAGTAAAGTCTAGTCTATATTAAGACATGTTGTCTATGATTGAGATACTAATACACACTGTGATAAAAATAGAGAATATTAAATTTAATACGGTTCAAACAGGCCAGTAAAACTAATTAAAGACACACGCGACTTCTTGCATAACTCCAAGCATGTTAACAAAAAATTGTTCCATTCATCCGCAAGACATCGCATTACGTTTGAATTCCAAGACTGCGTTGAGTTCGGTGATAGTACTTACGAGGAACAGCCGACCTTTCGGTAACTTTTTTTGACAGTTGAAAGTGATGATCATCGAGTTATTTACATATTCATTGCTGTTCAAGTGCCATAATAGCGTGATGTATAAAACAGTAATGGATATGTAATTCTAATCTTGATTATGGCTCCGCAACAATTCTTTGGACTATGTTTTTTGTGTTCTAACTTTAGTTCTTCTGCGGATCTCCTCATTCCTGATTCGATCTCGCAAAGAAACACTCAAGGCCCAAGTATGAGTAAGGAAATTTCAACCCTTTGCAAAATGTTCGTGTGACGAGCACGAATATTTGTTGACAAGTCACGGTTGTTTATATATTTATTTATGTTTATTTATAAAAATGTCTAAAAATGTAAGTAACATATAAAAATTGTCCGTTATCTAGTATCCATATCACAAGTTCTTAATGATACTTAATTTGGGCTAGATAATTGGTGTGAGCGTAGAAATATATCTTTATTAATAATGCATTATTAATGCTTGTCTAACAATCTACTGTTCTTTAAAACAACGGAAGTTAATAAAACGAGTAACTAAAAATTCCTGAATGATGAACTGAAAATACTAAATGGATGACTAAGTTTCGCATTAAGGAATTCTGGATTTAGATAGGTTTGGGTTAGGTTGATCTGCTGACGAGTTTAATACGAGCCTTTAAAACGTTTCAACTAACTGTCGTAATTCAATACAGAATTTGGTTCAATGACACGAAATGTTTAGGCATGAAACTCAAACGATCTAGTAAACTGTGTATTTTGTTATATTCCAAAGCAAAGCGGTGTTCTACAAAATGGGTCAAAAATCATAGCGAAGCTGAAATATTAATCTATATATCGACCTATCCATAGAATCAAGTTACATGTGATTTTGTTACCAAATTGCTTTTGTTGTATTTTTAGGGCTAATTTGCCTTATATTTTCACTAGTAAAATTATCATTTTAAAAACTTAAGTACATTCAGAGATAGCAGTTGAATAAAGTTACATATAAGTGGCGTCTCCAAAAAATATGGAGTCGAGAGCACAAATACCAATAATCGCTGTCGAGATCGACGCGATCGCAGCCTTCACGGGGGGTTATATCGACAGTCGCGTCCATGTTCTACGCTTACATTGCAATCTCAGAATTAAAGATAAATAAACATTTCTAAATTCTAAAACACTAAGATTATTCCCTAATAAAAACTTGATCACAAGAACTGTTTTATTTTAAATCTAAACATAAATAACTGTCTAAAAATTCATATATTACATATGTAACTTTAGAAGTTACGTAAAACAAAGTTATATTTACACATAATATTGATACTTATCCCAAGAACAAGATCCTATGTTATTATATGATATACGTGAAACCTTAGTACCTCTTTTTACGAAAATTACGCGGACGCAGTAGTATAAAATTTCGAACACTTATAGTTTATACATGTTACCGTCCAAACCCGAATTTAGGACGAACTAGTTTTTCCTAGGCCAAACCAATTAGTCCTTTATGCGATTTGGAGATATCTAGTGTCTTATGCACCTACCATGGCTGAATGATGGGTAGGTTAGGGTTATTTTTTTTTATGACCAGGCGGACTGCACAGTTTTTGTGGGAGAGTCTTGTGTTTTATGCACCTACATGGCTGAGTGATGGGTTGAACTAGTTTGGCCTAGGGAAAACTAGTTTATCCTAAATCGAGTTTGGCCTGTAATACACATAGATAAAAAGTGCAGAATGCTAATATTTTTTTTTTCATTATGCATAAAATATTAGGTTGGGGAAAAAGTCTTTTCGCATTATAGTATGTATAAACTTGTAATAAAATCTCTTTGGCTATACTATTTGTATCTGGCTGGTTTTGGTATCATTGAAAGTTTAAATTTTAAAGAACATAATTCCAAATTCAAATAAGGAAAATGTGTGATTTTCATTTTGTTTTTCGTACCGCCAAGATGAGTGAATCTAATGAAGAAATTCGATACATTTTAAAATTTTACTACAAAAAAGGTAATAATGCAACGCAAGCCGCGAAAAAAATTTGCGATGTTTATGGACCTAGTGCAGTGTCTGTGAGAGTAGCACAAATTTGGTTTAAGCGTTTTCAATCCGGAAATTTTGATGTCAAAGATGCACGTCGCTCTGGTCGCCCTATTACAGATAAAATGGATGCCATTTTTGAAAAAGTGGAGCAAGATCGGCATGTCAGTAGTTACGACGTAGCTGAAGAACTGGGAATTGACCACAAAACAGTTTTGGCGCATTTGAAAAAAACTGGGTACACAAAAAAGCTCGACATTTGGGTACCTCACGAGCTCACTGAAAGAAACCTAATGAACCGTGTACTCATTTGTGATTCTTTATTACGACGTAACGAAACCGAATCATTTTCGAAGAAGCTGATAACTGGTGATGAAAAGTGGATCACGTACGACAAGAACGTGCGAAAAAGGTCGTGGTCAAAGGCCGGTCAGGCTTCACAGACTGTGGCGAAACCCGGGTTAACTCGCAACAAGGTGATGCTGTGTGTGTGGTGGGATTGGAAGGGCATTATTCATTATGAGCTGTTACCACCAGGCAGGACCATCGATTCTGAACTCTACTGCGAACAACTGATGAGATTAAAGCAAGAAGTTGAGAGAAAGCGGCCGGAATTAATCAACAGAAGGGGTGTGGTTTTTCATCATGATAACGCTAGACCTCACACATCTTTAGCCACTCAGCAAAAATTAAGAGAGTTTGGCTGGGAGGTGTTAATGCATCCGCCGTATAGTCCTGACCTTGCACTTTCAGATTTCCACCTGTTTCGGTCTCTTCAGAATTCTTTAGGCAGTGTCAGTTTAACATCACGAGAGGACTGCCAAAACCACTTGTCGCGGTATTTTGACCAGAAGTCCCAAAATTTCTATAGCAATGGGATCATGTCCCTACCTACAAGATGGCAAAAAGTTATCGAACAAAATGGTACCTACATACTTTAGTTAAATGTAAATAAACTATATTAAAAAATGTTTTGAATTTTCTTAAAAAATGCGAAGAAACTTTTTCCCCAACCTATTACATTAAATCATAAAATTTACTGGGCCTACCGATTTTGAAGTTTGGATTTTTTTATTTAAATTTCATTTAATTGGTTTGAAAAAAAAAACAGGCAAATTAACAGTGAAGCCTTTACGAAATCTGTGATAATAGAAGTAGTCTTTGACAATAGAACTTTAATAATGTTTACACTTATAATTTAAATTAATTATGGTCGCATTTCGACCACAGGGCGACCACTAGTCGTTGTCAATCTTTGATGCCGTGTTTAGATATTTTATGTTAATAAATATTACGCGAAAATTTTGTTACAACTCGTAAATAATGATTAATATGAGATGATCGATGTAGCCTAGATGAAGCTAATCATGCGTTCTTCGTAAAGATCGTAGATGTTATGCAACTAAATGAGCGGTTGATAATCGGATGTGATCAGAATTTCTTTAAATCGATTTTACGTGTAACAGAATGTTACCTACCTAAGGCTCCTCAACCCCTCATAGGATTACGACCGTGATCGTTTGTATGTAAAAAATATTAAACTATTTCAGTGAAAGCAATGACGAAATAATTAGCGATATCGTGTAACATTTCGGCATAATTTAGCTTGTTCCACAGGGGCCGCTGCCCGCGCTGGAATTACGCTCATTACGGCACACAATTCAGATGACAATAATTGAATCAAGCATTGATACGAGCCGAAAATTCGAACCATGTTTCAATTATCACTTAATTTTCGGCTATATCTAAAACTAACATTTGAATCAACTAACTGGGTATGTTCTGTTCTGTTTCAATAACTAGCTTAATAGTTTAACGTGCCTATTTCGTACGGAAATATGTGCCGAGAATCTAGGCTCTATACAGACTGGCTATAGTAAGATAAGATAAGATAAAAGATAAGATAAAATTTATTTCTTTATAAACTTAGTCTAGAGAACATAGTTAACATCTAAATAATTTGCATAAGTATAGTGATATAGAAAATAATAATTAATGCTGAGTAAAGAATAATAGTATCATAGTACGGCGCCTATTTTATCTCTCGCAAGGTATCTTTGCATTTGCACTACTTCTATATATTTATTAAGGAAACTACAAGCACACTATTTATATCATGTTTACATAGCATAGACTTAATCTAGGCCTTTACAAGTTGCCACGTAATATCATAAAGTATTCATTTTACCGTTTAGAATATAAATCTAAAAGCTAATATTTTCGTACATAGGTATTAGAATTCCTAACTGTTACATATTCTTAAATAAAATTAACAAGTACCACTGATATAAATTACACAAAATTCGTTTTAAACCACTTTTAATATCCCGCTAACACACGCATCATTTTGCCTATGATATTTGTTTTAAATTTAATTCTTGAATCTTTGAATGGATCAAGATCGCTAAACTTACTATTATAAATTCTGTTTATAATAAGTGGACCTGTGGTTAAAACATAAATCGCCAAATAATCCAAATCAAATCCTGTTGGTGAATCAGGTCACCAGAGCTCCACGGGGTAGAGAAGGGGACTAGAGGTTGGTGCACGAGTTTGACGTCAGTATTGCAAGCGTCTATAGGCTACAGTGACTACTTACCACCAGGCAGGCCGTATGCTTGGTGCCGTAGACTTAATTCACCTGAGCTAATTCACCTAGGTGAATTAAGTATACTACTTGGGTGACTTAATTCACCTGTTCACCTAGGTGAATTAAGTCTACTTATTTGTATACTTAATTCACCTGTATTTTATTTCAGTAAAGTTTATTCACCTAGGTGAATTAAGTATACTTATTGGTAGACTAAATTCACCTTCTTATATGTAAATAAATTTGAAGTAATACATACTAATATTTTATTTAGCCGACTTGAAAAAGGAGGTTTTCAATACCACTCGTACATTTTGTCAGAATTGCACAACGGCCTGCCAACCACTTGACATAAAAACGAAGGATTTTTCTACACATAATGCCTTCATGTTTACAGATTGGATTATTTGGGTAAGATTTATGTTTTATTTTTAACACAGGTCAAGCAAATGACTCCATCTTAACTTATTGTAACCAGAAGTAGTGTGAATGCAAAGATAACTTGCGAGAGATAAAATATACTCTGCACTAACCACCTTCGCCTTGACGACATACAACGTGCTTCTTGACGCTTCAAGACGGACCTAAACACGTGTGGATACACGTGCGCTGTAAGAGAATTGCGTTTCATGTATAATAAAAAAATATATATAATTTGTAAGTTTCGTCGATTTATGCCACTTCATCGGTAACTAGCACTGCCATCGTGAAAAAAGAAGTTAACAATACGTTAGGCTTGGATCAATGCGTAAGATCCATTTGCCTTTCAAACTTAGTAAACTATGTTAATTGCTCAGTCATCAAGACAGGTTTCAGATTGTAGAGGAGGCAATAAATTTACCATACGTCAAGTAACCGCGCACCGAGTATCTTCACTCTGATAGGTAATATATGATATTAATCATAACAATGAGAACCTCAACTCACCGAATTCTCTCGCAACATACATCTAATTTCAAACAGACCGCAAGAATTTATGGTTGGTTTGCCGTAACATTTTAACCAAACTTACGGCTTCTAAATTTAAACGATGACCTATGAAGCTTTTTATAGACATTTACGACTAAAATTTTGTATAAAAAATTACATATACTTTAAAAATGGAACAACACATTCCTATGAATTAACTCCTTAAAATTAAATGAAAATGAAATTGAAAATGCCTTTACTGCAACAATCACCAATGTTTAGTGTAGCCCTGACTTCTGAAAAAGTAAACTTGTGGTACAGAAGCCAGTTCCTTCCTAATTCGTGTGACAAAACTTATTGGGTAATGTTGATAAATTTTAATGATATAAATATTTTTTTAAAAAAAAAAAAAGCAAATGTACAACATATTTAACTATTACTATAAAGAATGCACATGTTACTTAGGTAATGAATAAATATCGCTCGATTTACTTTATTTAAACTGCTCTAACCTATGTAAGGCGTAAAAACTACAAAATTGAAATTTGTATGTAACCCCCTATATTAATTTATAGCTAAGAACCATCTCGATCACGTCAGCTTTCCAACAACCATCAAAATTGGTCCATTCGTTTAGGAGCTACGATGACACAGACAGACTCACCCGCAGACATACAGACAGATACACAGACAGGTTGAACTTATAACACCCCTCTTTTTTCGTCGGGGGTTAAAAAACAAGGAAAGTTGACATTTACGTTACTTTTTGCCAAGGAGCTTATACTAAGAATGGAGTCATTAGTCAAATTAACAAAGTGAGGGCAAAAATTTTGACAATACTTGACATTTCAAATTTCACATTTCTCTTTCTAGAAATTGTCGTCATCTCTTTCTAAACACGACTACATAGAAACAAGATTTCCCCAGTATTTCGCCATCTTTCTAAAACAAAAGTAGAAAAGTAGCTAAAAACTTAACATATTGTATTCAATTATCAGTATTTATTATCAATGAAAGAAATAAATATAATATATTGACTTTTAACGTTTAGGTTTGTATTTCAATCAACTGGTGTATCATTGTGTTTTTTCCATAACTTATGGGAAATTAAGGGATTTATATAATGACAGCTTTGTCTTCATACGTCAATCACGTTGATGTCCCGAAATCTCAACATGACATATTGATAGGTATCGACTCGCGATTTTGGTACGGCTTTTTACATTTTAATAACTATAAATAGTGCAAAATGGTGCATCGCTGTATAGTTCGTGGTTGCAGAAGTGAGTGGTATCCAGTATGCAGTGTGAAATTTCACTTGTAAGTGTTATAATTGCATATTATTGTTCACCTAAGTAAAATTGGTTTTTCACATGTAATTCCATATGATTATCGTTATTGGGCGAAACTCCATAGGGGAAAGTAATTTCTGATACTCTGCTTTCATACTATCTGAATTTAATTAATTTTCATACATAAATTACTTATTCAAATATGTGTAAACAAATTGACTAGGGTGACTAGGATTTTTATAAAATAATAGATATATAGATATATATATATATATATATAGATATATATATATATATATATATATATATATATATATATATATATATATCGGAAAAAGGTTTTAAATAGCTGTTATATAGATATATATAGATTATTTTTATAGTTAATAGATTATGTATATATATAATACATAAATCGTTCTACCCATTATTGGTTGGGAACGTTTATTTACAAACAAAACATGTAATTTGTGCAATGTACATTATTATAATTGAGAAACATATTCAAAATGATTGATTGGATTTTACCAGTGTAATAGTGTATTTTATCTTTTACATTTGCATCTACTAACATGTAACGCAGAGTGCAATATGCACAGTGACCTCAAACTTCACTCGAATTTGGGTTAGTAAAATTGACACAGCATTAATAAAATTGTGACTGTGCTATTCAAGCCTATCAAATGATAGTTTTTAATATGCTAATGACGACTTCCAGCCCCCAGAAAAAGCCGGATTACGAAAAGGCTTTAGTACCATTGACCAATACATAAGTTGCAGCAGGTTATACAGAAGACCGAAGAGTATTGTCTGCCAGTATGCTTAGCGTTTGTAGACTATGAGAAAGTCTTCGATTCTGTCGAAACCTGAGCCGTGCTCCAGTGACTTCAAAGGTGCCAAATAGACTATCGGTACATCAAAATGGTCGTCTCTTGGCTGATATGATGATGTGATGAATTCGGGGTTTGGACGGGGTCGCTTAACTACTATTTAGGTCAGGAAATTACACTATTACGGCTTTAGGAACAAGGCTCTTATCCTTCTGACTTCCAAACTGAGTAACAGGTACAGAAGGTTGATATATATATACGTAGGGCGTTCAATTTAAAGTAAGAATGAGGTACAAACTCTTTGAAACCGAAAAAAGTTAATACGGGCTATTCCAAATACATGGTGTGATACGTTGCGTACCGACCAACTTTACATAGGAAATCCTTATCGTTTTATGCATATTTTTTTAATACTGGTTAACACATGACAAAGTTATATACCTTGTCATACGTTAACCAGTATTAATCGAGTTACGAGTACAAATGATTCTTTTACATCTTTTACCGGTATTCATATTTTTAATTGTTGGTCTCATGATAGAATAAAGTCACATCTGCATAATTCTTACTTTATAGCAGAGCGATTTTAAGTTTGTCTTGTACAAAATTAGCTGTAACTTTTTTCTTAGTTGTTTTACAGAATCGATTATTTTGCCAATCATTATAAAGTATTATGAAACATCGATTGATATGAAAGTAATATATTTTAGGTCAATATTTTGTAATTTAGAAGTATCTATGTGAATATGTAACTATATTCTGCGGATATCACTGTATCATATAATAATAAAGGATTTTGTTCTTTTAAGTATCAATATTATGTGTATATATAACTTTGCTTTACATAAATTCTTGAGTCACATATGTAATATATGAATTTTTAGATTGTTATTTATATTTAGATTTAAAATAGAACAGTTCTTGTGACCAAGTTTTCATTAAGGAATAAACTTAGTGTGTTACAGAATTTATAAAACTACCACTACTACTACTTTATTTATTTTTAATAACTACCCAAAATATACGCATGTAAAACTGTAACTTAAATTAAATTGATAATTTTTTATTGACTTGTATTGATGTTTTGAAATCATTACAAAATTGTAAGCTGTGGAGTTCTTCGCCGGAGTCTTTCTCCATTTCTGCTCCATCTCAACATAATAATTATTATTTCGTCCCGAAATGGTGGTAGGGCTTTTGACGATTTAAAAGCACTTAGCAAAGTCCATTTAATAAAGAGCTTTTTCATTTTCATATTTCGCCAATGTTAAGTGTAAATTTACTTATAGTAACAGACAGTTGTACGGAAGATTAAAACTAATTATTATGAATGTTAATTCTTTGTCATGGTAAACTCAAAAATATTTTAAACTTTGAGTACTAATTAATTTTATTAACTTAACGAAGTCCAAGATTGTCCGTAATTATTTTTTCTGCTATAGGCACCCTACTAGAAAGAGACAGAGCCTCTCTAGAAATGTCAAGAAATGTCAAGCAATGTCAAGGGTTGTCAAAATTTTTGCCCTCACTTTTTTCATTTGACTAATGACTCCATTCTATAGGTAATATAAGCTCCTTGCTTTTTGCAAAATAGGGATGTTACCTGTCAAGTCTGTTGAGTTACTTTTAATTAACTGCCAAAACTTAAAATACTTCTTCTCTATATTTTACATGCCATTACTAATTTATGTTATGACTTCATAAATTCTTATAGTCAACTGACTGTTGAATATTAAATGAGTTTGATACGCTGGCAAATCAAATTCTAGAGGTTTTTTTTAAATTGTGGCATAAAATGTCATCACCTTTACGATCCCAATAGTTAACCACATCTGTGGTCTAGTGGTTTTCTCAGTGATCTGAAACCGAAGATGCCGGTTTTCCTAAGAGGGTACAGATGTGTAGTTTAGAGAACTGGCCCTTAGAGAAAGATGAATGAAAGGGACTTTGGCGCCATTTACGGAAAATTAAAGAGAAGGGCATATAATGCATAGCATGTCCTTAGTTTCAAATCATCTCAAAAATTTGATTTTTAAGAGTTTCAAAGTAATTTAATATTCTGTCAATTGACTATAGGAACTTAAATATGATGTCATAAGTTCTAAATCTATTAATATAATTCCCATGTCACGATGGTAGTCCGGGATGAACTACGAAACTAACGATCCGGTTTGAACTTTTTTTTTAATGTGTGTTTTGTTTCAACTTTAGAAATACGATAGTTTTTACCTAGATAGGTAGTCCTCATTTTTTTTTACTGCAAATTCAATGCTATAGGACAGTAGTATGAAATTACGACAGCAACGCGTGGCCGGGACAGCTAGTGTCCTATAAAATTTTCGTTGGCATTGTGTTTTCAAATCTAATAAAAACTATCTCAACTTACTTGACAAGCAACATCCTTATTATGAAGAATAGTTTGCATCTTGGACTGATGAAAATTTTACTAGCTGTTGCTCGCTTAATTTTCATGTATCATATCTGCCATCTATCTATCTCTGTGGCAAATTCCATCCAGATCCACTTTTGGCCTGCCTTGATTGATACTATCAATCCAAACTTTCGCACTATAACAGTAATAAGATACATAAATTGTGACGGAAGTCCACTTTAAAAATAATCTTATAACGGGAGATTGTTTTTGAAAAATACAGGAATATTTCGGGTACTGAGCACATAACACAATATCGGTCATCGCGTCGTACTTCGTAAAGGAAATGATGGACATGACCCAATTGCAGGGACGAACACCTCCATACGCTCGACACTGATTGTGACTTCAAAGGTTTTTATTCTCGAACTGGAAATGCGAACAGTCATTAAGTCCATACTCGCAATTGTTTATTAAAAACTTTTTATACATTCTGTCTCGGTCATAATCTCAAAAAGATTGAGAAGAGCTTTAAGTAACATATGGTTACACATACATCCACAAATGATACGCCAAACAATGCATAAAAATTGTGAAAAAAAATCTACCTTCAAAACTAAAAAAATATTTTTAAATAAAAAAAAGGTCTTTAAAACTAAAAACGAAGAAATAAAAAATCTGTTTATAAAAATCTAAATGTTTTTTTGAGGTCGGTCCCAAATACAAGTAACAACGTTTAATCCAAACACTGAGGTTGGCACCGACCTCAAAAAAACATACTTTGCAATTATATTTTTTTAAAACATGATTTTTTTATTTCTCCGTTTTTAGTTTGCAGGGCGGTTTTTTTGGAAAAATAATTTAATTTTTTGATATTTGGCGGTGTAAGTCTATTACTACAGTTCTTAGGACTGTAAAATACATATTTCAGGAAATTCAGAAAATTCAGGAAACTATCATAAAACTTTGATCTTTAGGACAAAAAAAGAATCATGGAAATTGGTAACAACTTTCGAAGATATCGACGTATAAAGTTGAAAAACTTCGGAAAAATTTATATTGTGACTGCGTATTTTCACGATTTAAAAAAGTGTCCTACGGATTCCTGTATTTTTTATAAGATCATTTGGAAAGTATAGCCTTTCAAACCCAAAACAGAATTCCCCAAAAGTAACTATGCCTTCACAGAACTAACAAACAAAAGATGACAATCAGGACTGGTGTAATCCGTAGATTGAGAATAGAGTATAGATACGTCATCAGCGTACACCTAAGCGAGATAGCAATATATCTACATACTATACCTATAGCTGCAACAATAGACTAAGTATTTGCTTTTACAGCCAATTATACAACAATTCACCATTACTACAAACGAAATCTCACAAAATACTGTGTATGAGAATGATTAGATTGTTAAAACTGACATAAAATCACATAAAATGATGAGAAATATCAAAGCACCACGCACTTGTCTGCCACCTAAGCAATGGTGGCAAACATAAAAATCCAATACGTAAACAGAGACAAAAAAAATGTTTTGTCCTGCTCTCCCGTATATATCAGACATATAAGCTTTCTCACTCTAATAATTATTATTCTTTAGTAGCTCATCTATACTCTATTCTCAATCTACGGGTGTAACTTACTAGGGTGAATCATCTCAGCAGTGCGAGCGTTGACAGTTGAACAGGTCGATAGTTCAAAAACTTTTTTTGAAGACCTATTAAAGGTGAACGAACATTCAGCCGAGCCGAACGCGCTGAACGAATCGAATTAAAGGAGGCCACGCACACATTACCGTACCGAAAGAATCGACAGCATCGATAGAATCGAACGCGCTGAAGAAATCGTTGCACTGTAATTATTAGAAGAAATGCGAGCGCACCGGCCGAGTCGTCCGCATCACCCGCGCTGAATCTGGTGACGTCAGTTTATTTTCCGGGGTTCTTCCAGATTCGTACGATTCGACACGGGCATATGAGAGAGATTTCAAGATGTCGTCACCTCCACGGCAAACTTACGAATCTGCAGTTTTTGTAAATTTGACATATCTAAAAAAAATTGCACCTTATGTTGTACTACATAGGTGTGATCCATTCATTGTATTTAAAAACAGCAGGATTTTGAAAATCAAATGCATCTAAGAATTTATTACATCTGCATCATAACAAAAGTTATTATCAATTTAATGTTTCAAAACGCTCTCCTGTAAAATTTGTTTTTTGCAGTTTCGTAAGTTTACCATAAAGGTGACGATGTCATATAAAGTATTCTAAAATTCATTTCGTTCGACGCGTTCGGCTCAGCTAAATGTGCGTCCACCTATACGGGGTATTAAGTAAATAAAATAATCTGTACAATCCAATTTACAGGTTACCTACTATAAAAACACAAATAAATAATCAAATTAAAAATATGGTTGTTTTTTGTAGTATGTACCTTTATAAATCTCTTATAAAACTTCTGCAGAAACAATTATTTACAAATATGCGAAAATATAAGTAATGTACAAAGTTGGTACACCACATTCCGCTGAGAAGCGAATTCTTTCGCAAATATTTGTAAGTTACCTTGTTTCTTGAGTCGTAAATAAAATTGTTTCGTGTTCAAATCCGTAACAATTATAAGAAAAAAGCCCGAGGTATTAAAGTGAAGTACTTATATAATAGATATTCTTTTTCATGAAGCCTGTTTTTCTTCGGTTCGAGCGATCGAATCCCCCTTCCGATTCGGACGCCCTAGGGATGCTAGGCGGTCGAGAGACTCCCGACAGGGAGATGCTCGGTCTAACAATAATCCCTCACGAATGTTCTACTTAGGCTTGAAGACCCTCTAAGAAAGCCTTCTTAGAGAACTGGTGACGCAGGAAATGTCATTATTGACAACCTGCAATAATCAATAAAAAAAGCGATTGGGATTCTTGAAAATTGGTTTTATAATCATATCACTCACAATGCAATTGCTTTGCAAAAAAAAATTAGTAATTTTTAGGTTATCGTGATTGTGTATTTAAAAAAATAGACCGATACAATTTAGACTCGAGAATGTTTCAATTGTTATAAGTAGGTAATCGTAAAACAATACATATTAGAAGCGGTAGCACCTTAATTAATCTTCCTTTGAAATTGGCGTATTGTTCGTACTCATAACTAAATTCTTTTGTATAGTCTCTATACGGTTATTACGATGTAGGTATGTCTTTTGTATGATTTTTATATAGAGCAACGGAATTGTGCCAAGCCTATAAATAAATAAGGCACAGCAAAAAGATAGATAGGTACCTAAATAGGATATTCTTAATTGCACACTATTGAGCGTTCAATACAAAAACAAAACCATAACACAGGTAATGTAATTATTGTGTTGTCAATTCATCACTCATATCGTAGTCCCTTAAGGCGCGATTCCATGAGACAAGTCTTATATGCAAGTGTGACTTCAAGTTACACACATCTTGAAGAAACCTGTATACAAGCTAGAACTTGTATGAGGTAGTTAGGACTTGTACATTTTTACTTTCTCGTATACGTAGTATAGAGGAAGTCTTGTAATCGTCAAAAAATTCGGCCTCGAGATTTTGACGGATTTACACGTTTTGGATCTCACCGAGTCCAAAACTATTATTTTTTTAATTATGTCTGTGTGTTAACACGATAACTCGAGCATGCTTTAACAAATTGCAACCAAATTTAACATGCGTGTATGACATCAAAATATAAGGTTTCTATCAACTTTTGAGCCGTCGATCACGAAAGTTAAGCAACCAAGTGCGCGGTCGGTACTCGGATGGGTGACCAAAATTTAACATGCATGTATGACATCAAAATATAAGGTTTCTGTCGACTTTTGAGTCGTTTCCGGTGTACGAGAAAGTCAAAGGGAGACCACTCCCGATTTTTTATTCAAGTGACGTGCAAATTGAACACGCAAATGTTAGTTGCACTGTGAATCTAGTTTCGAACCACTGAACAGAACGACGACGATCCTACTTTTTTTATTCAATCGGTAATATCAATTATTATCTCATAAATGACTCTGCAAGCAGCTCTGAACATATCTCCCAGTGGTTTCCTACTCAATTTCTAAAATGATTTTGAATTTTTCCACTTTTATGAATGTAAAACCACAGTCTTGGAAACATGTTTCTAATGCAAGCAACTTGTACTCAAATGTGACATCATACTTGGATACAAGACTTACCCAATGAAATCGCGGCCTTAGTACCTACCTCTTGAAACTAAAGCACTAAACCGATGATTGTATAAAAATTACCTTTGACCTATAATATACACTCTTGCTATAGCGCGCTCACTCCACCAGAAACGAGGGGCTGGCTCGCCCTCCGCAGACTATGTTTTTCGTTTCTTTTTAATACTAAAATAATTAATATGTCAGAAACGGTTCGCTTTCGGATAGTATATTTTAAGTAATTAATGTTTGCAGTGCCCCTACGGGGTATCACAGGAACTACAGCCTATGTATAGGACCCTTGTGAATGATAAGCGATATGCAATAAAGATATTTTGATTTGATAGTGAAATCGACTAGTTTTATTCTGTTCTAATTTTTTTATTGTATTATATTTCAACAGGTTTAATAGCATTTATAGATTTCGAATAATAATATATTATCTCCCCATAACGGGTCCGCCACTAATTAGCGATCTAGTCTAATAAAATTATACGAAGTTCGTTTCACGCCTTGTATAGTGTGACTAATAAAGCAATTTCTTATTAACCATGTTAGATACATACGATCACGCTTACAGTTCCAAGAGGGGTTGAGCAGAGGGTTTGTTCTCATAATATTACATTCTCAAATTGTTATATTCTCAAAATATTAGAAGTACAATCAAACACAATAAAAAACAAAATTTAATTTATTTAAATTAAAAATATTATTTTGTTATTATGTTGGTATTTATGGAGTGATTAGAGCCTTAGGTAACATTTCGTTATCCATAAAACCACATCTGGCAGTATGGGCCATGCAGCGCCTCCAACTAGTGACAGGTTGCCAGCCTCTTCAACTTTAATCCTATGAAATTCAAAACATTGATAATGAAAATGCATACATTCACAATATATCTGAACTAATGGTCGATTACGCATCCAAAATGAATAAATTATATTAATTATGTTATACTAAGAGCAACCTGATAGGCTAACTAATAATCTTTAATTTTAAGATTCTGCCTAAAAATGTAAAATTAGTGAAGTTTTTTTTTTAATGAAATAAACAGTTTAATTTTTTTTTTTAAATTCTTATCGAGAAACCCCGCTTTAAAATATTTCGTGTCAATAAGACGACCTTAGCCGGACTTTGCTTAATACCAAACACCCGACCAGCTAAATACAATACCGAAGCCGTTATTGATGCTAACTCAATAGGGATCAACGACGTCTGCTGATTACTGGGACAATGGCCGCCAACTGATTGATCCACCGCCAACCAAAACACTTCGCCGGTAATTGGGTTGCCATTGCGTTTGAACGCTGGACCACTTTCCTCACCTTCGATTAAACAGGTGAGATCGGCCTATTATAATTAAAAATACCTTTAAAATTATTATCACTCTAATCGTATTTTACTTTTAAATTTTCTGTTTTTAATGTAGTACGATTATAAGCGGCTGCAAAGAATACTACTCCAAAACTACTGGTTTTTTTTCTGCTAATTTATTTGGTGTCGGTGCTGTATGCCCACAGATATATCAATCTAAGGAGATCGGTCGAATCGCCGAGTTCATAGGAAGACCGAGTGTCGCGATCAGCGGCCGTACTACATAACATGGTTCTAGTTGAGCATCCCGTAATATACACTATTCATTGCGCGCGTCTTAAGGACTGCGAAGCGATGAAAGTTAAGCACAGCCGCAAAGGAGATCGGTCGAATCTCCTTGTATTATTAAATCTGTGTGTATGCCCAATCTAATGTGACCTCAAAGAAATCGTTCTTAACGCTGAGGTTAACTTTTTGTACAAATAATTTTAATTACTTGTTCGTATTTATCTTTCAATTTTATGTCCTCCTACATACAATAAAGCTGACGGCACACCAGGGACGTCCATAGAACGTCGGCGTGACGCTGAGCGTTGTATGTACTGTGACGTCCCCTCCAGTGGGACTTCGCGGTGTGACGTTATCGATATTATACATCGCAGTCCCGTTCCATACGTGGTGTGGCGTCAGCTTTAAGCTAATATTCTATATCTTTGTTATCGACAATACTGCTATATGGCTACAGGTTCTGGCATTACATTTTACGGCCGGCATTTCTTTCTTTCGACAGCAGCTGGGACTAGCAACTTAACGTGGTCACCCATCCGAGTTCCGATCGCGCACTTGGTAGCTTGGTTTTTGTGATCGTTACACAGGACAGCGTCATCGACCTTCCTGAATATAATAGTGAGTTATAATGATGGATTGTACCACATCTGACCCCTATTAATCCAATGTACCATGTCTTATAACGATTTAGCATTGTACTTTAACGTTCCTAACAAGCTTTTAGCTTTTTGTTTGATAAAGGTGATACGTATGTAGAAAGAATATTATATGAAAGCTTCGATCATCTACAACCGGTTGTAGATGATCGAAGTATGAAAGCGACGTTTTAATGACTGGGATTGTAGATACCTCATTGATCATGCTTTCCATTATTAAGGAAACACAACACAAAAACTCACTGAGTTAGGGTAAAGTCAAGCCGCTCGTATATGGAGCGCCCGAACTGGGTAGTACCTCCACCTTACAGAAGACCACAGTCAAATAATACTACATTTTGGTGGTGATGTGTTTCTGTTGGTGAGTAAGGTCGCCAGAGGCCTAAGCTCCACGGCCCCACGGGGTACGGAAGGGGACTAGATTTGGTAGGGTGGCTGCTTTCCACCAGGCAGGCCGCATGCTTGTCTGTCAACCAAATAACATAAAAAACTCTTGGTTCGGCTATTATTTTAAAGTTTAAAGTTAAGATATCGGAATTTACTAGATGGTAGACCCAGGGGTCCACGTTCGGAAGCCTCCTCGTGGCGGACCCTGGTAACGTGGTGAGGAAACTTAATCGGCGGGTGTGTGGCTTTTGATGTCAAGTGTTTCCCCTTGGCATTCGAAGTCAAATGCCATCGTTGAGTTGTTTTCGTTTTCCCACCACGGCTAGTTCAAGACGGCCCTTTTCAGGGCCACGCGCCCGAAGTGCCCTGGGTGCGGTCCGATGGCTGCTCCCGGTGTCCTCGTCAAGAGGACGCGCCAGGCCGAGCAGCCGTCGGTGGAGGAATGGCTGCTGGCCACCAATTGGTGCAAGGAGTGCCTAGACGGGCAGCGTTGGGACGGTCTCGGTGTAGTTGCGCTCACGTACGCAGATCCCGAGCCGTCCCGTAATAGCGCACTGAAGGTCAGACCGGGGAGGATGTTCAGTGGGTATGGAGGGAACGCCTTTACCTCAAGTCCCACATATCCCCTGCGGTTGGCACCACCCCTCAGGGACGATGCGTAAATGCATTTGACCTCCCCGTCAACAAACAAAAAGGTGGTAGATCCATCTGTAGGGTCGTCTGGGTAGGTACCACCGCCTTTATTATTTCTTTCATGAAGCAGTTCGCTGTGTTTCGGATTGAAGGGAAAGGTAGCCAGTGTAATTACTGGGCATGGAAGGCATATCATCTTAGTCCCCAGGATGGCAATGCACTTGTGGTTTGTGATTTACTCGTAATATTGCAAGTGTCTATAGGTGACGGTAACCGCTTAACACCAGGTGGGCCGCAAGGTTGTTTGCCATCCCGTAAAATAAAAATAAATAAAATAGGCAAAGCCTATAAAATCTTTGAAGGAGTCTTTACCCCGCAAACAATAACCTAAAGCAATATTTCATTGAACTATTAAATAAGTGTTGACAAACAACCTCCAAGACAAGGCGAAGTTAAATTGCATATGTAAATATGTACAAAACAGTTTTACAAGAGCGATTTAACTCGCGAATCGAGGCAAAGGTAAAGTTTTATCGTTGCGAGATCGATTTTTTATCGTTGATGACGCGGTTTCAGAACTGAACATTTGTTCGAGAATTGAAAACTTTTTTACTATAAGTAGTTAGAACGTAGTTTTTTTTCATGACTGTCACCTTAAGGCGGGTCCAGTTATGATCATTTGCCCGATCCGATCAGCGTATCCGTATCAGCCTCAGAGTAAACGGGTATCAGCGTATCCACTTTCTATAGAAACTTTGGCCACTTGTGAACGGACTTTTGTAGTAATAACAACTAATGAGATAGTCAGTTTATATAATAAAAAGAAAGAATTTAAGCATATAATAGTATCAAAATGTATATTTCAGTATAATTTGTTAAACAATAATATACGTTATAAATGAAATAAAACTATATTTTTAATAAGATTTCCGTGCAACTCCACAAAATACACTCTACAGCAAGCACTTCCTAGATGCATTGAAATGTGTGACACACATAACCAAGGAGCTTATATTACCTATAGAAAAGCTCCTTGCACATAACAAATATTTTAATTCATTATTGAAAGATGAAAATTAACGAAGACATGGTTGTATGGGCTAGATCCCTTTGCTTTCCACTAAACAAAGCGAATGACATTTTTTTGACATTCAGTCGACTTAGTGATGTGTTTTGTCATTATAAAAATCGTAATCCATTCTTTTGGAAATCGATTATGTCTTTATATTTCAATTTGATATTGCAAATAATGTTGAAAGTGTAAATTAATTAATATCATGTTCTAAATGATCGTAATTCTTCAAAAGTAAATTCTTAATACTTCGAAAACTATTAAAAAATACTGTGAATTTGCTGAATCAATCGATTGTCTTGATTTTACAATTATGTTTACCGCACTAGTAGGAAATTAAATGGCAGAGAAAGTGTAATCCAAATAAAATTATTTTTTAAAAACAAATTGTAGAAGTTCACATTTACACTAACTTACGTTACGTTATACTCTCAAAAATAATAATAAAATTATTGGTAAAATTACTTTTTGTGTATAACTGTGTACACAAATGGCCTGAAACGGACTTGTCCTTTGGTTTCAATAAGCTAAAGCATACTCGAGTTATCGTACTAAAGCACAGACACATACACAGACATAATTCCGAAAACGGTATTGATGGACTCGGGGAAAATCCGTGCAAATCCGTCGAAATCTCGAGATCGATTTTTTTTGACGATTACAAGACTTCCTCTATACTTCGTATACGAGAAAGTAAAAATTCGTGTGAAAAGTCCTATAAATTGAATGCTTTAATTGCCTTTTCATCTTCACTTGAAGAATGAATTTGTTTTCACGTCAACTACGAAATGTATCAATTAAATTTTACTAGAAACCTACATACTTCCCACAACAATATGTGGACTGACCTATTTCAAAGACAAAACTAAATAAGCTTTATTGAGGTTCCCAATTCAGGGGAACATTATTCATGCACTGAAATTTGATTTGGGCCAAAAGATCGAGGCAATCAAAATAAAGAACATGGACCAGATTGGATCTGAGCATATAGCCCAGTGGTATATAGGAAAAAAAAAATTGTATTAGTGTAGGTTTGTTGTTTTAAAAAATATAAAACTTGTAATGAAAAACGGGACCCGTTTCTTTCGCATAATATTTGTATTCCTAATTTACTTTGGCATAACAAGTATGGCATATTTTTTGTCATAATAATACATACATACGATGACGCTTTTAGTTCCAACAAGGGTGGAGCAGAAGCCTTGGGTAACTTTTCGTTACACATAAAGCCGTATGGGCCATGCAGCACGTCCAAATAGTGAGTTCGCCAGCCTGTCGCTTAGATAAAAGGGGCACCAAAAACCCAAAAAGTACCAATCCTTCTGTAAACAATCAAACAAGAGCCAACTACCAGCACAGATGTTACACTCAAAATCATCTTAGCAGTCCGGGGTCATAATAACAATCATCATCATCAACAGCTCAAATAATATCCCTACAGAGGGGCTCGAGCCTACCCCACATTAGGGGCGATTAGGCCTTAGCCAACCACGCTAGCCAAGTGCGGATTGGTCGACTCACACACAACATAAGAATTTCTTCATAGGTGTGTGCAGGTTTCCTCACGACGTTGTCCTTCACCGTAAAAGCGTCGATTAAACGTAGATATGAATTCAAAATTTGAAAACACATTGGTACGTGGCGGGGTTCGAACCAGTGTCTCCCGGGTGGGAGACAACGTCCTTACGCACTACACCACCGACGCGACGCTTCATAATAATACTTTGCCATAATTGTTTTTGGCATATAATCAATATACATGTGGTTATAAAATTATGCTTTAGAATGTTACAGTTAAATACGATCATGCTTATAGTTCTTTAAGCTTTAAAAAATAAATGTTTTGTGTAAATATCATTAGAATAAATAAATAACAGATATGCCATTATAGGATATGACCTAAAATTTTATGCCAAACTTATTTATTTCTTCATTAAACCGTTTTCAATTGCAGAAGAATCTCTCATGTTCAGAACGTTCTTTTACTTTGGCCAAGTTCCATATGATTTTATGCTATCGTATGGTTGAAACGGTAATAATTACTATATATCTAATGCTAACTGTCTGTAGGCTTCGATTTTATATAAAATAATATTGATTTTAATATACCTAAAATAATTGATATAATTATAAGAAAACAAACTAAATTTCCATGTTGTGGCAGAGTTAGAAGGAGAAGAGTGTGAGTGTGTAGGCGGACGATATAGGGCCGCCTACCTTACACTCTCTCTGGGAATGCTGTTATGAGCTTATGGGTATTTATTACTCGACATGTGAGACCCTCTGCTGAAATAGTCTGAACGGCAGATTCTCCCTCACTACTGGTGCCACTCTTTTTCCTTTGGGGCTTTTTCAAATCTCGCGTATACCACAACAAACCACAAACCTTGCAAATCTTCAACGCTAACATTGAAGAAGAAATCGCCAATTTGGAGCCAGTTGTTTTGCGAGCAACAATCTTAAATGTAACGATCAACTCAGGAGGTGGTCATTTTACGCGATATAATTTTTTCACGTAATTGTTATAAATTTTACATCTTCAAATATTTTCTTCATGAAACAGAGCTATTTTTTTTTTCATTTATAACCTATTCAAAATGGTAGCCTTATCAAGGTGGCGCAAAAGTTATGACTTATGAGCCACCTTGTACATATAATCATGCTCGTAATCTCAAAAAGGACTGAGTAGAGCTTTAGATAATTTTAGTTACAGATAGCCACATCTGGCAGTATGGGCAGTATTGCAAGCCTGTCGCCTACATAAAACCCAAAAGCAACTAAACAAATGAACCGATGTTACACTCGAAATTACTGAGCAGACCGCGTATTTATTTTCTCAGCTAACTGATATGTCGTGGAACTTGTTTGTAAATCTGTTTTTACGATACCCACGGGATAAGAAAGGGTAAAGGTCCTATTCGCCACCAGGAACTACCAACTCAGCCGCCAAAATATATGCGAATTAGTATTTCAAGCTTTACGGACCCTTGAGTGGAAGCCTTTTCATTGCTAAGTGGATGTAAAAGCGAACCCAGCCACATGCAACAATAAGTATATTTTTTCATAATTTACGGTCTTATTGTTAACGCCTGATCATCGTTCAAAAATTGCATGTTAACAAATGTGTACTCTTTGGTGGCTACCACCTAATATGATTTCTTACGACAAGACAATTAGATTATACATACAAACATCATCAGCGTTTTTAATTCGACCTACTGCTGGGACACAAGGGCTCTCCTTGTTATCGAAGGAGGTTTAGGCAGTAGTCCACCATGCTTGCCCAATGCTGATTGGTGGACGGAGTATAAGGTGATTTACCCCTTTGCTAATGCATTAGTCACCGTCTACGACACCCACTGGAGGATATGGGGTGATGCTATTCTACTCTGCCGGCATCACACGGCCAAGACAATAAGATTAATTGTAATAATTGTCACATAGTGAACGTGCCCTTATTAAGTTTAATTTAGATGTCCATTGGAACTGGAACGTGCCGACCTAACAAAACTGTTTAGGTGAGCCGGGCATAATCTAGCCCTTTGTCAACTAAATCAGTTTATACTAGATTACTAAAACTTGTTACCGAACAATATAGGTACTGCAGAACCAAATTATATCATCTTGAATTTATGCTTATGCTAATGGCCTAAGATTTAGAATCGAATAGCATTGTCAAATTATTATTAAAAAATATTAATGATAATTAAATTATACGTTTTTGTCATATAAAATACTTATTGATGGCACTTCATATGGCCATATTTGTCAAACATTAGTAAGGGTCGACGGAGATCTCGGTCTCGAGCTATGCATTCTTGGCTACAAATTCAACAGAGAATACTGGGCCATAACAAAAACCGTTGTAAGTAGGCATAGCATAGGATAATGGGATTCAAATCTATCACGCGCGTCCACAAAAACAGAAAAATGCATGTGTCACAACATCATGTTGTTCAATTTTGATTATTAAAACTATTTAAAACAAATTATTATTAGGTACATACTAAAATATGCTATATTATAATTACAAAAAAGCGCATTTTCATTTTTTATTGTTTGACAAATACGACCATGTGAAGTGCCAGCCTGAGGTGCCAGCATATGAGTCGACCGAAAATAAATAAATAGAGGAAAACGGTAGAGTAGGTACCACTTAACTTCTCGTGTGTATTTCTACCATGTAGGAAGAAACGCACGATAATAAAAATAAGGCTTTTTTTTCTTAACATAGACATGGAAAATTTAATTTACATAATATTATTTCTAATACAGTTAAGGTCCCTGGCGGGTATAGGCGTCCTCTAGTAGCTTCCAGGTTGTTCTTTTCTTAGCTTTCTGTGTCCAGTCATCTCCAGCATTTTACTTATTGCATATATACAGCGTTCTTTAGAACGTATCTCTCTTTTTCCACTTGGGTCTGGCCATTCTGTAACTAGTTGTCTCAATCGGGTCCGGTGCGTAGTTTCGAATGACGTCGTAGCGACAGGTCGTTGTGGCGAAAAACTTTTGGCGTGGTACGCTAGAGCTAAAGGTCTTTGAAGCGAATTTACCAGGGCGAAATCATCCATCTATTAATCTTGCTACGTGACAAGAAAGAAACGTGCTAATGGTCAAAATAAAATTCATGATAATATTATTTTTATTCAAATTTAGAGTACCAAACTGGTCACCCAGTAACACTATATTCTGACGTGTCCCTGCGGCGACAAAGGGACAGGACACAAGACCTTTCTCATATTACGTGTCCTCTTGATTTTCACAGGGTTGTCAACCTTTGGCTAGTAGCGTCTATCGGCTGCGATTGTTGAATAGGTGTTCATTATCTTCAGAAATGTGTTCTATATTTGTTGAACGTAGTAGTGAACCGTAATGCTGTAAGTATAGCACCGCTAACGCTGTCATCTATGGATTACTCATAAAGTTTAGTATGTTGTGTGTTTGTAATGAATAAGGTTAAAACTGTTAGATCAATTTTAAATATTCTTCAATCGATAGAATGCTATATTTTTTCACTTAACCCACCTCCTCCAAAAAGCAAAAGCGGACTGGGAATGCATGGTTCAACGCATTCAAAAGCACTAATCAAACCATACTCTTGTAAGCGCACTGAGGAGCTACTGAAGCTCACAGAGTCAACCTGAGCGTAATGATTAGGGCTCTGACTGGGCACTGCAAGCTGAACAGACATATGTACAACATATAAGACTAAAAGATACTGATGCTAGCAAATTGTACGGACAAGAGCGTGAAACACCAATGGACCTCATGTGCTTCTGTGAACTTCCAACCCAGATGACATCAAAACAATCCAATCTAGAAATATCTTATTATTTAGAGACAATGCCCAACTAAAGGAGCACATGTAAGGCCTCAATAGGACTTACTTGAAAGCTAATCACAATCGATCTTTATAGTTCGCTGTGATGCAAATAGCGCTGAATCAACACTAATAATAAGTTTCAAAAAACACGAGAATGAAGTTGCGAGCGGAGTGCTAGTGCAGAATAGGTCCAGGGATACTTGTGTGCTACTACAAACGTCTAAAAGATACGGTGTAGGGCGCATTTCCCACTACATATTGAGTGTCTCGTACAGTGACACTCAATATAGATCTATGATAGTTGAAGTGAAAAGAGGCTGTAGTGTATTCAGAGGGACTAGAAAATCCACTCCTACAATTTTCGTGTTTGCTCAACGGCAACGAACACAATGTAAACGTTTTCCTCATAGAACTATTCACACAATTAGATAAAACTGCGCTTCAAACTTTCCGATATCATCTTATTACAATGGCCCGTGACATAGCACCGCTTCCAGCCTTTTACCGACTGTGCTATTGAGAGTCAGTCTACTACCCTGCTCCCAATTTATTTGGGATCGGTGCATTGTGTCTTGCTAACGACACTGCTGCTAGAATTTATACGGCCGACCCTCCTTGGGAACTACTGCTTTCTTTCGCACACATCTGAGTACTGACCACATGATCGTTACGAAGCACGCACGCACAACAGCTCCACTCTCGTATGGAGAGTAGGATAATTTTAAGACTTATTCCTCCATAATTTTGCCTGTACAGAACGCTCACGCTGAGTTGCAAAGTCGTCAATTTACGGTACCCTCCAAGAGTTTTGGAGACGTATCTCATAGCAAATGTATAAATATGGAACTCTTCCAGGGCGTGTATTACTCCAAAGCGAGCAAATACCTTTGTATTTGCTTATTTAAACTTCTATTCTATTGTACTTTAACATTAAATACCCCTGTTGTATTTGACAAATCTGCCAATGTCCAATTTAGAAAAAACACAATTTGCAGTATTAGTAAGCCATGTGATGCCGGCAGAGTAGAATAGCATCACCCCATATCCTTCAATGGGTCTCGTAGAAGGCGACTAATTGCTCAGCAAACAAAGGGGTATTAATGACCTTGTGCTCCGTCTACTAATCCGCATTGAGCAAGCGTGGTGGACTATTACTGACTAATCCTCTTTCGATAACAAGGAGAGGTCTTGTGTCTCAGCAGTGGGTCGAATAATAAAGGCTGTAATGATGATGATATTGATGAAGCTACCTGAGAATTACACTTTTTTTTATTCTTGACAGGAAAGCTCTTGGCCTTCAGCTCACCTTATAGTAAATGACGATAGGGTTGAACTTCACCTGGATGGAACCCTGAACCACTGAAGGACTGGCTGTCTTAACATTAATCGGAATACAATAATGGTTGTTAAAATTATTATTACGGCGACAGATTTTGATAAAATTGTAAAAAAGCTAGGCAGGCGGTCTTGGAAAAAGTTCCACCACCAATCAAACCAGAAACCACACTTCTATAAGGGTGGATGCACATTTAGCCGAGCCCAATGCGTTGGAGAATTCGTTGTACTATAATTATATGTATGAAATTATATGTGAATAGAATGAATTTGAGCGCATCGGCCGAGTCGTCCGCATCATCAGTCCGAATTTCCGGGGTATAAAGAATTCTAAAATTTGTTTCGTTAGGCGCATTCAACTCAGCCAAATATGCGTACACCTTTAACCGTGCCCCATATAGCAACAATCACCATTTATTGATAGGGAAGCAATACTAAATTGTTATACTATACGAAAATCTTCGTTTTGTCGTATCCATTTCGGAGCAATCGGCCGTTCAATGTCGGAAGGTTTGTACCATAGAAAGGACTAAAATAGAAGTATGTCCACAACTTGACAGGTGTCTACGGCAACGTTGGCCATCTCCAGGGATTGTCGGCTTTGTTTTACAAATCAAAAATACGCACCGTGTTCTGTATAATAAAGTAATATTGATGTCAATTTACATCTCATACGTAGATATTTAAGCAATCTCAGCTGATTGAAAACTAATTATTAAGTCACCAATCAAGTTAAGATATTTTGACAGACGTAGGTATGCTTTCATTATTGTAATAATACTAATGGAAATATACTTACTCAAACTTACTGTTCCGAAATGATTTTTCTTGAGACATTCGTTTCTTAATCACGAGACACTAATTATTTAGGCTATACTTAAAATCAGATACCTATAATCCAATCTAATTATCACGTTCAACGAGAGTTGGTTGTAGGAATCATTGTAATGATGGAATATGGAGAATGGTCGCAAATATATAAAATTATATCGTTATTCATATTTATAGTGGTAGTAGTAGATATTATGTAGAATAATATCTACGTATCTCAAGTATTCACTTCAAAATAACATATCAAAAGTTTTGGTACTTACTTATAAATTTTATATCTTTTTAAAATTTCTTAAACAAATTGTTGTAAACAAATCATAGTATTTTTCCCTGGCTGCGCGCGGGATTCTACGTTAGAACCATTCGCTTCGCTCGTGGTTCAAAGTACAACGCCCGAGGGAAAGACAATTTGCTCTCAAGCCATATACTCTACTTTTCATCCCCTTTCTATGAGAAAATATGTACTGAGTAACAGCAACAGAGACGTAATCGAAAAAGAGCTATTTTGCTCCCACTTATAGAGGAACAAAACGACACTTTTCGAATAGAAGTGATAAAAAACAAATAATTCAAATAGAAGTTGCAAGACTTAGTAACCCGAAAAGAAATGTTACTAGTGACTCCGAGCCCATTAATAAAAAAAATTGCCAATAAACAATTGAACCCTAAATGGTAACAACATTAGAAAGGTCTTTTGCAATTCAAAACATTGCCCTACAAAATGTCACTCAAGCAATAACTAAATTACTTTAAAGATTTAAACGGCAGACACTTTTACACTGGAGATTGTCATAACTTCTCCTAAGGGTATATAGAAGAGCAATATTCGTAAACTTGAATTTCAGTCTAGAGGCGCCTTGGAAAGGAAACTCTTTTTATGGAATAATTTTTGCGTTTACAAACGCGTAAATATTTTTAATGCTAGAAAAAATACACTGAAAAAATCGACGTGCCTCAGGCGGGAATCGAACCCAGCACCTTCCGCAATCCACAGCAGCTTCCGCAAAACGCAGCCGCCCGGATTGCGGAAGATGCTGGGTTCGATTCCCGCCTGAGGCAGGTCGATTTTTTTCAGTGTACTGTTTCCTGACTTAGATGGAACCTTTGAAACAAATCTTTTATTAATCACTTTTAAACTTTCGCACTGGTCACAGGCGAACTATGTCCGCCTGTGACCACGATCGGTGTAACCCGGCTGAAACGTCAGGCATTTGAAAGGAGTAAAAACGGGAATTAAGGCGATAAAATTATCGCCTTAATTCCCGTTTTTACTCGTACTAAATCTTTTATTAAATTTATTTCTCCTCTCTTCTGTTCTTATTAAAATAAATGATAAAGAAAATAGTTATTAAAGTTCAAACCCAAACCACCTGTAAGCGTAAACCTACTAGGAGGCTTTGTTTTGAGAAGATAATTAGATGGAACAACAACAAAAAACAACAAAACTGGATACTTTATTTCCGGCTCTTAAACTTACCATAAGAGTAAATAAAGCTAAGCTTCATACAATGGAGCTACAATCGTTACCTTTTACTAGTACTGCAATTGCTATAACCCTTCCTCCTAAATTTTACTATAAGTCTAAATATTATACGCTCTTCTGAGGCTTACCCTGCCCCTATTTACTCATGTGCCCAATACCCAAGGATTAGAGTACAAAATGCAACATTTTTTACAAAGTACCATTTGAACAGCTTGATATAACGTTTGAAGACAAGACACATTGCAGAAACTTTTTACTATGAGACCGTAATAGATCTGTACTAATTAACAAGAACATTGTTAAAACAAATTAGAAAAGTTTTCGTATTAAAACTAAACATTCTTCACCACTGCCAGACAACGACATAAACTTTTATAGAGTTAGTACAACTTTATTTTGTTGTCAAGAGACAAGTTAACATGTTACAAAATGCAAAGTAAGATGTAGACATTGCGTTGACACGGCTTTAACCCATGATCCCAATCCCCCAACCCACCATCGTCCGTATTCTATATTTTGATTGTGAGTAGAAATGAACCTTAGTTATTCGAAAAAGATAAAAATATACATAAAGCTACCTTTGTCATTGCTGCAAGTCGTAGTTCGAAATTCTTTCGACACATGTCACAGGATCACAAAGTTTGCCCCAAAATATAATCAAAAGAGATATATTAATGTTGACGCGCTGATGTATTAGGTATCAAAATGTACTTGAACAGTAATTTATCTGAAAAGGTGTGTTTTAAGGAAGTTCACCGCTATACTACTCCAATGGTATATTAAAACTACTTTTACGGTTATAACTCACGTGTAATTAGATTTTACATTTTGTTATTATTGCCCGATGTTTCTAAGAGAACATTCTATTTCTCCCTTTCTCGTAAGTCCTTACAAGAACATTACTCTCACCTCGCGACCTTTGACTAGCGCCTACCACGACACGGCCTGCTCGTGACTGCGCTCGACACAGACTGATAGCAAGACGTCCTAATTAGGATGTATAACATAACTGCTTCTTTTCTAATATGATATCACTAGCTTATGTTCGCGACTTCGTCCGCGTAGAATAGTTACTTCGGGCAGCATTTTTTTTTTATTATTTCTTTTAACCCAAGCGCCCTATACCTACAAATTTTCATGGATTTTACTTAAAAAATTAAGAATTTCCATACAAACTTTTATCCCCTATTTTACCTCCTTAGGAATTGAATTTCCAAAAATCTTAAAATACCTCTTTCTTAATTTCTAACTGAAAGGCCATGTACCAATTTTTATGCAAATTACTTAAAAAATGACGGATTTCCATACAAACTTTTCGCCCCCTTTTCACCACTTTAGAGGGTGAATTTCCAAAAATCCTTCCTTAGTGCACCCCTGGAGCTTTTAAGGAACCTACGTACTAAATTTGGAATCCCTAGACCCAGCGGCTGTGCCTTGATATGTCAGTCAGTTAGTCAGTATTCATTTTTATACTTAAAGATAGGTAGATTGCATACGTCCATAAAATAGATTCCCCCACAAAATAAAAAGATATAAATTACAATTCACACGAGTTCTTTTGTACAATAGGTGATGTAAGACTCCGCTATTAATTCTTATCTGCCGTACAGTTATTGTTAATTATTTAATTTTAATGCGCTCCTAAAAATCGCGAGCCCAGTAATTTATGAAAGAAAAAGAAGAAGCCATCAAATAAATTAGTATACAGTATATTTATATATGTTATTTATAAAAATAAATTATTATGTATGTAAAACATTATCCGTTATCTAGTATCCACAAACACAAGTTCCTAATGATACTTAATTTGGGCTAGATAATTGGTGTGAGCGTAGAAATTATATTATTATCATTTTTCGTGTGATATGAAGTTCATAAATACAATCGCACATAAAATGACCTTACGAGAATGCTTACCGGTACCTACATTGGAACATGTTCTTCTGCAATTTGTTTATATTTTTTTCGATATCTGCGATAAAATTTGTATTAAAATATCTAAAAATTATAGTTATGTTTATCTTCGTAATATTTGCCATCATCAAATTCCCCGATATTTTCCTTCTAAATCTTCTACGCCATCTGAATTTATCCTCAGTCGAATCCCGTAGAGGCAGTTGATGAACGATGTTCCTAACTTTTGATGTTTTGTTCTTTGACTAAAGCACTTTAAATATATCAGTTCTTTATAACTATATGAGTGTGAAAAATAAATAAATTAGCATCGTACAAAATCTTTTGAATCAAAGTCGCAGAGTTCAATGTAAATGCGATTATTAAATTAAATATTATTTATCGCCATAATAAATAATAACAATTTACTGTGCATCATTTAGCGGTGAGGTAGTCACAATATTGGTGGTGCTCTTAATTTGTGCAACATTTGAATAAATAATTGTTCACAAAAGAGTTAAGGATTTACAAAAGAGCATAATTAAATACCATACTACCATATTATTGAAAGCTATGTACGCCTCTGTCATCATATTGATTTAAATTTCAAATATGACAACCAACCAAAACATAATTATTTTTTACCTTCCATTTATTTTACCTCCAAACGTATAAACTCTTGGTCTGTTATAACAAGACGAGGCAAAATAATTAGATATTAAGAAAACGAACAGACAAAAGTATTCGTGTAATCCATTCGTCTGATTATGACGTGCAAATAACTAGAAATGCCAGCTCGGGCCAGCTCTCACTAATCCTAGCTCTCTGCTACACGTTTGTGATTCAATGTCTTATTATAATGTACAGAAAATAATTTGTGAATCCGTGTATTACCTACTTGAGAGCAACTTTTAGTGCGATGAGATGGTGTAGTTATTTTTTCAAGATAACCATTTGCAGTATTAGTGTTTGTGGCAAAAGAGTCTTCATTTACAACACTGTACAAATCATTATCAAATTCCTCCCGGATTGCTGCGATAATTTTGTGTGTAACGTCTGACCAGGGCCCCGATCGCGGTAAATAATTTCAAGTCGAACGCAGATGAAACACAGACGCTGTCAAAGTTACGTTTCTGTTAAGCCCTGTCCGCACAGCAATAAAATATTCGCGCGGAAATAATATCGCGTTCAATTTGAACGCGATATTATTTATCGCTGTGCGGACAGGGCTTAACAGAAACGTAACTTTGACAGCGTTTGTGTTTCATCTGCGTTCGACTTGCGAAATTATTTACCGCGATCGGGGCCCTGGTCGTTGGCTTTAGTTAGTGTATTTACTAAAGGATTGTTATTATTTGTTGGGTTTGGTGCCCCTTTTATGCAGGCGACAGGCCGGCAACTTGTCACTATTTGGAGCTTTGGAGGCACTGCATGGCCCATACTGCCAGATGTAGATTTATGTGTAGCAAATTGTTGCCTAAGACTCTGCTCAACCCCTCTAGAGATTATAAGCGTCAAAAGAGATTATAAGCGTAAATCGTATGTATGTATGTATTGTTAAAACAGTAAACGCATTGTCTTATATACGTTCACTGGCCTTAAAACAATCACATCATCAACAACGTACTTCTTCTTTAAATGAATGGCGTTGGCGACACATAATGATTACGCATTTCACCAATGTCAAGTAAAAATGTAACAAAGTAACAGACAATTATTGTACGGTAAAAAATGGAGTCTCTCAACACGTGTTCTTACAGCAAGAACTCGGTAGAAACTCCTAATGAACAACGTAATTTCAAAATTTGTAAAAAGCACATCAGTCGCGGTATTGCTGTGTTACTGCTGTGTTAACTTTTGTTTGTTAGCCCGAATTCCTACGTCATTGGTTAGCCCCTTGATTTTTGATATACGTCAGATTCTGGTGTCTGGACCAGAATCTGACGTCTGTCAAAAAGTGCCTGTCTGTCCTTCTTCTTCTTTTCAATTAATGGCGATCGCGACACATTAAAGATAACGCATTTCGCCAATGTCAAGTGAAAAATAATGTACTTGAAGTAACAGACAGTTGTACGGTAGATTGAGTTAAAAATGGGGTCTCTCAACACGTTTTTTTACAACAAGAACTCGGGAGAAACTCGGTCTGTCTGTCCAGACTGATTCTGGCGTGCCGAAAGTAAATATTGTTCTGCGGAAATGTTAGGACAGATACGCCATATTTAACGAAAGGCGTTGACAATAGAACTTTATTGTATTTCAACCAATGTTACATATACAATAGAAAACACTTGAATAATTTGTACAAATGGCGACCTTATCGCTAAAAACCATCTCGTCCAGGTAACTTTAGGATGGACAGGATTTAAAAAATGGGTAAGATGGCGTGGTTTTATTTTATAGATTTTTTACTAATTAAATTACAAATGAAATTATATTATGCGTATGGGAATATTAGGATTTTTGGCCAAACCTTCGACCTCAACGCATGGATGTCGGCATCTGACCCAAGTGTGGGTTTACGGGGCACTCCTTTACAGTGAATCAACTCACTTTCATATAAATTAATTCTGGTATTTATCTACTGAAATATTTATTTGGAACGACTTTCACACATTTTAAATCATTAAACATAGTCAATATTACGAGTAAATGGAAACGGACATGAAAGCCATTTATTTTAAATTTTGAAAAGGTTTCAAACTTCTTAAAATAAATGCAATTCGTTAGATTTATATTTAAATCTCATTGTGAAATCGTGAATAATTAATTGTAGACTAAATTTAATCATTTATTATTTTTTTATTTTTATTTATTATTAACAAAAGAAAAATACAATATATTTGTTTTTATTACAGTGCCACATAAACCTATTTAGGTTTTACCGGACACTGACATTCATCGTCTTAACTCTAAATACATAATTTTTTGCATAAGTATAATATATTGAATGTATTTACAAACTTCGATGACGAGTACGTAAGACTAATAGTAATTTAATTAATTCTACCCGCGGTCCCGCTCTTTTAGCGCACGGTAAGCCGCACAAAGAAAAGGTAATAATGAGTGCGTACACACGGGTGGTCTTTCGACAAGGTAATTATTTCTTGAATATTTATTTTTTATTTTTTTTAAATTCTTAATCTAACCTAATTTTATATTTATTTAAGTTAACTATTCTTATAAACTATTGTTATTAATAGTTATCATGCAAATAGGTAGGTAATATATGAACTTATTGAGAATAAAATATAAAAAAAATCTTAATTATTTAAGTAGTTTTTTTAGGTAGTAATCTTTTAATATATCTTTAATATTTAATTTATTTATTTTTTGTTTAATTGATGGTGGTAATTCATTGATCAATTTAGGAATCTGGTACTGAAGTAATTGTTTTCCGTATAAGTTATTGTATCGCGGGATATTCAGTTTAACGTGTGAAGCACTGCGTGTTTGTTTAATGTTATGTCTCGTGTTTTGTAGATTATCATTGAAATAACATTCAGAAAGGAGGTTGACTTTCACTTGTTCGTAAACAGGTAGGATGTTGCAATGATTAAACATTTCATTTTCGTTATTTTTAAATTTCATTTTTATTTTATCAGGGAGTATAACTTTTATGATTCTCAATTGTAATTGATATATTAGGTCCAGGTGTGATTTGCTAGTTCTGCCGTAACTGCTAATGCCATAGTTTATAACACTTTCTCCTAATGCCTTATATAAGTATAAAAGTGTAGGATAGGGAATTTTATTTTTAATTAACACAAATTTACCCAATATTGCCCGAAGTTTGTCACATACGTAATGGACATGATCTACCCACTTTAATCGGTCATCTATTACTAACCCAAGGTATTTTTGTTCATTAACTACTTCGATGGGGCTACACGAACAGTTTCGATTACTTGTATGAAGACACTTGTGATTATGTGCTACAAGACTGAGGTTATGATGCTTCCTATTGTTACTACTGCTGATGTACAATAGTTTAGTTTTTTCTGCATTGATCACAAGACCTGCATCATGGGACCATTTCGAAAGCATTGTGAACTCAGTTTGCAAGTCCTTTAAAGCTTGATCTAGTTCCTTATTTGAGGCTATAAGACAGGTGTCGTCGGCAAACTGATATATCTCGCACCTTGTAATGACATTAACGGCGTCATTAACATAAGTTATGTAATGAAGAGGACCAAGCACAGATCCTTGTGCTGTGCCGTCAGATGCAGAGACCTTCTTGCTTATGGTGTCAGTTATCTTTGTAACATAAGATCTATTGGTCAGGTAATCTTGGCACCACTCTTTGAGCGGTCCACGAATGCCACAATTATCCAATTTCTCAATCAATATGCCATGTTGTAATGTGTCGAATGCTTTACTGTAGTCAATCAATAATACCAATACATGTTCTCTTCTATTAAGATGACTATAGACACTGTCAGTAAATTTCGATAATAACTGTGTTGTACTTTTACCGCATTGAAAACCAAATTGTTTATCAGTGATAATGTGATTGTTTCTGTAAAATCTGTGTATCTGCTTCGATATCACTTTCTCGACAACTTTATCAACACTAGAGAGAATAGTAATTGGTCGATAATTATCATATGTATCCTGTCGTCCTTTCTTATATATCGGCCTAATTATTCCCGTCTTTAGTTCGGATGGATATTTTCTTTGTTTAACTGTAGTGTTAATGAAGTGGGCTATTATGTCTGCAATTTTTGAGCCAATCGTTTTTAAGTCTTGTGTTCTTATTCCATCTATCCCTGGCGCTTTATGATTACTTAATGAATTAATTTCTTTGAGAACTGTCTTGGCAGAGGTGCGTTGAAATCTATAGCTGATATTGACTGGGAAAGAGTAGGTTTCCTTATTAAGCAATTTGTTGTCGCATTTTGGTACAATATTTTTTACGCTATCAGCAAAACATTCAGCAAAATTATTAGCTATGTTGGCAATAGTGTTGTTATTGTTAAGGAATGCGTTTAAAATAACATTGTCAGAGATGGTTTTTGCCCTTCCTGTGATGGAATTCAATATTTGCCATAATGCTCTTGGATTATTCTTATTGTTAGTTATTTCTTCCCGTAATTGTTTATTTTTATTTTTATTTATTAATTTATTTACATAGTTTCTATAGGAGTTATATTTATATTTTAATATTTTATTTGTTGGATCAGATATCCACTTCATGTACAATTTATCCCTATATTCACAGGCTTTTATTATTTTATTATTAATCCACTTATTATTCATTCTATTTTTATTTCTAGATATTTTAATTTTTATTTCTGCTTTCTCCCTGCAAGTTTTAATATTATCAACTAAGTTATTGTATATCATATACGGACAGTTCAATTTTTTAATAGGTTTCCAGTCTACTTGCTTTAGATTTGCGTTAAGGATGTCATAATCCCAACGAGTGATGTATTGAGAATCCACCCGTGTGTTTCTGATCTGAGTATCAACGACAGCAAGTGCTGTGGCTCGGTGATCCGCCAGTGTGGTTCCGAGCGCCGCAGTGTACATGTCTAGTGAGCGGGATCGCGTGTAGATATGATCTATGCAGGATTTGCAAAGTCTACCGTTAGCTATCTCCAATCGCGTGTATTCGGTGATCCCGCAAACTAATCCATGATTGTGCATTATCGTGTTATATGAATGTTTTATAGGTCTATTACTTTGCAGATCAATGTTCAAGTCTCCTAAAAGATACATGTCTAATTGTCTGTCTACTTTTCCTAGTACAGTGTCTAGCTCATTTACAAATAAATACTTACTATAATTTGGAGGTCGGTACATACAACATAGAACCGCGGAATAGCCAAGAGGGGTGGTTAGTAATCCTATTAAATTTTCACTGTGTTGCATTTTATGTATATTTATTCGGAATTTGTGTCCTTTTTTTATATAAATAATAATGCCACCTCCTTTTTTACCCTTCCGCAGCTCAGTGTACATGTTATATCCTTTTAATTGATATAATTTGCAAAGCGAGTCAGGTATATTGACTTCAGTTAACATTATCACATCGACATGTCGTGAACAAGAAAAAATACATTGTTCAAGTGCAGTGAAGTTTTTGATAATAGATCTAACATTCATGTGTATGCAAAGCAGTTTTATATTACTAGGTACATTATTTATAAAATTTTGTAGATTTACACAGTCAGTAAGTTGAGAAATTTCATATGATTTACAGTGCATTATTTACAATAATATAGTTCATACCTAAGGATACACACATACAATTACGAAATTAGTAAACGTGACTTACAGTCGGTTGGCGATAGCTTGCAGCAGTCCTAAGCTTTTTTATATCCTCCAAAGATCGGATTATGATAGGTTTTTTATCTTCTCCTTCTTGTCGCACTCGAATCACTCCCTTTTTGACCCAGATATATTTAAAGGAGTTTCTCAAATCCTGTTTAGTATGCCACAGTAGTTGTTTGTTATAAGGTGTTAGGGCTTCACATATAAATATACCTTCATTTGATCCTGATGTGCAACAATCGGGGACAATATTCGTTAGCACTATTCCGGAAGATTTTAATTTGGCGGCAGCTATCCATTCCATTTGGTTTTGTTGAGTAGTCAGCTCCACTTGTACTGGTCCCGGCTTATCCTTCCTGCCTGGTAGGCGCTTAACTTGCTTGACATATTCGGGATTCACTTTAAGCTTATTAGCAACATTTGCCACAATCTCGATTAGATTTTGATTTTCGTTCGATGGAACGTTATGGATCTCGATGCAGTTACTTAGTTCCTGTTGCTCTCTATCCTGTAGGCGCTGTTCCAGGACTCCCACTCTCGTTTCCAAGTGATTATTTTTGTTTGAGAGTTCGATATTTTTCTTTTGTAGATTATCTATAGTATTTTGCATGCTTTGCATGGTTTTTATAAAATCGTCCATTTTATCGGAGGTATATTGAACCGACTGGGTGATTTCTTTCATTTCCCGTTTAATCGCCTTTTCCACCTCTTTAGATATATCGCTCATTAGTTTTTTTATGTCTATATTTATGTTGGAGGTTTCAGTGAAGTTTTCATCTTCCTCGTCTTCATCTGGGATGAAGATTGAACGACGCCTCGATGAGTTTTGGCATTCCTGGCATGTCCACTCCAAGTTCTCTGTTGCACGTAGGGCTGTTAGCTGTTTATTTGTAAGACCTGTACAGAGGTTGTTCAAATGCACTAATTTTTCACATCTGTTACACTCTAGACCAGGTCTAGACTTTGTAATATTTTTAGCACAATTATCACATTTACTCGACATTTTGAAGGTAGTTTTCGCACTAAATTCGTTTTAAATTCCTTAATTTAAATACACAAAGAACGTGGCGTGACTGACTGATTTATCACGCTTTACAGAAACAGTTTTATATAATTAAAAACGAGAAATAACGCGTATTGTCTTTCTGAAGTGATAATTGTTTAAAGCGAGTGAATTATTATTTTCTATAACACTTGCGACATTATCAAATTAACCACAAAATATAAAAGTTTTATGTTCAAATAAAGATGACCTTGAATGACCTTGAAATTTTACGTTTTTTTAATTCTTCCTATCACAGAACGGCAAACGGATTTAGCCTATACAGTCATGGTTTTAGTTTTCTATCTTCTTTCTTAATGTCCGCATTAAAATATGGATGTCACGCATTTTAATACTGTGTCACATAAATACTGATACATTCTAGTATACTAAAAATGAACAAACGTAAAATAAAAAAGCAAATAGTCTCATTATAGTTAATATGCATACAATCGCCACCGACGCTTCAATTAGCGTCGGTGGCGTAGTGCGTAAGAGCGTCGTCTTCCGCCCGGGAGGCACTGGTTCGAACCCCGTTTAATCGACGCTTTTACGGTGAAGGAAAACATCGTGAGGAAACACCTATGAAGAAATTCTTAGGTTGTGTGTGAAGTCGACCAACCCGCACTTGGCCAGCGTGGTTGACTAAGGCCTAATCGTCCCTAATGTGGGGTAGGCTCGAGCCCCTCGGTGGGGACATTATATGAGCTGTTGATGATGATACAATCTAATTGATCATCCTAAAATTGAGAAGCGATGTCTGCTATATTAATAACCAAAAACGAAATACCGTAGCACTGTGCATCTTCTCAGTAATAAATATGCGTCCCGAGTGTATGGCATAACCTGATTGGCGTACTTAGGTGCTAATTGGCAACTTAATGGTTAGGAGTGCCTCCAGGGGTGTGCTATAACTTAATTTCATTCGAGACGATCCAACTGTAGGGTTAACATTGCTTATTAATTACAACGTTCTAATGTCGAAAATTACATAGCATTGAAAATTAACAATTATAAATACTTTAATTTGAGATAATTGGTGGCTTTTTTATACACTGAAGGTTTAGTTGTTTTTGGGTTTGATGCCCTTTTGTACACTATTTGGCGACTGTATGGCCCATACTGCCAGAAGTGGCTTTATGTGTAACCAAATGTTATCTAAAGCTGGATGTATGTAATTAAAGATAACCCCTACTGAATCTCACACAAATTTTATCCCCAGTACTCTCTCCTAATCCCTTAGGAGATTTTGAACATTAACTTTCTATAGACAATTAGGTGCTAATCCAGTGAACACAAACACGATACCGTCTCTGTGATTTTGTGAGGAACTGGGTATACTGCAGATTCCAAATTTGAATCTAACCTATGGAAGTAGCTCTTCTTCAATAATTATAGAGCGGATGGTATTCAATCAAACAACAAAATAATGTTATTTGAATCATGTATGGCTAAAATCAATCGCAATTAAGTTGCCTTTCAAATAAATAAAAAAAACTAAACCGCAATGGGATCATCCTTTTGGGCGTTACGATACATAAGTACTACAGATTTCAGACTATACCACACATAACATAAACTTATAACACCGCTTTCTGCTTTTTAACCGAGTTCAAAAAAGGAGAAGGTTCTCAATTCTTATACGATACTACAGACTACAGACACACATCAAACATATAACACCGCTTTGCTCTTCTTTACGTCCGTTGGGTGCTACAATGCTACAGACACATGTCAAATTTAAAACACCGCTTTCATCTTTTTACGTCGTTTGGGCGCTACGATGTTACAGACTACAGACACACGTCACATTTATAACACCGCTATTCTCTTTTTACGTCGTTCGGGCACTACGATGCTACAGACACACGTCACATTTATAACACCGCTATTCTCTTTTTACGTCGTTCGGGCGCTACGATGTTACAGACTACAGACACACGTCACATTTATAACACCGCTATTCTCTTTTTACGTCGTTCGGGCACTACGATGCTACAGACTACAGACACACGTCACACTTATAATACCGCTATTCTCTTTTTACGTCGTTCGGGCGCTACGATGCTACAGACACACGTCACATTTATAACACCGCTTTCATCTTTTTTACATCGGTTGGGCGCTACGATGCTACACACCACAGACGCACGTTACACTCGTAACACCGCTCTCATTTTTTACGTCGGTTGGGCGCTACGATGCTACAGACTACAGACACACGTCACACTTATAATACCGTTTTCCTCTTTTTTACGCCTTTTGGGCGCTACGGTACTACAGACACACGTCACATTTATAACACCGCTTTTCTCTTTTTTACGTCTGAGTTTAAAAATAATATTATTGTGATGTTGCAAATTAAAGTCATCCAGTCAAATTTGCTTCGGTCGGTACGTGATTTGTGGTTAAAAATATTACTATCTGTAATCAGTCTCAGATATTACCACATGCAGATCCGTTCTAGTTTCCGTTAATAATACGCTTAAAAACTAAATTCTAGAAATATTCTGAAACGATGGATATTTTCTGGCATAAAATGACACTACCTTTTACCAATTTAACACCTTGTAATTATTTGTGAATAAATTTAAATTTGGAAGAAAAGAATATTTTTAAATTTGGAACACATTGAGTCACCGCCGCTAACCATGCCGCCGAATCAAAGACAATACTCACTAACCAAATTCAGTTCTATTTTTAAAATTCATTCCCACTCTAGGGAAGGAAGCAATTACTATTAGATTTTCCCGGTCATTGGTGGGAATTAGTGTGTTGCTGTATGAGTATGAGAAATGAAAAATACTTGTACCAAATACCATTGGCCTACATTTCCTGAGCAATGTATTAACAAAAATAATGACATGAAAATACGATGCTCTGCACTTCACCAAATGTGCCTCAACCTGTGAACAAAGCCTCGGCCCTCACACGTCATAAGTCCGCGTGTCGAAGGTCTTCAACATCCAATTATGTATTTCCAATACTTTGTACCAATTCAATGTTAATTTCTACATGTCTACGTAAACACTACTAGGATATTAAAGTTTCGGCTTATTCCCAAATTCTTTCATTTTTTACTATAAATATATGTAAATTAGTCCACTTGACACACAAAGGGAACACGGAATCTATTAAAATTAATTGACCCTTTGAAAATTACAGACGGAACGTAACTATTTAATTTCAAGAATTAATTGCCATTCAAAATGTCCGTAGTTATTCTAACAATTACTCTAAAGGATCTTTTAAAAACAGAAATTCTTCGATTAAATTGAAACGGGTACCTCGAAACGATTGCTTAATGAACAAAGAAGGTGCTAAGCGATACCGCAATTAATGCTCGATTAATCACCCCGAAGCAATTTATTCAATAAGTTGGAACTTTAATGAACCAGTGGAAGTCAAAGTTGAAGGCTCTGGAGAGGAGTGCACTTGGCAGAGTTGGGAGTTCGTAACAAATAAAATTCTCGGCTCTAAGCCACTCGTCTCAAATTGGTGGCGATTTTGTTGTGAGTTCGCTAAATCTGAAAATAAGATTATCATTGAGAGATTCAACTGTTAGGAAATTCTTAATTCAATTAGACGGTCAAAATTATTCATAAATAAGTCTTAAATATTATTTTTTTATTATTTTAAATATGTAGAAATAATTGATCAGACGAAATACAAGAAAATTATCTTAATTTCCTAATAGTAAACGTCAACATTCACGGAAATCTCATGATGAAATGCTGAAATGGTTCAGTCATCTTCTTATTTTAAGCGAATGGCGATCGCGACACACAAAGATTACACATTGCGTCAATATCAAGTGAAAATTTTATTAAAGTAACCGACAATTGTACGGTAGATTGAGGTTAAAATGGAGTCTCTCAACACGTGTTTTTGCAACAAGAACTCGGGAGAAACTCCTGGTTCAGTCATGTAGAAAGGATGTCTGAAAGTAGATTGACGAAAAAGATAATATATGAATCGGCATACAGAGTGGAAATAATAAAAAAAATATTTTTTAGTTGGTTCGATTCCTGGTTCGAGAAAGCTTTTTGAGAATTCCGGGAATGCAGTTAACTTTCTTTTTAAAAATAAAGGAATGTTTTCTTTCAGTAAATTGAGCTATTTTAAAGATTTAAGGTATTCCCCTCCAGGGGCCACATTTTTTTCCACCCTGTATACAGTGATGGAAGTAGATGAAGCGAAAAAGGTATGAAATTAAAGTGAACTAGGGTGCTTAATACACTGTGACTGTGAGTTACAGCCAGAGCCGAAAGCGATAGCGTAAATTTTTCAATTTACTAAAATATATGAAAAGATGATGGTCATTATTTACGCACTTGTATAGTAAGTAATGGACGCCATTACGAAATTAAAAAACGTGGAGTTAAGGCTACTATATGAGTATATGTGTTGAAAAAATAATACATTCACCAGTAATTACAAATAAGTATTATCTTCCAAAATATCCGTCTTATCATTTGATTACATAACTTATCCTTTAACTACTAATTAAGACGTTTCTATACGAAAACAGCGAGAAAATGAAGGAAGTTATTTGTAAATGGACGAGCGAAAAGGTACCTAATGTTTATGTTTATTTGGAGTTAATTTGATCCTTTATCTCCAGAAATGACTACAGTTTACATAATAATCCGGCTACAGTTTACATAATTAACAATACTTCGTTATTTTCATTATGTAAGCATTGAAGAGTAAAGAAAGGTAACTTTAACATTGAGTTTGTTTCTAAATTTTATTAGTATGTTTTGAAATGATTGATGTTTTGAAATTTATACCAAATTAAAATGGAATATATAGCTCTCCAAATAAGGGATATTTTTCTCCGGGAATATATACAAGGTGAATTTTTCTAGTAAATAATATTAAAAAAAAAGAACTTTATGTTTATATATCTTAGACTTTTCATAATCTTACTACTACGTGGTGTTGTACATACATAGCTGGCGCACGTGACAATAGCGAAATAATGTAACCTCGGAATTTAAATAACATGCATTGCGATTCTCGCTGTAGGTACCTATTATAATCTAAACTCAGCGGATTTTGACGTGATTTATGAAGTAATTACTAACTGAGATTTTAGGGTACAGTGTACACTTTTTTTGGATCTCGTCTGGTAAGTGTACAAACCATACATAATATAATTTTTCGTAAGAAAGGGTGCTTTTCACAAGTGCAAGGTACCTATGAGAACGCAAGGAAAAAATCCACCGTACAGTATAATATGAAATAAAGGAGCCTACAGACTATTAGATTTCTTTGGCGTTTCTCTTAGTTAACCCCCTTCCGACTCGAACGTCCTAGAGATTCTAATCGGTGCAGACTCTGAGGAGATACTCGTCAACTAGAAATCCTCTAAGCGGCTTGAATTTTCAGGCTAAAACCTACCAAGGTCCTCGCCTCATCAAAACCCCGTTGGAGTCGAGAAAGTCACCTGCAGCCTCCACTATAAGTCATGTCAAAAAAGCTTACTTCTCACAGTCACGCGATGGCAGAAAAGCAACCTGTTAGGCCATGGGCAAAAACTTTTAAAAGTACTTAAATAAACATAGTTTCATTCATAAAAGACTGGCTTTTCAAACAGTACACAACCGTTTACGCCTTAAAAATCGTTTATGACTGAATGACGGCGTGACGCTAAGCGTTTCGACGACGTCTCGTCGAGCGGGACGTCACGCCCGCTTCCAATATTCAATTCACAGTTACAGATTCTACCAGGATTTGGTTGGCAAGCGACAACTGTTATTTTTAGTAATTTAACAATTTTTGGTAGGCAACCAAACTTCAGAGATCTGTCTTCTTTTAGCGATTGGAACCGGCCGTTAGGCGTCGTCCTAATTGGCCGTACAATGATACGACGCGTACTCATCGTACAATGATACGATGCGTACTCAACGCACTATGAGCTCAACGTAAAACATTTCTTTAGACTGTCCTGGACAAGCTCGCAAGTCATCGCACGAGCACAGGAACATTACTTTACCGCGCGATGAAAACGCATTACGACGCCTTAGTCATGATAATTTTACTAAAGATCTTTTCACTTTAGGTAATATAGTCCTATGTAGAAGATGCTTGGAGATAGAAGAAACAGACACCCACATCCTAACAATGAAATGGCTACACACCAAACTCAGTACCTTGGCCTGGATTTTCAGCGACACAACGGTGCTAGAAGACTTCCTAGAAGAGTTGGGCGTAAAAGCCCGTACGAAGAGAAAAATAAGCTGTCCGATGTTACTTAGCCCGTGTACACTACAATTTATACGGACTAAACTGGTTGCCATTATACGGATAAATAAGAATACGTAAAATTAATATTACTCATAATAAACACAACATTTTAAAATTACCAAAAAAACAAGGTCGAAACAAATAATAACGGGAAACAATATATGAAGCCATACTGGAAATTGTGTTAGTCTTTTGTTTTGTCAAAGTACAAGGAAGTAGTAGAAGTTTTAGATCGGTGTTGTTTTTAAATATTTCTCTAATAGTCTAAGATCCCGTTATAGAACGACCTTCACCAAGTGTTTATTTGATGAACCGTATTTTCTATTTAATTTAATATGTCAATAAATATATTGCGAAAGGGTTGCCTAACAAATTTTAGTCCAGGGTATTAATTAAAATTAAAAAAAAAATCATTTTACCGGTTTGATTATTAGACAAATTCTATACTAATTGAAAGTATGAAGCCCATAGAATATGCAAACGTTAGGTTAGGTATTCTCTTCTATCGCATGGGATGGTTGGTTGGGACCTCTCAGTCGAACACATTCACTCGCATCAATAGGTATTTTACATTTCAAAATTCGATAACCGGAATTTGGGACTGATTTTTCGCAGGCAACCCTATACCACCGTGTTCATAATGAAATAATCTTTAATTTCATTTAATTTTAATTCAATAATCAGACCGGTGTACCTATCGATTTATCTGTTTATACCTGGCAGCCCGAGAGTTGTGACCGGAAACGAATACTTTCGATTGGTATAGAATTTGTCTAATAATCAAACCGGTGAAATGTTTAAAAAAAAATTTTTTTTAACATTTTAATTACTCATATCCTGGACTAAAATTTGTTTGTTTGTTGCCTCAAAAATTAAAAAAAAAATTGTGTGCGTGTAACCTTTACGCGCGATTGAAGTAAAACTTCTTTGACGTAGATCACTGAAATGATTAAATTTTAACTTAAAAAAATATAATATGACAGATACTTACGACCAATCGAAATTACTATTTTTAAATAGCGGAAACTACACAGACCATAGAATACTGAGCGTTACTTCCGTTAGAAAAATCTGAGTTACCCCCTAGTCGCGCCTAAAGAAGTTTTACTTCAAAAAATTTAAGGTTTCAAGGATCTAACGATTTAAATCATTGGATTCCAGTGGAAATAATAGGACGCTTCCAAATTATACGAACGTAAATAAGAAATGGAAATGAATGCGAGTAGAATACAAAAAAATATACCGACTGCAAACGTTACATGTCCACGGGGAAAATCCGGAGAAGTTAGTTTATAATAAAGACACCAGGGTCTGTCTAGTGGGACAATAAAAAAAACGTGACAAGAATTTTAGAACAAAAGGTCGGTTAATAACGCACAGATTTCTCTTTGGGTGCGTTTATCTTAGACACTTTGAAGGCTCATTTTGACCTTAGACTTATCTACTGTTAAACAATCTTTTCAATGCCAACCTCTGGAAAAGTTTAATTGTAAACTGAAACGTCTGTCAATTACAGGTACAATTGACAAGGATAAAAAAATCCAGAAATAACATAGAACCGATCCATTTGTGGAATATTATTATTAGAAAATGCTAAACTTAGCTAACTGACTGTATTTGCAATGACTCGCCGAAATTAAAAAGCTTAACATAAGAAAGCTTTATGAAAGGAATATGCATTTTCTGAGAAATAGGATGTGGATGGGCAGTGTTAGCTCCAAAATTCATGTGTAGAAATAAAAGTTAAGTATAGGAGAAGACTCACGAAAGCACAATATATAGGTAGTAGAAATAAGGACGTTAAAGAGTAGGTATGGCTGGTGTAAAATTTAAAAAGAACTACCAAAAAGTGGTTTAGAAGAATACACAGTTACAGGTTTTGAGAAAAAGATGCTGTTTTATTTAGGAGTTGGCTTTTCTGAAGAATTAGTAAATGGAGATTGAATTAAATGACATGAAATCGAAGAGGCAAAAATCAATTACATCAAAAAATTAAAGAATTAAACTATCAGGAGTGTAATGTGGATGAATCTTTTTCTTTTTTCTTATAACCGATTTTAATTAAATTCCTTTGAAGTTTGTACACAAAATCTTTGTTGTGGTTGCTAAGCAATGAGATATGGCCAAAAATATAACTAAAGCCTGTATTACAGAATGACACTCTGAAAGAATCTCTGAAATCATCATCATCTTTCTAATTATTTGCCCTAACTCTGTATACTAACATGCTGCCAACACTATTTTAGGACAGTATCTAAAACAAAATTATTTTACTGTACAATATTATGCTACGATAACTGTCTGTTTGTGTTGCTAATAAATAAATCATGTCTTGAGAATCGTTTATTACTTTCTATCAAGCATAAAGTGATAGAGAGGTACGACGCTCAATTCGGCGTTGATTCTTGGGACTCATTCTATAATACGTGCCTACGTCTGTCATATCAAAATGATGTTTGATTTTTCTATTGAATTCGAGTGCCGTTTTATAATAACTCCGTAGTCGTGGTACAGTGTTTTACACTTTTTGCTTATTAATAAAAAGATCAAGCAAATGCCTCCATACCAACTGATGGTAAGCAGAAGTGGAGTCCAAATGCGAAGATAGCTGGTGCAAGAGATAAACCGCCGCGCTAGCCACTCTCGCCTTACCAACCTACAAGGTGCTCTTTTGAATGGACCTAGGAACACGTATGCTGGCAGTGAATTCCATTTCTCGATTGTGTGACGCAGAAATGAGTTGCCAACTTTCTTAGTTCGCGTTGTAATAGTAGCCACTCACGTACGCACGCACTTCATATAAACATAGTACACATTCATGCCAAGTCACCGAATCTTTCCTATTCCGATCTTAGGTGTTTCATTATAACATGACGTGCAATTGTTTATACAACTCAACCCTCGTTATATTATTCATGTGAGAACTATCTTACAAGTGTAGTGAATATTCTATTATTATCCATTATTTCATTTAAAATACAAAATTATATTTCTAAATACTAATATAAATACTAATAAATATCATATTGAAAAATAGAAAAATCCAGTTCCCCATCGGTAGCAAGATCAGAGTCCCGGCTACCAGTGGTTAAGGATCCAGAGACAGGAACCTTCTCACTATACGGGCAGTGTCCTGAAGTACTGCCTACTGCATCTGACTCTTGATCTAACCACCTAACGCGAGCCTCTTAAGGTTTTTATTGAGGCTCTTGGCTATCAAACCATGGGCAGTATGACTATCGGAACAATAATTGCAGAATCGATGTCCCACATGTCAACAAAAGATATTTGTTTTCATTATCTTTTTCAGCTTTCAGCTATTATTATCATGTCCAGTTTTTGTTACTATTTAAGTAAAAATCTTCTAATCAACTTGTAATTCTCTACCGCCCATGAATAGAACACTATAATTCACATGTACCTACTCTACACCTTTTTTGTTGTTGTTGACGATGAGGTCAAATGCATTTATACATCGTCCTTGCGGAGTGGTGCTAACCGCAGGGGATATGTGGGACTCGAGGTAAAGGCGTTCGCTCCATACCTACTAAACATCCTCCCCGGCCTGACCTTCAGTGCGCTATTACGGGCCGGATCGGGATCTACGCACGTGAGCGCAACTACACCGAGACTACTCTACACCTACTAATTTTACTAATATTTATTTAATTCAGTTCGAAGAAGAAATATTTTTCACTCTTTACTAATATGATAAAAAGAAAAGATTTTAGATATCTACATGATATATGATGAATAGGCTTTAAAACTACTTGACCGATTTTAAAAATTCTTTCACCGGTAGAATGTCTAAATTTCACCGAGTAACAATGAGATCGATGAGTAAAGTATGCTAATAAAACATAGAATCAGAACGTTATCAGAGCACATAAATAGAGAATACGATCATTGTCGACGCCATCGTGGTGGAGTGGTCAGTATAGCTGCCTACTCATCAAGCAGACCGGGTTCGAATCCTGGTAAAATTTGGTGTGACGAACACGAATATTTGTTTGCGAGTCATGGTTGTTTATATATTTATTTAAGTTTATTTATAAAAATTTCTAAAATTATTATGTACCTATATTAAAAAAAAATGTCCGTTATCTAGTATCCGTAACACAAGTTCTTAATGATACTTACTTCGGGCTAGATAATTGGTGTAAGCGTGAAAATATATTATTATTATTGTTTTCTCCTCTCCTCCTTTCGTGGGTTTCCTAATACATTATTTTCTACACCAGACCAATATTACTATATCCACCTCTATTGACACCATCCCTTACCGTGCCCTTTCTAATTAAATTAAACGAACCCTTCAAACTTCTCTAGTACCACTTCCTCTCAAGAAATATAATTTTCAACAAAGTTAAATCAACACTTAACTAAGTTTTGAAAGCTGAAAATAACTACTATTGTGAAAATAAATAGAATAACTAATGTAACATAAATAATAATGACAGCAATGATAGATTTCGCAAAAGATGTTTAAGCCAAAAATGCCAAATAAATATAAATAAAAAGAAATAATAACACAAACTAATTTATCAGTGAGTATTAATTTATAATTAGTAATAACACATTAAACCTTTTTACGGTTGTATTTTTATAAAGCCATTCTTAGTGATTGTTATAATATTTCACATGTGGCAACAGCCGTAGCCGATATTATGATAATTACTCTGACGTACACAGCTTTTTAACCGACTTCGAAATAAAAGGAGGTTATCAATTCGACCTGTATCTATATAATACTGTCAGTATTGCACAGTTTTTGTGTATGTATATGTAATATATACCAGCTTCTAAACACGGGTGCTAAATTTCATGAGTGTATGTTTGTCTGTACCCATCTTTGTATGTTTTACCACGCATATCTCAATAACTATAAGTCGGATGGCAAAATTCTTTTTTAGTAAGACTAGGTTTAGTCCAATATAGGGATCTTTTCATATTTCAAAATCGGTTGAGTAGTTTTTGATGTAAATGTGTATCAGTCACTAAGAAAACGACTCGTTGGTTTAACAGCGTACAAACTTAGCTGGTCCGTGGGTGGTGTGGTGGTACTAGTAGTACACTGTCATATGTCAAAATCTATGGGTAAATTGTACTTCTAATCTTTGTCGCCAGGTCAGATAAGTTTGTGGCTCTGTAACTCACTCTGTAATTCTAAAAAACATGTCATTATGAATTTTGTTACAATTTCAACTGAAGTAAAAAATAATTTTTAAGAATTCAAATGACTTTGAAATTGGTGAAAAGGGGGAAATAAAAGTTTTATGTTTTAAACAATCTAAACGTCAATATGATAACTATTTTTAACGTCGGTGCTTACATGAGCAACATATAGTATTATATTATCTGTGCTTACAGTAGGTATGAAAATAAAAAATGGAATACCATGAGGCTGGCACTGACTTCAAAAAAATAGTTATCATATCAACATTATATTGACTTTTAGATAGTGTAAAACATAAAACTTTTATTTATCCCTTTTCACCAATATTGAACTTGGTTACATTTTTTACAATTGTGTTTTCTAAATCTCAAAAAGAATCTAATTAAGCTACGATATCCAATAACTTGGTAGAATCTGTCGATTCGTGTGTATATCATCTGAACCCGAAAACTCCGACAGAAATATAGACTAGTTCATTTCTCGCAAACTATCAAAGTCGAGTCAATTTCACTACTGTTCTATTTAGCAAATAAAGTTGAGTTTGCGAAAGCAAATAATGATGCACTATGATAACTTTTGGAATTTTGATGTGCAATCAAAATTCTAGAAGCTATCCTCCTAACTCAAAGGTCAGTAATTAGATTTTGAAATTAACTTAAAATTATAGTGTTTCATCAGAAACTAAAGTTTTATACGTGTTGGGAAGTTTTGTAGGTTCGTACAATTAAATATTTACAATTATTTCGTTTAACATTGACAAAATAAATACAAAACAAAGTTTCCAGACTTGGGCTAGTGGAAATTAAGGCTACCCTGTTTACTAACAGTTGATCATTCGACTCATTGCCCCACAAATAAAGTAGGATTGATAGAAACCTGATGACTATGCAACGTCTGAGATTAATGAACCAGAATAATTGGCGGAATACTAAAGTCTGAGGCTATTTGGTATTTTTCTCAATCTTACTGATGAAAAACATCGAAACGATTAAAGCAAATATTATAATTGAGTAGGTACTTTAACTTTTATCGGCACGGATATATTAAATATAAAATTATTACAATGGTTCATATAACAATAAACCGTGATAGCGAATACCTCTAGCTTTAAGTATCTACAACTGAAACACACAGACAATAGTGGGCGTATCTTAAGACGTTTGCATTTCATAAAAACATTATTGCTGAGAACTATTATGCACATACAAGCATGTAGTTTTGTCACCGCACTACGATTTCTATGTTAATTTTATCATAGCCCCTACGAAAAGATGGGTAAAACTGCGGATTACAGACACAGGGGACTAAATAATGACAACCGTATTCAAACCTCGGCGTTATCGTTTGTATAATTTTGTGATTTTGTAGACTCAACGATCGGAGCAATCGAGCGACAGAACAACTTGTTGATCGTACTGGCTGACAGCACCAATTTGTATGCGGCAACGTCCCAACTATTATAGCATAACACTCCAGACATCATCAGCGTTTAATCTCATCTTGTTCAAACATAATGCCTGCCTTCAAAGACTATTAATGAACCTTCCTAAAATTCGCAGCTAATTACGCGTTTCGTGAAAAGACTTGAATCATCGCTGTTTAAAGAGAACCGCTTCGAAAAGAGCAATTTAATTACTCCAGTTTTTTCCACTCTCAAAGCAAGAATATGCATTAGAGAGCTTTACAGATGGGATTTTTCATTTTGCGTTTCATGTGCGTAACATTTTGGTATTCATTACTTGTTTGAATTGAATTCGGCTGTGTTTGTGACTGTAATTAATACTACTACCCCAATACTAACTCATGGGAATATTAACGACTACATGGGTTTTTATGTCTATACTACACAAATATAATTCTTCACAGAAACATAGAACATCCAGAACTTAATAATAATAATAATGGGACGAAAACTTGGTGATGTGGAGAAGAGGGCCAGGAGCAATACCTGGGAGTTGTGTGTGACCTGACTGTAGGTATGGTACCCTTAACCAACAATTAGGTCATGAACATACCAAAAACTCCATATTTCAGAATCTTTAAAATAAATTCACAGACAAATATCCCATGTCGTTCACATTAACACATAATTTGAACCAACCATAACTGAAATCTTCCGCTATATGCAGGCAGTTACTGTTGTAATGGAGACATTCGTCAAAACTAGGTGGTAGACCCATATGTAGGGTCGTCTGGGTAGGTACCACCGCCTTTCTTATTTCTGCCGTGAAGCAGTTCGCTGTGTTTCGGATTGAAGGGAAAGGTAGCCAGTGTAATTACTGGTCATGGCGGGCATATCATCTTAGTCCCCAGGATGGCAAGCGCACACGCGGTGTTAAGTGATTTACACTTAATATTGCAAGTGTCTATACGCGGCTTTGACCACTTAACATCAGGTGGGCCGCAAGCTTGTTTGCCAAAAAAATGTCTTCCTAGATAAAACGTAAGTAGACATAAAATACAAATTCTCTGCGTTAAAAATTATAATATTCTACAATAATAGACGCCAGTTTTTCCGTGAAACGATACGGAATGAGAAAATTACGCAAAGCCTTCGAGATCAGTAACAGGTCGCAGACGGAGGCTGTAGTAACTCGCTTCACTTGAACCCCGCTATAAACACGGGAAACATTCCCCCATCTCTTTTGTTTTGCTATGCGAGCAGCATGAAGCCCCACTGCCTGCTATATGTCCGTCTGTGTTCCATAAATAACTAGCCTCGATTGTTTGTTTTCTTTGAACAAATTCTACGCTTCGAAGCATGAAGAAGAAATATACGCTTTTCCTTTTTTAACCACAGTAATATTATTGTATGCAGAATGAGATAGGTAGCACTAAGAGCTCTCAATTCTCATTGTAAAGAAGTAGGTACTTAAAGGTGTGTGGAGATTAAATAACATGTTGGCAAACTTAGGCTATATAACACGTCCACATTATTTAACATTGCTGTATAACATTGCAATAAAAAACAGGACACATAATTATAGACACATGCCGTCCACACCAATAAAACAATTAACTAAGGTGAGTCCAAACTATAAAACAAAAATTAAAAATGAAATAGTGCTATACGAATTTGCGCAGTAGTATCAATGGTCTGTAATCGAAACGTAATGAAAAAATAGTACCTACATTAAAATACAAGTGAGTAATGTTGAAAATTACGTTCGAGGCTGACATTGAGCACGAGCGCATCGAGTGCTTAATATTCAGCCGAGAATGTAATTTTTAACTGCTCACCAGTGTTATACGACGTTTTTCAACACCATTGCGAATAATTAATACATAATGCAAAATATCTACTTGCAAAATAGTACTGAAAATTTAAAAATGGCGCGCTTTTACTTTTTCATTGACGGCTTTGTGCGCGAAAGACTAAGGTACCGACGCTTATACAGCCAAAACAGCAAATTATATAATTTTTACAAAATAAATATATTCTTTTAATATTTATGTATGACATCTATTTAATAGTTGTTATTTTTAAATAAGGTTTTTATAATTGTATATCTTTAAACAGAGTGTTTCTAAACGCCAAACTTATTTAATGGGGAAGAAAACGCAAAACTTTTTTACAGAGGGCGCTGTGTGTTTGTTACCTGTCAAAGTCTGTTCTGAACAACAACATCAGTGATTTAAACACAGTTCACTTAAAAATTAATGTTTTTAAAATTATTGTATGTATGTACATACATTAAATGTCTTTTGAAATAATTATATGTCACTTGTGTGCTGAAATTTTTTTTTCTATTGCATTCTAAAAATATTAATATAGGTATAAATGTGTTTACTGAAACACACCTGTTTGTCTGGAAGTAGTTTCAAAATCAGATTCTTTGAAATGCTTGCTGTATGTTCTGGAGTACTTAGTAGCTTTAAAATTTACCCTTCTCAAAGCCTTTTCCCAATTTTTTCTGAGAAACAAATCTGTAGAAAACTTGTGTGTACCGGTTTCTACACACTGGAAAACTACACATCGTCCCATATTTCTGTTTATCTAGAAATACTAAGAAATCCCTATGAAATGTACTGAGTTTGACACATCCTTTGGAACAAACACTCAGCGCCACCTAGGAGAAACTAGTTGACAGTTGTCTTCCCCATTTACAAAAATGTTTCAGCATTTTGCATATAAATTCTCTTTGGTTCCTATTTTTTTTTCTTATAAATAAAAGCGTGACTTTTCTTTACGAAACTATTAACTTTTGATTACCAAACTGTGCGGTAATTGAATTTGAAATTCGAAAAATATTATAAGTTGGTAATATGATACATTGTGAAACTAAAATTGGTGTGTAGTTACATACCAATTACGAGCAATGGTGTTGAAAAAATCATAACATTATTTTGTTAGAGAAATAGTCTTATAATTAATTTTTCAACACCATAGATAATAGTAGTTTATGCAACTGTCATATAATGAAGGGTATAAAAACACGAGTGTGAGTAAGTAACGAGTGTTTTAATACCCGTGTTATATGCAGTTGCATACACTACTTTATCTTCACTAATGCTTTTACTCTTGTTGTTTGATTAATTGCATTAGTGAAGATGAAGTAGTGGCGTCCGATTTTTCTGGCAACAAACTATTTGTTGTGGCTTTTTGCAAATTATTAGGAGTCAAATTTTTTGTATGGGTTAGATCCCTTTGCCTTCCCGAGTATTTAAGAAAAATAACTGTATCATAATGAGTCGAACCGGTGTTATAATGGTCATTATGTTACAGGTTGCTGTATCATAATGAGTCGAACCGGTGTTATAATGGTCATTATGTTACAGGTTGTTTTTTTTTAATTTTAATTTTGATTATCTGTATTAAAAAGTATGTCATTTTATGTTCACCTTTGATATCGTAATTCGAATATTATGACATGAGTGTAGATAAAACATATTATAAAACATATAACCATGTTTTATTATATGTTTTGTTATATAGTCTGGACTCACCTTAATAGAAGAGCATAGACCGTAGTAATTCAAATTCTTCAATTGGCAGTATGGCTTAGACCTTCGCCTGTCCTAAGAAAGGACGAATAATACTACTACTACTACTCAAATTCTTCATCATCATTAAGAAATTCTCGCGCAGACTAACTAAGTGCACTTTATTGTGGTGTGGTGTGAACTTTGTGTAATAGACATTAAATAACTTACAACTGAATTCTGTGTTATCAGATCTCAAAAAAATATGCAGGTGGAAAATCTCCAATAATCTCCTCCTCCAGAAGAACTAAGACTCCAAGCCGTGGAACATTCTCGTTTCTGATGGACATTATTTAAATCACCTTTGATAGTAATAAAGATTATATTTATTGCTACTCCTAAAATAAGGTTTGATGTGGGTGTCTTGTTATAACCTATTTGTCAGTAATAAAATGCCCAGCGTAAGATAAAATTGAGGGTACTTTGCTAGGTTAAAATAATTTTCATATGCTTTGTGCTACAATACAATTTTTAACTTAATATGTTTGAGATTGCTTCGTTCATTGTGAACATTTTTCTACACGATATTCTTGAGATTCAACAATTTTAAACCACGTTTCATTATCATTAGGAGTGATTTTCTCCCAAGTGTGAAAAACAAATGTTATATACTAGCTCATAAAAAAGGGTATAAGTACGCATATTCGAATGTCGACTGTGCGAAAACCTTTGGGCGAAAGCACGATAGTTTAATTGATCACGCAATCGTATATAGGTACTAAAATGTTTGTACCAAACTCATTAGTGCGATGGTTTATTTGGCCGAATATATTTTTTCCTATTAGGTATATCTGTGATCAGTCCAAGAAGTTTGAGCAGATGTGTTGATGGTTTATATTTTTTGGAACTAGTTGTCCATTAACTTCTTCTCCCTTTATTTTAAAACAAGTTCGACAGTAAAACCCTTTTAAATCCAACAATAGCGTTTGAGTATCCTTGGATTTCAAAGGGTTAGGATGAGTAGTTAGGTAGTTAGTCTTTGCTTGTACCTGGTAGAGTATTATCTAATCTCATCAGCAACTGTGATAATCAATAGTCCTTCATGCCCGCCTAGCATGTTTAGGCCTTATACATGTTCGCAGTTTCGATAAAATTTCAAGTTGGCGGTTATATCCAATAATTGTTTACAGTTCAAAGCGATAAATGGCTATATCATATCGTGTTTCGGTGTTCATGCTAGGCGGGATGGAGTTCACTGTTTCTTAGGAACCACAAGGATTGGATAGGGTTAGTCGAAAAATCTGAATATATGCCCCGAAATAAATTGAGACCAGGATATGAAAAAGAAGAAGATAAGGAAAGAGCTGGATAATTAACATTATAATTACTTGCTGCTATTACGTCACCTAACCCAAATTTAAAAGTGTGCGTAACACCGTTCTATTAACAGTACAACCAGGAATTAGTAATTTATCAAAGGACCAAAGTTGATCCCCTAAGCCTCGTGTTTATGCTGTCAATGTCGAGCACAAAATAGCTGTCGTCAGAAAAATTTATGACGAGAATAACGTGGCAGTTTCACAAACAAATTAAGCTTGTCACTCGACGATTCAGTCTCCCCATAGCATTTCAGCTCGATATAATTGTTATTACCTATTACAGCCGCTATTCGTTACGATCGCGATTCGTTATCGTATAAATCATTTCTAAAATGTATTCGAACTGTCAGAACGAAGTAATTACTATACCAGTGTTTTGCATACCTACTTTGAAATGTGACGATAATTTCTTTTCATCCGACTACAAATGAGGAGGTTATCAATTCGACTGGTTTTTTTTAATGTTTGTTTCCTCATAACTCTACTGGGTGTACCGATTTTGAAGATTCTTTCGACCTTTGGAAGCTGGTGCTTGTCGTTTGGGCTCATTCAAATTTAATCGACATATGGTAGACCCATTTGTAGGGTCGTCTGGGTAGGTACCACCGCCTTTCTTAATTCGGCCGTGAAGCAGTTCGCTGTGTTTCGGATTGAAGGGAAAGGTAGCCAGTGTAATTACTGGGCATGGAAGGCATATCATCTTAGTCCCCAGGATGGCAAACGCACTTGCGGTGTTAAGTGATTTACACTTAATATTGCAAGTGTCTATAGGCGGCGGTAACCACTTAACATCAGGTGGGCCGCAAGCTTGTTTACCATCTAGTAACATTAAAAATGAAAAACATAAAAATAAGACGTGTAGTTTTTGAATTATCTCTAATAATGTCTATTTAACTGAAATCGATGATATCGCGTCTAACATGATCTGTATTCGATATTCATTTCAGTTTGATACAACGGTACACATTGTAATTCAAACTGAAATAAATGTATTACTCGTATATGAACGACAAATTATAAGTACAAAAATAAATCAATATCTAATAATGTACTAACTATTGTGTTTCTGTTAATGAATAAGGATAACAGATCTCCATGAGAAGGGGACTAGGATTGGCAGCACGCGAGTATCACGTCAGAGTTACAAGCGTCTATAGGCTACGTTTACCACCAATTACAATAAAAATCTATAGTAACTTATATGATTAATTTTAGAATTAAAGAAAAACACAGTTGGTATGTTTACATGTCAAATTCCCTTAAGATTGAACCATGAATAATTCCGAACAAAAAAATTTAATTAATTATTTATTTATTTTCCGTTTAAACTTCGCAGCGAGCAAATGTTACAGTTAACTGCTACTGATTTTAAGTACTAATTTCGTCAAGTACAAAGCTTTCGGCTTTTTTCTTCCCTAGTACGCGAAGCCCAATCATAGCCAAATATAGATTGGTGTTTTTTGTGAGTTTTTCAACCTTTTTGAAACGAAATATACGGGGCCCATATACCTCACAACAAGTTGACTTGTGTTTTACTTTAGGGATCCCCACAGACGTCTTGCAACGCAATCTGTATTTGACAGGTCCTGTTAAAAATACAATAAAATCGCAAACAGCTGACCTTTCCATACTTTGTCAGTGAGATCTTATTTTTATAAACTTATCTTTTAATAGGAATTTCAGAAATAGTTCTATCTATCTAGGAATAAAGTTTAAGGAGGCGAGACAGGGTGACATGCAATTTTCAAGTGATCATCGCGCGTTAACTATAAGGAGCAAACTCGTTTGATTCGTCTTGACGATTACTTTGGTGCTAGTTGGTAACCAGGATCTGATGATGAAGCTGGAAGGTGGCCATAGGAACTCAGTAATTAAGCGACACAACCGCGTCGAGTTTGATTCGTCTTCTTGGGTGGACCGTTTTTGATGAATGGTGGTGGTTTGGTGGACGTGAATATACGACTCCATCTTTGGGAAATTAAGTACGATCGTTCCGTTTGATAAGAATGTGAATTCTGTATTTGATTAGATGGATCAACCAACACGTGTGTCATTCATATAGGATGACCCAATGCCAAGGTGAGCACGTGCCAAGGGCTGAATGGTATAAGAGTGTATAAGCATGTCATATCACTAAAGTTACGCTTTAAGTGTACCAGGGCAAACCCTGTTGTACTGAAGCTCTTATCCCCCTACAATGGACCTCTGGGGGGATGGACAGATTTTGTCCTATACTCGTGGGACAAACATTAACAAAAAAATCAATTAAAAAAAACTTTTTAAAACAACCTTTTATTATGTTCTTGTTAATAAAAAGAACTAGAAATTTAACAATAAAAACTTAAACCTAGAAAAATATCATTATTTAGGTACCTTGTTTGCAACATTTAAAGATAATTAACTATATTATATTCATCTACGTCATAATAATCCGATATAGTAAGTAGGTATTTATCACACACCTATTTTTTTAAACAAAAGCGTGTTACATTGTGATGGAACATTAAAGAACATTTAGCTTAATTACACATTCATTATTTTACTTTTGCAATCACATTTATAAAAAATCGGGAGTGGTCTCCCCTTGACTTTCCCGTATACCGGAAACGACTCAAAGGTTGATAGAAACCTTATATTTTGATGTCATACACTCATGTTAAATTTTGGTCACCCATCCGAGTACCGACCGCGCACTTGGTTGCTTAACTTTCGTGATCGACGGCTCAAAATTTGATAGAAACCTTACATTTTGATGTTATACACGTATGTTAAATTTGGTTGCAATAAGTTAAAGCATGATCGAGTTATCGTGCTAACGCACAGACACACACACAGACATAATTCCAAAAAAAATATTTTTGGACTCGGTGAGATCTAAAACGTGTAAATCCGTCAAAATCTCGAGGTCGATTTAACGATTACAAGACTTACTCTATACTACGTACGAGAAAGTAAAAATTATAGGTATTTGATTTAATAATAATTTACCATTAGGTAAAATGAAAGCCAACAGCTTCGCCGCCAAAAAAGCTATGAACTTAAAAAATACGTCTAGAATTCTGAGTCTAGAATAGTGTTTAGTACACATCTGACCTGATTACAACTTCCTATTTTTGAGACTTAAATATTGTGATTTTTATGTTTAATTAGAATCTTTTGATCCCTCAAACCAAAAAAAGTTAAATCTAATTAATCTTCATCAAAACCCGAAAAAAACGCAACTCTTATGCAAACGTTATTTAACTAAACTTGGTAAATCCAAAACGTGGCAAACACGTTTTCTGCTCAAAAAGGATAAATGATTACACAAAAGGTTTGACGTCGACTATATTATTAAACTGTATAGAATAATTGAACTCCGTATAGACGATTCGAACCGGATTTTCTATAACTCAAACAGCATATTTTATTTGAATTCCAAAGCACCGAAGCCTGCATACTCCGAACGCAATTTTGTGCATGTCAGTACAATAGTAAACACGCATGTCGTTTCTCAAAGAGTTTGTCTGACAATGGATCCCTGTACTAGCTGCAGATTGCATATGTCTAAGAACGTATAATTTGCAAGTAACTCAAACCAAAAAAAAATTAAAAGGTGTTAAATTACTTGGGTACGTTTAGGAAACTGGTAAAGGAACACTATTGATCACTATGATTTATTTATACATATATTGTATGTATATGTATGGACATATATAGACATACATTACATATCTATAATGTTTATTACCCTTTATATGTATATTACACAGTATGTATTTATTTTAAATTCCTATCCTCCTTACTAAGAGTAAGACCACTATTTTAATCTCACGAAAGTACACCATTTACCATTAGATGTAATGAAGTCCTACAACTTCCTCGTCACATACAGTAATCACTTAACACCAGGTGGGCCGAAAGCTTAATTGCCATTTCGTAATATAAATAAAAACATAAAATATTTGACATACTTGGTGAAGTGAAATATTTTTATTTCGAAGACCTTGGTCCTCAAGTACTTTAGAATAATAAAATATATACCAAATTAAATGGATAAGTACTGAAGCGAGACGGGAATATACTGAAAATAGAAACAAAATTAATGTTACGTTCTAAAATATGTTCAAAAATGCACCATAAAAAATATAAAGGCATAAAGAATTTTTAAGAAATTAAAGTTCAAGGAAATCTTTATTAAATTTTAGCGTCCAAAGTAAAATATCAAAGACTCCTTTTACGGTTGTAATAAGGAGCAACGATGCCTAATTAAGTTAATACACGTTAATTAATCTTTTAATCGAAAGGTAATTAATAATTTAATTCTTGTAAAACTGACATGAGGTAAAAGTACAGTAGTGCACAGACCTCTCGATAATCGATACATTCCTCCCACTACACATCACTGGTGGTGTCTTATTGAATCTCCTAATCCTCTTGGCACCACCTAATGATGACATTTTGACGACTAGCTATTTACTATTTTTTTTTGTGTTATTGTATACAATTGAAAGCGTCGGTGGCGTAGTGCGTAAGGGCGTTATCTCCCACCCGGGAGGCACCGGTTCGAACCCTTACCAATGTGTGTTTCAAATTTTGAATTCATATGTACATTTAATTGACGCTTTTACGGTGATGGAAAACATCGTAAGGAAACCTGCACACACCTATGAAGAAATTCTTAGGTTGCGTGTGAAGTCGACCAACCCGCACTTGGCCAGCGTAGTTGACTAAAGCCTAATCGCCCCTAATGTGGGGTAGGCTCGAGCCCCTCGGTGGGCGCATTATATGAGCTGTTGGTGGTTGTATGTAATTGGTTCTCGCACCATATATGGCTGGGCAAACAGAGAAGCCAGGGTAGTGGAGGTGAGTGCTGGTGCACCATAAGGGAGTCCTTTAGTCAATATCTGGGTCACAAGAGGCCTGCTCCTGGCTGACTCTCTACAAAACGTTATACCCAGTACCCGCACGGCGAAACCATGCAATGCTAAGAGCTTTTCTCTACTCTCTACGGTATATAAAGGTTATATTATATCCCTTCTAGAAAATACTATCAATTTCAATCGTATGAAACATTTGTGTTCGCAGTCTTAATCTAATCTAGATGAATGTAAATTTATCAATTTATTTAATATTGTGGTTTAATTTTAGGGGTTCCAATATAATACTTATCTCAACAAGATAATTTTAAAAAGTAATTTTCAAGCTGTCTTTCTTTAATTTTATTTAATGTTATTTCACTTAATACCTATAAATTAACAACAAAATAGGTATGAGTGTGAGGTGACGTTTTTCCCATAGAACTAAAAATAGTAAAAGTTATCCTATTATTTAGGTGTCGCGGCATAAGCCGGTAACATCTTTCTTTTGTATTTTATATATTTCAACGGAACACGGTGTAAGAAAGTCACATTTATTCTAAGGATTTGGACGCCTTTGTTTTCACTTTCCTTGTGTAGACACAAATCCTTCAGATTCGCCAATGCCGTGTAAAAACTATGTCGTATTAAATATCAAGAAAACCCTTAAATCATTTAATAATACTTTATTTGTGTCTGCTGAATGTTGAAGGTGTATTTATATTATTTACTTTGTTTTTTGTGAGTTTCTAAAACTAATTAGCTCATTTTAGTTGAGCTGCATGTTTGTGTGTGTGTGTGTGTGTTTTCTTTAGTTTTATTAAGCACTCCAATGTTATAATAACTCTACGTAAACATTTAAATTCTGATTTTCATTCATTCCATATTCCATCCGAAATGATTTGGAATCCAAATCTTTGTGCTTTTTTTATTTCTTCTCACTATTACGGGAATGCAAAGGTATCTGCCTATTAAGCTTTCTTCTGTTAGCAAAAAAAAATATTATATAAATATAAAATAGTATAAAATAGTGTGCTCACTAAAGTTTGAATAATTATTTATATCTATACTAATAATAAAGCTGAAGAGTTTGTTTGTTTGTTTGTTTGTTTGTTTGTTTGTTTGTTTGTTTGTTTGTTTGTTTGGTTGAACCCTAAGATCTCAGCAACTACTGACTCAAATTGAAAAATTCTTTTTTCGTTGGATAGTCCATTTATTTAGGAAGGCTATAGGCTATATAACATCACGATACGTTTAATAGGAGCTGAGCATCAATGAAGAATGTTGCAAAAACTGGAGAAAAATATTTCTTTTCAAAGCTTTCACTGCGTGCGCTGCGTGAACGGTTAAAGTTACGTAAAAATCATGTATGACGGAATTGTTCTCCATTAAATTTTCTAAAAAAAAGTCCGCGACAGCATATGTCTATCTTTTATGGTTGGCTCCACTATAACCTTTCTTTTTGGTAATCAAATTTGTTTTAAAATAATGCGTTATCTGCGATGGTGTTTTTGTATACATGATATTATTCCTTATCAAAATAAATACATTATTTATGACAAGTATTTAATTTTGCACAAAATAGTTCACGACTTCATTTCATTTCAATGAATATCTTAAGAAATATCATAGTTTGAAATAAACGGAAAATAATAAATTTTGATTTTCAGAGATTTCTTTGCGTGCGCTGCGTAAACGGTTAAAGTTACACAAAAATTATGTATGATGAAATTATCCTCCTTTAAAAGTTCTAAAAACAAGTTTCAGACACAATTTATCTATCTCTTAAGGTTGACTCGCTATAACCTATTTTTGTTAATAAATTTTGTTCTAAAATAATGCATTAGATGCGAAGGTATTTTTGTAAACATCATATTATTCCTTATCAAAATGAATACGTTATTCATCACAAGTATTTAATTTTGTACAAAATTGTTCTTTACGTCATTAGATTTCAATAAATATCTTCAGAGATATCATAGTTTTAACATAACGCCGCAGCTACATAATGATCAAGTACTACGCACGCATCTATACTGAGTTGTTTTTTGTTTGGTTGAACGCGTTTATCTTAGGAACTACTGATCCCGTCAGATTCGGACGCCTTAGGTTCAGAGACTCCTCCGAGGGAGATGCTCACCGGTCAGAAATCCTCTCTGGAGTGATTCGACCTTAAAGCTTGAGGACCCACCGAGGTCCTCTCCTTTACTAAAAGCCCTGGTGACTCAAAGAAGGTCATCAGAGACATCCTGTAAAAATGGTCAAAAAAAAAACTGCCTAGAAGGAGTCGGACGCGTGAACGAAGGGTTCCGTGCCATAGATTTTATCAAAACTGTCCGAAAATTATTTGAATTTTAAATTAAATATTTTGTAAACATTTTAAGTTTCTACCTGTTATCGTTATTGAAACCGAGAAATAAATCACGTTTGTTGTTGAGCCCCCTTAAATATTAATTTTATTTTAATTTAATTATTTATTTTTAAAGTGAATAATATAACTAAATATTCTGTGAATATTTCAAGCGTCTATCTGTTGCCGTTATCAAAATCGACCAAAAAAAGTCACGTTTATTTTATGGGAACAGCTTCAATATTTATTTTATTCTATTTATTAGTATTTGTTGTTATAGCGGCACCAGAACTACGTCATCTGAGAAAATTTCAACTGTCTAACTATAATGGTTAATGATATACAGCCTGGTGACAGATGGACAGACGGACGAAGGAGTCTTAGTAATAGGATCCCGTTTTACTCTTTGGGTACAGAACCCTAAAAAGGGGAACTACTGATTCAAATTGAAAAATTCTTTAATTGTCCATTTATCGAGGAAGACTATAGGCCAGGACTTGCCAAACTTATTTTCATAGTGATGCCCTTAGGATTTTTCCAATTTTTACGAGCCCTCCCCCCGTTATAGTAACAGCAAAGTTAAGTACATACCTACAAAAACAAAAAAAAAACGGACGCAGCCGCCCGGATTGCGAAAGATGCTGTGTTAGATTTTTATTATTATTTACTCAACTTAAATAACATTAAATTTTGTTCCTAATTTTTATTTGGCATGATTTTAAAATGTTTGAAATGTATGTTCGAAATATAAACCAAACCAAGCAAATAGAAAACGAAAGACAAGAAAAACAAGTCCCGCCATGATAACGCCTTAGACGGGAAACGAACCCGCGACCTTCCGCAAACCGGGCGGGTGCTCTTACCTCCGAGCTATCAAGGACATCATCATGACAGGACCCACCCCTCCCGCCCCCCATCCCCCACCCACCCAATCCGGTTCACATTTTAAACTTTTAACTTAAATAAATACAAATATACGTTATCTAGGTGGGACCTATTTAATAATAAAAAAGAGTCACAGTTATTTTAGTAACAAAAATGAATGAAAATTTCCACACGTTGGTATCTAGTTCTTGATTATTGTTAAAATTACTCAGCGCGAATTGTCCCAAAATTTTAACAATTCAGTTAACAAAAAAAACTTAGTACTAAATATTGAACAATTATGTAAAATTTATTTTTAAAAATCATTGTTTTAGAGCCATGGAAGTTATCAATAAAACAGGGTTAAAAACATTGACCATTTCATAGATATGGACCTATAATTATAAAAAATAAACTACAACACAATAATAACTATTTAACATTTAGATATTCGCCGAGTACAGACGAAAATGGATGAAAACGAGTATGTAAACTATTTTATTTGGGTGTAATAAGTATACTCGTATGTAGTAAAACGGATCTTTAAGTGATATCCAAAATGAGCGATTCAATTTTCACCTTACACTTATTTATCAAAAATACACAGGAAATATCATAAAATTAATCTGTTTCTATTATTACTCCAAGAGCTTTGCAAATATCAATCAGATAATGAAAACTTTCATGGAACCTATTTTACTTTAAAGAACTTCAGCGGTCTGAGTTAAAAAGCTTTCGCTTAAGCTTTCGCTTGTAAGATCTCAGATAAAAAAGACAAGACAATGGGCAGATTGCAACGGCGACAAATTAAATAATAATTACCTACTCTTTAAGCTAACCCCATTAAAAGAAAGGGCAAGGGTATTTCATAAACATTATTTTGGTGGGTTTTTCTTCGCGCAACACCTAGAAAGCTTCAAGCTTGTGCAATAATTATTATTTTCACATTGGCAACAGTTTTACCTATTGCATGCAATATGAGAACCTACATCTTTTAGTTTTTCTATCCTACAATCCTCTCCATTCTTTGTACCTCTTTTACTCGCCCCATCAGTCTGCACTGGCAGCGGCTCTGTACCATGACAATGAGCCTTGGGCAGACTGAGCCATTCCTTTTTTTTTTGACGGTGGTAAAACCAATTTACTGGCCATACCGCACGCTGGCAAGGCGTGCGACGTGTGCGGGGATCATCGGTGCGGAACAGCGCCAGTACTACCCGCTAAAAACCACCGGTACCCTCCTAAGCCCTTATGGGGGCACTTTGGGATCGGCTCACTGTACGTGCGCCAGTTCACCAAAGCGTCCCCGGGAGACTGAGCCATTCCTATCAATCTCCATGCCTCTTCGGGCGACAACGTGTCAGAAATGAACTGTCAGACATGATATGTTCCAACCCAATCAGAGCAATAACACAATCAGAAGTTGTTAATTGTACAGAAAACAGTCATTTTTTGTTTAAGTTTTTTAACTTGTCCAACAGAACAGATAATTACCCTATAGTCTTCGCCCTATATTGACAATGCTTTAAGGTGTTTATTCTAGCAAAATGTAACATTAGGTACTTGTTTTATGTTTCTCTGCCCTTTAAGAAATTAATAAATGGATGACAATGATGAATCGTCAAACTTGTAGTCAAAATACCTAATTTTTTAGATACTTTCCTAGATCTGGCTGGTGGCCTGTGAGGACTGAGAGACCACACTTTATGGCTGTAGTTTTTAATATATACAGGCTACATTTTTTAGATTTGGCCTACATTTGTTGCAAGTCTTCTACTAAATATTTCAAAATTTATTTTGCAAAATACCAGTGTAGCCCCTCAGTTTTCACGCACATGGTATAACTTGGTTGAGAGCAATCGTACAACTTTTGTGTCTTATTAACCACCTTTTTTTGCCTGAATGATCTCCTTTTATTAAATTTTAGATACGCTTCTTATAGTTAACGAGTGATGATGGTTCGAAAACCTGTAAAAAATGCATGTAGATAACCACTTATCGCCCGCTAAATCTAAATATTACCTACTCCAAAAGTAAAGACCTAAACAGTATCAACATAATAGGTATATTATGCAAATTTGAGTAACTTTTCATTTACAAAAACTGATACAGCAATAAAAATATCGCTAAACGTCCCTTTGTGTCGTGCCGAGACATAAGCATGTTTGTCGCCTTGTTACACGCCAGACCCCTTTAAATCCGGAACAGACGATAAACCAAGCGAGATAGTGCAAAGGCTAAATCTTTTGAAGACATTCTTTTGCATGAGAAAATATTTCTATTATTATTTTTGTAGTACGTTCCGTCGAGGTTCTGTGGTTCCGTCATTTTGAGAAAGGGCCTTTTCTTAGCATATCTGATTATAAAATATGGAAAAAATCATGAATTCGCTCTAGGAACTAACTTGTAGGTTAAGCCGTTATGCCTAATATTACAAATGCGAAAGTTAGTTTGTTTGTTTGTTACTCAAGTTAAAGTATATAAAAGTACTAATTGATCGGGCCTATGTACGTTATTCAGATCGCTTCATAAAGTATAAAGAACTGATGATCTTCAAACGGCTTAACAAGTAGGTACCCACTCTAAGAACACTCATGATCAAAATATCTTTCAAAACAAAATCAGGGCCCAAGTCTGCTATTTAACGTAATTTTTCATAATGACAACAATACAACTACAATTCCATTACCATTGTCGCAAACGTTCGTAATCTGCTAAATTCACAATGGCATGTCAATTGGGTTATGATTGGATGGTGATGGAATTGTAATTGTTGAAAAACTACTACTTTAAAAAAACGTTATTTTATTTTCTACATTTATTTTATGCAAAGTTTTGTTTATTTAATATATTTTAGAATTGTTTATTTGCGTTAAGAAGTATCTGCGGTGATAAGAAGCTCGTAAAAAGCCAAAAACACTGTATAAGTGTGAAGACGTGCAAATAGAAAACGTCAAAATTAGTCTTGTTGGCAATTGACTTACAGACTAAGAAATCTTTAGACTATATAATTTGTGCTGAGAAAGTTCCAGTTGTTATTTTAAGTTCAAAGCAATCTTTCGGGTTCGGCTTTGCGTGTAGGTACCTACGTAGTTAAAAAATGGTATTGCCGGAGCAAATTGCGACACTGCTCGATTTTTTAGAGGGCCAGCCGGAGTTAACGCTGGGCCACTGCAGCCGCACCAGTGAAGGGCGCAGTCTGCCGAAACGGCGCTGGTTAGAATGCGTCAGTTTTCTAACCTTCATCTGTACCGATACACCGTCGTTTCGACGTGTTTAGGTATTTGGTGAGTTCTTAGTGAGCTCTTGCACTAAGCCCCGTACAGCCTACTTCCCAAGTCCAAACGTTTTTATAAATTCATCCTCGGAAATATCCTGAAAAGGATCTGTACTGCGTCTTAACAAAAGACGGGCACGACGGCGACATGCCCGCACCGCAAGGCGGTGTCGTCTAGAATCTACTGCATCCGCTAATTGCAATATATTCCACCTCAATGAAAACATTTTAACTAGCAATTATTTTAAAATACAGCAATAAAGCTATGGTTGTTCAATGGCGTGTCACTGGTCCAAAGAACTGTCAAAATAATTAGTAGATTACCGGACAGTCATGCTAATGTCAGGTCATTGACTTGTCAGTATGTACAAGATTACCAAATACGAAAACTCTCCCAATGGAGTGTGAGTTGTAGTTCAGTGGTCTGCCATCGGAAAACCATTGATTTAGTAGATTAGCAAAACTGTCAAATCCTACAATTATGCGGTCAATGGTTAACCATTTTGACGCAATTACAATAGCAGACTTGGGCCCCAGATCATCCGTTTGGGAGCTACAATACACATAATAATAATTGTATACCCACGAAATCAATAAAATTAATATTACTATCAATATTAGTAAAAGAACTGCAGAAGAATCCAAATAGTGATTACGAACTACATGGATATTTAAACGCATGTTTATTTTGTGCTCTTTTTGTATGAGGTTAATACACACACCAGAGTTGTATTTCTAAACACGTAAAAGAATTAAGTTGTTTAAAATGCCCCTTCCTTTAATTAAGTTTCGTAATACTAAATATGGTTTCCAAATTAAACCTCACGAGTATAACTAGGCTATGTAAACTTTTCGCGTCCAACGAGTGTTAATTCAGAACCTGCTGCATTGTCAAAGTCCCAGGCTACTAAACAAAGAAGACAGTTAACCTTAATTAGGCGTGTCATACGAAATACGACTCAGTTTACAGTTTGGTAAAACGTAAATTCGCACACGAACTTTAAGAGAAGATTGAAAAAATATAAGCTTTAGTTTATGCATATTTAAAATGGTTTTTGTGATTATTATAATTCTAAATTTAAAGTCGTTTAAATTCTAATGAAGCTTTTAAGTTTTTTTAAGCAAGGTTATTAAAATAAAACAAACCCACGATAGGGAAGATGGTTGGGCTATACCATCTGCTTGGCACTCGGTAATTTCATTTATCTATTATAGCAAGACACCCCCACACAGCAAGACCAAATGACTGCTTAAGGGACAACTTACTTTTTACGAAAAGTACTTTGGAGATGTTGGCCAGTTGTCCAAAGTATAAACAAATGTGCATCATAAGCATAAACTTAAAAGACAAATAAAATCCCTGAAACAATTCCGAAGATGATTACTTACTCCTGTCCATTTCGTGAAGATACACTTTAGCAAGAGCATATATTCAACAAGTGGCTAACCACTTTGCGTAAAAGCGCTCACAAAGTGTCTTTAGATCCCTCTCGAATCCGAACAAACAAACGTGTTGACAATAAACATTGTGGTTATCTTTGATAATGTACGACGAAACAACTGTGGTACTTCTTATATTTCTTTGTTCGACCTACCAGCAGAACATTGAACTCTGTAGCTGCGTAGTTAGCAGCGAGACAATAATCTTATTCCGTGGGTCAGCAGTTAAGTGCACCGTCGGCAAGTTACACCTATGAGAGACGTACATAAACCTCAGAAAAATACACTGAAAAATTGACTGTCCAGGAATTATTTTCAGCGTATATTTCTCTATATAAAAATTTTTTTCGCGTTTTTAACGCAAATACAAACCAATAGATAAACTTTTCTATGTGTGTATGTCGTGGTGGTGGTCAGGAGTGATCAGTAAGTCCAAGGTTATTTTTTATGACCAAGCGGAGTGGACTGTTTGTGGGTACGTATCTGTGTGATCGGTATGACGACGATATAACCAAGGATTTCATGATCGGGCCAAATGTCCGATCGGGCCACGACATATATACGATGAATGTCATACCAACCAAATTACCAATAAATCGTCCGCGTTGTATCTCAATACCTCCCCAATGCTGCCTGCCACGGTTACTCGCTGGGGCAGCTCCTACCACCATATTGCTGCCTGCCAGGGCTACTCCTCGAGTCAGTTCCTAATACCAAACCAAATCATAAGCCATCCTTATATCCTGGCTCAGCATCCTCTCTGTGTATTTGTGGCAAGCGGCGACTTACAACCGTCGTGACCGTAGTAGTAGTTCGCACACAGGAACAGAATTTGGTTGCTTTGCCGCAACTACCAGCGACACCGGTGCACTAACTAGTGACACCGCGCTCTCAAATAAAAGCACAATGCAACCACATCAACACAATGTTGATGTGGTGATTACCACAACGCGAAATACTCAGCAACTGCCGCGGTACTAGGGGTTCAATCTTTTCTGCGCTATAGTCTTTTGTTATAATAAGTTGCTATAAAATATGATAAAATAAAGTTTGCATTCATATCTTGTATAACAAGAATTCGTCTAAAAATCCTGGAGTCCTTGTTGAGGGTCGAGCTCCAAGTAAAAATTTTTACCTTCATTTTTTATTTTCTGTTTCAAAATACTTTTGCACAAAATTCCCGAAACTAATTCCTTACATTTTTCGAATATAAACTGTACAAGGTAGAAACTAGATCAGAAGAAGAAGTCACGCCGGTACTTGATGTGTTATAATGTAAGTATCATATGCACCCTTGTTATATATTTAAAAAAAAACTACAAGTAAAATAGCATAAAAACAAAATTTTATAATTAATACGAACTTAAAATCTTGCATAAAGTTTTGTAGCGACTATTTTATGATCACAAACCGAGTAAAAAAAATTAAAAGATAAAACGGCGGACTCGAGCCAAAAGTATTGCAGAAGCCCGCCAAATTGGATTGCCATTTGCCACAATAACGAATGTGAATGTTCGGGAATACAGTCATATTATTGTGTAATATTTTTTTTTTATGTTACGAGATGGCAAACAAGCTTGCGGCCCACCTGATGTTAAGTGGTCACCGCCGCCCATAGACACTTGCAATATTAAGTGTAAATCACTTAACACCGCAAGTGCGTTTGCCATCCTGGGGACTAAGATAATATGCCCTCCATGCCCAGTAATTACACTGGCTACCTTTCCCTTCAATCCGAAACACAGCGAACTGCTTCACGGCAGAAATAAGAAAGGCGGTGGTACCTACCCAGACGACCCTACATATGGGTCTACCACCTAGTAAGATTATAGTAAGATATTATCATGAAATACTTCATTCTGAGTGGACACATACTTAATACACGGGCCTGCAAAACTAAATATCACAGTTTTAAGATCGCAATAACTTTATAAGTATACAAGATATACTTTTGAAATAAAAAGGACTCGAAAAAGACCACTACGCCACCGAGGCACTGCTTTCGTTGTCGAAATTTGTCAGTGCTTGGTGCTTATGTTTTTATAGTAAAAATTGTTTCATCAAATCTTTGAAATTTGCACTTCTAAGATCCGAACGAAATATTTTTGCGAATATTTGACGCCCAGTTAAGATTAAACTATATTTTTAATACTAGAAAAAGTTTCCCGCCTGAGGCAGGTCGATTTTTTTCAGTGTATTTTTTCTAGTATTAAAAATATTTACGCGTTTGTAAACGCAAAAATTATTCCATAGTCAAGGATTTTTTTAAGAAATGTATAAAATAAACTTTATAAACAAAAATAATCCTTTTACTTTCAATTGTAATATTAAAAGTGTAGTACTTAGTTTTGCAGACCAGTTTATTTTAATAATTTATGCTTAGGAAACTTTTTAACTCTTATACATACACTCTTATACATAAAAATTGAATGTTACCCTTAGTCGTCGCTTCAAAGTTACGATAAGGCCCAAGGTACTCAATTACCTCTAAATTCCGGAATTAGAGTTAGTCATAATTAGAGTTGTTATTATGACGGCCGAGTTAGGTAAGATCAGAGGGCCTTAAAGTTCATGGGTATTCTGGCCGATACTCTTTAAATAATATTATTAATTTCTTCATTGTAACTAATTAAAAACCAAGGCATCCTAACCAAATTACTTTAAGGGTGTGCGACTGTGCGTTATTCCATTTCCGTCACACGTTATTTACGCATAAAAATAAGTGCAGCCGAATTTTGTTGATTTTTAAGTTAATTAGATTTTTTCCATTTTCATTTCTACAAGGTGTTTAGTACATGGGGTATGAAGCACCTACCCATGCTAACATAGTCATAAAAATACTATGGTGATATCAAAAAGTTAAATTTTTAAACAAAATGTACCTATGTAAATTAAAAAAATATTCTTAATATCACCATAGTATTTATATGACTATGTTAGCAAGGGTAGGTGCCGGCTTCATACCCCAAGTACCAAACACCTTGTATATGTATTTAATAAAATACAAATTTCTGAATTTACCCAACATTTCAAATCATTATGCTTGTCCCTTAGGCAAAGAAAATTGATCGCAACATTTGTAATAATTTTCAGATGTAAAAAAAGCACGTGTCATAACGAAGTAGGCAATCCTGCCTACAACAGATACACCCACTACTCAGCGTGACAAGGGCGAAACGTTATTGTTGGGTATAAAAAGAAGTCCAAGACATTTTACATAACTGGATTTTATGAGCAAATGGACTGTGAAATGTGATCGTTTTGTGCACGATTTTAAAATAAAAGCGATACAAATCTTCTCTGCTTTGTGTTAAGGTAAAACTTTATATGAGACTGTGGTATGTAGTTTTTTGACCCCTTGAAACCCAATTACCCAAATTATATTTATTATAAATCAGTGTAGGTAGTTTTCTCTATTACTTTCGGTGCTGGCCAGTCGCGCAAAGTGATGCACTTACGTTTTTAATAAAAATGGGAAGGTTAAGATAGCTTGGTAAAGATAAAATCATAGTGGTGCTATTAGAGACTATCGAAAATTCATAACTCGCAGAAAACAGTCCAGTAAATCTAGTACGTGTTTTGAGTATTCTTAAAGACATTGTTTTTTACATTTTTGCCCTTTAAACCAATCTTCGAGAATACTCAAAACACCGAAACTCGGTCCTACAACATAATTGAAATAAGTACTTATATCAAGAAAAAACTATTAGTATAGAACTTCCCATATTTTTCGTACAAATGTAACCGATTCTACTGGTTATTTTCGTTATTTCCCTATATCGACATCGAAGTATTGTCGTTATCAAGACCTACTGCACAACCCTAAATAAAGTCATAATTTCAGCCAAGAGACGCCCACTGTTGGACATAGGCCTCCCCCACCGATCTCCAAACCGGTCGGTCCTGCGCTGCCCGCATCCAGCGGCTTCCCGCGACCCTTACTAGATCGTCAGTCCACCTTTTGGGGGGCCACCCAACGCTGCGTTTCCCGGTACGTGGTCGCCACTCAAGGACCTTTCCAGCCCAACGGCCGTCAGTCCTCCTCGCAATGTGCCCGGCCCACTGCCTCTTAAGGTTCGCAATTCTTTGACCTTGGTTCTCATCATTTCTGATATGATCACGCAGAGAAACTCCGAGCATAGCCCTCTCCTTTGCCCTTTGGGTGACCTTGAGCCTTCTTATGAGGCCCATTGTAAGCGGCTATAGGGAATTAGAAAGAAGAAGAAGAACTCTGGCGTAATAATCGTCTATAGGCTTTATAATAAAACCGTATTGTTGCACGCATCTCTACCTCTTCTAAAGACATCCCTTATAATTCTAATTCAGAGAATTAAAGATCTAACTTAGCTTAATTCTAATTTTGATAGTGTTGTTATTGTTATAACTAAGTGATCAATCATAAGTGACTTATCAACAGGATGTAGTCTCTTGAATAAATCAATACATCTGATTTATTGTGTGAACAAACAGCCATAAATCAAGGCACAGCCTAACAGACGTAGGTATTCTTGCTTATGACATTTTAAATTAAGACAACAATGCACCTAATATACCGGGTCCTTAGACACAATATTGAGTGAAGCAGTTTGAAATAGAATATTTGTGTATTCACTGTGAACAAATTGAATTTGATTGGGTAGAAAATTTACGATAAATTATATGGTTTTGGCTAGTTTTAACATATCTGTATTTTAAGGTTCCGTACCCAAAGGGTAAAACGGGACCCTATTACTAAGACTCCGCTGTCCGTCCGTCTGTCCGTCCGTCGGTCTTTCACCAGGCTGTATCTCATGTACCCTGATAGTTAGACAATTGAAATTTTCACAGATGATGTATTTCTGTTGCCGCTGTAACAAGAAATACTAATAAACAGAATAAAATCAATATTTAAGGGGGCTCCCATACAACAAACGTGAATTACCTATACGTGATTTGCTTGTTTTTGCTCTATGTTGATAACGGCAACAGGTAGACGCTTGAAATATCCACAGAATATTTAGTTAAATATTCACTTTAAAACTAAATTATCATCATCATTATCATTTCAGCCGAGAGACTTTTTTTTAATGTTGTTTATATTTGTTTTAAGGTAAGCTCTTGGCCTGCATCTCACTTGATTTTGAAGTGACAATGTGTTGTTTTGCAATTTTGCAAAAAATGTGTAAATTAATCCATAGGAATGTGTTGTTCCATTTTTAAATTGACGCCGTCGTGGTGGAGTGTTTAGTAACACTGCCTACACATCGGGCGGTCCGTGTTCGAGTCCTGGTAGTGGCTAATGTTTGTGTGATAAACACGAATATTTGTTCACGGGTCATGGTTGTTTATATATTTATTTAAGTTTATTTATGAAATATTTAGCTTATTATGTATATTTGTCCGTAATCTAGTATCCATAGCACAAGTTCTTAATGATACTTCATTTGAACTAGATCATTGGTGTGAGATATATTATTGTGTATATATTATGAGATGTGTGATATATTATTATTATTGATTATCTCATGTTCATTTCTACAATGTTGTAAAAAAATATAACTTTTTTACTACCGGTCGTAATGCTGTTAACACCACTATTATGGCGACAGACATTGGTAAAATGATGGTAGCTAACCACGTTGGCTTCGCAAGCTTTACCAGTTACCACAAACCAAATGGACCACAAGTTAGTAGGTACTCCACGGATCTAATTTAGATAGGCGAGCCAGTACTAAGGCGGTTAAAGAGGTTGCGAGACGGTTCTATCTGAAATAAGGTTCCAAGAACTTGTTTTACTGACAATAAGGCATGTTTATCTAATGTTTGCATTAACAGCCACAGGTGCCTATTCGCACTTGCAACACCAAACATGAAAATGGAAATCTAAAGAAAGCCTTTATTTAAATGGACTTAGCTAAGTACTTTTAAATCGTCAAAAGCCCTACCTTCCGGACGAATACCTAATTATTTTACTTAAATAATTATGACTATGCTGTTAATATCTTTGTGGAACCCTGTAAACGTACTGATCAAGAAGAAATGAAAAAGAAAACTAGAACAGACAATTTTCGGATAATAATTTGAAGAAGATATCGATTTTCTTAATCGTTTCAAAATAAGGCTAACTATAATTAATGCTATGGGTTAAATAAAAATCATCTATTGGTTAATCCATCCTGTTCTGCCGACTGTAGGTACTTGTGGACAGGCCGGCTCATGCCGCCGGGTTGAAGATAAATGTCGCTTTAGCATAGGTATATGGGGTCCATGGGCGTTGGTAAACGCACGAACCTGTGAAAATGAGTCCTTTAAACAAATTTTATGGCTCTGTAAAATTTTTATTATGTTTGTGAAATTCATCTGAGTTCGATGGTGAAATCGTGCATTATTGTCATAAAAAACACATTAATCGATATTCCTAACAGAAACTATAAAATTACGTTCCAAGCGTATTAAACAAGACGTTTATGGACAACTTGGAAACAATCATTTGCTCAGGTAAGTAACGGTAGTTAGTTCTCACAATGAAAACTCATTTATCTACGGGAGGTAGTTACGGAATAAATCAATATATCTGATTTATTGTGGCTGCGCTAACAGCGATAAATCAAGCCTCACCCGAGCACACTTCATTGCCCTTTGATGATTCAAGTGAAAACTACAATAGTTGCACTTTAATCACCTAGTATTGTAATAGTACATTATGATATAAGTGCGGTAAGTTGAAAATTACAGCCGAGGCGATATTGCTAGCCTGAGCCGTAGGCGAGGGCTACAAGAAAGCAGAGGCTGTAATTATCAAAGCGCACGTATGTCATACGACGTTTTATAACATATTTGCGAGGAAATAATTAATAAATTCATCACATGACGACATTTTTAAATAAAAGCAATACAGCAAAAAGAAAAAGCGCGCTGAATAATTTTTACTTGTTCACAAATTAGCGATGCGCGCGCATCAGCACTTTTTTTAGGCAAAGGCACAAAAACAGCCAGTATTAAGTACTAATAAAGTAAATTAATATTTTTGTGTTTTTGTTACAGATAAATGGTTGTAATTTTTTTTCGAAATTAATTAAATTAAAGAATTTAATGTTTATTTATTATATTTTATCTCCCAAAGTTAATTTTATTCATAAAATGTCGACCACTTTTCTGACATAAAAACTCTTTGCTAAAATTTAAAAAAGTAGCGTTCCTTTTTCGACGGAGCTTCTTGATAAACCGTGCGTTTTACTTTACAATAACGCACAAGTATGTAATGAGATATAATACGATATTGAAATTGGTGAAATAAGAGACCCTTTACGAGCAAATGTGTTATAAAATAATATTACCGAGGTACGGCACAGCGGACTAGCCACTTGAAACTGGAGCAGCCCGAACTGGGGTAGTGCTTCCATCTTACAGAAGACCAAAGTCCAATTACACTACATTTTCAACCGACTTCAAAAAGGAGGAGGTTATCAATTCGACTGTATGTTTTCTTTTAATGTTTGTTACCTCATAACTCTTTACTGGGTGTACCGATTTTGTAGATTCTTTCGACCTTTGGAAGCAGGTGCTTGTCATTTGGTCCCATTCAAATTTAATCGACATCTGACTAGCAGTTTTAAAGTTATCCCTAATAATGCCTATTTGATTGACATCGATGATATCGTAATCTTATCACTTGTGTGTCTAAAAGATCTCGAGATCGTTTCCTGAATATTTACATACTTAAAACACTAAAAAGAAAAAAAGAAAATTATTTTTTAATAAAAAAAAACCGCCTTTAAAACTAAAAACGAAGAAATAAAAATTCTGTTTATAAAAATCTAAATGTTTTTTTGAGGTCGGTGCCAACCTCAATATTTGGATTAAACGTTGTTACTTGTATTTGGGACCGACCTTAAAAAAACATTTAGATTTTTATAAACAGAATTTTTATTTCTTTGTTTTTAGTTTTTTGTAGTATTGTGTTACTGTTGGTGAATAAGGTCGCCGGGGTAGGGGAGGGAACTGGGGCTTAGTTCTCGACTGTCACGTCAGTGTTGCAACCATCTATAGACTACGGTAATCTAATAGGATTTTTTTTTTCGTATCAGCTGTCGTCTCATCATCTATTTCTTCTTACTCTTCATCACTCAGGTTACCCAACCGGATAATAATCGCAAAAGTAATAGTAATAATCCTACAATCGTGTCTTTTCCAAAACTGGACCTTGGCAAAATCGTCAAATCTGACAGAGGCCGTAATGTATAAAAATTGTTTTGAATACTCTACATCTTTCCTCACATAATCCTTCCAATTCTTCTGCTTTCCTCCCATCCTTCAAATTTCAAATTCATCAGTCTCCTAAGTAGTTGCATTTTGTTACATTTCTTCGCATAACCAAGTCTAGCCAAACTATTCTAATCATCCCAATGAACACCATTGACTTTTTTTCATCGCGTTAACTTTTTGACTACGCTCTTGTCTCTCAAAGCAGAGCCTTTCTTAAAAACATTAATTAATAATCACAAATTAAAAACACATTTTTAACAAATGTATTATTACCTTATCTCGTAATTAGACTTTGTCATATTAATTTCATTTAGATATCCAAATCAGTGATCAAAAACAATGGAACTCATTACACAATTCTGTATCCAACATTCAAAAATGTAAGGCAAATTATTCTGCTAAAAAGAATACGAGACTTCATTTAAAGAATACTGATTGGGAGTTCTGTGTAATGCGTAATAACTAATAATGCATAGATACCCATTTTTCAAATCAAATCAAAAATGATTTATTCAACGTAGACTTTTACAAGTACTTGCTGTCGTAATACATATGTAATTAAATTATATTTTGTAAATAAAACAACTTTTACGGATTTAACTCGCGTGCAATTAGATTTTACATTTTGTTATTATTGCCCGACGGTTCATAACACTTTGCAAAGTGTTACAAAACGTGATGACTGACCCCATCATCCCGTGATCGTGGTCACGCTGCAAAGTGTTACGAAACGTTGGGCAAAAATAACAAAAAATCCGTAAAAGTTTTTTTGTTTACAATGTGTAGTGCTCGCGCAAATCTAAGAAAATGTTTAATTATATTTATACCAAACTAAAGCTAAAACTGGTTCAAATATTCAGGAAAAATTATAACTATGTCTCTTTAAAAACGTAATTTTACAACATTAAGGGCCTGTTTCAAAAGTTCTAAATAAGTTCCCACCAATGTTTTTTTGATAGATAGTCCACACAGTTAACTACCAGAGAATATGAATAATTTTACAAATAATGACAAGTTTTGCAATTAAGCAATATCAACCTCGAAAGCTTAGCTAATAAGAGACGAGTGAATAAAATAATAAAACAATTGGGATGAAGGGGGATTAAGCACATTTCACATTAAATACATTCTAAACTCCAATATATTTATACTGGTTGAGTTCATACAGGCAGTGCAAGCATGAAATTGTCGATTTACATAATTATATCGATCAACAAATCCTTTTGTCCTTTTCTCTGGTTAAGATTCTCAGTTATAATTTTTTTTCGATCATGGCGAATTTTACTGTATTTTTTTACTTGCAGTATCGATAAATTTCAAAATATTTTCCACAATGATATTACTCGCTTCGCTAATTTCATCGTAACCTACGGCGATCAAAACGACATAGTCAGGAGCCACGCTAATTGTGTTGACGCAAATGAGCATTTTCAGGCACTGAGCTGCATCAGGTAATTGGCGGCACTTAACTTCGTTGGTCTAATCTTGTGAGCCCCCGTCGGCGATCTCGGACGCGGTGACTGGAGCATTATTTTGGTCGTCGTTAATGCCCCCTTGAAGTTTAATTACTATAGTTCATAGGATAGTTTCGGATACGTATTTTCTTCGCACGTATATACAGGATGGATCGAGTTCATTGGATACGTTGACATACCTAGATATTTGTAGACAATAAAGCGCTATGGAGACAGACTAACTTCGATCTTCGAATTGCGGCAACTCGCAACTGCTCCAAAATATGCGTAAAGAATTTTTGACGCAAATAAACAAGTAAAAAGTGTAAAGCACTGTAACCCGATTGCGGAAAATAAGAAAGGAATGAAATCAGGTAAAATCAACTCCTCCTATTGTTAAAGTATAATATAGCCTGTTACCCGGATCATAAAAAACTAATTTATTGGCACCTTATACATCAAAATTGCGCTACGGACTCTTGGCCCCACTGCAATGACCCACTGGTGGGGCCACGAGTAATTTTAACTTTACTCGTGAACCCACTGCTTCGCTCTTGACCATTAATATTTTAGGTATGTAATTGGCTATTTATAACTAAATGTATTTACACATGGGAATGTGATAATAAGTATTTAACCTAATACGCTTACCTATGTGTATATAGCCACTTGAAAAGATGATTAAAAAGCATTTTACCTCCTTCTGGATCGTTTGTCATTGTCATCCATTGATATTGAAAAGTGTAATTATGGACAAAAATTAAAAATATACGATAATTACAAATGCAACTGCTGCATGACCAAATTACAGCTGGCCATTTTCTTGAGACATTAAGATAATGAATTGTACAAAAAATTGGAAAAAATAATCTGTCAGGCAATAACAGTAATGTCTCCTAAGACCTGTCAAGAGCGAAGAACCAGTGGGTCATCGCAGTGGGGCCACGAGTCCGGTGGGCAAAATTGGATAAATAGTTTAGGTGCTACAGAGTAACATACGTAAATACAGACACACATAAGACTGCTAAAATTATAAGTGCTCCCTGACTTCGCGTAGTCGGGTAAAAAAGGTACCTTATTATTACCTACTCAAAGGGTATAATTGTTTTTATAATTGCCTACAACAAATTTTCTGATTGATATGCCTGGGATCAAACCTAATAATAGTAGAATATTTAATTGATATTAACCACGGCAGACAGCCCTGATTAATTAAATATTGTACTACACGTAGGTATTATTAGGAAATTTGATTCTGAGAGAGGTGCCGAACACAATTGATTTTTTGTATTTGACTACAGGTAGTGTTTCATTGAATATCTTTATAAATAAAATTCTTCTGTTCGTGTGTTTGTCACTGAATTCCTCCTAAATGGTAAGACCGATTTTGATGGAATTTTTTGAATGTGTGTAAGCGCATTCGAGAATGTATAAGATTCACAACTCACACATATTTTTTCTGTCGGGTCTCTAGTATTCTGTATATTTAACGTTAACCAAGAAACAAAAAAGTCTGCGTTCTCTTTAAAAAAAATTAGATAATTACTTTTTTTTTCTATTGGTAGAAAATCACATCAAGTTATTGAGATTTCCTTGTTTAAATATTTAATTACAAATGAATAAAATAATATACATCATAGCCATGTGATGCCGGCAAAGTAGAAAAGCACCACCCCATATCCTCCAATGAGTGTCGTAGAAGGCGACTAATGGATCTGCAAAGGGGTATCGATCACCTTATACTCCGTCCACCAATCCTCATTGGGCAAGCGCGGTGGACTATTGCCTAAACCTCCTTCGATGACAAGGGGAGTCGAATTCTAAGGGCTGTTATGATGATGAATAAATTAATACTAGGTATATACTAAAACAATATGTAACAAATCATAAAACTTTTCGTGTTTTCCAAGGGAATATTTTATGTTTATTCAAGAAAATTGTCAAAACACCAAACCTTTTTTTTAATAACTCATTAAATCAATAACCACACAAACACTAATTTATCGTGTAAAAATTGCAAACAAGTAAATAATTCATTAAACAAACAATTATTTTCAGTGTCGAGAAGCATTAATTTCAACCCTACAGTAACATTACCGTGTCTGCTACGAGTACAACTCAATAGAAATCGAACGGAGTTGGTAGATCAGAAGAATTACTAGAAAATGAATGCGGTCTTCCTCAAAGCTTCTTATTACATATCTATTGAAATTTATATCTAAGTACTAAGGTGCTAATTGCCGTATAAAATTACTAAGTTTTACAATGAGGGGTTTACCTAATTCTATTTGAGAGAGACTCAAATTACTTCTAAAACATCTTTGTAAGCGTTTGCGAATACATTGTACGAACTTGATAATTATTCGAATAGAGATATATCGTCGTGGGCGGAATCGCAACTTTTTTCATTTGTCAAAATTCTAGAAATATGAGCTCGTGCTCATACCAAATTAAACTCAACTTCGTAAGCTATACAGACGCGTATTCCTTGGAGATTTAAACATTATTACAAAAAAATTCATGAGATTACTTCCTCTTCTTACGACGTAAATTAAAAGGGGTCAGGTGAGTGTAACTCTTAGAAGATATTTGGAATAATAATTGAAATTTAAAATAGAAAATAATTATAAAGGGATATTAGAATTAATTGCTATATAACCCTTCACTTTTAAATACCCATCCAACCTTGTATCCGAATCTACTACAAACATTTGTTATGTAACGTATAAGTTATATGTAAAATATTGGAAAAACAGCTGGTATTATAGAATGACTCTCAAGAATCAACGTCGTACTGAGCATCGTACGTCTTTATCACTTTGTGCTTGATAGAAAGTGACAAACGATTCTCAAGACATGATCGATTTGTGTGATTCTGTAATACGGGCCTTAGTCGCCTAACAACACCGTACCTAAACTTAATATTGTAATTTTAATATTCCTTCATTTCATTCACCCAATTCAGCCTACGTCAAAACAACATCAAAGTATATAAAGGTACATAATAATTGTAAAGAATGTTCATATAAGCATATTTTGTATTATGAAAATTCTTGCCTAGAGAAACAAGGCTCAAAGGATGGTACAGTTTTTACAAAATGAACTATTGGTATGCGTATAATGCAAAGTGTGACGTCAGATTTATGTGGCGATATATCGGGAGGCTGCAGCTGGGTTTATGCATCGCACACTTTACGACGCGGTTTAATCAGGAACCAATTACTGAGAACGGAAACTAGAAAGAAAGCTCTTTAGACACAGGAAGGCTCCAAAAAATGAAAATTATTTTCTTTAACGTTATATGGTTGGCAGACAAGCATACGACGCCAACCACAGATTTAATAATACAAGGAAATAGGCCGAGCCGGCGTTTAACTTGTGACAAGTGTATGCCCAGTGGGCATACATTGCCACGGTATTGCTGCCAGTTCGCCGTCCGATAATGTCGAGTGAATACGTACGTATGTCAGAAAGAAATATCCGTTTTTCTTTCAAAATGCCTGACCGACTTAGCAAGTATGCGCGTGTTCAACTTACATAGAAGACTATTCTATAACACTCATTTTATCTTTGAGAAAATAAGTTACGTCTGGTAGCTCTGGGATCATGGACTTTATGATATGATACGATGTCTCATTGGCTCAGCCTGGCGCCAGCATTTCATAGAGCTATGCGTCCATCGTATAGGCGTCGGTATCGGTGCTGGGCCGGCCAATGAAAAAACTCCCATTGTCTATTTCATCACAGAACAACAATGATGTTGTGTTGACGGACTCTTATATGGTAGCAACTAACCAGGTGGGCTTAAACATTTTTTTTTTCGACGGGGAGGTCAAATGCATCTACGCATCGTCCCTGAGGGGTGGTGCCAACCGCAGGGGGTATGTGGGACTCGTGGCAAAGGCGTTCCCTCCATACCCACTAAACATCCTCCCCGGCCTGACCTTCAGTGCGCTATTACGGGACGCCTCGGGATTTGCACACGTGAGCGCATCTACACCGAGACCGTCCCAACGCTGCCCGTCTAGGCACTCCTTGCACCAGGTGGGCTTAAACCTAGCTCCACTATCAACTTCTACCCCTGGGAATCGAGTTCAGGACCTCTGGTCTGATACTAGTGGATGTTTCACTTGTACCCTGACATTCTAGGCGGTTAATTATTTGTGATTTTTCTTTTAAATCGTGATAGAAAACCGATAATATATCTCCCACATGAGACCTAATTTATTAATCTTCTTCGACTTTAGAAAACTGAATGCTTAAATAAAAATAGGCAAATGCTGAAAAAATGATTTCAAACCCGAAACGTAGTATTTTAGGAAAATGAATATTAATATCTACTATTTAAAGTTTAATTAGTTGGTGACTTTTAAGTGAAGCGAATTCGCAAAGCAAGTTGGGGACGTCGATGAAAATATTAAATTTTAACACGTACTCAACAAGTCTTAAAACTTCGCATCTAATACAAGTTTTTATCTTCTTTCACGTTTTCGACGAAAATTTTGTTAAATAATTTCGTCCTCATAAATGAAACTACTTCTATGCATTCAACTCACGTGTGTGCCTTCATGGTGTCCCGTGTACAATAATAAAAAAATAGTGTCTCTATTTTTTTATTCGCACTTAACCTATAAATTACCTGATTTTAATAATATATTTTCCACTGACATCGCAAATTTCAACTTAAACCATGCACTGTACCAAAAAAGAACTTTAATCAATTTAGGAATCATTGCGATTACCCTACAATTACAACACATCGTAACAATAGTATTTTTGAAAAATACTACAAGTGCAATTTGTGTTTCAATTCAACAATTAGTGATAAGACAGCAAATCCCTCAGTTGGTTGAGTGTTCCAGCTTCAGTTCGCTTATACCAGTCGCCTGAGTATGTAAAGGAATAGAAAGGTTATCTACTTAATGGGAAGGTCAAGAATTTCCCCATTAATGATATAAAACCACACTCCATGTAGTAGGAGTCTAGTGGATACTAGTCCTGAATGGTTATCAACAACCCTTTTTGCGACGGAAACTATTTTATACATATTTACCTTAACCGTGCCGAACTAGGGTTATGAGGGACTCTCTGGGTCTACACCATAATTAAAAACCGTCGATGTTCTCTACGCTCCCCATGTCGGTGTGCCTCGCAAGGAACCCTGTATATGTCCGCAAGGTCACGTGCAGCTGGTCCAATCAGACTCCCAAGCTGGTCAGAAAACATCCCGAGAACACTTGAGATGTTCTATATCGGCTTCCATACGTGCGAGTGCTTGAGCCCTATCACTTGCTAGTCTCTATCCAGGCTAGAGGCGATGGCGAATATTCGCCTCCTCCTGCCGGTGCGCCTCCTGCGAATGAGCTCCGCTAAGGGATCGTCCTCCCTAACCCGTTCCTTATCCTCCTTTTGGTGCATTACTTGATCGCAAAAGAAGGTCATTGGCTCCCAATATGTCACGCTGCCAACCATAACCTTAACTTTGGTGGGCAGCGAGATATCTGTACGGACTGAGGCAACGAGGACACAGCGCTCTGCGACCCAGAACGTGCACGTTAAAGTGTATGCTGCGCTTTGTCATCGTCACACCCACGTTCATGACACCGGATAGACGGCTCCCTCCTAGCGAGTAGTAGTAGTCAACCCTGATCATCCGATCAGGGTTAACTACTCGCCAATTGACTTTGTTATTCAATACTTTATTGAAAGAAATAAAGGAATTTATTAACCAGCACTAACAAAGAGGAAACAAAAGCTCTACAAAAGGAATACAAATGTGAGCAAAAATAAAATTATGTATTGCTCACTTTTGTATGATGACATTAACAAATTATTATTGTTGTACTGTGTTGACTGATCACCTAACGTTAAGCGATATGTAATGATATGACAATGCTCTCATCATGACCAAACATAATGACATTGAACATTAGATGAAGTATCAAATACCGAATATCAATTGAATAGGTATTTCATGGTTGTAATAATACATATGCAGCTAAAACATCTTGTCATACTATTACATTTTGCTTTGTTTTAGTAACAGTTTTTACTCTCACATTTGCACTACAAAAGTTTAATAACAACTTATTTAGACTTATTTTTTACGGATTGTCGCCTTTATTAGTACCTGGTGATTTTGAACATCAAATTAAATATAATAAATATTAGGTATTTTTGAGGTATTTAGCAATTAAAATAGATCTTCTAATAACTAGACGTATTCGTTTAAGCGTTTAGTGAATATAAATAAGTGAAATAAATTATCAATTCGTCATTTAACATTTTGATAACTGCCAAAGTTCCCTAAGAAGACAGATGGGAACATCTAAGGAAGACAAATGAAGGCATCAGTCATGATCAGGCTTTGACTGCGCTTGTTGAGGTCTGTTATACTTGGGATGTTGATGGACTGCATGATATTGGACCAGGGGTGCTGCCGGACTTAAAACATTCAGGTATTTTAATGTGTTAACAACATTCTAAAATATTTTAAAGTTCATTAAAGATATAGGATAGGGGTAGTAAAACATTTTCTCTGTTTTTTTGCAGACTGCGCTAGTTGTACTATCCTTTTAAATTGTCATCAATTCAACGTTAAGCAGATAAGCTAGCAGAGATATAATAAAATAAACAAAAAAAAACTTTCATTTCAGACTTTTAATTTGTCCAAATTTTGTTAGTAACAAATTTTATCTTAATCTATGTTAGTAAAATATAACAAAGTCATTAATTTATATAAAATAGGCATATTATTATTAGATTAAATTATTATATGAATTTTATTAAGATTAATAAATTAAATTGAAATTTAATTTGAAATTATATTACATTAATCTTTTTTTTGAGGCGACTAGAATTAATGTCATAACTTTAAATAATTATATACATTATATTTTAACAACAAACATATCAGATGGGTTTAAAAATGCAAGGATTACAAAAACTTAACAATGGCTGCAACTTTACTACAATAAATATTATTTAAAACAGGGCCAAGGAAATCACAGGCTAGGTACTAATAGCAATGACACAGTTACTATAATATTTCATGGAAGTAAAGCAATTGATTACCTATTTGTCTCTGTGATGCTGGGGCCGCACTTGCGCCTATCGTCCCGAAGTAATGCGTGGCGATACTTCGTACGATACACGCAAGTGCGGCCCCAGCAAAGTTATCGCGATAAAACATGTGGCATTTCTTTATTTGCACGAACTATCGTGCAATAATCCAAGATGGCCGAAATCATTTCCAGACCCGTAACTTGCGTAGTATTATTATCCTTTTTTGCGTTTAACTATGCATAATCACTTTCTTTACTTCTAAATTGTGTGCTAATAATTACGTAATGCATTTATTATAAAAAATAACTCAGCTGTATCGTATACTTAGTCACCCGTACGCGTCTGAACTAATGGAAAATCAACCTTCGAAATGAACAACGCATGTCTGACCACGCAGCGCGATAGGTTAGCGCGCTAAAACCCTGACGTACCGCGTCCCGGCCGATAACGCACACTCAACCCGAATATTCGTGACGATAGCCGATAACGGCCGGTCACATCTGCGTGTATCGCGTCCTAGCACGAAGCTTCGTGACGATAGGCGCAAGTGCGGCCCCAGCATGACGATGACAAACATGAAATTATAATTTCACAAACGTATTTATATGCGCGATATGTCAACATTAGGTGACGATGTTAATTAATCTCCAAATCCTAATTAAATTTGACAATATGTATAGACACCATTACCCATGTCAACAGGTGTAAATATTTATCAAAGAATTTGCTTCACATTGGATTGATTGCTTCATAAATTTGAGCTAAATTTGAAAGCTTTTTACCATCTGTAAGTGACATGAAAGTATGTAATATGTAAATAACATTTAGCGCGTCAAATGATAAAAGGTATAAAGAAGTATTTGCACTGTCACGTCACGATGTAGCTACAGATACAATGTATTTTATGCTTCATAATTTTAACATTCATGAGTTGGGAGAAATCTCTTATAGCTATAAGTACGCCCTAGTTTGATTTTAAACTAGTTTGAATTTGTCAAATACTTATGGAATAGAAAACTTTATCACAAATCTGCTCAAAATAAAATATCACATACAAAAAAAAATTTTAACATTAAAATGTAGAATGTCGCCTATATAAAAAGGGAATGAAGCCCAAAAACTATTTTTAAATAAAAAAAACCGTCTTTAGAATTAAAAACTGAGAAATAAAAAAATTTGGTAATAAAAATCTAAATGTTTTTTTTGAGGTCTGTCTCAAATACAAGTGAAAATGTTTAACCCATACATTGAGGATAGCACCGACCTCAAAAAAATTTTTTTTTTTATTTCTCCGTTTTTAGTTTTGAGTCGATTTTTTTATTTAAAATATTTTTTTTTTTGCTTTTTAGAGTGTTAAGTTTAGAAAGTTTTAGGAAACTATGTCAAAATCTTTTAGACAAACAAGTGATAGAACTATTACGATATTATCGATGTCAATTATAAGCATTATTAGAGATAACTTAAAAACTACTCGTCAGATAAAATTCAAAATTTAAATGGGACCACATGACAAGCAAGCATCAGATTCCAAACGTTGAAAGAATCTTCAAAATCGGTACACCCAGTATAGAGTTATGAAGTAACGTACAAAAAAATACAGTCGAATTGAAAACCTCCCCTTCTTTGAAGTCGATTAAAAAGGGACTAAACTTTCCCTTAACCAACCAATAAAAGTCGTCAACCAGAACAGATATCTACATCTATATATCATCATCTCTCTACATCTCAGCAGCCTGGGTTAAAAAACACTCACGCGTCATAACACAGAATGTATGTGTTCCCAGAGTTAGAGATAGCCCACGGGGTTCGCACGATGCGTTCTCATCGCACGATGATTTCAACATACAGGATTTCTTCAGAGTGCCGTGATTGATCACATATCATCACACCAGCACAGCAATACGTGGGGCAAGTGACGTAATAACCACCCATCCCATCGTTTATTCCCTATGACTTGTCCTCATGGATAAATTGTAGAGTGGCAATTAAAACCGTTGAGGTCACTAACTAATGTCATCACTACATGCTTTCCTGCGACTTTCTATATAACTAAGTCACGGTTGTCTCGTCGTATAGGCGCAACGGGAGGGACAAAAAGATTTTAACACCGTCGTTCTTTCGTGCTTTGCCATCCAATAGGATTCGTTCTTTATAGATTGGACATTCCGGCAGAAATACACGCTGTGTAGATGTGGATGGGGGACTAAGTGCGATCGGCATCGCGCGATTTATTACCTGTTGAACCATCGCACGTCTACTTTCATCGCGCGATGAAACATCACCGTTACCTCGTATGATCCTTGTCAACTAGAACGACGCCTTAGCTGTTTATAATATCAGATGTTAGTACTGGTATACGTTAGATTTAATATTTGGAGCTTACACAGATACCTACCAAATGTTGAATTTGGTCTTCAATTTCTGGATTATGGGATGGATTGGTAAACTAAAATAGCTGCACCAAGAGGAAATCTAACGTTAATAAACTATGCAAGATGACTGCTCGTCCATATTTATTACAATCTATATAAAATTCAAAGTCCTGACTAATTGACTGAGATATCAACGCACAGCCCAAACCGCTGAACCTAGAGACTTGAAATATTGCACCTCACCAAGCGAGCAGCCTCGTGCGAGGCCCGCCGCACGTGGCAAACATTCTGCCTCACGTGAGGCAGCGCGCGAAAGGACCCGCCTAATCACGTAAAAACGGCTGATCGAATTTTGATGAAATTAAAAAATAGAATACTTTTTATCCTGGTTATTGGTCCCCTAAGGATTTTCTCGAACATCCACGCGGACGAAGTTGCGGGTGGAAGCCAGTATCAAATAAAAGAACTTGCAAGTCGTAGCAGACGTGCGGAACAAACAAAAGTCCTAGATTAGCCTAATGAATCGTAAATTCTCGTCACGAGCCCTGTCGCTTAACACGTAAGTGAGAGTTAAAGTATCCAAAGTACGAATCATTCTTGACTTCAAGCTAATCCGAGAGCAAAAGTTGGACAGCGAAACGTTAAAAGAAGTTTGATAAACGGGCAAAAACTCTTGAAGGTTGACGTGACGCTTGAAGAACAGTGTAATAAACTAGGCGTTATATGTAAGAAGCTCAAAAACTTAAACGCTACTTAGTTAAGTGATCGCTAAAAGGCTTTGACTTTTTTGTATTCCTTTGTATTGAAGGAGATAATTGAATAAAAAGAAGCTTTTGAGTATTCGGACGATAGTTCCCAGACAACTTATTAAGAAGAACAGTTGTTTTCTATTTATTGTACAAATTAAGTTTAAAGTAATTTGTATATATATATATATATATATATATATATCTGTACGATATAGTAAAAATCTTTATCCGCATTAGAATTATACCCACTATTTTGGAGTACCTAGATGAAGGCAAAGTCTAAAAATATACCAATAGCTCTGTCAAAAAGAATATCCCAACAGCAACATATTACTTAAATAAAAAAGTATCTGTCAATATTAACCACTAGCCTCGCTTCAAGGATTAAGAGTGCCTTAATACTGTCAGTGGGAAGGCGATTAGCGGACAACCACAACATCGGATTGTCGCCATTTTCTTTCCACAGATTAAACTGTATTTACTTCACAACTGAGGGTTCTCTTTTGATTGTTCACAGAACAAAGTAAACGAAACACGTATACGCAAGTTGGGAGCTTTGAGCCCAACTTAAAAGGAACCTTTGATAAATGATATGACATAATGTGAGGACCTCACTGAGGTGGCACCTTAATTGAAATTAATAAGCGTAACGTATGGAAAGAAACTGAAATTAAACCAACTATTGTAAGTCTCTTAAGACCTTACTTGTATATGTTCGCTTGATTCATTCACCTGGTACAATTAGAGAGTAAACTTATATTGAAATACTTATCATAAAACTAATCTATTTCAAGCGTACCTAAGCGAAGCAGAGCCAACTTAATCTTATGTCCAAATATTTAAATTACCTTCATCTGTTCATTAATTACAAGATTAGTGCCTTGACATATCAAAAGGCTTTCGGTAAAGACCAGCTTAGACAACAAGATAATTGGACCGATGACTTCTCAAAAGCGATGCAGATAAGGTGCAATAGTATTGCAGTAATTATTCACGATCGGTCCATTGTGCTGTAGAGATGCTGCTCTGCGGTTTCCTAGCTGAATTTCCAGGCTATTGTGAGATTATATTTAGCTCAGTAAAAGATAAGTATGGGAATAAGGACCTCTGAGAAGCCTTTGCAAACGTTGTGATTCCGGAAAACTGTTTACTCGGCGGAACTAACATAATAGACAAAGAAACGTCTTGGACTCGTTTGAAGTAATATTTTTATTTGACCATCGTCGTAGACCGCCAATGGCGTTTATAGAGAGAGAGAGAGAGAGAGTTGAGGTAGAGCACAGCGTATCAAATTTGGAGCACCCAAGCTCCACCTTACAGAAGACACAGTCAAATAACACAACATTTTTGTGTGTTATGTTGCTGTTGAAGAGTAGTTGCCAGACGAGGTAGGGAAGGGGACTTGGCTCGTTGAAATGCTTCGGCAAACCACGGGTTGTCTCCAGTAAGGGCATGGGAGAAATCGGAGTGGTTTAGCAGGTATTGCCTAGTGCCGTGGTGATTAGGTGCTCCCTGCACATGCCCACGTCTAGCCAACGGTCCGCTGGTCCACTAGCCAGCGGTTTAGGGTATCGTCCGTAAACGGCTTCCACTCCGATAAAAAAAGGGAACGGAACTAGGGTTAGCAATGAGTGTTACATCAGGGTTACAAGTGTCTGTAGGCTTAAGTGAGAGCTTACCACCAGTACGCCGTAAGCTTTTCTGCCAACCATACTCATTGAAACGAAAGGTATTTGAAATTTCATATTTTGTCGCCATCGTGGTGGAGTGGTCAGTAAAGCTACGCATCATGCGAAGGAACACGAGATTGACTCACAAATCATCAATCATCGACTCATAACATCAGTTTATACATAATTATAAAACTTAATATAATTGAAAATAAATTTAAATTGTTATTTATTATGCTCGTCCTTTATAATTATCATAATGTTACGAATGAGCTTTAGTTTCAAAAGGTACGAACTAATTAAGTAAGACACTACGATTTAATAAAAAAAATAATTTGAAAAGTCACGAAAGGTTTTGTTCTCCGATTCTACATATTTAGGAATCATCCAGTGTGTAGGTATATCCTTTTAAACATAACTGTAGATTTTGTGAAATCGAAGAAATCGACACCCAAGTGCATATAAAACCACATATTCACTCAGAAACAAATGTCGGGACACGGGTCACTCGATATGGCACGACAGGTTCGGCGACTTGTTTCTTCGCGCCCCAACGATTTCACTAGATCTCGGACGATATTGGGAAACCTCTTTATTTTACTAGTAATGTAGTTTACTACAATATTGTGATTGAAATGTTCTAAATCGTACAGTTGTTGTGCAGTGCAACTCGCGTATTGCTGAAAGTTAGTCACTAGCGCGTCTTTTGATGAACGCACGAAGATAGGCAAACGGGACGTTGCTGCTCCCTGGACCCAGTTTTATTACAGACGAGAGCGTGACCGTGGAGAGTAGACTTAAACTCTCACTTTAATCAGTTACCTACGTTACTATATGCTATGGTAATTATGTTATTTCAGTTATAGGCGATGAGCAACATTCAACAAATAGTAACAAACTGCAATAAGGCTCAATTTACACTGCCGGCGAAGGGAAGCTTAGAGAAATTATGAAACGAAATTATGCAATTAATGCATTAAAGTTTTAGTGTTAATCGCACGCCTTCTCGAGCATTCCCCCATACGTGGAATCCGTTTGAACGTTATCACGATTGACATAGGTCTACTCTACCCTTCGCCCGCAGTGTAAATTGGAGCCTAACAAAATGGATTAAGATACTCAAAATAGCATACCAGATTTTACCACATTCCAAACTCTGTTCTTAAAATAGTTTTGTCTACAAATCAGGCTCCTTCTTTCAACAAACCATAACAAAGCGCATACTTTCCCAGCCGCAAATCGTAAATCTTGCATTTAACAATAAGATATTTTGGGAATAAACGTCAAAAGACATCCTTAATTCCCATCTTAAACAATGCCATGAAAAACTGTTGGACAACAAAGCAATACGTTTATAAAGACACAAATTATAGCTCACTTCTGGTCTGAAACAGTCACAATAAATGGTATAACAATCAAAATAAATAAGTATCAACGTCAAAAGTATTCGTACAAAGTTACTTCGTATTTCTTTGTGTTCTTTGAAAGATATATTAAATTCGGGGCGTTCAAAATGAGCCTTGTTTATCATTAAATGTTAACATACCTATTTAAAAGTTTTCTTTAAAATACAGAAATTGGAAAATTCTTGAAAATTTTGGCTAAAGCTGGGTCGGACTAACCGACAATTTACTGAAACACTGCTATCAATTATATAGTTAAATTAATTATGTATTATGTGGTTCATTTGATAACACAACATAATGATTTCGATTTTTATTAACTCTAAGAATTACCAGAAAAAAATTTAAATACTCTATTTTTAAATTCATTAATTATTTAATTTAAAAATAGAGTAATTCAAAACTTTGTTTTCTGTATGTGTGAATCACTGAACTCCTCCTAAACGGTTGGATCAACTCTTATGAAGTTTTTGCGAGTGACTCTTTCTCTGAGGACTTAAGCAGTTCTCTTTATGGTGTAATTATGGCACGAACCGATCGTAGTCTTTCGTCTTTTTTTCTTTTTTTTACTAGACTGATTTTGCAGTATCTCTCTTATGACCTTCTCTGCGTCACCGGGGTTTTTTGGTGAGGGCGAGGACCTAGGTGGGCCCTCTAGCCTGTAAGTCGAATCACCCCAGAGAGGATTCCTGACCGGTGAGCATCTCCCTCGGCGGAGTCTCTACACCGATTGGGTCTCTAGGACGTTCGAGTCGGACGGGGTCGGTGCACCTGAGGGTTCCTCTAGAGGCTCGGCCTTCGGCTCAGGCGCGCCGTGTCATGGAGGGTTAGTGCCCGGTTAGTGAGAAGCGGCCCGGTAGATGTGTGCACCGGGTATACCCGTGTGTGGGGTCTTCGCACCCGTCTGCTGGTGCGGTGTGGTGAGTATAGTGTTTGAGTGTGCTGTGTCACTATGTGCTGGACAGATTGGGCAGGTCGTGATATGCCGGCTAGGCGCGTAACTCATTTTCTAAAAATGGTAATGATCAGTAGGTTCAGTGTTCGTAGAAAAGGCTATTAGTCTACGACATAATTGCGGTGTATCGCGATATGCCTGAGCATAGCACAATCTGTCCAATACATTCGGCCGAAGACACCTAATAATTCAAAGGTCTAAGGTAATTCTTTTATAAACTGACTTAGATAGACTTAATTTTGTTCTGTCTATCATATTCCATTTTCACTTCCACAACCAGTCTTGTGATACAGTGTTAGGTACTAATGATTGCCAAATGGTTAATATTAACACCGTTTTTTTATTTAGGTACACGTTGTAATGTTTTTTTTTCAGACAGCCAAATTGAATTAATAGAACCTAATCGACATTATTACTTGAAAAACGACACAATCGACACCACAGATAACTATAATGTCGACACTAAAAAACGTAAACATTCATACCCATGAAGTGAATTGAATGTACATTTGACGTCATTTTGTCTGAGTATAAAAATAAACTATTTATAAAAATATCTGATGGTAGTAGTGACTTTAAAATTTGACTCTACCAATATTCCCAGAAGCTACCAAAGGTAACAAATAGTTTGGTGCCAGGAAAATCAAAAAAGCATATAAAAATGTTAATAAGTCATATGAAAATGTTATGAAGATTTTATGGAAAGGATTTTTTAAAAAGCAAACTTTCTGCTTTATTTGAATGTATGTAAGAATGTACGAGTATAGATAAAAGAGCGTATTTAACTGTACATAACTTGGTATTAAAATACTCGCGTGATGCTATTAAAAAACTCGAAAATCAAACCTCTATTATATTGTGGTATTTTCGTTTCCAAATCAAAACATCTGTCTTATTCACTGTAAACTTCACCGAAGTGAATATGTAAGTATATTTTCTGGAATAATTCGCAAAAATGTAGGTACAGTAACAATTTTTTTTTTTAATATGTACTGTTTTCGTACTGACGCATACAGTAACAATGTGTATGTATATCTACACACAATCATAGCTCACCCGCGTTGAGACATAAATACTTTACTAATATTGTGACATCATTTGTTAGCTTATCAAGAGTTTGTACTGATAACGCAGTTTGATTCATATTTTACTAATTTACTTAAAAAAACATACGATTTCCTGCGTGTCTCATTTGTTTTATTACTACCGAAATAGTGGTAGCCCATCGGGATTATTCTAATCTCTCAATTTAAATTCCAATTTGGCCTACGATATTCATTATCATTTTAAGTAAAGGTCCAGAATTGCTATCCGGTATCTTAATTGATATCTGTACACTTACATAGGTACCTTCTGTAATGCCCCGAAAAGTACCTACATATTACTTCCTGATAAGAATATAGATTATTTGATCAGTGTAAATAGTAATACTTTGACAATTTATTTTTCTTCTGCCTAGAGTTTTCTGCCAGGATCTCGCTTTCCTACATAACTCCTGCATGTTCGCTTTCACGACGGCCAATTAGCGATTTTTGAAAATTTACACTTGCATACCTAGGAGTCACGCCTGTACGTTTCTACTAAGGCTAGGCAGAGAGCACTTGCTTCCACTTGCTAAGATCCTTACATGTTCATTTTCGCTTCATCTACTTAAATCACAGGTCCTCGGTTTCGAGAACTTTGACCTGGCCTTTTAATTTGGCGCTTTTTGGCAATTTAGTGATGTTAATTACGTGATGAGGGATGAAGCAAAAGAATTATGAGGAGGTCTGAAATACATATGGAAAATGTGATGTCTGCCCACTATCCATTTTTTTGTCGGTGGAAAATCTATATACGGACCGTACCGCCCCGAGGGCTGTTTGTGGGATTCCCCGACGCCCTCAGCAACGCCGGTCTTACCCACTAAGATCACCGTTATCATACCTACGCCTTGTTTCGGAAACGTCCCCGGTCTGCCAATGTATGTAGGTATGTAATTTACGTCAAATTGAATAGTCACCATTTAAATATGTATTTATATTAATTAAGTTTTTTTTAAGATCTTAATTTTTTTATAACCATTCTCTTTCTCTAAATATTTAGTTCAAATTTTTTTCTCTATGTAAAGCAATTTTTTTAGACACTAGAACTCACACAGAGCTAAGGAGACAAATTGAACAGGGTGACCGTGTTCAGGCTCGAAGTTACAATAGCAGCCACCGATGGGAGTTCAAGAACACAATACGAAAAAAAAAACACTAAATTACCTTATTATATTAATTATTGTAATGCTGATAAAACATGTTCTTTCCTAAATACTTTTGTAGATTCTTACATATGCTTACTACTCGCAGGGAAAAAAATACTAATGTATTAATTTCCGTCGGTTAAATGCATTAACGAGTATGGTTTACTTAGCCCTTGTGTCATCGTCACCTAAAATAATAATGTTGTTACGTATTTTATTTTCCTTTACCTATTTATTTATTTTACTTTCTGAAAAATAGCGGTAATAAAAGAGGAATAGTTACCACAGAAATAATAATAGAGAGGATATTATTTCTGTGGGACATACCCTGTATTTATTTAGAATATACAAATTGAATTGAACCCTACTGATGGAATAGTTAATTCAATTTTATTCTGCCATTTATTTTAACTTATACCTCAGCATTCTATTGCAATACGGTTCACTTGATCTTTTTTGATCGATATTGTTTATAAATGATATTTTTTAGTGTACATCAGTTGAATCCATAACCAAACTTAATGCATTATATTTTTAATTTATAGTTTACACCGCGTTTTTATATCTCGATTACTTATCTACTTAGTCGAAATATAAAAAACGTGATTAAAACGTAGTAAAAAATATTTAATAAAAATAAAATACAAAATAAATTAAATTTCATATGTAATAAAATATAACTTGCATACTATGGATACATAATATGCTAATCAACCGGGCGACTAAAAATAAATGGAATTTGTGGTTCCCCTATAACCCAAATTAAAACTGTTGAAAAGTACGAATTCTTTCATAAGTTTTAAATGATATCGCAATTAAAATATTAATGAGATTTGTTATTTGACCTTCAATCTTATAAAATGGCCATCCCTTAAAATTTGATTAAAACCAAATATTATTAACATAGTTTTTAATTAAGGTGTACTCAAGATATAAAAGGAATCATTAACAAATTTAATTTTGTTCCGTTTTGTGTATCGGCCTCTTTTATTAATATTAACCGAAAACGTTTTTGATCTGTGACGCAGATTCTGTTTTAATCTAACGAAAATACTAATATGTACTGATTTATTATCATATAACTACATACATGTGTTACGTATATATTATGTTTGGAAATTAGGAAGAACAACACAATTGTTTAGACACTAAAATTATTAATCGGCACGACAAATAAATTTTCTTTCTATATATTTATGATAACCCGAATATGTCATAAATATATTAATAATGTCTAAACATCAAAGAGTCGTAGCTGTATAATAATGTTAAGAAACTCAGCCGTTTAAATCTGTCTCTAATAATTTTTTCCCAAAATCCTGGCCTCAAAACTTTCTCGATGCCGTCGGTCGCCACGCCGCAAGGCATCCGCGGTCGACGGAATATTTTAATCACTCCAAAATTATTTACACAAAAGTATGGTAAATTTGTACAAAGGTTGCAAGCGGTTCCACCAACAATGACCGAAAGTATTTTTAATCAGTAGTACAAAAGTTATACGCATTTTTTCCGCGAGATTCATAACCAGTGGATAATAAGTGTTGGAAGTATTTCAAAATGAGGTTGTTTATGACAAATTTTGTAGTTTATTTTCTTGTAACGCAGTTAACTCTTCTAAAAACACAATATCAAAGTTTTAAAGTTTCACAAAAATTAATCAGGCACTTACCTCTTTAAGTCGGCGGGATGAACGCCGCGGGAAGTTTAGAAGAAACTAAAAGTTCTCGTCTAAGATACGCACTTTACTGAACTCGGTCACAACTCACAAAGAAGTCGCTACTAATGTGTGCCGGAAATGGTTCGTGGGTGTGTGGTTCGTCCTGTTGGATCGTTTGGACGCGCCAAAAAGTTATGCGGCGGTGAGACCTAGCGGAGTGCTTATATCTCGCGGTCGCCGCCGCTCGCGCGTGCGCGACCACCATTCATGTCACTCTCTCAATGACCACCCCCGCAAACGTCATCGTCATTTTTTAAATGATTATTGTAATTAATGGCGCCTACAATAATTTAAATTTCCATAACGGCCTGATGGAAACTGGATAATAAACTTTACGTATCCCATAAAATGACATGACACATATCTCGCTTTACGAGCACTGACCGAAAACAAATTATGTTCTACCCCCAAAAAGTAATTAGAACGCCTGATTTTGATTGTTAACAGTCTCCAAAGCTGTTTGACACCGATTTGAAGTTTAAACGTGTGCACTTTATAGTCAATGTGGGTGGATGGCGCCAAGTTATTCAAAATATGCATCATGCATCGTGCATCACGTCATGTTAACTTTTTGAGATATGTCTGGCGTTAACTATGTGGATCGGGCTAAGTTTTCCTCTTTTAGCTCACGTTTATTGGACTTCGAGTATCGGGAAATTGAGATTAAGGTGATTTACGGGGTTCGAGCTTATAAGTTGGTGAGCTATTTGAGTCTCGATGCTACCCTTCGTGGAGTTCAAGCATAGGTACTTTGATATACCGGAATTACACTGAGCATATCTTTACTTACGTCTTGAGGCTGAGGTCTATATCTATATGATAATTATTTCAAAGCGCCTTTGCAGGATAGTCAGATGTAGTGATTAAGCAGCTGTTAAAGAATAATCAAGTGAAGCACATTGTAAAACGGTTCTTCAACTTTACAGCCACTTCGAGCCATGCTCGCGCAAATGGGAGCATTCATAAACGTAAACAGAGATATTACTTGTGCTTTCTTTAATCCAGCGTTCAAGCTTTATGTCGCAGGTAATAGAATAAGTACTTTTCATGAACACGCGTTTTACAATGTCAAGTTTAAATGGGATGTGTATAGAATGTGTTGAACTGCATTTCGCAATGTAAGCAAATTTGAGCCATCCAGAGCAATATTAACATTTCTATTTAGTTTAGACACTTAAACTATTATACACTATAAATGTATAGTAATCTGATTGGGATGTTTAGAAGTTAGCACTGTCTATGCATTGTGAGGAATCGGGTTAGAGTCCCCGGTATGGGTCAATGTTTGCGGTTTCTCTACAAGCCTTTATATTTATTTGCTAACGTTTATATTGTTACGTGGTATCTTTGTACATTAGAACCTTATCCTAATCAAACTGACTTGAAAAAGACAGCAAATATGTCATTTCCTTTACAATGATAAGATTCTAGCATTGGTTCAGGATCATGATTCTATTAGCTCTAGAATACATTGTGGCTTTACGGAATTAGCATTTCACTAGTTCACTTTTATCTGTTAATCGCCGAAGTTCATCAGTTCTAAAAAACCTTGAAAGTTCATTGTCTATTTACAATTGACAACTGATCGATATTTCTATTCAACTACTAGAAAATAATGTAATAAAAACATACTCACGCACACTAGCGTACCTACTCAAGTCACGTGATCTTTGAACTTCTTTATATTTTATATGATTTAACTAGCTGTCCCGGCCACGCGTTGCTGTGTGTTATTTCATAATACTGTCCTATATAGCATTGAATTTGCAGTAAAAAAAATGAGGACTACTTATCAAGATAAAAACAATTCAATCTTTGAAGTTGGATCAAACTGCACACGGTGTACAAATTTGATTAAAATCGGTTAAGTAGTTCAGGAATCCATCGCGGACAAACAACGTGACACGTAATTTATACATATTAAGATTATTTTTGAATCCAATACATTGAAAAGATTTCAACGAAATATTTTTTAATGAATTCAGTGTAAGCATTTGGAGACTCCTCGAGTCATTAGCGACATTAAAAGTTATTACGTTTTATTTTAACCGAAAATTTAATCTTTCCATATTTACTACTTTTCAGTACCTAATAAATATACGATGATTAAATTTAATAAAAACCAAATAAAAGTCTCGAGTTGGAATTAAGGTAAAGATTGACGTTTTAATATAAAATATTTAAATTCTTAGTATGACATAAAATTTAATAAAATTATAAATAAGTGGACCACAATAAATTGGGAAGTATCTCCACAGTCAAATAACTCTCCATTTTCGTAGTGTTGTTTCTGTTCTGTCGGTGAGTAAGGTTGTCCGAGTTCCACAGAGCATATAAGTACCTATAAAGCACAGTCTATAGGTGCAGTTGCGCCACCAAACTGGCATACACTCGTTTGGCAGACGTTGGTCCACTGTATGTCTACTACACGCTGTCTAGACAAAAGCGACATTTTCCTCAACAAAAGCGTCGAACTTTTATTGTATGTTTTTACGAGCAAGTAACATGCAGATTGCAAGCAAGCAGGCAACATGCAAGCGAGCGTACAACATGCAGCAGGCATGGTTTTCAACGGCTCCGGCCGCCTACGCGATTCTAAATTACATACTATCTAGGGGTAGGTGGAGAAGACTGCGTGGAGTTGGATTTACAGCGATTTGCTTATGTCACTAATTAGCAAATTTTTAGGACTAACAATTTTATTATAAGTGAACATTCGGAATAGTACACATTATGTAATACAATACTTAGAACATATGTTTTTATTTCATGCAAAATTAAGAGATTCAATTATTATAGTACTCGATATTATGAAAGAATAGTTTTAGAAGTAAAGATAATTATGTAAGATTTTTTGTTACTGAAGCTTATAGCAAACGTGTTATGGATAATGATTTTCTGACAAACAATTTTAGGAGAAGAAATGGAGTACTGTTACATCTAAACTTGATGCCAAACGCAATGAACTAAAGGCTCGCCCACCAAAGGCCATCAATTTCAACTATGATAATGGTATCCTGTGCTCTCAATGTGCACGTAAAAAAAGGAAAATTGGGTATGTGAGCCACATTGTTCATGAGCCCTAGTTCATGAACATCAACCACAGCGCAATCGAAGCGAGTCACCTAATCCGAAATAGGATTGGAACAAATGGATAGATAGATAGATTAATTTTCAAATTAGCTCCCGGCCACATGTTGCCGTTGTAATGTAGTTTTTGGTTGACTTGTGGTTATCGTACGTGGATGTGATTATTTCCTTAGCTGTAGTTTTCTTGAACGATAAAATCGAGGAGAGACAAGTGTCTAAGGCCCGTTTTACAGAATGACACTCAGAAATCAATCATGTCTTAAGAATCGTTTGTCACTTCCTATCAAGAACAAAGTGATAGAGACGTACGACGTTCAAGTCAGCGTTCATTCTTGAGACTCCTTCTATAATACGTGCCTAAGACAATTTCGAACTGTCCATAACTAATTCAGACGAATTGAAATGAATTAAAGCAATTAATTTTAACATTAACCTGTAGTTGCAGACATTACAAATTGATTAACACTATTGTAGTAGTTGTAGACATTACAAATTGATTGTGGCTTCAATACTGAAACCTTATAATAAATTGCTGTATCTAGAATTCCGTGTAAAATAGATACTTAAATATTAATTTTACATTACAGCAAATTATATTTAATGGAGGAGGAGGAAGTCGACGACGCCGCGGTCGTGCTTAACGATAATGAAAACTTTTTCAACTTAATTTTCCTCCGTGTTTCGGAAGGCACGTTAAGCTATTGGTCCTGGGTGCTCTCGAAGGATAGCAGTCGTCTCCAAGTAGGGTTGGTGTCAGGCACACGGCCATAAAAATCTAATGCCAATTCCTTAAGCAGTATTGTCGATATGGAGACATACTGCACCGACCCCAAGTGAATTGAGAGTAGGAGATAGAGCAAATTATATTTAACTAGCTGACCCGGCAAACGTTATTTTGCCTTACAAAAATGATTAAATTACTAAAATGGCTATAAAAAATAGGGGTTGGTGATAAAAAAGTAAAAATTTAGGGGTGTATGTATTTTTTAATGCCACACATTAAAAAAATTAAAATTAAAAAAAAATTAAGGGTGAACAACCCTTATCACTAAGGGTTATGGAAAATAGATAGTAGCCGATTTGCAGACCTACTGAATACGCATACAAAGTTTTATGAAAATCGGTCAAGCCGTTTCGGAGGAGTACGGTAACTAACATTGTGACATGGAAATTTTATATTTATGATGTAAAAATCACTAAACTAATATTTTAACCGACTTCAAAAAGGAGGAGGTTCTCAATTCGGTTGGTATGTTTTTTTATGCATGTACACCGATTACGCCAAGATTTCTGATCCGATTTAAGTGATTCTTTTTTATGGAATAAATTCTGCATTTACAAACGAGTAAATATTTTTTAAAACTAGAAAAAATCGACCTGCCCCAGGCGGTAATCGAACCCAGCGTAAACCACTTAAACACGTTAACAGCGTTAGCCCCGGTGGCGTAGTGGTTAACGCTGCCGCCCGAATTGCGGAAGATGCTGGGTTCGATTCCCGCCTGGGGCGGGTCGATTTTTTCAGTGCATTTTTTCTGATTCTTTTTTGTTCGATGAAAAATAGCTGCTATTTGGTCCCATGAACATTTTTCATTAATCGGTTCAGTGGTTTTTTTTCAATCGTGAAAATACGCAGTCAAAATATGTCTTTTTTTTCAACTGTTCCAACTTTATGCGTTGATATCTTCGAAATTTGTTAACCAATTTAAATGATTCTTTTTCTGTCTTTAAGACCCAGGTCTCGAAATTTTATAGCGTTAGATCTTTAGGTTTTTTGTTATTCCGGAAAATAACGGCAAAAATCATGTCATAACTTTAAATAACTTTGAGTGGTGAACCGATTTTTATAACTATCCAACTCTACTTACCTAATACGTCATAAACTAATAAACACTTAAAAGCAAAAAATATATTACTTTTGAATAAAAATATAACTGCCTTTCAAAACTAAAAACAGAGAAATTAAAATAAAATCTAAAATGTTTTTTATAGGTCGGTGCCAACCTCAATATTTGGAATAAACGTTGCCATTTGTATTTGGGACCGACCTCAAAAACATTAAGATTTTTATAAACAAAAATTTTATTTCTCCATTTTGAGTTTTAAAGGCTGTTTTATTTTTATTTAAAAATAATGTCTTGTCAACCCGTTGCTCTGCCCTAATACCCTTTTGTATTTCTTTATTGTGTTGTCTACGTGAGTTTTCCATCTTTATTTCCTTATCCAGTGTTATTCCTAGATATTTTACTTTTATTATATTGTTTTAAATATAAAACTTTTTTTATTTTGAACACGGTTTAATACCAATCTTTATGGTAGATTTTATAAAACTAACTATGGACTTTGCGGCGAAAAGTTAATCGGCGGACTGTAATACCACACGGCCCGGACTCCACCAAAGCGGAGACGGGACGAGAAGAGAGGAGCTGTGTTTTAAACAACCAATAGAAATTCGTTATTCATACATCTCGTCTCCTCTCGCAAGCTGGCGCCGGCCTTATGAACACAGCGGAGACGATAAGATATGTGAGCGGCGGCTTTCGTGTCAGATCGAACTAAATTGCAATCTTAACAAACACCGCACACATCTCCGCTACAGTCTAGTCAGTACGCATCTCCTCTCAACTTTGATAGAAACATCTTTGCTGAAAAACATCTCTTCTCGTCTCCGCATCGAACATCTCCGCACATCTCCACACATCTCCGATTTGGTGGTGTCCGTGCCTAACCTCGATTATTTATGTAACTTAAATATTAAATTTACTATTTTTTTTTTAGATAGCACTGACAGAGCGTCCGTGCATCCGAGCCGCCGACGACTCGGATCCCTCTGATACGGAGATAATAATAATATATTTTACGCTCACACCAATTATCTAGCCCAAATTAAGTATCTTTAAGAACTTGTGTTATGGATACTAGATAACGGACAAATATACTTAATAATCTAGATATGGTTATAAATAAATATATAATCAACCATGACTCATGAACAAATGCTCGTGTTCATCACACTAACATTTGGACTCGAACCCGGACCGACCGATGTGTAGGCAGCGTTACTGACCACTCCACCACGGCGGCGTCAATATTTACTATATTATTTACTATTTAGACGCAAAAAGTAAAATGTCATTCGAACGAGCTCTAATCTTTCAACTGTAGATAAAATTAGGCATTGTTAAGCGAAACGTAGTCCAAAGAAAATTTGTAAATCTTCTTTAGTCAACTTGAAGGTAAGATAAATGGAAGGATTAGCATAATCCAGCAAAGGGTCTTTACGCAAATAAAGCCTGATTCAGAAGAATGATCAACTTTTATAACCGATTTGTAGATTTTTCTCATGAGAAATGATGCGATCGTGTGACGATTTGTATTCGAGAGACCTAAAGGTTATATTTAAACAAGAAACGTCAAGGTTCAAATCAATTATAAGGCACAAAGGATGTTTGGAAAGGGACCACATTGATTAGTTTGTGAGTTTGACAAGCCAATTTTATATTGCTTACGCAATTGATTATTGTCTTTTCTGTGGCTAGCCAAAAGATACCAGGCTTGTAAAGACGAATAGTAGCTCTATGTTAAGACTAGTTACTTTCTCGTATACGCAGTATAGAGGAAGTCTTGTAATCGTAAAAAAAATTCGACCTCGATATTTTGACGGATTTACACGTTTTGGACCTCCCTGAGTCCAAAAATATTTTTTTTGGAATTATGTCTGTGTGTGTCTGTGCGTTAGCACGATAACTTGGGCATGCTTTAACTTATTGCAACCAAATTTAACATGCGTGTATGACATCAAAATATAAGGTTTGTGTCAACTTTTGAGCCGTCGATCACGAGAGTTAAGCAACCAAGTGCGCGGTCGGTACTCGGATGGGTGACCAAAATTTAACACGCATGTATGACGTCAAAATATAAGGTTTCTATATTTCTATCAACCTTTGAGTCGTTTCCGGTATACGAGAAAGTCAAGGGGAGACCACTCCCGATTTTTTTTTATAAATGCCTTCTAGCAAACGTGCCATTAACTTGCACTTAATGGCAAAATTGGAGTTCAAGTGCAAACAAAGATGATTAAGCGCTACACTAGCCACCCTCTCCTTGACGACCTGCAACGTGCAGACCTCTTTTGAATGACCTGGGATCGGAAGAAGGCGGGAATATGTGTGCAAAGAAACTCGAACAGCCACATACTAATATACTCTCGCACAAATAAAGTACTTACTTATACAAATGTTTTTGTAGAACCAATATTGTCCCCGTAACCGCTGCCCACAGTACTTAAGTTTACGCTGGGAACGTAGTTGTCGCCGTATATCTCTCTCAGCCATTTTTCTGCACGAAAGCGTCCCATTTTTCGTCTAATTTCCTCCCTCAAGATACCTGACAAAATTTTCAAAGCAACGGCATATCAAGAAGATTATTATCAATTGTTCTGTGAAGTCAGTGCTTCGAATATGAATATATAAGTTAAGAAAGGGGTGAACATATTTGCAAATAATGTCACCTTTAGGAAATGTCGTGTTTCTATCGATGAGTAAATTTTACAAAGCTCTACGAGAATGGAGACATCCTCTATATACTTACCACAGTAAATGTTCTGATTTTTTATCCCGAATCCCATCATCATCCTTCTTCTTAGTTAATTATGGTTTCTTACGTAATTATTTTAATTTATTTGGTTAATCAACATATACACTTTCTTTAAGCAAAATGGATTATTGCGAACCATATAGGTATAATAACAGGATACAATCATAACATGAGCACAACTTAAACAATAATACTATACAATACACTATAACACTCATAAAAAGCACAAAATAAAAACACAAGACTGAAGACTAGCTCACTCACCTGCAAAGAATTGGTTGCTGATTGGCGTCCACACAATTCGGTGACTATTGGGATAATATACGAGTAGGTTGATATTCTTTGAAAACTCGTTGAATTCTTTGGTCGCAGTAAGTATTAACTACTACATTATGATAGATAGATAAGTATTACAGAATAATCTTTAAATTATAACGAATAAGACTTAGGTATAATCAGTATTATATTATCTGTGGTATAAAGTATTATATTATCTGTGGTATAATTAAGAAAAATTTAAAGTAACGTTCCTACAGTTACTTAAGTTGAGTTTAATATTTTTGTTAGGTACCTACTGCAATGTTGGTGTGTAACTTGTGTACTCTTTTTTGGTAAATTATCTGTAATAGTTAATCATCATCAACAGCTCATATAATGTCCCCACCGAGGGGCTCGTGCCTACCCCACATTAGAGGCGATTAGGCCTAAGTCAACCACGCTGGCCAAGTGCGGATTGGTCGACTTCACACACAACCTAATAATATCTTCAGTGCCATTTAAACTGAATTAACGGCTGCCACTGAAAATCAGCATCTCAGCCTATCAACTACAGAGTCTTGACATAAAGCTGAGTAGTCTCCGATTCGGCTAAATAATAATAATAATAAATTTATTTCAGGCAAAGCCCTTATAGTGTTAGTAACAATTTTATAGTTAACTATAGTGTTAATATACAAAGACATTACAGCTACAATTACTTAAAGACGTGGAGGTGTATCCACCTCTGCAAAAGCGAGAAAAAAAATCACATGCACTATACACATATACAACATGTAAACTTAATAACCAACACCCTGAATACAGGTGGTTTGGGATCGGCTTCTGAGTTGATTTCAATAATTTTATTTTGAAAAAAACGTTTATTTTTAAAAAAAAAAAAAAGTATCCAGAAGACATTGTACAACATTTTCTGGGTACTTTTTGTTTTGTTTTTTTTTTAAAAAAACGATTTTTATTTTGAAAAAAAAAAGTACCCAGAAGATATTGTACAACATTTTCTGGGTACTTCTTGTTTTTTTTTTTCCAAAAAAAAATTATTGATGTCAACTCGGAAGCCGATCCCAAACCATCTGTATTCAGGGTGTTGGTTATTTAGTTTACATGTTGTAGAGAATGTGATTTTTTTTCTGTTGATAATATATTTGTGTTTGAATGTTATGTTTGTAATGTACAGTCAACAGCACGTCGGGCTATACAAAACGGTCAAATTTCTCCAAACGATTTTCAACCTAAGGCTATTCAATATAAAGTGCATAATCGATTGGGAAAATTTGACAGTTTGTGGTAACCCAACGTGCTGTTGTCTGTACTACTTAATCGAATAAAAGTTTTTTTTTATTTCTTTCTTTCTATGTAGGTATGTATCATCATCACAGCCTATGTAATTCGACCCACTGCTGAGACAAGGCCTCTCGTTTTCAACGAAGGAGGTATAGGCAGTAGTCCACCACGCTCGCCCAATGCGGATTGTTGGACGAATTATGAGGTGATCAATACCCCATTGCTGACCCATTAGTTGCTTTCTACGGCACTCATTGGAGGATATGGGGTGATGCTATTTTACTCTGCCGGCATCACGCGGCCATATGTACTCGTATGTATATTTGTGTTTACGTATGTTCCCCCGTATCGACTAAACTAGTCATCCGATTTTGATGAATAAGGTGTCAATCTATTCGTTATTATAGTCATAGTAACATAGGCTACATTTTCATCGACTTTAATAATATGAGGAGTCGGTTTTACCTTGTAAACTCCGATTTATTCCTTCATTTTTTCCGTAGTCAGATTATAGCTTTTTAACTTTTTGCTTATTTCAAATAACTCTAAGAGAACTTCATTATCCAATCGGGCTTCAATTGAAACTATTAAATCGGTAAGTCTTTCGGTAATCCCTCAAGCCTATTTCCCTCAGGTGACCCTTTAGGGTCAGTTAGTTAGTTATAAATTAGGTAAGTAATATATTATTCAAGGATTGAGCGGCGTGTGGCCGGAAACTAATAAAACATTAGTTCTAACTACTTAAGTCGTATTATTCATTTTATTTCACAAAAAAAGAAATTCGGTTTATTTGTGAAACATGACTTTGTCTGCCACTGTATACATTTAGGTGATAGGGAATTAAAAGGGTATATCGTAATCCTTTTCTTTAGGCTGGCCGCACATACGGTTTCAGTTCGAATGTACGCCCTTACATATACCTTCTTAAAGGTACAACATTTTCAACATGGCGCACACCATTCTTATTTTGTCAGAACGGAAAATAGCCTGACGGAAATTCCGTATGTTCGGGTAGTACAGAAGGAAAGAAACCAAACGACGTCATCCCGAACGCACTGCGTTCGGTGCTCGCGTATCGCTTTGTTCGCATCGGTTTTTTGTTCTCTCGGCGCACACGAACAAAGAAATTTCGATTCGAAATCAGACAAAAAAACTCAAACGTGTACACCCTCCCAAATCTGAACTCTTGAAATGGAAATATACAAAAAAATCTGCAATCAAGAACGTGTATAATGTACGGCCAGGCGAGTCGTATACAATTGATAACATTAGGCTAGATAATTATTTTTTTCAATCTTATCATCTTATCTTGAAACCCTACGTTTCAAAATATGTTAGGAATATATTTCTTGATTACAATTTATTTACACATAGCCGAAGTATTGATACTGCTTATTAAACCTTGATTACGTACAAAAAACATAGCGCTCGAGACGTTTACACCAAAGTTATGTAAACATGGCAATACTTTTTCCGTATGTCTTTAAATCGATGTAGAAGGTTTATCGTCATTTCGATTACTTTGGGTATTAAAGAAACTTTTTAACTTGCCAGAAGTCTATTTATGACTTCCTACTAATAAAAATGCAATAGTTACTCTGTCTGTCTATCTGTTACTCTTTCACGCCTAAACCACTGAACCGATTTTGATGAAATTTGGTACAAACATTGACGAGACGTTAGGAAGGGAGAACGCTAAATATTTTATATTGCGAAAAAAGACTTAAAGGGGTTGAAATACGTAATTAAAATTTATCACGGTAGTTCGTCATTGTTGAAGATAAAAGATAAAACAATGAAACTTAGAATTTTGGCACTTGATAAGAAATAAATAAAAAAATATTTTAGCGCTCTTGAAATTTTGGCCCGTGTGGGGATGAAATAGGGGATAAAAGGTCGTATTAAAGTCCAATCAAAGTCCAAAAATGCTGCCCAAAGTGGAAGAAGTCGCGGGCAAAAGCTAGTACTTTATATTTAGCTATAGAAATGTTTGACTTCACCAACCGTAAACCGATTTCTTGCATTTTACTATAGCAAAAATAGCATATAGCTAAAAATAAAATTACCTAAAAACAATTTATGATTACCTCTGAGATGATTACTTATATACCGTGTGTATGCCTATCTTAGGTACTCTATGCTGCTCTGTTGATGCCACCAAAGAGTATATAATACACTATGATGCCACTTTAAAGTCAAAGTGATATAATGGCAGTTCATTGGCACAAGCAAAGCAAAATTGATTTAATTTATATAGGACAAAATACTTTAAATTGTTATTCATGACAAAGAAACAACTGACTTATGTAAAGATCCTAAAACGCTGCTAAACAAAATGTAATAATGTAAGTAACATTTACAATATTAACAGCTTGTAGGTGCAGGGACCGGAACCGCTTACCATTAATTAAAAAGGCGATTCTGATTGGAAATTTCATATAACTTATTTTCGTTTTGGAAAGAAGTCTATACCTAAAATACCCACAATATCTGTGACACTAACCCATTGAACTCTTGTTCTGAGTTCGATGCACTAACCTGTCAATTCGATAACCAAATCATTGACATTCTCCAAGAAAGCTTAAACAATTTAATACAATTATTTTGGGTAAGAACATACGGAATCCCTTTAGTCCCGAGACTTACAGTATGAAAGGATTTTAAAAAGTGATCAAGCAATTAAATAGAAATCACCAGAAAGCACATCCTACCCTATGCTTTGGTAAGTGCTTAGTGCCCTATTTGATTCCCAAGTTATTAAAAGTCCTTAAAACTTACTACTTTAAGTATTGTACATACTGGCATGATCCTGAAATCGTTATGTAGTGAAAATTATGTTTGTCTCTTATTTTATTAGCTTACATGAAACAAAATGTTATTAACTCGGATGCTAGAATTATTCACTTTAGAGCAATAAATTATTCTTAACATTGAATGAAATTGAATGTCTTACATATTCATTGAAATCAACAAAATGGTAATTTATCTTTGTGAATTTATATCGATAAGATATGATTAATGAGATCAGTACCATAAAATCATCCAGGTAGGCCTCTCTATCTGTTTGAAAAATTATCTCATTTGTCTTGATGCTGAGTAAATTTTATTCCATTCGCGTGTTTTACCAAAGCTACCTAGAGTTGATTGTTTGCATATTTTTAGCGTTATTGGATTATCCATCTACGTTTCGATCGTGGCTTGCCATCTAAATTAGAATTTGCAGAATATTGAATCGTTAAATGCGTTTCTTAAGTCTATTACATAGGTACCTACCTGCATTTTAAGTGACAGTGAGTAGACGTGGAGTAGACATTGCAAGAAGCACTGACGGCCGTTGGAGCGGAAAGGTCCTCGGGTGCCGGCCGTATAGTGGGAGACGCAGCGTTGTTAGCTACTATTATTTATTTACATGTGTCGTATTTTATCACTAACGGTCGAAAAATAACATATCTCAGTCTAATCAATCCCTTCCTGTTGTAAAAAACTAATGACTTATGGTCTAATGATACAATATTGAACGAAAGATAGGCTATTGGAAACTCCCTGATATTCAAAATGCATTTGTCACTTTTTTATTATCACTTTGTTACAAAGTTAATGAAGAATAAAAATTAGCTAGACGAGATGCGAGGTATTCCCTCAGTGACCCATGACCCCGTGGGATTTTTTTATGAGAACAATTAGATAAGGGAAACTCCTCGGTTTTGTTACTATTCATTGATAATTGATAGAAGATCAGGTAATTTACGTCAGTGTATATGTAACAGGGATACTTATAATTTATATACAGGGTGTAAAAGACATGAACAGTCAAACGAGAACCATGTATTCTGCTCACCATCATAACATTTTTTTCCTTTAGACTATACCTGGGAAATTGATAGTTACGATTTTATTGAAGGTCAAAGTCATAATTTTTTTTTTTATTTTTTTATGAAAACGTATTTCATAAAAAAATTTCTTAATTATTGTATAAAGAAACATTATCATTTTTTTAGTATTTCATAACAAAAAATGGCTTCAAAACGTTAGCGTTCAATGTAGCTCACTCGATGCGCACGGACACTAATGAACGGGGCCGCCGTCTGGCAAAATTATCGCGGTTTTGCGAGTTGCGTGCGAGTTGAGCGCTTTACATTGCGCGGTACAATTTGCAATTTTTTTTAACACCAAAAAATAAAAATCATTTCCCAGCAATAATTTTTTTGAAATATGTCTTATTTTGATGTATAGAATACATGGTTCTCGTTTGACTGTTCATGTCTTTTACACCCAGTATACATATAAATAAAAAATCTCAAAAATTTTAAAAATCTTTTAAGTGTACGCGCATAAACTTATGAGCGACTGCATCCAATTGCATAATTTATTGATAGTGTTTGTTCAGGACAAGGTTTGTATAAAATATAATTTTCAAAAAAAAATACGGAAAGACGTAAACAAAAAAAAATTTTAATTATTTTAAATCGAAATCTATGTACCTAATATGTCGCCATTACTATGATTAACAAAATTATGTTTTAATAAACCTTCAAAACTAAAAATGGAGAAACGAAAAAGACTTACCCACCGATGCAAGTGTCCGCATTTCTCTTGTTGATTAAAAAATTCAATATTATTTACAATAATTATAAAACTGAAAAAAAATTGTTATTGTTGTCCAAGGTTTATAACATAAAAATACATGTTTTTCTCTTTAACTTAATATAAACTTTTATTCTGGAAGCAGTTTACTAAAATTGCGTACAGTTGCCCCACATGACTCTATCTCCCGTAAGCGTCTCACTTGCGTCTACTAGTCTCTGCAAGGTTCGGATCCAAAGAGACCGACAGACGCATTCAGTGACTACTCTTCCAACTGATCTCCGAATTTGTTTTACAGCCTGTTTCAATATTCATTCGCTAGTAAAAGTAAGCTTACTGAAATTTGATTGCCTAGCAATTGTTAAATTACTAAAACAGCGGTCATTTAGCAACCAAACTCTGGTAGGGCGATCTGTTGTAAGAGCTTACACATCATCCCGCAACAGCAGGGGCACCACCGCCGCTGTGTTAGTCACCCTTGCATTTGTATCACCATTACAGCATATTACACATTACGCCGCTGCGGTGGCGGCGACTACGTAGCGGTGCATTGTTCAAGAGTCCATACAAATAAGACAAGATCAGATAAGATAAGATCAGATAAAATAAGATAAGATAAAATAACTCGAGGGTAACTAACACAGCAATAGCTGCTGCTGCCGCGTCGTGTGTGTACCTAAGTAAACACGCTAACTATGAATGGAATATTAAAACAGGTCATTGTCAATCGTCGCACATTATCTATCATATTTAAGTATACTTGTTTAAATATTTTCGAACTCTACATATGCAAAACTCATTTACTTTTGAGTAGATTGGATCCACATGATTGGTCACATCAATTTGCCCACACGCTAAAATATACAAGGACGTGATTCGTCAGTAACGCATTGGCTAGTAGGTCGACGAAAATTATAATAACCCATTAAGTTCTCGTCACACGCGCGATTGGGTGTCACGGGCTGTGTACTCGAAAGCAGTGATTTTCCACAATGTAGTCTGATGGCTGCGTATAGGGTTTGCAGGTTACGTCACTGATATAAACTGTCTGGATAGCATAGCAACCACATTTTACATATTCTGAATATTTTATATCAAACCAGAGTGTCTAGACAAGTGGCCAATCGATTCCATCGAACGCTTAACGAATAGCACATAAAGCCAGATATTATCCCCCTATCTTAGAATAAGAACATACTAGAAGGATAGTTCCATACAATATGCCGCTTCAAAACTGACGCAAAAAATTTGTTATGTGTGCTAACGCTTACACACAGATACACGCACACTACTAAAAATTGGTGTGGTCACTAAAATCTCGTCACCCCAAAACCAGGTAATTTAAATAAAACATGAATACTACTTCTGATTTTGAAGTGAAACTTCTTTTTATACGATAGGTACATCGTAATTTGTAAATTCGATGAAACGGAAAAGCCACACCAAAGTTTTTGACGGATAGTTTTAAATAGAATATCAGGGTACCATTTTGGTGGTTTTCGGGGGTCCCGATTAAAAATATATATATATTGAGATCCAAGATGGCGGACGTGACTTTTTAATATAATATCAATATGGGTATCATTTTCGTGGTTTTCGGGGGTCCCGATTCCGAATTCAACATCCATTTTGAGATCCAAGATGGCGGACACAACTTTTTAATAAAATATCAATATGGGTATCATTTTCGTGGTTTTCGGGGGTCCTGATTACGAATACAACATCTTTTTTGAAATCCAAGATGGCGGACGTGACTTTTTGACAAAATATCAATATGGGTATCAATTTCATGGTTTTCGGGGGTCCGATTACGAATACAATCCAAGATGGCGGACGTGACTTTTTGATATATGGGTATCATTTTCGTGGTTTTCGGAGGTCCCGATTCCAAATAAAACAAACATTTTGAGATCCAAGATGGCGGACGTGACTTTTTAATATAATATCAATATGGGTATCATTTTCGTGGTTTTCGGGGGTCCCAATTCTGAATCCAACATCCATTTTGAGATCCAAGATGGCGGACACAACTTTTTAATAAAATATCAATATGGGTATCATTTTCGTGGTTTTTGGCGGCCCAGATTCCAAATACAACAAACATTTTGAGATCCAAGATGGCGGACGTGACTTTTTAATATAATATCAATATGGGTATCATTTTCGTGGTTTTCGGGGGTCCTGATTACGAATACGACATCTTTTTTGAAATCCAAGATGGCGGACGTGACTTTTTGACAAAATATCAATAAGGGTATCAATTTCATGGTTTTCGGGGGTCCCGATTACGAATACAACATCCTTTTTGAAATCCAAGATGGCGGACGTGACTTTTTGATATAATATCAATATGGGTATCATTTTCGTGGTTTTCGGAGGTCCCGATTCCGAATTCAACATTCATTTTGAGATCCAAGATGGCGGATACAACTTTTTGATAAAATATCAATATGGGTATCATTTTTGTGGTATTCGGGGGTCCTGATTACGACTACGACATCTTTTTTGATATCCAAGATGGCGGACGTGACTTTTTGATAAAATATCAATATGGGTATCATTTTCGTGGTTTTCGTGGACGAACACGTCGAAAATAATACCTATGTCGATTTTATATTAAAAAGTCGCAAACACCATCTTGGATCTCGAAATAGATGTCACATTCGGAATCGGGACCCCCGAAAACCACGAAAATGATACCCATATTGATATTATATTAAAAAGTTGTGTCCGCCATCTTGGATCTCAAAATAGATGTTGTATATGGAATCTGGGCCGCCGAAAACCACGAAAATGATACCCATATTAATATTTTATTAAAAAGTTGTGTCCGCCATCTTGGATCTCAAAATGAATGTTGAATTCGGAATCGGGACCTCCGAAAACCACGAAAATGATACCCATATTGATATTATATCAAAAAGTCACGTCCGCCATCTTGGATATCAAAAAAGATGTCGTATTCGTAATCAGGACCCCCGAATACCACAAAAATGATACCCATATTGATATTTTATCAAAAAGTTGTATCCGCCATCTTGGATCTCAAAATGAATGTTGAATTCGGAATCGGGACCTCCGAAAACCACGAAAATGATACCCATATTGATATTATATCAAAAAGTCACGTCCGCCATCTTGGATATCAAAAAAGATGTCGTATTCGTAATCAGGACCCCCGAATACCACAAAAATGATACCCATATTGATATTTTATCAAAAAGTTGTATCCGCCATCTTGGATCTCAAAATGAATGTTGAATTCGGAATCGGGACCTCCGAAAACCACGAAAATGATACCCATATTGATATTATATCAAAAAGCCACGTCCGCCATCTTGGATTTCAAAAAGGATGTTGTATTCGTCATCGGGACCCCCGAAAACCATGAAATTGATACCCTTATTGACATTTTGTCACAAAGTCACGTCCGCCATCTTGGATTTCAAAAAAGATGTTGTATTCGTAATCAGGACCCCCGAAAACCACGAAAATGATACCCATATTGATATTATATCCAAAAAGTCGCGTCCGCCATGTCGAACTTCCATACAAACTTTCATCCCCTATTTCAACCCATTCAACCTTTTATTCGCGATAAAAAGTAGCCTATGTCCCTCCCCAAGATCTATATTTGTACCAAATTTCATCAAAATCGGTTCAGTGCTTTAGACGTGAAAGCTTAACCGACAGACAGACAGAGTTACTTTCGCATTTATAATATTAGTAGGGATAAATATTTCTACGCTCACACTAATAATCTAGCCCAAATTAAGTATCAATAAGAACTTGTGTTATTATTTACTTTGAATTCCTTTGCTTCGCTCTTGAATCAAAGTAGCGCCCTCGCCGTAAAAGTAGATTGTATGATAAGGGAGCAAAATAGCTCCCTTATCATACAATCTACTATTCCAAACCGGTCTAGGCGTAGAAACATACATAAAAAAGAAGGTTAAGGCGACTTGAAAACCTCCTCCTTTTCTTAAGGCGGTTAAAAATGTCCATACGTTAAGTCAAAACAATCTAATCATCAGAAAATATTTTTTTTATGTCCTTAGTATTTTTTATAGAACAATTAATATGATTAAATTAATGCATTCGACTAAATTCTAAACAACCAAAATAGGTAAAATAATTTCTGTAACTGGCAGCACTCAGTATTTAAAAAATACAAAATAAAATATTTGGTTTTTATTGCTTAAAAAGTGAAAATACAATAAAATATTAAAAACTTACGTGTGGAAAGTAATGTTCTCACTCTTTTTATTTTTTTCAGTTCGATTATTACACCATTTAATAGCACAAATCGTCATTTTTTAATAATTTGTTGGAGATGCGTACGGAGTGCGTTGACCTCGAGGACTACGCATAGACTTTCCGTATTGTGCCAGTTAAGGCCTAATATTGGCGGAGCCAAATTGAGTGCCCGGATTCGGTATCTGTATGTTCTTAATCTAAGCCCCCTATCTAAAAAACATGCACTAAAGTTAGTTATGGTTTAAAAATTATGCTGTCACTTTTATTTGCTGAATAAAAGACAAAGTTAGCATTAGTTTAATCCGTGTTTTGTTATATGGTGGTATAAAAATATAAGCTTCTTGATTATCATTGATCTAATGTGTGAATCTGACGTAGGTATTACTGACAAAACAGCATGGCGACCGTCGTGTCCTCAAACCATCGTGTCAAATGTGAGTTGGCGTCTGAGATTGGCATAGTTATTCCCAGAACCGCTTTGCAGCGTTTGTCACTTATCTGGGCAGGCACTCTGGGACATTATCATGATATTTCCATGAGTTTCCAACGAAATCCAAAACGTTTCCCATCCTCATATATTTTGACAACCACTTGACAGCGTTTAGACGTCAAAACTTAGGTCAAAACACATTAGAGCTTAGAGCCCTTAGAGCGCTACTGGGACCATGAGGACTAAGATGAGTACGTTCGTAAATAGCGCGTTAAATAAAGCCGCAGCACTCCTCCCGCGATTTAGACCACATAGACAGTGAGAACAGTAGAGAAGTTGGACAATATGACGCAAAAATGTAACGTTTCAAAAATTCTACTATTAAAATTTATCCAACCTTTTTTGATAATATCTTTGCCTACAAAATATTAGTCTTAATAGGAATTTCCAATTGTCTTTAAATAAAGTATCTCTCTCTCTCAATTTCCCGAGCCACAAGGACTAAAATATATTGAAAGAAAATACCCGTTCGACTATTCAAACCCTAAAAGAAAGATCTGAAAAGACTGCTCACTAAAATTAATACTATATTTAGCCAACCAGAACGCGTAACCTAATTTAGCCAATAAGAACTATTTATAGTAAGAACAAATTCGTAATCTTAAAATGTGATCTATTGACTCTAATCTTGCCGTCAGCATAGGAATCGGAAACCGGAATCGTAACAAAACTCGTAGGTCACTCGTAATCACGCTCGTAGTCCAACAAGAGTTGAGCAGAGCCTTAGGTAACATTTCATTACACATAAAGCCACATATGACACTAAGGGCCATGCAGTGCGTCCTAATATGTAGTGACAAAAGTAACATTCCTTCAGTAAACAATCAAACAAAAGCCAACAGTGTGACACTTAAACTTCTTGAACTTTTTATTTTTATCTATATCTATACTAATAATAAAGCTGAAGAGTTTGTTTGTTTGAACCCTAAGATCTCAACAACTACTGACTCAAATTGAAAAATTTGATATAAATGTAGACAATGTATGTTATTTATTCTTAGATGGATAATTGTATGACACATGCAATTAATAGGATAATTTTGTTTGTGTTATGATATTGTGTAAATAACTAATGTTTTAGGTATTGGATTTATTTTTTGGTATGCCACACATTGTATTCTTATAGGTATATTTATTAACCAGTGAATCATAAATGTATGCTTAGCACCTATATTGAAAGGAATCTATCTAACATTAACACAAAATGGTGGTGGGTATCAAAGTTAAATTAATTAGTTCATTAATGTGATTAATTGAATTATATAGAAAAGCTTTTACAAGATAAATTATTATTATAAACTGCCCAAAATTTACGCATGTAAAACTGTAATTTTAATTATATTATTATTATCTATTGACCTGTAATGATGTTTTGTAATCATTACTAAATTGTAAGCTGTGGAGTTTCTTTCGCCATTTCTTCTCCATCTCAGCATAATAATAATTATTTCGTCCCGAAATGGTGGTAGGGTTTTAACAATTTAAAGCAAAGTCCATTTAAATAAAGAGATTTTTCATTTCATTTCATTTTCAAAATGTAATCAGCAGTCCGGGGGTCTATGCATACCTACTTTAACAAGACTTCTATATACCTACTATGCTTAAACTATGACCTGGACAAAACAGCCGAGTAGCGGCAATTAAAATGTTAATTTGAGTCTGCGCTCGTGGTAACCCAACTTTGAGTGACATTAGATTTAGTGGTTTTTACAAGCTTTTATTTAACTTGCACTGTTCGTAGTATGTAAAGTTGTCCGTAAAAATTTGCAAACCATTTTTCGACCATTTCTTGGTATTCGATTGAGCTGAAATTTTGCATACCTACAAATTTATTCTATTCTTAATTAATGGCATTCGCAAATCCTAAAGATTATGCATTATGCCAATGTCAAGTGAAAATTTAATTATAGTTACAAAACATGTACGGTAGATTTTGGTTAAAAATGAGTAGTCTCTCAACACGCGTTTTTACAACAAGAACTCGGGAGAAACTCCTCTACAAGTTTATTTGGATGACAAATGACAATGCATGCTAAGCTTAGTGACGTCATTATAAATCCAATATGGCGGATGGCCCAAGATGGCGGACTAATAATTTTTAGCACTACTTTAATATAGCTATCAAGTGAAAGGGTTTGCTGAGAAAAATACGAATAAACTGACAAAAAAAAAACTATAAAAAAAAAACATTTTCCAAAACAAGCTTTTATTTAAATATGCTCTAAAAAGAGAAAATATAAACAACTTTTAAAAAAAAACTCCAACCGACTTCAAAAAGTATAAAAATAATATATTATTAAAATGTGTGCTAGGTACCTGCTGTACTGTTTGAACCCGGTGCCAAGCAATGCCAATCATTCAGCACCACGAACCCCTCATCACCCAAGCTGGCTCGTTCGGTCAGTCGCAATCGCGGGATGGTGTGATCAATGAGTGTGATGTGGCAGGCGGACCTATAGAATACCTAGTTGGCTTGGCACCGACTTCAAACAGTACAGCAGATACCTAGCACACATTTTAATAATATATTATTTTTATACTTTTTGAAGTCGGTTGGAGTTTTTTTTTTAAAGTTGTTTATTTTTCTATTTTTAGTGTTTTATGTGGAATAATTGTTGTTTTTTATATATATATTACGAGATGGCCAACAAACTTGCGGTGTTATGTGGTTCCGTCGCATAAAGACACATGCAATATTAAGGATAAATCACTTACCTAACATTAGAAGTGCGTTGCCATTCGGCGGATTACTTTTGGGTTTTGTGCCCCTTTTATGTAGGCGAGAGGCTGGCAACCTGTTACTATTTGGAGGCACTGCATTGTCCATACTGCCAGAGGTGGTTTTATGTGTGGCAAAATGTTACAGTTTTGTACAAGTTTAACATTGAAATACTAACTATTACGGTGCTTTGCCTTCCATCATCAACTCACCTAACAAGCTGAAAGAATACATCTATCGGTCTTTAGATACCTAAAGACCGATAGATGTATTCTACCTACCTTTAATATTTAAAGAATTATCATCCAACTCTTAATCCTTATGGAGTTTCTCCTTCCATCATCAGCTCACCTGAATAGCCTGAAAAAATACAACCATCGCTCTTTAGGTACCTATAATATTTAAATAATTATCGTCCAACTCCTAACCATTAAGGAGTTTTACCTTCCATCATCAGCTCACCTGAATAACCTGAAAGAATACAACTGTCGTTCTTTAGGTACCTTTTATACTTAAATAATTATCAACCAACTCCTCACAGTTAAGAACTTATTCTTTCCATCATCGGCTCACCTGATTAACTTGAAAAAATACAACTAGCGATCTTTACGTGGCTATAATATTTAAAGAATTATCATTCAACTCCTAACCGTTAAGGAGTTTTTCCTTCTATGATCAGCTCACCTGAATATCTTGAAAGAATACAACTATTGCTCTTTGGGTACCTTTAATATTTAAAGAATTATAATCCAACTCCTAACCATTAAGGAGTTTTTTGTTTCATCATCAGCTCACCTAAATTACCTGAAAGAACAAAACTATCGGTCTTAAGGTACCTTTAATATTTAAATAATCAACAACCAACTCCTAAAAATCAAGGAGTTTTACCTTCCATCATCAGCTCATCAACATGAGATGGTGACTACCAGACGCAAATGCTAGTATAGCTTTAGAGAAAATATGAAAAACGTTGTACATGCCTACAAAATTTGAGGGTTGCCCTCGATTTCCCTGGCTTCCCATTATCAGATCCTGACTTGGTGACAATTTATTTATTTATTTATTTATTAGACTTGCCAACATTTGATTACATCAATACATGCAAAATGTACTTGTACACGAAAACTAAAACATAATGTAACAAACAATTATAGGCAAGTACAACTTGCACCAAAAACAGTTAAACAAGGTAAACTCAACAGTACCAAAGAGAAAAAAAAAATCATCAATAGCTTACAATCTAGCTAGAATGTACGTTAACATTATTTTCCATCAAAAAAATTCACAACAGATTTGCGGATCTTATTCAGCGAGTCAAAATGAACATCGATGAAGTCGGAATATTCATTGACCACTCTACAAAACCTTGGTATCGGGGAGTTGGCGCCTAAAACAGTCTTGCGAAGAAGAGGACTTAGCGGAGTAATACTGCTACGAGGATATCTGGAGGGAGCACGAAGGTTAAACTTAGCAAGCAATTGGGGGCAATCGATCCTGTTATTTAAAATTTTCCAAGTAAAGCAGACATCATTTAATTTTCTGCGGTTCTCCAAAGACATGATTGAAAAGTATTTTAGACGTTTAGCATACGAGAGGCACCATTCTTTCTTTGATATACCATTGGCAAACGCCAGATGCCACAGAAATCTTTTTTGAACACGCTCCAACCGTAGTGTGTGAGTTGCGAAATGGGGTCTCCAAATTATACTACTGTTAGCAGAAATGAAGAATGAATCGTTGCGAATCATGACGTCACCACAACGCCGCCATAAAAGCAATCGCTAGTTCGCTCTCAGCCCATTTGCTTGTCGGACGTTGAAGAGCGAGGTCGGTTGGAAAGGTATACGCCGTAATGGCGGTGACGGCTCGGTTGAGTCAGTCGTGTTCCGACCGCCGGACCGAGCGGACGTCTGCCACCACAGTGTACAGTGAATCATAGAGTGACTTAGTGTTATAGCACAACCCTCTCCCGACATTCCGGAGGACACCACAGTGGTGATCGATGTGATTTGCAGTTAGTCATTTGTTTCATCCTTATTATTCGGTTATTGTGTAAAGAGTTGTTTTCTGTGCAATCGCTTGTTACTTGTTGTGAAAATCTAATTGAAAGTAAAATTGTTTTAAGTTACGATGATAATTCTTTATTTTTATTTTATTCCATTCCTGATTCCTAAAATCAGAAGTGGGATAATACTTCCTACGCCTACATTAGAGGTTTTTAAGTTTAAAAGAGAAAATAACAAGCAGTTGCAGGGATTCGCTTTATTATGCCGCTACCGTCACAAAATCGGAAAATACGCCACCGCGCCATGAGATTAAGCGTGGTATGTACAAGCAAATCACATCGACACCATCATAGATCTCGTTCTTGTAGTCGTGGGTCGCGCTCACGGTTGTCTAGGAGTGAAAATCTTTCACGGTTCCGTAGGAGTGATACTCGTGTGTCTACTCGGCACGTGGAATGCAGTTCGCGGTCTTCGTAGCGCGTCTCGATACAGTAGATTCCGTACCTACTCATTCGCGACTTCGTCACAACAGAACCGATTCACATCATCATAGTGACCGTCGCGGGTCACGTGTAACAATTCGATGGCGGAGACGTTGAGCGCGATGGTGTCTACACTGGATGCCATTGGGGAAGGTGCGGCGAGTGTGGCGTCAGCCCCGTCTGGCCGTGTTCGTGTTAGAAATACTGCGAGTGTAACGCCAACCCCGTCTGACCGTGTTTGTGTTAGAAATAATGTGAGTGTACCGCCAGGCTCGCCTGACCGTGTTCATGTTGGAAGTGCTGCGAGTGTGGCTCCAAACCCGTCTGACCGTGCTCGTGTTGGAAATGCTGCGAGTCTGGCGCCGAACCCATCTGTTAAGTAGTGTTGGTCCTGCCCCTAATGCGAGAGCGGCAGCTCGGCCGCGGCGCAGGTGCTTGCCGATGCTATTCTAGCATTGGATAAAACAGGGTCCCACAGTGGCTTTGATCTATCAATAATTTTGGTGCGAGGAGGTGGAACGCACAGGGTTGGCTAGCGGCTGGTGTGATTTGGTGTCTTGCTCGAGATTCTCATGTCTTGAAGGTGACGCCAAAGCGAAACGGAAGGTTGGGCGAATGGTCAACCAATGACCGCAAATGGTCAAATTTCGTTGAAGAGTTTAAGTCTATGTGCCATAACATTGTTCAGGCGCAAATACTTTTTAAGGTTATGAACACAACGTCCGACAAATTTCCGACATGCGCGGGGTGCGCGCGTCGATCTCTGCTTTGTTTGCGTATGGTTCGGGGTTTGAGTGGGGATCTGATGATTTGAGTGGTGATGCGTGGTGTTGATGACGCCCAAGTGGGGGTGGCGGCCGCTGGTGCTGGCTTGGCTGCGGAAGGCATTGTTTCGTTTCTGGCCATTTGTGTCAAGCCTGGCCGCAGCGAATTGATCGGTCATGCGCCGGCTGGTGCTTTTGGGAGGCGCTGCACTGCGCCACTAGATTTCGACTGCCACGGCGATGGGACTGGACATGTGGGTGTGGAGTGTGCCGGGGAGGTTGGGGATGCGGGTGGCTCAAAAATTGGGTCCATGTTCTTTGTGTGGGGAGACAGGTTGCAGGGAGGGTGATTGTGTTGCCGGGGCTCGCTCACAGGGGCGTGATACTGATCAGCGCACGGTTGGTTTGTGTAATGAGTTGAATAATTCAAAAATATTGACACAACCACCGCAGTGGTTCGGGGTACACCTGTGGACGTTTCGATAGATAGTAGTGGTGCGTGCTATTTCCCTGATATGCCATTCGGCTCTCACTTTTCTTCTATTCTATTCTGTTCTTAATTGATGGCGTCGCGATGCATTTGCGTTGCGCGTTTTGCCAGTGTCAAGTGAAGGAGTGATTGGGGACTAGGGATTGTACGGTGGATTTGAGTTGGAGGTGGAGTCTCTCAACACGTGTTTTTGCGGCGAGAGCTCTGGAGAGGCTCCAACACTTTTCTTGTCCGCGTGGTCAGACTCATTTCTTTTTGAAAGGAATTGGTACAGGCCATTGGCGCTCGAATGTGTCGAACTTGCAGTGGAGTTCAGTGACATTGCTCTCGATATTGATTTTGTGGTTGTGCCCGCAAGTTGTCGCAATCGGGGTATTCATGCCCCGATTGTAATCATAACTGACGTTCTCAATAGAGATGGTGTAGTGCAATGTATTGAAGACATTGTCTGGGGCGGGAGTCGCAATAAATCTTCGAGGTACACTACCTTTCTGACTACCGAGGTAGAGTACCTGGGCCGAGTTAGGCAGAGTGTCAGGTTAGGCCGAGCGTCTGACAGACTGAGGCGCAAAGCGGGCGCTCCAGTTTCTGGACCTGGCCGGTTGTTTCCGCCGTTGCATCGTGTGAAACGTGTTGGTGTTTATTTAATGGGGTCACCCGGGGCGCGGATGGCCGATGCTGCTCATATGGGTTGGAGACTCTGGTGGTCGTCATAGCGTTGCGAAGTTTTGGGCATTATTTGATTGGGGTGGCTTTCAAAGTCTTAACCGATTGAAATGCTCTGGGGGCCGCCGAGGGCAAGACAGATCTTCTGCCAAGGGCTGCACGCTGGATAATTTGTCTACGGGATTTTTTACTTTCGAATATAGAAAGGGGAATGGTGTCCCGAGAGTTGTGCAGAATTTTTCGAAAATAATTTTGTGGTTTACCTAACGCTCTTATGTTACAGTTCTTACTTGCGAACGTCTATATGTGCGTGTGTATGTTTGCAAGTCACGTGGCGCTCTGGCGTGGATCAAAGGAGCGTTTACCCAGGCGCACGCGAAAGGTGCCGTGCAGCGATGTCGGCGGACTAGTGGGTGGCATACCTATGTAGTGGGATGGACGAGCGGCACTGGGTTGCACGTCTTATGACGTGCGTGGTCTCGCTTTTGCGAACCGGCAGACGTATCATTCGATGCGTGGTCTCGCTTTTGCGAACCGGCAGACGTATCATTCGATGCGTGGTCTCGCTTTTGCGAACCGGCAGACGTATCATTCGATGCGTGGTCTCGCTTTGCGAACCGGCAGACGTATCATTCGATGCGTGGTCTCGCTCTTGCGAACCGGCAGACGTATCATTGGATGCGTGGTCTCGCTTTGCGAACCGGCAGACGTATCATTCGATGCGTGGTCTCGCTCTTGCGAACCGGCAGACGTATCATTCGATGCGTGGTCTCGCTCTTGCGAACCGGCAGACATATCATTTGATGCGTGGTCTCGCTTTTACGAACCGGCAGACGTATCATTCGATGCGTGGTCTCGCTTTTGCGAACCGGCAGACATATCTTACGATATGTGTTGGGCTTCGGCCTTGCGGACATATCTATCGATATGTGTTGGGCTTCGGCCTTGCAGACATATCTTGCGATATGTGTTGGGATTCGACTTTGTATCCATATCCATTGATATGTGTTGGACTTTGGTCCTGCAGACGCGTATGGCTTAGCCTTGTACGTAGAATTGTGAAAATAAGAGATGTGTGTGGTCGATGAAGCAATCAATCATCTTATTACAAATGATTGTTAGTGAAGTGTTAAGAAATAACATCGTGTGTATCATTGAAAGACGGCCTTGATTATGTGAGGAATGAAAGAATAGGCAACTTTACAAAAAAGTTTTGTTTTTGTGTTCATGTTGTTTCTCATCGACAGATTCCGAAGCTGAAGACAATGATGACACCGGTGCTAAGCCCTGGTCTGCTCAGGTTGACCCTGTTGAGGTCTTCCATGAAGATATCTTGTGAAATGCGGCCGAGGACGGCGCATGATCAGGATAGGCCGTGTTAGCAGAAATGAAGAATGAATCGTTGCGAATCATGACGTCACCACAACGCCGCCATAAAAGCAATCGCTAGTTCGCTCTCAGCCCATTTGCTTGTCGGACGTTGAAGAGCGAGGTCGGTTGGAAAGGTATACGCCGTAATGGCGGTGACGGCTCGGTTGAGTCAATCGTGTTCCGACCGCCGGACCGAGCGGACGTCTGCCACCACAGTGTACAGTGAATCATAGAGTGACTTAGTGTTATAGCACAACCCTCTCCCGACATTCCGGAGGACACCACAGTGGTGATCGATGTGATTTGCAGTTAGTCATTTGTTTCATCCTTATTATTCGGTTATTGTGTAAAGAGTTGTTTTCTGTGCAATCGCTTGTTACTTGTTGTGAAAATCTAATTGAAAGTAAAATTGTTTTAAGTTACGATGATAATTCTTTATTTTTATTTTATTCCATTCCTGATTCCTAAAACTACAATATTCAAGAACACTCCGCACCAGACTATTATATAATAATATTTTTACGTTATTTTTGCGAAAACCTTTGATATTTCTGATGATAAAACCTAACATTCTTGAGGACCGATTTATTATGTTATCCATGTGTGGTACAAAAGTTAGTTTTTTGTCAAAGGTAATCCCTAAATCTTTAATTTGGTCTACCTCTTCAATACAAGAGCTTCCTATACGGTATGTCCAATTGATAACAATTTTTTTACGGGAGTATTTCACATGGTAACACTTTCCCGCATTTAGGTTCATATCATTCAGCTCACACCAACGAATTAATTCATCAATATCAGTCTGTAAATAAACACAGTCTGTTGTCGACTCCACCACTCTACAAAACTTCAAATCGTCCGCGTATAAATACTTTTTTGAAAACCTGAGACAACTTGTTACGTCATTGATGAAAATAATGAATAATATTGGACCCAAATGAGATCCTTGAGGGACACCAGAATTAATATTTTCCATATTAGACTTAAACCCATTAACCACAACATAGAATTTCCTGTTAATGAGATAAGAAGCTATCCAATCTAACAAAATACCGCTTATACCATATGCAGACAGTTTCTGAAGCAATGTACAATGAGGAACTCGGTCAAAAGCTTTACTCAGATCTGTATATATTACATCCACCTGTTTGTTGGAGTCTAGTGCTTCTGACAAAGTCTCTACGAAATCCGTCAAGTTAGTACTAGTAGATCTACCATGAACAAACCCATGCTGTAGTGGGTTAAGATGTGGCTTAAAATGATCCTGTATATACGGGCAAACTAGTGATTCGAAAACCTTGGCAAAGGATGACAAAATTGAGATTGGTCTATAATTTTTTATCAAATTTTCATCTTCAGGCTTATAGATAGGAACCACTTTAGCAGTCTTCCATTCATCCGGGAATACACCAGTGCGTAGAGACGCCTTAAAAATTATTGACAAAGGTTTCGCCAAGGCAGACGCACATGAGATTATAAAAATGGGTGGAATACCATCAGGTCCTGCTCCTTTAGAACTGTCCATACTTTTGAGTTTTTTCAAAACTTTATCCTCGTCAATATCTAGGTTTCTAAGCTGTTGACTGTAGTGTTCTAGATACTGGAATAGTTGAGAATTGACTATGTAGTCCGATGACGTCGCAGCGGTGTCTTTCGTGTCATTATCATAAACTGATGAAAAATATGATGAAAAAAGTTGACATATTTGCTCCCCCTCAGAGGTTGTGACTAATCCATTCGACATTGAAGTAGGGTATGAACTAGAACCACCACGTTTTGATTTAATGTACGACCAAAACAATTTTGGGTTATTCGCAATCTGATTTTCCAATCTAACCATGTATTGTTTATAACATTCAGTGACTATTTTTTTACAGCGCCTTGCCAGCAATTTAAATTCAAATTCATCTAACGGGTTTCCATATTTTATAAATTTTCGTCTAATTCTGTTCTTTTCTTTAATTATTCTTATTAAATTTGGAGTGAACCAAAGAGGATACTTAAGAGTGTTATTATTTTTCTTATGAGGCACATATTTATCAATTAAGATTCTAATATTACTATAAAAAATTTGTAACATGTCGTTTACATTATTAATCCCATCAAATAAAGTTTCCCAGCTATAACTACTTAATTGCGCACGAATAAGATCGTAATCAGCTTTATAGATTTTTTTACAATATTTTCATGGTTATATGGCAATCTGTCATCATACTCCACGCCTATGTTAATATCAAGGGGAGGGTGTAATCGATCAATGGTACTCAAGGTGGTGCTAGATGGTTTAACCTGACAGGACGGCAGATTAGTGATGACCAAGTCCAAAATCCTAACTGATACATTAAAAACACTATTGCATTGTTTAAGACTGTTTACTGTTAAAAACTCTGTTAACAAATTACCTATCCCAGTTACCGAGTGCTCATTAGAAGACTCGCTCAACAAGTTCCAATTTATGTAACCTAAGTTAAAATCACCAATAATACAACAATGATTGCATGACTTTTCAAAAATGGAATTACAATTATCAAAAAAGTGATCCAGTATTGAACGATTAACTGGCGGTGGCAAATAAACAGCGCAGAGAGCTATTTGTCGAATGGACCCAGCGTATGGAATGTCTATTAGAACCCAGAGATCTTCACACTGACTTTCCCAGTGTCTGATACGTTTAGATTTAATGTTTTTAGATATCGCGATTAATACCCCTCCCCCATCTTTCTTTTGATTAAAGTCTGAGTTACTTCGGTCTCTCCTGTATACTACGTACCTTTCGTCAAACAGCTCACTACCATTAATAGAACAGTTCAACCAAGTTTCGGTTAGAATGACTACATCAAAGTAATTACAACTAATCTGGGTATAAAAATCATGTGTCTTAGTCCGTAACCCTCGTATATTTTGGTAATATAATTTTAAATGATTGAATTTAAAAACAAAAATAATCCAACACATGCATTATAATGTATAAAATAAAAAAAGAAAGAAAAACAGTCTACAATAATTTATCCAATGCTTCAACATCTTTTATATGCTTGTATTCCGAAGCATCATCCTTTCTCATAAAAACTCGTCCACTTCTGACCCAAACATATTTATATCCTATCTCTTTCGCTTTAACTCGTGCAGCAGCATGTAGTTGTTTGTTAGTAGGGGACAGGTGCTCCATGATGTAAATGGGTTTTTTTTTCTCCGGGGACTCCTAGGTGTGTGGAATTCAACTTGTCTTCGGGATTTGATTTATTGTATTTCAGTGAAGCTGCGAGAAAATGATCTCTGATCAATGGCGTACTGAACTGAATAATTATCGATCGAGGGCGTACACTATTTCTGTCCATTTTAGCAATCCTCGTGCATTGTGCAATTTGCTCACTCTTAACTTGAAAGCCAATTGTCCTTCCCAGTTCACTTGCTATAATAAGCAGATTCTCATTCCTTCTTTCTGGAACTCCTTGTAATTCGACATTGCTTGCTCTCGAATGCTGTTCCTGCTGATTCAGTCTATTCGTTAAGTTCGCTATCGTGTTTCGCATTGTTTCATTCTCTGACTTAAGTGCTTTTACAGCTTCCGAAGTCAAACTTATTTCTTTCATGACATCCTCGAATTAACAAAAAGCTACGGGTTCGAACCGGGGATTCTAAAGCGTTAGGTAGCAGTATTCTCGACGCGTTCCCACTGGGCCAAGGTGTTTGTTATTGGATTGATAAAATTATGATACAGATTATTGTACGAGTTCAATGTAAAAAATAGGCTAGTTGATTTGTTGTCGTCTAGTCATTTAGCACAAAATTATATTTTCACTTGCACTTCACTCACAAATATGTGTTATATATCAAAATGATAGTTTTTAATCACAGCTTCCGTTATTTATAATCTGTTAAGAAACTAAGAACAAAAACTAATGTAAATGAATTAAAATAGCGGAGCGCTTCTCAGAACGTCCAACTTGTTTAACGGATACCCGCGAAAAAAAAAAAAAAAAAAAAAAAAAAAGAACAATGAGACCACCTCAGGAGTAAACACTATCGAATAAAAAAAGAATTTTGAAAATCGGTCTAGAAATGACGGAGATATCGGTGTACATACATAAAAAAAATACATACAGACGAATACAGAACCCCCTCCTGTTGGGAAGTCGGTTAAAAATAAACTTTGAATTTAAATGTTAAAACAAACAAACTTGACACGTGATAAAATGACATCAAAATATAAGGTTCCTATCAACTTTTGGGTCGTTTCCGGAATACGAGAAAGTCAAGGGGAGACCACTCCCGATTTTTGAAGTTTTAAATTTTATCTTCTTTTTTTCCGTTTAGTGTATACTTATTTAAAAGCTAGCGCAGGAGTGTCACGTTAGCAGGTACCTACTTATTGCAAGCGTCTATAGGCTACGGTGACTACTTACCACCAGGCAGGCCGTATGCTTCTCTGCCAACCAAATAACATAATAAAAAAGCATATTCTCTTGCAGATTCGAAGAGTTCAGATTCTTTCATCAAAATGTAGCCCCATACAGTAAATCCTTACTTCAGCTGAGCATGGATGCCGGCAACGTATTCCTAGGAAGTGGCTTGTTCGTCTACACTGCCCTTATTTTCATTGTGGTTTTTATTTTATATTTTGCTACAAAAGATTGGAAAGGCCTCACTGCTCCTGAGGAAGTGGATCTGGGTGTGGTGAGAGTGCCAACTCATAAATGCCGTCGAAAACACACTAGTCGACATAATTTTTAATCTATTGCAGTTTAAATCACTTTTTCTATTTATTTTACTTATTGTTTCGTTTCCTTACTACTAACTATAATAATTGAAGAGATTAAAAATTATTATGGATTTTAATCGTTTTTTATTACACACATAAAACAGTGAAAGAGAATACATTAATATAGAGGTTGTTTGATACGCGATGATGAGGCCTAAAGTGGTACACGCTCGCCTAGAAGATGCTTGTTCACTCTCACCTTAAAGATGTTCAGCAGATTACGCTGATTGGGAAAACTGAAGCACCGAGTTCCACTCCTTCGCATAATGATAGTGAAAGCAAATTGCTTCATGTGGATGGGAGGGGAGGATATATCTGTCGTAGCCCGACCGTATAAACTCGACCACTGGTCGAGTAGCCCATTAACTAAAAATGGTAGTGGTCAGGAGTGATCAGTATGTTCAAGGTTATTTTTGTATGACCAAGCGGAGTGGACTGTTTGTGGGAGAGTCTAATCTATACGTTACTCTGTGATCGGTAGGTAGACGATATGCCCAAGCATTTCATGATCTGGCCAATTATACGAACGGGGCACGATGTATCCACATCATAAGGGTAAAAGCCTTCGCCGCGCCTGGACGTCCGGTAGTGGAAAGGGTCAAACCCACCACCTTCCCATGGCCTGACGCACCCTTACGGTTATACAGGCCCAATCACGGGAGAGCGCGCTGCTAGTTGCCGGAAGCTCTGGTTTCACAGCGCACCTTAATCTCTCCTACAAGTTATTCTTTATCTATCGTCCTTATCCCTATGGTCCTTCTCCCCTTTCTGGGGCGGACATCACTGGTACGCCTTCGGTGCCTGCCAGGTCGTCCGAGCCCACTCGAAGTGGTACCGCTAGCTCCCACTGCCCAGTCTTCTGCCTCTTCTGCGGTGTCTTCTTTCTTCACCTCTCTCTCACTAGCCCACTCCTAATCTTGTGCTATCGTCGCGCGAAGTCCCGTAGCTGTCTGACGTTCGCCTCCGTTCCCACGAGGTCCGGGTAATAGTCCGGGCCCTCCTCAAGCGTGTTCACCTTGTCCAGCAGAATCCTACGCGCTTCTCCGTAAAGTTCGCATTCCCACAATGCGTGGTGTACGTCCTCTACGTCGCTACCCCCGCAGTAGCATGAGCTCACATCGGCGAGTCTCATGCAAAGTCTACCCCTGAAGCAACCGTGGCCTGTCAGCAACTGTGAGGTTTGATAGTCCGGCTCGACCCAAGTCGCTTTAAGACTAGCCACCACATCCGGGAAGAACCGATAAAGCTCCCTCCCCTTGTCCGACGTCCTTGCCATGCGGCCTGGACGGACTCCGTTATTCTGAGTTTGGCACCCTTGAACTCGTCCTTGGCAAGCGCGGACTCGCGCGCCTCGTCTAGTCTGCCCGCCCGGATTACCTCGAGGTCGGCCGGAAGCACACCGGCAAGCATTGGCAGTGCGTCGGTACTCGTCGAACGGTACGCCTTCGTCAGAAGGACTAAGGCTGGTCTCTGGGTGCGCAGGAGCGCACTCCGCACAACGTGAAGGGACGCTCGCTCGAACCAACATGCAGTGGAAAGGGTCAGGGGGACCAAATTATGTAAAAATTTCCGCACTGTTCGTAATGTAGAGTAAAAGACCGAGAGGCAAGCCACGTCTTCGGTAGTCAAGGCTCTGGAGATTAGCCTGAACGAGTGCGTCGCTGCCGATGTGTCTCCTCGCTCGGTGTTTTTTTGGGTTTAATTTATTTAATTTTAATAAATTAAATTTATTTTGGGTTTCTGCATACTGGTCAGTAAGACAAAATTTTATAATAGTTACACAAGTAGATAGGTATTAATTACATTAGGACATATCACAATCTCTTAAGATAATAATGGTTATACAAAATCAGAAATAACGCAAACCCTGAAAGTAATTAGTATGGAATCGACGTCTGATTTGGACAAAAAATTACCCAAAAGTAAGTAAACTATCCCTACCTTAAATATTTTGACAACTAAAATTGACTTATATTGCTGGGGCCGCACTTGCGCCTATCGTCACGAACATTCGTGCTAGGACACGATACACGCAGATGTGACCGGCCGTTATCGGCTATCGTCACGAATATTCGGGTTGCTTGTGCGTTATCGGCCGGGAGGCGGTACGTCAGGGTTTTAGCGCGCTAACCTATCGCGCTGCGTGGTCAGACATGCGTTGTTCATTTCGAAGGTTGTTCTCCATTAGTTCAGACGCGTACGGGTGACTAAGTATACGATACAGCTGAGTTATTTTTTTATAATAAATGCATTACGTAATTATTAGCACACAATTTAGAAGTAAAGAAAGTGATTATGCATAGTTAAACGCAAAGAAGGATAATAATACTACGCAATTTACACGTCTGGAAATGATTTCGGCCATCTTGGATTATTGCACGATAGTTCGTGTAAATAAAGAAATGCCACATGCTTTATCGCGATAACTTTGCTCGGGCCGCACTTGCGTGTATCGTACGAAGTATCGCCACGCATTACTTCGGGACGATAGGCGCAAGTGCGGCCCCAGCATAATGGTAATAAAGTTTACAAAAATCGTACGATATAAACAAGAAGCTTATATGATACTAGCTGACCCGGCAAACGTTAATTTGCCTTACAAAAATGATTAAATTACTAAAATGGCTATAAAAAAATAGGGGTTTGGTGATAAAAAAGTAAAAATTTAGGTTAAGGTTAATTTAGGTTAAGGTTAAGGTTGTATGTATTTTTTAATGCCACATAATAAAAAAATAAAAAAAAATTCGTCCAAAAATTAAAAAAAAAATAAGGGTGAATAACCCTTATCACTAAGGGGTATGGAAAATAGATAGTAGCCGATTCGCAGACCTACTGAATATCATGAAAATCGGTTAAGCCGTTTCGGAGGAGTACGGTAACTAACATTGTGACATGGAAATTTTATATATAAGATAGACGAAAATCTATTCTATTCTTAATTAGGTAATGGCGTCGCGACGCATTAAACGTATGCATTTTGCCAATGTCAAGTGAAAATGTAATTAAAGTAACAAACATTTTACAGTTGATTTGGGTTAAAAATGGAGTATCTCAACACGTGTTTTTACAGCAAGAACTCGGGAGAAAAACCACGAAAATCTACAAGGCATAGATTATTATTATTACTAACGTTTATCTATGCTACACGGACAACACAACAGGTATATCATCTAAGGCACACAATGACCTATTTTGAAATAAAACTAACTAAAATTGACAGCATATTAGTAACAAACTATTTTTAGGGTTTGCGTTATTTCTGTTACACATTGTATAATAAAATAATAAGAATTTCTTTTCTCAATGTTTTCCTAACCAATTGTCAATTTTGTGCCCTCTCAATATTGAAGCAGTCATATATATTGAATCAGGCCCAAGGAGCTTATACTAAAGAAATATAAGCTCCTTGATCAGGCCCATATTACAGAATGACACTCAGTAATCAATCATGTTTTGAGAATCGTTTGTCACTTTCTGTCAAGCACAAACTGATAGAGACACGACGTACGACGCCTAAGTCGGCATTGATTCTTGAGACTCATTCTATAATACGTGCCTTAAGAGTCTGTTTCGCGAATTCCAAGTAAGTTGTCATTAGCGTTTATTGACTTTTTATTGGTCTGAGCGTTTATCTAACAAATAGACGATAAGAAACTGTAAATTTAACTGCGAGATATCTCTGGATCTGGATAGATCTGGATACTAGTATCTACGGGATGTTGGTATATCATAGTGAAATGGTAAAAAAAACAGCATAGTAACAATGAGTATATAACAATGTGGCTAGGTAGAGTAGTAATTTATGTACCTAACAAGCAATTTTGTGCTATAATTTCAAGCTAAAAGGTTCTTACATACCTACCTGAAATAATATTTATCGTTTCACAACTTATTTGGGGTAAATTTATCTAACCTTTATTGAATTGCCCACGTTACGTGACCAATGAAGTCCCTCTAGCTAGTCGATAATAGCGCTTTTTCAGCGGGAAAGGCTTTGTATCTAGCTCGCCGCGGTAAAAGGCCACAAAAGATATTAAATTATTTTTATACCACTCCCTATCATCCAGTACCCTTAAGTGTAAGTTTTTTAGTATACAAAACGCACCGATTCTGGTTGCGTTAAGAGCTCAATTTGTATGGGAAACATGATTTGCGCTTCTCTCCGCTAGGGACGCTGTTTGCATTTCCTATACAAATTGAGCTCTTAACGCAACTAAAGTAGTTGCGTTTTTTATACTAAAAAACTTACACTACGGGTACTGGCAACCTTACTCAACAGTACAACGGAAATGTTGTGTTTTTTAACGTACCTACAGAACCCCAAAAAATATGTCACAACCTGCACATCTTTAGATTTTTAAACCCCGTTTTAAAAAAAATCATTTCCATTCTTTTTTCCGTAATCGGGTTACAGTGTTTTACACTTTTTACCAAATTGTAAAACGTAAAACATGGCGCAACTGGCCGTTAGTAATAGGTTTTTAGTGTAAACAAGACTTCCTCTATACTACGTATACGAGAAAGTAAAAAACGTAACAACGTAACGTAGTTCTGCGAGGTCAACTTGATAAACGTGATTTGGGCTTAAAACCGCTAAGGGAGTAATCCCCTTAAAAATTTGTCCAAAATGCAACTATTTTTGGAGTTTACTCCTTAAGAAACGATTTGCATATATAAGGGGCCCGGTATGAGAAAAATGTGAGGAGTAAATCTATCGATGAATGACCTCGAATGACCTCGTTACGTTTTTGGTGCGCATCCTATGTCGCGCAACTTTCTAATTGTCAAAACACGGATGACAGCAGGTGCGCCATCTCACCTGTCTCGGAGTAAACTCCAGTCGTGCGTCGGAGCTGACACACACATTTTTTTTTGCTGTATTTTTGTGTAACTAAAACTAGTGTGTTTGTTATTAGTATAGATAAACTATTATCTATCTATCTGTCTAAAATAGTTACGATTTTCACACTAAAATCATACACTTTATGGATACTTGGTCTCAGCGACGGATGTGATGAGTGACAGAGAGACAAGACAAATTTGTTAAAATTCCACTTCTTTCGACTCTTGTTGAAAAAGAACACGAAGATCATCGAAGCACGCAACTTTACTGCGTTCTAAGAAATGGGTGCTGACCGAAGCCAATCCAAAGACATGGTTATTCTGGAGAAGCAAGTCTCCAGCCCTCACGGGACACTTGCCCAGACCAGTGACGCATATCGTATTCTCAAAGCGTGCGTGTTTCTTTGTTTTGTCTAGATCAATTATCTTAGCTGGCTGCTCTGATAATGATCTGCCACTACGCAGCGGCCTGCCAATTATGTAAACCGATTTTTTCATATGCAACGTCTGTCCGATTGGCACTGACCTACCACAATATTCCATGTTGTCGTACGTGGTGATGAGGACCAAGAGTTTTGAAATCGTTTCTTTGTTGACTATCGGTTCAATCGTGTCTACTGTAAAGCCTTTCTTGCATCGAGGACTGCAAACAAAACACAATGACTGAAGTTATTAGTACCTACGTTGGTGAAGCTCGGATACTATGCGTTGGAACTAAAAAGAAGATAGTTTAGCGCTTCGCCCGCTGGCCGCTTTGCTTACTCAGTTCGTGCTATGTTTTGGTCGCCTCGTGGTCGATCGCACCACGTAGAACTATTGAGAGCAAGTCAAAATATTTAGCGGTGGTTAACTAGACCGTAGATACCTTTACAATATTACCTACCTACCTGCAGTGGTAGCGTAAGGGACTCCCTTTGGGTGGAGAAGGTGGTACAACGACAGCACCAAAAGGAGTGACAACGTTACAGTCACGGAATGCTAACATTCCCCTAACCACCCCAGGTTCCAATCTACCCTGGGGTCCACGTTTGGAAGCCTGGTAACGTGATGGGGAAACTTTCTCGGTGGCTTTTGATGTCAAGTGTGTCCCCTTGGCATTCGAAGTCACATGCCATCATCGAGTTGTTTTTGTTTACCCACCACAGCTAGCCAGCCGGCTACGGCCCTTTTCAGGGCGACGGCCGCGCCTGAAGTCCCCGGGATGTGGTCTGATGGCTGCTCCCAGTGTCCTCGTCAGGAGGACGCGACAGGTCGAGCAGCCGTCTTCGGCGGAGGAGTGGCTGCTGGCTACCAATTGGTGCAAGGAGTGTCTAGACGAGCAGCGTTTGGGACGGTCTCGGTGTAGTTGCGCTCACGTGCGCTGATCCCGAGTCGTCCCGTAATAGCGCACTGAAAGACAGGCCGGGGAGGATGTTTAGTGGTATGGAGGGAACTTCTTTACCTCGAGTCCCACATATCCCCTGCGGTTGGCACCACCCCGCAGAGACAATCCGTAAATGCATTTGACCTCCCCGTCAAAAAAAAAAGTTCCAGTACCCTACGCTGCCACTGTTTACCTGTCTATTCTTTTCGATACGGGACCTAACGTCCTTCGATTGTAATTATTATTAGTAAATCTTTATATTGTCTTTAAGTAATAATTTTAGTATTTTTTTTCTTACTCGTAATTGCTTCCCAAATACAGCCGTACTGGTCCCGATTTAACACATACAGCGTTTGCCAACACGCTCGTACTACTAATCAAAGCACCGACACATAAGAGCTGTTGAGTCGCAGCTGAGTGAATCCGAGCAGTATATGGATATTCCTCCATTTGGACCAGGTGGCATTTAATATCTTGATTAAATTCTTCGCGGGAAAATGTCTCCGTATAATGCATCATAAAATTGTGAACTATACAACCCATAGTTACTATAAAAATTCCGAATAGCAATGCCACAATACCTATTTTACTTTTTGGTGATCTATAATCCCATGGGTTATTAATAAAGTTGTATTTGAATTCATATTCAGGACTATGTGAGTTTTCAATTATTTTATTGTCTTTGTTCACGTCCTCCATATTATTATGAGCTTGTTTAAAGGAAGTAAATTCATGACAAAATTTAATGTTACCAATACAAAAATATAAATCTAGATGGTATCTTTATAAAGATACTGTTTAATCTGCCTTATAGCAAAATCTATTTCTGAGTTTATAAATTATAGTATTTTTTTGTAAAAAAAAATTGTATCCAAATAATAACGTTGGATGAATATTATAGGGGCTTTTAAAAATATTGCTTATACAACAGCACCATCTAGGCTGTATTACTTATGCTTCCACTTCACTTTCCAATTAATATTAAAAAGTATATTGTATAAAACTTTCAAACGTCATCGGAGTGTTTGGCGGGAAACTATGGTGTCTGGAGTTTCTCCCGAGTTCTTGTTGCAAAAACACGTGTTGAGAGCATATGTTGAGAGACTCCATTTTAAACCTCAATCAACCGTACAATTTTTGTTACTTTAGTTTTGCTTTAGTTACATTTTCACTTGACATTGGCAAAATGCGTAAGCAAGAAGCTTATATTTTACCTGCCTAAGCTGCATGCGACGCGACGCCATTAATTAAGAATAGAATAGAATAGAACATGGTGTCTGGAAGTGTCTGGATGTCGATCTTTGTTTCAATAATTCAAAATTGCTTCAGAGTGGATTTTGTGCAGTGAAAGTGAAAGTGATGTTGTTTCGTTGCATAAGCATCCGTGTTAACGATCAGTATGAGAAATCATTGAAATAAAGGTTATACACTATAAGATATACGACATTGAGAATTTTATAGTGGGATTTCCACCACATCAGTCACCATCATGAGGTCTTTACCATGCATTTCACGTCAAGCCCTAGATGCATCAAAATGTGTTTTATTGCAAAAATCAAGAAAGAAGATGTGACACTGAAGACTTGGCTGTAGGGGCTAGATCCCTTTGCCGTCCCGTAACAAGGAAAATTTAAGAAAAAAAAACAAACGTCATCGTCATGTGTTATCATAGATTAGGAGGTAATCTATGTGTGTTATTCACCGCGGTCCAAATTGCGCATATGTGTGCTATCGGCACCGATAGCGCGCACACGGAGTGAATCAAATTGAACGTATTCGCATCAACGAAAATATGTGACGTCATGAGTGACGTCATTAAGCAGTGCTAACGGTGCACACGAAAAAGAGGTAGTGCAGTGTGTGCGCAAATGTCAAACTCGAATTTGAAGTCTATGTGTATGAATTATTAGAGTAAACATTTGAGTTTTGAATTAATAAAGACTCGTTATAGCTACTTTCTTTGCTTTAATAATTTTATTTTACTCTATTAATAATCCTTGAGTGCTATTTTAGTGTTTTAAATGGTTTTTACATAACTTCTTCTTAGACGTTTTGACATTTACACACAAAGCGTGGATCAAATTGATTGCACGCAAATAGTGCACATAGCACCGTATTCAATTCGGTCCAAGGCGTTTGCACTGTTGGTAACGTTCGTAAAGCAGCGTCCCCACTAGGGCCGCGCGGCTCCATGAGGCCCGGCCGCGCGGCCGAGCCTCGTGAGTGTGTACGTGAGCGAGGCCTGAGCCGCGCGGCCATACGGAGCCGCGCGGCCGGCCTCGCGTGACCCGGCGGTTGTCGGTCTACTTCAAAGAAAGCCGCGCGGCTCTGGGAGGTGAGGACGGGCCGCGCGGCCGATCAGTGCGCTAGTGACAGCCGCTACATCGAGTTGTGTGTCTTTCGCGTCAAAATGGAGTGGACCGACGATAATACTCTTTTATTAATTGATTTATACAGAGAGCGCCTTTATTATGGGACTGTCGGAATTATTTTAATACAAATAAAAACAAAAGAAACGATGCGCTAATCGAGATCGCTACAATCTAAATATGTTAAGCGCCTACCTTGGCTGACTGTATTTCCATAGAAGCGCCTATAATGGGTAATGTGATTTTATGTGATAATTAATGGCTGTGTGATTATGGATCTTCTTATCAACTTGACCTTTGCCTACTTCTAGAATTGTAGCGATCTCGATCAGCGCATCGTTTCTTTTGTTTTTATTTTTATAAAATCTAAGTGGAAATTAAGTATATTTTATTGAAAATGAATAGGCCTACTAAGCGCTCATTAAAACTTAACGGAAACTTTAACTAAAACGTCTTTTTTTGTTATTAATGATTTGTTCAAAAAGAGTCGAATTTATATAGATACAAATTATACGGGCCATCTCTGATCTTGACGTCTAAAAATAGAACAATTAAAATCGAGTCATAATATTCATAATTGACGGAGTAATCAGGTAACAAACACACAAAAAAACAGACGAATAGAGAACTTCCTCTTTTTTTGAAGTCGGTTAACAAATAATATAACGTATCAGCCCCATAGCTCATTACAAATGCCCACATTCATGAATGGTATAGTTTTAATGAACTATGAAGCATTAAAACTTGAAGAGAACCTAGTTATTAAACTTAAGTTCAAAATAATTTGTCACAGTTTTTGTGTCGACTATTGGACCTACTAACTGAAATTTCACTATTGCATATTAGGTAATAGCAAGTTCAAAAAAATTGTCATTATTTTTGTGTTCGTGGATGATATCATTATTTAATCTCCAATGAAATTACCATTTCAACAAAAAAGTACTGATCCAATTTCGGTATAATTTATACGGGACCACCTCTGAAGTATGACCTTCCTAACGAAAAAAGAATCACCAAAATCGATTCATAATTGACGGAGTAATCGCGGAACATACATACAAAAAAAACATTCAGTCGAATAGAGAACCTCCTCTTTTTTTGAGGTCGGTTAAAAATAAAACCAATTCGCTGATAGAGATTGCTACAATTCTTGAAGTAGACAAAGGCCAAGTCGATAAGCAGATTCACAATCTTCTAAGTCACGTCTTCTTCTTCGTACATCTCAAAAACAACTGAGCATGGCGGGCCGCGAGGCTCTTTATAGTGAGGACGCGTTGCAATAAAACAAAAAAGCCTCGCGAGGCCGGGCCGCGCGGCCACAAAAAGCCGCGCGGCTCTAGTGGGGACGCTGCTTTATGGACCGCAGGGGTTGTGTTAATGTCAAATTGTCAATGTCAGTAATTTTTAGCTATCGGCTTGGGCCGCTGTGCCGGACATTTTATAATTTTAATAACAAACATACACATAGGTGAAGTTATCTATAAACATGCCAACAGTATTACTATTAGATGTGTCTCTGTCGATGTCCAGACCTTTGCCGTCGATGGACTCGACAGATACACATACTCGTCTAACAGTAGCAGCGGCCGCTATTAACACCTTTTTGGATTATCTCAGTATACATGCTAAGTTGGAGTATGTGGCTCTAGTATGCTTTTCTTCAACTTACGAAGGTAACGTCAAATTTATATTTTCACCTTATAAATACTGAATTCTCCTTTAATAATAATTGGTACCTACTTATCTATAAATACTGAAGTGTTATTTTACTTTCCAGTATCAGTTCCATTCACCCGAGATTTTGACAGTATAAAAACCAAACTAACACAACTTGATGAGGGTGACAAAACCTGCATTGAGACTGCTTTACTTGGTGTTAACCAGCTAGTGTTGAGCGAGTGGGGATATCAGACTGCAGTGCAAATTATTCTGGTAAAAATATTTTCTTCCAAATCTTACAGTACTTTCTGATGACTTACCTATTGTTACATACATATTGCCATGTCTGACATATGCAATGTCAGACATGGTAATATGTATGTTACACCACAACCTGTGATTTCCAAACATGAGCCCCATTTTGAGAAGCTATGCTCTGAAAACCAAAAATGCCATTTTTCTCATCAGTAGCCTGCCAACAAAGTAAAATAAATCCTTTTGTATGTACTTATTTTCTAAAATTAGCAATGTTAGGTATTTGGAGTTTTTGCCCAGGGGGCAAAAAATTGCAAAATCCCTAAAGCCTGCAATACATGTTGGTCGAGCTTAGGCCAAAGCGAGCGTAGGCAAACTATTACAAGGCAAGTGCTACTGCCTACACGTTCGGCAAGTTTCTCAAAAACCTATGCAAATGGCCAATATAGACGAATATTGAAAAGATGCCCACACGTTGGGCTCCGTCAGTATGTATTGTGAATTGAAACAAGATGGATGACGGCGTAGAAGTTATTGCAGATGCTGCTATTTATTTAATGAGGATTTAGTCGTTGAATACCAGATTCTCAAAATAACAGTTTCCCTAAATACCAGATTCACATTTTACCAGTAGTTCAGTTAAAAACAAAATCCTTGAATCTTTCAAATAAAAGTTACTATATTTTCTATAGTATAAAACGTCTCCTACGTAGTTATGGTTAGATTTTGAATATTTTAATAGTCTTGTCTTTAGGGTTCCAGATAACCTCTTAATATTGGTAAATTTCCAAAAATTTGAAAACATCGTCGCTTGTTGCTAAGGTTGTGAGTGACATTTTGTACGCGTACAGACGACCAACGCCTACCAACGCCAACCGCGTAATGACGCGTTTGCCAAACATGTGGACACTATTGGCCAAGTGCGCGCGAGCGCCTTTGATTTGTGCAGAAAAACCGACAGCGCTCCGAAGTGTGGCAAGTGGACGCGAGCGACCGCAAGTTGTGGCAAGCTACGCCAAATGAGTTCTATACACGTTGGCGCTTGCCTTCACTCGGCTAACTAGGCGAGCGACACCGAGCGATGGCAAGACAATGCAAATATACTGTCTATACGTTGGTATTGGCGTTCACTTGGCGACGCTCGGCCAACATGTATTGCAGCCTTAAGGGTGTCAAAGTAAAAATAAAGTTTGGGAAGCCCTGGTCTAATCAAAATTGTGATATAGGTAATCTAAAGCAGCATTTATATTATATCTGCATGCAATGGCATACTTCTGTTGTTACTGCTTGAAATAACCTGACCAAATTGTTACTTTTCAGTGTATTAACAGTTTTCATATTTACGGTTTGATAGACATTTGAATCTAGGATTTATTAAAGCAGCATACTTACAAACAACTATGTAGTAGAACTGTAGCCAAATAGTATGAGGACTGACTACTGTCAATTACTCAAATTGTTCTTTATACACCATTTATATTTCTTTTCGTAAAAATACCATATGGTTTTGCATGCTTATAAATTAATATTATTCTTATTTTTTGGCAAAGAAATGTAAACACTAATAGCCATGCCAATAACTTATACCAAATACTTCAATGTGATACAATAAGCATTTTTGGTCTTGTTAAAAAGTACCTCTCAAATTGTAGAAAATAAAATAATGTTTTCTTAAGGCCTTATTTTTATCAGTATTTTTATTTTACACTAGCTGTGCCCGCGACTTCGTCCGCGTGGATTTTCCATTTTTGCAACATTTTTCATTTGATGCTCAATTCCTATTAGTCGTAGAGTGATGTTATGGAGGTATATAGGCCTATATCAGGGTTTCCCATACTGCGCGTCGCGATGCCCTGGCATCCCAGGGTTCGCGGTTCTATCCCGGGGGCGGGCGTAGTGAGACGATCTACATAGAATGGCTCTCTAGCTGCTATGCGAGCTAGTAGAACGAAAATAAATGTAGAGAAAGAAATGAAAGTCGCGATTTCAAAACTTGAGCCCGGATCGACTGTCTAGGGCGGGCGAAAAAATCGAACACAGCATCTTTGGCAAACCGGGCGGCTGCGTCCGTTTTTTTTTTGTTTTTATAGGTATGTACTTAACTTTGCTGTTACTATAACGGGGGGAGGGCTCGTAAAAATTGGAAAATTCCTAAGGGCGTCACTATGAAAATAAGTTTGGGAAGTCCTGGCCTATAGTCTTCCTCTATAAATAGACAATCAAAGATTTTTTCAATTTGAATCAGTAGTTTCCCTTTTTAGGGTTCTGTACCCAAAGGGTAAAACGGGATCCTATTACTATGACTCCGCCGTCCGTCTGTCCATCTGTCACCAGGCTGTATATCATTAACCATTATAGTTAGACAGTTGAAATTTTCTCAGATGACGTAGTTCTGGTGCCGCTATAACAACAAATACTAATAAATAGAATAAAATAAATATTGAAGCTGCTCCCATATAATAAACGTGACTTTTTTTGGTCGATTTTGATAACGGCAATAGATAGACGCTTGAAATATTCACAGAATATTTAGTTATATTATTCACTTTAAAAATAAATAATTACATTAAAATAAAATAATATTGAAGGGGGCTCAACAACAAACGTGATTTATTTCTCGGTCTCAATAACGATAACAGGTAGAAACTCGAAATATTAACAAAATATTTAATTTAAAATTCAAATAATTTTCGGACAGTTTTGATAAAATCTATGGCACGGAACCCTTCGTTCACGCGTCCGACTCCTTCTAGGCGGTTTTTTTTACTGTTTTTACAGGATGTCTCTGAATCTGACGGGATCAGTAGTTCTTAAGATAAGCGCGATCAATAAAAAAAAAACAACTCCGTATACGTAGATGCGTGCGTAGTACTTGATCATTATTTAGCTGCGGAGTTATGTTAAAACTGTGATATCTCTGAAGATATTCATTGAAATCTAATGATGTAAAGAACAATTTTGTACAAAATTAAATACTTGTGATGAATAATGTAATTCATTTTGATAAGGAGTAATATTATGTTTACAAAAATACATTCGCATCTAAAGCATTATTTTAGAACAAAATTTATTAACCAAAATAGGTTATAGCGAGTCAACCTTAAGAGATAGATAAATGCTGTCTGTGACTTTTCTTTAGAAATTTTAAAGGAGAATAATTCTGTCATACATAATTTTTGTATAACTTTAACCGTTTACGCAGCGCACGCAAAGAAATCTCTGAAAATCAAAATTTATTATTTTCCGTTTATTTCAAACTACGACATTTCTTAAGATATTCATTATAATCAAATGAAGTCGTGAACAATTTTGTGCAAAATTAAATACTTGTGATAAATAATGTATTTATTTTGATAAGGAATAATATCATACATACAAAAACACCATCGCAGATAATGCGTTATTTTAGAAAAAAAATTATTACCAAAAAGAAAGGTTATAGTGAGCCAACCTTAAAAGATAGACATATGCTGTCGCGGACTTTTCTTTAGAAATTTTAATGGAGAATAATTCCGTCATACATAATTTTTACGTAACTTTAACCGTTTACGCAGCGCACGCAGTGAAAGCTTTGAAAAGAAATATTTTTCTCCCGTTTTTGCAACATTCTTCATTGATGGTCAGCTCCTATTGGACGTATCGTGATGTTATATAGCCTATAGCCTTCCTAGATAAATGGACTATCCACCAAAAAAATATTTTTTCAATTTGAGTCAGTAGTTGCTGAGATCTTAGGGTTCAACCAAACAAACAAACAAACAAACAAACAAACAAACAACCAAACAAACAAACAATCAAACAAACAAACAAACAAACAAACTCTTCAGCTTTATTATTAGTATAGATTAATGCTTGAAAACTTTATTAAATTAATTAATATAAAAAGAAAGATCCATATCATGATAGTGTGTGGGTTTGATTTAGCCTCAGTAGTTGATCATGACAAGAAATTTTGTTAATCTTTCCTTTCAATATTCTATAAGCTCGCCTTGCCCACGTACCACAATTGGTGACCAATTTTTTGTATGAAAAGAACTGCATGGGTTGATTGCAATACGAAACGCACACATTCTACAAAAAGTCCATCAGAAAATGTAATTTTTTGAAACACTAATCAAAAAAAACTTTATTACTTTTGATTTTATAGAAATAATTTATTTTTATCTTGTTTGTTTTATTGTGTGTGTGCGCTTTGTATATAATTATAATCTTTTATTGCTCAATTTGTAGATAACTGATGGCAGTTGTGGAGCAGGCCCACTTGCTAGAAACCGTATCATACAAGCATTACCATTGCCTCCACCATTTCCTGCAAAAATACACATAATTCCTGTAGTCTCTCCTCATGATTCATGCTTACAACAAGGTAAATTGATTAAAACTGATTAACTATGTAGAATTCAATTAATTTAGAATTAAATAATGTGAAATTGAAATTGAGATGGCTTAATGAATTATTTTATATGATTTGAAATCTAATATCTAATATAAAAATAAAATCAATCAAAATAAAAAAGTTCTTTATTGAAACTTATTAATCCTTTACTTTTTTCTAAATTAAAAACTTTATAAGAAGGTGAGAAAGTTTTTTTTGGAATATTTGGGTACTATTCGACAGAACATTTTGCTTGTTTTTTAAAAAAGAACAATGTTTATTTTTCGTTGTTTAACAGCTATGCCCCTCTACCAAAAAATAGTGGATATGGCGGGAAACACATCCAACAATTCAAATGGAACAATATCTCGGGGTGCCATTTACTGTCCTGAACAATTGACAGTGCTTGCTGTAAGTTAAACTACTGTTTTAAAGTACGCTTTTTTAAATTTCCAAACTTAGGCCTTAGGAGGCGTAGCGCGTCATCCGGCGCGGTGTGCGGAGCGGATTCCCGGAAACACAAACATACGGTGATGTGTGTGTACCTACAGCGTTCAAGGAGAAGCGTTTTTGCACGCGTTTGTTTGAATTGTAGCGTGGCGGATGAATCTACGGGCGAGACGCCCCGCTAAGGACGCGGTGAGCTTTCTTAATACATAAATGTACATTTGCCTGTTGTTAGGTTTCGAACTGTAGTAGCCAACGCAAGGCTATGATTCCTTTTAGTATTTCATTCCATCAGTATGATTTAGTACTAACTCATTTACATTAGTTAGTATTACCTACTACACTACTATCAAATTATCCCCAATAAATTACAAAATTATTATATACTATACAGAACGAATTGACTATAATTGTTATTAAAATTCGTTTACTATATAGGCATCAACAACTTCAAATTTGCAGATCTCGTCAATATAAACAACTTTTTCTATGGAAGCAAAACTGAAATCGCGAAGTAAAAATCTACCCATCCATACATTTCAGACGAGTCTAAATTTGTATGGAATAGCTTAAATATTATCAGCGATTTCAGAATATCCTGAATTTTCCGAATATTTTCAGAGATCCTGTATATTAGCGATAACAAACTTAATCTGGAGTGTCATTTTATAGCTAAGTCCTATAACATGTCGTCAAGTGCTACCTTCAACTAAAAATCATAATTTTTTTTTTATGAAAATCTCTAAATCAATATAAAGTTATAGTAATTTTAAAATAATAATTTTACCATTCTTAGGTGATAGCGTCAATGAATCGGCTATGTGAACAGCACTACCAGGAATTCTGGTGCCTACTGAAATGTGGGCAGCTTGAGGCACGCGTCCAACTGTTCCCAGCACCACAGACTGTCTCCCACGAAGGGCTAGCCACCACATATACGTTATCGCACCAACTACATATCATCGGATTTATCACCCAGCAAGATCTAGGTAAGAAGCGTCGGTGGCGTACTGTGTAAGAGCGTCGTCTTCCACCCGGGAGGCACCGGTTCGAACCCCGCCACGTACCAATGTGTTTTCAAATTTTGAATTCATATGTGCGTTTAATCGACGCTTTTACGGTGAAGAAAACATCGGAGGAAACCTGCACACACCTATGAAGAAATTCTTAGCCAGCATGGTTGACTAAGGCCTAATCGCCCCTAATATGGGGTAGGCTCGAGCCCCTCGGTGGGGACATTATATGAGCAGTTGATGTTGAAGATCTAGGTAATTAAAATTATAGATTATTTTAATTGGGTTCAAGTCTTTACAGTCCTTTGTTACTATCATAAGGATAACAGCAGGGGTGTTTGCTTAATACTCTGATGGGTGGCAGGTTAAGCTGGTGGTCCCGACTGCCAAAAGATAGCAGTTGTACGGCAACCAGCCGTAAAAATGTAGTGCCTTTACTAGGTGGTAGACCCATATGTAGGGTCGTCTGGGTAGGTACCACCGCCTTTCTTATTTCTGCCGTAAAGCAGTACGCTGTGTTTCGGATAGAAGGGAAAGGTAGCCAGTGTAATTACTGGGCATGGAGGGCATATCATCTTAGTCCCCAGGATGGCAAACACACTTGCGGTGTTAAGTGATTTACACTTAATATTGCAAGTGTCTATAGGCGGCGGTGACCACTTAACATCAGGTGGGCCGCAAGCTTGTTTGCCATCTCGTAAAAAAATAAAATAAAAAAAAGTGCCAAATCCTATAATAAACTAGCAGTGTAGTCGATATCAAAACACTACACCGACCCCAAATAAATTGGCAGTAGGGTGCGAGAAAAAAGAAAAAGAATAGCAAATAATGGAACCGCTTCTAAATTGTTCCAGCGTTGTAATTCCTCAAATATAAGCAGAGCGCTTGTAAAATTGCGCGAACGCGAGCTCTCGGATTCGCCGCTTTTCAAACGCTGACTTTAGATTTCATACAACAGCCTCGACCCCAAAGCTTGTAGGTATAAATAAGTGTATTTTTACCTTTTTTTTAAGTACTATAACACTAAGGTAAGTTTAAATGTTTCGGTCTGAAATATAGATATTTATTATTATTATTAGTGTAGGTACAGTAGGTAGTTAACTCGCTTTATATCTAATATTCGAGCCACACACACGCTAAACATTGGACGGCTCGGCTGCGTAGCATACTTTCCATATACTTCTCGAAAGCTGCGCTTTACAACCGGAACGACCTGCACGTACATAATCAGTATGATAGAAACTGACTTAAAGATGATGTGAAGAATAATGCTGTCGTTTTGTTGTAAATCCAATAAAGGACCTGATCCAATATAAGTTACTCTCCCCTAATTAAGCTTATTTCTTATACAGGTACTCCAATTGCGATCAGCAAACATCTAGTAATACCACAGGCTCAAGTTGGTGGAAATAATACTAACAGAGAGAATTATGGATCTAAAACACCGACCAAGGTAAGGATAATGGTTACACTTAGAGCAAAGCCACATGGGACGTCAGCGTTGCGTTGCGATGCGTTGTTTGCAGTGAAAAGGATATGTAATTGGTTCAAAATTTGAACCATTATCTTATCATGTGTGGTTTTTCTGATAGAGAACATTGTCTAGAATACACCTATGAAAACAAAAAAAAAAGTTCATTTATTTGTTAATTTTATGTTTTCACTATGTTATAAAGCAAAATATCCTTTTTTAAACTTTCAGCTACGATCATTATCGTATTTAAATTGTTTTAAAACATTAATAATTGAACTTAAAATAAAAATAATCAAAATCTTAATGATTACGATATGACGATATTACTCCTTTGCCTCAATGGAAATTATAAAATTCCATTCCACTCCATTTTTAATAGGTCCGGCCTTCATACAAAAAGATTTCATGTCCTTTCTCTTTTCATTTAGATCCAATTTTTACGCTTATGAAAGTCAAATTCTATGTCATGCGTTCGTAAATCTACCTATAGGGCTATTCTGAGAAGAATGGGCTAGAAACTCATCAAATTTGTTCCTTCCATTACATTTTGCATAATAATCGGGCCTGGCACGGCTCGGAGCCTGGCAAAGAATTTTCAATCTTATTTCAATGAAATTAGCACTAACATTGTAATTTTTGCAACACCACCACGCAATGCAAGAGAACAATAAGTGCTCTCATCCCCAATTAGCATACAAATAATAGCAATAATAACAATCTTGCTTATTATTCCAATAGGAACTCAATATTGAGGATTGTTAAAGGTGTTGCAAGATAGTACCTAAATTTTTGTCAACAAACTTGTATTAGATATCTACTCTAGATAATATTCTTTAAAATACGATGACTTACAGGAGGGCTCAAGCACCGATAGCTCCGCCACAGAAGAAGACATGTCCGACCCGAGCAAAGTTCCAAACTTCTGTGTTTTACTTCATGGCGCACTGAAGGTTATTTCGCTTTTTATAATAATTTACCTATTCTATAGTAAAATTTGCATTGTTACGTATTTTGAAAATATAATTTTTGAAACAGCTATTGCCAGGATTATAATTATTCAATTATCTTAAAGCTTAAATTAAAGGGCTAACACATGCTAACTAATTTTATAACTTCTTTATGCTATTAAAAAAAAGTAAAACGGCGACGTTGGTAACTATATAGAACGTCTAATATTCATTAAATGACATTCTATTTATATAGAGTGAATTTTTCAAGTGGGCCTATTAGGATTTGGTTAGGCCATTTAGGATTTGGCCCTATAGGGCCAAATCCTAAACTATAAGGAATATCGAAAAATGCTTAAAGGAGTCACGAGCCTGATTTCGATGAAAACAAAAACTGCATTTTTTGATAAAATATTGATTGATAAAATAATGATCATCACTTTGATTATCGCTTCAAACAAGGTGAAGCAAAAAATATTTTATTAAAATTTTATGTTTTCCATTAGTTTCCCGTATATCATTACTTCCCAGAAATCGATACTTATTAACAACACTATCGAATAACGTAATAATACAGGCTGTTTTTTTTTTTCAAAATCATTGGGTCCGATTCCTGGCTAGGATTATTGATTTTTCAAAAATCCAGTGATGCAGTTTTTATTTTCATCAAAATCGGGCTCGACTCCTTTGAGCATTTTTCGATATTCCTTATAGTTTAGGATTTGGCCCTGTAGGTCCATTTGAAAAAATCATATAAATTGTATATTTTATAATTGTATATCAATAAAATTCTATAATAGCCAGTTTTGGGCAAGCCCATTCACATTCTGAAGTTAGTAGGCTCGTTCTAATATACCTAGAAGTCGCTAAAAGACGGTAATATTTTAGGTGGAAAGTATGTCAGCCGTAGTTCAATTGGGTAACGACTGGTGGGGCACTGTGTCGGCTTGGTGTGAAGCTTCAAGGGCACGTCGCTCGTGTCTGCTGCTCAGTGTCCTAAGGCCGGGAGTATCGGCCGCGCCGTGGCTGGGCCCGCTAGACCAACTGGGGCCATCTGACGACAGTGTATGCACTGGTAAGTCGTCACAGCATTTCTGCCATCCTTTAATAAGAAAGTCGTTAAGTTGTAAATTAAGAGCGTAAATTTTTAAAAAATATACTTGTGAAACTAGACTACTTTGTGTACCTAACAACAAATCATAAAAATACAAATTTTGAAATGTTTTTCACATAATTCTGAAACTACTGGAGCAATTTTCATAAAATTTTATTTATCTTGTAGATAGTTTCATTATGAAAATAGTAGCATCTTGTTAAGAAAAATCAATATTTTCTTCGATTTCTAAATTCCGATGGAGGCCCGGGATGCTCCGCTCACTATGGGCAAGGTCGCCAACACTTATTGTAGCGGCTACGAAATAGACTAATGCTACGGCCGCACACATCGCGCTAACATTCGTGCGATAATCTTCGCCTTCGGCCTACCGCGAATGTGCATGGCCACACATTGCGCGCTGTAAAGTCTGTCGCGATGTGATCACGATGTTACGCAAAAAACAAAATGGACGCCGTGGTCGGCCTACATTTTAGGGCAATTATTTTTTATTCTGTCAGGAATTATTGTTTAAGAAAAAAGCAAAGCTAAACATTAAACAATATTGACTCACACTCCTAATTGCTAATAAGTTCTAAAATCCTGTCGTTATTACAATCCATGGTAGAAAACGAATTTAACCCAATACGTCCGATGCGCACGATACGATGTCTGTGCGCCGACTGACAACCACGAAGTGTGGCCACGCAAGCGAAGGACATCGCGATAAAAACGCTTTGATGTGCGCCAGTTTACCGACAACGGCGCGATGTCCTTGCGCCTTCGCACGAAGTGGCGAAGTATTCGCGAATACTTGGCTAGACACATCGCAATGTCGCGAATATTCGCGACATCGCGATGTGTGCGGCCGCAGCATAATAGACGTTGAAGAATCTTGCATCACATGCATTTATAAATTAAGAGTGACTGACTACAATGGTAAATAGTAGTTTATGTAACTATCACATAATAGGGGTTATTGCCAAATGATGTGCAGTACACATAAACTACTTTATCTACACTCATACATAAATTTAAATAAAACAAAAAAATAATAATATTACCTACGTTTTCCAAAACAAGTGCTTTTTTCTCAATTTTCTATTTGATTGTGCTTGTTCGCGCCATATTGGAAACACAGCCCTGCATTTTCCAAAAACTAAACGCTCCAGAACTGTCCAATCGGAAGTGCCCAGCTGCGCCGCCGTGACGCGTTATGCAGCTAACCAATAAGAGGGCGTCGGATTTCTTAACGCGACCAGTCGAGCCAATAGAATAATTACACAGTAAACAATATAATTAGAGGGCTCGCCAATTTTTCTTTTGATTAATTTTAAATCCTAATTAATGCTTGTAGTCTTTGTTTGTTTGTTCCTTTTTCTGTAAAATTATTGCAATGCTTTTTCGGTTTTTCTGGCAACAAACAATTTGCTATCTCAGCTTTTTGCAAATTATCTGGCGGAGTCAAATTTTCTGTAGGTTGTGTTAGATCCCTTTGCCGTAACATTTTGCCTTATGTTAATAGGTGTACCTACCGTAATGTTTTAATGGTCAATAAGTTAGGTACAGTTGTTGTCTTTTGACGTGACAACGTCTTATAATTCGATAGAGCCGGCTGCACGCACGAAAAAACATGACGCATGCGGCGTTACCTCGCTCTGAGGCGTTCCATGTAAGGCTTGAAGTGCAAGCAAAAATCTATTAAACAAATGAAATTAAATTTTTCTTTTGAAAAGACGTTGTCCCGTTCAACTATCGTCAGTAAACCGACTTTACAGACAACCAATTTTTTTTATTTTGATTTTGATTATCTGTATTAAAAAGTATGTAATTTTATGTTCACCTTTGAGATCGTAATTCGAATATTATAACATGAGTGTAGATAATAGTACATTATTGCAAAGGCCGCGAAATAGGCAATTGCAGGTCGAGTATGAGTTTGAAGGCTGAGCCGCAGGCGAGGACTTCACTAATACGAGACAGGCAATTGCCATTTCGGCCGAGGCATATACAGGGTGTAAAAGACACGAACAGTCAAACGAGAACCATGTATTCTGCTCACCATCATAACATTATTTTTCCTTTAGACTATACCTGGGAAATTGATAGTTACGATTTTATTGAAGGTCAAAGTCATAATTTTTTTTTTCATTTTTTTATGAAAACGTATTCTATACGTTATTTCTTAATTATTGTTCAAAGAAACATAATCATTTTTTTTAGTATTTCATAACAAAAAATGGCTTCAAAACGTTAGCGTTCAATGTAGCTCACTCAATGCGCACGGACACTAACGAACGGGGCCGCCGTCTGGCAAAATTATCGCGGTTTTGCGAGTTGCGTGCGAGTTGAGCCCTTTACATTGCGCGGTACAATTTGCAATTTTTTTATAACCAAAAAATAAAAATCATTTCCCAGCAATAATTTTTTTGAAATATGTCTTATTTTGATGTATAGAATACATGGTTCTCGTTTGACTGTTCATGTCTTTTACACCCAGTATAGTACTTTTCTCGAAAGAATGCAGGGAAATAAAACATACTTTACCTTTGTCGCTAGTTATATATCGTCTGGGGCTTTAATTAAAAATTGCTTTATGTTTTTGCCTTTGAACCTGGTCGATTCTTATTTAAATCTGATCAATCTCCATTTCACTCTGAGCCGTCGGAACTCATTTTAATTATTAAATTTATAAATATGTTGTGTACTATGTAAATAACAAATCAAGACGAATTTTCAGCTTTGCCGACAATTTTCTATTTATCACCAAGACAAACGGATGTATGGCTATACAGCCACGTTAACGCAATTTGTACTAAGCAAAGAGCCTTTAGTATGCCAAGATTGAAAAAAGAGATCCAATCAAAGAGTATTTAATAACACCAAGCCTCAGAGTAAACAGGACTGGAGTAGCCTTTGCCTAACATTACCCCTCTGCCAAACGCACAAGCATCGGATGCCTGTGCGTTATATAAAACTAGTTGAGCCGCCATTTTAAAACCACAATAATCAGAACGTCTTACCGTGCAGAGCTCCCACGAAAATGCCTGCCTGTGCTGTTTTTTTACTGTAAAAAAAGTCTAAAACATCTAGTATGCAAAAAGATGGCGTCACCTTTCATTTATAAGTATAATTTTTAAGATTTGATGATTATTTACTTCATATTTTCATATTTTAGCAGATTACAATTTCAAATTTCGCGCTATAGTCTCGTGGGGAGTGCGGCCGTGACGTTGTCAAACGAACTTCGGGCGCACTCCCCACGAGACTACCTAGGGTTGACCATTATCGCATTTCAATTAATAAGACAAAAATTAGAAACAGTTTGTTGGTAATAAATAACTGTAATTTTGTATTAATTAATTACCAATAATAATTTCGTTTTAACAATGTACGTTGCGTGTTTATCTTTAGTTTAGTATTAAGTACATACCTATACTTTTGAGGCAGCTTGAAGCCTATTGTTTGCCACACAGCATGGAAATATAAAATAATAAATAAAATGAAATAATAATTAAACTATTTTGCATTTTTATTCATGCTGGGCGGAGCTCATAAACATTAAGAATAACTATCCTGTAGGTATATACTTCCAACGTCCCTGACTTCATAAAATAAGCACGGGTAAAAGGGTAGGTACCATCGCCTAACCAGCACTGCCGATCATTTCTAAGAAACCTAAATTTTTTTTCGAGCCATTGGACAAATTGATTTTTTTTTGTAATCAGCAACCCTAATTGATTTGCACATTTTTGCACAATAATTGATTTGCACAATAGTGATGTCAACTTCATCGATATTGTGATTTTACGAGTGAGTAATGAATGAATGAATGAAAGTAACTTACATAAATTGACAATATGTATTATGGTTTAAATTTGTATGTCGCAAGGAAATTGTATAATTCCGCAGTTTACATCGTCATCAGTTTAAAAAACACATACCCTATTCTTAGTTCTTCTTCTTATACTTGTCGGTAATAAAACATAGCTTAGACAAATTACAGTTTGTTTCAGCAACCAGGTAATAATGATGATGTCAAAATAAGAATAAGGTATGTGCTTTTAAACTGAATGCACGGGGAAACTTGCCACGGTCTTCCAAACGGAGATCTATGCAATAATCCTCTGTGCAATGAGGATTATAGAACGTGTTAAAAAAAACAAGGTTGTCTATATCCTAAGCGACAGTCAAGCAGTGCTCAAAGCCCTCTCAAACCCTCGTATTGACTCGGATCTAATACTCAATGCTGTCAAGAGACTAAATAGGGTCGGCCAGCACAATAAAGTAGAGCTGATCTGGGTCCCAGGTCACGAGGGGATTAAAGGCAATGAGAAAGCTGACGAACTGGCAAGGAAAGGATCAAAAAACCCATTCATAGGTCCTGAACCTTTTATCCCAATTTCCAAAAGCTACATCTGCAGAGCCATCAAAGAATATGTCCATAAAAGACATCATATGGAATGGAAACTGTCGCCTGATATGAAACACTCTTCATCCTTCACAGGAGACTGTCCTAGAGGATGGAGTAAATTCATATACGGGGATGGCAGACAACAGGCCTGCCGGATTTTAGGTGGCCTTACAGGGTTTTACGCCACAAACCACATGCTCCAAATGAAAATTTCGACAACATCGAATTGCAGAGCATGTGGACACGACCGGGAATCCATGGAACACTTGCTATGTGACTGTGATTCCATAGCCAGGATTAGAATGAATGTCCTGGGAATAGCCTACCCAAGGTCAGAGGACTACAGACTCTTCAAGCCCATGGACATAGTAAGGCTGATGGCCTACATATTCAAGGAGCGACAAGAGTAAAAAGACACGGCAAATGTTTGTGTGACGAATACGAATGTTTGTTTGCGAGTCATGGTTGTTTATATATTTATTTAAGTTTATTTATAAAAATATCTAAAATTATTATGTATATAAAAAAAAAATGTCCGTTATCTAGTATCCGTAACACAAGTTCTTAATGATACTTACTTCAGGCTAGATAATTAGTGTGAGCGTGGAAATATATTATTATATTCTATTATTGGCTGTTATTTCATTAATTTAGGACATATTAAAGTCGGAAATACCCGTATGCTTGGTTTCAAATGCTTGTAAATTAATCATTATACAATGTTCTTTATTCAAAGTAGTCTTAGATTTTAGTTAGTTTATCTAGGAATCTAAAGATATACCACATGCGTTGTAATTATTTATAAACAAAGGAAGTTACACAAAGCAAAAACCCGACCTGCTACCCCTCCTACTCTGCTCGGCGGGGTGGGTGACGTCATCGCCTGGCTAATGTATAAGACAGCTCTTTTGACAGCCGCCAAGCGATGGGTTAACTTTAAGCACTGTGTAATTACGTATGTGAGCATATCTTGAAATAATGATAAACGTCGCAGAACAGCCATCGTGGTTGTCTAAAAGGTCATTTAGCATCCATATACCCACATACGAGAGGAATGGAAATGAAGGCTAAAAACTCCCAAAAGTATTTCCGTTTCATGAAAGAGAACAGTTTTATATGTTACGGAATGGATCCAAGATAAAGAGTGGTATAGGGGCAGGAATTTATGCCAAAAGGTACAAATATTACCAAAGCTTGGGCAGGTATGCAAAAGTTTTCCAAATGGAAAGATAATGCAATTATTGCCTACAGAAGAACATAGATAGGATTTGGATGTTTTGCGTATGATTATTGTAAATTACATGTTCAAATTTACAAAACTGCTGTCTTTAATAAATATATAATGCTTACCTATTAATATTGATTATGAACTATTTAATAAATATATGTGTGTAATACATGTATGTACATTGGATATGTTGATGTGTTCTGAAATAATAAATTTGCTTACCTGTTAAGTTTCACACATTTGATTTCTGATTCCGTAAAAAAATTCAGTTTACATACTTCCCAGTATCATACAAGAAAACTAACTATATTCACTATCGCTTTGTTAAAAATAATGTTTAAGTGTTCCTCCTTTCCATTATGGTTATAAGCGAAAGGGTCCACAGTGAATTCTATATATGTATATGTCGCAGGGAAATGGTGAAAATAGGGATTTGATCAAATCCCTAAGGAATATGTTCAAATCCCTGCAGATGTTAAAATGACTATTAGATTTTATCATTTCTCTTATGAAATTAAGTGATTTGATCAAATGCCTGAACTGCTTTAGTGAAATGACAAAAATAAAAAACTAACGCAGTTAAAAGATTTTTATTAAGTAAATCAGACATTGCAAGACTTATAAATGTACAAAAATGGTTATAGAAGGTAATATCTAAGACAAGAAATTATTATAAACGAAAAGTACTTAAAATAATTCATGGGTTTTTTATTTATTTTTGTTGAAACAAGTCATGGATTTCTGGCACAAGCCAATAATGCCGACTGAAGTACCAATTTCATATAAATCGTTTTTTATATCTAATACCGTTCCTATAATATTATTTCTATCTAGTGGACCCCTATCTACCTTTGGAACATTAATTAAAATAGTGGAACCCACTAACACCTCCTTAAAAGTCTTCAGGGAAGAATCTTTAATTTTTTCTTCTGATATTTTCAGGTATTTTGCAGCATGGAACCTTTGATCTTTTATATTTACTTCTTTTTGACATAACTAGTATAGAATTTTCGATCCATATCCTTCTTCTCCTACCGTGAGTATGCTGGACGCATTTTTGCAATTATGAAATAAATGGACCCTAGTAGATTCGATGCCACAACAACGCAATGTGCTATTTTCTGGTTGTCAAATGCTTGACGATCTGGTGTAGTGGCAAAACGTTTGTATTATATTTTTGAACAGGCGCAACAGGTGTTATAGACTCAGAAATTGGTATAAGTTTACTGTTTGACGATTCAGGTGCCAGCGGATCCTCTGAATTTGAAGTCACCTTCTGGTTTATCTTCCAAAACTGTGTTCTCATTGTTGCTTGGTAACTCAGGTGCTAATACAATCTCAGAAGTTGAAGTTTCTTTGTATTGCTGTTTTAGGAGCTGTTCCAAGTCCTCTTCAGTAACAAGTTATTCAAGCAATTCTTTTGAAATGTGATTAGATTGGAGTCCGGATTTTGGATCAGCTCCAAATAGTGTTGCTATGTTTTGTTGCAAATGAGAAAAAGGGGGAGGCAATAATTAGCGAAAACAGTGGTCTTCAAGTCCTGACTTGTCTTTTTTTGTCTTTTCACTAAATCAGTTCAGGAATTTGATCAAATGACTAAATTTAATAAGGGAAATGTTGAAATCTAATAGTTATATTAACATCTGCAGGGATTTGATCAAATTCCTTAGGGATTTGATCAAATCTCTATTTTCATCATTTCCCTGCGACATATATATAATAACACCTATTGTAAATACCTTTTAAGTGCAATAAACTATTACGTATAAATTTGTGTTTCATTGATATAGCCTTCGAAATCTGTCAATGTTTTATATAGACCTCATATATATTATATTATTTATATTAGTCTTTGCAATAAATATCGAAAACTGACTGTTGTAGCGTGTAATATCATCATTTGATTTTTAATAATGTAGGTATACTAACGTAGTAATACATTCATTCATTGAACGAAACTGATTTATCGATATCGATATTCTCATGCTATGTCATGTTACTTCTCACACAATGACATTCGTGTATTAGAATAGAACGTTAACACACTATTTTAAGCACATGTGCGTGAAATTTAAATATGTGTGTCGTATTATGCATGTGTGCGTTTGTAAATACGCAAAAAGTTTTTGTTTCTGTGTGCTGGTATTGAGTGTAGTAGTAACCTCACCCCCCGCAAAAAATGGCAGAAAAACATGTAAGAGAAATTGACAAATGGCTACTCCAGTCCTGTTTACTCTGAGCACCAAGCACGCCGTTTCACACAACATTGCTGGAGCGTTGTAATGGTCCAAATTCAAAATAAGCTCCAGCAATGGATTTGGTTTTCTTTGTCCGTAAATTCCATACTTCGCGTGTTCTTTTTTCGAAAATAATGACAATATTTCCATGCATGTTTGAGAAAACTACTATTATTCAACACAAGTATGTTTGGTCCAGACGCGTTCCCGGTTCGCTCGTGGCGGTCATACAGCGGAGGCGGCTCGGGTTGCGCTTGGGCACGACCGCACGCACTACTCGCAGACGTCCAGAAAGTGCTCAGGCATGCAAGGAAACTGCCCGACAAGACCCAACACCTGTATAAGGTAACTAACGGACACAACAAAACGACCCTCTTCAACACTTAAATACAAATTATTATTTTTTTTGCGAATCTCTAGCATTCTGATATCTACCTCAGTGTCATTAAGGATATATATAAAGGTCAAGCAAATGACTCCATTCCACCTGATGGTAAGTAGAAGTGGAGTCCAAATGTGAAGATAGCTTATTGTATACTAAATAATTAAGAAATTAACACATCTTTGCAGTTCAGTAATTATTTATTAATTGTCAATTTGGACAATGTCACACCAGTCCTCCCCTCAATCACCCAAGATATGGTAGATCAGACATAAGTACTAAGTTTAAGAAACCTTGGTGGCTAATAACTGATTGATGTGCCGCCTCCATACATCCCCTCGATCTCTTAGCAACTCATAATGCAGACGACCTAGTCTGCTTTGAACAATGGCAAACACTCATTTGCTCTCCCCCGGAACATAGTTTCTGGCTTGTACTCGTTGACCGGGACGAAATGATTAACACATCTTTGCACTTCAGTAATTATTCATTAATTGACAATTTGGACAATGTCATCCCATGACATATACATCATAGCTAGTGCGAGAGATAAACCGTCACGCTAGCCACCCTTGCCTTGCCAACCGTCAAGGTGCTACTTCACGCCTCTTTTGAATGACCCAGGATTGTAGGAAGGAGGGAACACTTATGCTGGCAGCTGCTTGATTAAGCGACATAGAAATGAGTGAGAAACATGCACACGGATAGACGAATTATATGTAAGCCGTATAGTTTATTTTGATTGTTTCGGTGGCGTAGTGCATAATCCCGCCACGTACCAATGTGTTTTTAAATTTCCAATTCATATTTACCTACGTTTAATCGACGCTTTTACGGTGAAGGAAAACATCGTGAGGAAACCTGCTCACACACCTATGAAGAAATTCTTAGGTTGTGTGTGAAGTCGACCAACCCGCACTTGGCCAGCGTGGTTGACTAAGACCTAATCGCCCCTAATGTGGGGTAGGCTCGAGCCCCTCGGTAGGGACATTAATGAGCTGTTGATGATGATAGTTTGTTTGAAACAAACATCAAACAAACAAACATTTTATTTTATGTAAAGTTCCTATCCATCCTAAGGTTGCCTGGAAGAGATCGCTCTTAGCGATAAGGCCGCCCATTGTGCATTACACTTAAAACGTTATAAAAATGTACTATTTTTATGTCGATGTGCAATAATGTTTATTTCTATTCTATTCACTATCAATCGGTGGTATATCGTTCATAAACTAACAAGGGTAAAATCATAAGGGGAACGCGGGTAGTTCATTAACGATATAATAAGAGTTAGTTATAATAAGAGCAACTCCCCGATACCAAGGTTTTGTAGAGTAGTCAATCATGAATATTGCGACTTCATCGATGTTCATTTTGACTCGCTGAATAAGATCCGCAAATCTGTGATTAATTTTTTGATGTTAGCGTACATTCTAACTAGATTGTAAGTTAATGATGATTTCTTTTTTCTTTTGTACTGTTGAGTTTACTTTAACTGTTTTTGGTGCAAGTTGTACTTGCCTATAATTGTTTAATATTGTTTTATTTTTTATGTGTACAAGTACTTTTTGCATGTATTGATGTAAGTAATCAAATGTTGGCAAGTCTTATAAATAATAGCAGAATCATTCCTTCCACTATTTCCAATGCACGCCACCGACTGTTAGTGAGCAAATAAATCACAGGGCGTAGTAAACTATTCACAGCCTGTAGTTTCAATTCGATTTTTCTCCGTTCTTCGGAAGGCACGTTAGCTGGCGGTCCTGGGTGCTCTCGAAAGATAGCAGTCGTTCTCAAGGAGGGTTGGTGTCAGGCACACGGCCGTAAAAATATAATGCCAAATCCTTAAGCGGTATTGTCAGTGTATTCCTAGTAGTCCCAGTGGGTAGTCCCATAATGGGACTACTGTTATTTTTTTCCATAGGTTCAGGAACAGTTTGACCTATATCATTGAGCCGGCTTTGTTTGTTTTTTGAAAATCCTTAAAAGAAGTTTATATCTACTTACGGACTATGAAATGAAACACATAGGTTAATAATTTTTGATGTTTCATGTTCTGTTGACTATTGATAATTATTTGATGTTTTGTCGAGTAATTATAATACTGTGACATATTTATTTATTTTAGGATAACCAACAAATCTTACACTACTACAGCTTAAAACTAAGTGCTTATCAATCCTTCTAAGTGCAGACTTAATTATAGCACAGATAATATAATACTATACTAGATTATAGGTTGCCACGGCATGCATATCTGGACTATATGTTACAAAACTTTAACTTAAAGTATATTTGTTCTACAATAAATTACTATTAAGTTTTTGTTATTGAAACTATGTTATAAATAACTATATATAAACTATGCGTTATATGCGTCTGAGTATCACACGGTACTACTGGGAATTGCAATCCCAATAGTCCAGTCAGTGAACCTCTGGAAAAAAATACCAGTAGTCCCATTATGGGACTAGTGGGAATACACGGTATTGTCGATAGCAAGACTCACTGCACCGACCCCAAATAAATTAAGAGCGGGGTAGGAGACAGAGAATAAGCTATTCACGTTTTTCTAGGAGTTGAACCGGCTCCGACGAGCAGCGATCTCGCTAGGCTTCAACGAGCTGCTAACTTGCGTCGGCACCGCTTTGGAACGAGAATGTGCAGCGCTTCCAGCGATTTCGCCTCCGGAGTGCGCGCTGCAGTTAGCGCATGCAGCCGCTGCGCTCCGCGACCCTAGAACCGCGTTCGACGTTAAGCATACGCTGCAGCCGCTTGCAGCTAACTTCACTGTTACTTCCATGCAGCATTAGATCTGAAATTGGGCTCCAAAGTGCTGTTTTCTGTGATGTGGGCTGAATTGACTCGGTGCGAAGCCTGAAAAAAAGAAAGAAAGTGTTACTAGGACTACTGCCAATGTTAGTAATTTACTGTAATTTCCATATGAGGTTTATGAGTTGAATAAAACCACTTTTTGATATCAGTAATTCTAAAATTGTGGCCGAGCAGATATTGTACTGTAAAAGGGACGTTTTGTATACTGAGTATGAGTATTCAAGAATTATAAATTAACCAGCCCAATTTGAGTATAATTAAGACATTGTACTATGAATGTACTAAATGATAGATAATAACACGAAATAAATTTTTATAAATAAATTTTAGTATTAATTTAAGCAACTGACTAGTGCACAAATAATAAATAAATAATAATAATATATTTCCACGCTTACACCAATTATCTAGCCCAAAGTAAGTATCATTAAGAACTTGTGTTATGGATACTAGATAGCGGACATTTTTTTTTAAATATACATAATATTTTTAGATATTTTAATAAATAAACTTAAATAAATATATAAACAACCATGACTCGTCAACAAACACTCGTGTTCATCACACAAATATGTCTCGAACCCGGACCGCTTGATGTGTAGCCAGCTATACTGACCACTCCACCAAGACGGCGTCTAATGTTATCTATTAAATTGTGAGAAAACGGGATTTGTACCACCTGCCTCGGTTTAGTTATTATTCCTCAAAATGACTCATTTTTATGGACAACTCACGCTTGACCAAAAAAATTACTATGTCAACTTTTTCAACTATGTCAACAAAAAAAGAAAAAATGGTTCCTAAGGTCGTTTCCCTGTATCTTCTATGGTTCTGGATTTCCCCATACTGTCCTAGTTAAAAAAATCTCACTGTATACATAGGTACTTAAAATAGAGATATACCTATAGATAGGTATAAGGTATATCCTCAGACCAGGTATATCTCTACTGTGAACATTGAAAAACAAGGAGCTTACATTACCTATTGAAAAATGAATAAAAAGGTTATCATGAGTGACAGCTGTTGACACCCTTGTTATTTTCTCGTTGCTGAGCAACCACACAAAATGCTAGTAGTGATGGCACTACTAGCATATCGAACTATGTAATATGTTAAAATAATATAAATATAATACTCGTATTAGACAATGCGGCAGCGTTTTTACTTCAAGTAGGCTTGTAATGCACACCCATCCCGCCTAGCATAACCACAGAAACACGATATGATATAGCCATTTATCGCGTTGAACTGTCAAAAATTATTGGATATAACCGTCATTTTGGAATTTTATCGAAACTGCGAACATGTTTAAGCCTTATACATGTTCGCAGTTTCGATAAATTTTCAAGATTGCGGTTATATCCAATAATCTTTGACAGTTCAACGCGATAAATGGGTATATCATATCGTGTTTCGGTGGTCATGCTAGGCGGGCATATATTTATAATTCCTGGTGTTTATTGATTGGCAATGAATCGACTAGGGCAAAAATGCACCAATGTGTGAGTAAGTAATTCGCATGTGTACGTGATAAATATGTAGTACTGAATTCTAACAGTTGCTGTCTATTCTAAGTGACTGACAGTCCTACCTAGGGCGCCTGGGTGTACGTGTATGTTCTCGTCTATGTTTTTGCCGAGGGAGCAGTGAAATGGCTAGATGGACCTTGATAACGAGGCCACGATTGGTTTATCGGGAAGAAATATTAATCAGAAAAAAAATACCGAACCTCCCATACTTCGGTATTTTTGTCATACCGAACACAGTGCTAAAATACCGAACACCTGGCAACAGTATCTCTTAGTAGTCTGTGCTGGCAACCCTGGCCACACACGATCAAGTTTACCGCACGCTCCTCCAAGCGCGTTACAGACTTGTCATGCCAGATTGATCGTGTATGGTGTCCAAATATACCGAAGGGACCGGACCCAGATCTAAGAGACCGGACCGTCGCCGCCGTTAGAGTAAAAATTAGTAGGTAGCTTTGAACGCGCGCCTATATTTTATTTTATTTATTTTTTTGTTTTTTTTGTCCCTAATGGGACGGGCAAAGGATATCAAGTCCATACAGGCCTGTCTGTATTTGTGACTTCTTTCTTGATGTTTGCATTAAAATATGGGCGTCGCACATTTTAATGCATCTAGGGAGTGCTTGGAAAGAAATGCATGGCAACAGACCTCATGACTGTGACTGATGAGAATTGTATATAGTGGGATTTCCAACCACTATACAAGTCTCAACGCACATACACAAAACCTTTATTTCAATGATTCCTCATAACTGTTCGTCAACACGGATGCTTATGCAACGAAACGACACCACTTTCACTGCACAAAATCCACTCCGAAGCAATTTTTAAGTATCGAAATAAAGATCGACATCCAGACGCCATGATTTCCCGCCTAACACTCCCTTCCCTATTGAGCTCCCCCCTATACTTTTATTACTTTATGGATTTTTTGTGACTGACACCATCCCTGCGGTCCGATATGCGCAAACATTACGAATGTTACCAACAGTGCAAACGCCTTGGACCGAATTAAATACGGTGATATTATGTGCACTATTTGCGTGCAATTTTTTGATTGATCCACGCCAAGGAGCTTATATTATTAGTATAAGCTCCTTGATCCACGCTTTGAGTGTAAATGTCAAACGTCCAAGAAGAGGTTATGTAAAAACTATTTAAACTAAAATATCACTCTAGGATTATTAATAGAGTAAAAGAAAATTATTGTAGTAAATAAAGTACCATAATTCAAAACTCAAATGTTTACTCTAATAATTCACAGACTTAAACACACTGCACAACCTCTTTTTTTGTGTGCAGCGTTAGCACTGCTTAATGACGTCACAGTATTTTCGTTGGTGCGAATACGTTCAATTATATTTCATACATCATCCTTCCATGATTACTTGTAGTACTCGCCTCGCGTACTAGCTATCTCACGAATTTAAAAGCCGTTCCCATTTTTTTTTTTTTTTTAAATGGGAACACCCAGCCTCTTCCTTTCTCTGGCAACACTGTGTTCGATACGTCATTCGTTTTCTCGTGCAATTGCTATCTACACGTGCTTTTTATTTTATTGAATAATTTTACAATGAAAATTAAGAAATTACGCCAAAAAGATGACTTATTCGACGAAATTTTGCATTGGAAAAAATGGAGAGTTGATAACTTATATTTCAGATTGCCCAGCGTATTTGGAAACCTCTGAAAAGAAATGTAGTCCATATTGGATACATATCGCATCGGCAATGAACTGCTTATGTCCGAGCTATCACCACTTCGGTGGGGGTTAGCCAAGGGACACCATCCACAAAGCTTTCACTATTTAAGTATAGGGGTCAGCAACGTGGTTTGGTACACGACACGGAAATAAATATGGCCACAGCATGCAGTTTGTGTAAAGTCCGAGCTATCACCGCTTCGGCGGGGGTTAGCCAAGGGGCTCCATCCACAAAGCTTTCACTATTTAAGTATAGGGGTCAGCAACGTGGTTTGGTACACAATATGGAAATAAATATGGCCACAGTACGCAGTTCGTGTCAAGTCAGAGTTTCCATCGCTTCGGCCGGGCTTATCTAAGGGACTCCATCCATAAATAAAATAATAATAAAAAAAAAAAAAAAATAATAAATAATAATAATATAAAAATAAAGCTTTCACTATTTAAGTACAGGGGTCAGCAACGTGCTTTGGGACACTGTAATAAATATCACTGCAATCCGTGTCAAGTCAGAGCTATCAGTACTTTGGTGGGGGCTAGCCAAGCGACTCCATCCACAAAGCTTTCACTATTTAAGTATAGGGGTCAGCAACGTGGTTTGGGACACCACTGGAATGTATATTGTCTGCAGTTCGCTTCACGTCCGAGAGCTCTCACCGCTTTGGTGGGGTTAGCCAGGGACACCATCCACGAGGCTGTCACTGTTTGATTAGTTATATGGGTCAGCAATGTGGTTCATAATCCATGTCTTTTCCAAAACTGGACCTTGGCAAAATTGCCAAATCTTACTAGAGGCAATAATATAAAAATTGAATTGAATTGACAAAAATAAACACAATTTGCTTCAAGTCCAAGAGCTACCATCGCTTCGACCAGGAGACTTCATCCACAAAGCTGTCACTATTTAAGTATAGGGGTCAGCAATGTGGTTAGGCTGATACAATAAATATGCCACAGTGAATGTGTTGTAACATGGCCTGAACAAGATCAGTAGTTATATTTGACAAAGCTGCCACTAAATCATTTAAAGGGTCAGCAATAAGAACAATGTTTTTTGGTAAGTTACATTGTACCTACTAGAACCTGTCATGTGGTTGGAGAAAGAATTTTATTACAATAATATAATTTCTGGGCAACAGGCAGGCATCCTATTGCTATTTGTCAGGACTACATGGCCATGGCCCATACTGCCGGATGTGGCTTTACATGTAATGATATGTGGCATAAGAGTCTTGCTTTACACGATTTGGGTTATGAGTGTGATTGTATTACTTATACTCTTCACTGCATTTGTAAAATATGTTGCCTATAACATTTAACAAATTACTATTGTTAGCAAAGGCAGACTTTTCTCTAGAAGATTTTCTATAAGTGTGAATCTGTAATTGGTTTGCTAGCATTTAACTGTATGACTTAGTTTATTGATCAAACTGTTGAATCACCTATAAAATAAAATAAAAGAGATCTCTTCTAGTCAACCAATTGAAGTGTGTAATAAGTTTTACAGACTGTGTAACATGTTGATTCCTTATCTGCGTTAGTTACTAATGAGAGTGCAGAAAAACAAGTATTCTATCTGACAATATAAATGTTAAACATAAAATAACAAAATATCTAAGTGACTCCTCACTCTTATTTTGTGACTTTCTCTCTAAATAACTAAAAATTTCTCTTATTTAATGAAAATCATAACCCGCCAAACAAATAAGTGAGTGGTTATGGCAGAAGGTTAGACATTGCAAATCGTAGATAAAGGAATGGTCAATTTGTAGATCATAAAAGTACACAGTTGCCAAAACAGTATCCTTGAAAATCTGGGACAGTGATGCAGCAGCGGTTCAACAGTAACGCTGTTCGTTGCTAAACTTATATATTATTTTAACGCTTGGTAGAAGATTGCGAATTGTGATTCCATTATAATGTCATGGATATCTGGGTATGAGATCCCATTTATAAGTCAACAAACCTGGACTGCTGAGATGATTTTGAGAATAACATCTGTCCTAGTTTCTGGTTTCAGTTGGTTTGTTTACTGAAGAATTGTTAATTTTTGGGTTTGGTGCCTCTTGTGTAGACAACAGGTTAGCAACCTGTCCCTATTTTGATGTATGACCATTGCTGCCAAATTAGGTACTCTAAAGATGTTGAAAATCATTCTTTTCTATTACCTTTTTGATTAATATTTTATTTTAATAGATATTTGATACCAACTTAACAACTTACTCTTTGGGCTAAGCTCTGTTGTAGCATAAGTGTTTAATAGCTTGAAAACGCCATAAGGACTTTCTATAAACTAAACAACAGAGAGTCACTTTTTAATTAAAATGGAATGATGAAATCATTGAAAACCTACTTCACATTAATGCCAAAGGGATCTTTCTTAAGTTACCAGGTACCAGAGACTAAGAGTCCTTTGCACCCAAGTTTAAATATAAGACATCCTTATGAGAATTTATAACACAACAGTTAATCTGATAAAGGTATCAAAGAAAAGGGGAGGGGGGACGACACAGTTCCCTCTATCACACTGCTAAATAATTTGGACATTGGACAATGGTTTGAGAGGCAGAATCAGGGTGTTACGAAGTCTTTGGGCAGAATGGTGGATGTTGCCTTTTAGATTTACTCTGAAGATAGTCATGAGCCTGATTATAAATCTAATAGTTCATAAAAATTAAGCAGAATGTATAGGATATTGTTTGTTAGAGCTTTACTATATTGATGCCTTTAGGAAAAATTGGTCTTGTTTTTTCTTCTATGCCATTTCTCCATAGAATAAAACAGAATAAACTTTATTATATCAGCAATGTCATGCAGTTTGAACAAACACTAGAAATAAAATAATAAAATGTACAATGGGCGGTCTTATCGCTATACAAGCGATCTCTTCCAGACAACCTTTCTTCATAATTAACAAACCAAATATCAGATTATTTACCAGTGCTCTACTTATTGGCCTGGTAGGGTTGCCAACTATACTGTTAAAAACAGTATTATACTGTTAAAAACAGTATTATACTGTTTTTTACTCCATTATACTTTTTACTGTTGAACAAAAATACAGTAATACAAAATACTGTTTACCTACTGCATTGACTGTGACAAGGCCTATGAGGCTTTTAAAAAATATGTCTTTAAAACATTAAAAAACAAAATACTGTTTATTTTTATATAATACTGTCTGATTATTTAGGTATGTACATACATGGATACTGTATATTTTCCTTCTCAGACCTAAATAAATATATGTATATTTATTTTTCTCTTGTACAAACTTTAGCAACTCTAGGTCTGAGGCTCTCTATTGGAAAAGTAAATTTTTCGTTTTCCACTATAGAGAAAGACTCGGACCAATAAACTTCTTTATCGGTCTGAGAGAGAAAGATTAATAAGTTTAATGTAAGATATACTTTATTATTGATACCAGGGTTAATAATATCAATAATTTTGAAAGCAAGGACAAATCATTGCTTTCGTCTAATTATAGAACACCACAGCCATTGCACTAGTAAAATCTTAAGCTAGCTGCAGGGATCTTATCTGTGAAGCCTTATGTAAGGAGGATTAGGTATTGAAAGTGAGCATATTATTGACTTCAGTAAAAAACAGTATCTACACCAACTAACAAACCATAAAAATCTGGTAAGTATAACGAGTTAGGCCAGGTTTTTTCTGTGCTCAACTCAATAAAAACCATCAGTATCCAGCGACTCATTAAGTTTCTGATGAAAATGTACAAGAAAGGATCATTATGGGTGTCTCAACTCTATGAAATCAAGCATAGGACTTCTAAATGGTAATACAAATTATAGAAAATGTGTTTAATGTTTTATGAGTGGTGTATACAATTAAGACCCTCTAAACCAAAATACCTATCTATACGAAAACTTGATATAAGTAAGTACTTACTTATTTCAAAAGTTCTCCCTAGGGTACCTTTATCCTCTCTAAGTAAAAACTCATCTTTAAATAACTTATGTAAAAGAAAATTAGGTACCTATACCGTTGTAACATTATAATTATGGGCCATAGGATGCAGACTTTATATATAATAGTCACTCAATTCTTTCATTAGTAATCTCAGACCATTGTTATTGGTCTGAGTGAACTCTTAGCAATCTAATAAAACAGTAATAGTTATTTATTAATTAAAAATAATATTAATAGAAAATTCGTGATTACATATATTTGGAAATCTGTACTTAGTTGATTTCAGCTTCCCCTTTATTTAGATATTTATTTTTCTTAAATATCCTAATCCGAGAGACAACTCCCCAGTTGTCCAATAAAATCCATAAACTCGTACCTGCATAATGTCAGAATACAGAAATACGTAGGTACCTATATATATTGATTCTATAACCAATACTAAGAGTCCTCACAAAAGGGGCCTCCGGGATCCACAAGTAGTTGGATTGAAGATATGTAGTAAAAATCTAGTTTAGACACATAGGTCTAGGATGCATCAACCTCTGCAACCTATGGATGAGGTTCAAGTGTTGACACAAAAATAATATATAGATCATTAATGGATTCCAAACAATATTGTTTTTAATTATCTTGTGGTAGATATCTACCGATCGGGGACCAAGGTGTTGACAGCTGCAGGTTGGACCTAATAATCCTATAACATTTAGTAATAATATACTTAGGTACCTACTTAATATTATATTTTACAACAAAATTTGCTCCACTTACATACAATTATATTATAGCTAACTTATTAAAGATATTGATTATAAGGAGCCAAACGCCATATGGCGGCGGTCGCTGCTGCCAATGTGGGTACTAAATGTTGCAATTACCAGCGGGCTCGGATCGATGCCTTTATGTAATAAGTACTGATTATTATTTACCTATTTATGTGCTTAAGACTAACCTTTGATTTGCTAAAAATAATTGTTGATTTAAGCCTTGAATTGCTGAAATTACTTAATTGATACAGTTATCAGGATAAACCACTGGGATGGACACAATTTCTAATTAAACTTTTAACATCCTACAAGTAATCATGGAAGGATGATGTATGAAATATAATTGAATGATCAAACGAACTTACCTGTAAGTGATGTTCGATCATAATTATATGAAGAACATCATCCTTCCATGATCGGCCCACCCAGATTATATATATATATTTTTCTGGATCCCTTCCCATTATCTGCAATAATATAGAAATTGTGTGTTTTCAACTTAAATCTAGCGGGCTTTAAACTAGAATGACGTATCGAACACAGTGTTGCCAGAGAAAGGAAGAGGCTGGGTGTTCCCATTTAAAAAAAAAAAAAAAATGGGAACGGCTTTTAAATTCGTGAGATAGCTAGTACGCGAGGCGAGTACTACAAGTAATCATGGAAGGATGATGTTCTTCATATAATTATGATCGAACATCACTTACAGGTAAGTTCGTTTGATCATTCAATTTATTCAATCTGTTCGGTGCCGATAGCGCAATTTGGACCGCGGTGCAAATCTGTGACTGACACTGACAGTTGACGTAACCGGCACCTCATACATATCTGTTTGTATCAAGTTTGTATTTATTTACATTTATTTATTTAGATATAAACAGTTTCTGTGTTACATTTATACCTATTTAATTTTCATTATGACTCTTTTAATGGCCCGTACCATTTCTAAGTCATTGAGTCTTATTATTCTGTCATGTTTTCCTTTTCTCTTCACTTTACGCGGTGACTTTGTCTTTGATGATTCCGAAGCAATTGTTAAAAATAAAGATGTTTATTCTGCGTCTTGGAAAGATTGCTTTTTCAATGATTTTTGGGGATCAGACATAAAAAGTAATCTCAGCCACAAATCTTATAGGCCCCTCACTATTATAACGTTCAGGTAATTATCAATAGAATTTGGTTTATTGTATCTAATGGCTTTATAAATAATTTATCAGTTACTATGTATATTTCAGGTTGAATTACTTTCTAAATGGTGAAGAATTTTCTGCTTTCTCATTCAAAGCGACTAACTTGTTATGTCACGTTATATGTACTCAATTAGTGTGGCTTACATACAAATGCATTGTAAATAACCTACAAGTCATCAAACATTGGGACATTAGTTATATGGGTGCACTGCTTTTTGCTGTACACCCCATCCATGTTGAAGCAGTCAGTGGCATTGTAGGAAGAGCAGACTTATTGAGTGGAGTCACATTTTTCCTAGCATTCTTATGTTATAATAATGCTATTACTAATACTTCATTCACTCACATATATTTATTAATTAGTATATTATTGTCTGCTATTTCTATGTTATTTAAAGAAAATGGGATCACAGTCTTGGTAAGATTTTTTTTACTTTCATGTATAATTAAATGGTGAAGTTTCTTTATGAAGTGACAATATTTAGAATTTTTCTGTACTGGAACACATATCTATGCTCTTGTGCAATCTTACCAAGTTGGGCAGAGACAGAAGCCAGTACCCGTAGTATGAGTTTATTAAATGTACCTATTTTGTTCAAGCTAAAGAGGTTTCATTATCGTCAAGTAAATAGGTTTATATTTTTATGGGAAATAATACACTAAGCCACTAAAAAATCCAGAATGAGCGACTACAGATACTAAATGGGCCTAACAATACAGATAAAAAAATCCATACACTTCATCATAATTTAGTTACATTAAGAGCTCAATTTTGATGGGAAACATGATTAGCGCTTCTTACTACTAAGGGCGCTATTCACATTTTGTATACAAATTGTGCTCTGAACATAACTAAAATAGTTACATTTTTTAAACGAAAAAACTTATACTACAGATACAGGTTAGTGGTGGGAGTAGTGATACAGAACTATCGATAGTTTTCATCTGAAAATCCCCATACTATTGATTGATTAATCTAATTACTTTACTGTTACATCATAGCTAAACTATTGCAAATTAGCAGACTATTAATAATTCTTTCTGTACTCTTGTTCTAAATATGACATTTTTTGCAGGGTTTTTGTATAGTCTATGATGTTGTAATAAATATATTTTGTAAGATGAAAAAACATAATCTCTCTGTCTGTGATAAAAACTGCTTGAGAAGAAGCTGCATAACTTTACTGTCTATTTTACTCTTGGTATATTGGAGATGGGCCATCATGGGTGGCACAAAACCAGAATTCAAAGCTACAGAGAACCCTACAGCATTTGCAGATAACATTTTTACAAAGGTACCAAAATTAAGATTGTGCAATTATTGTTTTTGAGAAATAATGCTTTCTTGTTTACTTAGGTTGTCTCAGTCTACTTCCAACTCTGAACTGGATCGCTGTCGAAAGTAGTGCCAAAACAGAGTCGCGTAGATAGCGTCATAGTACGAATTAACGATTCTATTCACTTTAGGTCTTAAATTTGATCGCGATAAAAGATGGTGGCAAGGTAGCAGTTCCATTTAAATCTATGCATTGAATCGCGCCACGCCGTCGTCGTCACCCCGCTCGTCGCTGACTTCGAGTCCGTGGCCCAAAGGCCAACTTTGGCCAACAACAATACTCAATAAAAAAACAAGACTATCGATCTAATATATATGCATTTTCTAATACAGTATATCCCTTTATTTTACATAAATGTAATTGTTTGTTTCAGGTTGCAACCTATAATTATATTTACTTTTTAAATGCCTTACTGCTTATTTGGCCACAATGGTTGTGCTATGACTGGTCTATGGGATGTATACCACTCATACAGAGTGTTGTAGACTACCGAATAATATTTCCGTGCTTAATGTATCTTTATGTGGTATTAATAATGAAATCAATATATTCAAAACACAATGCTATCACAATAAAAAGGTAATTTTTCTATAATTATTTTCTCTGTGAAACACGATGGACCCGTCCACTGTATAACTCGATGCAGTATTATGTTCCGCCGAAAAACTAAAAGACGATTCTATAAATATTAGTGAATAGGTGAATGGTGACAACTAATTAATTATTGGTAGGTGAGAGGTATTTTTTCTTATGACCAAGTGTAAGCGAGTTTTTGTTTTGGGTATGGATGGACCGGGGGTCCACGTCCGGAAGCCTCCTCGTGGCGGACCCTGGTAACGTAGTCGGGAAACTTTCTCGGCGGGTGTGTGACTTTTGATGTCAAGTGTCTCGCTTTGGCATGTCACATGCCATCGTCAAGTTGTTTTTGTTTTCCCACCACGGCTAGTTTCGGACGGCCCTTTTTAGGGCCACGACCGCGCCCGATGACCCCGGGTGCGGTCCGATGGCTGCTCCCGGTGTCCTCGTCGAGGGGACGCGTCAGGTCGAGCAGCCGTCGGTAAGGAGGCGGCCTATAAGGCCGGCGTCGTCCAGCGGCCCACAGGAGCTGGCGTTAGTCGGTAGCCCCTGTGGGCTGCTGGCCACCAATTGGTGCAAAAGGAGTGTCCAGACGGGCTGCGTTGGGACGGTCTCGGTGTGGTTGCGCTCACGTGCGCAGATCCCGAGCCGTCCCGTAATAGCGCACTGGAGGTCAGGCCGGGGAGGATGTTTAGTGGGTATGGAGGGAACGCCTTTACCTCGACTCCCACATATCCCCGTGACGATGCGTAAATGCATTTGACCTCCCCGACAAAAAAAAAAGAAAAAAAAGAGGGTATGGATGGACCGAGTTGTGTAAAAATCATCCAACCCACATTTACTACATTTTGAGATATTTAATGTCAAAGTACGTAAACCAATTACGTACATAAATAAATAATTAATGACAGTACCTATAGGTATTGATAAAAAAAAATACTTTTACATTGAATATCTCAAAATGTAGTTAATGTGGTTTGGATCATTTTTGCATAAATCGGTCCTATGTAAAACCCGACTATGGTCTTTGCGGCGAAACATAATTTTTGATCGAGTTATACCTACAACTCGAAAGACGCAAGGCCGACCGTATGGTCGGACCCGGTACCCGCACGGTGTATCCATAGAATGCTAAGAGTTTACGTCTCACAATGTTTAAACTTTATTTTTCAGAATTATTTTGTTAAGTGCATCTTTAATGGCAATACCATTTCTACCAGCCTCAAATATATTCTATCCTGTGGGCTTTGTGATAGCGGAAAGAATTTTATATATTCCATCTGCAGGATACTGCTTATTGGTGGCTCTTGGAGTGCAAAAACTAATTAATAGGACTAAAAAATATAAGGTAGTTACATCTTCTTTAGATCTGAAATACATGATGGGATAAAATGAACTAGTCTAAAGTAAACAGAAAGTTCACTGTTAAACAAACTCGCCAAAAGTAATTAATATCTTTAAATTAAATTTCAACCTTATGTATTAGTTCAGTCAATTGACGATTTTAATTACTTTATTAAAAAAAATATATTTTATAAAATATATTTAATTTCTTTTTAATTTGTTGCACTCTTTACTATTTTAATATTATTTACTTTATATCTTTACTTTTGTTAAAATTAGCGCGACATTTTTTTAATGAATCTAGGGCTCAGCTTTAGAAAGAGGTACCTTTTAGAATAGCTTCATACTTATTGTGTAGATAGACGCACTATAGACTTACACAATAATTGCAATTTCATTTATATAAATGCTCAGATAAAATATTCCAAAATTACATACATATTTACTTCGAAAATATTTTATCAAATAGTTTGACAGTTGTTGTTGTTGTAAAATTATATCGATAATAGTAAAGCAAAGGACCTTATTTCATTCAGCCACAACAAAGCAATAATTAGGTAGGTATAACATTGGTTTAGGTTAGGTTAGACTTGCGACCTATACGCGCGAGCCGAGCGAGCGGAGCGAGCGTGCCGCGGCAGCGGCCGGCGAAGCGCCAGAAACGACTTTTTCACATTTTACTAAAGGACTATTAGATGTCTTTTGGGTTTATATGATGCAATTAGGATTTTTTTCTAATTTTTTATCAATTTTGCAGAAGTTGGGAGGTAAAAACAGTTCTGTGTTTCTTGATGATATAATAGTATTTTGAATTTTCACATTTAGTTTTTTTTTAATCTATGCAATTTATATAAAAAAAATGTGCAGGAGGGGGTTGGCAGCCTCCCCCCTCTTTTCCCCACCACCCCAAAAAAGCGATAAATTTGGTACCTCTTTCTAAAGTGCTTCCGAATCTAGGGAGAAAAAGAATTATTTTTATTTTTTAAAGAAAGGCGATTTTTTAAAGTTTTGTTTGTCATCTGACCTGGCTTTCGACTTTGGTTTGGTTTGTTGGATGCCCCTTTTATGTAGGCGTCTGGCAACTTATCACTATTTTGAGGCTCATACTCCCAGATGTGGAACGAAACTTTACCTACAGCTCTTTTCGACCGCCTTTGGAATTACAAGCGTGCTAGTAAAAACTTTATATTTTGATGTTAATGTTGAATTAACTTCTCTTTTCTGACTACTCTTTTTCACATTTCAGATCATTATGTTTTTGTATATTTTTCTTCTAACAACATATGGGTTGAGATGTCACCTACGATCTCGAGATTGGCAAACTGAATATCAATTGTTTATCAATGGAATAACAGTTTGTCCGCTTAATGCCAAAGTTCATTACAACATAGCCAAAGTGACTGATGCTAGGAACAACACAAAAGTAGCATTAGCGTCTTACAAAGAGTCGATCAGGTAATTTTTTAAATATTTAATAATATAAAACAAGAAATCAATCGACTAATTATCAAAGTGCGCCTCGAAGCAAGTTGTTACTTTTCGCGCTTCCTCCGTTGTGCGCTTGACGCGACGGTCAGACCGAGTCAACGCGGCAATGAATTTTCTACCTTACCTCTAATTGTTTAAGGTCAGTTTTCGTTTTCGTCGCACGCGTGTTCGCGAACGAAGATTACCGACGCGATGCTCCTTAGTTCTTGTGGATTCCTATAGGCAGTGGCGTAGCGTAGGGGGGGCAGGCGGGGCGGCCCGCCCCGGGCGGCACATTTGAGGGGGCGGCAAAATTTCACAATAATTAAAAAAAAATTTAACCATTTCATATTTTTATTGCAACTACAAATCCGGACCAATTGAAAAGAGTATAGAATTTTTCATTAGTTATTCTGTGGCGAATTCCCTTTCTTTGAATGATATTTTGTAGCAACTGCTGGCAACACCGTCTATTCTGACTTGCGGCGATTCCCCGTAGTTTATTTTGTGTTCACGAGAAATATTTTGTGCTTAGATTTTGTGCTTTAATTTTTTATGACTAATAATCAGCGATAATGACTTTGACTATTCAAAGAAAGTTTTATGCATAGATTACTTAATGATTAGACAAACCCGTTATTGGAAAGAGATAAATTTATATACCCCATGAGTTACGTATTGATTGTTGCTTAGCGCTCATTGGCGAGAGCGCGCACCGATACCGATAACAGAGGATATACATACGCGCACTTTTTTCCAATGACAGTCAAATTGAATAACAAATTGAAATTGTTTTTAAGACAAGAAAAAATACACTGAAAAATCGACCTGTCCCAGGCGGGAATCGAACCCAGCATCCTCCTGTTACCATACCAAGTCATTATACAATAGATATACTGTTATTATATGATTTTATTAAACTTACAAACTAGACACATAATTACTGATAAATATTTCCTATGAATTTATACTACAATTTAATTTAAAAAGGCTTGCATTTGACTCGTGCCGTGTGGCGCCACCTACAATTCTCTTGTCAAAGGAAATCGCGTGATCATGTCGAAACACTTTATCCCCACCCGACGGAATTGTGTTGGCACCGGACGGCACGAGCGAACAGCAGTATGAATTGTGCCGGCGTAGGGATGTTCGATCCAGGTGCTTTGTATCGATATTCTGGATCGTAATGGATCGTAATGCACTGTATCGATCCAAGTATCGATCCAACAGATTGGATGCGATACTTTGGATCGATCCAGTATCGTATCGTATCAAGTTTTTTTTTAAATAAGACATCAAAACACGAAACAATAATTTAATTTGTAATATAGTCTTAGTTTCAAGTCACTAAAAGATGAATATGTATTTATGAAAGTATATTTCTTGCCCTTTGTCAATAAATGGTACCTACTTACAATTTCTGAAGAATTACTCTCGAGTACGATTTGCAAAATGGAGTTTCAACAACTGACTTTGCAAAATGGAGTTTCTCCCGAGTTCTTGTTTTATAAACACGTGTTGAGAGACTCCATTTTTAACCTCAATCAACCGTAAAATTTTTGTTACTTTAGTTACATTTTTACTTGACATTGGCAAAATGCGTACGCTTAATGCGACGCGACATCATTAATTAATTAAGAATAAACTTTGCATAGAAATATTTATACTAGTGTAATCATAAATATTATGCTAAATGTTTGTTTACCTTTTATAAAATTTAATGCAATGATTCGATCCGATCCTCAGTGTGCATGTATCGATCCACTAACGGATCGAAAGCCATTGTATCGATACAAAAATCGGGTGGATCGTATTGTTTTGTATCGATCCACACAAGTATCGGATCGGATCGAACATCCCTATGCCGGCGTGGCGAACGGACGTCTTCGAAATAAGTGTTGCTCGTAATTTCGTAAAAGTGCCTAAAGTGTGTAAACCTTAATAAACGACGGTGATTTTGGAATTAGAGTTGTTTCATTTAACAACTCAGTGGGATCAAAGTACCTACATCGTCAGGGCCGTTTATTCACATCCATCAAGAAAAGAAAGTTTCAGATTTGAGGAGAAAATGAGTAGTAAAGGAGATGCAGAAAATATGAGACAGTATCCAAGACGAAAATCCAGATCGAGGAGCAGGAGCATTATACTTGGCACGGGATCATTGAACCGTACAAGTAAACGCAAAGATTTAGATTTGATGATAGATATAGATAATAACCCGGGACCCTCATGCAATGAATTTGATAAATGTGGTAGAGGCTCCAGGCAAGCGCAGCGTAGAAGCTCAGACTTTGAGAGTTTAGAGAGAATTACTAGACGTCGCAATTTAAGGTCTGATAGCAGCAGCGAAGATTCTAACACTACTCGAAGGTACCATCAGAGACACAGCCGTTCACGACAACATTTTCGGCGCTCACACAAGAGAAGATCTAACAGCTCTGATGTGTCGCCCCCAGCAGCGCGAAAACCCAGGTATGATACTATTAAGCACAATAAAGTTAATAATAATACTGTTCGTAATGAAGATACCTCCAACAGTCTCCTTACTCAATTCGTTAATGCCATTAAGGATGTATCTCGTACTAGTACGCACAAGCTATCAGCGATCAACAATGTTGTACCCGAATTTGACCCGTTATCTAAAAGCCAGACTATTATTAATTGGCTTACCAAAGTGGAGGAATGTGCAGAGATATATGGCTGGGATGAACGTGAAGTCATCCATTATGCTCTGCCTAAATTAACAGGTTTGGCAAAAACATGGTACCAGAGTCTACCCAGCGTTAGATATTCCTGGTCGGAATGGAAAACAAAACTTGTAGAATCATTCCCTTACCGAGAAAATTTTGCTGAGTTACTAACAGAAATGTTATCCTTAAAAGCTAAATATGGTGAGTCCTTAGAGAATTATTTTTACGCCAAACTCAACTTGCTAAATAGATGCCAGATAACGGGTAGGAAAGCAGTTGACTGCATTTTATATGGTATCGATGACAGGGCAATAAAACTAGGTGCACAAGCTGTACAGTTTGAAACTCCTGAACAAGTATTGAAATATTTTAAGTCTGTGAAGGTAGGAACAGCTGATAGGGATTTTAATACAAGAAATAGAAGTGATAAGAAGTTACTTAGTAATTTATTACCAAACAATACTAATAGGAACAATCAAATTGCAAAAGGGCCAATTAAATGTTTTAATTGTAATTTAGAAGGTCATCCGAGTTTTTTGTGTCCGAAACCTGTAATGAAATGTAATAACTGTAGACGTATCGGTCACAGAATTATATCGTGCCCTTACATCCGCTCTGATCAAGCAAATAAAGACGTTAATAGCAGTACAAAAGAAAAGACTGTTTTGAAGGTGTCACTTGATATCCCTGTGCAAGATGAAACAGACCCTTGCATTTCAAGTATGATGATAGGTAATAATTCCTCGGTCACTTATTCTCCCAACACGAAAGATAAATACGTTATGAATATTTATGTCAATGAATCTCTTTTATCGTGTTTCGTAGATCTCGGTAGCGAATGTTCCTTGATAAGAAAAACTGATGCATTATCATTAAGATTAAATTTTATGACGAATGAACTACCTTTGTTAAAAGGTGTAGGACCAACATTGGTTACAGCAATAGCTCGAGTGCGCGCAATGGTCAAAGTGCAAAATATTTCCTTATCTATTGAAATGTATGTTGTTGATGATTCTGTCATTTCTCAATCGGTTCTATTAGGGCATAATTTTACTGAAGACCCAAATATTATAATTACAAAAACATCTTCTCGTTTGATCTTTGAAAATTGCTATAATTCAAGGAAATGTTTGTTGTTAGTCGCTGAAGATAGTGATCTAAATCGGAGTGAATTAAATTTAATACCAATTAAAACAGATATAATGTTTAGTGGTAAAATCTACGTTCATGGCTCAATCAGAGGAATACCGGGTAGTGATTATTATCTGTTACCTGGAGAATATGAACTGTTAAATGGACGAGGTAAGGTTTTAGTTCAAAACTTGTCAGCAAATAAATTAAAATTTCATAAAAATAGTTTGATTACGAGAGCTTTTACAATAACTAAGGTCGAAAACATTAATAAAATTCAAACATGCAATAACGAAACGGATGATATATTATGCGGCGAAAATATCACAGACAAAGAAAAGCAAAAACTTAAACAGCTGTTACTTACTTACAAAGATTGTTTTTCAAAAAGTTTACAAGATTTGGGATTTACACCAGAGACTGAGATGACAATAAATTTGCAAGATTCTGAGCCCGTTGTATATCGTCCGTATCGTATGTCGCATACAGAAAGAAATGAAGTTAGAAATATGATTACAGAAATGCTAGATGCCAACATCATACGTGAATCATCATCCCCATATGCCAGTCCCATAGTATTAGTGAAGAAAAAAACAGGCGAAAAAAGACTCTGCGTGGATTATAGGGCTCTCAATAGAAAAACCATTAAAGATCACTATCCAATACCCCGCGTAGAGGATCAACTCGATTCCTTATCTGGAAATTCTCTTTTTATTACGTTAGATCTAGCTTCTGGTTATTACCAAATTCCGATTGCTGAGCAGTCCATACACAAAACAGCATTTGTTACTAATGATGGGCAATATGAATACTTAAGAATGCCCTTTGGTCTCGTGAATGCACCTTCTGTATTCCAGCGTACAATTAATAAAATATTATCATCCGCAAAAATCAAATTTGCCATAGTTTACATGGATGACATACTTATTCCAGCTCAAAATTTTGATGAAGGCATGTCAAGACTGGAAGAGGTCCTAAAACTATTGAGAAAAGGCGGGCTTACCTTGAAACTTTCAAAATGTAATTTCTTTTTTGATAAAATTGATTTTCTTGGTTTTGAGGTGAGCAGAAATGGCATTAGACCAGGTAATAGGAAAACTTTAGCAATATCAAAATTTCCCGCTCCGAAAAACCAGCATGACGTGCGTCAATTTATTGGACTTGCCAGTTTTTTCCGCAGATTTATCAAGGGTTTCGCTATTATAGCTCAGCCGCTGACTGATCTCTTAAAAAAAAATATTCCCTGGAAATGGTCAAAAGAACAAGAAGACTCATTTCGAGTATTAAAAAACAACCTCGTAGATCGTCCTGTACTGGCACTCTATAACCCAAACGCAGTAACCGAATTGCACACGGACGCGAGTAAACATGGCTTGGCTGGTATTCTTTTACAAAAAGATCCTGATAACAATTTACGTCCCGTCTCTTACTATAGTCGTAAGACCACAGATGACGAAAAGAGGCTTCATTCCTATGAATTAGAGACTCTCGCGGTCATTGCATCTCTAAACAGGTTCCGTATATATTTGATCGGTATTCCCTTTAAACTACTCACGGACTGCAATGCCTTAAGAAGCACATTCGTTAAACGTGACCTGATTCCACGTATAGCCCGTTGGTGGATCCAAATGCAGGAATTCGACCTTAACATAGAATATCGCCCCGGATCCCAAATGTCACATGTCGACGCGCTTAGCCGAAATCCTGTCGAATCGAGTTGTCCCTCAACACCACAATCTCACGTGTTAGATATCCTTAAAATTACTGAAGACAATTGGCTCACAACTGTTCAAATGGCAGATGATGAAAGTAAGTCTATTAAAGAAATATTAAGTAATCCCGAGGTAGGGAAACATGCAGATATTTATAACAACTATAGCTTGAAATCTGGAAGAGTATACCGTAAAATTGGTGATAGTCTTAAATGGTTAGTACCAAAGGGAGTAAGGTGGCAAATTCTTAGGATGAATCACGATGATATTGGACATTTCGGATTCGACAAAACTTTATCTCGACTAAAAGAATCTTATTGGTTTCCCAAGATGAGACGATTTACAAAAAAATACGTTAACGCATGTTTAGAGTGTTCTCACCATAAATCTCAGGGAGGGCCGGTAACTATAGAATTACATCCTATCCCGAAAATTGAAATCCCATTTCACACTATTCATGCCGACCATTTAGGCCCGTTTGTACGTAGTAAGCGTGACAACTCATACTTATTAGTAATAATTGATGGTTTTACCAAATACGCTAATATAAAACCAGTGCGTAATACAAAATCTAGTACAGGAATTCGTGTCTTTATAGATCACATAAGTTATTTTGGCACGCCTACACGTTTGATTACTGACAGAGGATCGTGTTTTACAAGTAATTCATTTAAAGACTTCATAAAATCAACGGGAATAAAGCATATATTAAATGCGGTTGCAACCCCTCGAGCAAATGGTCAGGTAGAAAGGTTTAATAGGACTATTCTGGACGCTTTGTCGACCAAAACCCATGGCAAGGACGATAGAATGTGGGACGAACAGATCCCCCATATCCAATTAGGACTTAACACTTCCATCCACAGCATTACACGGAAAAGCCCGTGCGAACTTTTGTTTGGCTGTAAAATTACTGGTAGGTCTGAATCGTTACTAAATGATGTAATTGACGATATACGTGTAAATATACCACCCGAAAGGCTGGATGAATTGAGAAGAGAAGCTGGAAACTTAATAAGAGTACAGCAGGAGAAAGACAAGCAACGTTTTGATTCGAAAAGGAAACCTACTTATAATTATAAAGAAGGTGAATTAGTAAGGGTTGCACGTGAAGTTAACACTAATGACGGAAAATCAAAGAAATTGGTGTCGAAGTACCAAGGTCCATATCGTATCATTAAAGTACTCCCTAATGATAGATTCCTTATCAAAGATACACCAATAACACGTAAAAATAACCGCGTCTACGAGGCTATAGTAGCAATTGATAAGTTAAGGCCTTGGTTGAACTTCGACACAAATTTCGAGAGTAGTTCTGATGAAGATTTAAACGAAATAGAAAATGATGTCAACTCTGAAATTAGCGCTGAAACTTAATTATTTTTGTATGTTAATTTTCATAAATATGCATTTCTTTTGTATATCGTTATTAAATGATTGTTATTATACTAAGAATTATTTACTGTAACTAGATACTAGATAGATGTAGAGATATTTAGAAGATAAGTAGTTTTCTTTAAAGTAATACTTAAATATAAAGTTGTGTATTAAATAGTTTTATAAAAATTAAGTATAGATGATTAGAAATTTGTACGAGGACGTACCATTATTTAGGATGGCCGAGTTGTTACCATACCAAGTCATTATACAATAGATATACTGTTATTATATGATTTTATTAAACTTACAAACTAGACACATAATTACTGATAAATATTTCCTATGAATTTATACTACAATTTAATTTAAAAAGGCTTGCATTTGACTCGTGCCGTGTGGCGCCACCTACAATTCTCTTGTCAAAGGAAATCGCGTGATCATGTCGAAACACTTTATCCCCACCCGACGGAATTGTGTTGGCACCGGACGGCACGAGCGAACAGCAGTATGAATTGTGCCGGCGTGGCGAACGGACGTCTTCGAAATAAGTGTTGCTCGTAATTTCGTAAAAGTGCCTAAAGTGTGTAAACCTTAATAAACGACGGTGATTTTGGAATTAGAGTTGTTTCATTTAACACTCCGCAATCCGGGCGGCTGTGTTAACCACTAGGTACGCTACCAGGGCACTGCTTTCGCCGTCGAAATTTGTCAGTGCTTGGTGCTTATGTTTTTATGGTAAACATTTTTTCATCAAATCATTGAAATTTGCACTTCTAAGATCCGAACGAAATATTTTTGCAAATATTTGACGTCCAGTTAAGATGAAACTACCTTATAGTGTGCAACATTTTTTTTGCGTTTACAAACGCGTAAATATTTTTGAGACTGGAAAAATGCACTGAATAAAATAGACCTGCCCTTTTTTCGGACAGGCGGAGGGGTTTCTAGTGTTAAAAATATTTACGCATTTGGAAACCCAAAAAAAATGTTCTATTTGAAATCGTTTTGTCTTTTTTCATTAGTTCCAAACTGAATGTAAATCCGGCAATTGCCCGACTTTTTCGTTGCCATTTTCGAGCGAGTGCAACGCATCTATACTTTTTGAACTTCTTAGTGTATAGTATACATTAAATTGAAATACCTAAATAAGAGGGCGGCAAAATTATCTTCCGCCCCGGGCGGCCGATACCCACGCTACGCCACTGCCTATAGGTACATCAATGATGGGAACCACTGATGGAACTGGAAGTAACTGGTTTTTATTATTTCTAGATTATTCTCCGATTATTACCAGGCCATGAACAATCTGGCGAATATGTTAAAACACGAAGAGAAATACTCGGAAGCAGAATATTATTTAAGGAAAGCTCTAAAGATCAAGTAAGTATAACAATTCAATGTGTTTGAGAAATAACATAAAGAAGCGTTATGAGAAAATGCGTATGGAACAGACTGGCTGATCTGGGTAGCTGGTTCCCTCCTTCTTCGTTGCTGCTATCAGCAATCGGGCGTACTCGCTCGGATGATTTTATATTTGATTTGCGATTATTACGCGGCGCGAACATTTTGGGAAATTTGTGATGATTTTCTAATGAATGAGTTTGATGGGAAACGACGCATGTAGTCGAGTCCGCTGATGAACTGTAAGAGAGACTGGCCGGAAATGACGAGTCATCAATCAAATTGTAGGAATGAATGAAACTATCCTCTTATAAATATGTACAAATGTGTCCGCACCTATAACCTTGTTGCTTAAATACTCATCAAAGCGGGATCCTCTGTTCATGTTGTTACTGACCGGTGCACTGCACAAATGGAGTTGCAGACCAAAAGCTATCGCTATCTTAGTTTAGCTTAGTTCGCGTAACTGTCGCAGTTTTCCATCTTGTGCAAACTGCAAACTAAGTGATGTGAGCTTTCTGGAATGAGAAGGTGTATACCGCTGCGCAGCTAGACGAGCTTATCTAAGCCCCTCTCGCCAATCCTGGCACCACTACGATGTCTAGTATCTTGCTCGTGCAGTACAAAACCACAGTATCAAAAATGGCAATTTATTGAAATATCATAGTGGAAAAAATATTGTGTATCATAAAATTTAGCTATCGGTACATATAGCATTTCACAAACCAACTTTGGGCAAAAATAGGATTCCGTAGCAACAAAAATGTGTCTGATAATTCAGCGAAAGGGAATATTATAAGGTATATACATATTAACATAATACCGCAGTGTAAAAACCTTTGAAGTTGAGGAAAATGCAGTTTTTGTCTAGACAGCGTGCAGTAGACGGTAGTAGTAACCAATGAACTTAATACAGTAGACCATCATCTACCAAACAAGTGTATAGCAGTTTGGTGGCGTCTCCGCACCCCTCTTGTCTCGCGTTTCCCCACGATTGGCCTGTCTAGACATGCTCGTTGGCTGACTGTAATAACTTATATAGGTTGTAATAATACTAAGTACCTTTATTATAATTTCTTATTTTAGAAAAGATTTACCAATCGCTTGGCTGAATCTAGGAATTGTTCTGGCGAAGACAAAACGATTGAATGAAGCTGAAAAGTCATACAAAACTGCTTTGCGGTATCGAAAGAATTATCCAGGCTGCTTCTACAATTTAGGTAATTTGGTAAGTAATTGAATCAGCATCAACAAGGTATATTATATCATCGTTTCAGCCGAGAGACGTCCACTGTTGGGATTGCCTACATCCAGCGGCTTCCCTGTATTGTTATTATAATGCTATCGTTCAACATTAAATACGCAGTATTAAGTAACGACATTCCTTAGATCCACATTTTAATACTCATACAGTGGGTAGGTACGTAAGGTTTCCACAAACTGCCCAAGTTTAGACTCTATAGCTATATGAAATTAAGTTGAAGTTTGGCGAATAAATATATATATATATTTTTGGGTAGCCTTACCTGCAGCCGTCTGCACTTCATCACTATTTCAGAGTTTAAGTTTGAAGCCCTCCAACCCGCTCGCTTGTTCCCAACGAGTCACACTGTAACCTGTAACACTGTGACTCGTTGGGACAAGTTTGTAAAATAATTCCCAACCAGTCACACTGTAACACGTGGGGACATCTTTCTTGAAATTATTTCCAACCAGTCACACTGTGACACGTTGGGAGACCTTTTCAAAATTTACGAAATACGAATACTCACTTAACAAATGATTTTTATTTAAGATAAACGGATATACTGTTTCCAGGCCACTAATCCCCATCGACTTTACTCATCAATGTGGGATTGTGAACATTTCAGTCTGTATGTTTCCAACCTGAAGTACCAGGCTACCATGACTATGCAGGAGATGTTTAGCATACTATTAAATCATAATACATAATTGGGTTAAATAATATTTTATAATAATAAGTAACCTTTTTTTTTTTTTTTTTTTTTTTTTTTTTTTGTGGGGGTAGTTGCGTGTGTGGTTGAGAAAAATTTTGCTCTTATAAATTTTTATTTATTTATTTTTATTTATAATACATATTACACTGCACATGGTTGCATCTTTATGGTAACTTAACAGCCTCATCTAGCCAGTGTTTTCTCCTTTCAAAAGTGTAAGAAAAGTTATATGTACACAAATAACAATGGATCATATTGCACAATCTATCACTGATCTGATGACGCATTTTAACACAAGAATGTCCAAGTTTGAGTCTGAACTGCCAAAGTCTCCTGCAACTGCTAGCACTATTGCTGCTGATTTTGCTGCATTTAGGACCTTTATATGGGAATCACTAACTGCTCTTCAACGTCAAGTGGAGGTGTTGGCAAGAAGTGTTGACCGCCTCGAAATGCAAGGACGCAGAAAAATACTGCTACTGCATGGAGTACCGGAGCAGAAGTCAGAAGAAACATCGGCTGTGGTGTGCGGAGTGCTTCGGGACAAGCTGAAGGTAGATGACTTCAAGGTGGTTGACATCAAGACAGCCATAGGATGGGCCGTACTTCCAGCCCCAATAAACCAAGACCCATTTTAGTAAAATTCCAACAATCCTCGGTGAGAAATAAAATCTGGTTCTCCAAAACTTGTCTAAAAGGTACTGGGATTACCATATCAGAATTTCTAACCCGCACTCGGCATGAGGTGTTTTTGGCGGCTCGGGAACGTTTTGGCGTGAACAAATGCTGGACCAGAGATGGTGATGTTTATATCCTGGGCCACGACAATAGGCGTCATCGTGTTGCAACTTTCGCCGACATCGATAAGATTGAAACTCCGCCAGTACCAGAGCCCAATAAGCCGGTTTCCACTAAAGCTAAAAGAACGGCAGCGATAAAAAAGTAGTATGGTGTCATGGCAACGCTTTTAACTATAATTAATACTTTGTTGCAATATTTATACAATTTCATTTCTTTATGTTATTAGCTTAGTTTTTACTCCTCTCATTATTTACGTAGGTATGTAAATGTCTAAATTTAATGCAATAGCTAGTTGTCACTGTCACCACACCAAACCATAGTGTATTAGACCACAATTTTTTTTTTCTTTTTTTTTCCCACAACTTTTTTTTTCTTTTTTTTTTTTTTTTTTTTTTTTGCTCTGGCAACACTGGTAGCTAGATGTCTTTGAAACAGCTGATAGAAGTTTATTAAAATAAAATTATTTAATTATCTCTTTTTACATATTATATGACTAAATCTAAATGTATACGTGAATAATCTTCCGTGGAAATATTAGTGGTACAGTGACAAGTCTAAATCTCACAAAAACACGGAAAGAAAATCCCGTCGGCCGGTACGGGCTAACTGTCAAACACAAAGAAAGATAAAAATAAGTATAAAAATATTGCAACAGCTTCGAATTTAAACCGGGGAGTATTGTTTTCTTAACTTAAAACAATTAACAATATTATCTATTACTCCAAGTGCCTAATTACTTAGAAATATAATACTTAGTAAATTTTATTCAAACGCTACCTACATTGGAAATGTTATCTACATCTCCATGTTATGTACTAATTGTTTTATAGGCCACTTAATGCGATACTTGAAGGAGTATAAATTACTAGAAAAAGATAATATTTGTCTTAAATTAATTATTTTGTAAATCATAACTAATCACATTATACAAAGATACTCCACAAAACTCACAGCTACTGTGAGAATCGTCAATTCACATACATTTGGGTTACTGTAATCTCTCTTTGCTTGACTTATAGTGGAAGTAAAGTTGACGGTGACAACTTTGACCCCAGACATACACCTACATACACTTCCATTTAATAATAATATCTAAGTGTTGACAACAAGTATATAACTGTAATATTATTGTGTTCCTTTTGTTTCTTACATAGTTGTTATACTTTTCAGTGTATTAATTGATAACTGTACGCTCAACTACACCCAAAATGATGACCCGTAAGGCCACTGCTAAGGACACAGACATGAAATTAAAACAGGCATTGGTTGATTTGAGAGCGTCGCGGGAGCTTTGTGAGCGTCTAATGCAGGAACGTGAGGATAGTGAATTGGAAATTTTCAACATATTGGAAAAAAACAAACAACTAAAGAATGAGTTGTCTGAGCTGCACATTAAATATGAGGATGTTGTTGAGCAATGTCACCAAATGCAGCATACTATAAAATCATTTGCGGAATGTAGCAATACACATGAAAAGGCACTAACGAAAATAAATGAGTTAGAACATAGCTTGTGCATGGCAAATAATAGTGTTAAACATTTGGAAATGCAAAACAAAGAATTGTCCACAGATAAACATTCTCAAAGCTTGTTCGATGAGCTAACGGTTTGTAGTCCCGGCTTCATCAAGGATCAGTCATTCATAGGAAATAGTCCTAACACTTGTAATTCTAAACAGTATTTTAGTAGTGTCAAGAAGCTAAAGAAATACATACGAATTAATAAGTTTATCAATAAGACTAAAAGAATTATAAATCAACATAATTCTTATAAAAAACATCAGTCGCAACATTTGAAACGCATAAAATTAGTAGAAAAATTAGATGATATTAAGAGCAATGCTGTTACAATAAGTACTGATTACATAGATTATAATAAACAATTAGAGTTAAAAATAGACAGTCTTGAAGTGACATTAAAAAGTATGCTAAAAAACATACAAACCATGTCGCAAAAGCAATTAAGTTACCAAATAATGGCATCAAATGACATGGAAGATATGTGTAATTACAATGCAGAGCGTTTCGAATCTTTAAATAAAAAACGAACATGTTCATGCCTAGTTAAGGACATTCAGAACAAGGAAGCACTTACTTCTAACATATTATATGATCAACAAGATTCAATAGTAGAAGTTTATCCAGAAGTTGTATCACTCACAGATAATAATAATTGTTCTCTTAATAACCTTGATGAAGGTGGGACACAAGCAAATGTAAGTAAATACGAAAACAACGTAAATTACAATAAACATCAAAACAATGTAATTATGTTTAGTGATGAGATAGGCAAAAATATGGGTCACATAATGTGTCAGTACATGTCACAAAATGTAACTAATTTCTGTGTGCCAGGTGCTAACTATATTCAAATATTGCAAAAGGTAATCTGTGGTACTTACAGCCCTAACAGTACAATAATTATTTTTATTGGTAAACGAGGAAATACTAATTCCAAGATTATAGAAAAACATTTTGATTGCCTCTCTAAATTAAATGTAAAAAAAATAATTTTATTTACCTTGCCTTACAGTAGATCATTGACTCATGCAGAAAATGACTATAGATATAAATACAATATGAAATTGCATTTAATGGCAAATTATGATAAAAAATTTGACATTATTGATTTTAATAGTTTCATTAAGAATTTTTTTTTGACAAAAGATAAATTTTTTCTTTGTAATAATTACAAAAAACAAATAGCAAAATCGCTATGTTATTTTATTTTTAAACAAGCCAATTCATTGGCTTTAACTTCTGCCTCTATTGGGCAGTCAAATATGACATTAAACAATGACAATTTGGAATATGCATCATATTCTTTAAATTAAATTTCGAGACAAAAGAGACTAACTCTGGCAGTACTAACTATAATGAAAAATTAGACTCAAATTTTAAGGTTTCAAATAAATTATCCTCCCCACTTGTAATGAATAAAAATTCTAAAAATAATTTTATCAACCTTTTCCACCAAAATATTCAAGGGATATCAGGCAAAGATTTAGAATTGGAGCTATTTATGAATTGTAATAATATTGATATATTGTGTGTTACAGAACACTGGCTAAAAAGCCATCAGCTCATGTTTAATTTTAGTAATCACCATGTTGTCAGCTCATACAGCAGAAAAAACATATTACATGGTGGTTCATTAATAATTACTAAAAAGAATATTAAATGTAAGGAAAGAAATGACCTCGTCAGTATGTCAGTTGAGCGAGTTACTGAAATAGCTTGTATAGAGTTTGAACAATTCATTGTTATTAGTGTATACAAACCTCCATGTGCCCCCTTTGAACATTTTTTAAAAATTATGGAAGATGTCCTATTTAAAATCAGTAAATGTCGTAAAGTAATTGTTATCTGTGGAGACTTTAATATTAACATATTAGATACAAATTCAATCACTTGTAACTTTTTAAATTTATTTAAGTCCTATGATTTGGACTACGTTTTTTATGAACCCACAAGAATTACTGAAACAAGTGCAACCTGCATTGACAACATTTTTACTAACCGAAAACCTAGCCAAAAGTCAATTATTAATATGTTGCACTCTGATCATTGTGGTCAATTAGCATCGTTTCCTAAGAAAAAAGTAAAAGTGCAAAGAACAAAAATAAGTTTTATTCCTATAAATGCAAGCCGAATTGAAAAATTTAAATCAAAATTAATTGTGAAGCTACCATGTTTGCCTTATAATGATTGTCCGGATAAGCTATACAGTTCGTTATTTAATTTGATAAATGTTGAATTTACCAACACTTTTGTGCCAAAAACAAAGACGATCTGTGATCATCTAACTTTTAGTGAATGGGCAACGCCTGGTATATACAATAGCAGAAATAAGTTGTACGATTTGTATAGTCAAAAATCATATAATTTTGACCCAGTATTTGTTAATTATGTAAGGGACTATTCTAAAGTTTTCAAAAGAGCCTGTTCCACTGCCAAGTCAGTTTACTTAAAAAACAAAATTAAGAATTCTACAAATAAGATTAAAGAAACTTGGAATATTATTAACAGTGAAACTGGTAGGAGTCAAACACGTTTCCGTAATATTAACCCATTAGGGACTGAGTTTTTTATTGACTGATTTCGGTACTTTTATTTAATTAATATTGTTGTTAGGCCTTAAATTAAATGATTTTATGGTTATTTCGTAAATTTTTTTTTAGATAGCGAGTTTTTGACTGTGACCTTACAGTCACGCTAGGACAAAGTGAAGTACAAAATTTTCCCATATCTTGAAAATGATCAATGTTTACTATTTCCTGCATCATAATATGCTTATAGTTAACGTTATAAGTGAAACAAATATCAATAAATAAAACATTAATTAGGTAAACTAAATTTATTATTGTGCATTTTATAAAAAAAAATCAACTAACATGTGTTATAATTTTCAAAACAGACTAGACAAAGACCTAGGTACATTTCATTTAGCGCATATAATTTTTAGCGCATCCATCCCCTGCACATCTGGCGTTTTTTTTCGAGTAGCTTTGGGAAAGGACTTAGTCCGTCATGCCGTGGAAAATCTGGAGGTAAAGTGCTGGGCCACCCAGCACTTTACCTCCAGATTTTCTAGTAATTGGACGACCGCCAGACTTCAGTGGTTTTTGATAACTACGATAAATATTCTTGAGCTACTTTCCAGTGAAATTCAAGTTGTGAAATAGATTACAAAATAGATCCATGCATTATTGATTGTTACCTCAATAAGCCCTGTAAATATCGGCCACCACCACTTTTTGCCTCTAATTCCGATTCGGTAAATAATTACATGACCATCTATGAGATCTGTTCCACCCATCTCATTATAAACTCCTATCAAATGCGGGCGCGGAACTTTTACCTTCTTTTTTTGAAGCCTTGAGTATCGATCAGCATGGCCGACGGATTTACTTTATACTCCGTTGAGGAGGAGTACGAAGCGGTCGGCCATATAGGTTTTCCACCAAATCGCCATCTCCTTCGTCCGCAGAATCCTCGTCCGTCTGCACAGCAACATCGGACGGTTCAATGTATAGGTCTCCAATGAGATACTCTTCTTCGTTTTCCAACTCATCCAAAATCTCAGCCACCTTCAAACTACAAAACGAAAATGATTATGTTTTTGAAAAAATGTACTACATAATGGACTAGTGTGACCGTAGCGTCACATGCAATAAATACCTACATAATTCTATAGATATAGAACTTTCAATGAAACTAATTTATTTATCATATAATTGAGAAAATAAGAAACATAATTGCATAAAAATATCAAATAAAAACAAATAAAAACTCATGTAAATAATACTTACTTTTTCCGTTCTGCCATTTTGACGCCAGTGATAGCAAGCACTGATAAAAATATTGTTTTACCGCCAAAAATAAAAAAATAAAAAAATTCAAATTTGGATTACAGTATAGCTAAAACGTTTTGTTTCACGTATGGAGTAGTAAAACAATTGTTATTTTCTTACTTTTGCTTTAAATTTTAAAAATGTGAGTTAGTACCGACTGTGACCGTAACGTCACGCTAGTACCTAATGGGTTAACTTAAAGATTAATAATGTAAATGTTAAAGCTGATTTGGAAGTAGCCACGGAATTCGAAAGGTTTTTCTCAGATGTTCCCGTACAGACAACTAAATCACTTCAGTCATCTTCCACCTCTGCTGAACAGCTGCTTAAACAAAATGTATCATCATGTGACAGTAACTTTGAATTTACAGCTGTTAATTATAAAGATATTATAAATACGTTTAAAACTCTAGACCTGAAGAAATCTATGGATCTTTGGGGACTGTCAGTCAGAACTATCTCATCCATTATAAGTATAATAGCTCCTTATTTAGTAGTCGTATTTAACAGCTGTATTGACTCTGGTGTGTTTCCTGACTTGATGAAACATAGTAAAATTATACCGTTATTTAAATCTGGCGAAACCTCAGATCCCACCAATTTTCGGCCTGTTTCTATTTTACCAACTTTAAGTAAAATCTTTGAAAGACTAATGCTCAATCAACTATTAAAGCATTTCAATAAATTTAACATATTTCATCAAAAGCAATTCGGGTTCACTCGGGGTCGCTCCACCATTGACGCGGGAGTTGAGTTGTTAAAGGAGGTATTTGCTGCTTGGGAAGAATCACGTGACGCTCTTGGGGTTTTCTGTGATTTATCTAAAGCTTTCGACTGTGTTAATCATGATACTCTGGTCAGGAAATTACACCATTACGGCATTAGGAATAAGGCTCTCAACCTAATGACCTCATACCTGAGCAATAGAATACAGAAAGTTGATATAAATGGTAAAAGATCTCCAGGTTCTCTAGTCACAATAGGTGTTCCGCAGGGCTCAATTCTTGGTCCATTTCTCTTTCTAGTGTACATAAATGACTTGCCTTACTACATAAGGGACAATCATGATATTGTGTTGTTTGCTGATGACACTTCTTTGATTTTCAAAATAAATAGAAAATTAGATAATTATGACGAAGTTAACAATGCACTCGCAAAAGTAGTTTATTGGTTTAATATTAATAATTTGTTGCTTAATGAAAAAAAAACCAAATTAGTTAAGTTTACTACACCGAATGTGCGACGTGTAGAAACGAATGTACAAATAAATGGGGTTGAATTGGTACCTGTGGAAACAACAACTTTCTTAGGAGTAATGTTAGACTCCAAATTGCAATGGGGTCCACATATTGTAAAACTTTCGGGTAAACTAAGTTCTGCGGCATATGCAGTTAAAACTATTAGGCGGCTAACTGATGTCGATACCGCTAGTATGGTTTATTTCAGTTATTTTCACAGCATAATGTCGTATGGGATTCTTCTCTGGGGGAGTGCTGCAGATATAAATACCATCTTTGTTTTGCAAAAACGGGCTGTTAGAGCAATCTACCAACTAGGTCCGCGTGACTCCCTCAGAGAAAAGTTCAAGGAGATAAATATTCTAACTGTGTCTTCACAATATATACTGGAAAACTTACTATATGTAAAGAAAAACATTATGCATTTTTCTGAGAAATGCCATACGCACAATGTAAATACTAGGAAGAAACACGATCTGGTTGTATATAAAACTCGTCTCCACAGAATAAACAATTCTTTTGCGGGCCAATGTATACGTTTTTACAATAAGCTTCCGATGAATATTAGAGATTTGCCCGTTAACAAATTTAAAAAAACTGTAAAAACTAAACTATATAAAAAAGCTTATTACAAGATAAATGATTATTTAAATGATACAAATGCGTGGGAGTGAAATCTGCCCAAAAATGCATTCAAATTGTAATTTATTTGTATTGATATATCTATTGACCTGTAATGATATTTTGAAATCATTACGAAATTGTAAGCTGTGGAGTTTCTTTCGCCATTTCTTCTCCATTTCAGCATATAAATATTCGTCCCGTCGTCGATGGTGGTAGGGCTTTTGACGATTTAAAAGTACTTAGCAAAGTCCATTTAAATAAAGATATTTTTCATTTCATTTCATTTCAATCAATTATGTTTCTTTAAGAGGAGGCAAAGGAATCTGGCCCATACAGCCATAACTTCAGTAATTGTTTTTTCTTGATTTATTTTTCCGCTGTGTAAACTAAAGTATAACATATGTTTAATCTTTGTGCAATTTTTTTTTTTTTTTTTTATTATTTTTTATTGTAATTTCGGACTTGTGTTTTAAATATTTAAATCAATAACTAAGAAGCATTTTAAATATTGTCAGTAACATAGCTTTTTCTCTTTACCTTGACACTGGCAGATGGATAAGGAGATTTTAATTTTATTTTATCAATATAATTATACTTGTATTTTTTTTTTATATAATTATATATTTTATTTATATTTATTTTATTATATTATATTATTTATTGTATTGTATTATTATATCTAATTATGGATATTAGTAGTGATATGCATGATTTTTTATCTATTACCACTAGCAGTGACAATAGTTGCGACAGTTTTGTTAGTCTTCCTGGTCTTTCTGAAACTCTTGATGGTCAATTTATTAATTTCCCTGACAACTTTAACGTAGCCCACATCAATGCCCAAAGTATTCCGGCACATTTTCCAGATTTACTAGCAAGTTTTGACTGTAAGAACCTTCACGCCGTACTTATTTCTGAGTCTTGGCTTAAGCCTATTCTTACTTCTTCTTGTTACTCATTACCTGGTTATAACCTCATACGAAATGATCGCTCAGTAGGTGGTGGAGGTGGTGTTGCAATTTACCTGCGTGCAAACGTACCTTATACGATACTTGATACTTCTTCGCAGCCACCTCCGTCTAATGCTGGCGAGCATCTTTTTCTGGAAGTTACCGTCCTCCATTGCAAAATCCTTCTCGGAGTATATTACTCACCTTCCAACCAAATTAGCTATTTCTCCTCTTTTCAAAGTTTATTAGAACTTCTTACTCCCTCTTACAGTCATACAATTATCATGGGTGATTTTAATACTTGCATTCTTAAAAACGACTCACGTTGCTCTTCTCTTTTGTCTGTCCTCCATTCTGTAAATCTATTTCTTCCTAAGTTAAATGCAACACATTATTTTCCTAACTGCACACCTTCCTTGCTAGACCTCATGTTTGTTTCCTCTCTAGAACATATCGCTCAGTATGGCCAATGTCCTGCTGATGCCTTTTCTTACCACGATGCCTTGTTCCTTTCCTATAAAATCCGTTTACCCAAACCTAAACCTAAAATCCTTCAGCAACGCAATTTTGGTGGTATGAACGCTGAAAGACTCCGCGAAGATGCTATGAATATAGACTGGAGTCCTCTTTTCGTAAAAGATTCCATCAATGAGAAAGTTGATATATTCATGGGGAAGATTACGAAATTATTCGATGTCAATGCTCCTATTCGCCCTATTAGGATTAAGCATCTACCGTCACCGTGGCTTACAGATGAAATTAAAATGTTATTAAATAAAAAGGCAGTAGCAAAAGCTAAATATAAATACCGTTCCACTCCGTCCAACTGGGATAGTTACGTCGCTATTAGGAATGTCTGCAATAAGGTGTGTCGAAATGCACAACGCCAATTCTTTTTTAAATCAGTTGAACATGAAGACCCAGCTAAAGTCTGGAAATTTCTGAGAACCATGGGGATTGGAAAGCAAAGGCAATTATCTCCTGATACCAATCTGGACATTAATTCGCTTAATCAACACTTTTCTTCTTCTTCCAATATTGATGCTATCACTAAGTTAAACACCTTACATTATCTTTCATCGCTTCCAACCCCTACTCATCCGTCATTTTTCTTTAGCCAATTTGCCGATTGTGATGTTAAGAAGAGCGTTACGTCTATTACGTCAAACAGTCGGCTGTGACTCCATTAGCCGTAAAATGTTGTTACCTATTCTGGACGAAATTCTTCCTATCCTAACTCACATCCTTAACTATTCGATTTCCAGTGGTGTCTTTCCTGATGTCTGGAAGGATGCTCAGGTCACACCACTGCCGAAAAAACCTAATCCTTCATCCTTTAGTGAATACCGACCAATTTCCATATTACCTTTCCTATCCAAAGTTCTTGAACGCCTTGTCCACAACCAAATGAATCACTTCCTTTGCAAGCACAACCTTTTAAATCCCTTTCAATCCGGATTTCGTCCTGGTCATAGTACAACCACTGCTTTGGTCAACATTACCGATGATATGAGACTGGCAATGGAGAATGGTGATCTAACTATTCTCTGTTTGATGGACTTCAGTAATGCCTTCAATACTGTCGATTTTGATCTTCTGTTGGGCGTATTGCACTCCATTAACATATCTCCAACGGCGACTGGCTGGTTTCGTAGTTACCTGTTCGGAAGACGTCAGCGAATTCGCATTGATGAGACAGTCTCTTCTTGGTGTGACACCTCTGCTGGCGTTCCGCAGGGTGGCGTTTTATCTCCGTTACTCTTCGCTATATTTATAAATTCTATTTCATACTCACTAACTTCTTCATACCACCTATATGCAGACGACTTACAGATATATTTACACGCTCCCATCGACCAAATTTGTAACATGATCGATAATCTTAATTTAAACTTGTCTCTTGTATGTCAATGGAGTAAAGCATTTGGTCTCAATGTAAACCCCACAAAAACTAATGTCGTAATCTTAGGTAGTTCCAGGATGATAAGTAAAATAAATTGGTCTGAGCTCCCTAAAGTCGTTGTTGACGGAATTACTATACCAATCAGTGATTGTGTAAAAAATTTAGGAGTTCACATGGACAGTAACTTTTCCTGGGCTCCTCAGCTGCGAGAAGTTAGTCGCAAGTTGTTTGCATCTGTTGGATCTTTAAGGAGACTGCGTAATTTTCTTCCGACTACCACTAAAATTGCACTTGCTGAATCCCTGCTCCTACCTATCCTCGATTACGCTGACGTGTGTTACCCTGATTTAACTGAAGAACAACTAAATAAACTCGAGAGACTTCAAAACGTCTGTATAAGATTCATATTTGGCCTTCGCAAATATGATCACGTATCTCAATTTCGCACAAAACTCGAGTGGTTGCCAATTCGCCTTCGCCGGAATGCACATATCTTATCCCTCCTCTACAATATACTCTTTAATCCCAAATCACCATCTTATCTTAAGAATCGCTTTAAGTATTTGACTGATACACACGAAAAAACTTTGCGATCATCTAGTAACCTTAGGCTCGAGACTCCTATGCATTTTACCAAATTTTTTATCAAATCTTTCACAGTACAAGCTATTCGGCTGTGGAATGAATTGCCAGTAACAATCCGTCGGGCACAGACACAGGAAACATTCAAAAGACTTGTCAAACGTCATTATTTGTCACAGTAACTATGTTTATGTATATTATATGTAGGTGTATAATATATATATAAGTATATATATATATATGTATATGTATATATATGTGTATTATACGTATTTATTTATTTTTTATTTTTTTTATTGTAATAGCATATCGGTATTATAAAATTATTTATGTATTATTATGTAGTGTTACGTAGTTTTAAAATATATTAGTACATCGCCAAACCCTCTTTTCGTTTTCTTTGTTTCCTATCCATCCAAAGGTTGTCTGGAAGAGATCGCTTTTCGCGATAAGACCGCCCATTGTACAATTTGAATTACATAATGTCACTAGTTATAAGTTTTATATGTCGATGTACAATAAAGAATATTCTATTCTATTCTATTCTATTCTATTCTAACCTCTTATATGAATTGAATTGATAAAAGATTGGATAAAAGGTTCACCTATATAAATAGACTCCAAAATAGAATGAACATGTAACAGTATACCTATCAGCAGGTTGGCCTAACGTTAGGAATGATTTAAGAAAGGTCTCCTAACGTGTCACCGTGTGGTGTGACTGGTTGGGACTTATTTAAGAAAGATGTCCCAACATGTTACAGTGTTTTACAAAGTGTTCCCAGCGAGTCACAGTGTTACAGGTTACAGTGTGACTCGTCGGGAACAAGCGAACCCGAACGTCTTGCGCTGCCCGCATCCAGCGGCCTCCCGCAACCTCTTTTACAGCGTCTGCACGTGGTTTTTCTGAGAAAAAATGGACCTTTTTTTTTGTTGACGGGGAGGTCAAATGCATTTACGCATCGTCCCTGTGCATCGTGCCAACCGCAGGGGATATGTGGGACTCGAGGTAAAGGCGTTCCCTCCATACCCACTAAACATCCTCCCCGGCCTGACCTCCAGTGCGCTATTGCGGGACGGCTCGAGATCTGCGCACCTGAGCGCAACTACACCGAGACCGTCCCAACGCTGCCCGTCTAGGCACTCCTTGTGCACCAATTAGTGGCCAGCGGCCCACAGGGGCTATCGACTAACGCCAGCCCCTGTGGGCCGCTGGCCGACGCCGGCCTTATAAGCCGCCTCCTCACCGACGGCTGCTCGACCTGGCGCGTTCTCCTGTCGAGGACACCGGGAGCCGCCATCGGGCTTCGGGCGCGGTCGTGGCCCTGAAAAGGGCCGTCCGGAACTAGCCGTGGTGGGAAAACAAAAACAACTCGACGATGGCATGTGACTTCGAATGCCAAGCGGACACACTTGATATCAAAAGCCACACACCCGTAGAGAAAATTTCCCCACCACTTCACCAGGGTCTGTCACGAGGAGTCTTCTGGACGTGTACCACAGCCACGCGGTCCTTGGGGCCTTGCGCATCACCCGAGGACGCCCTCTGTTGGACCCTCAAGCGCAACCAAACTCTCCAACCTCTTTTTCGTTTTTCAAATTTACTTCTTAGGCCCTCACGTTGCCCACGTGAAATTTAGGTCTTGCACCACCACTGTTCTTACCACAGATATATCAATCTAAGGAGATCGGTCGAATCGCCGAGTTCATAGGAAGACCGAGTGTCGCGATCAGCGGCCTTACTACATAACATGGTTCCAGTTGAGCATGCCGTAATATACACTATTCATTGCGCGCGTCTTAAGGACTGCGAAGCGATGAAAGTTAAGCACAGCCGCAAAGGAGATCGGTCGAATCGCTGAGTTACGTACTTATTCACTTGACTTTATCGGAAGGCGAAGTGGCGGAAATGTATGCCCACAGGGCATACACTTGTCATAAGTTAAACGCCGGCTTGGCCTATCTCCTTGTATTATTAAATCTGTGGTTCTTACGTAATCTTTACATTTCAGTACTTAGAAATGAATCGAACGGATGACGCTATAAAAAGTTGGCTTCATGCAGTGAATTTAAACCCGAAGCATGAATTAGCTTGGACCAACTTGATTGCGTTGTTGGATAACACAGGTATGTCGTGACAGTCTCCTTTCTACTACACTGCTCCCTATTTATGTGGTCGGTGCAATACATAGGCATAGGAAACTGTAGATCGGCAATGTGAAAGAGATCTTTCTCTTTCACATTGCCGATCTACAGTTTACCAACGCGTGCTTTAGAGCCAAGATAAGAAGAGGCCATTTCAAATATACGCAGGGGGCCTAGGTAGGCCTGTCAGTCACGTAGAAAAAACAGCAACTGACAGACTTCAGTAGAGATCGTCTAATATAAAACTGAACGCCCCTCCATTATCTTACTCTTACACGCACAATCAATGTACAGATGCAACCCAATGAAATTACCTGTAGTCATTGGTCATTCAGTTGATTCAGTCGCCGGCTAGACACGAATGTCGCAGCATGCTTCGATCACTCATAAAAGTATCAAGTTTAAAGGTTTTTATTCACGAGCGAGCCAGAGGGATCCATTTGGCACGCTGTCGATACAAAATTTCTCCATGAATGCGCCTGCATTGTCGGTCCAAATGGATGGGCTCGGCACGATGGAATTCCTACCGCGCCAAGCGGCGCACTCGTGAATGCGGAATACCAACAGGCCGGTCGGTCTGAGCCGTCGCGCCATACGTTTTGCACGTTCCTGAATGGTGTTACTCGCGAGCCAAAGACGCCATTTTCTTTTTAGATTGATTAGATTTCTTTTAACACTAGATAAATCACTATGGCAGACTCATCTTCTGAATCAAATTCCATTATGAACACGTCCAAATAGAACGGCTCGCTGGCGCGTTCGTGAATGCCATGTATTTGGCTCGGCGCGAAGTCAAGTATCGAGTAGTCCAATTGCGCGAAGGCCATATGGCTCGCTCGAGAATGGTGACCATAAAGTTCAGTTTTAGATTAGACGATCTCTACTGTTTTTCACCCACACATACGCATCGGTGCATTTTTTTTGGGTTCGTCCTTGTCGATACATTGTCGGTTTATAAACACCAGTAATTATAAATCAATGATGCAATATGTATTGCCATCGACTTTTTTTTTCGACGTTTGACGACGTTTTGGCATTACATTTTTACGGCCATGTGCCTGCCTGACCCCAACCCTCCTTGGGAACGGCTTCTATCTTTCGACAGCACCCGGGACCACGAGCTTAACGTGCCTTCCGAATCCCGGAGGAAAATGAGTTGAACATTTTTCGGTCACCCAAATAATGACCGCGCACTCGGTAGCTTAGCTTTTGCGATCAATTCAAGGAACGCACGACCGCGGTGCAATCGACTTCCTCATTTGCAGTCGGACATATTTCAATTATGTGGAGTAAGCGTAGTTTAGATTCATATTTTTTTTTAACAGTGGCACGACTTTTTTTTATACATCAATAAATTGTTTCAGACCAATTCGAGAAAGCCTTACAAATCATGCCGATGGCCTTAGCAGAACTCCCTCAGTCACCATCAATAAACTTCGCCGTGGCAAATATTTATGGTAAAATGGAGCGGTTTGATGAAGCAGAGAAACATTTCCTAAATGCTATTAGTTTTTTCGGCAACAGAGTTCAAGCTCTTCACTATGTGAATTTCGGTAAGATTAAATTACATTTAAGTATAATATTTTTTCTAGTCGTGTGATGCCGGCAAAGTAGAATAGCATCACCCCATATCATCCAATGGGTGTCGTAGAAGGCGACTAATAGATCAGTAAAGTAAAATACAGTATTGATCGCCTTATACTCCGTCCACCAATCCGCATTGGGCAAGCGTAGTAGACTACTGCCTAAACTTTGACAACGAGAGGCCTTGTATCCCAGCTGTGGGTCGAATTATAAAGGCTGTTATGATGAATATCTTTCAGTGCCGGTAACTATTCTTGAGACATATTCGATAAAAAGTCGTCGATTAAAGTATTATTTATTGTCTTCAAATAAAAGGGATAACATCTGTTTTAAACCATGACTAACTTTATTTCATGTTTTATTATAAGGGGGTATTACTTTAGAAATGTCCCTCCGTCAATATTTTTTATAAAATTTATTTTTGAGTCAGAAATTTATTACTGAAAAAGTGCGAAAACACTGTGGGAAATTCAAATGTTTGAAACGCGACGAAGGCGGCTCTGACGTAAAATTCCTTATACAGGATTATGTCAAAGTCGTAATGAACACTTTTACATCAAATCCCGATTTTATTTCTTTTGAAATCACGTGTTGAGAGATTTTTGGAGTTTCACCCGAGTTCTTGTTGCAAAAACACGTGTTCACATTTCAAACTCAATCTACCGTACAATTTTCGGTTACTGTAATAAAATTTTCACTTGATATTGGCGCAATGCGTAATCTTTATGTGTTGCAATCGCCACTCGTTTAAAAGAAGAAGAAGACTCCATTTTTAACCCAAATCAACCGTACATTTTTTGTTACTTTAGTTACATTTTCACTTGAAATTGGCAAAATGCGTACGTTTAATGCGTCGCGACGCCATTTATTAAGAATAGAATATAATAGTTTTTGTCCACGCATATCTCAAAAACTATTAGTCGGATTGCAAAATACTTTTTAGATCCCTAATTTGGACTACACCTAGTCTAGTGTAGTCCAAATTAGGGATCGGTGCAAGTTTCATCAAAATCGATTCAGTAGTTTTTGAGATAGTTAATAAAATATGTATTAGTCACTATGAAAACGAGGCGTACAGTTCCTAATTCGTTGGTACAGTGCCACAAACTTATCCTGCCCGTTGGTGGCGTCACTAGTGATAAATTGTCAAATGTCAGAATGTATAGGTAAATAGTAGTTCTATTTTTTGCCTCCGGGTCAGATAAATTTGTGGTACTGTAATTCTTAAACAATATTCTAATAAAACTGAATTAAAAAATGGAGAAATAAAAACAATAATTTTAAACAATTTAAAAGTCAACATGATAACTATTTTTTTTTGTGATCGGTGCCAGTCTTAGTTAGTTTAAATTTCACCGCACATCGCACGCAGTGTGGCGCGGCGCGGCAATCGCGGCTAGCGAATTTTGTATGCGTCTATATGTACCACACATCGGACGCGTGCGTTATGCTCTCCTTAGATAATTTAAAACATAAAACTACTATTTCTCTCTTTCCATCAGTTTTGAAGTCGGTTTAACTTGTTAAATTTTTTTTTCGTGTGCTGCGTCAACACATTTTCATGACGTCACATTAGTCTCGTCGGTCCCAACACAATTTGGTTCACTCGTATGTGCGCTATTGGTGTCGATAGTGCGAGATTACACATTTCGGACCGTAGGAACTGACTGTATATTAAGCGCTGCTCCTTTTAAAATCGCTTTTTATTTTCCCCTGAATAAAGTGTTAATATTATTTCCAGGTGTCCTATATCATCGGTGGAAAAAATACAACATGGCTGAAGGCATGTACAAAAAGGCCTTACACATTGACCCTTCCTTTAAAAGTGCTATCACAAATTTAAAAAGTTTACAAAAAATAAAAATGAAATCATGATTAATGCTTTTACTAAACATACCTTATTCAATAACTCACCTCAAAGATCACCAGGAGACGAAGGACCAATATTTATGTAAAATTAAGTTCATCCACACTAATTTGGATGAACTTAATATTAATTTGGAACAAACGACTACAGCGCGTCAGCTATATGGAATCAGCGCGGCCGCAGCCGCGCGACTTAATTTTAGGCCCTCTTAGGTACACCGAAGTTATGTAAATGAGGCAGTGACTGCCATATCAGATGACGTAGGTAGGTACTTCTTTTGCGATGTAGCCGGTGATAACACATTTATTAATTTACCTAAAAAATTACAAAGCAATATCTGGCGACATAGCTTCACAAAGTCGGCTATCACGTCACCCGTTGACTACCACAACTGCTATTGTACGCTGCAACAAACCGATAGCGATGTTAGCAACGTGGTGTCACTTCACCCGAAGTTGCTGACGACACGTCACGTGTATTCCTGGCCTTAAGTCACTGGGTACAGACACGTGTATGCAACCCATAGATATAGGAAACTGTAGATGGGCAATGTGAAAGAGAAAGAGCATACTAACACGTATATTAGAACGAGATAGATAAATGCAGGCGGCCTGTTAGTCACGTAGAAACGTAGAAAAGACATCAACTGTCAGACTGCAGTACTATTTTTCACGCACACATGCGCTTTATTTATTACTCTGTGCATGCGAATTGCATTTACATTGGTGCATTTTTTGGTATCGCCCTAGTCGATTAATTGCCAATTCCTGCGGACAAACACTGGAACTAAATTCCCCGAGTCTCGTATTCCGAGAAAGAATAAACTTTTTATATAAGTAATTCGTACGATTATTTGATATTCTTCAATACCCATAGATATAGGAAACTGCAGATCGGTAATGTGAAAGAGAAAGAACATATTAACTCTTATATTAGAGCGAGATAGACGAGACCTATTCACGTACACGCAACCGGCAGTCACTTAGAAAAGACAGCATTTGGGGGGATTTTTTCGGAGTGATTCTTGTGCAGTGATAGCGGTGTTCTTTTGATGCACAAGCATTCGTGTGGACGAGTCTGAGGAATCATTGATAAAAAGGTTTTATGCTGTCTAATAAGAGAAGAATTTTGTAGTAGGATTTCCACCTCATGATTGCCTTAACTCTCCAAGCACTCCCTAGATGCATTAAAATATGTTACACCTTGGTGACACCCACATTTTTTAATATAAATACTGAAGACATGTCTGTATCGGCTACATGCCTTTGCATTCTTTTAATAGGGAGAATTAAAAAAAATATTAATCGAGGCTCTATGGCCTCTATGTCCACTTGCCTTCCTTAACAAAAGGGTGAATTAAAAAAAAACAACGAGTGGCGGGAAACCATGGCGTCTGGATGACGATCTTTATTTCGATAACTCAAAATTGCTTCGGAGTGGATTTTGAGCAGTGAAAGTGGTGTCGTTTCGTTGCATAAGCATCCGTGTTGACGAACAGCTATGAGGAATCATCTGAAATAAAGGTTTTGTGTATGTGGCGTTGAGAATCAATGTGACCGATAGGTTTGAAAATTACAATAAAACACACATTAAAGAAGAGCTATGGTTATGTACATTTAAATAGTTTTTGTTTCATTAAAATCGATGCAGTATTTCCAAAGTTATTAACGCCGAAAGTTACGGTCGCTATTTAATTTTTCAAGTCCGCACGCTCTAAGTAGGTGACGTCACACATCGACAGCCGACACGGCAGCCGCTCGCTCGCTATACTAGTCGTAGGTCATTCAAAGTTGCTCTGCGTTTTATGTCGTACATACCTTCTGCGATCTGTGTAACTTGACTTTTATTGTTTATTAGCCTTTGAATTACAATAAAGGAGAAAGGATTTCAACAAGGTCAATCAGATAATTTACCAAAATTAGACAGTTTGTCGCTCAATATTTTTCCGAAAATAGTGATGATATAGCAACGGAAATGCAAGGACTCAAACTGAACAAGTAAAGTAGGTATTCTTTTCCTTTCGCATGTGAATAGCATTTTTGCAACATAGATAAGTGAACCTACTTATTGGGTATAGGCACGGAAGGTAAGTATAAGCTCTAGTCGTGTAAGGTACCTACCTACCTAACCTAAATGCAGTTAACAAGTGATGCTGAACATTTATGTTACTGTGTGCATGTTATAAAGGACGAATTTAGATAAAGGTAAATATTTGTACTTACATAGGTAATATATAAGGCATGTCGTGCAGTGGCGCAAAATATTTTTGCCAATGAGTGCATTTTTACTTTCCCGTATACGTAGCATAGAGGTAGTCTTGTAATCGTAAAAAAATTCGACCTCGAGATTTTGACGGATTTACACGTTTTGGACCTCCCTGAGTCCAAAAATATTTTTTTAGGAATTATGTCTGTGTGTGTGTGTGTGTCTGTGTGTATGTATATCTGTGTGTCTGTGCGTTAGCACGATAACTCGAGCATGCTTTAACTTATTGCAACCAAATTTAATATGCGTGTATGACATTAAAATATAAGGTTTCTATCAACTTTAGAGCCGTCGATCACGAAAGTTAAGCAACCAAATGCGCGGTCGGTACTCGGATGGGTGACCAATTTTTTTTTAAAATAATCCTTGTAAGTCGTATTTTATAGTAAAAGGAAGTAGGTAGGTACATACATAGGTAGGTAAGTAATTTATTGGTCATGAACTCATCTCGGATTTTTAGGATTTTAGTTATTTTTTCATACTTAAATCTGTGAGAAGGGTATGCATATACATACATACATGCCATAATACGGGCTTTTGGTCTGCAAGTCGGTTTTTAAATAGGTACAATCATGGAACTATAAATATATATATGGCAGGTAATCATCTGGACAAGAAATACATTGAATAGTCCATATTGTAATATTTAGTGTGATGTTTGTACTACTATTCGTCGCGTTGCCAGAAGGCGCTGCTGTGGCGCGATAAAGAAACAAAACACTAAGCGGGTGAAGCCGCGGGCGGCCGCTAGTTTATTTATGAACTTGGGTACCTATTTTTCTACCTTCATTTTACCGTCAAGAAAAGTCAACTTACTTAATCATACATAGGTACCTATGCAGTATAAAGAGTGACAAAATGAAGATATTGCACCAAAAACCTCATAATACAACTTAGTTATAGGGTATTTCCTAGTAGGTAATAGGTAACCCAAAACTTAGAATATCTAATTACATATTATCTTACTTAGATCTAAATGGTCTTTACAATAAATCCAACGGTCTTAGGATCAATTGGATCTGGCCGTTTCATAACATTCATTCACTTTTTACGCCTTTTGGCATCCAATGGCACTTGAAAAAATAGTTTTGTAGGCGTTTTAATGGTTGAATTTGTACAAATAGGTACTACATAATATTATTATATGGCATAATGTTGATTCACACCTGAGAGACACATAAAATTAAAGACAAGCGCGCGCACCAGTTGCACAGAGCTAAAGAAGTACGCGGCCGCGAGTACCACTGCCCGTTCTGTCGATGTGTGACGAAATCAACTTTCCGCGACTCGTTTTAAAAATCCGGACGGCGCGGCAACTTTGTACGCTTATATCTCGGTCACTTTTTGAGATATCAAAAAAATAAAAACACTGTCGTATTTGTCTAGTGACCTATATTCTGGGTATATCGTTAACAAAAATCGATGGTCAGATTAATTGTATAGTGGTTGGAAATCCCACTATACATTATATTTCATACATCATCCTTCCATGATTACTTGTAGTACTCGCCTCGCGTACTAGCTATCTCACGAATTTAAAAGCCGTTCCCATTTTTTTTTTTTTTTTAAATGGGAACACCCAGCCTCTTCCTTTCTCTGGCAACACTGTGTTCGATACGTCATTCGTTTTCTCGTGCAATTGCTATCTACACGTGCTTTTTATTTTATTGAATAATTTTACAATGAAAATTAAGAAATTACGCCAAAAAGATGACTTATTCGACGAAATTTTGCATTGGAAAAAATGGAGAGTTGATAACTTATATTTCAGATTGCCCAGCGTATTTGGAAACCTCTGAAAAGAAATGTAGTCCATATTGGATACATATCGCATCGGCAATGAACTGCTTATGTCCGAGCTATCACCACTTCGGTGGGGGTTAGCCAAGGGACACCATCCACAAAGCTTTCACTATTTAAGTATAGGGGTCAGCAACGTGGTTTGGTACACGACACGGAAATAAATATGGCCACAGCATGCAGTTTGTGTAAAGTCCGAGCTATCACCGCTTCGGCGGGGGTTAGCCAAGGGGCTCCATCCACAAAGCTTTCACTATTTAAGTATAGGGGTCAGCAACGTGGTTTGGTACACAATATGGAAATAAATATGGCCACAGTACGCAGTTCGTGTCAAGTCAGAGTTTCCATCGCTTCGGCCGGGCTTATCTAAGGGACTCCATCCATAAATAAAATAATAATAAAAAAAAAAAAAAATAATAAATAATAATAATATAAAAATAAAGCTTTCACTATTTAAGTACAGGGGTCAGCAACGTGCTTTGGGACACTGTAATAAATATCACTGCAATCCGTGTCAAGTCAGAGCTATCAGTACTTTGGTGGGGGCTAGCCAAGCGACTCCATCCACAAAGCTTTCACTATTTAAGTATAGGGGTCAGCAACGTGGTTTGGGACACCACTGGAATGTATATTGTCTGCAGTTCGCTTCACGTCCGAGAGCTCTCACCGCTTTGGTGGGGTTAGCCAGGGACACCATCCACGAGGCTGTCACTGTTTGATTAGTTATATGGGTCAGCAATGTGGTTCATAATCCATGTCTTTTCCAAAACTGGACCTTGGCAAAATTGCCAAATCTTACTAGAGGCAATAATATAAAAATTGAATTGAATTGACAAAAATAAACACAATTTGCTTCAAGTCCAAGAGCTACCATCGCTTCGACCAGGAGACTTCATCCACAAAGCTGTCACTATTTAAGTATAGGGGTCAGCAATGTGGTTAGGCTGATACAATAAATATGCCACAGTGAATGTGTTGTAACATGGCCTGAACAAGATCAGTAGTTATATTTGACAAAGCTGCCACTAAATCATTTAAAGGGTCAGCAATAAGAACAATGTTTTTTGGTAAGTTACATTGTACCTACTAGAACCTGTCATGTGGTTGGAGAAAGAATTTTATTACAATAATATAATTTCTGGGCAACAGGCAGGCATCCTATTGCTATTTGTCAGGACTACATGGCCATGGCCCATACTGCCGGATGTGGCTTTACATGTAATGATATGTGGCATAAGAGTCTTGCTTTACACGATTTGGGTTATGAGTGTGATTGTATTACTTATACTCTTCACTGCATTTGTAAAATATGTTGCCTATAACATTTAACAAATTACTATTGTTAGCAAAGGCAGACTTTTCTCTAGAAGATTTTCTATAAGTGTGAATCTGTAATTGGTTTGCTAGCATTTAACTGTATGACTTAGTTTATTGATCAAACTGTTGAATCACCTATAAAATAAAATAAAAGAGATCTCTTCTAGTCAACCAATTGAAGTGTGTAATAAGTTTTACAGACTGTGTAACATGTTGATTCCTTATCTGCGTTAGTTACTAATGAGAGTGCAGAAAAACAAGTATTCTATCTGACAATATAAATGTTAAACATAAAATAACAAAATATCTAAGTGACTCCTCACTCTTATTTTGTGACTTTCTCTCTAAATAACTAAAAATTTCTCTTATTTAATGAAAATCATAACCCGCCAAACAAATAAGTGAGTGGTTATGGCAGAAGGTTAGACATTGCAAATCGTAGATAAAGGAATGGTCAATTTGTAGATCATAAAAGTACACAGTTGCCAAAACAGTATCCTTGAAAATCTGGGACAGTGATGCAGCAGCGGTTCAACAGTAACGCTGTTCGTTGCTAAACTTATATATTATTTTAACGCTTGGTAGAAGATTGCGAATTGTGATTCCATTATAATGTCATGGATATCTGGGTATGAGATCCCATTTATAAGTCAACAAACCTGGACTGCTGAGATGATTTTGAGAATAACATCTGTCCTAGTTTCTGGTTTCAGTTGGTTTGTTTACTGAAGAATTGTTAATTTTTGGGTTTGGTGCCTCTTGTGTAGACAACAGGTTAGCAACCTGTCCCTATTTTGATGTATGACCATTGCTGCCAAATTAGGTACTCTAAAGATGTTGAAAATCATTCTTTTCTATTACCTTTTTGATTAATATTTTATTTTAATAGATATTTGATACCAACTTAACAACTTACTCTTTGGGCTAAGCTCTGTTGTAGCATAAGTGTTTAATAGCTTGAAAACGCCATAAGGACTTTCTATAAACTAAACAACAGAGAGTCACTTTTTAATTAAAATGGAATGATGAAATCATTGAAAACCTACTTCACATTAATGCCAAAGGGATCTTTCTTAAGTTACCAGGTACCAGAGACTAAGAGTCCTTTGCACCCAAGTTTAAATATAAGACATCCTTATGAGAATTTATAACACAACAGTTAATCTGATAAAGGTATCAAAGAAAAGGGGAGGGGGGACGACACAGTTCCCTCTATCACACTGCTAAATAATTTGGACATTGGACAATGGTTTGAGAGGCAGAATCAGGGTGTTACGAAGTCTTTGGGCAGAATGGTGGATGTTGCCTTTTAGATTTACTCTGAAGATAGTCATGAGCCTGATTATAAATCTAATAGTTCATAAAAATTAAGCAGAATGTATAGGATATTGTTTGTTAGAGCTTTACTATATTGATGCCTTTAGGAAAAATTGGTCTTGTTTTTTCTTCTATGCCATTTCTCCATAGAATAAAACAGAATAAACTTTATTATATCAGCAATGTCATGCAGTTTGAACAAACACTAGAAATAAAATAATAAAATGTACAATGGGCGGTCTTATCGCTATACAAGCGATCTCTTCCAGACAACCTTTCTTCATAATTAACAAACCAAATATCAGATTATTTACCAGTGCTCTACTTATTGGCCTGGTAGGGTTGCCAACTATACTGTTAAAAACAGTATTATACTGTTAAAAACAGTATTATACTGTTTTTTACTCCATTATACTTTTTACTGTTGAACAAAAATACAGTAATACAAAATACTGTTTACCTACTGCATTGACTGTGACAAGGCCTATGAGGCTTTTAAAAAATATGTCTTTAAAACATTAAAAAACAAAATACTGTTTATTTTTATATAATACTGTCTGATTATTTAGGTATGTACATACATGGATACTGTATATTTTCCTTCTCAGACCTAAATAAATATATGTATATTTATTTTTCTCTTGTACAAACTTTAGCAACTCTAGGTCTGAGGCTCTCTATTGGAAAAGTAAATTTTTCGTTTTCCACTATAGAGAAAGACTCGGACCAATAAACTTCTTTATCGGTCTGAGAGAGAAAGATTAATAAGTTTAATGTAAGATATACTTTATTATTGATACCAGGGTTAATAATATCAATAATTTTGAAAGCAAGGACAAATCATTGCTTTCGTCTAATTATAGAACACCACAGCCATTGCACTAGTAAAATCTTAAGCTAGCTGCAGGGATCTTATCTGTGAAGCCTTATGTAAGGAGGATTAGGTATTGAAAGTGAGCATATTATTGACTTCAGTAAAAAACAGTATCTACACCAACTAACAAACCATAAAAATCTGGTAAGTATAACGAGTTAGGCCAGGTTTTTTCTGTGCTCAACTCAATAAAAACCATCAGTATCCAGCGACTCATTAAGTTTCTGATGAAAATGTACAAGAAAGGATCATTATGGGTGTCTCAACTCTATGAAATCAAGCATAGGACTTCTAAATGGTAATACAAATTATAGAAAATGTGTTTAATGTTTTATGAGTGGTGTATACAATTAAGACCCTCTAAACCAAAATACCTATCTATACGAAAACTTGATATAAGTAAGTACTTACTTATTTCAAAAGTTCTCCCTAGGGTACCTTTATCCTCTCTAAGTAAAAACTCATCTTTAAATAACTTATGTAAAAGAAAATTAGGTACCTATACCGTTGTAACATTATAATTATGGGCCATAGGATGCAGACTTTATATATAATAGTCACTCAATTCTTTCATTAGTAATCTCAGACCATTGTTATTGGTCTGAGTGAACTCTTAGCAATCTAATAAAACAGTAATAGTTATTTATTAATTAAAAATAATATTAATAGAAAATTCGTGATTACATATATTTGGAAATCTGTACTTAGTTGATTTCAGCTTCCCCTTTATTTAGATATTTATTTTTCTTAAATATCCTAATCCGAGAGACAACTCCCCAGTTGTCCAATAAAATCCATAAACTCGTACCTGCATAATGTCAGAATACAGAAATACGTAGGTACCTATATATATTGATTCTATAACCAATACTAAGAGTCCTCACAAAAGGGGCCTCCGGGATCCACAAGTAGTTGGATTGAAGATATGTAGTAAAAATCTAGTTTAGACACATAGGTCTAGGATGCATCAACCTCTGCAACCTATGGATGAGGTTCAAGTGTTGACACAAAAATAATATATAGATCATTAATGGATTCCAAACAATATTGTTTTTAATTATCTTGTGGTAGATATCTACCGATCGGGGACCAAGGTGTTGACAGCTGCAGGTTGGACCTAATAATCCTATAACATTTAGTAATAATATACTTAGGTACCTACTTAATATTATATTTTACAACAAAATTTGCTCCACTTACATACAATTATATTATAGCTAACTTATTAAAGATATTGATTATAAGGAGCCAAACGCCATATGGCGGCGGTCGCTGCTGCCAATGTGGGTACTAAATGTTGCAATTACCAGCGGGCTCGGATCGATGCCTTTATGTAATAAGTACTGATTATTATTTACCTATTTATGTGCTTAAGACTAACCTTTGATTTGCTAAAAATAATTGTTGATTTAAGCCTTGAATTGCTGAAATTACTTAATTGATACAGTTATCAGGATAAACCACTGGGATGGACACAATTTCTAATTAAACTTTTAACATCCTACAAGTAATCATGGAAGGATGATGTATGAAATATAATTGAATGATCAAACGAACTTACCTGTAAGTGATGTTCGATCATAATTATATGAAGAACATCATCCTTCCATGATCGGCCCACCCAGATTATATATATATATTTTTCTGGATCCCTTCCCATTATCTGCAATAATATAGAAATTGTGTGTTTTCAACTTAAATCTAGCGGGCTTTAAACTAGAATGACGTATCGAACACAGTGTTGCCAGAGAAAGGAAGAGGCTGGGTGTTCCCATTTAAAAAAAAAAAAAAAATGGGAACGGCTTTTAAATTCGTGAGATAGCTAGTACGCGAGGCGAGTACTACAAGTAATCATGGAAGGATGATGTTCTTCATATAATTATGATCGAACATCACTTACAGGTAAGTTCGTTTGATCATTCAAATTCTCATCAGTCACAGTAATGAGGTCTGTTGCCATGCATTCCTTTCCAAGCACTCCCTAGATGCATTAAAATGTGCGACGCCCATATTTTAATGCAAACATCAAGAAAGAAGACAAATACAGACAGGGCTGTATGGACTTGATATCCTTTGCCCGTCCCGTTAAGGAGAAAGAAACAAAAAAAAACAATATATAATGTCAATGTCAAATTTTGTCCTGTGTGTTGTGTTTACACAAGAGATTTTGATTTCTAACTTGATTCAAATATTAAATAAAAATGGAATTCTGTCCACAACTCTTAGCGTTACAGGGTGTAATCATATCAGCAGATAATATTAACTCTTTTTCAAGGCTTACATCTAAAGCCGGTAAGTGTATTTTTTTTTATATAGACTACCTACGAGTAACTCTTATAAAGCAATATGTGATGATTGTTTTTTCATATTTTAGGTAATGATGATAGATATAAAGATGTTATAGACAGTCTTTCAAAATTCCTCATAGATGGCCAATTCATAACTCCAAATGGCGTAGTAGAAACATCAAAATCGAAAGTGCGAAAATTTGCTCTCTATATAATATTAAACGCTGACCTACCAGTATTATCCGAAATGACTAATATGGATGAAATTGAGCTAGTAATATGGACAATCCCTACTATACCAAAGTGCTTGATGTGTGAAATATTTTGGCAACTCCATTTCGACATATTTGTGTACGAATCAATAGCATATTGCTGCCCAGAATTAAGTATAGAAATAGCATCGGCGTTTATTGACAATATCAAGTACTACACACCATTTGAATGTATAAATAAATTGAAAATTATTGGTTCTGCACTATATAGACTCCTGTGCAGATTTGATTTCTTTATTTTCAGTGACAACATATTGCTGGAAAAGTTAACAGTTGCTTTTAATCATTTCCAAAAAACATTAACCTTTTTCACTAAACCACCTAAAGCAGAAAGACTTAACACTCTCAGCAGAAATGATCAATATAAATATATTGGTGACTGCCTTTTTTCAATGCTCCAATTAGTAGATGAGGTGATTTACCAATTCTGTGTAACACAAGAATTAAATCCCATTGAGGACAGTCTATATATGCTTACATATATATGTGAGAATGTAAACTGGAATCTTGACTATATAATATGTGAAAATCCAAATCAACTAATCTTTGATTGTGTGTGTAAATGTAACACAGTCCTTTTAGATGTTTGCCAGGAAATGGTAATGGCTGTCAGCATAGATATATTTTGTTCATGGAGTGAGTTCGAGATGAATGACACAAATATGCAAGTGAAAATTGGAGAACTATGTTATAAAGTTCGAAATAAACTCCTTAGCATTCCCAGTGTTGCTGAACATCCTGTTGTAAGTATGTTAGAACAAATATCTCGGAAACCAATTGAGTTGAATGATGTGGCCAATGCTGCAAATATTAAAACGATTATTGAAAATATTAATGATTGTGTTGATAACAAGTTGACATGGCTTGAAGCTCTAATACAAAAAGAACAAGTTTTTGAAGATGAATCTAGCATACAATGTATCATGTTAAATATGAATCTATTGAGTGAAGAAAAATGTTATGAAATTTACAAAAAGTTAAAAAATTACGTAACTAACCACAGTGAAAATGCTGAGCATTTAGAACCATTTATTGTAAAACTGTTTCAACATTGCAATATTAATGCCAGAAAAGAAATACTCAAAGATCGTTTCAGTAAGAAATGTTTTGTTGATATGGTGGAGACCTCAGACTTTTCTAATATGATGACAGAAACATTCAACAAACTTGTCATTTCACCAAATCCGATTATGGATGATGTTTTATGTGTGTTTTTACAAAGTCCTCAAAAAGTCTATTCTAAAATATTTAGTTTGGCAGCGGAAAATGGACAGCAAGCAAATATAATGACAAAAGCTATGAGACTTCTTGAAGACTACTCAAACCACTATTACATCACTGACATGGATCCTTGTATTATAAGAATAACTGTAAATAGTCTGGAGAAGTTAGATAGTGATAAGACAAATGACTTTATAAACTTCTTATGTGTACTGAAAAATTCGGAAACTATTACTGGGACAAAGCTACTTATGTTGGTAATAATGCCTCTTATGCACAAAGCCTTGTTGGGGCGTGACATAGGCTCCTTGTACACGCAGTGTAAATTGCTGAAGAACGCTTATACTATTGAGGAGCTGTTACCATATCGAGCACCAATTTTGGCGATGATTGGTCAAGTATTGGATGTGGTTAGATGGAAAATTAATACATTTAAACCGAGTTCACCGGCAACACTCCAAGAGGCTTTAGATTTACAAGTCTCGCTGTTTGATAGCTATGATATGGAGATACCAGGTAATTTTTAATATTAGCCTTTTTTAGTACAAACTGAAATTTGACATTAAGATATTATTAGTAATCTGAATGTTGCTGATAAGGTATTTTTAATGTTATTTTCTGGATATACACCTCTTAACTTTTTCCACTCTTTTTGTGGGCCTGGCTTTATAGGGGTTTCAACCAGAACAATCGTTCCATTTGCGTCACTTCACATCACTCTATTCTACGCAGCTACTTCTGACACGTCTTCTTCTTCTTTAAAATTAATGGCGGTTGCAACACATAATTTTTCGTCACTTCATTTAATCCACGTGAGATCCGCACACACGGAACGATTTTAGCTTATTTTGAAGTCATGGCATTGGAGTGATATGGATTGGAGCGATCGTGCCTTTCCAACTTTATGCCGGCTGTACAAACTCGGCCGAGAGGGTGAGACAACGTTATACATTGGCGGTTTTACTGCTAACCAAAAAATCACAAAATCTTCAATGTATGTCCTACTAATATTATAAACGCGAAAATTTGTATAGATGAGTGTTTGTTACTCTTCACGCAAAAACTACTGAATGGATTTTAATGAAACTTTACAATAGTATAGCTCATAGAAATAAAATAATGTTATGTATTTTATATTTAAAAGATCAAACTTAACAAATTTTAATGAAAGTTTGTTTGTATACTGATTTACAGAAAATGAGTGCGATTGGTTAAAAAGTAAATTAGGAAACATGTTACCAATGAACATGTACTACTACAGACAGTTGTGGAATCCCCCTGGCAATAATTACGTTGAAACTATCACCGGTATCAATATTAGCATCGACATGGGCAGCGTTCAGTTAATTACAAGATTGTCACAGGTATTTTTTAAAAGCTTTTATTTAACTTGCAATGTATGTTTGTTCAGGTGGTATCTTGCAACTCGATTTTGAAGCAGATTTCTTCAACCAATTGAGCTTTTTGTATACACGTTTACTTTGGATGACAATACACAATAAACTCTGTGACGTCATTCTAAATCCAATATGGCGGACTATCCAAGATGGCGGAATAGTTATTTTTAATGCATTTCTACAATATGGGTATCAAATGAAAGGGTTTACTAAGGAGAATACGAATATTGACTAAAAAGTAAAAACTAAATTAACTAGAAAAAAAAAACAAAAAAGGTTTTGTTTTAAATTAAATGCACTAAAATTATAAAATAAACTTAAAATAGCAATAAAAGCTTATTAACTTCGATCTATCGTTTATCTTAATCACAAGTAAATCTCGCGACAAGCTTTTATTGCTATTTAAAGTTTATTTTTATCATTTTAATGCATTTAATTTAAAATAAAAGTTTTTTATTTTATTATATATTTTCTAGTTATTTTTTTTTTATTTAATTTGATATATTAAGGCAAGCATTTCCTGTGGCAGTAAGAGAGATAGAGAGAGCTGTTTCACAATTGCAGAAATCCAATAATTACATAAATTATTTTAGAGTTACTTATTAAATATATTAAAATAAATAAATTATTAGAATGATTTCTATTTTTGAATATTTCACTTTGCCAGAACCGACGTGGAGTTTTATAATTTTGGATGATATTGTACATAACTATGAACGCAGCGTCCTTATATTAATCTGTGCGCTGCACTAGCCACCATTTGAGACATATACCTAAATTATATCTGATAAGAAAAATTATTAGGTACTGTCAGAATTGTTTTATAGTGAATGATTTATAGGCGAGGATTTCCAGAAACCGTAGGAAAGAGAGCAGTTAAACACTCTCTTTGTCAATTTCAAAGCCTAATCTCCAATTTCTTTGCATGAGATCCTACCTACCTTACTACGTTCCTCCTACGATCCTACTGCGTTATTTTATTTCTCAATGTATGTTTTTTGCAGGTACTTTACTCTGCCACCCAGCAAGAGTGGTTGAATGCGTGGGACAGTCTAACTGTATTCGATGACCAAAAACGAATAGAAATATTTTGCGACGCCTTCTCGTTGATTGCTATGGTGGAACGCATGCATCGCAGTGAAATCACATGGACTTGTATGTTGTACTGCTACAGGGTGTTCATATATACTGTTCGGGTATGTGGTTATGATTTGGTAGTTAGTAGTTTTAAAACCTTGTGAAAACTCGTTCCAATGAAGGTTCGCCTGACTCAAGACACACTTGACGACATTTAAAAATATTTCCGATGAAAAATAGCACATTAGTAGGCATTAAGCATTATGCCGATTGACTGCTTCTTACGGAGTTATACGGACGTATTCGCATCCATTTGATCATGACCATTGAGGAAAAAAACGGATAGAATGAAAGCTTCATACCACCGCGCTGTGATAGGTACCTACATTACTTATACAACATGTAAATTAAATAACCAACACCCTGAATACAGGTGGTTTGGGATCGGCTTCTGAGTTGATTTTTTTTTTTTTTTTTTTAAAACGATTTTTCAAAACAATAAAAAGAAATCCCTGAAATTGTTGTACAGTCAACAGCACGTCGGGCTATACAAAACTGTCAAATTTCTCCAAACGAAAATTTGACAGTTTGTGGTAACCCAACTTGCTGTTGTCTGTACAATATTTTCTGGGTACTTTTTGTTTTTTTTTCCAAAAAATAATCGTTTTTTAAAAAAAAATATTGAAATCAACTCCGAAGCCGATCCCAAACCACCTGTATTCAGGGTGTTGGTTATTTAACTTACATGTTGTAGATAAAACTTTTGTTGGTGCCAATCTGAATCTGCTGTTTCTAATACAGATCAAAAACTTCTATATGACCAAATAAAAGTTGTTATACATACTTTGTAGTAGTAAAAGTCGGAAATTACAAAAAACTTCCAATATATTTCGTGGGCAAAATGAAATACAAAAAAAGTTAAAAGACAAATGATCACACACACTATGTAATTTTACTTACCTATATTAAAAATATCTTGGTTTCTGTATCGACTACGGCACATGGAAATAGTTTTTATCAATTTCTGACTTTTTTAGTACTCAATCTGGGTTATAGAATAGAATAGAAGTTTTTGATCTGTATTAGAAACAGGATCGATTGTTATTTAAAAAAAAATTAAAACGGGCATTTTTTTGCTAATAGTATTTTTTATACAGCTGTGAATGGGGATCTAAATTTCACAAAAAAAATTATAGATAATCTCTTAGCATAATTTTCCTCAACATTAGGAATTTGTTTCAGGTTTTTTTTTTTGTAAGTAGGTGCAGTAAAGAAAAGCAATATCACAAAATATTAAAACGCAGAGATGAATAACTTTAGAGATATTAATTAAAACCCGTAAAAATGTTATTATGTTACTGGAAAATAAAAACTATTTACAGTTAGTAGTGTGTAAAAAATTTGTTTAATAAAAAGCTAATGTACCTATATTTTGTTTATTTAATTTAATACTCATGTGCCAAACCCACCACACTAGAATAGGTAAATGTTGGCCGCTTCTTGTAAGCTTTCACTCTGTCTTTCTGTACACTATGTCCGTACGCAGCGTGTTTTTCGTACAGTAGTTTGTACCTAGCTACTATTGTAATAGGTATTAGGTACACATAATTCATATTTTACTTTAATATAACTGCTTAATAAATAACTCTGTTGTGAATACTTACTGTAGGGATATTTGTCGCCAATTGCCGCCGCCGCGCCGTTGTTCGCTTTTGATTGCCGCCAAATGAAATGAGTTGCTTTATCCCCAATGATATTATATTTAAAAAGAGGTAAGGTTACTTGCTTGCAAAAAGTGGCACCCTAAAAGTAAGCTGATTAGCACACCCGAGCATATACCTTTCTCGTTTACTCCATTGCTAGATATCATGTTGTCTTACAATACGGCCATGTTAACTCGCCACATACGACAACATGAAATCGTAGACTTTAGGTGCCGAGTTAATTTGATCGTGTAACATTATGACATTTTGGACCATTTTTGACTTTGAATTAGTATAAAGGTAACCTATCTACCTCTTTTTAAATATAATATTGTTTGTCCCCCGTTGGTGAATATTGAAATCATAAAGTTCCGACATCCACCAATTTGTACAAAGCAACTCATTTCTTATCAATGTTAACGAGTAAGAGCCTATCTATAGGAAGATTTCTGTAACTAATGACGTTGTATTTTTTTCTCGCGATGGCCGCCAGTGAGGGATATACGAGTATGTAGACACATACCTACAGCCTATGTATTCGCGATACATCGATTGTGTCTACGTATGCGCGGCATACTCTTTATGAGAATGCACAGAATTTACAGTTTATTTACAAAATTCTTAATTTTCTTTTCAGTATAAGTATTTCAAAGAACCACTTAACGACATGCAAGTATCGAGTGTCATTGAGAAATTTGCCACGGCATGTAAATTCTCCTACGACGATAACTCAGAAGAGCTCGCCACGACTGTCTTACCGCTGTTCGCTTACTTGGCCGAGAGGAGGGGCGATTATAGATTTAACATATCCGAATGTTTGAGGACCAAGTTGAAAAGTGCGAAACACACAACATTTTTGGACACAATATGTAACATTTTCACCAATGGCACCAACTGAGCAACAACACATTCGTCTCCTGTTTATAAAAAAAATATTTATCATACCTACATACCTATTAAAATTACTGAATTTTATGATTACCTATATGGAATATCTGTTACATATTGTTTTTCACAATTAAAAAAACGTGATTCTTACGATGTATGTGTTCTCTAGAATCGAGAGTTATGTTCAAATGTGATTGTTCTTAAAAAATTTAAATAAAAATCGTTAGTCAAATAAATATTGTATTTATTTCAAATAACACATTTATATCCATAATCAAGTTATCATTTAAAAAATTGGTTGGTCTGTAAAGTCGGTTTACTGACGATAGTTGAACGTGACAACGTCTTAAGAAAATACTGATGGAATGGTAGCATTTTTCAAAAGAAAAAATTAATTTCATTTGCCGGCCTTACATGGAACGCCTCAGAGCGAGGTAACGCCGCATGCGTCATGTTTTTTCGTGCGTGCAGCCGGCTCTATCGAATTATAAGACGTTGTCACGTCAAAATAGGAATAGAGAATGTACATGTATTTTTAATTTATATCTAAGTACCAAAAACGGGTGTAACAAGACCTATGACAAATCCGAGAACTACGTATTCCGCTTATCGTTAGGACCATTTTTTCTTCTAGAATACCTGGGAAATTAATAGTTATGAAGTTATTCAAGGTCAAAGTCAGATTTTTTTTTCAAGATTTTTATGTAAACATATTGAAAACATTATTTCGTATATGTTGCTTGTTTTAATATATAGAATGCGTAGACTTCGGCTTTGTCTAAGGTATTTTTGTAACACCCTATATAATCGTAAAAAAAATATTTGGCTTAGAAAAACTATAATAAAAGTCTACGTTCACTTCCGATCTGAGCGTTGTAAAACTTACTAATTGGAATTTCCCACAATTTTTTGCACTTTAATAGTTATATTCTCTGTAAAAGAGAAATAATATTAAGAAATAAAACAATAAGAAAATAATATCGAATATTACATACCTAATTCTCAATCAATAAAATTTTAGATTTGAATCTCACGCATATTCCTAATTAAATAATAGAAGGTACCCATTTATAGGTATTTATGGTCAATTGCCAGAAACAAACGATATGCTAATATTGTACAACGACGCATCCGGTTGCATGCAGCACAGAACAGGAAATAATTGTCATTTTTGTAACATGAAAACTATAGGTAGAAGAATACGTATACCTCTCTTTCACAAGGGAGCTGGGCTGTCCAAAAACATTTAAATGAATATTTAATTAGGACGCCATAAAAATATTCATATAGTAACAAATTTATAGTAAGTACCTACTATTATTAGGGGAATTCCCGGAAACGTAGCTACATCGTACCGGCCGCCGCTCCAGTGGTGGTAAGGCAACGTAGTGACCTATACTAAGACTAAGATTTATTTAATTTTGACGATCGACTTTTTACTTTACTAGTCAGTTAGCATCAAAATTAACACTTTAATTACTACCTTGTCGTAATAATAACTCATACTCTACTCTAGCGTTGCTATGACATGGTTCTAACGTGTTAATTTCTGATGCCGACCGTGCTCTAAAACATGGAATAAGTAGATTAAACGATCATTTATTGAATAAAGAAAATTATTTTACATAAACTTTTTTGCTAATTCTCAAAGTAAAATACCGTTAATTTAAGTAAGTACCTAAGTTTATCGTTAATTAGGTATTTATCACTTATCGATACGAAACAAAACAATACCACTACTTATAAAATTTAATAATAGGTAGTAGGTACTAGGTAGATATGTAACTACCTACAGGGTGTAAAAGAAACGGCCCCGTTCGTTAGTGTCCTTGCGCATCGAGTGAGCTACATTAAACGCTAACGTTTTGAAGCCATTTTTTTGTTATGAAATACTAAAAAAATTATAATGTTTCTTTGGACGATAATTAAGAAATAACGTATAGAATACGTTTTCATAAAAAAAAAATGAAAAAAAAAACTGACCTTCGATAAAATCGTAACTATCAATTTCCCAGGTATAAGTAGTCTAAAGGAAGAAAAATGTTATGATGGTGAGCAGAATACATGGTTCTCGTTTGACTGTTCATGTCTTTTAGACCCTGCATAGGTACCATTTTTTATGGATTTTACTATAAAAATGTCGGATTTCCCATACAAACTTTCATCCCCTTAGTAGGTGAATTTTGAGAAATTCTAAAATAACTTTTTCTTGATTTTGAACCAAAAGGCCGTATAACAATTTTTATAGATTTTTCTTGAAAAATGACTGATTTGCATACTAACCTCTTTTTTTTAGGGGTTGAATTTCGGAAAATCCGGCCTTATCCCTCGATCTCCAAGGGTATGGGCTGTGCGTTGATCAGTCTGTCAGTGAGTCAGGACTCTTCTTTTATAACAATAGATTTGTCTTTATAATCGAACTGAGATCACCACTTATTATTAAGGTAAGTTTGGGCTATTTTTTTCTATGACCGAGCGGAGTGGAATCATTGTCACCCGAATTGTGACGCCATTTTTGTTGTTATGATCATGTAGCGCTACTTGCGGTGATAATTGGAACTAAAATTTTCAAAGCGGCCGGCGTATCGACGATACGCCCGTTTGTATTTGAGAGACACCTTAGTACGCCGTTTTGACGAACGCGAAGTGTTCATAGAATACGGCGTACTTTATTTCACAAATTGTAATCCGGCTGAACGTGAGGTAGCCGCATACAATTACATAACGGCGGCGTTTTACATTATACGATCCGCCTACGAAATATGTATATATGTACTATAAATGCAGTTTGCGATATTTGCCCGTGTCAAAGCTTCATTGCCTACCGCCATGTGAAGTGCCTGCATTAAGTAAACGGTTTTTAAATGATGTCTTACTCCTTCACTAGGTACCTAATTAAAATTCAATATCTAGCTATTTATGACCAGAAATACCTAGCTATATCTTAGGTCGTCGTTGGTAGCTCCGCGCCTTAGGTTTCAAGTACCCTCCACCGCAGTGGCGCCCAAGCTGAATACACATTTGACAAAGTTCTTTTTTATGTTCTTGTTTATCTTTGTCCACACGTTTAGTCATATCTCCAGGGCGAAGTTCCCGCTAAAAAGAAATATAATTTTAATACAAATTCATACGGTATCATCAATCTTGCTTCTTTACATCTCCGCAGGGTTCGATTCGAGTCGTAGTAGGGATATATTTGCAATAGTATCTAGAGTAGACCTCAGACCAAATATATTTATTTATAAGTACTTAGAAATTAGCAATGTGATGCCGGCAGAGTAGAATAGCATCACCCCAAATCCTCCAATGGGTGTCGTAGAAGGTGACTGATGGATCAGCAAAGGGGTATTCATCACCTTATACTCCCGTCCACCAATCCGCATTGGGCAAGCGTGGTGGACTACTCTGCCTAAACCACCTTCAATGACAAGGAGAGGCCTTATGTCCCTGCAGTGGCTTGAATTATAAAGGGTGTTATGATAACGAATACCTAAAAGTTTCTTTCACGAACTTACCAATTCATGCGGAAATACATGACTTTGACATCTTGAGCAAATCTGGAAAGACTTTTTCCAAGCACAGCGACTTTCCCATCGCCTACCGCATGTGCACCGGTATTGGCCTAAACGCGGTTTTAATTGAACCTAAAAATAATATTAGCTGAAAACGTGTGCATGTGTAATGAAAAAAAAACATCTTCTAAATCAGTACTATTAAAACCAGATATCCCGGGTCAGACCAAAAAGCTATACATTGTTTATTTTTTAATCGTTTTAATGCCTAACTTACCTACTTTATTTGCCAGTCAATACAAACAACTTTTATCTTTTATTATTATGGGACCTTCGTCGAAGTCGCGAAAAATAAATCAGCTGTTTCATACATTTTGCTTGCGTTGTCTACCTATGCGTAGTTATTTCACTTGGTGATAATCACCGTGTGAATTACATATCCATTGATGTTTTACACGACACGCTATTATGGTATTTGTCGTGTAAATACAATACAGTAATAATGTAATTCACTCGGTGATTATCACTTTCATCTGTCAAAAAAAGGAAGCGAATAGGCCGCCTGTCCGCCGAGCAGATATACGGTATAATATTTTGTAAAAGCTCGGTGCAGGCCAACCGGACGATGCCGCTCCGTAAACAATTTTATTTGTTTCTCTACGCGAGATGCAACTAATCGTCAATTGTCGATATCGTGCGCATGACCCTGCTGTACGTGCACACTGTATCTACTACGCTGCAGGCCTTAGATTAGAGCAGTGGTTCTTAACCTTTTAGTCCTAGGGGACCATTTGACAAAATTTCCGTTATGCCGTGGACCACCCAGTTGGTTTATTGATTTGGAGGTAATATTCAGTAAATATTAAACTAAGAAGAGACGACGGAGCGCTGCCGTATGAAGGTACCTACTGTTCACTCTGCAAAAGGCATCGCACAGGTGTTCTCCCTCGCATTCACACGACTCTGTGCATTCACGCGACTCGAGTCGCAGTCGGGCGACTCGGGCGTGTTACGCACGCGCTCGGGTTATGTTGTGTGGACTCTATTACTTATTTATTGGCATCGCTCGCGGACCACTTTAAATGCTTCCGCGGACCACCGGTTAAGAACCACTCGATTAGTGGGAGGTAACACGATCAGTATTTCAGCAGTCTCCGCCGGAGAGTTATCAAAAACATTTAAATTTTCGTCAGTCAATCTGTTACACGATCAGTTTGGCGTCATTCATACTAGACTGACAGATCAAAATGATGAAATACTTAATCGTGGAACATCTCTCTTAGCGCTTGTTCCCAACGAGTCACACTGTAACCTGTAACACTGTGACTCGTTGGGAACAAGCGTCTCTTAGGGTTAGTGATCCTACTTACACTTTCCCGAGGCGTGGGTGGTGAACGGCAAATTTCACAGACGTTATCTACAATTACCAAATTGTTTATGGCTTTTCTGTTACACTCTTGACAACGTTCTATTCCATCCTAAAACAATAGTAGATAAATGTTAATTTATCAGCAAGGTAATAACAATAGCCAACACTTGAGTCGAGGACCTAAGTACCTATATTTCCCTCTATATCTAAGTTGATGATACTCAGATATAAATAATAAATCGTTACCTATATAGGTAGTTAGGTACAGTGAACAGTACATCAGGCTATACAAAACTAAAGTTGGTAAGTTTCCTGACCTGATGAAACACAGTAAAATAATACCGTTATTTAAATCTGGCGAAACCTCAGATCCCACTAATTTTCGGCCTGTTTCTATTCTGCCAACTTTAAGTAAGATCTTTGAGAGATTAATGCTCAATCAACTATTAAAGCATTTCAATAAATATAATATATTTCATCAGAAACAATTCGGGGTCGCTCCACCATTGATGCGGGAGTTGAGTTGTTAAAGGAGGTATTTGCTGCTTGGGAAGTATCACGTGACGCTCTTGGTGTTTTCTGTGATTTATCTAAAGCTTTCGACTGTGTTAATCATGATACTCTGGTCAGGAAATTACACCATTACGGCATTAGGAACAAGGCTCTCAACCTTATGACTTCATACCTGAGCAATAGAATACAGAAAGTTGATATATGTAAATGGTAAAAGATCTCCAGGTTCTGTAGTCACAATAGGTGTTCCGCAGGGCTCAATTCTTGGTCCATTTCCTTTTCTAATGTACATAAATAACTTGCCTTACTACATAAGGGACAATCATGATATTGTATTGTTTGCGGATGACACTTCTTTGATTTTCAAAATAAATAGAAAATTAGATAATTATGACGAAGTTAACAATGCACTTGCAAAAGTAGTTTATTGGTTTAATGTTAATAACTTGTTGCTTAATGAAATAAAGTCGGTTTACTGACGATAGTTGAACGTGACAACGTCTTAAGAAAATACTGATAGAATGGTAGCATTTTTCAAAAGAAAAATTTAATTTCGTTTGTTTTGCCGGCCTTACATGGAACGCCTCAGAGCGAGGTAACGCCGCATGCGTCATGTTTTTTCGTGCGTGCAGCCGGCTCTATCGAATTATAAGACGTTGTCACGTCAAAAAAAAACCAAAGTAGTTAAGTTTACTACGCCGAATGTGAGACGTGTAGAAACTAATGTACAAATAAATGTAGTTGAATTGAAACCTGTGGAAACAACAACTTTCTTAGGAGTAATGTTAGACTCCAAATTACAATCGGGTCCAAATATTGTAAAACTTTCGGGTAAACTAAGTTCTGCGGCATACGCAGTTAAAACTATTAGGCGGCTTACCGATGTAGATACCTCTAGAATAGTTTATTTTAGTTATTTTCACAGCATAATGTCATATGGAATTCTTCTCTGGGGGAGTGCTGCAGATATTAATACCATCTTTGTGCTGCAAAAACGGGCTGTTAGAGCAATTTATCAACTGGGTCCGCGTGACTCCCTCAAAGAAAAGTTCAAGGAGATAAATATTCTGACTGTGTCATCACAATATATACTGGAAAACTTCTTCTCGAAATCAACTCGACTATGGCATGTGACTTCAAATGCCAAGCGGACACACTTGACATCAAAAGCCACACCCGCCCGCCGAGAAATTTTCCCCACCCCACCACGTTACTAGGGTCCGCCACGAGGAGGCTTCTGGACGTGGACCATATGATGCGGACCTATGACACTTACATTTATCATTTAAGACTAGGGGCGTTACAAAATAGGTACCGTAGAAGAAACACTGTTATTTTGCTTTTACTTCGTCGACTAAAACGAAAAATAAAAACCTTTATGTGGGTTCAGTAATCATATACAGCACTGCAAGCGTCGCTTAGGTCGATAATAGCCGCTAACTCGTCGAAGTCGAAGTGCGGCAGATGCCCTATGCCCTAGGTCAGTCTTTCTCAAAGTGGGCGATAACGCCCCCCTGTGGGCGTTGGAGGCCTAGAGGGGGGCGTTAAGGGACCCAGAAAAAAAAGGGGGGCGTTGGCGTGGTTCAGGGGGGCGATGGTGGATTTGTAATTTTATTTACTTAACATTTTAAATTTCACTAAACTTAAAACCTACCTATTACTCAATATCAGGCGTGGTTTAGGGTTATCAGATGATTAATTTGTAATTTCATTTACTTTATAATTCACTAAAATTAAAACCTACCTACTACTCAATATCAAATAATTAGTTTATATATTTGCCTTGTATGATGGTATAAAAACTAAAAAATATTTATTATAGATTTCGTAGAATAGCCCGTATGCCGTACGCAATCAAGTTGTAACAAGTTTTTGTTAAATAACGCTATTGGTGCAATCCGGTAGTCATCGTCTGGTGCATCGATACTTGTCCTAACTTGCTCAGTACTATTAAGCGTGGAAAGAGATAAACGAGTTTGTGCGCGTTTGTTTTATTCCTGTCGGTGCGTGCCGTATTTAAATCCTATATAAAAGCTCGGAATATCTCTTAAATTTTCATTAGTAGTTTCGTGCGCAATCTTTAATCGATCTTCTGAAACAGAGTACCTCGTCGAGTGCACGGAGCTCCGAGTGGATCGCAATAAAGAAAGACTGTGGTAATCTTCAACCTACACTTCCTAAAAAGGTCAACACTTTATTTACATATTTGTAAAAACAAAGTCATGTCGGAAGCAAAAAAGAAGAAACGGCAATACAGTGCAGAATATATTAAATATGGATTCATAGAAAATCCGACAAATTCATCTTTGCCTATGTGCCTTCTTTGTTCAAAAACATTTTCAAACGAAGCGATGAAGCCTTCAAGACTTCAAGATCATTTGAATAAAATGCATCCAGATAAGAAGGACAAAAATGTAGCCTATTTTCAAGACCTGGAAAAGAAGCATAATGCTCAGCCAAGTGTATCGAAACTTTTTTCGGTGGCTACTAAGCAAGACGATGACGGACTTCGAGCTTCATACAATATCTCTTTGTTAATTGCTCAAACAGGTAAACCACACACCATAGGAGAAACGTTAATTTTGCCGGCAATAAAAGAAGTTATAACTACTGTGCTTCATAAACCTGCTGCAGATATAATTCGAAAAATTCCTTTGAGCAATAGTTCTGTGCAAAGACGAATTGATGAAATGGCTGATAACATTGAAGAGTCATTGTGCAATCATCTGAAGACTAGTCAATTTTCAATTCAGTTGGATGAGTCCACTTTACCAACTAATGAAGCTTTGTTGCTGTCTTACGTGAGGTTTATTAAGATGAAAAAATATGTCAAGAACTATTATTTGCTAGAAATTTAGAGACAGACACAAAAGGAGAAACCATATTTAAAACACTGGAAAAGTTTTGTGATGAAAAAGGAATTCCCTTGAAGAATATTATATCAGCTGCTACAGATGGTGCTCCAGCTATGACGGGGAGTCAAAAAGGTTTCATAGCGTACTTAAAAAACGAAATTCCAGATGTGCTTGCTGTACATTGCGTTATACATCGACAACATTTAGTTGCTAGAAATTTAAGTGAACGACTGTTTCAATCATTGCAATATGTCATCAGTAGGCCTATTCGCTAACTTTTTTTGACAGTTGTAAGTGATCATCACTGAGTGAATTAAATATTCATTGCTGTTTTACACGATACGCTATTATGGCACTTATCGTGTAAAAGCAGCAATGGATATGTAATTCACTCAGTGATGATCACTTTCAACTGTCAAAAAAAGTTAGCGAATAGCCCCCCAGAGCAGTCAATAAAATCCGAAACAATTCTTTAAATGACAGATTATTTAATCAGCTTTGTGTTGCTAATGATGAAGATTTCAACAGATTGATTTTTCACACAGAAGTGCGTTGGCTATCAAAAGGAAATTGTCTGACTCGATTTTACAATCTGTTTGACTCTGTCATTGAGTTTTTGGAAAACAAAGACACAGAATTGCGCGACAAACTCATCACATCAAAGAATGATATCGCATACCTGACAGACCTTTATAAATTGCTTAATGATATGAATCTCCAACTTCAAGGCGATGACTTGAACTTAATAAAAACAAAAAATGTCGTCGCTGCTTTCGTAGCCAAGTTGCTCTTACACAAGAAGAATATCGGCAGACGTGAGTTCCATAATTTTCCCAATTTATCAGTATCCTGCAACAGCGACGACTTGCTTGTCTACTGCCAACATTTGGAAAATCTTCACAGCGATTTCATTGAAAGATTCCAGGATATTTTGAAATTGGAAATACCAGACTGGGTGTTAGATCCTTTTTCAAATGTCAACATAGGTATATCACCCCAACTGGAAGAAGAACTTATAGAACTGACAACGAATGATGAATTAAAAATCAAATTCAAAAGTGGTTACCACGAATTTTGGCTACAAAAATCAATCTCGCAGTTATATCCTGGATTGTGGTCGATCGTTCAACGATTTTTAATAGCATTCCCATCGTCATATTTGTGTGAACGTGGATTTAGCGCTGTGACAACGCTGCTTACTAAAAAGAGAAATCGTTTGCATGTTACCGAACGCGGCGACTTAAGACTGTTTTTGAGTAAAATCGAACCTGATATCAACAAACTTGTTAAAAATCATCAAATTCATCCATCTCATTCTTATTCTTATTCTTATTCTTATGTGAGGGGCTGAGGCTGTCTCAGAGCACTTCGACCCTATGGGATCTTTTGTGCTTCCCCTTTCCTTATCACCCATCCCCGCCAACATCGAAAACACCTTGTATGAGTTTTACGATGTTGGCGGGAATAAGGTCTATGATGTCCTCTGGTTTAGGGTAACCTAGACCCAGGATCCTTAGTCGCCTATTGGCTAGTGCATGACAGTCACATAGTATGTGCTCCATGCTTTCTTCCTCCTCGCCACACATTCTACAAATGGGGTCTTCAGTTTTGCCTATTGTGCACAGGTGTCTTCTAGTGGCAAAGTGGCCAGTGAGAGCACCTGTGAGGCAGCGGATTTGAGTCCTGCTGATTCCTCCTATTCTTTTAAGGTAGCCCGTGTGTGAGGATCCTAAGAATTTCTTTGAGTGTGTCAGTCGGGGAGTAGACAACCATTCCCTGAGGTGCCTCTTTTGACAATACTCCTTCAGTGCCATTTTTATGGTACTCCTAGATAATCCTACAAAAGGCTCGGGCCCATTGAGGTCTTGAGCCGATCCTTTCCTTGCTAGTCTGTCAGCATTTTCATTACCTTCAATCCCTACATGTCCCGGTACCCACACTAGTCTGACCAGGTTGTGCTTGCCTAATCTGTTTAGTGTGTGTATCGCATTCAAAACTAGTTTTGAGTTGATTTTGTGGGTAGTTAAGGCTTTAAGTGCCGCTTGGCTGTCACTAAGAATGTAAATGGTCATTCCTTTGGTGCCCATTTCTATGTTCTTTTGAGCACAGGCAATTATTGCATACGTCTCAGCTTGAAAGACTGTTGCATATTTACCCATGCTTTGATGGTACTCGTACCCGTTGCCGTAAATGCCTGCCCCTGTACCTGACTCCATTTTTGATCCGTCAGTGTACCATATAAGACTGTTTTCCTTAGGGGTTTTGAGTCCTCGCTTCCATTCCTCCCGCGTGGGTACATGGATGCTGAATGATCTCCTAGATACAAACGATGGTTGGTTTACATCACTTGTCATTGCTGTGACGATATCTAGGTTTAGATCCTTTTCAAATTTGGTGTGTCGTGTCCTCAGCTGCGAGTCCTTCCATGTTCCACATACCTGTAGCCTATGGAGAGTGTCTCTTGCTTGGGATTCGATGACTATGTGCAGCGGTGTTAATCCAAGGATATTTTCTATGGCTGCCGTTGGTGTGGTCCGGAATGCTCCAGTGATGGCCAAGCACGCCATTCTTTGAAGTTTTGCCAAGTCACTTTGACAGGTTGATAACTTGGTTCTGGGCCACCATGCTATGCTACCATATGTAACTATCGGTCTTATTATTCCATCTCATTAGATTCGTTATAAAATTAAAATTGATTACCTATCTACATTGTTTCTTTTAATTTGATTTTTAAATATATTCTTAATATTATAAAGTTGCGTTTTAATTGTTCTCACTGGTAAAAATGTCTAATTTAGAATTTAAACATCAGGACTGAATAATATAACACTATAACTAAATTAATTAAAGTAATGAAATGGTGGTTTTTAAGTTTTAGGAGTGTATAAAAACTAGGGGGCGCTGAAAAATTATTTATTTTCAAAGGGGGCGGTAAAAGAAATAAGTTTGATAATCTCTGCCCTAGGTAAATACCGTTAGCAACCTCAGAACAAATAAAAAATTACAATGAGGCCGGTAAAACTACACACGCATGTAGTAGGTAGGTAGGTACGAAATACTCCTTGCTTATCAGTTGAGCTAAGTACATTGTGTGTGCGTGTAACTGTACGGTAGTATACACGGGCAAGGCGTAGTTTTATCAGCCTCAGAGCACGGTAATGGTTATAGATAACATTACCGTGCTCAGAGTGTTCTTCGCAAAGCTCTGTCTTCACTTTTTTATGTGCTCTGAGTTTGGCAACCTAGGTAGGTACTAATAATTTAGTCCAAAAGTCAGTCAATCCCAGTTTATCCCAGCGTAGGTAATCATCGTCGATCTCGTCTGAATTCCTATTCCGTCACTATTGTTAGGTACCTACAGTCGATAAGAATCATAAAACAAAAGACAAGAGAGCAATATTTACACTCGACCACCCGACACTGCTTCGTTGAAAACGAAACCTAGCATAACGATATTCGAAAAACATGTGTTCGTCCTTTTCAGACCTTTTTTTGTTTGTTTCTAAAGATTGCGTTGTGCCTCTATCTAATGTAGAATTTTTTTCTGTGTATGCCATTTGAGTGGCATTTTTTTTTTGCTCAAAGTAAAGACAGATGACAAAATAATTTTGTTCAAAAAGAACAGTTGGCCTATGTTCAACAGTGGGCGTCTCTCGGCTGAAATGATGATGGTCTTAGATTAAAGCAAAAAAGGGTGATGATGAAAAATAACGGGCAAAAAGGTATGAACCATGAACACATGCCACTATTACTTATACAGGGTGTAAAAGACATGAACAGTCAAACGAAAACCATGTACCTATTCTGCTCACCATCATAACATTTTTTTTCCTTTAGACTATACCTGGGAAATTGATAGTTACGATTTTATTGAAGGTCAAAGTCATGATTTTTTTTTTTTCATTTTTTTATGAAAACGTATTCTATACGTTGTTTCTTAATTATTTTCCAAAGAAACATTATAATTATTTAGTATTTCATAACAAAAAATGGCTTCAAAACGTTAGCGTTCAATGTAGCTCACTCGATGCGCACGGACACAAACGAACGGGGCCGCCGTCTGGCAAAATTATCGCGGTTTTGCGAGTTGCGTGAGAGTTGGGCCCTTTACATTGCGCGGTACAATTTGAATTTTTTTTAAAACACCAAAAAATAAAAATCATTTCCCAGCAATAATTTTTTTGAAATATGTCTTATTTTGATGTATAGAATACATGGTTCTCGTTTGACTGTTCATGTCTTTTACACCCAGTATGTAACAAATAAACAGGTATATTCGGCGCATTTTCATGGCGTCAGTCGACATATTTCAATACGTGGGATACCTAATTCAATAATTTGTTGCCGCAAGAATAATACAAGTCTTCTTCATCTAAATAGGTATCTATCTACCTACCCTATTCGTAACTATTTAACTACACTTTAGCCTCAAGTCGTAATGTCAGGTCTTTATGTGATATGTTTATGTTATTTGATATAGCAGCTGCATTGCGACTATTTTTGAACCCCTATGGGATTTAATTTAATTCTAAGATAACAAACAGGTAGGTAACTGGTAACAATACTAATAATAAAAATATATTGTTATAATTAATAGGTAAAGGTACGCGAGAGGTAAGTACTGCAAACAAAAAATATAAGTAGGACTTCAAAAACTTACCTCCTTTGACCAAAAGCACCCCATTAATATAAATAATCACTGAATAAGAAATTCCGACACGTAAGCAATGCAAATACATTAAAAAAATACTTTTTATTTGGTCTGAAGCCTATAGTAATAAAGGCACGAATCTAAGGCAATATTCTTTCATAATGTGATGTGGGTGGAATGTGATGATTGATACTGACTGATAAAAAAAACAACTGAGTTGAGTGAGGGTCTTACGCCATTGGTCTGAGGTCTTACGGGTCTTATTTTTTTTTTTTTTTAATTTATTTTACGGCACTGGGTTCAAGCCCTTTCTTGCCAATCTTCAACATTACAAAGGTTTATTTTATATAAAGAAATATAGATAGAAAGTTATTACAGTTCCTTTACAGAATTAACTATAAAATTATATAAATGACTGAAGTATTTTTTAACATTTAACAATTGAGATAAATCACTTCCACACACATTTCCATCGTTGTCATCACTGTCACTATCACAAATTGCACCGGCCAAAATCAGTCTTTGAAAACTAAAATGAGGGCATTTCAACACGATGTGGTTTAAGTCTCCAGTAGCGTCTTCACAGAAGTTGCATTTTGATGCATCTATAATTCCCAATCTATACAAATGAGCTGGCGTTCTACAGTGACCAAACCTCATTCGGCACAACGTGGTAACGAAGTTCCTTTGTTCAATCCTCATGTTCTTTGGGTGATACCACGGACGAGCGGGCAACGTCTTCTGTATGCCGTGGTACCACTTGCCTTTTTCTTCAGTACTTGCACTCCAGTATGAAGACCATAATATTCGGTGAGACTCCAACAGACTGGCATAGTAATCAGTGTACGGAACTTTGCACACAGCAGTATGGTCCTCATGAATACCACTACGAGTGGCACGATCAGCTACTTCATTTCCAGTTATTCCTCTATGTGATGGTACCCATAGGAATTTGACACATTTGCCTCTAGTGAACAATATATACAGTAAGTGCCTTATATACAAAATGAAATAATTAACATTATGTTTCATATTACAATTATTTAAACTACTTATAAGACTCTGTGAATCTGTAATGATAATAAAATTTGTAAAATTTACAATATTTTCTATATATAACAATGCATTGTATACTGCATAACATTCAGCAGTAAATATACTGCAGTTTGTATCAATTTTGTAACATTTAATCATGCTAACTTGTGGATCATAAAATGCTGATGATACAACAGAGCCTTTTGATCCATCTGTATATAATTTATAATGTTGGGGATATTCATCAAAGAGGGCCAACAAATCTATTTGGTCAGTTATTCTAGAGTCTAATATGTTTACAGTACTATTTACAAGTTCACTAAAATTAGTTTTAAAAATACCTAAAATTTTACTAGTGAATATATTTACAGTTTTCTGCCTTATTTCTAGAAAAATTCGCACCAACTCAGGGAAAAAGCCTGACAAAAGTTGTCTAGGATTCACATAAGGTCCAATTGGAAGAGGTTCACAAGGTAAAATTGAATTAAGTACAGATTCATTTTCAGTAGCTAATAACTTTAAACAATATTTTTCTGCTATTTTTAGCCTATGTAATCTTAGAGGTGGAATGCAGGTCTCGCATTCCATAGAGTTAATGGGAGTTGAACACATAGCACCAGTGATTATCCTTAGAGCCTTATTTTGCAAAACATCAAGTTTCTTAAGAAGAGTAAATTTTGTATTCATATAGGCTAAGCAACTGTAATCTAAGTGACTTCTAACAATGCTTTTATACAACATAGATAGCGTTATTGGGTCTGCTCCCCAATGGACACCTGCCAATGACCTCATTATATTGAGTCCCCTACTCGCATTTCTGACTATGTAGTTAATATGCTGTTCCAAAGACAATTTAGGATCTAAAAATATACCAAGAAACTTTTTCTCTTTTAACCACTGCAAATTTTGGTTGTAATACATGACATAGCTATTAGTGAAATCATGTTTTTTGCTAAAAATCATTGCACCACTTTTACTTATGTTGATTTTAAGTTTTAGTATCTTTTCATAGTAATTATGTAACTGTACAAGTCCAAGGTTTAAATCATTAACAGCTATGTCTATATTTCTATTTACAGTATATAAAACTAAATCATCTGCAAATTGCAGGAATTTTACATTAATATTAGTTAAATATTTACATAACTGGCTAGTGTATATATTATATAATAAGGGGGATATTGTTGCACCTTGCATAGTACCCAGATAAACAGAATTAGGTCCATGTAAGAAGTTATTATATTTCACGAACATTGTCCTATTGTACAAAAACTTGTATATCCAATTACAGACCTTTCCTGGAAAACCAATTTCTGCCAAGATGTTAACGAGAATGGAGGGGACCACATTGTCAAAAGCGCCTTGTATATCCAAGAAGACACAAGCGGTGAGTGAATTGCTATAGAAGGATCTTTTAATATCTGTAATTAATGTAACAAAATTGTCAGTAGCACTTCTACCCTTTCTAAAACCAAATTGTTGTACAGGTAACAAATTATTTGCTTCTAAGTACCACTCTAGCCTAACTTTTAACATAAATTCAAAAATCTTGCCTATACAAGAGGATAGTGCAATGGGTCTGTAGGAGTTATAATCATTATGTGGCTTATCCGGTTTTAATATGGGGATCACACATTGTGTTTTCCAAGATACAGGAATGTATAAGCCTGTCCACAGTAAATTGTATAAGTGTAATAACAGTTTTTGACCAGTACGGTGCATATTAGATAGAACCTCGTAAGTGACATTGTCTAAGCCTGGAGTAGTATTTTTCCTACTTTTTAAGGCTGATTGCAGTTCATACCAAGTAAAGTTATTTGTAAGAAAAAAGGTATTAGGATTGCCATTTTGGTTAAAGTTATTTAATAATCTATTATTATTCTCTTCTAAATCAAAAGAAGCTGGGGCATACTTGTTAATAAACTCTGGAATCCATTCATCACTTTTATACTTATTATTTATACCAATATACTTAAAACGCCTTATGTAATTCCAAATAGTACTTACTGGAGTATACCTATTAAAAGAGTCACATAACTTTTTCCAACTGACTCTCTTTTTGTCTCTCAATAAAAGCTTCTTTTGAGCATCTAACTTTTTATAAGTAATGTAGCTTTCAATAGTACCATCTGACCTATACTTATTTAAAGCATCTTTGCTCTTCTTGACTGCTTTCAAACAATCATCATCCCACCAAGGAACTGGTTTCTTAGATATGTAACTGCTATTTTTTTTAAATTTAGGTATACATTTATTCATGATTTCTATAAGTTTACTATAAAATTCGTCATACATATTTAATGGGTGTGAGTTTGAAAAAGAAAATTTAGAAAAAACTCTTTCAGTTTCAGATGTAAACAACGGCCAGTCTGCTTTGTGAAACAAGTACCGGTCACAGGGCTCTCCAATTATGTACTTCTCTAAGGATAACTTCAAGTTGACAATAGTAGGGTAGTGATAACTGCCCATGGCATCGTTATGCACAGACCAATCACAGTAGGGAGCTAAGGAAGGACTGATACACATAATATCAATTGCTGACTGCCTATGATGGATAGTACCAACAGTGGTGGGATCACCTGAGTTTAGAAGACATAAATTAACATCATCAAGAAGATTATAAACCTCATTGCCTCTGGAATTATTTGTATGGCAACCAAAGGAAACATGATGTGCATTGAGGTCACCTGCAAGCATTAATGGCCTAGGCAAATTACTTATTATACGTTTTAAGACACTAATTCTAAGACGGTTACCACCTGGAGGGGTGTAGGCAGATAATAGTGTTAAATCGCCTAAATTTGTACTTATAGTAATAGCAACTGTTTGTAAATAATTATAATACGGTGTCTGAATAGTCTTGTATTTACAGGTATTATTAATAAGTATGCCAACACCACCACGACCGTTTGGGCCATGCTGATATATAAAATTGTAATTAGGAATTTTAAAACTATTTCCTTCCTTTAGCCACGTCTCATTGAGTAGACAAATATCTATATTACTATTGTTAAGAAAATTGACAAGTAGAGGTTTCTTACTGTTCACACTTTGTACATTAAAATGACATATATTTATTGAATCCTTATCCATTTTTAAGGTGCTTTATTAGTACTTCCTTAACATATGCCGAGGTCAACTTCTTGTTATCATTTCCGAGAGTTACTAATGTACCTACAAGTCCCTTAAGTATGATGTCACTATTTAAAACTTCATTAATTAATTTTTGAGGAGAAATAACTTCATTACTTGCAGCTACAGGCTGTACTATCTTGGGAACTTTTAAAGAAGGGAATTTAGTATCATAATTTTTCATTATATTAAGATTTTCAGTTTTTGAAATAGCATTTGCATATGAAACTTTGTTTATTTTATCCATAATTTTAGCTTTTTTAACTGGACATTCTCTTGAAATGGCAAGATGTTGACCTCCACAATTCGCACACTTTTTAATATCTTCATTTTCACATTTAGTAAAGTGGTGTTCACCAGCACATATCGAACATTTCTGAATACTGTTACATATTTTAGCTCCATGGTTAAACTTTAAACATTTATAACACTGTAATAAAGGCGCAATATATTCATGAACCTTATATCTAAAAATATCTAAATATACATATTCAGGCAAAGTATTGGTAAGAAATGTAACACTTACAGAAGTGAGAGGCTTTAGGGTACCATCAACTCTTTTGAGGAACCTTCGGATACTAATAATTTCATAAGAGGAAGACAGTTTTTTAAATAACTCTTCGTTGGAGATGTTTGTAGGCACAAAACGAAGTACACCAATTTTCTCTATTGCTCTTGCTGGAATGTAAGCTTGGTAATTGTGCTTTTGTAAGAAATTGTCGTTGATTAAAAAGTTATTGGCATTGTTGGCCTGGGAGAATGTTACTCCAACTTTATTTGCATTAATTCGTCTGATATTTGTAACTCCTTTTATTTCGTTTTTAAATAAACCTGCTAACATAAGTGGATTTTTATTGCCAATTTTTTCAGCTTCCACAAAAACACAGAATTCATTTCCTGCAGCATTGTCCGGAAAAACTCTCTTGTAACCCGCCTTGGAAAAGGGCTTGTATTGATTCAAATCAACAGGAGAAAGTTCCTCACCATCGTCGATATAATTCTCACGAAGCCTTTTTTGAGGACGATAGGAATCGACCCCGGGGTCGTCACCCCCCGGGGTTTTCGACATGTTGAATTATATTTACACAAGCGTATATGTTATTACCATCAACTATTTACAAAATAAACTTATATACAATTTAGTAAGGAAAAAATTTTAAGAACTTTGAAATTTTCCGCCCTTCTTATTCAAAAGCCCGCGAAAAAAAAACTTACGGGTCTTATAATTTGTAATGTTGCCATTCGGAAAAATAAGTCCAATATGACAGAACGCGTTTGTAATAGAAAATTGAATGATCAAACGAACTTACCTGTAAGTGATGTTCGATCATAATTATATGAAGAACATCATCCTTCCATGATTACTTGTAGTACTCGCCTCGCGTACTAGCTATCTCACGAATTTAAAAGCCGTTCCCATTTTTTTTAAATGGGAACACCCAGCCTCTTCCTTTCTCTGGCAACACTGTGTTCGATACGTCATTCTAGTTTAAAGCCCGCTAGATTTAAGTTGAAAACACACAATTTCTATATTATTGCAGATAATGGGAAGGGATCCAGAAAAAAAATATTTATAATCTGGGTGGGCCGATCATGGAAGGATGATGTTCTTCATATAATTATGATCGAACATCACTTACAGGTAAGTTCGTTTGATCATTCAATTATATTTCATACATCATCCTTCCATGATTACTTGTAGGATGTTAAAAGTCTAATTAGAAATTGTGTCCATCCCAGTGGTTTATCCTGATAACTGTATCAATTAAGTAATTTCAGCAATTCAAGGCTTAAATCAACAATTATTTTTAGCAAATCAAAGGTTAGTCCTAAGCACATAGGTAGGTAAATAATAATCAGTACTTATTACATAAAGGCATCGATCCGAGCCCGCTGGTAATTGCAACATTTAGTACCCACATTGGCAGCAGCGACCGTCGCCATATGGCGTTTGGCTCCTTATAATCAATATCTTTAATAAGTTAGCTATAATATAATTAAGTGGAGCAAATTTTGTTGTAAAATATAATACCTAAGTATATTATTACTAAATGTTATAGAATTATAGGTCCAACCTGCAGCTGTCAACACCTTAGTCCCCGATCGGTAGATATCTACCACAAGATAATTAAAAACAATATTGTTTGGAATCCATTAATGATCTATATATTATTTTGTGTCAACACTTGAACCTCATCCATAGGTTGCAGAGGTTGATGCATCCTAGACCTATGTGTCTAAACTAGATTTTTACTACATATCTTCAATCCAACTACTTGTGGATCCCGGAAGCCCCTTTTGTGAGGGGGCTCTTAGTATTGGTTATAGAATCAATATCTATAGGTACCTACGACGTATTTCTGTATTCTGACATTATGCAGGTACGAGTTTATGGATTTTATTGGACAACTGGGTAGTTGTCTCTCGGATTAGGATATTTAAGAAAAATAGATATCTAAATAAAGGGGAAGCTGAAATCAACTAACTACAGATTTCCAAATATATGTAATCACGAATTTTCTATTAATATTATTTTTAATTAATAAATAACTATTACTGTTTCATTAGATTGCTAACTCAGACCAATAACAATGGTCTGAGATTACTAATGAAAGAATTGAGTGACTATTATATATAAAGTCTGCATCCTATGGCCCATAATTATAATGTTACAACGGTATAGGTACCTAATTTTCTTTTTACATAAGTTATTTAAAGATGAGTTTTTACTTAGAGAGGATAAAGGTACCATAGGGAGAACTTTTGAAATAAGTAAGTACTTACTTATATCAAGTTTTTGTATAGATAGGTATTTTGGTTTAGAGGGTCTTAATTGTATACACCCCTCATAAAACATTAAACACATTTTCTATAATTTGTATTACCATTTAGAAGTCCTATGCTTGATTTCATAGAGTTGAGACACCCATAATGATCCTTTCTTGTACATTTTCATCAGAAACTTAATGAGTCGCTGGATAATGATGGTTTTTATTGAGTTGAGCACAGAAAAAACCTGGCCTAACTCGTTATACTTACTAGATTTTTATGGTTTGTTAGTTGGTGTAGATACTGTTTTTTACTGAAGTCAATAATATGCTCACTTTCAATACCTAATCCTCCTTATATAAGGCTTCACAGATAAGATCCCTGCAGCTAGCTTAAGATTTTACTAGTGCAATGGCTGTGGTGTTCTATATTAGACGAAAGCAATGATTTGTCCTTGCTTTCAAAATTATTGATATTATTAACCCTGGTATCAATAATAAAGTATATCTTACATTAAACTTATTAATCTTTCTCTCTCAGACCGATAAAGAAGTTTATTGGTCCGAGTCTTTCTCTATAGTGGAAAACAAAAAATTTACTTTTCCAATAGAGAGCCTCAGACCTAGGGTTGCCAAAGTTTGTACAACAGAAAAATAAATATACATATATTTATTTAGGTCTGAGAAGGAAAATATACAGTATCCATGTATGTACATACCTAAATAATCAAAGACAGTATTATATAAAAATAAACAGTATTTTGTTTTTTAATGTTTTAAAGACATATTTTTAAAAGCCTCATAGGCCTTGTCACAGTCAATGCAGTAGGTAAACAGTATTTTGTATTACTGTATTTTTGTTCAACAGTAAAAAGTATAATGGAGTAAAAAACAGTATAATACTGTTTTTAACAGTATAAGTAGTTGGCAACCCTACCAGGCCAATAAGTAGAGCACTGGTAAATAATCTGATATTTGGTTTGTTAATTATGAAGAAAGGTTGTCTGGAAGAGATCGCTTGTATAGCGATAAGACCGCCCATTGTACATTTTATTATTTTGTTTCTAGTGTTTCTTCAAACTGTATGACATTGCTGATATAATAAAGTTTATTCTGTTTTATTCTATGGAGAAAAAGCATAGAAGAAAAAACGACCAATTTTTCCTAAAGGCATCAATATAGTAAAGCTCTAACAAACAATATCCTATACATTCTGCTTAATTTTTATGAACTATTACATTTATAATCAGGCTCATGACTATCTTTAGAGTATTTCTAAAAGGCAAAATCCACCATTCTGCCCAAAGACTTCGTAACACCCTGATTCTGCCTCTCAAACCATTGTCCAATGTCCAAATTATTTAGCAGTGTGATAGAGGGAACTGTGTCGTCCCCCCTCCCCTTTTCTTTGATACCTTTATCAGATTAACTGTTGTGTTATAAATTCTCATAAGGATGTCATATTTAATCTTGGGTGCAAAGGACTCTTAGTCTCTGGTACCTGGTAACTTAAGAAAGATCCCTTTGGCATTAATGTGAAGTAGGTTTTCAATGATTTCATCAACATTCCATTTTAATTAAAAAGTGACTCTCTGTTGTTTAGTTTATAGAAAGTCCTTATGGCGTTTTCAGGCTATTAAACACTTATGCTACAACAGAGCTTAGCCCAAAGAGTAAGTTGTTAAGTTGGTATCAAATATCTATTAAAATAAAATATTAATCAAAAAGGTAATAGAAAAGAATGATTTTCAACATCTTTAGAGTACCTAATTTGGCAGCAATGGTCATACATCAAAATAGGGACAGGTTGCTAACCTGTTGTCTACACAAGAGGCACCAAACCCAAAAATTAACAATGCTTCAGTAAACAAACCAACTGAAAACCAGCAACTAGGACAGATGTTATTCTCAAAATCATCTCAGCAGTCCAGGTTTGTTGACTTTTAAATGGGATCTCATACCCAGATATCCATGACATTATAATGGAATCACAATTCGCAATCTTCTACCAAGCGTTAAAATAATATATAAGTTTACCAACGAACAGCGTTACTGTTGAACCGCTGCTGGATCACTGTCCCAGATTTTCAAGGATACTGTTTTGGCAACTGTGTACTTTTATGATCTACAAATTGACCATTCCTTTATCTACGATTTGAAATGTCTAACCTTCTGCCATAACCACTCACTTAATTGTTTGGCGGGTTATGATGATTTTCATTAACGAGCAATTTTTAGTTATTTAGAGAGAAAGTCACAAAATAAGAGTGTGGAGTCACTTAGATATTTTGTTATTTTATCTTTAACATTTATATTGTCAGATAGAATACTTGTTTTTCTGCACTCTCATTAGTAACTAACGCAGATAAGGAATTAACATGTTACACAGTCTGTAAAACTTATTACACACTTCAATTGGTTGACTAGAAGAGATCTCTTTTATTTTATTTTATAGGTGATTCAACAGTTTGATCAATAAACTAAGTCATACAGTTAAATGCTAGCAAACCAATTACAGATTCACACTTATAGAAAATCTTCTAGAGAAAAGTCTGCCTTTGCTAACAATAGTAATTTGTTAAATGTTATAGGCAACATATTTTACAAATGCAGTGAAGAGTATAAGTAATACAATCACACTCATAACCCAAATTGTGTAAAGCAAGACTCTTATGCCACATATCATTACATGTAAAGCCACCTCCGGCAGTATGGGCCATGGCCATGTAGTCCCGACAAATAGCAATAGGATGCCTGCCTGTTGCCCAGAAATTATATTATTGCAATAAAATTCTTTCTCCAACCACATGACAGGTTCTAGTAGGTACAATGTAACTTACCAAAAAACATTGTTCTTATTGCTGACCCTTTAAATGATTTAGTGGCAGCTTTGTCAAATATAACTACTGATCTTGTTCAGGCCATGTTACAACACATTCACTGTGGCATATTTATTGTATCAGCCTAACCACATTGCTGACCCCTATACTTAAATAGTGACAGCTTTGTGGATGAAGTCTCCTGGTCGAAGCGATGGTAGCTCTTGGACTTGAAGCAAATTGTGTTTATTTTTGTCAATTCAATTCAATCTTTATATTATTGCCTCTAGTAAGATTTGGCAATTTTGCCAAGGTCCAGTTTTGGAAAAGACATGGATTATGAACCACATTGCTGACCCATATAACTAATCAAACATTGACAGCCTCGTGGATGGTGTCCCTGGCTAACCCCACCAAAGCGGTGAGAGCTCTCGGACGTGAAGCGAACTGCAGACAATATACATTCCAGTGGTGTCCCAAACCACGTTGCTGACCCCTATACTTAAATAGTGAAAGCTTTGTGGATGGAGTCGCTTGGCTAGTCCCCACCAAAGTACTGATAGCTCTGACTTAACACGGATTGCGGTGATATTTATTACAGTGTCCCAAAGCACGTTGCTGACCCCTGTACTTAAATAGTGAAAGCTTTATTTTTATATTATTTTTTTTTTTTTTTTTTATTATTATTTTATTTTATTTATGGATGGAGTCCCTTAGATAAGCCCGGCCGAAGCGATGGAAACTCTGACTTGACACGAACTGCGTACTGTGGCCATATTTATTTCCATATCGTGTACCAAACCACGTTGCTGACCCCTATACATAAATAGTGAAAGCTTTGTGGATGGAGCCCCTTGGCTAACCCCCGCCGAAGCGGTGATAGCTCGGACTTGACACAAACTGCATGCTGTGGCCATATTTATTTCCGTGTCGTGTACCAAACCACGTTGCTGACCCCTATACTTAAATAGTGAAAGCTTTGTGGATGGTGTCCCTTGGCTAACCCCCACCGAAGTGGTGATAGCTCGGACATAAGCAGTTCATTGCCGATGCGATATGTATCCAATATGGACTACATTTCTTTTCAGAGGTTTCCAAATACGCTGGGCAATCTGAAATATAAGTTATCAACTCTCCATCTTTTCCAATGCAAAATTTCGTCGAATAAGTCATCTTTTTGGCGTAATTTCTTAATTTTCATTGTAAAATTATTCAATAAAATAAAAAGCACGTGTAGATAGCAATTGCACGAGAAAACGAATGACGTATCGAACACAGTGTTGCCAGAGAAAGGAAGAGGCTGGGTGTTCCCATTTAAAAAAAATGGGAACGGCTTTTAAATTCGTGAGATAGCTAGTACGCGAGGCGAGTACTACAAGTAATCATGGAAGGATGATGTATGAAATATAATAATAATTATAAAGCAGGTTATTGCAGCGAACGCATAGGTGATTGTTAAGGATATGAATTGAAATCGTAGTTAAGTAATCATATATCTATGACTAGTTATAATAATATTGTTGTTGTAATAATATTAAATTGGAATCAGTAACAGTTAGCATTTCAGATAGCTTTGGTGACTGATTTTTTTTATTGATAAGCAATTATGTGGTTATGGTTGTGTTAGTCGTAGACACGTAGAAAATTATTTTACAAAGATTACCGTGGAGTGTTTGTCGGGAAACCATGGCGTCTGGATGTCGAGCTTTATTTCAATAATTCAAAATTGCTTCGCAGTGGATTTTGTACAGTGAAAGTGGTGTCGTTTCGTCGCATAAGCATCTGTGTTGACGAACAGTTATGAGGAATCATTGAAATAAAGGTTTTGTGTACCTATATGACGTTGAGAATTGTATCACTATACAATTCTCATCAGTCACAATCATAAGGTCTGTTGCCATGCATTTCTTTCCAAGCACTCCCTAGATGCATTAAAATGTGTGACGCCCATATTTTAATGCAAACATCAAGATATAAGACATAAACAAATGAAGATATGGCTCAAAGGTCTTAGATACCAAGCCGAAAACCCTAACATAATTTTAATCATTTAATCATATGGCAACATATATATTGTTTTAAAAGGAATTCCCGGTGTGCATAAGTAGGTACTTACCTATTATTGCATTTTATGTTGCCACTCTCTCTCAAATCTATTTATTTATTTGTTATTTTATTTGCATTGGAACATTGGCCCTGTGTACTGAATGGAATTTAGAGAAAGATGTCCTGTTTACTCTGAGGAAAGATTTGGGAAAGATGGACTCAAGGATGGAACCATCTGTAATTAAATGGTCTAAGCATCTCTACGACAGCGTTTTCTTGACATTTGATTTCAAGCAATAATCAAAATTGTCAGTTACCTATGGTTACCTACTTTGAAACAAAGATACTACTATTAAGTACCTAGGTACTTTATATTACTGAAAATTTTGAAATACTAATGAAAAAATGATTACATTTTGCGGGTGTGACGATCCAGGACAAAAATCACACTTTGACGACGATATATTTCCGAATTATAATCAGTTATGGGGAATGATTGGAACTATACTGGTAACAATAGTAGGCTGGCTCGTGTATACAAAGGTAGGTAGTTTCTTACGGATAGCCCTTAATCTAAGGTTAGCCCAATTGTCTCTCTTAGTGATCTGTGGGTTAGCCACTCTCTCTGGCAATGAGTGAAGGCAGTGAACCTACAGGCCGCCCTATATATGAATGAAAATGAAAAATGCCTTTATTGCAACAATCGCCAATAACATCTTTAGTGTAGCCCTCACTTCTGAAAAAGCCAGTTCCTTCCTACCCAGATACCCACGAATATTCACCGCCTCCTTCCCCGGGTCCAGAAAGTCTTTCTGTCCCATTCATTCCCTTTCCCTTCATTCTCTGTAAAAAGGAAAAGGAAGTAAAGGAGAAAAAAGTAAAAAAGTTTCATGTGTGGCACTGGGCAGGCTAACTGCAAGTGTTGATGATCAATACAAATTTCAGATTGCGAAACTTTGGAAATCAATGTGTTTGTGATAAACACGTATTAGTGCATGAATCTTTCTGGATCTACCACCATTTCTTCCTGACAAAGCCGCTTCGTTTGTCAAACTGTTTTGGTGAAAACAGTTTTTAGCTAGGTGAGAATTTAAGAATATAAAAATATGTCGAAAAGCTACCACAATCTGGTATTTGCAGATATCAACGAATTACATGCCATTAGGTGTGGGATGGAGCCATTCGTTGCCATGAGTGCCACCGGAGTTCCACCCTAGAAGTAGCATTACAAATTGCGGTTATGGGAACATAATTTCCATAAACATATAAATATTTAGTTTACCAGAAGTTATTTAAACTTGCATTTAATAAATATACTACGCATGTGCGAACATTATTTTATATAGCGTTCCACCCGCGACTTCGTCCATGTGGATTTTTTTTATAAATCAAACATAGCCAATGTCAGTCACGAATAATTTAGTTTTCTAATAATGAAAGAATTTAAGAATGAGTTTATTCGTTACAAAAATACAAATATTTCCTTTTTATAATATTATTAGGTACTAGCGGTCTCCCGCGGTTTCGCTCGCGTTAATGTCAGTTATCGCGTAAAAAGTATCCTGTCCTTCAAAGGGTCTCAAAATATCTATCCCCCAATTTCATCGAAATCTGTCCAGTAGTATTGGAGCCTATTAAATGCAAACAAACTGTTGGAAATAGTAGGTCGGTATTGAATGAGACAGCGTTTTAATAACAGATTTTAATTTATAACTTCAGAGCAAATCACAAATCAACACCTCAGAGTTTTTCACAGACAGAAGAGAGTGTTGCCAACCAAATAAAATATTATTTTTCTTAAAACGTTTCATTACACGCAACACCCCCCCTTAATGAAACCCTTTTACAAAGTTACAATCACAATATAACTTTTATTAATTTCTTTAGATAAGTAATACAATTATTCAAATCAGGCTGGCTGTTAATAAACTTTTATAACAAAATCTTAACTTCACTTTAAATTAAACAAACAAAAAACTTAACTTCCTTTTAGTATTAATGAACTATCCTTATTTATTATTTATTGTTAATCCTAATAATTATGTAACAAACCCAAACCTTCTCTTAATTTTTCAAATCTAACTTTACACAATGGTTTAGTAAATAAGTCTGCTAATTGTGCATCAGTAGGAATGTAAATTATCTTTATAATATTTTCAAGTAGTTTTTCCTGAACAAAATGGTAATTTAAATCAATATGTTTTAACCTTTTTGGTTGACCAATATTATTGGCAGCATAAATAGCAGACTGATTATCTTCGAACACACTAACACATAACTTATCTATTGATAAAATATTTAACTCACAGAATAAATTTCTAAGCCAGCACACTTCTGCTGTACATTGAGACAAAGCTACATACTCGGCTTCTGTTGAAGACAGAGCCACACAATTTTGTTTCTTACTACACCACATAACTAGACAGTTAAATGCCATCAAACAATAACCACTAGTTGATTTTCTACTGATGGTGTCCCCACCCCAATCTGCGTCAACATAAGCCTTTAATAATTCAGTATTTAGGTTCAAGTCTAAATTTCTTTTATAAATTAATTTTAAATTTATACTGCTCTGTATATATCTTAATACATGTTTTAAATTTTTCCACAATTCTTCACTTGCACAGCTTTGAAATCTACTAAGTACACTTATACAAATACATAAATCAGGCCTTGTGCCAATCATAGCATACATGACACAACCTATAAGCTTCCTACATCTATTTTCTATTTCCACACTTTCAGATGAATTTCTGAATAACAATTTACTATCAAAGTTGGTCTCTAATGGTACACTAACCCCCTTACACTCTGACATATTAAATACTTTTAATACATGTTTCAAATAAGATATTTGGTCCAGACTAATATAACCTAGTTCAACATTTTGTTCAATATGTAAACCCAAATAGTTAAATGCTAACCCCATATCTTTAGTTTTAAATTGTTCTCCTAGCTTGTACTTTAAGTTTTTAATTACATTTATATCTGACCCAGTAATTAATATGTCATCGACATAAAGTAATAAGTAAGTTTTATAATTTTCTGATATCTTAATATACAAACACATATCTGTTTTTGACTTGATAAAACCTTGACTAAACATGAAATTAGTAAATGTATCATACCAATAGCGAGGTGACTTTTTCAAACCATAGATTGCTTTATTTAATTTTCCAATTTTTCCTTCATGTACATGACCTTCAGGTAAGTATATATATATTGTCTCATCTATTTTGCTATGTAAAAATGCACTACACACATCTAATTGATAAATATGCCAACCAAAGTATGCTGCAATGGATATAAAGCATCTTACCGTTGTTAGCCCGATAACTGGTGAGTATACCTCTTCGTATGTTACTCCTGACTGCTGGAAACCTCGAGCTACTAGTCTCGCCTTATAGAGCTGTACCTTACCTTCATTATCCTTCTTTCTTCTAAACACCCACTTGGTATCTATGACCATCTCATTTATACTTTCTTCTAGAGTCCATGTTTCATTGTCTTCTAATGCTTGAATTTCATTTTCTATTGCTTCCTTCCATTGCTTGGACTCCTCACTTACCATTGCCTCCTGATATGTCTCTGGTTCATTATCAATAGCTGCTAAATAAGCGAAGCCTAGGTCATAATCATCATAATGTTTAGGTTTTTGTATCTTCTTTCTATCCCTTAAACTAAATACTTTACCTGTCTGCTCTGAGCTACCAATATTTTCTTCTGTATTATTTCCACAACCTTGATATGTATTTTCTGGTACCAGTATATTTTCCTCTAACCTGTAGTTACAGTTTTCTTTATCATCTTTTTCAATCTCTTCCTGTGTACCAGTGTTCTTTTCAAGTGCTATTTGCTCCTCTCTTGTACTACTTTGGTCTTCAAAGATTTTCACCACTTCCTCATCATCACTTGTGTCGCTGTTCATGTTCCTTACATCTTCTATTTCTTGCTGTACTATCTGCTTAGTATCCTGTATAAAAACTACATCTCTAGCTATTTCTACTGTGTCTGTTTCAGAAAAATAAATTCTATATCCCTTAGTATTATTATCAACACCGACTAAAATTCCAAATTTATTTTTACTATCTAACTTTCTACGCTTTTCTTTAGGAATATGAACAGAGCACTCTAAACCAAAAGTTCTCAAAAAATTTATATCGTAGGATTTCTTGAACCAGATTTCATAGGGACTTTTATTACTTACTGGACTGGCTCCGCAGACATTTAAAGTAAAAACAACTGTGTTGACAGCTTCAGCCCATAATCTTTTTGACAAACCTGTTATTAGAGTTCGTGCTGCCTCCATCACGGTTCTGTTGTCACGTTCAATGCGCCCATTCTGCTGTGGAGTATAAGGTACAGTCTTTTGGGGGCATATTCCATATTTATCAGTCAAATTCTTTACATCTGTATTACAGAATTCTAAACCATTATCAGTCCTTAAATATTTAATATTATTATTTGTTTGATTTTTCACAAGTATTACAAATTTTTGCAAACAAGAATTCACTTCAAATTTATTTTTCAAAAAATAAACAAATCTATAGTTTGAACAGTCATCTCTTAAAAGTAAAAAATATCTAGCACCACCAATTGAAATAGCCTCTATGGGTCCACATAAGTCTGCATGAATTATTTCTCCTACAATTTCTGACCTAGAATCACTAGTATGGTAAGATATCCTGTGTTGCTTTCCTGTTAAACAATTTTTACAAAAAGTATTATCAATATTATATTTTATGTTATGATTATTTAAATATGACTTTACATGGTTAAAATTCTGATGTGCAAACCGCAAATGCCATTCTGATAAATTTACTACATTAGCAATTTCACAGTTTGATCTAAATATTAATTTATATAATTTATTATATCTTTTAGCTATTGCTCTCACATCATTATCTGTATCTAAAATTTGACAATAATTTTTATCACTTTTCATTTTATAACCTTTATCTAAACATCTACCTACAGAGAATAAATTAATTTTAAGAGCAGGTACATACAAAACCTTATTAATAGTAGTATGGATCCATTTTGAACCATTCCAGGCCTCCACTGTTATTTGACCAATACCAAGAACGGGTAAGGTTGTACCATCACCAATTTTAACCCGATTTTGCACTGTATTACTACTTAACTCACTGAATAATGACCTTTCACTGCACATATGCTCACTAGCACCTGAATCAAGTAACCACTCCGTTGTCACAGCCGATGTTGAACTTCCAAAGTTGTTTGTACTTACAAAAGCATTGTTACCATTGCTATAATTGTTATCATAGTGATCTTTACCAAATTCCTTTTGTTTCCTGAACCAACAGTCCCTCTGAATGTGTCCATTCTTCTTACAATAATAACAAACCTTTCCATTTTTATTAAATTGTTGTTGTCTTGAAATTAAAGCTGTAGTTGTGTTATCCTCTTTAGACCTTTCTTCCTCAGTTTTTAATCTTGCAATTAAATTGTTTAGTGTTCTATTGCTTTTCTCTGTTGACTCCCAAGCTGATATGAAATATTTATATTCTGATGGCAAGCTCATTAAAATTTTGGTAATTGTCATTTCTTCTGATATAGGCTCATTGTATGCACAGAGTGTGTTCCTTATGTCTTCAATTTTTGCCAAATAATCAGAGATGTTAGTGTTTTCAAACTTCAAATTAAAGAATTTTTGTTGATAAAGATGTATGGACACATCTGACTTTTGTTCATAAACACTTAGCAGTTTTTGCCATATATCATATGCCGAAGTACAAGTCAAAACATGCAACAGGACACATTCTTCCATCCTTGACACCAAAACAGCTTGAGCTTTGTTTTCATTTTCGAGTTCAGTTTTATCTATTTCTTTGCCCAAGATAAACTTAATCAGACCTTTGGATCGTAAATAAATTTGTATCTGGAACTTCCAAACGTTCCAGTTTGACTGTCCTCTGAGTTTTAGAAAACTTTTATCCTTATCCATTTTGTATATACTATACGTTCCGCCAATCTCTTGTAGAAGACGATGAGTTGCACAGTTCAACCAGAACAAAATGGCCGTACCCACGCACGCCGCAACGCCACACAGACGCGGACTTTTATAGTTTGTAATAACTTTCCCGACACAGTCCAACTACAAAGGTAAAATGGTCTGGGCCCATAACCTGTTGGAAATAGTAGGTCGGTATTGAATGAGACAGCGTTTTAATAACAGATTTTAATTTATAACTTCAGAGCAAATCACAAATCAACACCTCAGTTTTTCACAGACAGAAGAGAGTGTTGCCAACCAAATAAAATATTATTTTTCTTAAAACGTTTCATTACACGCAACACAAACAATCAAATCTTGCCTCTTTATAATGTTAGTATAGATACTAATTATACTACAGAATACGTAGATATGTAATCAAGTATAGAAATACTTGAGCTAGATAATTGAAGACTGTCAATATTTTCTGCTTATTGCAGATGCATATGAAAAGAAAGCAGAATATTTTCCAAGAACAACACAAAATATACCAAGAATTCGACAAACGGGACATAGTAGTTATCAACTTTTCTAAATAAAAAAAAAAAACAAAAATTGGATAAATGTATTTTATTGTCTAATATGGCTTTTTGCATTCATAAAATATGAAAAATATAATAAAAAAATAATTTGATTTTCCGTTACCCATGCACCTAACGATACTTAATAACAATAATATAGGAATATAATTTCAGTACATTTCATTGCAATAGAAAATTAATATTCAGTCATTAATAAGTAAGATTTAAGAATTCCATTTTGTCACGTTGAGGTATTTTTTTGCACTCCTGCAATAAATATTTGTACTCGTCTTCTGTACTGCCTCTTTTCAAGAGATACACCAGTATGTATTGGTATGGGAAGACAGGGACGTCGTGACGAGCGAAGAAGCGAAGTTTGACTCTTTCTATAATCTTCATATCGACAAAACAATAGTCTGCTGAACAGCAGCTACCTGGAGTCCTGCAACAAACGAACACAATTTATTACAATATTGAAATATTTTAGTGGTAATTAAAGGGCTGTCCACACATTTCTGTGTCAGGTCTATCCGAGTACCGAGTGCCGTTTCAGTGTTTACGTCAGAGATGTGCCATCCGTCACCCGTGTTCACAAATATCAGGGAAATCGGTGTCAGTATCGTGTTTGTTTTTTTTTTGTGACGGTGTGATGGGAAATTTATTTACGGACCATACGGGACTCACCGGCACGGGACAGCGCCGGTCCTACTCCGCTAAAACCCACCGGTACCCTCCTAAGCCCTTATGGGGGCGTTTTGGGATCGCCGCACACCACATAGTGTGCGCCATTTCACCAAAACGCCTCTGGGATCGTCTGTTTCCTAAGTAATCGCCTAATTTTGTTAATGCATAAAATACAATAAAAAACTTCGCAATTTCTACGCATATTCAATGTCTTCACAGACCTGTTAAAATTATCATAAAAACTGGCCGACTGTAGATAAAAATCGGATAGCACTGTTAGAGCGTGCGTGCATCCGAGCGTGCTCCGGACGCTGACGATTCGGATCTTCCTGATAGAATAGAATAGAATAGAAATAATTTTATTATCACAACACAAACGACGTGCTACATAAACAATGAAACAAATAAATAACTTAAAGTAAAAAATGAAAAAGAACAATACACTTAAGAAATTAATAGTGCAGGAACATTGTGATCGCACGTCGTAGGCTGTGACAACGAGGTCCACACTGAGCTTGTTGCTATGCTACGACACAGTCGCAACACAGCGCTGGTTTTCAGTGTGGACACCAGAGGCCTTAGTATGAGTTTTGATAGTTTTCGAGCTCGATCAAACGATACGGAGATGTGTGAACGTATTCGTACAAATCGTATGTAACCAATAATTTCTTCGTCCCTGCCGTGTTCCGTAAGGGACGGGAACTCGGATATGTGTGGACAGCGCCTAATTTTTCAAGTGGGCCTTCAGGGCCTAATCCTAAACTATGAGGAAAGGAATATCGGAAAATGTTCAAAGGAGTCACGAGCACGATTTTGATGAAAACAAAAACTGCATCATTGGATTTTCATTTCAAATGGAGTGTCCATACAGCGCGTAAAGTATACGCAGTTAGCAACTTTTCGCTTGCAAACTCATTCAGTGCGCGGCAGAGTCGCAGTAAACGATGATCGCTGTCGGCGGCTCAGTTCGCTCACTACGCCGGCGCTGATATACTGGGTGTAAAAGACATGAACAGTCAAACGAAAACCACGTATTCTATACATCAAAATAAGACATATTTCAAAAAAGAATTTGCTGGGAAATGATTTTTATTTTTTATTGTTACAAAAAATTGCAAATTGTATCGCGCAATGTAAAGGGATCAACTCGCACCCAACTCGCAAAACCGCGATAATTTTGACAGACGGCGGCCCCGTTCGTTAGTGTCCCTGCGCATCGAGTGAGCTACATTGAACGCTAACGTTTTGAAGCCATTTTTTGTTACAAAATACTAAAAAAAATGATAATGTTTCTTTGGACAATAATTAGGAAATAACGTATAGAATACGTTTTCATAAAAAAATGAAAAAAAAATTATGACTTTGACCTTCAATAAAATCGTAACTATCAATTTCCCAGGTATAGTCTAAAGGAAGAAAAATGTTATGACGGTGAGCAGAATACATGGTTCTCGTTTGACTGCTCATGTCTTTTACACCCTGTATATACTAACCGTACCTTCCTTCCCAAGAGTTCGCAAGCGCTAGCGCTTCACGGCTAATACGTTACAATTCGCCGCTCACTCTACCTTGAGTTACAGACCGATACAGTCAGCCGCTCTATATGAGTCTAATGGGGACATAGCGTTAGAGCGTGCAGTTGCTCACGAAACCTGCTGTTACTTAGGGATTTATTACGTAGTGTTGTACATTTTATTTATTGCTTTTTATCGACCGACGTTTCAAAATGCCAGCCGACGACGTCGAAGAGCAAATTATTTCACCGATTTCATTTGAAATGCCCTGCGGTCCAAAATGTGCAATATCGCACTATAGGCATCGATACCGCGCACACAGAGTGAATCGAATTGACCGAATTCGCACCATCGAAAATAATGTGACGTCATAAGTGATGTCATTCAGCCGTTCTAACGGTGCACACTAAAAAGAGGTAGTGCAGTGTGTGCGCAATAAATTGTCAAACTCAGATTTGATAAGTCGGTGAATTATTAGAGTAAACATTTGAGTGTTGAATTGTTAAAGGCTCTCTATAGTTACTTTATTTACCACAATAACTTTCTTTTACTCTATTAAAAATCCTTCAGTAGGTACTATTTTACTGTTAAAACAGTTTTTACATAACCTCTTCTTGAATACTTGCTTGATTGCTTGACACACAAAGCGTGGACCGAATAGATTGCACGCAATGCTTATAGCAAGGCGTTTGCACTGTTGTTAACGTTCGTAGTGTTTTCGCAAATCGGACCGCAGTGATGTCTAAATGCATATAAATTAACTGTCGCGAAGCTATTAATTAAGAATAGAATACTTTTATATTCAACAAAACTAAAGTTAAAATATGAGCCTAAGCACACGGCCTATTTTAATCGCGCAGATATATAATATAATATATATTTTCACGCTCACACCAATTATCTAGCCCGAAGTAAGTATCATTAAGAACTTGTGTTACGGATACTAGATAACGGACATTTTTTTTTTTTAATATACATAATAATTTTTTAGATATTTTTATAAATAAACTTAATTAAAATATATAAACAACCATGACTCGCAAGCAAACATTCGTGTTCGTCACACAAACATTTGCCGCTACCAGGATTCGAACCCGGACCGCTTGATGTGTAGCCAGCTATACTGACCACTCCACCACGACGGCGTCTAATAGATGAGGCGGATACGCGCTTAAACGAGATTCGAACTCAACCTTTCAAGTTGTAACGTAAGCACGGGGCGATCGTGATACACGCGTATACTCACAGATACATCGATACAGACGCGTTGTAGTCTCGCTCGTAGCTTCTACGTTTTAATCAGACTCCTCGAGGAGTCCTCGACAGTTGCACAATGACGTCGGTTGAGACAACACTGCAGGCTGGATCACGTGCGTATACGCGCCTCAAATGAGTTTCGAATAATTATGCTCCACGCTGGCGTTTTAAAAAAAATCGCGAGTAGTCTCCCCTTGACTTTCTCGTATACCGGGAACGACTCAAAAGTTGATAGAAACCTTATATTTTGACGTCAAACATGCATGTTAATCCATCGACGATTATTAATATCCAGACACAATTGATTTTAATTGTGTTCTCGCGCTCCTGAGCGCGAACGGGGCTTAACGAGTTAAATTTGGTTGCAACTAGAGTTATCGTGCTACTAGACACACACACAGACATAATTCCAAAAACGGGTTTTTTGAACTCAGGGAGGTCCAAAACGTGTAAATCCGTCAAAATCTCGAGGTCGAATTTTTTGACGATTGCAAGACTTCCTCTATACTACGTATACGAGAAAGTAAAAACGCGCGTCGTCCGAGCGTTTAAAATACGAATTTGTATAATGTGCTTAAGCTCTTAAAGTAGACTGACGTTGTACCAGTACAATGAATTTCGAATGATAAACATCTTCAAATATAGGAAAGACAAATATCCAAATAGGGAGAATGTAATTAAATTTGATTTGGTGAATGCCTTTTATAAACCATACCTTCTTCTTGTTCTATATACAACATGTAAACTAAATAACCAACACCCTGAATACAGGTGGGATACCCTGAATATAGGATCGGCTTCCGAGTTAATTTCAATAATATTTTTGGAAAAAAAAAAACCATTTTTTTTGAAAAAAAAAAACAATAAGTACCCAGAAAATGTTGTACAATATTTTCTGGGTACTTTTTGTTTTTTTTTTTCAACAAAAAAATTATTGAAATAAACTCTGAAGCCGATCCCAAACCACCTGTATTCAGGTTGTTGGTTATTTAGTTTACATGTTGTATAAATGGTTCGTTCTTAAAAGTAACAGACAATTGTACGGTAGATTGAGGTTAAAAATTAAGTCTCTCAACACTTGTTTTTACAGCAAGAACTCGGGAGAAACTCATTTATATGAGTTTCTCCATAAATTATTATAAAGTTACCTCGGGTCATATGTGATTGGTTTCGCTTTGAGGGCCTTGAATATCATATTGTAATATTGACGATACTTCCTCCGCATGATCAGTACCACCTGCTTACCCTCAAAGGGGAATTTCGCACTCAGTGCTTGCAGCTCCAAATGCCAATACACAGCTGCCTTTGCAACTTCCACACTAGTATTGTCTATTTCTAGAATTTTCGGATGTTTCATCCATTCATAAATACCTTCCTGAAAATATTCAATGATATTTAAAAACAAACAAACCAAAAAGTTACATGAAGAAAAAATACTGAAAAAAATCGACCTGCCTCAGGTGTATTTTTTCTAGTATTAAAAATATTTACGCGGTAAACGCAAAAATTATTGCATAAAGCTACATCAACTATATAACGACTTACATCCATAAACTTCTTGCATCTAAAACTATCATAGATATAGCTTATATGAAGCAACCATTTTCCAGTGGCAAGTGCACACACCATCATGCCAGTAAAAGTGTCATTTGGCAACACTGATACGAAATGTGTTGCCAGCATCTCCATCTTTGTGTTCTCCGCAACTACACCACCCAATTCAGTGATCATTGCTACAATTCGATCACGATCCTGAAAATAATCAAATATACACAATTATTATAAATTAAATTCCTTTTACTTAGAGCTAGAAATAAAATATTCTGTACTTTAAAAATAATTTTATCTACACTCATGTCATAATGTTCGTATCACGATCTCAGAGGTGAACATAAAATGAGTACTTTTTAATACAAATAATCAAAATGAAAATTAAAAAAAAAACAAAAACAATGATCATTAAAACACCAGTTCGACTCACAGTTACAGTTATTTTTCTTATAAAATTACATAATAAGGCAAATCGGGAAGTCAAATATATCTAAGCCATACAGAAATTTTGACTCTACCAGATAATTTGCAAAAAGCCACTAAGATAACAAATAGTTTGTTACTAGAAAAAACATTGCAATAATATTACAGAAAAAGGAACAAACAAGGATTTAAATTAATTAAATAGAAAATTGGCGAGCCCCTCAATCTATTGCTAAATGTGTAATTATTCTATTAGCTCTCGCCAATTTGCTCGTGATGAGAATACTTGATCCAAATACCTGTTCCACCTAGTCCATGAAGTACTGTACCGGCCTGCGATCTGCAGCCGCAGCGTATTTGTAAAGTATTCCTTGTATTTCGCGTCCATGAAGTACCTGGATGCACTGCGGCGTATTGGTAAGGTATTCATTCACGATGTTGTTCAATTCAATCTTACTCCGTGGTGTTACAGTCGGAAAATGTATAATTGAGTATCCGTCTTAGTATTTCTTACTAAGACGGAATATTATCACACGCGTACATGCGCAACTTACTTCTAGTGTTTTGGTGTAGAGTCGAAACTCCTATATTTTACGAACAATGTACACAAATACTAGGTGGATCAAGTATTTCGATAATTAAACTAGATGGCGCCTAGTCCAGCAAAATACCTAGCTCACTTTTAGCAAAAAAAGCATATTCAAATGGAAAATTGAGAAAAGCGCTATTTTTTTTTATTTATTAAATGAGTATTTTTTTTTTGCTTTATTTGAATTTATGTATGAGTGTAGATAAAGTAGTGTATGTACTGCACATAATTTGTATATGCATATACTGCACACATAAACTCGTGGGTACGATTAAAACACTTGCCGAGGATTGTTTTTTAAACACCCACTCGTGCTTTAACCGCTTTTATGTGACAGTTACATAAACTACTATTCTATATGTCTTTTTTATATTTTCATTACGTTTATAAACTCCGACAGCATGAAGACTTTCTTATCACAGGCACATATCAAATTTTGCTTCATTCTCCAAGATTCCTCTGATGTTCCACTAACTGTTCCATAATCACTATCTAAAATGAAAAGGAAAAGAATTTTTTAAATGACTAATTATATTTAATGAGTCAATTACGAATATGTGAGCAGTAAAATGACTTCAGTGATGACTTTTTAAGTGCCGTAACATTTTTCATGATAATACATAGTTCTTTCTCGAATAATCCACTAGACGGAGTCATAAGACATTGCCACTCTTTTTAGGTGTATGTATGTATATATTAAACATCTTATATACTTGTCTGTGTTATGTATGACACACTGATCTGATACGAGTAAAAGAGACTTTGAATGTAGGTTTGATAACGATGCTCCGTTGCTGTGAAACATGTAATGTCGTGACAGCCTAGTCTGACCAAAACATTGCGGTATTGTGCAATATTTTGTTATTTTACCAAGCAATCTCAGTTGTTTAAGATTATGTGACTTATTATTTTTTATGATGTGTAGGTCTGCTTTGGATTCCATATCATTGGTTCATTTCAACACGGTACTTTAATAAAAATAGTAAAACTTCATTGCTTGTCCAAGCGCTATCGTAAGTCGGGAACGTAAATTTCACTAACCCGCAAAGTGTTGCGGTTAGTGCTAACGCTACGAACTGAATAAGACGTCAACGTGTGAATACTGTTTGCGGAGCGCGCTAAGACCCTTACACCCGTATTCACAAACATTACTATGAGATCTCTCGAGTCTTGGATAAGAAACGAACCAATCACAGAACTCTATTCAACGCAATGGCATTAAATAGAGCTCTGTGATTGGTTCCTTTCTTATCCAAGAGTCAAGAGATCTCATAGTAATGTTTATGAATACGGGTGTTAGATGTGTCCACGGAAAACTGATAGTTACTATTCGGTTGGCCAGCCAACATTGGCGCCAAATAGCAACACACCGCCAAGTAGTATTCTACATGTTGACCCAACGCAGTGGCGGTTTTACCTAGTGTAGAGGGTGCGGTGTTTTTACCTTTCCATAATTTTTGAAACCTAAATCTCGCCTATTAAGAAGCATCGTGCCGATTCACAGCGACGGGGCGCCGCGCCCGCCGGCGTGGTGCTTTGTAGTTTGTGCTGTTGGCAGCCAGTACCTACATATCAGTTTTTTTTTTGTTAAATTCACCCTATTACGAGACGGCAAAAGGATCTAGCCCATACAGTCTTCTTGCTTCTTTCCTGATGTTCGTATTAAAACGTGGGTGTCACACATTTTGGCGACCGATGAGGTGGAAATCCCACTATGAAATTCTCAACATCATAAACACCACAAAATGTTTATTTCAATGATTCGTCAATATACGGTTGCTTATGCATCAAAATAACACCACTTTCACTGCACAAAATCCACTCTGAACAATCTTGAATCATTAAAACAAAAATCGTCCTATGATTTCCCGCCAAACACTCCTATACATATCAGTAAAGTACATACTTACTTGCCATAATTATGAAACAATCACATATGCATTCTATACTATTGTACCTTACCTTACCTTACCTTAGAAATATTGTCATCCTTACCTGAAGTTCCACCAGGCAGAGAAACTCTGATTTTGCTGGACAACTGCATCTTTCCTTCTGCTATAGGACTATAAGCATTCACTTTCTTCTTCTGTTTATAGTTTTGTATGTATTTCTTGAATGGAATGTAATTTGAGGTCTTGGCTTTACCAGTCTCTATCAATTTACGAAAACTTACTCTCTTTGGAGTACTTTGTCTACTAAAAGACCTGAGAAGAATGGAATATAATTAGAATTTCATATCTAAAGTGCTATCGGATGGTTCATTTTCGGCTTTCATTCAGTACATTTCACTCTAAATGAAGTGTGTGGACACAAGTGTCAAATAAAAATAAACATTCATTTGAGTGAACCATCTGATCACACCTTTAGATACTGAATGCATTTACTATGGTTATTTACAAATGGTTCGGCAAAAGCTCTACACCAAATACTAAATAGAGGAAAATGAAGAAAATACAAGAAGCTTTGAAAGTAATTCCCATTATTTATTACTTATCTATATTAAGCTGAAAAATTTAACTTTGTTAGTACATACAAAGCTTAATAATGATGACCCCGTGCATGCCAATAATTTGTCTTGAACTCACTCATTCCCCAATTTAGAAAAAAAACTTTTTATTGGACTGGATGTAGGTGTGTGTTTAGGCTCTTGTACTTTTTTGCAGTCAATTTCTTGGTAAATATCCTCAGTAGACCAACCTATTTGACGTCTCACCGACTTTGGTTTTCTACTTTTCTCATAGATTGCAGTAAAACTGTCTACCACATCCACACCATCACTCAGTTGCTCTTCGACTTTGAAATGAATATCTTTCAAATGTTCCAAGTATGTCAATTTAGTAGAAAATATATCATGACAAACGGGACACACATAATGGTGCAATTTGACATTTGTCGTACACTTATTAATATGAATGACATAGTCTTCATATTGATCATATTTAGAATCACACAGAACACAAGAAACAAAAATAGGTGCCATTTTCTCAATATCCAAGGCAGGTTTTAAGAAATCAACAGGAGGCGGAGTTGGAGGAACATCAGCTGCAACAAGAGTCTCGCTGCTACTAGAAGTTTGCAAATTATTGTGTTCTATAGTACAAGTTACATTACAAATATGGACTCCATGGTTGCCATATGACTGACTACAAAGTGCACACTTTATAGAATCAATGTCGCTGTCTGTTTCATCACTTACTTCATGTACATTTCCAGCATCCTTTACAGAGTTTTGATCATTTTCACCTTCTGCTGTTATGTACAGAGATGAATGCATATGAAATTCTTGATTGAACAAATCATTGTAATCAGATATATCAGATTTATCAAATTGCATATCTGAAAATAAATGATATTAGAATAATCAACATTTTTACATTTTTCAAACATCAAAGTAATTTTAATTTTTTATTGTCCAGAGAGTTATAGCCATAGATTTATAATTGCTGAAGTTTATAGATTGGCAATTGGGCCAATAGGCCTAGACCAAAAAAAAATAGGGCTAGACCAACAAAATGAACAAACGTGTGAGTAATTTGCATGTGTCCATGAAATATAGTAGTGCAGTCTGACTGACAGGCCTACTTAGGCTGCCTAAAAAAGTACGGACATAAAAATTACAAAATGCAAATATCAGGCTCAATATGTAGCATCTATCAAATAAAAGGTCAGATATAATAAATATGGGTAGTGTAATTTTTTACTTTAATTCATTTAGATATTTCATCACAAAAACTTATTTAAAAACAAATTGTACAGCATGAATATTTATCATGTCCTGTAAGCCATATATTCAATTCTGAATAAATTTTACATAAAAAATATAGTTTTCAATAGGTACCACTTATTGTTCATGTGCTGTCATTGATGTACAGGGCCCTAAGTAACTTGCTACTTACAGCAGAGTTTGATTGTCAAAAAGTTAAACTACTAGTTAAGAAGTAAAAGGTGGTGATACCTGGACACTTTCGAAGTAATGCATCTATTCTTTCACATTGTTGCTTAAATAAATAAGCTGTACTTAAATTTTCTATACAAGAAGTACATACTCTGTCTGAGAAGCCATCCCCTTCACAAATCTAAAATAACATAGAATTGGAATTAAATGTTAAAAAGTGCGAGATTATTGACTATCATAATAATCATTTCTTTTTTTCACAAGATATGTCTCCTGCTATTATTTAAATAAGGGCGACATAGAGATATAATTGTGCAGTCACTATATACAGCACTGCATAAAAAAAACAACATACAGCATCATCAGGGTGAATTAATAGTTTTATATTAAATCAGATAAGATAAAGCCCAAAATTGATTGAATATAAAATATAATATCTATTATTTTCTTATTGGAAACCAAAAATGCTGGTTTTATGAAAACTAAACCTTGCTGGGTCAGGTTGGTGTCAATAACCTCATTACAAAATCAATGAACCCAAATATTTTATAAAACTAAAGTAACTGGACTGAACTGAACTGAAGAAAAGGACTGTAAGTGTATATTTTATATCTTATAAGGTAATTTAGTAGAATGAACTTACTTGAATATTTGCAAAAGACATAACCATCTCAGACAATTTAATCGAATCATCTTGTTCAAATATTGAGCAGAAATCACCGAGTTTCAAGCAAAGTCTGCATTTATTAATTTTATGAAACACATTTTCCATGTTGATCTATTAATATTTAATTTAACATTATTCTTATCAATTTTAAAGATTTCCAACCACTCAATCACTTCGGTAGGGATAATAAAAAACAAACACAGAGTAAAATTAGAATATGAAAAGAAAGAAATATAAAATTTAAAATAACCGTTGACACAATATGTCAAAATCGGTGCAGAAGAAAGGTGCAGATCTTGGTGCAGACCAAGAAGGTTATAGGTAAAAATGGAGTACACGGTATCGGCAGGTACTTGAGGATAGTTCGTATGACCTTAAAATAACCCGACGTGTGACTATGATGTTGCCATTTGCAAACAAAATACCCCAAACTTTTAGCATAATAGAATAATCTTATAAAAACACTTAATTGCTCTGTTAATATTAAGTATGTATTTACCAAGAAGCTCGTAGGATTTCTCTATAGCTTGATGGTGCGTATAGTTCGAGACACTGGTAATTGCCCAATAAAGACGCACCTGATATAAAATATCATTGTATGAAAGGGAGGCAGATAAGTTTTGAGAATAGTAACATATGCATTACGGGGATGTCATCAGGATTTAGCCGAATGCCGAGTCAATGGCGGATTTACAAATTTGCCGCTAGTAGGCTAATAAATTTTCGTGGCCAGTATGTAAGCTAATCAATTTTTGCCGCCCCTAACTTACATCCGAAATTCGATACCCTAATTCCATCGAGCATATGCCTAGTTCACAATCAATCAAGAGCACAACAAAGTTGCAAATGTAATTAATATTAATTACATTTGCAACTTTGTTGTGCTCTATCTTCCTCATTATATCAGCTTATTCCCTTGTCCCAAAATTTGGGCCAAGTTTGCCGCACCCTAAAAACTGCCGCTCTAGGCTCCAGTTAACTCAGCCTACTGGTAAATCCGCCACTGTGCCGAGTCCATTTATCACAAAGGGGAAAACCAGAGTAGTGCCTGGGACTTGTGACCCGGTGTGTAGATTTTTCCCGGGTTTACCTACACACTCACCTCCACTACCTTTAACTATTATCACACAATGTCAAAATCTGAACGTCAAATCCATTTAATTATTAATATTTTTTCATCAGATGTAGGTTTCTATATTTTTGATAATTAATAAAAATTGTTATTAAATTCAATCGTTTATTGCTTTCATGTTAGATAGATTACCTTCATACTAATTCAAACTCAAAAATGGTCCAAAATGTCATGTTACACGGTCAAATTAACTCTGCGCCTAAAGTCTACGATTTCATGTTGTCATATGTGGCGAGTTAATATGGTCGTAAAATTTGGGGTATTTTGTTTGCAAATGGCAACATCATAGTCACACGTCGAGTTATTTTAAGGTCATACGAACTATCCTCAAGTACCGTGTACTCCATTTTTATTTTCAACCTTCTTTCTAGGTTATATACGTAGTATGTCTAACTAAAGTCGTATTTTTAATTAGACGAAGTCAAGTGACGTTTACTGGGTTGTCAGGTTTTGATAAAACAAAAATAGCGTTGTGACAAAGTGAATGAATGAAAAAATCGCAACTCGGTATAAAATTGTTCTCATAATGACTAATATTTATAACTATTAACGATTTGAATTATAATTCTATATTTTATCCTTTGCTATGCCCTAACAGGGTACATGTGTTGGTAATGTTTTGTAAAACATAGCATTAAGACATATGTATGCAATTATGCATTATGCAAATAAACAAATAATAACATGTATGTATGTACATTTATAAGTAAAACAACTTTTACGGATTTAACTCGCGTGTAATTAGATTTTACATTTTGTTATTATTGTCTGACGTTTCGTAACACTTTTCAGCGTTCGTAGTCAGGGGATGACGGTCATCCCGTGACCACGAACGCTGAAAAGTGTTACGAAACGTCGGGTAATAATTTTATTTATAATGTGTAGTGCTCGCGCAAATCTAAGAGAACATTATGTATGTACAAAGTAGCCTAGTGAGTGGTTAGAGCGCCGCGCTGCCGATATCGGGTACCGGGTTCCAATCGTAGTCGTGCCATGTAAGTAGGTACGAAAGAGTTTTCGTACTTTTCGACGACTGCGTATAGTAGGTACCTACATTCACCATTACCGAGTGCTCTAATTGAATGATCAAACGAACTTACCTGTAAGTGATGTTCGATCATAATTATATGAAGAACATCATCCTTCCATGATTACTTGTAGTACTCGCCTCGCGTACTAGCTATCTCACGAATTTAAAAGCCGTTCCCATTTTTTTTTAAATGGGAACACCCAGCCTCTTCCTTTCTCTGGCAACACTGTGTTCGATACGTCATTCTAGTTTAAAGCCCGCTAGATTTAAGTTGAAAACACACAATTTCTATATTATTGGGAAGGGATCCAGAAAAAGACATATATAATCTGGGTGGGCCGATCATGGAAGGATGATGTTCTTCATATAATTATGATCGAACATCACTTACAGGTAAGTTCGTTTGATCATTCAATTATATTTCATACATCATCCTTCCATGATTACTTGTAGGATGTTAAAAGTCTAATTAGAAATTGTGTCCATCCCAGTGGTTTATCCTGATAACTGTATCAATTAAGTAATTTCAGCAATTCAAGGCTTAAATCAACAATTATTTTTAGCAAATCAAAGGTTAGTCCTAAGCACATAGGTAGGTAAATAATAATCAGTACTTATTACATAAAGGCATCGATCCGAGCCCGCTGGTAATTGCAACATTTACTTAGTACCCACATTGGTAGCAGCGACCGCCGCCATATGGCGTTTGGCTCCTTATAATCAATATCTTTAATAAGTTAGCTATAATATAATTGTATGTAAGTGGAGCAAATTTTGTTGTAAAATATAATATTAAGTACCTAAGTATATTATTACTAAATGTTATAGAATTATAGGTCCAACCTGCAGCTGTCAACACCTTGGTCCCCGATCGGTAGATATCTACCACAAGATAATTAAAAACAATATTGTTTGGAATCCATTAATGATCTATATATTATTTTTGTGTCAACACTTGAACCTCATCCATAGGTTGCAGAGGTTGATGCATCCTAGAACTATGTGTCTAAACTAGATTTTTACTACATATCTTCAATCCAACTACTTGTGGATCCCGGAGGCCCCTTTTGTGAGGGCTCTTAGTATATTGGTTAAAGAATCAATATCTATAGGTACCTACGTATTTCTGTATTCTGACATTATGCAGGTACGAGTTTATGGATTTTATTGGACTACTGGGTAGTTGTCTCTCGGATTAGGATATTTAAGAAAAATAAATATCTAAATAAAGGGGAAGCTGAAATCAACTAAGTACAGATTTCCAAATATATGTAATCACGAATTTTCTATTAATATTATTTTTAATTAATAAATAACTATTACTGTTTCATTAGATTGCTAACTCAGACCAATAACAATGGTCTGAGATTACTAATGAAAGAATTGAGTGACTATTATATATAAAGTCTGCATCCTATGGCCCATAATTAAAATGTTACTACTGTATAGGTACCTAATTTTCTTTTTACATAAGTAAGTTATTTAAAGATGAGTTTTTACTTAGAGAGGATAAAGGTACCCTAGGGAGAACTTTTGAAATAAGTAAGTACTTACTTATATCAAGTTTTTGTATAGATAGGTATTTTGGTTTAGAGGGTCTTAATTGTATACACCCCTCATAAAACATTAAACACATTTTCTATAATTTGTATTACCATTTAGAAGTCCTATGCTTGATTTCATAGAGTTGAGACACCCATAATGATCCTTTCTTGTACATTTTCATCAGAAACTTAATGAGTCGCTGGATAATGATGGTTTTTATTGAGTTGAGCACAGAAAAAACCTGGCCTAACTCGTTATACTTACCAGATTTTTATGGTTTGTTAGTTGGTGTAGATACTGTTTTTTACTGAAGTCAATAATATGCTCACTTTCAAAACCTAATCCTCCTTATACAAGGCTTCGCAGATAAGATCCCTGCAGCTAGCTTAAGATTTTACTAGTGCAATGGCTGTGGTGTTCTATAATTAGACGAAAGCAATGATTTGTCCTTGCTTTCAAAATTATTGATATTATTAACCCTGGTATCAATAATAAAGTATATCTTACATTAAACTTATTAATCTTTCTCTCTCATACCAATAAAGAAGTTTATTGGTCCGAGTCTTTCTCTATAGTGGAAAACAAAAAATTTACTTTTCCAATAGAGAGCCTCAGACCTAGGGTTGCCAAAGTTTGTACAAGAGAAAAATAAATATACATATATTTATTTAGGTCTGAGAAGGAAAATATACAGTATCCATGTATGTACATACCTAAATAATCAAAGACAGTATTATATAAAAATAAACAGTATTTTGTTTTTTAATGTTTTAAAGACATATTTTTAAAAGCCTCATAGGCCTTGTCACAGTCAATGCAGTAGGTAAACAGTATTTTGTATTACTGTATTTTTGTTCAACAGTAAAAAGTATAATGGAGTAAAAAACAGTATAATACTGTTTTTAACAGTATAGTTGGCAACCCTACCAGGCCAATAAGTAGAGCACTGGTAAATAATCTGATATTTGGTTTGTTAATTATGAAGAAAGGTTGTCTGGAAGAGATCGCTTGTATAGCGATAAGACCGCCCATTGTACATTTTATTATTTTATTTCTAGTGTTTCTTCAAACTGTATGACATTGCTGATATAATAAAGTTTATTCTGTTTTATTCTATGGAGAAAGGGCATAGAAGAAAAAACGACCAATTTTTCCTAAGGGCATCAATATAGTAAAGCTCTAACAAACAATATCCTATACATTCTGCTTAATTTTTATGAACTATTAGATTTATAATCAGGCTCATGACTATCTTTAGAGTAATTCTAAAAGGCAAAATCCACCATTCTGTCCAAAGACTTCGTAACACCCTGATTCTGCCTCTCAAACCATTGTCCCATGTCCAAATTATTTAGCAGTGTGATAGAGGGAACTGTGTCGTCCCCCCTCCCCTTTTCTTTGATACCTTTATCAGATTAACTGTTGTGTTATAAATTCTCATAAGGATGTCTTATATTTAATCTTGGGTGCAAAGGACTCTTAAGTCTCTGGTACCTGGTAACTTAAGAAAGATCCCTTTGGCATTAATGTGAAGTAGGTTTTCAATGATTTCATCAACATTCCATTTTAATTAAAAAGCGACTCTCTGTTGTTTAGTTTATAGAAAATCCTTATGGCGTTATCAAGTTATTAAACACTTATGCTACAACAGAGCTTAGCCCAAAGAGTAAGTTGTTAAGTTGGTATCAAATATCTATTAAAATAAAATATTAATCAAAAAGGTAATAGAAAAGAATGATTTTCAACATCTTTAGAGTACCTAATTTGGCAGCAATGGTCATACATCAAAATAGTGACAGGTTGCTAACCTGTTGTCTACACAAGAGGCACCAAACCCAAAAATTAACAATGCTTCAGTAAACAAACCAACTGAAACCAGCAACTAGGACAGATGTTATTCTCAAAATCATCTCAGCAGTCCGGGTTTGTTGACTTTTTAATGAGATCTCATACCCAGATATCCATGACATTATAATGGAATCACAATTCGCAATCTTCTACCAAGTGTTAAAATAATAGGTATATAAGTTTACCAACGAACAGCGTTACTGTTGAACCGCTGCTGGATCACTGTCCCAGATTTTCAAGGATACTGTTTTGGCAACTGTGTACTTTTATGATCTACAAATTGACCATTCCTTTATCTACGATTTGCAATGTCTAACCTTCTGCCATAACCACTCACTTATTTGTTTGGCGGGTTATGATTTTCATTAAATAAGAGAAATTTTTAGTTATTTAGAGAGAAAGTCACAAAATAAGAGTGTGGAGTCACTTAGATATTTTGTTATTTTATGTTTAACCTTTATATTGTCAGATAGAATACTTGTTTTTCTGCACTCTCATTAGTAACTAACGCAGATAAGGAATTAACATGTTACACAGTCTGTAAAACTTATTACACACTTCAATTGGTTGACTAGAAGAGATCTCTTTTATTTTATTTTATAGGTGATTCAACAGTTTGATCAAGAAACTAAGTCATACAGTTAAATGCTAGCAAACCAATTACAGATTCCACTTATAGAAAATCTTCTAGAGAAAAGTCTGCCTTTGCTAACAATAGTAATTTGTTAAATGTTATAGGCAACATATTTTACAAATGCAGTGAAGAGTATAAGTAATACAATCACACTCATAACCCAAATCGTGTAAAGCAAGACTCTTATGCAACATATCATTACATGTAAAGCCACATCCGGCAGTATGGGCCATGGCCATGTAGTCCCGACAAATAGCAATAGGATGCCTGCCTGTTGCCCAGAAATTATATTATTGTAATAAAATTCTTTCTCCAACCACATGACAGGTTCTAGTAGGTACAATGTAACTTACCAAAAAACATTGTTCTTATTGCTGACCCTTTAAATGATTTAGTGGCAGCTTTGTCAAATATAACTACTGATCTTGTTCAGGGCATGTTACAACACATTCACTGTGGCGTATTTATTGTATCAGTCTAACCACATTGCTGACCCCTGTACTTAAATAGTGACAGCTTTGTGGATGAAGTCTCCTGGTCGAAGCGATGGTAGCTCTTGGACTTGAAGCAAATTGTGTTTATTTTTGTCAATTCAATTCAATTTTTATATTATTGCCTCTAGTAAGATTTGGCAATTTTGCCAAAGTCCAGTTTTGGAAAAGACATGGATTATGAACCACATTGCTGACCCATATAACTAATCAAACAGTGACAGCCTCGTGGATGGTGTCCCTGGCTAACCCCACCAAAGCAGTGATAGCTCTCGGACGTGAAGCGAACTGCAGACAATATACGTTCCAGTGGTGTCCCAAACCACGTTGCTGACCCCTATACTTAAATAGTGAAAGCTTTGTGGATGGAGTCGCTTGGCTAGCCCCCACCAAAGTACTGATAGCTCTGACTTGACACGGACTGCGGTGATATTTATTACAGTGTCCCAAAGCACGTTGCTGACCCCTGTACTTAAATAGTGAAAGCTTTATTTTTATTTTATTATTATTATTATTATTTTATTTTATTTATGGATGGAGTCCCTTAGATAAGCCCGGCTGAAGCGATGGAAACTCTGACTTGACACGAACTGCGTACTGTGGCCATATTTATTTCCATATCGTGTACCAAACCACGTTGCTGACCCCTATACTTAAATAGTGAAAGCTTTGTGGATGGAGCCCCTTGGCTAACCCCCGCCGAAGCGGTGATAGCTCGGACTTGACACAAACTGCATGCTGTGGCCATATTTATTTCCGTGTCGTGTACCAAACCACGTTGCTGACCCCTATACTTAAATAGTGAAAGCTTTGTGGATGGTGTCCCTTGGCTAACCCCCACCGAAGTGGTGATAGCTCGGACATAAGCAGTTCATTGCCGATGCGATATGTATCCAATATGGACTACATTTCTTTTCAGAGCTTTCCAAATACGCTGGGCAATCTGAAATATAAGTTATCAACTTTCCATCTTTTCCAATGCAAAATTTTGTCGAATAAGTCATCTTTTTGGCGTAATTTCTTAATTTTCATTGTAAAATTATTCAATAAAATAAAAAGCACGTGTAGATAGCAATCGCACGAGAAAACGAATGACGTATCGAACACAGTGTTGCCAGAGAAAGGAAGAGGCTGGGTGTTCCCATTTAAAAAAAAATGGGAACGGCTTTTAAATTCGTGAGATAGCTAGTACGCGAGGCGAGTACTACAAGTAATCATGGAAGGATGATGTATGAAATATAATGCTATATTTACACGCTTGCCGAAGCTTCGCAAGCCTCCACAAGTGCCAGGGGTGTTTGGCTGTGGTTGGCTCGGCTTGCGCCGATCTGGACTAGTGTCAGTTTCTTAACACAGACCAAAGGAAGCGTGCGGTAAGCGCTTGCGACGTGTTTACACGCTGGTGCATTTAAAGCCAAAAAAACTTAACAAAAACAACAAGTAAACACCGTATGCGCAGAGAAAATATTTGAGCAGTCAGACCAGAGGTTAGAAGACGCATGACACAGACAAAATGGCAACCGACGCGTCCGAATTTGTCTTATTTTTAAGAAGGTAGTAAAAAAAGTGATTATAATTAAATACCAGCAGATATCGACCTACTTTTATACAGTAAAATAGAAATAGTTAATTTTTTTCGTATAGTAAGATAAGATTAACAATGTACTCATTCACATCATCATTCATTCCTAAGAGTGAACGAAAACTGAACCCATCACTATTACATAAAAGATGGCAACATTATTTCACAAAGTGACATTAGCTGCTGTCAGTTTACTTCGTCTAATGAAAAATTCGACTTTAGTCTGTGCTCTTATCGTCAGTAGAATGTAACTGGGACGCAATCAAAACAGACGCAAGCAAAAAATAAAAATATAATAATTGCATTTTTCAGTAATACAAATGCAATCATATTTTAGCGAAATAAATAATATGTCATAATAAAAATGAAAACTATTTTTTCTCGCATAATATTTAAAGTTAAATGTAATTTTCTAATGTTTCGAAACTTCATAAAAACAGTTACATTTTTAGTCTTTTTTTTCTTTAGTGATAGTGCAGTGACTTAAATTGATCGTTAATTTCACGAATATATTCGATGCAGTATACGAATAATATATTGTATCGAAGTTGAAAAACAAGATTTCTAGGTTTCTAAATTAAATTAGAGTTAAATTATAAATTGAAATTTTCAAAAATAGCGAATTGCATGTTTTAAAAGTAAGTACATATGATGAAAACAGGTAATTGATCAAATCTTAAGTGATTTGATCAAACCACGGAGGATGTTAAAATAGCAACATGATTTTATCATTTTACTTAATGAATGTCTAAACTTAGGTATTTAGGATATTTGTTATGTATGACCACGTGAGGTGGACTATTTGTAAAAGAGTCTCGGACCAAAATTCAGAAAAGAAAAATTGGTTGTCTGTAAAGTCGGTTAACTGACGATAGTTGAACGTGACAACGTCTTAAGAAAATACTGATGGAATGGTAGCATTTTTCAAAAGAAAAATTTAATTTCATTTGTTTAATAGATTTCGCATTATAGTATGAATAAACTTGTAATAAAATCGCTTTGGCTATACTATTTGTATCTGCTGGGTGCCGGCTGGGTTTGGTATCATTGAAAGTTTAAATTTTAAAGAACATAATTCCAAATTCAAATTAGAGAATTAGATTCAGAGCGAGGTAACGCCGCATGACGTCATGTTTTTTCGTACGTGCAGCCGGCTCTATCGAATTATAAGACGTTGTCACGTCAAAATTGACGCCCGAGCATGGTTTTATAGTAGATATGTAGTAGACAAAGCGTTCTTTCATTGTATGTGTGTGCGTGTAACCGTGTAAGTAACTCTTTACTAGGGGCTGTACACGGGCGACGTTCTAGGCGTAGTTTTGATTTATTGGGCTCAGTTCCAGCTCGTTTTTAGCAGAACTCCGTCTTCACTTTTAATAGGTCTGAGGGGAGAGCCTATTGTCTTAATACCTACCTACATATTATCAGTGTAATACATATAAATTATGTGGTACAAAATATTTGCAGTTCATCGTTTTATTTATTAACTGATTATATACAGGGTGTAAAAGACATGAACAGTCAAACGAGAACCATGTATATTGCTCACCATCATAACATTTTTTTCCCTTCAGACTATACCTGGGAAATTGATAGTTACGATTTTATTGAAGGTCAAAGTCATAATTTTTTTTTTTAATTTTTTTATGAAAACGTATTCTATACGTTATTTCTTAATTACTGTCCAAAGAAACATTATCATTTTTTTTAGTATTTCATAACAAAAAATGGCTTCAAATCGTTAGCGTTCAATGTAGCTCACTCGATGCGTACGGACACTAACGAACGGGGCCGCCGTCTGTCAAAATTATCGCGGTGTTGCGAGTTGCGTGCGAGTTGAGCTCTTTACATTGCACGGTACAATTTACAATTTATTTTAACACCAAAAATAAAAATCATTTCCCAGCAATAATTTTTTTGAAATATGTCTTACATTGATGTATAGAATACATGGTTCTCGTTTGACTGTTCATGTCTTTTACACCCAGTATATCTTCTAATTTCTAAAATTTCGTTTTTTTTTTTGTAAGTAATTGCGAATAATAATTATCTTTAAATTATTAAGTTGAAGTTCCATACAAAATAAATCTGAATAATATTGTAAGTCCTGGTTCCATACTCTATCCCTTGAATTCTTTAAAGTTCTGTACCACTTTGCTAAACAGGTGAAAAAAGAGAAAAATATTTTAAGTTAAAACTTCATGCAAAATCTTTCTCTATATTTAATCACTTGAATTTCTTTTTTTGTTATATTTTTTAAGTATTTCATAGGTAGATATTATTTTGGCGCCAATTTGAGAAAAAAAGTTAGAGCGTATTTATGATGAGCGTGATTCAAGTGCCCTAAAGTGAATAAAAAAAAAGTGTGTGCAATTCACACACGGCAGAAGCGACACTTCAGAAAAGTAGCAAAAATAATTTCAGTAGCAATAGATGTTTATGTTGATTTCAAAATATTGAGCTACAAACCGTCAAAATTTATCTTTTTCGTTTCATCTAATTTTCAAGTTATGATTCACAACGGTGCTAAAGTTTCATCTAATTTTCAAATCACAATTCACATCGGTGCGAAAGAAGTTTCACTCCAAAATATTTAGAAGTGTATTCGTAAATGTTTTTTTTTAATTCACACATCATTGCTTGATTGCTATTTTTTCTTCCGAGTTTTATTATGTTCTTACTATTAAATTAAATTCTCAAATTATCAACATTAAATAATTACGATTACAAAGCTCATATAATTGTGACTCGATTTCTCATGTTAATCGTGTAAGTAAGTAATCGATTATTTTTGTTACATCACCACTTACGATATTTTGACATGTGTCAAAACGGGCCGCCTAATTGCGCGGACTATAGTCTGTGATACTCTGTTTGTTGATAAATAAATTGTTACTATTTGGCAAGGTTTTTGTCATGAATCTATACTACAACTGGATTGCGCACTATGAGCTTGAAAACGAGCCGAAAGAGAGGCATAAAAGTAGTAGTGCGTCTCTTTCTAAAGAGTGTCTGTTTCTTAATAATTTCTACGGACACAGAAAAAAATAATATTAGATGAATAATTAGATGATTTATTTTCTGGTATAAAAACTAAAGTCCAACGCGTATGTTGCGCTTTCATAGATTTGAAAAAGGCTTGTGACTGGGCGTATAATCGTGATAACCGATATGGTCTAAGTCACAGTTTCTTTATTCATTTAGGTACAATTTGTACACTAATAAAATTCAATTTTGATGCAATCTGTTCAAAAGTCTACCAGGAGGCTTTGTTCTATGGTGAGCAGCTTCTGATATGATTATTGAAATCTCTCTATAGTAGGCTCCAATGCTTCTGTTACCTTAAATGGTCCGTACACTGAACCGTTTAACATTGGAAAAGGTAATTATTTCGGATTAGAACGTGCACATTAACATAGAAATTTCGGCTACCTAGTCGCGGCTGAGGCCTTAGGTACTATCTATGTTTATGTGCACGTCATGACATGAAATCTAGTTTAACCGGTAAGCTAGTTTGAAATGAAAGAAGGGTTGTATCAGGTATTTATATTTATTGATTCTACTTCTGTAACCTTATTATAATATCCTTATAATATGTAAGACAATAATTGCTTTCTATGTTCATAATTCGCAAATCATGTTATACATTGCTAAATAAAATAGTCTTATGTAGTCTTTGACGCATTGTCATGCGATTACCCATAATTTTGAGGGTCTCTTCTTTCGCGTACGTTTTGAGTCTCATGTTAAGATAATTGTTTGCTACACATTTAATTACTTCTATTTCATGTTTTGATTCGATGGTGCGTGACTGTACTGGGTGGGGAATATTTTTTAGTTGGGTGTAAAAATGTTGTGTGATTATATTCATCATATATTTTCTCTTAAAATCTTGTTTTGATTGCAATGATAGCGTTAAGAACAAATTTTCCGTGTACTTCACAATATCGAAAACTATTTTAGAAGCATGCTTATGACCGCCTCTGTCGACGAAAGCTGTGAAGGATGAAAAGTTACAAATGTCAACAAAATAGGCATGATCTACATGCTCCCGTTTAGTTAACAAGGCAGATTTGCAATATTCACAAGTAATTTTTTGTAACATTTTTCCCACGATATATCCCGATATACAGGGTTACAGGAAAAGTCGTGCTAGATCCGTTAAGGGCGTGTAGTACCCATCATTTGGGACTTATTTCACTATGAAACACCCTACCCTAAACTTAACCCATTTCGAGATATTCGACTTTTAATTTTTTTATTGAAAATTGCCGATTTTTAAGCTTCTAAATTAAATTTTGTTTATTTTGTGGGTCTTATTATTATTATTATTGCATGTTTACATGTGTAATAAGATGCGATAGGATGTCAATTATTAAAATAGTGTATAAGTTAATTGAACAGGCCGTAGTAGACAAGTTAAAGTTAAGAAATGAAAACAAATATTAGAAAGTTCATTTTTCTCTAAGGGATATTACAAAAAAATAGTATGGCATTTGTTCCGAAGATGGGTTTAAAAATATCAACGTTTAAAAATTTAAAAAAAATTTAAAATTAAAAATCGGCAATTTTCAATAAAAAAATTAAAAGTCGAATATCTCGAAATGGGTTAAGTTTAGGGTAGGGTGTTTCATAGTGAAATAAGTCACAAATGATGGGTACTCCACGCCTTTAACGGATCTAGCACGACTTTTCCTGTAACCCTGTATAATACAAAATGTTTCTTTTAAAATCGGAAACATTTGTTCTTTCAATTAACTGTATTAATGAATAAATTTTATCTGCTTCGGTACTTTCATGATTAGGGTCTTGTGAAATTGATGATCTTTTTGCACTTCTAAACTCAAGTATAGGGGAAGATTCATAATCCTCTTCAGTACAGTTAGCGTTAATACTTGGTTTTACACTATTACGAAAAAGTAATTTACGCATAATGTACATGAATTGTAGCGCATCTGGATTAAAATTTGTTCGCCCACAAGCTCTTACACATGAAAAAAATAACTCCAAATGGTCTTGAGAAGCTTTGTGTGTTAAAAGATAACTTTGAACATTTTCATCAAAAAAAATCTGTAGCTAGATTTGTGAAACTATATGTATCCATTATGATACCAAGAACAGGGATATGTCGTCTATGCATTAAAATATTCTGAGGCTTTAGACAACATGCATTTTGACAATCGCTCTCGCTATCGCTTAATCAGAAAATGTATGGGATTGACATAAGCAATCGAAAAGTGACGTCATCAGAATAATCGAATCCCATACATTTTTTTATTTAGCGATAGCGAGAGCGATTGTCGAAATGCATGTTGTCTAAGGCCTCTGGCCATTTACTTTTAATTTTGACAAGTATTCCCTTGTGTCCTGGAAGACATTAACCCAAACGTCTTTGTTATTTGGGCGCAGCGGAGATTTAAATCCGGTTCCAAAAGGATTTTTTGAGTCCAGTAAATCAAAAATCCTGTCCAAGTATCTTAAATATTCAATAGTTGCCTCACTACCAGTGCAAAATCAATATGTCCACTACATCGCAGGAAATCAAGTGCATCAGCCACTGAACTACTGAGAACTTGCGCTGCCAACCTAACATTCATTTTCTTTCCAAAAAAATTAATGTGTGCCCTTGAAATTTTGTTAGCAAGTTTCAGTCCTTCTTCTTCTTGCAGTTTTTGCAGTTTTTTTATATAATCAAATTTTATTTCACCTTTTTCAGAGATTAAAGAAGTCTCAGAAAAAACATTTCTGGCTAATTTTAACATATGTACAGGGTCCAGTATACAATGCACATTAATATTGTCTTTGGTTGGATGCTTAAAAAAGGGCTGAATATTAGGATAATTTACATTACATCCTAATATTCTATATGTTTTGACATTACTCGCAGCACCATCAGAAGTCAAACAGTGAACAAGTATATTTATGTCCGCTAACATTCTTATTGCCGTAGATAGTAATTGTGCCTGGATATCCGCAGATATCTTGTCCAGAAGAAAGTAAGCTATAGGACATTTGAATTTCTCTTTAAGAGATACAATTTGAAATACCAGTACCTCTGAAGCCAATTTCTCTGGATCAATTGGAGCAACACCGCCTAAATCAATTGTTCCCCACCATTTATCACTTTTTGCTTCATAATTAGTTGATGTTCTGATTGCCATGGAATCAAATATGAGAGCCACATTAGTGATATCTTTGCATTGGCTAGCTTTTTGTTTCAAAAATTCAAAAACTTCAGACATAAATCCGACATTGCAGTTGTGAGTGGCCAACATTATCCGGAGTGTAGCTGGGTGTGGCAGTGCAATATGGTTTCTTAAGAAACGATAAGCTTTTCCTGAATAATAATATAATGTTAGAGCAAAAGATTTTACGTCATTGCTATATCTAGCTCCATGAATAGATTTATTTGAGTTTATTTGGTCATGAATGTTTTTAAAATTTATTTGTATCATTTCTTCTACTTCGCTGTAACTGTTGCATTTTTTCTTTAGAATAGCTAGTAATGATTTCAAATTAAGTACTGTAATGTTAAGTCTTTTCAGGCGCTGAGACAGTACTTTTATTTCCCGCTTTAATTTTCTTTTACGGGGTGTATTTGCACATAGGTCTTCGGTTTGAATATATTTCTATTCTATTCTTAATTAATGGCATCGCGTTGCATTAAGCGTACGCATTTTGCCAATGTCAAGTGAAAATGTAACTAAAGTAATAAAAATTGTACGGTTGATTGAGGTTAAAAATGGAGTCTCTCAACACGTGTTTTTACAACAAGAACTCGGGAGAAACTCCTTGAATATATTTCTCTGATTTGTTCTGCAGTTTACGTTTTTTGCTTATTGTGTCTATTGTTGATGGTCCTTGAAGCGGTTCAACCAATGTTAAACTATTGAGCACTTGAATTTTCTTGTCAGGTATAACAATCTGTAAGCATTATTTAATATGTTACTTTCATAAGGGCATACAAATAAATAATGGTTTTCAACCATAGAAATAAAAACTGAAATATCTTCATACCTTTGCAAATATTGAGGGGAGAGCTGTGTATTTTAACCGTTTTCTTGATTTGTTCATAAAGTCTAAATCCTTAAAATGTAAACCACAAATGACTGATGTCTTGTTCACTTTTCCATGAATACTTTGCTTCCATCTTTCGGCCATTACATTGTCCTTAGGAATCCTATAAAATATTATCATATTATAAAGTAATAACCATTACATAACATTTGTACTTTACAGACAATCAGACTATACAGACCGTTTGCCCAACAGAGCCCATTACTATGAGAATTATTACTGCAGGTATGATCATTAGTACAACAAGTGAAAATTAAACTTATTTCATTATCATGATATGAAAATTAATTCTGGCCATAACGCGCCAGTAATATTAGCTCAATGATAGGTATCTGAAGACTATAAACTTGTAACAATGTCAATTTTGTAATTATTGTAGTAGGTAGATACATACATTATTTTGTTTAGTTTTACAAATTTTCTCACATTGTACACATGTATAGATTTGTTTTAAAGAGCCCAGGTCAGATTTTAGATACTTACTACCTACACTCAAAATCAACGCAGCAGTCCGGGTTAGTAAATAATGTTAATTAGGTCACCCTACATCGCTACACTTAAAAATATACTATATTAGCTTACCTGTGGAAAGATAAGCCGCAACCGGGATACCATTCGGTTTTACATCCGTTTATACAACAAAAATAAACCATTTTCACTAACACTTCCGTAAGCTTATTACAACAAAACTGAAAATAAGATAATGTGGAAGTGAAGACGAAAACAACAGCAGCCATATTGAAATTTCAATCCTACCACAACAACAGTACCACCTACGTAAATTACAAAAAACTACTAAAATTTTAAAATATAAAATCATGTCATTTCAAATTAATTATATTGTTTTGTAATTTTATGGTAGCGAAATAATTATCATTGCTTATGAACTACTTTCAAGTAAGGTCCTAAGCAAAATAACTAGTATTTCTTCCATTCCACATACCAATAATTACCAAAGAATATTTTATTCAATACTGGCAGGTAGGCTAGACAAGGACAGACTACTACTTTTGTGCTATCTCACTGAGCTCGGATTTTCTACTTTGCGTAGGATACAGGAAAATCTACTTTATTGTAACTACATAAGGTTTAAACTTTTAAAAGTGTCATTTTGAAGTACGCAATCCAGTTGTAGTATAGATTCGTGGTTTTTGTTACGGTTTCACTTTATTTCAGTATAGAGTTTAAAATGCATTCAGAACTTTTAACGCACCCTGATATCTATTCGGGGAGTTTTCCTACTTTTGGCCGACCCACCGTAATAGGTTACATTGGATTAGAGAACTTAATGTATGCTAGAACTGTAGAAAATAAAACTGTTTGTCTTGATTTGAATTTACATATTCAAAGGGCTATACGAAAGCCTCAAAACTTAGACGTTAAGCTGAATGATTTATTACAATTCTTAGTTGAACAGGAAAGAAGACTAAACTTTGAATCACATGATTTAATTTATAATGCCAAAGTATTTTGCTATCGTGGCTTATTAACTTGTGTAGCTTGCACTCCATATGAAAATAAGGACCCTTGGAAAATCGTGGCATTATTATACAAGGGGAATATTTATCTATGTGCAAGAGACACAGAAGAAAAGATTAATCAAAAATGCTATATGACTGATCAAGAGAAAAAGTTTACTTCATGGGGTTATAAATTTGAGCAATTTATGCTTTCTGGTAAGTTATTATTAAAATTATTTTTTATTAAAAGTTAACATAATTAGATTATGCACATGTGATATGTGATTAGGTACATGTGATCACACTCGCAAAATGAGGGGTTGAGCAGAGCCTAAGGTAAAACTTTGTTATACATTAAGCCACATCTGGCAGTATGGGCCATGCATCACCTCTGCTTAGTCACAAGTTGCCATCCTGTCGCCTACATAACAGGAACACAAAAGCCCTAAGTAACCATCCTTTAGTAAACAATCTATTGTAAAAGTCAACAACCAGGACTCAAAATCAAATATAATTTAAGTAAAATAATTTGTGTGTGATGTCGGTAGAGTAGAATAGCATCACCCCATATCCTCCAATGAGTGTTGTAGAAGGTGACTAATGGGTCAGCAAAGGGGTATCAATCACCTCATACTCCATCCACCAATCCACATTGGGCAAGCGTGGTGGACTACTACCTATACCTCCTTCGTTGAAAAGGAGAGTTTGAGACCTTGTGTCCCAGCAGTGGGTCGAATTATAAAGACTGTGATGAAAATAATTTAGTCCTGAAATGTTGATAAGGATTTGACATTTTAAAAGTACTTAGCAAAGTTCATGTTAATGAAGAGCTTTCTCATTTCATTTCAGCTTTTTCATTTCATTTCATTCATATTATTATTGAAAATATTGAGTGCCTATAGAAGATTTATTAAGGACCTTTTGCCCATTACTTTACTGTGAAAGAATAAGCACTCCTGTATGTCTATAGTATATTAACATAATTTAAGTTGTGACTTTTATATTATGAAAGTAAAATATATCAAAATGTATAGTTTATAAAATCAGTATGTTTCAGAGAGTCCTACAAAAACGCCAAACCCTGATGAACCTTTAGATGAAAACAAGGAGTTTTCATTAGTGTTCAAAACTAACCTCAATAAACACTCTATAGTGTATGGAGCTGAGATGGACGGAATTCGTTGTGACAAAACGCTAATATCCCCAGCTCCTTCAGATAAGGATCCAGACTTGGTTATTGAATATTTATCAGATAAAGAATTTATAGAACTTAAAACCAGTAGACACATTCAATTCTCTAAACAAGACTATAATTTTAAGTAAGTTCTACATAAAATTAAAAAAATATTTGATAATAAATTGAAAATTTTGAAAAAAATATTCAATGTTGACATCTCTCATATTATTATATTAGGGGTTTAAGTATGAAATTGCCGTTTTGTATAGAGAATTTAACAAAAATTCATTTTTCCATACAAACATATTTGCCATTTTTTAAGGAACCACAAATCTAAATTTTGTGTAATTTTGTGGATATGTTTAGACAACATTAAGCTATAGGATACTTAGAGAAAAAAATTGAGAATTTATACCTGTAAAAAAATATTCATATCTTTAAAACGGAGATGGGCACCTCTTAGGACGAGCTGTTTTTGAAAATGTATTTCTAGTGAAAAAAATAAAAATAAGAATAAAATTTTACACATAAATATATGTCCTTGTAATGAAGTTTAAAATAAAAAAAGAATAATGGACATAGCTATTGTATTAAAGGAATTATACACTAATGAGTAATGAGGAAAAAATCGGCAATTTCATACTTTAACCCCTATTATTTTATGTGCAATGAAAATATATATTTTCAGACGTTTCAAGACAAAGAAGTGGTGGTGTCAATCTTTTCTTGTTGGTATAGATACAATTCTTTGTGGATTTAGGGATGACAATGGTATTGTAAAAGAATTAAAAGTGTTCTCAGTAAGAGACCTTGCAAAAATGTCAGAGGTGAGGCAAATCTTAATAAATTAACTCTATGTTCACGTAGGAACGCGCAAGGGCGGTGGCTGGTGCGGGCGCGGTAGACGTTGCGAGCTCGTGTTCACATTAGCCGCTAAGCGTTTGCGCGAGTGTGACTTGTTGTCAGGAGTTGAAAAGATGGATGACGATCTTTTATTTTTAAACGGAAATTCATACCTAAAGTGGGAGATGCTGAAAAATTTGAATTGGTGTGCACGAAATTAGTATAGAAAGGCAACTGTATGGTGAATTACCTTCCATAATTATTAAGAACGTTTCTGTTCATATGATGACTGTGTGTGCTTACTTTGCCGAATCAGAGTTCTAGCCTGAACAGCACTAATAAACTCTTCTGTATTGAAAGACATGATAAAAACGTTCTATCTTTTCGAGCGAAAAGACCAAACTGGTTGAACTTACCTGACGTCGCGAGTGAATCGCGCGCTCCGCCGCTACTTCAACTTGAACACACACAAATGTCTCACGCGTTTGATATTGCCGCGAGAGGGAAGCGCGCGCTTGTTGCTAGTTTGCCCGCTACTTAGAATGCACGTGCGTTTCGTACGTGAACACTTGGATATCACGTCATATGTTTGATATTTCGTGACCGCGCCCGCGAGTCTAACGTGAACAAGCACTAGAGCACCGCATTTCGCACGCGGTATTTAATACTAATTTTGTATGCTTGTTTATGGAGCACCGCACCACACATGGCGCAATTCGGACGTCAACACGAAGTGTCAGCAAGCATTGCCGATAAGGTTTAGGCAGTAGTCTGCCATGCTTGCCCAATTCGGATTGGTGGACGGAGTATAAGGTGATCAATACCCCTTGGCTGATCCATTAGTCCCCTTCTACGACATCCATTTGAGGATATGGGATGATGCTATTCTACTCTGCCGGCATCACATGGCTATTCTAATAAATAAAGCAAGTTTTAATCCATTATATTGTAATCTTTGGTTTTGTTTATTTAAACTCCAGTCTACTACTCTGCTCCCAATTAATTTGTTGTCAATGTCTTGATAACGACAATGCTTGATAATAGATTTTAACGACCGGCTGCCTGCCTGACGCACACCCTCCTAGGGAATGACTGCTATCTTTTTTTTTATCGGGGAGGTCAAATGCATTTACGCATCGTCCCTGCGGGGTGGTGCCAACCTCAGGGGATATGTGCGACTCGAGGTAAAGGCGTTCCCTCCATACCCACTAAACATCCTCCCCGGCCTTACCTCCAGAATAAAAGGGATGCTATCTTGCGACTGCAGCTTAACTTGCATGGAGATAAATTAAGTTAAATTTTTTCTGGTCACCCATCCGAGCACTTGGTAGCATAGCTTTCGTGACCGGTATGAAGAACGCACTGCGGCGCCATCGACCTCTGTGTGTGTTATTATTACAGCAATATTTTTGTTTCAGAGGTTTTGGAGACCAAATGTGTGTTTCAACTTCTTGGATACATTCTTAACTTTTGTTAAAAAATGTTTAGCAAGAGAAATAAAGCACCGTCATGGTGAAAACGCACTGAACAATATTACAGCACTACCAATGATAGCACTGCTGTTCGAATGGAAGCCTGGTATGCCGGTCAGAGTATCAGAAAACTATGCTTATGAAGACGATCCTATATTAACAGAATATTTTGTTGAAAACTATGGTAGAACTAGAAAAGTTGATTCTTAAATTTTTACTTTTTGTTTAATATAAATATTTCACAGTTGTTTGATATTATTTTTTCTAATATGAAAATATTTACGCGTTTGTAAACGCAAAAATAAAATTATTCCATTATATTTTTTTGTTCAGATACCTATAATAATATAGTAAATAGGGTACCTATGTATTTGCATACCTACCTACGGCGTAGTTTTAGTACCTATACCTATATCGTAGTGTAATAATTACTGGCTTATAGATAGCTTATAGATTGGCAATGAATCGACTAGGGCGAGACCAAATAAATGCACCAATCTGTAAGTAATCCGCATGTGTGCTTAACGCCTATAGGTTTTTTTTTGAAAAATAGTACTGCAGTCCATGAAGCTATAGGTAAAACTATAGCTTCATGCTGCAGTCTGTCTTTTCCACGTGACGGACAGGCCTAATTTTTCGGCCAAAAGCGCGGTCCAAAATGCGCAAACACTACGAACGTTACCAACAGTGCAAACGCCTTGGACCGAATTGAATACGGTGCTATGTGCACTATTTGCGTGCAATCAATTTGATCCACACTTTGTGTGTAAATGTTAAACGTCTAAGAAGAGGTTATGTAAAAACCATTTAAACACTAAAATAGCAGTCTAGGATTATTAATACAGTAAAATAAAATTATTGTAGTAAATAAAGTAGCTATAACGAGTCTTTATTAATTCAAAACTCAAATGTTTACTCTAATAATTCGAATTCCTACGTCATTGAATATTTCACACACTTAAACGTCAAATTCGAGTGACATTTGCGCACACACTGCACTATGCTGCACTACCTCTTTTTCGAGTGCACCGTTAGCACTGCTTAAATAACATTTTGTCACACATATAACCACCTCTGGCAGTATGGGCCATGTAGTCACCAACTTGTCGCCTACATAAAAGGGGCACCAAACCCAAAAAGCAATCCCCAGAATGGCAACGCACTTCTAATGTTAAGTGATTTACCCTTAATATTGCAAGTGTCGATAGGCAACGGAACCACTTAACACCGGGTGGGCCGCAAGTTTGTGTTCCATCTCGTAATATTACAAAAAAACAACAACAATTATTTACACTAAAAATAGAAAAATAAACAACTTTAAAAGAAGTCGCTTTGACTTTTTTTAAAGTTGTTTATTTTTCTATGGCTTGGCACCGACTTCAAACAGTACAGCTGGCAACCGGCACACATTTTATTAATATATTATTTTTATACTTTTTGAAGTCGATTTGACTTTTTTTTTAAAAGTTGTTTATAATCACTTCAAGCCTTTTGTGGTTACCTAAAAAAACAATCCAAACCTTATTTACGACAGAAATACCACAAAAATGTAGTTGGGTCTTTTAAATCGATGTAGTTACTGCTCCAGTAGAGCGCTCCAAAAGTTGTTTCTCCCTTTATGTTCTTGTCCATGTGAAAATCGTAATTGTACCTAAATAGGCCTAGATATAACCTAAGGAGCTATGTTCCGAGACCTCTCCGCGGTGAACCCTGGGCAAAGTCTGGTCAGATGGCTCACGTCAGAACACGGAAGAGTCCTTTCAGGGCCAGCGGACTTTTGGGTCGTGGGTCAGCCGATAGGTTGGTAAGCCGCCTTGAGCGGAACTAGGATGTCGGCCGCTCCTGTCACACCTCTGCACTCAGAGGTGGCGGATTGAACACCAAACGGAAAACCAAACCAGAGTTCGCAACATCTGGTTTGGTTTTCCGCGGTAGTGTCATGGAAGCCAGAGCGCCGCCCTGTCGAATCCCACGCCACGGCCGGACCCAATCGAGCCACTCCCTCGTGCGGGACCGGTATTATACGTAGGGGGACAGATGTCGTATTCCACTGCTTTAAATCACTCACTGCGCTCAGTAGTCAATAGACTACTTCGCTGTTAATGTGAGTTAAAGTCTGCACTAGCAACAAAAAATAAAACTGCTCAATTGTTGAACAAATAACTATCCCACGAATCCTTGCATTTATGTGTACCTAGTCCCTGGACGTGGACGTGGCCTTATTAAAAAACATTGCAAATGTTTTAAATACGATGTTAGAAGCATTACTTAAATAAAACATTGAATACTATGATACCATTTATTATCACTGTATAGCAAATGGTGTAAATCAACATCCATAAAAGACTAATCAACAACATGGATATTTTTACTTAATATGTACAATAAATTTAAAACCTATTTTGTTATCATACAGTTATAAAAATATATAGAAAATAAAAACAATTAACAGAACAACTTATTATAATTAAATTAAATGGGTGTCATGTTATACATCTAAATTAAATCGTATTTACAAAAAAATATTTTTAATATAAAATCTCCATCACATGATTGGAAGGTAATCCAACCATCATTATTAAGCTGCATTATGATTTACTAATAATTTCATCTATATTTTCTATAGAAATATACTTTTAATAGTTTAATTCTGTTTAGGCCTCGAGTGTTAGAACTTGCATTAAAATATACCTACACATATTTTTCAGCGCTGCAAACTGTTGCAACGCAAAATGCTCCATTTAAATAATTTTATGTTAGCTAGTAGTTGTTTGGGACATGTTATAACAAGCAAGCACCTACATACACCAATGCTAAATATTATACTGTTATCAACAATTTCAATTTAAAAAATTCTGTAGAAAAGAAGCAAAGATGTTCACTATTCTATGGTGTTTGTTCAGCGTAGGCGTTCGATGAACGTATTAGCGCAGCGCAGACTGCTGGGGCACATGAACACGTTTCCTACGGTGTCATGTATGTACAATCCTGTTAAAATAGGGGTTTCTGCAGTTGAGATACTTTTTATTAGCTGTCAAAACACAATTCTTCCATATATTTTGTATGGCATTACGAATTTGTGACGTCATAAATTCTTATAGTCAACCGACAGAATTAAGAAGAGATAATTTGAAACTATGGAGATTTTGTGGCATAAAATGCTATCACCTTTTACGAATTTAACACCTTGTAATTTGTTGAAACCTCATCTTATTTTGGTTTATGATTTTATTTTTTATTTTTTTTACATCTGTAAGATATGGCATGTGTGGAGTATTATTATTTGTGAATGGTGTAAACATCTCTATTGTGTGACATTTGCGACGCGCTAGCGCAGCTTACAATCAAATGCAGAGGAAAAGCCACACTGCCGTCTGCTCTGCGCATACGTTCACCGAACGCCTACGATGAACAAACGATGTGTAAAGGGGCTCTTTAAAATGTACTCCTTTACGGAACATTATTTACATACATATTATTATCGGGCTTAAATTTCGAGCATACTGTGAAATTTGCGAATGAAACTAACATGTAACTGACATCGGACATACAGGAGGAGCCCCTGGTGTATGCTGTGCCCCGACGACACTGTACCCGTAGATGAAGATGGACGCCCGGTACAAGTTAGATTGGAAAATTGGCACCAAATTCTGGAGAATGTTGTCTTGAAAATCAGTAGAACCAAAACCGAATATTAAAACCATCATAAGATCAGTCGTTGTATGGATCAGAAAGTTTGGCATTTAAAATGATCGATGAAAATCGAATATACGTGCCGGAGAAAGAAAATAAGAATGATAAGATGTGTGAAGTAACAAGAATGGACAAGTGAGGAATGAGTACATTAGAGGAAGTTTGAAAGTAGCACTACTGGCAGAAAGATTGAGAAGTAACAGATTGGCATGGTATGGGCATATAATGAGAAGAGATGATGAGTATGTAACAAAGAGAGTAATGAGAGAATGTGCATGTATATAAAGGGAGAGGAAGACAGAAGAAAGATGGATAGACTGTGTGAAAGATAGCAAAGAAAAGGGTGTTAATGTTAAGATGACGGCTGATTGGGGAGAGTGGAAGAAGAAAATACATTACGCCAACCATAATTAAAATTGGGAGCAAGCCAGGCGGATGATGTACTGGGGATAAATCTACATTGTTGATATCGACTAGCAACTGCGTGGTAAATTTTAGTGTAGGCTCATATCCCATAGTTATATAGATGAAATTATCACAATAATAATAATATGATAAAACGTACAACACAATCTAAATATTTTGGGTCATTGTAACAAAACCGACAAATTTATTCACAAAATCGTTATACTTATGAATAAATTTATTACGCTCCATTCACAAAACCGACTTAGACAATAACGTGCATTTATTTCACAATGTCAATTTAATCCGAATACATTCAACATTCAAGTAGATAAGCATACACATAATAATTAAATATTTTTAAAGTTGTTTTAAAAGTTCTCATACACTGATTTTTCATAGTCGAGTACTCCTTAACACTTTTTTAAATTACACTCTTAGAACGGATTTGCATAACAATAACAAATGAATGGTCGGCCCCAAAAGTTAATGCACACTTTATTTTAGTGTCCTTTTATAATAACGAAATTAGACCTCTTGGTCGCTTTAAAATTTGTCATTGCCCCGTAACGGGACACGGAACTAAAGTTCAACTTTTGGGGTAGACATGATTAAAAAATTGCCTTGAAATATGAGTGGCATCGGCAGTGTCAATACATAATTGTTAGTAACCATAGTAACAGATGCAAGCGTCGTCATTAGGGCTGCCACCTTTTTTGAGACAAAGTATTTTTTCATTTAGGAAGAAAAAAATAAAGTTACACAGCGTCAAAGAAGAGTACTTATTCATTATAACCGATTTATCTTTATAAACATTTTTTATTTTCGCAACACTAATAATTATACGTAACAAGTCAGTAACAGTCAAAGTGAGTTCACGACCTAAATGAATATTTTAGCGTACTTTATTGGTGTCCTAAATAAAAAGTACACCTACGCGAAACGTGCAATACTCTATTTTAGAGTACGGGTGGCAACCCTAGTCGTCATCATCGCTGCCGGACATTTATTACCAAATACGAAACACGTATTTGACAATAAAAAAAAGTTTCACAGAGTGAACATTTCACAATATAGAAAATTAGTGATGCTTTTAAATGTGTGAACAATGAATGAAAATCGAATAAATACATTAAATATTTACACGTCATTCGTTACCGTCTAACATTAAAAGAAACGTACCTTAGCAAATGTACAACTTAATAGTAATTAGGTACTATAATTTTGGTAAGTTGTACCAAATTGGAATAATAACACTGATCACTGAGGTTGTTCGCTGCGGACACTCCTCTAATGAAGTGATCAAATTAGTTATATGCGTTGAAAATATCTACAAACTTTTAACAGTCTTCGGTTTCACTTACAAATAGCATTATCCCTGTCGAATCAGTGTCATTTGTACTAGCGTTTTAACGAATTTTCTAATAAGCTTTATCAGGCACAGGTTGAGGAAATTTAAATGATGTTCCGTTTTACACTTAACATTACACAACTAACGAGCAAACATTAAAACGATATTCTTACTGGGAAATTACATCAACTCTTCATTACGAAGCCTTAACCCACGAAGACAGTTTAGACAACCAATTCTGAAACATCAACATCAAAGTAACCACAAGAATTCAGTGATCACTATAATCTTTGTAATTCAATATATAATTAGAAGAATTTGTCTTATATCGAAAATGTTTCCTGTCGTTTTGATCACATTTCAGCAACTGGGTGTTAATCTATCTTTTGGACCACATACCCTAGAGGCCGGCATTAGTTTCTAGTATTTGATGAGTTTTAAAGTGCGTACTTTATTTTGCAGGACGGTGTATCTACAAGAACAACTTGACCAATCAATATTATCAATTCTGTAAAAAGACTAACGCGTTGAGGCCGGCCTCCGGAGCATCATAACAACATTGAATCGCATTCATGATTCCTTAAGCTCAATGCAGCCACATTGGCAGAATTAAATTTCACTTCGCATTTCATGCGCAAGGTATATGTAAATTTAGTATATCAGTAAAATTCCTATGTGATAATAAAATATATTAAATCTTTGTGCTAACTTACAATAAATTCATTCTCATAAACTATAAATACACTATTTATATTCTTCCTTAAAAATCAATTCTAATTCTCTAAGCGTGCTTGGCACGCTGCATTGGTCTGGATAAATACTACACAGCTACAATCGTAACAATGTTGTTGATAGAAACTGTTTTAAATTTACAGTATCACTATGGATTGTATCACTCTACTTATACAATATAGTTATAAAAATTTCGATGTCACTTCTGATTTCTGGTGAGCTTAGATATTGTCATTAGGCACATGTACGTACATGTCTCATGAGACATTAGCATTGCATTAATGTACTTTGGATCGATATGAAAAGCGATATTTTCAAATGTACCACGTGATAAAAATATCAGTGTTAACGTTGAAATACCAATTGCGGTAGAATAAACAATCGTACAGATGAAATGAAAATGTCCCACGTGTACATTTAAAAGTATGGTCCTCTACAATTATGTAGAATATTGAGTAACATTTTTAGAATTATCGTTTAGGTACTAGCGATTACATAACAACGTCAAATATGGCCAGATCTAACCAGATGTTTACTCTGTTCAGTTCAATTTCGAGTCCTCAATTCTTTCAATTACTAAAACACAGTTTTTATAAATACGCATGTTCCAATAAAAACAAAATTTACAAAAATAAATTTCAAAAAGTATTTTTTTCTCATTAATTTAAATCTGCCGCATGGTAATTGTTAAGGATGCCAGGTTTTTTATTACTTTTAACTTTGCTGGTAACTCTTAGCTATAGTAATATAGAACATAATGCATAAAAAAATACACCGAAATAACCGATTGAAAAAATTAAAAACAAATTTTTGAGTGTTTATACAAACCATAGCAATTAAAAAAAGGGTCAAAGTCATTAAAATATATCAATGTCAATATTAAATTAGGCAACGCCTACTGATTTAGATATATATATATATAAAAAAACATAAATATAATACCTATCAAAAACATACGTAATAAAACTTTCATCATAATGACCAGAGTGTGCTTATGCTTACTCTCTAGTAATTGAAATTGCAACGATCACGTTGCTTATCACAATAATATGGTGCATAGTAAATATTGACTCAATATTTTGGGAGTGTGCGATCCGAATTTTAAATTAGGCATGCACATAAATGCCTTCACTGAAGGCAAACAAATAAACATTGTACTCTATAGAGATATCCAATATTTCGGTATCTGTACAAACAAAGATCTAACTTTAAATAGTATATACAAAACAAGGTTATAAACAACGGCTGACTAGAGATCGACGTATGGAGTGCTATCCATCTTGTCGAGGTCGGCCAGCAAGGCGGGTGTTAGTGGGTTCAACATGTCCTCTCGCAGCATATCATTCAGGGGCGACGTCAGACTCTGATCGTTGTCCATTACAATCTCGTGCATCTGTGTAGAGCCACACACAGAATTGCCGTTGATGAGGTAATCTCTGTTGCTATAACTGAAAACGCTTCTATCTTCTATTAGTTGGGGAGTTGATGGCACTGACTTCGAAGATAGTCCGTTGGCTACAGCTGAGTAAGTATCAGATGCAAATATGTCTCTAGAACGGCATGAATCTATTTGTAAGTTTGGTGCCGTGCGTTTGAAGGGCAGGGGCGTGCTTGGCACTGATCGTGAAGTGTAGTATTTACTTTTATCAGTTTCTAGCTCCGATAGATCAAATTCGATGCTGTTAGGTCGTTTCAAGAATTCTTCAACGTTGTCTGTAGTTGTAGAATTGTTATTGAAGCTCTGATTGAACTGACTGCCTCTGTCGAGCAGTTCGTCGCCATTTGGAATTAGAGAATCAAGTTGTTCATCTGATAATATCTGTTGTTCAGGCAGTGGATCGCACCCGTTACTCAATGGGTCATTGGAATTTAACATGCTTTGGGCTGCACTCGAGTTAAGTACGTCATTACTGCTGTCGATCGCGTTGTAAATTTTGTCTAATGTTTCAGGATTCAGACCAGCTCTTGATATATCACAAGTATCCGCCAAGGAGCCGAAATCACAAAACTCATTAGGGACAGGTGTCGGTGGCACAGAGCCAACAGGAGTATTATTGTAACTAAGTAATCCCAAATTATTCATCGCTTGTTTAAGAGGCACCGATTGGGACCTAAACGAATCGGGTCCTGGTCTATAATTGACTAAAGGTTCTTGAAAGAATTGGCTAACTTCACTGGACAATGGATCGGCTGATAGAGGCTGAGTGAGATCTCCATTCATATGATCTCGCATGGGAACATTTGGTAAAAAATTCAAACTTAGATTACTAGCACCGTTTGGCATGGGAGCGCAATGGAATAACTGTGTTTTATATTGAGAGGATAGAATATTAGGCGAAGGCGGTGCTGACATCGGTTGCATCGGCTGACAATATTTTCCGGGACCGCACATGGGTACTTTGTTTATAAATGTTTGATCGTTGGTTATCGCAAATTGTTTTGGAGATTGTTCTATCATACCCAACGACAAAGGGTTCCGTCTTTTTCGACCATTTAGTTTCGGTATAGGTCTTGGACAAAGTCGTGAACGAGGGACCGGCGTATTCCTGGGACTAACAAAAGGACTCGCCGCCGTACTATGTGATATAGGCGAAGTCTGCAATGAACTACTCATGACTGGTTTGTTTACTTTTGATGGACTCAATCCTCTCTGCCCAAAGCCCAATGGTGATTTCGAATGAAAGTTTCCTGGAGATTGACACCCATCTGATATCGGAACAAAGTCATATTGCTGTGTTCTGGAAGTTGGACTTTGTGGTTCATTGTGGCAATGACCATTGTAAATAGTTGTTGCCGCCATATTCGACATTAATTGAGCGGACATGTTATTATTATTCATATATTGTAAAGCATTCCCGTTTTCATTCGGAAGAGAATTACACACTTTGTTACCCATCCCAGTTTGATTCATCATCGTCGGTCCATTTGATATTTCAGGATCACTGACCCCAGGTAGGGGCTTGAATGCTCCATCATTTGCTGCCAACTTAGCAGGCTGTTCGTGTGAATTCTCTTGGAGCGGCTGCGGTTCTTGATTAATAGGAATAGCCTGTGAAGGTCCGCTTTGGTTTTTTAGATTTTTCGCTAGTAATTTTCGCAACTGAGATATTTTTTCGTTTTTTCCCTCACTATGATCATCTTGCTGGTCTTGGCCTCTTTCTAAAAAAGGAACGGCATTTTCGGGTACTGCGTTTTCGGAAGGAATCTCGGCCTGCCCTTCTTTCGCTTGGAAATATTGAAGCAACTCCTCCTCGTGTTCTTGACTGTTACCTTCGTTGAGATAATCATCCAGGTCGTGTTTATCGATGTCGCAGATGCTGATAACTCGGATTTCGGAGTGTTTCTCCTGGCATATCATTCCGGTCTTGACGTTGATGCCGTCTAGACCGCAACACGAATCGGATGTAACGGGTCCCGCCCGTTGCGTCGAGGCTCCCCTCGGCCGGGCGATCATCTTCCGGTTGATGCGTTCGGATTTAGGGGTCGGAGCCTCCGTCGACCGCGTGGGACTCGCCGCCTCCTGTTCCTCCCGGGCCAGCGCCGCGGCGGTGCTTTTGGACCGGCTCGTTAAGTTTTTTGGATCCTCTAAAAAAGCGGCTGCGGAACGAACGGGCGGTTCGATGCTGGCGGAGGTGGAGGGCGCAGCGTCGACGGCGGCCTGACGGGTGGCCGCAAGCTTGCCGCCCATGATTTCGGCGGCGCGCATCTTCTTGGGCAGGTACTCGGTGCGAGGGAAGTCCTCGGCGGGGGCGGGCGGGGGCGCGGCGACGGGGGCGGGGGCAGATCGCGGCGATCCTTGGGTCTCGCTGTGGTAGGCCTCGAGGATGAGCTTCTTGCCGGGCAGCGGGAGTCTCGGCGGCGGCTCGGGCGGGCGGCGGCGGCCCCAGTCGAGCCGCTCGGCGGGGTCGCGCGCGTCGCTGCTGAGGTTGATGGGTAGATTGAGGGCAGGGTCGGGGGGCACTAGGTCTCGCTCATAGGGTTCGTAGGAGTAGTGATCGGGGGGGTAGTCATGGCCGGGCGGCGGCAGAGGGAGGGGGTGCGCGCGAGGCGGCCCGTAGCCAGGGTAGGGTGTACGTACCTCGTACACGGGCAGGTACGCCGGCTGGTAGCCGTAGCCGGGGTCGGGCGGCGGCTCGCTCTCGTGCTTCACTGGCGGGTGGTGCACGTACGACGTCGACGGCGGCGACTCGCCCGCCTCCTGGGCCTTGTTCTTCTTAGGCCGCCCGGGCGTCCCCTGCGTTTTTAACGACGGTCGTGTTAGCTTTTTTACTTTCTATACGTAGCATAGAGGAAAGTCTTGTAATCGTCAAAAAATTCGACCTCGAGATTTTGACGGATTTACACGTTTTGGACCTCCCTGAGTCCAAAAATATTTTTTTTGGAATTATGTCTGTGTGTGTGTTTGTGCGTTAACACGATAACTCGAGTATACTTTAACTTATTGCAACCAAATTTAACATGCATGTATAACATCAAAATATAAGGTTTCTATCAACTTTTGAGTCGTCGATCACGAAAGTTAAGCAACCAAGTTCGCGGTCGGTACTCGGATGGGTGACCATAATTGAATATGCATGTATGACATCAAAATATAAGGTTTTTATCAACTTTAGAGTCGTTTCCGGTATACGAGAATGTGAAGGGGAGACCACTCCCCATTTTTTGTTAGAGTTTTTGGCTTGGTATCTAAGACTTTTGAGCCGTATCTTCATTTTGGTAATTTCTTCTTTCTTGATGTTTGTATTAAAATATGGACGTCACACATTTTAATAATGACTGATGAAGTGGATATACCACTATAAAATTCTCAACGTCATACACACAACTAAAAGAGCGAATTCGCCGCGAATCTTTACGCGCGAACACATACTGAGGCTCAACGCGCGAATTTGAAACTTGCGCGACGCTTGTGGACGCAATGTATTGAGCCCCAGTACCTCGCCAACGCGCGTTGTGTGTTCGCGCGTAGAGATTCGCGGCGAATTCGTTCTTCTTTACAAGGTCTTACTTTAATGATTCTCCATAACTGCTCGTCAACACGGATGCTTTTGCATCAAAGTAACACCACTTTCACTGCACAAAATCCACTCAGAGTTCAGACACAATTTTAAATAATCGAAACAAATCTCTACATAAAACCAGATGCCATGGTTTCCCGCCAAACACTACATTGTGTTAGTTCTGCTACTAGTGTTGCTGCATTAGTGTAATAATTAAAAAAAATGCTGACCTGTATTTTCCGCTTCAATTGTTTGATCAACTGCCTGCTGTCGTCCGGTGGTACTGAAAAAATATGCATTATTATAATTAAATATATACCGAATAATGGTTCCGTCGTTAACCGTTTTTATACAACTAGCTGTCCCGGCCACGCGTTGCTATGGTAATTTCATACTTCTGTTGTATAACATTGAAATTGCAGTTTAAAAAAAAATGAGAACTACTTATCAAAAAAAAACTGTCCTATCTTTCAAGTTGAATCCAACTGCACACGGTGTACAAATTTGATCAAAATCGGTTATGTATTTAACGAGGGGATCCATCGCGGACAAACAATGTGACACGTAATTTATATATATTAAGATAAATAAACAAATCTTTCTCAGAAGCATATCAAATGTTAACTTAGTTCACTCACAGTGTTTTACATTTACGAGTTTTGGTGCATTTTTACGATCACCATCAATTCGTCAAGCCCTCATGAGATAGGCTTGCGTGCTACTCCAAATACAGCACGCGGCTAGCCACACTCTGATTGGACGATAGCACCGCGCGGCAGTTGCAGTCAGCTTTCGTTATTATTCATATCAGAACGTAATCGTAAAACAGATCCCGATTAATCTCTTCGCTCAATAGAGATCTATGGATCCTATAAGCATCGCAAGCGCAAACGGGACCACTCCGATTTTAGGCTAACTGGAAATAATCAATTGTAATAATCACAGATATATCAATCTAAGGAGATCGGTCGAATCGCCGAGTTCATAGGAAGACCGAGTGTCGCGATCACCGGCCGTACTACATAACATGGTTCTAGTTGAGCATGCCGCATTGAATATACACTATTCATTGCGCACGTCTTAAGGACTGCGAAGCGATGAAAGTAAGCACAGCCGCAAAGGAAATCGGTCAAATCCCTGAGTTACGTATTCACTTGACTTTATCGGAAGGCGAAGTGGCGGAAATGTTAACTGAATTCATCTTGTCACAAGTTAAACGAAGGCTTGGCCTATCTTCTTGTATTATTAAATCTGTGGTAATAATGAATGAATTATTAAATAATTTGAACGCTCAGCTTGGACAGTCCATAGAGGAACTTTTGCTGAACGCTTTGGTCAGACTACTGATTCAGAGAATAAATTGAAGTAAATAAAAAAGTAACAATCAACACGTATGAGGAGATTTGTGTGCACCTACTTAATTTGTCTACACTCAGCGAAGACTCAGCGCGGGACCCCCTGTCAAAGGGGGTATGGACAATTAGTTCTATCGAATTGTTTTGAATATCAAATTTGTTCAGTAAGAAAAAAAGAAATATGTATTATTTAGGCGCGAAGCACACCGATCGGGCGTTAGACGCGGACATCATTCTGTTTCATTCAAATACTGTACCAAATACACGGCAATAGGGCCCCTAATTGAACGAATTCAACGCCGAAATAGCGTGCTATAGCGCGTCCGATGAGGGCCGTTGAATTTGTTGAATTAATGACCTTATTGCCGTGTATTTAATACGATATTTGAATAATGTCCCCGCCGCGTTTTTGCCAGATTGGTACTTCGCGCCTTATATGCTTTTTATTACTTTACTTTCTCGTATACGTAGTTTATAGGAAGTCTTGTAATCCTCAAAAAAATCGACCTGGAGATTTTGACGGATTTACACTTTTGGATCTCCCTGAGTCCAAATATACCGTTTTTGGAATTATGTCTGTGTGTGTGTGTCTGTGCGTTAGCACGATAACTCAAGAATGATTTAACTAATTGCAACCAAATTTAACATGCATGTATGACATCAAAATATAAGATTTCTATCAACTTTTGAGTCGTTTCCGGTATATGTGAAAGTCAAGGGGAGACCGCTCCCGATTTTTTTTTGTTAACCCTTCTTGGAGGGATCAATAATGAGTACAAAATTGGTCGCGAAAATTAAGCTTTCATGTATGCGGTCTATACTCAGATGGGTGACTGAAAAATTGTCTACACGAAACATTTTCCTCCTTGCTTCGGAAGGCATGTTAATCTGGTGGTCCCGTGACACGTGTTTACGTACCATGCGGTTGGGAGAGCGGTGGTGGGGAGCCGCTCGCAGGCCCGGGAGCCGTGTGTTGGGCGCCCGCCGACATCAGGTGACGGGACAGCTCTGATATACTGGACAACTTTACACCTGCCAGTAGAAAATTCTCAGCTAGAGTAGCTGGCAACATTCCACACAGTGTTGTCCCCTACTGGTGGACATCGGGGAAAAAGGTAACACTGTTATACTTTAAAGATCCTGATTATTATCTCAGCGAAGGATTAGAGACTAATCGAATTATCAATCGTCCTCATAGATATAGGAAACTGTAGATGGGCAATGTTAAAGAGAAAGAGCACACTAACGCGTATATTAGAGTGAGATAGATAGACGAGACCATTTCACGTACACGCAGGGGGCCTAAGAAGGCCTGTCAGTCACGTTGAAAAGACAGCAACTGTCAGACTGCAGTACTATACTTCATGCGCATTACGCACACATCGGTGTATTTTTTTTTATCTCACCCTAGTCGATTCATTGCCAATCTATAAACGTCAGTAATAATAAATCTATGATCGACCTACACTTCACATTTCTTATTAAAGATTAAACGGATATCCGGTAACTATCCGGTATCCGGCCTATCCAACCTAAATTTACTATCCGGCCGGATACCGGATAGTAACTCAATATCCGGAAATACATTAATCTTTGTGAGATAAATATCAATAAAATGGCTTATAATTATGACGGCTTTTATTTAAAGTCGAAAAAGTTACAAAAAAGCCATAAGGCCTTCCAAATAACTAAAATTTTCTTCTGAGCTATCCACTCTAATGTTAAATACTTTTAGTAAAAACTTAGCGAAACCGCTTAAATTGACCTGATCGCGTTCGCCGCACCCTGTACGGCGCTAAACCCTTCACGACATGCAACGAGACAATGGGCCGAATATCCGGCCGCCGGATATCCGGCCTAGCAGCTTACCGGATATCCGGTATTTGGTATCCGGCCAAAAAACTATCCGTTTCATTCTTATTGAAATGACAACAATGAAACAAACGTCAGTTATAATTTTGATTATGACATATGAATGACACTCGGTGGGCATTGCGCTTTCGAGTTGTTTGTTTGTTGTGAGTTTTTACGTGGTTTTGTGATTCTCTATTATCTTCAACGATTCTCGCTGCCAATTGCTACTATCACTCACGACCTGCACAAAGGATATTGATAACCTGCCTTACCACTGACTTCGGCTTGACTACTTGGGACTCCGAAATTACTGTCAATATTTGATCCATCCCGTAGGATAACTATAATTTTAACACTGATGAAATTTGTACACATCGATCTCCAAAACTGCACAAAAATTATCAATGTAATGATTGAGCCCAACGTCGGAAGTTTGCTAATCTCCTTTAACACGTGTTTTAATTTGTTAATCTACACGGCTGGATCGCATGTGTGGACGACAAAACACAATAGTCGCCTCAATTCAGGAGTTTCATTCGAAAAAACGTTGACACGGGAGTACTATTATTTATAGATTGTATTAAAAACTCGTCAGTATTAACGAACGCGATTGCTACTAGTTTCTAAAATATAATTATAAATAGCAACTAAAATTGATTCGCAACACTTTTATCGCTATTACATACCCAATTTAGACTCAGCCCAATCACAAACAATTCTTTCTGTTTCTCTCGACGGCACATTTATATCCTGTAAAAAACAATATTCTATGTTACTTTCATGATTTATGTATTGGTTATTTAAATAATGAAATATTCTTGACAAGAGTATTCATTTCAGTACCGTCGTAGTATTCGCCAAAAGAGTACATATTCTAATTATTAAAACAATCATTACAAAAACTCAAACTCATCAAAAATATTTTTATTTCTTTACCTTTGACGATTCCCCTAAATCTGGAAGCTGCGGTACTTCTAATTTCACCTTCTTCCGAAGGCCGGCGTAGCAGTACCTGCAAAATAAAAATTATGTGTAAGTAACTTTGGATTTGGATATCATGAAATAATAACACCGATACAGTGCGTTGAAATCGTGTGACATCACGCTTCCGTACAATTTTTACGAGAGCATGACGTCACAAGCCCCCACCCCGGAACTTAGGTGCTCTATATCTTTTTAAATATTTGGATTTGATTAAGTAAAAGATACGTGTGTAATGTTTTTTGGGAATCTATCTGACGGCCTTAATAGAATTGTTATATTTTTACCCAGTTATCATCCCTATTATAAATACCCGTCTATTAGGTCGTATTATTAACAATTAAGTTCTTAACCTAATGAAAATTTACTTTTTTCTGACAAACTTATAATTATTAATTCCATGAATCTTGCCGCCTATATAGACAACAGTGATTCCGTGTTATGAGATTTTATTTGAGAGTTAATTATAATAGGTATAAAAAGTGGAGTTAAAGAGGTAGGTAAAAATATTAATCTAACATAAGTAATAACCTTATCAATTTTGCAGTTTTCTTTAACTACTACTATTTTATTTTTTATCCCTTCCTTGATTTAATAAAGATAGTGAATATAATTTTCACCTCTCCAGCATCAAAAGAGCTTTTTTGCTTTGTAAAATCTCGAAGCAAAAATGGTTGTTGCGAGCTCCGAACAAGACTAACGTTCAGCCTACACGGCGGTAATTTTACTTTTATTTTGAATAAGAAATGTAAGAGTATAAGCATGTATTTAAATATTTGCTTGTTTTTCTCAACTAAGTATAACAATTTTCTCGCTAAAGAGGTGAAAAGTTATAAAAATGCACTGAAAAAAATCGACTTGCCTCAGGCGGGACTCGAACCCGCATCTTCCACAATCCGGGCGGACGCGTTGATCAATTACGCCACCGAGACACTGCTTTTCGCTGTCGAAATTTGTCAGTGCTTGATGCTTATATTTTTATGGTAAACATTGTTTCATCAAATCTTTGAAATTTGCACTTCTAAGACCCGAACGAAATATTTTTGCAAATATTTGACGCTCAGTTAAGAGCGTTTACGCGTATTTTGCGAAAATCGGCACTTTTTGAGCTTCTTAATTTCCATGAATTCTTATTCTACCAATATAAATGTTATAAAAACTACTAGATAATATTCTTTCGCAAAAAGTTGTAAAGGAAAATATTTCATTTAATTCTTTATTCATAAATTATAACAAAATATCTTAACAGCATTTTTAAAATTTTACGTTTAGATGCAATTTCGAAGCCCTTAATATTCGAAAAGGCTAATATTACAATGAAATAAAAAATACTGTGTAACTGACAATATCCCGAACAAAATAGTTGTAAAGAAAAAAAAAAAAATTTCATAGAATTACTAATTAAAGAACAATCAAATCACACTGCAAGTATTACGAAAATACGATTTGGAAAATTGCTATTTCTAACAATTAATATCCTTTATTTGAAGAAATAAATGATGTAATTTAAAAGAAGAATATACTGGGTGTAAAAGACATGAGCAGTCAAACGAAAACCACGTATTCTATACATCAAAATAAGACATATTTCAAAAAAAATATTGCTGGGAAATGATTTTTATTTTTTGGTGTTACAAAAAATTGCAAATTGTACCGCGCAATGTAAAGGGCTCAACTCGCACGCAACTCGCAAAACCGCGATATTTTTGCTTGACTGCGGCCCCGTTCGTTAGTGTCCGTGCGCATCGAGTGAGCTACATTGAACGCTAACGTTTTGAAGCCATTTTTTGTTATGAAATACTAAAAAAATGATAATGTTTCTTTGGACAATAATTAAGAAATAACGTATAGAATACGTTTTCATAAAAAAAATCAAAAAAAAATTTTGACTTTGACCTTCAATAAAATCGTAACTATCAATTTCCCAGGTATAGTCTAAAGGAAGAAAAATGTTATGACGGTGAGCAGAATACATGGTTCTCGTTTGACTGCTCATGTCTTTTACACCCTGTATACTCTAAATTTTGGTATAAAAATGATATCTGAACAAACTATAATATATTTATAACAATTATTTAAAAATCAGTATAAAACAGTCCGCGTGATCGCTTTCAAATCAGTCGCCCATGAGGCTTGTCGGAGAGAGGTCACGTCGCTCGGTGCTAGCTCCGTGATCACGCGTAAATATTCGTAATGCTACTACAGAACGAACGATGGTGTTGATACTTTTAGTATTGATAACCGACTTCATATAAAGTTCTATGTTGCACTCTATGTATTATTTTATGAATGTTCACGGATATCTCTGTTAATTGTGGACCTATTTTCTAAATACTTCTGATATGATATGGTCACCAAGTCAGGATCTGATGATGAGATTCCGAGGAAATCGAGAGCAACTCTCACATTTTATATGCAGGTATTATATGCTTCATATTTTATTTCCTAAAGCTATTGAAGTATTTGCGTCTGGTAGTCATCATATCATGTTAATGAGCTGGTGATGGCAGGTAAAACTCCTCCATGATTCCTAATCATGGAGGAGTTGAGATTGTTGTTTAGATGTTGAATGATAATTCTTGAATTAATATATGTATTTATAAACCGATAGTTGTATCATTTTATGTTATTCAGGTGAGCTGACGATGAAAAAAAAACTCCTAATAGTTAGGAGTTGGATGATAATTCCTTAAATATTATGTGTACCTTCGTATAGATCGACAGTTGAATTAAGTTTTTGCTTCCTATTTCTATTCTATCAGGTTTTTCAGGTGTGCTGATGATTGAGGGTAAAACTGCAAAAGTTAGGAGTTTGAGGATTATTCTTTTAATATTATGGTCCACATAGTAATATTCGGTAACGGTTAAGAGGTGGAGAATAATTCTTTAAAATATCATAGGTATGTACAGAACGATAAACCCGTGGTCCTTGCTTTGGCTTTCCCTCCACACCTTGTTTCTGTACAATTTTGTTGTACTGTTCGTTCTTGTCCCAATTTTTGTTTGTCCTTATGTATTCTTTAACTTCAAAAGGAGGTTCTATGTTCCAATCTATGTATTTTTTACTTAGCAAAGTCAATGGTTTTTGCTAAATACTTTTATAATAAATAAAATTACTTTAAATGCAGAATTGTCGACTACCCAAGATTTGTTACTTTTAGCACTACCATAATATGGGTATCAAATGAAAGGATCTGTAGAGAAAATGCGAATGAACCGTGTCAAAATAACTATACCATATATTACTGATAAAAAACTTTAAAAACAAAGATTTTACTTAATTGCTCTAAAAACAAGAAAGTAAACTTAAATTGCATTTAAAAAAAATTATAGGTAAGTATGTACTAATATGATAAAGAGTTAAAGTTTGTAAATAGTTTATGTAAGTTTGTGAATAGCCATACGTGATACCGGCAAAGTAGAATAGCATCACCCCATATGCTCCAATGGGTGTCGTAGACGGCGACTAATAGGCCAGCAAAGGGGTATTGACTACCAATCCACATTATGCAAGCGTGGAGGACTACTGCCTATACCTCCTTCATTGAAAAGGAGAGGTCTTGTCTTCCAGTAGTGAAATGAATTATAAAGGCTGTGATGATAAAAGTTCGTGAATTGTTTTTTTGTGACGTTGTAGGAGGTAATTGTAAAATATAGAAGTGTTTGTGTAGTAACATGCAGGTAGGTTGTATCAATTTGTTTTAAAAAGTGGTGTGGTGAAAAAATTTCGATGTACTTAATAGATACGTTTTCAGGAACTTCGGGGCTGTGGTTCGAACACAAGCCTTCTAGGTTACAGTTCGAACCACAATTTCGAATTACATAAAGTGTAACCATTATTATTCATAAATTTAGTTGCCATTCAGGTAGGTACTAATATAAAGTGAAGCAATTTGTGGATAATGGTATTGGTCATACATTTACAATATTCTTTGCACGATAGCAGTAATTAGTAACATGTAATGTGTAACTGTTTATTATCCTAAATAAATAAATAAATAAGAAATAAAAAAAAAATTGCTGGATCTACTGAACCAATTTTGAAAATTGTTTTTGTGTGAGGTAGACCATGCATCTAGAAAGGCTAACTATGTATATGATAACCAACAATACGCGAAAGAAGCCACGGACTGAGCGGTAGTTATATGATATATATGCTTGTGGCAAGATTTGCTTCTATTATTCATATCTCTTTATTTATTCAATCGCTGATATACACAAGTAAATCTCGCGACAAGTATTTATATCATACTAGTGGCCTCCAGCGGCTTCGCTCGCGTTAATGTCGGTTATAAAATAGCCTAGAGCCTTCCTCGATAAATGGAATAGCCAACACAAAAAAATATCTACACTCATGACATAATATTAAAATTATTATCTCAATGAAAAACCTCAAATGACATTCTTTATAACAAAGATAATCAAAATGAAAATAAAGGTCATTTACCTGTTGCATAATTAATGAACATTATGCAACATGTTCGGCTCAATACGTTACAGTTATTTTTCTCAAAAATCAAAAACTTAGAGCAAAACGGGACGGCAAAGGGAGCCAAAGGGACGCTAGTTTATGTACTGCACATAATTAGGTATTAAAACACTTGCGGGATATTATTAAAAAACTCGCCAAGGCTCGTTTTTTAAAACCCCGCTCGTGTTTTAATAAACCCTATTACGTGACAGTAACATGAACTACTATACCCATGTACTATATGATAGGTGCGACAAGGGTGGCCGGTGGCCACCAGATGTTATTATTACTTACATATATATTCAAAATTTAATTCATGTTAAATGTGTAACCGTTAATTTTCCATAGTATTCAATTTAAATAACTTGTATTGTATATTTAATTTGATTTTGTGAAAAAGTATCGAATTTGTTTTTGTGCTCTGTACCTGGACGGCAGCGCGAGTAATGCGAGAGGGAATGACCGCACAGCGTGTAAATACCTAAACTTGGAGTCTGCCGTACGGCGTAAACGCTCTTAAGATGAAACTACCTTACATTATGGAATAATTTTCCGGGTGGCGTAATGGTCAACGCGTCCGCCCAGATTGTGGAAGATGCGGGTTCGAGTCCCGCCTGAGGCAAGTCGATTTTTTCAGTTCATTTTTCTAGTATTAATATTTACGCGTTTGTAAACGCAAAAATAAAATTATTCCATAGGTGAAAAGTTGTATGTTTCACCCGAGAGTATTTTTTTTTGTCTCAGTAATCTATTTATCAAATCTACTGGTTCGTGATTTAATATCGGCACTCGAAGCAAAAAATAACTTTGCTCACTGTTGAACAAATAACTATAGTTCGTCACATATCCCTTGTCATTCTGAGAAACAAGCTACGATGTTTATATAAAAGGCAGCTACTCATGCCAGTTAAAAGTACAACTAACATTGTAGTAATACTTCTTAATGACATTTATCTAATTCAATAATTACAACACGTTGCTCGCGAGTACTAAAAATTATCAAGTTCATTATTTGTTTTATAATAATAATGTAGTATGATATGACCCAGAACAATCAATGCATTGAAATGTCACTATCATCGACGTCACTGATAAGGTGTTACACACGCTACCAGCTTTCGATAAGAGATAAGAAGCGTTTGTTCCTATTACTTATATTCTAATAGACTGACTTGTACACTAATAAATAGGTATAATTCCTTATTTCATTTATGGGATGTTACTTTATTTGACACTTTTTATACACCCATGCAAAAGGTTAATTAAACCAAGCAACCTGCTTATCTAAGGTTATGTTTAAACGATGCGAAGAGCTTGTCTGAAAACCCAAAGCGGGTATTAAGTATACTACGCGGTATTCAGGGTCCCTAACCCTCACTCAGGGTGGGTAAATAGAACCCTTAATTAGGGCGACCGGAGCGCACCAGTCTACCTAGCTCTCCGACTCCCTTACTACCAGGCGAGACGAGCGGTACCTTGATAACCTGGTACCAAACCATGGTAAGATTCTTGTGGCTAGAAATCTTATGAGACAACCAGTCTTTGTGTACCACTTATAATTTGTTTAAAAATTGTCACTTCACAACTCAGTTAGGGACCGGATAGTTTAGGGACCACGCCTACTCTTGTTACAAGGCCTTCTTCGTAGTGTATCTTCTTTCTGTTACCCTGCTCCCACTTTTATTTGGGGTTGGTCCAGTGTCTTGCTATCGATTGCTACAGTAATGCTAACATTCGAAAGCAGCCTTGTAGCACAATACCGCCTGAAATATAAATCGCGCAGCCACAGCCAACTCGCATTGACCACGCCGACTGTATTTTTCACGGTATGGGACGTCAAATGCAACATACGACTTAAAACGTGCCGTAAGAATAAGCAGTCACTGTAGGCTATAGCCGCAAGTCACCCCTATACACAATATGTAGAATTCTTCCTTCCAATAGGATATTGTGATTTTAAAATAATAATGTTAACAACATTATTGTGTTCCAATTAATGATAAGAAAGCCAGTCCCTCTGTGGTCTGCGGCGTCTCTAGCCCATGTAACGCCCGTGTGCAAACATTACCCCAGTGCCCTCTAGCAAGCACGCGGTCAAAATGGAATGGATACAAACAAGTAACAACACGTCAAGTTACCACAAACTGTGAAATTTACCCAATAGATAATAAACTCTACTGTTTGGAGATTAAATAGAAAATCGATTAAAAACTTGACAGTTGTGGATACTATGATGTGCTGTTGACTGTATTTAGAAATGGTTACAGTGGAGCGTCGATTATCCGAACGTCGAACAACCGAACGACCGCTTATCCTACTACAGCCGCGCGAGCCCTGTACGAGCACTGTAGTGGACGTCGGGGGGTACCCCGCCTTCCACTACAGTGCTCGTACTCTTGTCGCGACTTGTTATTAAGTCCCGTTTGTCATTAAAGATATAAATGAAAATATGATTTTTATTCACCTGTACATAAATATGTATGATATTGATTGAAATATGTATGACAGTACAGTTCGATTATCCGAAAATACCGGTCCCAATTAGTTCGGATAATCGACTCTTCTAACAGCCTAACAACACGAAACATACCAAATGTTAACATATTTATATATATTTTTTTATATAAAAAGGTGTAGCAAATGGCTTTATTCCACCTGATGACAAGCAGAAATGCTAATGCGAGAGATAAACCGCCACGCAGCCACTCTCTCGTTCTCGTCGCCGACATGCAAGGTGTTTCTTCACGCTTCTTTTGAATGATCCATGCAGGATTGTTAGAAGGAAGGAACACTGTGTGCTGGCCACAGATATATCAATCTAAGGAGATCGGTCGAATCGCCGAGTTCATAGGAAGACCGAGTGTCGCGATCAGCGGCCGTACTACATAACATGGTTCTAGTTGAGAATGCCGTAATATGCACTATTCATTGCGCGCGTCTAAGGACTGCGAAGCGATGAAAGTTAAGCACAGCCGCAAAGGAGATCGGTCGAATCGCTGAGTTACGTATTCACTTGACTTTATCGGAAGGCGAAGTGGCGGAAATGTATGCCCACAGGGCATACACTTGTCGCAAGTTAAACGCCGGCTTGGCCTATCTCCTTGTATTATTAAATTTGTGGTGCTGGCACTTGATTGTGTGACATAGAAATGAGTTGCCAAATTTCTTAGTTCGCGTTGGAATAGCAGCCACAGTTTGTCGGTGGCACCTTAAGCCAGCACGCGTAGTCCTTAAAAGGAATGGAATCTTTCTAATCCCACCTCAGATAGTGGATTAGAGAAAAAAAACTCTTCAGAGACATCGCCCGTTGTACAAAAAATAGAACGCGAGAACGGAGAGGCTCAAGATGATTGGTCACTTCTACGTCGCGATGCGGGTCGCGCGACGCTGCAATGCAACCTCGAAGGCACCGAGTAATTGGCGGAGCCATCCCAGAGGTGCTAGCAATACCTATTCTACGCAGGATCGTACTTGCGTCTTGTAAAGCAAGCACAGTTGAACGAGCGTGAAAAACGCCGCAACTTGTTCAGGCCGCCAAGTTTCCGTGAAGCTGTTTTTATAAAGGTTCCAATGTAATCATCCGGGTTTAAGTCGCTGCGAACCTCCATACCGAGCATGGTGATACTGTTCTGTAGCGTCAGTTTGTGCCCTAAAGGACGGGTAAGGGAAAGGAGTGGCGAAGTTTTAGCCGTAAACGCTCACATCTCAGTTTTCAGGCATTGAAGTTATAACTATATTGGCTGTAGGTAACCCATTTAGATAAGTACAAGGTCCACCTTCCGGTTCAGTTCAATGACAAGATTCTCACGACTCTCCGTTCGCCCGTTAAGCTCCTGCATGTTCAAAATAGTCCGCATGCACTGTACTGTCGTCTACAAACCAGTAAATATTATCATTGATATTCTATGATTCCTCTTGGGAATTATGCAGAAGAAACAAGGTATAGGGGATAAAACGAGCCCCGAGGGAACACCGGCATTCGCTGAAAAGAAATGCGAAGTGCATCCGTCAGAGAGGTACAGAAATCTAGCGAATTCAAAATTCGTGCAGGAAGTCAGCCGCCCAGGTACAGAGCTGAAACAGCCGACCATATGCCAGAAGCTTGGAGAGAAGACGTTTGTGCCACATCCTTTCAAAAGCTATGGCGATGTCGCGATCCCGGGGGTCGGCCTCTGTGCTGAAATATATTCGAGGCACCCGTCGATCGTTTGGGCCTAAAGCCGTACGGGCGATCGTCAGATCAGAAAGTGATCTTCTGGGTAACGGATCAGGAGGTTGTTGAGGTTCTTTCCATAGCTTTGCATAGTACTGAAGCTATTGGCATAGTTGGCCGGGTCCCCTTTTTTGGGGAGAGGTTGCACAATGAAAGGCACCCTAATACTACATGCAAAGCGCGTGCTGCGAGCAGCGCTTGGCGCCCCTAGACCGTGCGCCCGTGTACACCGCACACCCTGCACCATATGTAAAGTCGCCCCTGTCTGTGGTTGAAGGTTCTAGGTGAAGCCCGATTCCATCTTCAGTCTTATCGACACTTAGATACCTATAGGTGAGATGAAGGCCAAGAGCTTCTTTCTCCTTTAGTTTAGGAGTGTTCGAGTTTCTTCTTAAGGTTAGGAATGGGGGCAGGGTTGAATAGCAACATTGTTTTGTTTGCATATAGAGCACTAGTGGTCTCGCGCGTCTTTGCTCGCGTCAATGTCGGTTATCGCGCCAAAAGTATCCTTTTTAATATCTATCCTAGGGTCTCAAACTATCTCCATACCAAATTACATCAAAATTGATTCAGTGGTTTAGGCGTGAAAGCGTAACAGACAGACAGAGTTACTGTATACTATTAGTAGGGCTAGGTTTATGGAGTTAATGGGGTAGGGTGCTACCGTCAGGCTGGGCATAAACTTTGTTTGCCATTTCAGTACGTATTTAAAAAACATATAAGTACTTACAAATTACCTAATTTTGTTTATGCTGGATTTGGTTTAGGCTAGATAATTGCTCCGGGTGTATTAATTTAATAATGGCTATTATTGTTATAACTTACCGAGAGTTCCCACGTGTCCCTAATCGGCGAGGTCGAACACTGGGGTAAACTTGCTTCATCACTTTACCAAAATCCGCAGTTGAGAGCGGCTTCATGTTGCTACTCATACAATGGGCTCTGTAGAAAAAAAAATGTAATAGTCACAAATACTAGTTCTCGTTTTATTAAATTTAGGTTCAATCTTTCCTGTTCACATTAAGAGTGTATTTCTATGCCATATCTAGTAACATTCATTTGGAAAATAATATTTCGCAAGCAAGACACAATTATGTATAAAATATAAAATAAAAACAAGGTAACAATGTGTTTGAAAGAAACGGAAATCTAAGAAACGAGTTGATTGAAAAATTTAAAGAAATGCTTTGCATTTAGCACCCTAAGGTGCCTTCAATTTAATCGGGCGACAGCAGGGCTGCAGCGCGGCCCAGGATTTATATGGATTTACAAATGAGTGGTTAATTTGAACCCTTAAACCTACTACTGTCACTAGAATCATTGGACTGAGATCACAAGCAATAATACTTATGTATCCATATTTGACAGTTCATGACTCATAATTACGCATGTAACAAAGTTGCTGAACTGTCAACAGGTGGGTGTACCTATGTTATTGTTTGTGATTGTACAAGAAAGTTTTTAACTAAGTAAATTACGAGTTTACAATCCATTTCTTATATTAAAAAGTAAAACATTAAGGCCGTGCGCTGCGTGAAGCGGGTGAACGACGCGGTCACACGCGCGGCGGGACGTTTCATGTCATCTCCATAGAGATGCTCGCGTCGCGTGCGATGGGAGACGCAGCGCTGCTCTATGGTGATGGCATGAAACAGCCCGCCGGGGGGTGTCCGCGCCGTACCCCCGCTTAACGCAGCGCACGGCCTAAACCAGTTTTTTCCTATACTCCTTGTTGGCTTTGATAATGTTATTTTAATAAAATGGAATACAAACACAGACAAGGTGTTGCCAATTGTATGGATATAATTTAAGTAGGTACTGTAAGTATCTTTGTTGAATTTAGACCGGAGTGGGATGAATTCCAGTGTGACATTTGTGTAAAACTTACATGTATTCATCATAAACATCTTGTTTGGGTAAAGATACATCCGGGTCAACTTCTAAGTGTGTCTGTATCCATGTTACAGTCTGTTGAAGTTCAGCTCTGAAATAATCAAACACATTGTCAATATAACCAATTTTGTGTTATTGTTTCTTTATAATAATAAATGAGGATTCATATACAATGAAAATTCTAATTTCAATTAAAATTTCAAGTGTATAATTATGAATATCAATTATAGATTATACAAAAATACTCAAGAGTAGATATTTTTAATATAAACTATAATTCTTCTATGATTAAGAGATGATGTTAAATTATTGGTCTCAGTTATTTCTCGCCAATTCACATTAATCAGTGATGATTTTACTGCCCTAAACTCCATCTGACATTTGTTAACAAAAATCTTTGGATGTAGCTTTCAATATAATTATTGCAAAAAAAGATTGTATACATTTAAACATTTTATTAATACAAAATAAAATTTCATTTCATTTATTCAACTGTCTCTTTTGAAATCTAGGGAGACAAACAGGAATAAAAGTCAGCTGGTGTTAAGTGATCAACCTCACCCAAGGTCTCAAGACTGTGTAAGAAGATTGGTGTTCAACAGTGACACATCTTAAGTCCTACAATTGGTACTTGGTTTAAAATAGTTTCTGCTAGTTATGTTTCAAACCCATGAATGTAGTTTTAATATAATATTACTGAAAGTACCTAGATCCCAATGGGTTGATGGGCTGTTTTAATGGATCATAAGGTGGCACACCAGTTGGTAATCGCAGGTACAACAGCAGCCGTTCGGCACCACTGAGAGCTTCTACAGCTTCTAATAATTGTGCAACTCTTTGTCGACCTTCTTGACTGCAAAGATGAATGTTGTTAGTATCAGTAACTTTTAACCAACAAGGTTTATGATTATTAACATTAATTGATAGTATATAAATGTTTGAACCAATACAAAGGATAAATAATTAAAGAACCAACTTTCATAAATTTCAAAAATATTTGACATTAGCTACTGCCCGTAACTTCTTCTGCGCAGGATTAGTACTTACTCAATAGCTTTATAAATTATAGCTCACCTATATGTTATTCTGATGAGCTATATTATTGTAAAGTTTCATTAAAATCTATTTAGTGGTTTTTGCATGAAAGAGTAACAAACATAATTATGTACATCCATGAAGACAAACTTTCACATGTATAATATTATGTACATACATATGATTGTGGATTTGGCATGGATTACATTTGTAATCCACAAGGGGTTGAGCAGAGCCTTAGGTAACATTTTATGTTATAAATAAACATCTGAGTAACATCTTTTATAAGGGCCATGCATTGCCTACAAAATAGTAACAGGTTGCCAGCCTTTTGCCAAAAGGAGCAGCAAACCCAAAAAGTAACAATCCTTCAGTAAACAGTCAAATGCAAATAATGATTACTGCATCCTTGGTACAGTGATTTGAATTTGGATTGCATTCAAAAGAAATGTCGGAAGATATATTTTAACTGTATCATATTGCAACTGATAAATATATGATAGTAGGACAATTACACCAAGTATTAATCCAATAATTTATTTATATATGAGGAGGTTTGTAATTAGCTTTAAGGCGTTATATAGTCAATATTTTCTTTGTAATTAATAGCTGTAAACCTTCTTAAAAACAAATAAAAATATAACATTCTAATAAGATGCTCTAATTAGTTTATGTAAAATAGTAGTAATAATAATTACTACCATGTTCATCAGAATTATGGAATAAAATAAAAATAAAGTGTAAAATAATGTTGTTCCAGCAAGTGTAAATGTATGACTCTTTTGTGTTAATGTATAAACAACTACCTATAAATGGTTTAATGTAACACAAGAATTATGTGAAACATAGAGAGCAGATATAGTGAGCTCAGGATTATTGTCCAATTGGAAACATAAGGTAGCAAAGATACCTGAGAGTGTTTTCAACTATCTGTTGCATGGAGGCTACTTTGGCAGTGTCCATCTTGGACTCCCTGCCTCGGTTGGGATCGGACCCAGTATCCACAAAACCCGAAGATCCTGGAGCGAAGCTTGCAACGGCGACACTTTCTTTATCGTAAGACGCAGTTTGCGTATGTTTTGGATGATTGACATTTTCCCGATGAAGTTTCGCGTCATCTACTGCTTCACTTTCGGTTTTTATAGTTTTAGCACTTTCTTCGGCCGTCCAAGGTTGAAATGGTGTCGTTTTGTCCATTCTAGCCATGGAAAGCCATTAAAACTATATTGTTTAACTTCATATTTTAGTTTTTCTAATCTGAAATACAAAATGCGTAACTACTCCATTTTCTTGACATTTGATCAGCTGTGGGTGAGGTGGAGGGAGGAGGGCGACGACGAGTGTGTGACCACTCTAAAATTTTTATTAAGCCGATATTACATTGTTCATTCAAATTGAAGCATTGAATTGAAGCAATGCCATTGAAAATCATTGAACATTGAACTACGTTTAAAATTTCCAAGCAAACCGTATGTATTCGTTCGTATGTAACGGGTATTTTGGCCGATACGGAAGTAACCCTTTTAAATCTATGGAAGTAACGACACGTTACTTTGATAGACCATTAATTGATTTTTAAAATAAAATACAAACCTAGACATTAAAAGTAAATATATTATATTTATTTCTTTCATTGATAATAAATACTGTTAATTAAATTCTTTGAGGTATTAACGAAGTGTTGGAAGGGCCCCCACCACAGATTAGAGAGTATATGTCACAGACTACTAAGGGGATACTACGTATCAGACAGGAAACTGTCTTACACCAATCCTAGCACGGTATTTTAGACTTTGACATTTGTTGTTTTTTTAATTTTTATTATGCCATAGCAGAGGCGGAAACCATAGAGTGAACAACAAATGGTAAAGAAGCGGGAAATTCAAAATAATGAGAAATCCTACGCGTTGCTTCCTTTATTAATTATAATATTGTATTGAAATCTAGGATCAAGGAGCATTCCTTCGTCCTAGATTGAAATATTCTATTGTAGGGGGCTAAATGAAACGAGGTTTATTAACTACAAGCAAATAAAACCAAAATTTATTATTTATTTTTTATTTTCTTCTTATACTTTAACAGCGCTTTTTGTTGCATGGGAGGTAAATTAGCTTCACGTAAGCGTATAATATCAACTCCTCTCAATATTTTATTTATAATGCTACACCAGTTAACCACACATAGTTTAATTGTGATATACGCAAAATATTGTAAAAGATCTTTTTTATGTATATCGCATTTTAAAAAGTCAAACGAATATTTGGATATTTTTTTATATATTTCTTGCGAAATATTTTGAGAGTTTGCATTTGTTTCCAAATATTCGTTTGACTCTTTTACAATATCTGAGAAATACCTCACGGCATATTCGGAGGGATAGATCATTTTCTTTTTATTTTTTAAGAATTTGAATTCTCTTTCAGCTATCCATTTGTGGACTGCTAATTCGGTCTTCTCACTTAAACTATCTTCGCAGTCCTTACAATTGTATTTTGCCAAACATCTTTTTACGACCCATCCCGCCGTGTATGCCCGAGAGTGTACATTAAGTCTTTCTTTTCTAACATCATTTACAATATTTTGATGTTCTTCAACAGAAATTACTCTTGTTGCCTCACTGGAGGACTGAGGAGACAGTGTAATGTTTTCCAGACCTCCAGTGAACAAATTTTTTAATTTTAATATTTGATTACCAGTTGTGTCTTCACAATTAAAACTATCAGAATGAAAATGTATGAATCGTGTGATTAACAGGGAGCGGAAAATGTTTTTAAAAGACTGGCAATTAGGGTCATTATTTCTGAAGCTATAGGCGCGAACTTGGCCAAAAAAGTTTTCAATGGGGTCCGAATTTAAATATCTGGGACGCATAATTTTGTATCCCTTTTTTTGAAAAAAATTCCACAAGTGTAGCATACTTTTCAAAGTAATTATAAAATTTTTTTGTGAGGGAACTGTACATGATTTTCCATTATTATCAATAAATTTCATTTTTTCTAGCCTTGTGATTGCAGCTCTCCAAAACTTTACGTGGTCTGACTTTGTGGTGACTGCTTGTCGCAGTGGCTTTCCCTTGTTTTTTAAACATAATGTTGATCCATTGCACGAATCAAAAAGATCGTCAAAGAAAGAGACAGACTCAGATGTATCTTTTAAAGTACTGCTTACAGGATTTCCGTCAGCATAGTGAGCTGTAAAAAAACAAACATTAATAAAATAAAATAGTCTATTTCAGAAAATTGTTACGTTAAAAACCAATAATAATTACGATTATTTTGTCAAAATGTAATTAAATCAAACATAATTTTTTAAGAACATATTTTTATTACGCATTACAAATATCTGGTAACAAATAAACGATACAGAAATATGTAATTTATGCAGAGTTGTGACTTATTTGAAATACTTGTATTTAAAATACAAATACCAAATACAAAATACGTATTTTGTATTTTGTACTAAAATACTTTTTTTAAAAAGTATTTTGTATTTTATTTGAAATACTATACGAGATGTATTTTGTATTTGTAAAATACAAAATACTTTTTTTACTTAAAGTAGGTACTTCAGCACTGCTAAGTTTAAGCACGGGAAGCGATCACCGATTGGTAAGAGGCTGAATCTCAAGGTCAAATACGGAAAGTATTAAAGAGGTCGTCGAGCAGAACAAAGGCTCCAAAGTGTTCGTTAGAGATCTGGCGCGTGGAGAGAGCTTGCTAACGAAGCTGAAGACAGAGGACGGCAGAGTCGTTTTATCGCAACCTAAGCTTTTGGCCGCAATTGAAAACGTTTATGGATAGCTTTACGTGACATCAACCACACCTGTTCCTTGTTATTTTCAAGAGCCAAACTAAACAGAAGACCGAAGAGTATAATCTGCCATTATGCTTAGCGTTTGTGGACTATGAGAAAGCCTTCGTTTCTGTCGAGACCTGGGCCAGAAAGAGGTCAATCGACGAATCCAACTTGGCTGGGCAGCGTTCGGGAAGCTACGTGGCATATTCTCAGGCCGTCTACTGCAGTGTATCAAGACGAAAGTCTTTAATTCGTGTGTGTTGCCAGTGTTGACCTATGGAACCGAAACGTGGCCGCTTACAATAAGCCTCGTAAGAAGGCTCAAGGTCACCCAAAGGGCAGTGGAGAGAGCTACGCTCGGAGTTTCTCTGCGTGATCATATCAGAAATGTTGAGATACGCAGAACCAAGATCACCGTCATAGCCCAAAGAATTGCGGGCACATTGCGAGCAGTAATGACGGCCGTTGAGGCGTAAAGGTCCTCGAGTGGCGACCACGTACCGGGAAACGCAGCGTTGATAGGCTCCCCACTAGGTGGACTGAAGATATGGTAAAGGTCGCGGGAAGCCGCTGGATGCGGTCAGCGCAGGACCGACCGGTTTGGAGATCCTTGGGGGAGGCCTATGTCCAACAGTGAAATTATTATTATTATCATTCCATATGAAGTATTTTATTTGAATAAAGTATTTTGAAAATACCTATTTTGTATTTAGTATTTAAATACAAAAAGAAAAAGTATTTTGTATTTTGCATTTGAAATACTAAATTAGAAAAGTATTTGTATTTTGTATTTAAATACATTTTTAAAAGTATTTTGTACATCTCTGAATTTATGCGTTTACAAATGCGTAAATATTTTTTTTTTAAAATACACTGAAAAAATCGATCTAGCCGGGAATTGATGAAAAAGCAGTGCCCCGGTAGCGTGGTGGTTAACGCAGCCGCCGGATTACGGAAAATGATGGGTTCGATTCCCGCCTGGGGCAGGTCGATTTTTTTCAGTTTATTTTTTCTAGTACAGAAATACTTACAAAAATTTGCCGTGTATGCCAAAGCACTTGCAACAGTCTTGCTTAGCACTCTGGTGCAGTTCTTTACCTGAAAACACAAAATACAATTTACGGAAAGAAATATGTATTTATATACAGAATCATAAAGGCGGTATTGATGAATATTATGTGAGTGAAGTGATTAGTAATGCTGTTTACATATCAAGAGGTCTGGGTACAAATCTAAGTAGACGCAAATGTTTGTGTGATAATGCGAACATATAAACACAAATCATGGCTGTTCATATGATCTCTAAAGCTGAGTTAAATATATATTTATTTCAGTTAATATACACAATATCTAAATTATTAAGTATACCCATTATGTAGTGACACAAGTACTTTTTGATACTTAATTGGGACTAGATCTTTGGTGTGAAAATATATTTTTGTTATTATGATTATATTTCAACTATCAAGGTTAGAGTTTATAACTTACTTTCATTTTTTTTATTTTTTCTGGAAGGACATATTCGTCGTTTAATTTATGTAGCATACGCATATCTGCATGCTTGCAATCAGTTAGATACACATCAACAATGTCGCTCCACTTCGATATTTTCCCATTATATTCAATATTTTTATTTAAAAAATTATTCCTTATGCCTTTGATAAGGTGTGGAGGATCATAAATAATATTGATGCTATGGTTACCTATCTTGATAGTATCATCTGTAAAAGAAAGAAATATTTAATTACAAATAATTTTAGTAAACTGAAAGGTAAAACAATATCACATAATATTACAAATGTGTGGCCTATTAATCTTTACAAATTTCAAATATTTCTGACAAAAAAATTTGGAAATAAGGTACAATTATTGAATGAAAAAATTACAATTTAAGCAAACAGTCCCTTCGACTTACCAATATCTTCATCCAATAAAATCTGCTGCTTCCTGGTGTCTTCTTTTAATTTATTAAGAGCTGCTTGGAAAGCTGTTCCTTGATCGCTGACCAATGCCACAGGGATTAGTCCAGTTTTAATAATTTCAACAACTACTTCCTTCATTATATTTTTCAAAATATAAGAGGAAGTGGCACCTTCACAAAAATAAAAACAAACAGGCTGTTGCCACTTATGAAGAGCTCCTCTTATCATAAAAACTAATGCATGGTCAGCATAGTTGTTGGTTTTATTTTGTAGCTCAACGAGACCACATAATCTGTCACTATGTTTGTCATATGACAATCCTGGTTCAATAGCTACTTCGTCAAATATTATAGTACAATATTTTTTAGATTCAGGCCATATGTCCACCTGAAAATATTTAAAAAAAATCAAATTATAAGATGTAACAATATGAGAACACATAAAAAATTAACATGTATCTAATACTTTATAACTTGCCTCTGTTTTTATTGCTTGTAATATATGCATATTTATTCCAGTTTCCATTTTTAATGAAGAAATCATTTTATTTACAGTCCTTACTGAAGGAAGGATGAAAATTCTCCTTAAAAATTTGTAACCTTTTGGGCTTTGCTTCATAATAGCAAGTGCAATCATTTTTTCTTCCTCTGTAAATCGCCGTCCTTTGGTCTGTTTTGTAGACTGACTAATTTGCATCTACAGTATTTTTTTTGCAACTGGTTTTAAATCTTTAGTCAATTTTTCAAATGCTCCTTTTTTTGAATATTTCATAGCCCTTTTAGCTCTTATAGCCAAATTAAGCTGCTTTTTTGCCCTTTTGTATTCCTTTAATATCTGTCGACACCTTGGGGTCAATTTTTTGTTGGTAAAGTGAGGTTTCGTTAAGGCTTTTTTTGGTGTAACAGGACCAGTCGAATCTAGGGAACAAATAATAATAATAATATAGTTATTAAAATTTTGTACCTTGTCAATATTAAGAAAACTAACTTATACAATAAAGAATTTATTGTATTATATTATTAACTAGGTATAATAAAATCAAGAATTATTTTAGTTTACTAACCTGTTATTACTACCTCATTCTTGTCTTTTGGAATTACTTCTAAAGTTTTAGAAGTTGATGGTGAACTAACATCTGAAATGATAAAATATGACTTGAGCATATGTTAAAATATGAAACTTTTAAATGAATGCGCTTAAATGAAATAATTTGGTTTTAAAATTAGACTTTTGCAATATTTATTTACCTGCCAGATGTGTCAATTCCTTCAAAGTTTGTCCTTTCAATGAAAAAGTAGGTGGTACGTTAGAATCTGAAATAAAACAATAAAAAATAATAAGTACTCAGAAATAGGTTTATAAAAATGATGATTAAGTAGTATTTAGTTTATATGGGGCACAGCGGACTAGCCGCTCGAATTTGGTGCAGTGCAACCTGGGGTAGTACCTCCATGTTACAGAAGACCACAAAAATAACAATTTTTGTGGTATTGTGAGCCTATTGGTAAAGCTCCACGAGGTAGGGAAGAGGATTAGGGTTGGCAGCATGCAAATGTCATATCAGTGTTGCAAACACCTATAGGCAACAATGGCTGCTTACCACCAGGCAGGCCATATGCTTGTATGCCATTCATTTAACATATAAAAGTAAATAAAAATTTAAATCAATATTTACTAGCTTCTGCCCGCGACTTTGCGCAGGGCTACTTGAGTACACATTATAATCTATAGGTATGTTATTCTGATGTATGAGCTATGTTATTGTAGTTTCATTAAAATCCCTTCAGTACTTTTTACATGAAAGAGTAACAAACATACATTTATAACTTTCGCATTTATAATATTAGAAGAAAGTAAGATGACTGGAACTTACAAGAAACATTAATTTCTTCTGACTGGAGATCTCTTAATGGTTGTTTGCAATATGTATGGTCACTGTGCTTTCTTTTTCTTGTTTGTCTGTAGTCATGATCGACTAACACATTTATATTTTCTGGAAAAAAAAACACATGAATTTTGTTTTCAATAAATTATAAATAAGACTAGTAACTTTGGTAATAGGAGTTTTCCTATTACCAAACAATTGCTTAAGCAGTGTATGGGTACACAAGTTTTCACAAAGTTCCCTTACGTTTACGCGAGCATAGCACTACACATTGTAAATTAAACAACTTAGACGGATTTAGCTCATGTGTAATTATATTTTCATCTGGTCAAAAGTTTCCTCATAAAGTACAAAAAAAGAGATCACAATTTACTATGTATAAAATAAAATATATAGTATATAAAAAATAAAATACAATGTATACAAAAATATACCGTGGTTATTAGTGATGAGGCCATTGATATCATAACTAAGCAAAACTGACATGCACAGGTATTTCAATTATAAGTGTAACATCTCTTTCACAAAGAAATCTCTAACACTAAAAAATGAAGTACGAGGTCAAATAAATTTTAATGTTTGCAAAAAATATATATATTAAAACTTACCGCTATTCTCAAGCGCAAGAGCAGGTATTCCCGTATCCATTTCCTCATTAGAAAATAAGGTGGGATACGCAGACTGGTTAAGACGGGAACTGGCAGTAATAAACTTTTTTTCAAAATGTTTGTGACATACAAACATCGTACGCAGCTCTTCAAAGCTAAGCTTTTTCAATCTGGCACTGTTTATACTTTCCACCCACTTTTGGAGTCCTATCTCAGTTTTTGGAAAACGGTGTAACATGACACTAGCACGGTTACTTCCGCAATCCGGCACACAACAAGTATTCTTCATGTTTGAGCACAAGAAGAACGAAATACCCGAATATTACAGTTTTGAATGTGAGAGGATAAGCACGGAGAAACACCTCGACGTAACTTCACTGCATCAACATCAAAACTGTAATGGCGGACGGACGGCCAAACAAACGACTCAAACGTCAAACTGAGGGGAAAGGGAGGGAGAGAATCTGTCAAAATCTAAAATACCGTGCGTTGTCTATGGTACTGATTTTGGTCTATTCTTTTTCTTCGAAGATTACATGCCGTGGTATATGTCTAAAGAGCCCCCACAATGTGGGCTGATGGATGCGGGCAGCGCGGGGGGGCTATTCGCTAACTTTTTTTGACAGATGAAAGTGATGATCACCAAGTGAATTACATATCCATTGCTGTTTTACACGACATGCTATTAAGGCACTTGTCGTATAAAAACAGCATTGGATATGTAATTCACTCAGTGATGATCACCCAGATTATGTCCAACAGTGGGCGTTTCTCGGCTGCAATGATGATGATGATAACTGATCATTAAATACTGTTTACCATAAAAACATAAGCACTAAGCACTGACAAATTTCTACAGCGGAAAACAGTGTCTCTGTGGCGTAATTGGTCAACGCAGCCGCCCAGTAGGCCTATTCGCTAACTTTTTTTGACAGTTGAAAGTGATCATCACTGAGTGAATTACATATTCATTGCTGTTTTACACGACACACTATTATGGCACTTGTCGTGTAAAACAGCAATGAATATGTAATTCACTCAGTGATGATCACTTTCAACTGTCAAAAAAAGTTAGCGAATAGGCCTTGAAGATGCGGATTCGAGTCCCGCCTGAGGCAAGTAAATTTTTTTCAGTGCAATTTTTCTAATATTAATATTTACGCGTTTGTTAACGCAAAAATAAAATTATTCCATAAATACAATGAGTTATGTTTTTAGCTAATTTTCTACTTTTATTGGATGATATTGAAAGATGGCGATACTGGAGAAATCTTGTTTTATGTGGTCGTGCTTGGAAAGAGATGACGACAATTTATAGAAAGAGACAGGGCCTCTCTAGAAATGTAAGTGTTGTCAAAATTTTTGCCCTCAATCTTTTATTTTGTGTAATGACTCCAGTCCAACTACAACCTTCTTGCTCCAGTCTTAACTTAGCGTGCGTTCCAAAACGATTTGAATTTACTCGGGGTAGAGTGAATTTTACTCTAAGCCGTTCCAAAACAAACCCGACTGATGCCTTCTTCTTTAATGGCGTTCGCATTATTTATCGAATTTCGCCAAATGTCAAGTAAAAATATACTTTTAAAGTAACAGACAATTGTACGGTAGATTGAGGTCAAAAATGGAGTCTCTCAACACGTGTTTTTCCAGCAAGAAACCAAAGGTAAACGAACATTTACTGTGACAGTTGCTCGAGTATTTTGGAACGACTTCGGGGTGAGTAATAATTTACGCCGCAGTGGTGGGCTTAAGCAATTTTTTTGATTAGTGATAGCCAGTGTATTAATTAAAGATAATCTATACTAATATTAATAATAAAGCTTAAGAGTTTGTTTGTTTGAACGCGCTAATGTCAGGAACTATTGATAAAAATTGAAAAAATATTTTTGTGTTGGTTAGTCCATTTATCGAGGAAGACTATAGGCTATTTAACATCATAACACGCGAACAAAGTCGCGTGCATAGCTAGTATTTGCATAAAGTTGAATGTTTAAATTCGTGCGCAGAGTTGTCCAATATATGATAATAAACAAATTAAAATGGTGACATGTCATGTTTTCTTATTTTTACTCGAGGTTTGCTCGTTAGCATTCTAAAACAATGTTTTTTTCTCTTTCGAGCTTAATGCTCTGACTCTTTCTTATTCACAAAATAAATTTTACCCTGGCGTCACTGGTTTTGGAACGCACCCTAGACTCGTGTTTGATTGACGTAGTATCTCTATAACTAAATTGTGATCTGTGCTCTAAGGGCCTGTCCGCACAGCGATAAAACATTTGCGCGGAAATAATTCCGCACCGTATCGCGTTCAATTTGCATCAAACCACAGATTTTTTTCGCGCGATTTCTTTACTGCATGTGCGGATAGTCCTATAAGATCCCATCCCGCCTAGCATGACCACCGAAACACGATATGATATAGCCATTTATCGCTTTGAACTGTCAAAAATCATTGGTCATAACAGCCATCATGAAATTTTATCGAAGCTGCGAACATGTCGTAGGTTATAAATGTCCGCAGTTTCGATAAAATTTCAAGATGGCGGTTTTATCCAATGATTTTTGACAGTTCAAAGCGATAAATGGTTAAATTATATCGTGTTTTGGTGGTCATGTTAGGCGGGCATGTGTCACAGTCACAGAATTTTGCGAGAAAAAAACGTGCGGTGAAATATCGCTGTGCGGACAGGGCCTAATAGTGTAATAGTATCTCTTACTAGTCTGTGGCTCTAACTAGTCTGTGCATTAGATTTGCATTGGTTGTTTAAATTTTGTAATTTGTAATTTTGGATTTTATTGAGTGCGTTGAGGATTAAATATTTTTGTTAAACATTTGTTCATTTCATTAGAAAAAATATAGTACTGTTGATGTCTAATTTTCATCAAGACAGCAAATAATTAAGTACTTACGGTCGGCACTCGGCAGGAGAAGAAAGTAGGTTGTTTACATTTCTGCTCCATGTAATGTATCAAATTATTTGCTTATTTCAACCAGTTCAGTAGCAATAGCATGCTTTTTTATATACCTTTATAGCTAGTATAATTTTTGCATGTAACGTCTACAGAAATATAAATTAGTAAAGTGGCTTCTATTCACTCTTGATCAGTAACTATTGTTACAAACAAGATGTAAAGCATAATGTAGCGCGGCAGATGGCTGATTTCTAATCATTGAGTAGGTAGTTTATTCAATCTTATTAATAGGTACTTTTACTTTTTACCATACCTAGCTTTATTGTTTGAATAGTAAAAGTAGGTAAATTTGCTTAATTGCTTATCAGAAATCTTTGTTGAAATAAAATTGTAAGGCTTATGTGTTGCATGCATGGATAGTATGTAGATCAATTTTACTACTGGAAAAAATTACTACAGAGAAAATAGGCAAATACCCTTAGATGTTAAAGTAAAAACAAAAAGAGATATTATTTTATTATAATATTATTAGTATTTATTGTTTGAACTAGTAATTTGAAACTATAGTTGTTGGAAAACTTGAAAGGATTTGGTTGGGCCAAGTTTGCAAGTTCAATTATTCAAAATTTTCATACATTTATTGAATTCCCAAAGCGCTGGAAAAAAATAATCCATATTATCCCAATTTACACCAAATCAATATTTTTTTATGCAAATCTAGTGGATAGTTTCTAAATAACACAAAACTGAACTATTATTTGATATGCATTTAATACAAACCTAAATTCAGGACTGCACCTTAAATGCGGCGTTGGGTGAATATGACCACGGGTTTGGGTATGGGATTGTAATAAGCACAATGAACACAGTTGATATTGTAAACATCATATATTTATGCTATATAAACAAAAAGAAAAAATGAAACAACAATTATTTATTCTTAAACAATATTCCAATAAGACGAAAAAAACTATAATATGTATGGGGTAAGGCCGGAACTCTTTTTGAGAAGAAGTGGAGACTGGGGAATATAACTGCCGCACCCGGGGAATCAGTTCTGCCAAGAAATATTGTTGAAAAAGATGAAAAAGCTTTGCCAAGTATCCAATACATCTAAACAATATTTTTCTCTATCTCAGGGATTGTCTTTGTCTAGGGCAAGTTAATTCTCTTTCAGGCATGGCACAAAAGAACACAACTTTTATATGTTTCTTTTTAGTTTTGGCTTTCTTGGCTGTTCCTCCTGTACATCTTGATTTATGGGCAGTGGTCCTTCAACGGCTTATGAGACTCATTCATGGATCAGTGGATGTTTCCTGGTGTCCGCTCATCTTTATCGCTCGACTTCTCAGTAATGATCAGCAAATCAGAGGTCACCAGACAGGAGGTTTTCAGCTTTTAAGACTGATATACTATTGAGACAAATAATGAATAAAATAAATAATAGTTCAAAATAATTAAAAACTGACACAAAATGTAATTTATTGACATTAGAATTAAAAATTGCAAATAGACTACACTGTAATAATTTTACGTGTCTCCTGTTCCCAACGCACCCTAAATGCCCCATTTAAAATAGTTGGAAAAATCTACAAAAATAACTAAATATTATTATAAATACATAAATGTGCTATTATAAAACACAATATTACATAAATCAAATGTGAGTTTTTTACTCACATTTATCATATAAAATTTGATAATATGTATATGCTAACATTATATCTCTTTTCATTTTATAAAGTTACTAGGATATTATAGGTATAGTATTAGTAATATATATATACAAATTACCCTCATTTCTCAAAAAGTACTTCGTAAAACGTAAAATGCGAGTGGACTCTAAATAGGTTGTTACAATAATATGGGTTAAATAACGTCAGAACTAATGGAGAAGGAGGTAGGACAGTTCCCTTCCAGGCTCTGGGAGCCGACCTACCACAGTTCAATGAGTTTACTAAAACAACTGAGCAAACAAGTAGTTATTTTGGTGAACATATAAAACCAGATGGTCCATTCGCCAGAAATATTATCCCTCTATGAGTTTCCTAAAAAACAACAGCAAGCAAGTAGTTATATTTGGTGAACACAGAACAAAATGGTGCATTCACCATAATATTCTTCAGAAATGTCCCTTTAGATTCTTCCAAAGGGACATTTCTGACGAATAATATGGTGAATGCACTATCTGGTTCTGTGTTTGAAAGTTAGGAGATGGCGAGATCGAGACATGATCTATTATTATGAGACTTAAAAAACTTTAAAAATTATTATGTCTACATATATCATCTAATCCAGCACTTTGTGGATGTCGAGCCATTGCATAATTTATTGCTTATGTCTGATAGCAAAACAAAGTATGGCGTATTGTTCACATACCTAGACTATTGTGTGATATATAGTCTTGGCATGGTGTGATGATTGATTTCACACATCAACAGGTATAAAGTTTGGATGATATTATAATAAATTACATTACATGAGGGCTTATTCCGTTTCCACCTTAAGGTGGATACTCGGAAATACGTGTCCATCTATTCACCCTGAACGGGGTGCATAGTCGGAATTTCTAATTGTTCTTCTGACTACTTCGTAAAATATATATCCGTGTTCGCACCCGGGCCGCCCAATGTGTAGGCAGATTATCAGACCACTCCAATGCTGTTGTTATAAATTATGCAGTACTTAAAATGCTACAGCTTTTTTGTTTCAGTTTCTACAATGAATGACGATATTGACATTGAAGAACATGATGTCTTCGACAATCCTGTAATAAGAAGCATATTTCCTGACATATCTCAGATTAAAAAGGAAATTTCAACATACAATGATGGTGGTATGTGTTAAGTAATTAAATAACTCATTTATCTATGACTCAGATCACTATTTGTGTTTAAATTATAACTACTAATGCTTATGTAATTTCTGATATTCATGCTCACACTGATTATCTAGTCCAAATCAAGCGTCTTTAAGAATGTGCTCGTAATTCAAACGTTTTGTTTTTTTCTATTAAATACAGAATGTATTTTTTTTTAAATATCAAAAATAGTTGTTATCCTTTTATTATCTATCTCTGTGTACTGTCTTTATACATAATAGGAATTAAGTAGAATATCAAATTTAAGTTTGATCTGAATTAGCACATAACTATTTGTTACCAAACTTTTTACACATATATTTTGTTTTACAGAAAATATCAACTTAGACGTTGAAGTAATCAAAAAGAGAATATCAACTGATGAAGAATCTGCTTCACAGTGCTCGGATCAAGAATTAACCCAAGAAGAGAAGGAATATATTGAATATGGTAATTCTAAGACAATTGGAACTTACAGTACATTCACACCACAACCAGGTTCGTCAGCAGAAAACACCAGGCAACAGCCATGTAACAATAAAATCATATTAGGATCAAGACCTATTGGACATTTAAAATATACTAAACAGTATTATGAAAAACATGTAAAACCCTATTCAGCACAGGTGTATTTGAAAGATATTGGTTCCTTTTTATCTAAAAGTTGTAAGTTTTGTAAAGTCTGTAATATTTATTTTCCACAAAGAAGGGATTTAAAAACTCATAAAGATACCTATCATGAAAGATTAACCAACAGGTTCTCAAGTCCTATAACAAGAACAACAGTACATAAAAGGTATAGGTGTGAGATATGTCTTAAATATTTTTTTAATGTTATAAATTTCAATGAACACTTGACTAAGGTTCATAAACAATCAATTAAGAAACCCAACAATAGTCACAACAAGACTAAACTGGCATCACAAAATCTAGGATTACAGTTGACCCACCCAAAGTCAAATAGAAACTCTTATAAAATTAGTTCTATAATACAAAAAACAAAATCATCCACCAGTACTATATGTTTCCATTGCAAAAAGACCTTTCCTTCTAAAAAAAATTTAATCGAACATATATATAAAATTTTACAGTCTTCAAAACATACATTAAAAAATCCATCGATGCATAGTGTGAAAGGTATTAAACATCCAGTAACTAGGAAAAATTTATCAATATCTAACATTCTTAAAAATGGGGGTATAAAATCTGATAAAAATAAAGAAAAAACCCCATCATTATTTTCCTTAGACCACGTGTCTGAAGAAAATAATGTAGTTCCACAGAATAATTATTGTGAGAATTTGAACCTGCTGTATAAATGTCAATATTGTACATACTACTTTAAAGGAATGTCTTTTTATGTAGTTCATCTGTCTAATAAGCATAAAGAATACAGTTTATCTGAGATCAAAAGAGTAAAATTTGAACCAAAATGCAAATTTTGTTCAACTTTATCTTCTAGTATGCATTCACATAATAGTCACATGCAAACTTGTCATAAAGACTGCATAGAAAATATTATAAAAGTAGAACCTGAAATTCGTATTCACAAAATAGATGCTACTGCATATATCAATCAAAAACAAAAAAACAAAGAAGACAAAATGCAGTCACAATCCAACTTGCCCATATCCAATGTGAAAAATTCCAAAAGAAAGCCTCAAAGCCATGTAACGAACAAAAGTGACCAAGATACTAATTTGAATAACTTGGATGAAGATTATAATGCAAGTAAAAATGATCAAATATTAGTTCTAAAAACTGTATTATTCAAATGCACAAGATGTGACATCCATTTTTTATCAGCAAAGACTGCAATGAATCACTTGGATCATATGGAAATATTAATAAATTGGAAATGTTCGATTTGTCAGAAAATATTCAAAAAAAATGATGAAATAACTCATACTCTACAACATACTTTTGGTGATGTATTTACGGTGTACGAATTAAATGAAAGTCAGCTTTCTAGAGTGCTTTATAAATGCACAAAATGTTGTAATCATTTTAAGGATGATATTTATGCAACTCATTATGAAATGTGCAATACTGTTATATCAGATTCTTCTTATTGTAAAGATTGTGATATTTTAATAGACAGAAAGTTCATGCAAGATCATGTATTTGAACACAAATCAAAGAATGCATCAGATTTTACTATTGTTCATTCTGAAGTTCTGCCCTTACATTCTCCTAATAGTGTGGAGAAGAGAATCGAGAAAAGAAATAAAAAGAAACCGAGTAAAAATATTTTTAATAAAATGTGTTATTGTGAGACTTGCAAATGTTTCTTGACTCAAGTAGCTATGCGGGAAGTGCATAGACTTGGACACTGTGTACATTTAGTAAAGCATGTTTGCCGACATTGTGGACTTGTTTTAACAAACAAAACAATACAAACTCATAGATTAAGGCATAGCAAGGAAAAACAACTTAAATTACAGGACTTCATCTTTTATGATCTGTACACTGGTAAACGTATTTGTCCGCCTGTACCTGAATACCCAAAATGTGAATCGTGTAATGTTCATTTCTTATCCAAAATGGCTATCATAAATCACTTATGTAATAAACATGATTTTTTGACGTGTCCTGTTTGTGAAATTAAACTTTCAGAGAACGTTTTTAAACTACATGTTGCATTTCATCATTATTCTATAAATAAGGATAAAAAACCTCGTTTACGTGATTCCTTAATTGAAGGTCGTGGAAATTTGATATCAAAACCCGAAGATAAACTTGCATCTAAAAATGTAAGTTCTAACAAGTTATTAAAAAATCAAACACAGAAAGCGGTGGATGAAGCTGCACATAATAGCATTAAAGTTACTACAAAAAATAATACTGACGAAATTTCAGAAAAAAATAAAACTGAAAGTTGTACCAAAAAAAGAATAATTCTCACATCACAACACATTACTTATTCTTGTTCAAGCTGTTTTATTATAGTGAATACTTTTGATCAAGCTGTAGAACATTGTCAAGATCACTACAATGATACAAACTTTGACAGATATTTACAAAAATGCGAAATATGCAAAATTAACTACGACAACAGGTTTTCTGCTGATCACAAAATAATTCATGACTTTGTTAGTGATAGTGGCTTTACTAATCTTAGATTCGATGTTTTTTATTTTGCGACGGATTATAAATTCTGGATTCAAAATATGTTTCAATCAATAGATCTTAATATAGTTCATTCAATTCTAGATCGTTCAATTTATAAATATGAAGGGAGAGTAAAATTAAATGTTTTACAAGAAGGTTCGACTAAATTTGTAGTATATAAATGTATGAGCTGTCGCATTTACATTGATCCCAATACTATTTTAAGTCATAGTGAAAATTCTTGTTTCAGGCAGGTAATACATCCCTGTTCATTTTGCGGTTTACCTTTTGTATCACATATGTGCCGGGTAACTCACGAAATAATCCATAAAAACTCACCGAGTGTCACTTATAAATCATACAAAATTGTGTCTTTTGACAGAAAAAGAGACCAGGACTACATATCTAAAATATTATTTTCTCGTAATTGCTTTATTTTGTACAAATGTAGAGGATGTAATGGTATATTTGACAGATTTCAAAACAGAGATCATTCTTGTAACAAACATGATTTAAAAAAATGTTTAACATGTGATTTGTTATTTTATAGCGCGGATTATAAACCTCACAGTTTCAAACACACTGTTATTCGAAAATTCACTTCTCGGAACATGAGAATAATTTTCTTCGGGCGACGTAATATACAAAATAAGGATAATGGCTTGCCACCATCATTGAACGGAAATATTTCAGATTATTCATTCCTTAAATGCACGATTTGCAATTTATGTTGTACAATTAAAAGAAAAACTACCAAGTTTACTCATGATTGTACAGATAGTAGTGCTAAAATAGAATGTTTGAAATGCGGTATATTTTTACTTAAAAGTGAGATAAACCAACACGTAAAAAGGCATGATGCAGATCCTTATTTTGTAAAAGAAAACTATGATTTGATACCATATGATGGGAAAACAGTAGACGTAGTTGCTGCTGATTCGACATCTGAAATATGTGAAAGTGTTACTAATGAGGGGGCAATAGAAGAAATTGATACAATCGAAAAGACTGATGCCAATGTAAATGAAATGCCCTTGAATGAAGTCTACAGTGAAAGTAAAAAACATAATTTAAACTTTAATGACAGCGTCACGCAGAAAGAAGCTAAAATTTATAAGTGTAACTGTGGTCTACATTTTTTGGACAGGAATAGTATGAAGTCACATTTTGGGCATTGCTCTTCCCGAATTTCTATACAAAATTGTTCTAAATGTAATCTTCGTTTTACTCCGAAGGACTTATTTGCTCATTTATTACAACATCACGGAGATAAAAAATATGTATATAAAATGAACATAATAGAAATGTCGAAGGGTAAAAACGAAGTTATTGAGATATACAAATGTTCATTATGCGATGTCCATTTTGTAGAAACGGAGAAAGCAAAGGAGCATAGTCAAAATTGTCAAAATATGACTGATAAAACCAAAATTAAATGTGAAGTGTGTAATTTGTATTTTGATCAAGCGTCTATTGATCTGCACAAAAGTAAACATCACGAAGAAAACATAGCAGATATAGAAGTTGTTATTATAAACGCTCAACCAGATAGCGGTCAGAAAGAAATAACAATTGTAAAGGAAATTGAAAATTTAATGGATAAAGCTGATGCAGTTTGTCGTAAGGATTATAAAATTTCTGGAGAGTTTTTAGCCCAAATTAATGTAAATAGTTATAGTAACGTAATTTACAGGTGTCAAAAATGTAATATACATTTTAACCATGATAATACATTTCGACAGCACCTTGCCAGACACGAGCCGTTTCAGTCAGCGCAAGATAGTTGTAATATTTGTGGTTTAAATTTTTCTTTGCCTTCTTTAGCTAAACATATTTATGTCCACCACAGGCAGATGAAACTAGATTTATCGAATTTAGTTATAAAATGTGACACTGAAGCTGAAGAGGATACCTATAACTAAGTTTTTTTTCAATGTTATTAAGGACTTGGTATTGTGTAGTGTAAAGCTGGCGGTTCTGGCTGCAACGAATAAATATAGACCTTAGTATGAGTGACAGTTGGTTTAAAAAAAACACCGAGACACCTTAAAGGCGTAGGTACTGGAGAAATGAACACAATAATGTCCCATAAAAAAATCTTGTTCTATGTGGAAGCCACCGATTGGACGCTATGCTCAGCTTGAGTGACATCGAAAAGCTATACTAACAATTTCTTCTTCTTTCAATAGTAACTTAAATCAGACTTTCCAAATTGCTGTTGATTGATGTCGCTTTCGCAGTCATCCGTGTTATCCTGGGTTTCAGTTTATCGGCCTTTGTCCATGACCCGAACCGTCAATTTACCTATTTGTAAGGTCTTCTACGTACAATTGACAAAGTTTCCCGTGTACCACTTGTAGAAGATAATCGCGTGGAACCGTCGTCGCCTGTCCCGCCCCACTTACCGGTTTGAACCAACAAGAGCAGACCTCGTTGTATGTCGTCGGTCACGCTCATAGATTTATAATTACTGACGTTTATAGATTGGCATAGAATCGACTAGGGCGAGACCAATATCGAAACGCACCGAGATGGTGAGGAAGGCGCCTTAAAGTTTGATTGCTACTTTCCCGGACACACTGATATTTTTGTCAACTAAGAAAATATCGATACCTATACTATAAAAAGTTTCAATCTCTACAGAATTGGGGTTGGAAATAGTAGGATTTTCACGTATTTGTTATTAGCTTAAATATAATTCCTATGCATTTAAAACTTAAATATACTGAAATATCGTAAAATTTCTCTATAATCCTAACGTTTTGAAGCCATTTTTTGTTATGAAATACTAAAAAAAATGATAATGTTTCTTAGGACAATAATTAAGAAATAACGTATAGAATACGTTTTCATAAAAAAATGAAAAAAAAATTATGACTTTGACCTTCAATAAAATCGTAACTATCAATTTCCCAGGTATAGTTTAAAGGAAGAAAGATGTTATGATGGTGAGCAGAATACATGGTTCTCGTTTGACTGTTCATGTCTTTTACACCCTGTATATTCGCGAATAACTATTCAATGGTATCTAAGCAATCAAAGTTATCAAAATATTTCTTGGTAGTGAAGAAAAGCAAACGCTAATCTGGGGTTTTACCGTCCATTATATTCCCCTCCTGTAAACAAAGGTATACAAACCAGAGCTGTCAAAATATGACAAATGTAGGGGCTCTAAATCTAAGGAATTAATTTTACCGAATGCTACAAATAATTATATTTATTCATATAAATATTATCTTTTAATGCTGCTTAAAATATCAATGAATGAAAAGAAAATGTTTACAGATTTAAATGCAATTCTCTATTGTAACTTAGACTTAGACAATTTAACACAACTTAGATATATTTTTGGATAAAGGCTGCATATTTAATCGAATTTAGTATATCATGGACCATGAATAAATATCATAAATAAAATGCAATCTCTTTACAAATTATCAGAATCTCTGATCTATGTTGACGATGACGACTTTTTCTAACGTTTATTTTATTATTCTGTATGTTAAATCATCAATGCAATTAAATACTACATAAATGTTTTTCCTCTTTTAGGATACATTTTTCACAATTATGCAATCACCTATAACACTGCTGGGAGTCTCAATTAAAATTTTATTTATATGCTTTATTTTAAACTATTTAAAATAATATTGATGATACTTTTTTTATTTTGGTCGCGTTATATTTTATTACCTTGGGTTTTCAATCAGTGATAACATCAATTAAACATCGTTTGTGGAGCTTGTTCACTAGCTACAAACGCGGGGCTATTTTGTTATCTAATATAAAATAATCAGAGTCCAATCCTGAAACGCCCAATTGCTAAAAAAATTTGCTCAGCATCAAAGTCGCTCTGCATCTCGGGCAAAGCGATTGTCGCTGTAAAAAGGAACGAGCGGAAATTAACTTGCTAACAAAATTGCTGCCAAAAGTTGCCATAAAATTTGTTGATATTACCGTGGGCGAGTTCCCTTGGAAAATCCTCCGTTTGAAAATAACTATATTGAAACTTAACAAATTGCAAAAATACCAATTTAATGATAAATCTGTGAAGGCCCTTAATGTCTAACTTTCAAATTCAATCTATTGGAAATGGAATAATCTATGTAAGTGAATATATTTACGAGTACTCTGAATGTTTAGATACCAATGAACAGTTACGAACCGTACATATAAAAGAGATTTACTATGGTATGAAGAAATATAAGACTGGTTGTTTGTGTATATTCAGATAACTTTAAATGCAAAGATAGAATTCAAACTTTGCTCCTAACTTGTACTTGACCACCTTGCGATCTTTATGAAACCTACTGTACTTACGTGTGAAATGAATATTTATGAGGATTTGATCTCTAGATGAATTACATGCAGGCACTGCACACGTAACTTTATTAAATTGCGTTCGATAGATAACTATTTCATTACCCGTAAACTAAGTTTTTACCAAAATAAGCAAAAATATTATTTAGCTTACAGCTGTCTTTTGAATTGACAGGCCGCCTAAGTCTCCTGCGTGTACGTGAACGGACTCTTCTATCTTTCTCTAATATACTCGTTAGTATGTTATTTCTTTTTAACATTGCCGATCTACAGTTCCTATCATCTACGGTCACGTCAGAGCGACTGCGAATTGCGAAAGTGGGAGGAGTGAAGATGCTCCGCTTTATTGGATGTGCTATATTACGTTAATATTCTATTGGTCGGAGTAAAAAGTAGGCGGAGCTTGTTGCAGGGCAGCCGTTTAAAGGTTTCTGTTTGCTAAGTGGAATAACGGGAACTTTGTCGACTGTACGTACATTTCAAGCGTTCTAACACGTAGGTAGACGATAAAGTAGCGTATTAGGCGTTACTTTTTGACTCGGGGCGAGTCTTAGTCAGATGCCAATAAGTATTTGTTCAATTTGGTCTACCGAATTCTACTATGCCAAAGAGCTACCTATGCGTGTTCAACATACCTATAAAATCATTCATTGAAAAGTTACAGTACAAGGATTAATAAGTCAAGAATTGTAAAATAGACTAAACAATAGAAACTGCACAGAATCGCCGCTTCTATTATAACTACGTTTTTTCTTATTTATTGTTCAAAGTATTTGGAAATCTTTTAATATCATACATATTCCCTGCATGAAAAACTCACACGGTTTATCTGTGCCGGAGAATAGTTTTTTTTACGTGTAGCTATGTAATTCCGTGCTCTATGGATATAGATGTGTCTATGTTATACGCTGTTTTTCTGGGATGCAGAGCTCTACGTTGCTCTGAAGATATACGAAATATTTTTGCAATTATTTGACGCCCAGTTAAGATGAATCTAGAAAAAATACACTGAAAAAAATCGACCTGCCCCAGGCGGCAATCGAACCCAGCATCTTCCGCAATCCCGGCGGCTATTTTTCTAGTTTTAAAAATTTTACGCGTTTTTAAACACAAAAATTATTCCATAAAAGGTAGTTTCATTTTAACTGGGCGTTAAATATTTGCAAAAATATTTCGTTCGGATCTTAGAATTGCAAATTTTAAAGATTTGGTTAAACAATGTTTACCATAAAAACATAAGCACCAAGCACTGATAAATTCCGACAGCGAAAGCAGTATCCTGCTGGGGCAGGTCGATTTTTTCAGTGTATTTTTTTATATCGTCTAACACGCCATATTACAAAACTGCGCGCTGGATTGTAGTGTGTGTGAGTGGTGTGTTGCAATAATTCCACTACGCTTGTTCATAAAAAATAAACTGAACCTACCAATAATAAAGCGATCTCCATTCGAATATACAGACTAATATTGATAGAACCAACTACGGACTTTACGTCAAACGGTTTTAATTAATATTAGTTTGTATAATCAAACGGAGATCGCTTATTATTGGTAGGTTATTTTTATTATGACGCACAGTGTTTTATTTCATCTCAAAATTACCAACCCCTTGATAATACCTGATTAAGATAAAGCTCTTTATTAATAACACGAGACTAAAACTCCCACGAATCTAAATAGAATAGTTTTGAAGAAATCCTGTATTACATTTTTGTCCCGTGTTTGGGTAAAAAATAATAAAATAATAATTGTGTCTAGTCTATTAAAGTAGTTTTATTTTTTATATTGCCTACTAAAAGGTCTTATTGTTAACCATATTATGAGTCCTCTATGGCTGCGCTAAAGCTCGTTGAAACCAAAATAATTGCCATTTTGTGATTATCGTTTTAATTTTTTTGTGCTCATATTATGCAATATTAAAGCGTCTAATTTGCTTTAAAATCTAGTTAATAATGTTGACTACCAACACAAAAAATTACAAGCTTTAGTTCCGTGGAATCTCGAATATATTGAGAATTTAAATTTACGGGATAATTTGTCCCGCAATTTTTTGAAGACTTGTAATTTTGCTATTTTAATTCTCAATAATAACATGAAATAATTTATTTTCTATACTCTTCTCTCTGTGAATTAAGGTTTTGTGAATGGTAGTAGTCCTAGGGTACCAATTGTAGGTTTCAACTTATTTATGAACCAGATTTTTTTACAAAAAGTACCAAATTTTTTGGCGTGTATTGGTAATTCCGAATTAATGGCTACCAAATAAATTATTGCATGTTATTATTGAGAATTAAAATAGCAAAATTACAAGTTTTAAAAAAATTGCGGGACAAATTGTCCCGCAAATTTAAATTCTTAATATATTCGAGATTCCACGGAACTAAAGCTTGTAATTTTGTGTGTTGGTAGTCAACATTATTAACTAGATTTTGTAGCAAATTAGACGCTTTAATATTACATAATGTGGGCACAAAAAAATTAAAACGATAATCACAAAATAGCAATTATTTCGGTTTCTACGAGCTTTAGCGCAGCCATAGAGGACTCATAATATGGTTAACAATAAGACCTTTTAGAAGGCAATATAAAAAATAAAACTACTTTAATAGTCTAGACGCAATTATTATTTTTTTATTTTTTACCCAAATACGGGACAAAAATGTAATACAGGATTTCTTCAAAACTATTCTATTTAGATTCATGGGAGTTTTAGTCTCGTGTTATTAATAAAGAGCTTTATCTTAATCAGGTATAATCAAGGGGTTGGTAATTATGAGGTGAAATAAAACACTGTGTGACGGGAGTGGAATCATTGTCACCTTGTCACCCGAATTGTGACGCCATTTTTGTTATATTGATCATGCAGCGCTACTTGCGGTGATAATTGGAACTAAAATTTTCAAAGCGGCTTATCGACGAAGACGTATTTAGGTGCCACCTTAGTACGCCGCTTTTACGAACGCGAAGTGTTCATACAATACGGCGTACTTTGTTTCGGCCAAATTGTGATCCGGCTAAACGTGAGGTAGCCGCATTACATAACGGCGACGTTTTACAATCCGGCGCGCCTCTTTGTAATATGGCGTGTTATACGATCCGCCTGCGATATATATACATTAGAACCTAATTTATTTGTAAGGTAATCTTAGCAAAATAATGGTTGAATTTAATGTTGCTATTATATGATAAGCTAGGTTTGATCATTCATTCTTTAAGTTTAGGAACAGACTGTATAACCTAATAAAATTAGGAGTAGGTTATGGAGATATTTTAAAAAATTACAGTCAGAAATGTATTCCCTTTTTTCTGATTGTAAAAAATATTTTGTATTAATTAGAATAACAAACACATTTGAGTACATGTCCTGATTATATTGTGTGGTATTAACATACAGTGAGTTTTATTGTTCTAATGGGACTGTAATTTATGTAGGTACTTAGATGATTTAAGCTTTTATCAAATTAATATAAGTGTTATAAATTTTTTATTGTTTTTATTGCTCCAATTATAAACCTAACCCACGCAGAAACATTTTAGACTTGTGGTTATAAACGTAATTGTATGTAGGTATGTATTAATTTTGATACATAAAGAAAGCTCCTATGTTTTTTATTGTTTTTTGGCACTGAGATAAGTGCTTTGTGCTAGTTCACGTTAACTCGCGGGCGCGGTCACGAAATATTAAACAATTGCATAATATGCAAGTGTCTAACATTTGATATTCTTTATGTGTGTTCACGTCGAAGTGTGCGATTAATTTGCGGCGTCAGGTAATTTAAACCAGTTTGAACTTATCGCTACAAACGACAGAACGTGTTCATCGATGCAATGATCGAAAAAATTAATATATAAAATCCTCTTGCTGTAGTACCTAAGAATTATAATATTGTGAATTTTATTGGGAAGGAAGTGACTCCTGAAATACAGTTCATACTAGTTTAGAGGAGTCAGGGCTACAATTTACTCTTGTAACTTTCTTGGTACATACAATGAAGATTTTATTATTTTATTATTATTATAAATACTACATACATTTTTTCCTCTTCTTTTAGGATATATTGCTGCTGAGAGTCTCATATAAAATATTATTTATCTCCTCTTGTTTAAACTATTCAAAATAATATTGATGATATTTTTTTATTTCTGTTGAGTTATATTTTGTTACCTTGGGTTTTCAATCTCTGATTACATCAATTCAAAATCGTTTAGGGAGTTCGTCCACTAGCGACAATCGCTGAGCTATTTTGTTATCGAATCAGAGTTGAAACGCCTAGTTGCTACTGTAGTGTACGTCGGATGTATGGCTGTCGTCTCCTTTGCGCACTGTGGTGGAATAGAGAAGTGACGTTGGTGAAGAGGATATAATCTGTGGCGGACCTGACGAACGCGGTGCACGAAGGAGCCGATAATAATAGTTTAATATTAAATACATCAAGAATAGTACATTTTGGCGACGAGACTGTAAGTACTATTCGCAAATATCAGTAGTAATGATTAAATATAGATGTAAATTCAATGGATTTTCTTAGTTGCAGAAGTCAAATCTGTAACAGCTTGAAAATATTTTTTTTGTCAGGGTAATATGAAGTGTCCAACAAAATTACATACTTACCAACAAATTTTTTAGTGTACCTACCTAGAAAGAGAAGTTTGTAATTTTTCATCATGATTAATTTGTATCAGGCTACAGGAATAACACAATATTTAACAACAGTTAATAATGAAGTTGGAAATAATTTATATACAAAGTTAAAATATGATATTTAGTATCGAATAGATTTTTCGTTACTATTTATCATAGTGACGTTTTTCACAATTTTGTTTACATTTTGATGGTATTTAATTGGACCTTTTAATTAATGTCATGTATAATTGTTATCTATTGCAAAAAGAAAAATATAACGCTTATAAGCTATGGTAAAGCCTGGGTCCTGTGTTCAATTCCCGGTTGTGTCCTGATTGTTGATTGTGAAATTGGTATTTGAATATGTTTTGCTAAAGTCCAAAGACAATTAATAAATTGATCAGTTAGTAGATTATAATCTAAAAAGTAGCATAATATAATAAAAAATACTAAAAAGATTTTACTACCTATATTAATTTAAACTGTAAAAATCGGAAGTGGTCTCCCCTTGACTTTCTCGTGTGCCGGAGACGACTCGGGGCTTGATGGAGGGCTTGTGTTTTGGTGTCGTGCATGCATGTTGGGTTTTGGTCACCCATCCAAGTGCCAACCGCGCGCTTGATTGTTGGCTTTCGTGGTCGATTGCTCGGGGGTTGATGGAGACCTTGTATTTATGTGTCATGCGTGCGTGTTGAGTTTGGTTGCGGTGGGTTGAGTCGTGCTCGGCCTGTCGTGCTGTCGCGCAGACGCACGGGCACGCGGACGCACGCGCGGACATGGTTCCGGGATCGGTGTTTTTGGGCTCGGGGAGGTGCAGAACGTGTGAATCGGTCGGGGTCTCGAGGTCGATTTTTTTTGGCGTTTGCAAGATTTCCTCTATCTATACTACGTATACAAGAAAGTAAAAATGAGATACTAGCCACTGCCTCGCTAGTAATAAATAAGCGCGGTTTTAAAATTATTATTTTTTACAATATCATATTTGTACAGACTTGTTATTTCCATTAAATTTGGCTTTATGATGAAGAAATGAATGATTAAGCAAGTAAAATAAAAAGTAGGTAAGTGAAGTAATGATGTTGTGGTTAGACGATAAGTCATAAATAGGTGACGCCTATTTATTGGCTTGATTGGAAGTTGATGACTTCTAATGATGTTAAAATTGTAAATTGGAAGCTAATGATGTTAAAACAGAATATGGGAAGGATGACGGACGAAAAGGTGGCATAAATAGGTGACGCCTATTTATTGGCTTGATTGGAAGTTGATGACTTCTAATGACGTTAAAATTGTAAATTGGAAGTTAATGATGTTAAAAAGAATATGGGAAGGATGACGGACGAAAAGGTGGTTAGACGATAAGAGTCATAAATAGGTGACGCCTATTTATTGGCTTGATTGGAAGCTGATGACTTCTAATGACTTTAAAATTGTAAATTGGAAGTTAATGATGTCAAAAAGAATATGGGAAGGATGAAGGACGAAAAGGTGGTTAGACGATAAGAGTCATAAATAGGTGACGCCTATTTATTGGCTTGATTGGAAGCTGATGACTTCTAATGACTTTAAAATTGTAAATTGGAAGTTAATGATGTCAAAAAGAATATGGGAAGGATGAAGGACGAAAAGGTGGTTGGACGATATGAGTCATAAATAGGTGACGCCTATTTATTGGCTTGATTGGAAGTTGATGACTTCTAATGATGTTAAAATTGTAAATTGGAAGCTAATGTTAAAATAGGATATGAGAAGCATGGCGAATGGAAAGTTTGTTGGATGATATGGGTCATAAATAGGTGGCGCCTATTTATTGGCTTGTATTTAAATATCATCCTTCTGGGAACAGGTGAACAGGCTAAATAATGACATATTTGACGTGTAGCAAAAATGTTAATTCAATACTTATGTAGTTACCAGGCGAGAACGTTGGAAATGAAGTTGGAACCCCATATATTCAGAAGCAGTTTATATGGGTATTTGTCAGAAGCGTTCTAGTTTATTGCATTGGGGTGGACCCGAACTGCAAGAAGTAGGTTTTTATTCAGATGCTTCGACTGATGAAAGGATGGTTTTAAAATAGCTCTGTATAAGATAGGTTATTATTCCGCACCTAAGCAAGGTAAGAGAGTGGAAGGACGAAGGACATATTTTTAGGATATTAAGATAAGAAAAGTTTCAAAGGTTTCTACTGCGTCTTGAAATATATGAGGGTTCTTGAAGGTCTTGATAGTGATTCAATGAAACATATTTTATCTTCGAAGTCCGTTTATTGAATGAATCAAATTTTATAACAATATAAAACCACTAATTACATACTTGCTGATTGCTCAATATTATATAGCGATAGGTATGCGACATGACCTAATTGCATTTCTGTAAACACGTAGGTACTCATATACTACAACTCCCCCGAAAAAGTCCTACTCTCCCTCCCCTTCTAAGGGAAGAAAAGTTCAATGATAAAAGTCTAATAGCAATTTATTAGGTGATTAAGTCATGTGGCATTATAAGTTAAACTAAAGTAGGTATTGCATTACTACATCAATACAAATAAAACACAATGTATAAAAATATAACTTAAAAAAAAAAACTTATGTGTAATACATTTTTGTATTATTTTTATGTATGAGATATTCTTTACCATCCCTTAAAATTTTTACATTGGGTGTAATTTCTTCTATTACTTCAAAAGGACCATTATAAATATTTTGTAGCTTATCGCCAATTTGATTTCTTACTAAAATATAATCTCCTTTTTTATATGCTATGGGATGAGTGTTCTGATCATACAAAGTTTTTCTTTTTATTTTACACGAGAGTAAGTTATTTTTAGCTTCATACTGAGCTCTTTGTAGGCGATATTTCATCTCTTTGGGATAGTCGTCATAATTATACCATGGTTCAACAGAGATACCCAAATCCGAGGGCAATTTGCAAAGTTTCCCAAACACTAACTCAAATGGGGTATATTTTGTATGTGTGTGCACTGTCGTGTTGTACGAAAATGTCCAAAAAGATAACCAATCACTCCAATCAATGAAATTTCTATCACATTGGATTCTAAGATATGTTCCTAACGACTTATGACTATTTTCTAATGACCCTATTGTTTCGTGATGATAAGCCGTAGAATTTAATTTTTGTATCTGTAAAATTTTACAAATATCTGACATAACACTACTCATAAATTCCGTTCCTCTATCAGTAATAATTTCTTTAGGAACCCCATATCTCAAAATAAAATTTGTCACTAATATTCGCGCTATGGATTCAGAATCTTTATTTTGTAATGGATATGCTTCAACAAATTTAGATAAGTCACATTGTAATGTTAAAATATATTTGTAACTATTTCTATCGACTGGTAATGGTCCCATGATATCTAAAGCTATCCTTTCAAAAGCAGAGCTTGCGGTATTTGTAATAACCATTGGTTCTTTAATAGTATATAATATTGATTTGAGAATTTATTAATAGTATATAATATTGATTTGAGAATTTATTAAATTGACATTGACTGCATTTTTTGACGTAATTAATGACGTCATCAGTCATTCCTGACCAATAATAATATTGTTTTAAGTTGTTTAACATTCTGTTTACCCCTGCATGCCCGCTAGTGGGTAACAGATGAAAATCATTTAAAATAATTTTCTTATCTTCATAATTACTAATTCGTATAACATCTCTTGTAATAAGTATTTTTGGTACCCATTGATGCAACTTTTTCATATGACTTGCAAGTATTTTTATATTTGTTGCATTTTCTTTATTTTTAATAATTAACATTTCATTAATATTTTCTTTTTCACATAGTGACCCCAAATCTCTCGCTAACTCCTGCGGGGTAGATAACGATCGAGTATCTAGGTATATAGCACAATGTGAGGGTACGTAAATGCAGTATTTTCTACTTGAGTAAATACAAAGAGACTTTTTAAAGTTCATTTCACTAGTAAAAATTAATTCTATCACATCCTTGGGTTTTCTCAGAATTTCTACAGTATCAGGTTGATCAGGCCCGCTACTGACAGAACATTGTTTAGACAAATCCGAGTTTTTACACTCCAGTTTTTTAGTTTGGGCTCGAGTTAGTACGGATACTACGCGGTCTTCGAGAGATTTTAAATCTTTACTAGTCAACGATACCGGTAGTCGACTTAATGCGTCTGCAGCTACATTATTTCGACCCGGAATGTACACTATCTCGAAGTCATATTCCTCCAAATAAAGTCTAAATTTTGTTAACCTACTGGACGGATCCTTCAAACTAAATAAATAAACTAACGGTTTGTGGTCCGTAAAAATTTTGAATCTTCTCCCGTATAAATACGGTCTAAAATGTCTTACTGCCCATACAATAGCAAGTAATTCTAAGTCTATAATAGGATATCTACTTTCCGCGGGTGATAAGTTACGGCTTGCATATGCGACGACATGTCCATTAGAGTTCGATAAAACGGCGCCCAAACCTGTTTTACATGCGTCGGTGCGTAGTTCAAAAATGTTAGTTTCTGAAAAGTCAGGATACTGTAATACCGGCGAGGTCATTAAAGATGATTTCAATCTCTGAAAAGATTGCTCGCATTCAGATGTCCATTCAAATTGCACATTCTTTTTACATAATTTATTTAATGGATATGCTATGTTGGCAAAATTAGGTATAAACCGCCTGTAATAATTTGCAAAGGCTAGGTAGCGCTTTACGTCATCCGCGTTGGATGGAACCGGATACTTGCGCAATGACTCAATTTTGTCATCGTCAGAAAGAATTCCTTGCGATGTTATTTTGTGACCCAAATAAACAATTTCGGTGCGTAAAAATTCGCACTTTATTGGATTTAATTTTAAATTGACTTTTCGTAAACGTTCTAATACAGTAACAAGATTTTTGTTATGATTTTCCATGGATTTTCCTATTACGACGCAGTCATCTAAATAAATAAATGCTTGTTTATAATTAATTCCAGACATGGCTATTGTCATTAATCGTGAAAATACACTGGGAGAAGTTTTCAATCCCATAGGGGAGCGTTTCATCTGATACATTTTATCAGTAGTGAAAGCGGTGTATTTTCTTGATTCTGGGTCTAACTCAAGCTGGTACATTTTATCTACACTAAATGCGGTATATTTTCTTGAATTTTCATCTAAAGACAATTGATAATAGCTTTGTGAGAGATCTAATTTTGAGAAATAAATGCTACCTGACAGTGAATCTAAAATGTCTGTAATATTTGGTAGAGGAAATTTATCGTCTTTTATTCGGTTGTTTAATTGCCTATAATCAATTACTAAACGCCATTTTCTCTCATTAGACCTATCTGATTTTTTTGGCACTAACAAAACTGGGCTGGACCATTCTGAAATAGTTTCTTCTATAATGTCATTAGCTAGCATATCATCAATTTGTTTCTGTACTTCTTGCTTTAAAGAATGAGGTATCCTATATGGTTTTGTATAACTGGGGGAAACATTATCCTTCAAGGATATAGTATGTGTCATGACATTGGTTGTCGTTAACTTATCACCTGGGAGATGAAAAACATCGGCATATTTTGCACAGATGTGTTCAATACTACGTCGTTCCTCCTGATTCGTGTCAGATAAATTTAATAATTCAAACAAGGTTTTTACTCTACTAACACTATTTTGCTGGTCTGTTAGACTGCATATTTCAAAATATTGTAGGCCATATATAGATATTTTTTGAAAATCGTACTCGACTTTATCATTTGTAGTATTTAAAATTCTTAAGGGGATGCGACCTTTGTTAGGTTTCGCAATCAACCCTGCTATGAAAACTCCTGGCTGAATCTCTTTTGATAAAACGACGCAATCGCTTATCGACGTTGTAGGAATAAACCTTATTACTTCGCATCGCGGCGGAATAGAATGTATGTACCTAGCGTTATATGATATATCCATAGAAACATTTATATTATTATTAGTTAAATGTAAAACACTATCTTTATAATTAATTATAGCTTGGTATCGTTTTAAGAAATTATCTCCTAAAATACCATTTGCTGAACAATACATGTTCTTAAAAACGTAAAACTTTTCCCTAAATGCGACATTGTTATAAATTAAATCTAAAAAAATAAAACCTTCTGATTCTAACCTACCACTTACTCCCTTTATATATATTTTATCATAACATAACTGCTGTAATAGTTGAGGATATTTGCAAAGCCATTCATATCTCAATACGCAGAGACTTGCTCCACTATCAACTAAAAGACTTATTACTTTATTTTCTACATGAAACGCTACAGTGCTACTGTTATTAAAATTTAAAATAAAATTATCAGGACTAACGAAAAAAATCACTTGTAGAATCCGTATTTATATTTTGATTACTACTAGTGGATTGCAACCCGTTATTCACCGGCACTGTCTCCTGCACGGTGTGACGTATTGCTGAAGCTGGTCTGCGTGACCTTGAGCTATAAAATCCACGTCCTCGGCCTTGGTAATAATTTCCACGTGATGAACTATGTTGAGCACGTGAAGTGTAGGACGAAGGTGTCATATTTTGACTGATGTGGTTATTACCAGACGATCTGACATTGTAGTTATTGCCACGGTAATAATTGTTCTTATAATTGCGGCCACGACCACGATAAAAAAATATATTTTGTCGCCTAACATTCATCACTTCGAGAGAAGAAGACAAGGATTGCTCGTCCATAGCAGTTCTGATAGCTTTTGGCAAGGATTCGAACTGCCGAGCTGCTATAATCGTACTTAACCTGCGATCAGATAAACCGTCAGAAAAACGTTTGATAGCAATCCTTTCATTTATAGGCTTTAAATAATCATATGCTTTGGAATCCCCATTCGATTGAGCGATTGTTAAGTTGACGAACAATTCTTCTAATTCAGAGCCAAATGAGTCGATAGAACGATTACCCTGCCTACATTGATGTAGTTTTGACTGCAGAGCAACCTCAGATTTTTTCTGGATCAGATGTGTACGCATATCAGATAAAAGATTATCTACTGTATCGTAACTTGACTTCAAACGTAATTGTGCGCTTTGTGAAAGTCGAGTTTTTAGCACAAATTCAATCAACTGCGATTTAGATGTATCCGAAATCATTTTACTATACAAATCTATGCTGTTGATAAGAGAATTGGTAACAGATTCCTGTCCTGTCATCACCGGTAATAATGCTATAGCAATTTTTAAATCAAATTCATTTTTAGTACACATTTTCGATGACTCAATATTTTCCTGTTCAGTTAAAGTTAACAACTTTGTAATTTTACCATAAAACTGGTGTATTTCAGTAATTAATTTATGAACAGAAGTTATGTCACTTGTACTAATCTGTTTTGTCTCAATTTGAGTGTGCAACACAGACAAAATACTCTCCAATTTCGAGTACAAAATTTTTGCTTCAGTAACTTTTCTAAATCCTAGATCCTGTTGCCTTCGGACAGGTCCTAATTTTACTAAATAATCTTTAATATGCAGTAACGACTTATGAAGCTCATGTAACTCAAATATTACTCCTGACATAATCTAACAAATCTACCTAATAAATTAAAATTACGCATATGATCAAAAAAAGTAAAACAAAATAGTTAGGATAAATTACATGGTACATACGGTTAAACATGTTACCAGATAAGACATGATATCTGAAGAGTAAGCTGAGAGGAAGTTCCAGATGGGCTTGTACAGCACTTGGCATTGGCGCTCGTTGACGCTGCTGATGCACGTGGTTGACTCAGGCTGGCGCTGGTGACTGCGAAGTGTGGGCCGGGCTATACCCTGGACACCTGGGCCGGGCTATACCCTGGACTCCTCTTGATTATCCTTCTTAGACTGCAGTGGTGGTGAGGTCGGCACGGGAAATAGTAGCGATATTGTTGCGGTTCAGTTCTCGTTGTATAGTGCGTACGAACTGTTTATTGCATTTCTTGATCAAGTAAAAAATGGCTGCTACTACTAGTATTGCGACTGCTACGGTAATCAATACTTCTATGATGGCCAGTTTTTCTTGCTGATGTTGAGATGTCGAAGCAGAAGCCTCACCGTTTGCATTCTGTGCAATCACGACTTGTTCCTTTGACGCTGATTTTCCCATGATTTGTTTCTTGATGTCTTCTTATTTTTTTATTCTGTATTTTCTTAGTCTTCTTTCTTCAAAAAAAAATTTTTTCCTCAAAACACAAATCTTCTTTCTTCTGTCTTGGTTCCAATGGCAGGGTCGCCATGAAATATATGAGGGTTCTTGAAGGTCTTGATAGTGATTCAATGAAACATATTTTATCTTCGAAGTCCGTTTATTGAATGAATCAAATTTTATAACAATATAAAACCACTAATTACATACTTGCTGATTGCTCAATATTATATAGCGATAGGTATGCGACATGACCTAATTGCATTTCTGTAAACACGTAGGTACTCATATACTACAGTCTAAAGGCAGTAAGCTCATTTAGTAAATTTGTGTAAGTCGAGAGTCAAATACCTGCTCGACCAAATAGAAGAATTTGATGATAGTATTGCAAAGGCAAACGCTTAGAACTACAATAATAGTAAAAAAAAAAAAAATACGCAAAAGAAGAACGAATAAGTTAATGATATAGATAGCAGATCTAAAGGACATAAGTCAATAAGAATTATTCTCCAAAAGAGACGACGTGTATATTTGCGGACAAGCAGGTTATTTCTAATAGCAGAATTTAGGAAGGAAGAATGTTGCGTATTGTTTAAGAAAATATTGATAAGGAACATTAATGAACAGCATACTGATATTGATATTTATTACCTATGTTTTTCAACCTAGATAGTGATTAGATTTTGGTAATTTGCTTTGTAAGACGAAGTGAAAACGTTTAATGATTAGTGTTGCAAATATCAATTAAATATATGACAAAGTATGGCTTAATTGTACACAAAACAAGCTGGCGGCGGAATGGAGTCATTTATTTGACCTTTTTATATAGAAAAAGCTAGAAAGAAATCCCTGGCGATTATATGTAGGTAGTGGACGGTGGTACGAGGCATTTATTAGGCAAAATCACCATAGCTGTGGCTTTCAGGGTTTTTCTAATCGAATTGGAAACGGTGAAAATACTTAATGTAAGGACATTCCCAAAATAAATAAAAAAAATCTAGATAGATATCGATGACATTCTAGATCCCGATGGTTTGTTACATAGCTAGAATGAAATTACTATAGATGAATGAAATTTGTAAACAATGTTGTTCAATTTGAAAGGATTCCTATGGCTGCTAAGGCCAAATAAAGGAGTTTAAAAATAAAATAATGGCAAAATAAAATAATAAAAGGCTTCTGATTGGGCGCCACCATTCATGTCAGTACTGCAAGAATGTGGGGAATTATTTATTTACACTTTATTGTACACCTACAATGAGATACATTATCTAAAATGTAACATGTTCATTTAAAAGAATGGCTTCGTTGGAAATTTTGTTGTAACATCTCTTAATTGTAGAGTGAAAGTTAGGAAAAATTTTCATTCAATAAAAAATGCCTTAAATTATTTAATAGGCGTTTATGATGAGAACATTAAAGAAAATGTTTTGCGGATCCAAGTCTGCCTTAGATGATGTCTTAGTTTAAATTCAATGTAAAAATAAATAAATCTGTGTTTGAAAACATAACTATCGGAATGTGAGCGCCATTACTGTAACCAATAAAAAAGAGGTATTAGAATTTAGTAGGTGGGTTAGTTAAAATGCGCCGCATTTTAACTTTGGTATGGTGAAGATATTTTTTAACTGCTGTATGGCCCATGCCGCCAGATGTGGTTTTGTGTGTGACCAAGTGTTACTTGACGCTCTTACCGGCCGGCCCCTTTTGATTTTATGTACCTATAGCAGATAGATATAGTAAAGATTACAGCGCCACTGAAGGATATTGAAGAAAATTCTCTACAGGATCATGATATTCAGGAAGTAAAAAGTTGTTTCTATGAAAGTTAAATATACAAATATTTTGGTGGGGATGTTTCACTCGTTGGGCATAGACCAAATCACGAGGATAAACATTTAATTCCTGAAAACTTAAAAAGATGTTACATGACATGTGAAATGCAATAAATGATTTGAATTTGAAGCCTAAGCTAGATCCTGTTCATGCGTAAGCGGTTGGTATAAAAGGATCTATGAGATCTAAGGTTCGGTGGTCTAAATAAAACGTGAAGAAAATCTGGAAAATCTTGCAAAGGAAGTTAGGGATAAGATTCTTATGATCGTCAGTAAAACAGTAAACGTCTACAGTACAAAAAGAAAGTATAAAGAAAAAATAGTGAATATACGTACAAGAGAAAGGGAGTAGCAAGTTTTAATTTGACGAGAGACCAAAGCTAACTAAATAATAGGTATTTTGATTTTTGAACTTATAAGTTAAATTAACTTTCAAGGGGAGTCATTACAATATAGAATGACGAAACTAAATAAAATCTGCGACGTAATATTATACGTTTTAAAAAAGTAGAAAGGGAATGGCAAGTAATGAAGGATGATTTAGAAAATTAATAAGAAGTATTGGACGGAAAAGATATTATGGGAAATAGTTAATAGAGTTTATCCCAAATATTTCTGTGTTGTAAAATTTAACAAATAGGATAACATTGTTAGTGAAGTGATGAAAGTTTATGACGTTTTTTAATAAGGTAAAAGTATAAATTGAAAATAAAGATGTATTGATTTAAATTTGTAATTATTGTTGTTGTTATTGTTGATTATAGAAGGAAGCGTAAAATATTAATAAAAGGTTGAAAATAGGGAAGCGAAGTAAGAACTGATTTTAGTTTGTAGTTATTGTTGTTGATAAGAGACGGAAGTTTAAAATACCAATGAAGTTGTGTAAAATAAATTGTTTTATTTGAAAACTACTTACTGGTTAAAAATAACTTATTAAAACAAGGAAGAGATGTAGTGTACGTCGGATGTATGGCTGTCGTCTCCTTTGCGCACTGTGGTGGAATAGAGAAGTGACGTTGGTGAAGAGGATATAATCTGTGGCGGACCTGACGAACGCGGTGCACGAAGGAGCCGATAATAATAGTTTAATATTAAATACATCAAGAATAGTACAGCTACAAAAAGTTGCTCATCATTAGTCGCATCATTAAGTCGGGCTGCATCATGAAGCTATAGGTAAAACCTATAGCACCATGGGCTGCATCCCTGGCGAAGCGATTGTCGCTGTAAAAAGGAATGAGTGGAAATTAACTTGCTAACAAAATTGCTCACAAAATCGATGACAAAAGTTGCCATAAAAATTTGTGGTTACCGTGGGCGAGTTCCCATGGCAAATTTTCTATCTGAAAATTGTAACTAAATTAAAACATAACAAATCGCAAAAATACCAATTTAATCAAAAATCTGTGAAGGCCAAGAATGTTGGAACGAATGTTGGACTTAAAATTAAAGTAAAATCTAACACATGCATGTTAAATTTGGTTGAAATAATTTAAAGCACTACAAATCAATTAATAAAAGAGTTTTATCGTCGGTCGACTCCATTTTGACGTGAATAAAGACACACAGCTCGATGTGGCGGCGGTCACTAGCGCACTAATCGGCCGCGCGGCCCGTCCTCACCTCCCAGAGCCGCGCGGCGCTTGATTTGTACAGAGAGCGCCCGGTATTATGGGACTGTCAGAGTTGTTTTTATAAAAATAAAAACAAAAGAAACAATGTGCTGATCGAAATTGCTACAATTCTTGAAGTAGACAAAGGTCAAGTCTATAAGAAGATTCACAATCTTCTAAGTCACGTCTTCTTCTTCGTACATACATCTCGAAAACAACTGCGCATGGCGGGCCGCGAGGCTCTTTATAGTGAGGACGCGTTGCAATAAAACAAATAAGCCTCGCGAGACCGGGACTCGCGGCCATAAAAAGCCGCGCGGCTCTAGTGGGGACCCCACTTACTTGGGGTCAAAAAAGTCGTTTTCACTTTTTTATTGGTAGTGTGGCTTCCAGTTTGACCTATTTTCTTGGTCAGTTAGCTCTCTCTCTCTAAGCGACAGACATCACTAGCGAACACTTAAGATAATCTAAGCTAATAGGCTTACAACAAGCCGTTGTTCTGCTCGATAGCCTCCCTAAAAATCTCAAAAAAATATTGGTAATACTACCAATAATTTTTTGTCTTGACTTTTTGTTCGAGTTTTCTCTTCCAGTTTTACCTTGGTTTTACCAATAAATTTTGAGATAACTGCGTTGCTGTCACTTTGGCTACAAACGATAATCGGCATCGCTAAAGCGTTAGTGATTTAAGAAATTGGCTCGTTTGATGAGTAAGCATTTTGTCTATTTTGATAGGCCCTTACGTGAAGTGAAAATCAGCCTTGAAGCTCTTAGTTTGACTTAAGGTCCTTTAGTCTGAGCCATAAAACAATAATTAGAGTAAACTAATGGCACGTCTTGGGACTCTTGGGCAATGAAGCAAGAAGCTTATAGGTTTTACCTATAAGCTTCTTGGTATGAAACTTTAAAGCTATAGGACCACGTAAAATGCGTAAAATATAAGCTCCTTGTATAGGACTATCTATAGCTTCGTAGACAGAGAAAGGTTCACAGACTTTTTTTAGGGATCGTTCCAAAACCTGTAGGCCTATTCGCTAACTTTTTTTGACAGTTGAAAGTGATCATCACTGCGTGAAGTGCTCCATTGCTGTTTTTACACGACAAGTACCATAAGAGCGTGTCATGTAAAACAGCAATGGATATGTAATTCACTCAGTGATGATCACTTTCAACTGTCAAAAAAAGTTAGCGAATAGGCCTACTGGTGAAGCCAAGTAAACAGCGTTAGAAAGCAGGTTTTTCTTTCTACTTGGTGTAAATTAACTGTAGTTTAACAAAAATAACCAACCTCAGACGACTAACAGTGAAAGCACGACCAATAGTGAGCCTTTTGGACTTTAAATTCACTCTACCCCGAGTAAATTGAAATCGTTTTGGAACGCACCCTTATTGAAGAACAGACTAGTTAGAGATACTGAATACCAGGCACGTCACCGTCACAGTATCCTACTCTGTGTACGTCACTTTGAAGGCTGCTCTGCTGTCTGCTTTGAAATGTTTTTATTGTAATCAATCATAGTTTCTATTGAAGAATTTCGCTAGATATTTTTGTGAGAAAAAATCGTATGTATAGTAGTGTAATATAAATGTGGGAGCAGCTCAGTACTTTGTTTGATTACACAACTGTGGCATATTAATATGATATGACTGAGACATAATAAAGTACACCATGTATTTTTACGAGCGATTTTGCATTTGGTTGGGGCATTTAAAATTATCTCGTGTTATATTGCTAGTTTCAGTTATATTATTTGTGGTGCCGCTATTTACTCATTATTATTTATCTAAGGTATGTGTTCTTGTAAGGTAGGTAGGTAAATAAATTCTTATTACCATTAACCAATATGTTTTAATGATATAATTGTAATTGGTATTTAAATAATCGAGGGATTCTTTATTTAATATTTATAAGTAAGTATGTTCTAACATACATATTTATACAGCTGAATATAGAGAAAAAAATCGTTTATCTTTATCAGAAAAAAAATTTGTTTTACTGTAAGTACTGTGCATTTAAAGTTGGCTATGAGAGTTAATAGCATTGTCTTTTGTAGTATGAGTCAACACTGGGATCTTTGGGCAATAATCATATGCGGCATACATTGGAAGCACTTGGTGACCTATCCACCATGAACATAGTAGACCTCAAAGTTAGGATAGAAGAAATGCTTCGGATAAAGGTAAATTTCACTTTATTAACTGAACTATAATTTGTAGTTAATAATTTATAGCCATCATTACATCATTATGGAAAAGACCAATATTACTACTTAACTATGTAAGACAATAAAAAACTAAACTACAACCAATTCTACTCTTATAATAAACTAGACTCTGTGCGCCTTCATCTGTATAGTGATAAATTGTAACACTGAGTGTTGGGTTGGGTCAAATTGACCCACATTAAATATTAATGCAATTTGATGATATAAAGGTATTCCTAAATAAACTAGAGTTGTACCTTGGTCTAATGGTTATCATTGAATTTTTTTTATAAAATCTTTTAATTTAAAAAAAGTTAAAGGAAATGAGATCAGTAACATTTACCACTACCAGGATTAGAATCCGGACCGCCCGGAGTGTAGGCAGTGTTACTGACCACTCCACCACGACGGCGAAAATAGGAGATAAAACGCAATGAAAGTCCGAACAAGTCTATGTTTACTATCGTATCAGGGTGTTTGGTACATGGGGTATGAAGCCGGCACCTACCCATGCTAACATAGTCATATAAATACTATGGCGATATCAAAATTTTTAAATTGTAAAAGAATAAATTATTTCTCCATACAAATAGTTCGGTCACAAAAACAAAATGTATGAAAAATTCAAAAATTATTTTTACAATTTTGAATTTTTAATATCACCATAGTAATTATATGACTATGTTAGCATGGGTAGGTGCCCGTTTCATACCCCGTTTACCAAACATCCTGTATATATTGGCCATGTGTACCTATGATTAGTAATAAAAGTCCCAATTCCATGGGGACGAAGTCGCGAGCAAAAGCTATAATAAATTTATTTTGCTACTCCAACTAGCTACTAGATGAGATTTTTTTTATACATAAATTTTTTTAGGCATCTGTCTCTACTGAATTACGTGAATTGGAAGCTAGACGAGCTCGACTCCAGCGCGAGGCAGTAGCAGCAAGCGCTAAAGCAGACAGCGCTAAAGCTGAACATGCTCATGCTGCAGCAGAACTACAGAGGCTACGTGTCTCTGCCGACCAGGCGCGCTTGGCCCAGCTTGAAGCTATTCGGAGAGACTCTCCAGAACTTGCCCCTCCTTTGCAAATCCTCTCCTCTAGACCTCCGCCCATCTTGCCTCCGATAAAGCCTGCAGCGGAAGTTCATTGCCGCATGTTTTCCTGCTTTGACCATTCCCGTTGCTCTTTAACTTCAGGGTTTCCCGTCTATTTGTACGATCCAGATGTCCATGCTCCTCTCGCCAGTGCTGAAGTAGATGGCTTTCTCAAAACTACGCTACGCCAAACGTTAGGATACAACACCCATTTGACTCGTAATCCAAACGAAGCCTGTATCTATCTGGTCCTTGTTGGTGAAGCTTTCCCATTTGAAAAGAACTCTTTGTAAGTTTTTTTTTAATTTACTATAGTAGGCAATTAATTAGGTTTTTACAACATGTTTTGTTATCACTAACTTGTTATTTACACATTGTTTTAGATCTACAACAGATTCACACCGGATGTTATTGAATGAGACTGCTCTTAAAAATTTACCCTTTTGGGGAGGCGATGGGCGCAATCATGTTTTGGTGAATTTGGCGCGACGTGAGCTTACAGTGGGCTCCGGTGACGCCTTTCGGAGTATTTCAGCAGGGCGAGCTATTATAGTGCAATCCACTTTTACGCACACTCAGTTCAGACCAGGGTTTGATATAATAACGCCCCCTGCTTTAGGTCCGCCAGGTGGCGATGTCTGGGCAGACTGTGCACCAATAGCGCCAGCAAGAAGAAAATATCTAATAAGGTATTTTTTCTTATAAGGCAATTTCAATTTTGCATTTTAATTAATCTTCAACACATTTCTTTATAAATTGGATTAAGAACAGACGGACTTTGTTGCGCATTCATTAGCTAAATTTAGCTTTCAGGGTTCTCAACCGCCAGCCAAAGGACCTGACAAGGATCAGGACCAGCAGTTGATAGAATATCTGCAGAAAGCAGCATCCTCGCCTGACACATTTTTTCTCCAATTTGAATGCGATCCGCCTGTGGAGAAGCGGTCGTTGTTACCGATCGGAGATTGGGCATTATGTGGTACCGACAGGTCAAGACGTGCTGTGTTAAGGGAGTCGACGTTCGTGTTAATCCTGGCACCAGCTGACCGAACGTACACCACGACAGCTCTTTTACAAGCACGATTATATGAAGCCTTAAGATCGGGCGCAATCCCTGTTATACTAGGCGGAGACAGGATACGTTTACCATACGACGAAGTTTTGGATTGGAAGCGAGCTGTAATATCTCTACCGAAACCCCGTGTCACTGAACTCCATTTTCTTTTACGTTCTATGTCTGACGCTGATTTGCTGGTGTTTAGAAGACAGGGTCGGGTTTTGTGGGAAAGATATCTGAGTTCAGTTCAAGCATGTGTGGATTCCTTGTTGGCTACAATACGCGCTCGGCTGAACATCCCCGCGAGACCGGCCACTTCTACAGTGGGATCACCAGCGTTCAATGAGTCGTATTACCCACCAAAGCTAGAGCCGCCTGCGGTTGATACGGAACCGGAAGAGACCCTTGGACCTCTCGAAGCGCCTTACGTCAGTCCAGCATATAGACGGAATTATTCAATAGGATTGCTTCATGGGTGAGTAAAATCTTTTTAATCCTAATAAAAATTGTAACCATAAATTGTATTTTTAATCCATAAAAAGTAGAAAAGTTCAGTGTTTTATTAAATTAAATCATATTGATCAACATTGAGTAACATATTTGCAAAAAAATACGTAATTACTATTCTTTTGTTCCATTCCATTATAATAATATTAGATACTAGTGGACCCGACAGACGTTGTCCTGTCCAGCGGACAAAATTGTGAATCTAAACCATTCTCAGATCCCCTTGAACACACACAAAAAATTTCATCAAAATCGGTCCAGTCGTTTAAGAGAAGTTCAGTGACATACACACTCACAGAAGAATTATATATATAAAGATTATAAAACACGGAATCACTAATATCTGTTTTTTTTTTTGTAAACCATAATATGAATAGGGAATATGCAATGATTTTTAAATTATTTTTATTTAGTAGTTTATACACATTACATTTTTTTTAAGCATATTAAACTATTGCTAAACATTTTTTTCGCTCATTGAATATTACTCATTGAATACTTTAATAAGGGGATTATTAAAGTATTCAATGAGTAATATTCAATTAGCGAAAAAATTGTTTAGCATGTTTAAAAAAAAAATGTAAAAAATAGCCACCCCGAATGGGAATTTTAAACGCTCTCGTGACGTCATAGTCTAGTTGTGAACTATAAATCAACAAAACAAACAATATTGATGTGCTTTATACCTATGTGATTTTTTCAGATAAATTAATTATGTAAGATAAAATGGTTAGAGAGTTTTTTAAAACATTACCTTAAAACTTTCACACCTTGGATTTCAACAGAAATGAAATCGGGGTTTGATATTATAAAAGTGGTCATCTCAACATTGACATATTCTGTTTATGGAATTTTACGAATAACCGCTCAAGTCGCGTTTAAAATATTTTAATTTCCCACAAGTTTCGCACTTTTCAATAATTAGTTTCATGCTCAAAAGAATTTTTTTGAATAATTGCATTATTTTGTTTAGGTATGAACTCTGGAACGATTGGGGCGAGCCGTTCACTTTATATCCGCAGTTGCCTTGGGACCCCACTGTAACCTCCGAGGCGAGGTTCCTAGGGTCTGCAGCAGGGTTTCGCCCCATCGGCGCCGGCGCGGGGGGCTCCGGCAAAGAGTTTAGCGAAGCCCTAGGCGGAGACAGAGCGAGGGAGCAGTTCACTATAGTTATACTTACTTACGAGCGTGAGACCGTACTGGCCGCTGCACTCAGTAGATTGCGGGGATTGCCTTATTTGAACAAGGTAAATGTATAATTTTTGGTAGGGATAGACACGGACAGAAATCTAAAATCTTTTAAAAACAGATATAGACGTATTATAAATCCTTAAAAGTTCAGTCATGAAATGAAACCGGTAAAGGCAAAACGATATTATAAATTTTACATCCTAAGCCATCAGGCCAAGTACGCTCCTGCATTGAGTAGGTACTGTGGTGACCTTTGGGACGGATCTGTATGTTATCAGTTGGATGCACTGGATTCGGTGGAGCAGCGTGGAGACTCATCGGCAGTGAGGCACTCGCTGTGGCTATTCCTTGACCACCACCGAAGGCGTGTAGCTTGCCTCTCGGTCTTTTATCGGTTGCATTTCGGAGTGTGCGGAGGTTCTTCATAATTGAATACCCCTGACGGCCTAGCATGACCAGCGAAACACGATATGATATAGCCATTTATCGTTTTGAACTGTCAAATATCATTGTATAAAACCACCATCTTGAAGTTTTATCGAAACTGCTAACATTTATAAGCTGATACATGTTCGCAGTTTCGATAAAATTTCAAGATGGCGGTTTTATCCAATGATTTATGTTGATTACGTGGACCAATAGCAACGTAGTCAAAATTTTCGGTACTCGTTTCTTAAAAAAAAGGAGTATAGAAGCGCCGCTGAAATTAAGATACCATATGCAAAGAGAGAGAACTATTGAAGTAACATTTGAAGGCGATACTCTACGAAAAAAAATCATGATTACAGTTAGGAACAAATTTAATTAATGTTGACAGAATAAGTAAAAAAAAAACACAATTATTTCATTAATTATTAAAAAAAAACATAAAATAGAATAATTAATTGTAAACAAGTTACTTATAGAATACTCTAAAACCCGTATTCACAAACATTACTATGAGATCTCTCGACTCTTGGGTAAGAAACGAACCAATCACAGAGTTCTATTCAATGCCATTGCGCTCTGTGATTGGTTCGTTTCTTATATGAGATCTCATAGTATTGTTTGTGAATACGGGTGTAAATGTTTTCAAGGTAATAGTGGTGTGGAATGGCCCATCGCTGCCTGCTTCAGCCGCGTCGTGGCCAGAAAGCGGCGCGCCCGTGGCAGTAGTGCGCGCGGCGCGGAACTCTCTGAACAACCGCTTCCTGCCTTACCATCTCATTGACACGGAAGCTGTGCTCTGTGTTGACGACGACGCGCATCTCAGACACGACGAGATTGTCTTCGCGTTCAGGTAGAGAAAGGAATAGCCATAAATTTATAATTACTGACGAGTTTCTCCCGAGTTCTTCTTGTAAAAAACTACAAAATTGAATCGCATCAATATTGGTCCATTCATTTAGGAGCTACGATACCACAGACATACACAGACATACAGACACACAGATACACAGACAGGTCAAACCACAGAAATGAATCAAGATAGAACGGCGATCATAACTTGTTTTCATACAAACAATGCGCGTCACTTTTTTTTTAGTTAATTAGTGAGATGACACACTCAATCATATTCATAATCGATATTGCACTCATTTTAGTGTAATGTATCTAATAACTGATAACGTTCTGTGACGAGTCTCGACGACTTTTGAGAAATCTTGTCAATATGACAAGATTTGGGGCACGCGGGACATTCCCACTTCACCGTTCTATCTTGATTTATTTCTGTGGGTAAAACTTATAACACCCCTTTTTTTGCGTCGGGGGTTAAAAACACGCATTGAGAGACTCCGTTTTTAACTCAAATCTACCGTACAATTTTTTGTTACTTGATTACATTTTCACTTGACATTGGCAAAATGCGTAACGTAAATGTATCGCGACGCCATTAATTAAGAATAGAATAGATAATTATTGACGTTTATAGATTGGCAATGATTCGACTAGGGCGAAGTCAAGATGCACCAATGTGTGAGTAATGCGCATGTGTGCGTGAAAAATGGTACTGCAGTCTGACAATGGCTGTCTTTTCTACGTGACTGACAGGCCGACATAGCCTCCTGCGTGTACGTGAAATGGTCTCGTCTATCTATCTCGTTCTAATATATGCGTTAGTATCCTCTTTCTCTTTCACATTGCCGATCTACAGTTTCCTATATCTATGGAAGTGTTATTCCATCTTACGATTAAATTAATAAGGGATATCAATGATATTTTTTTGATGGAATTCGTCCAGAATAAAATATGGATCAGATTATTTATTGTAAAAATAACAGCAGATTAGACTGTCCAAAACTGTCAAATTTCTCTAATAATAATAATAATAATACATTTTCACGCTCACGCCAATTATCTAGCCCGAAGTAAGTATCATTAAGAACTTGTGTTACGGATACTAGATAACGGACATTTTTTTTAATGTACATAATAATTTTAGATATTTTTATAAATAAACTTAAATAAATATATAAACAACCATGACTCGCAAACAAAAATTCGTGTTCGTCACACAAACATTTGCCGCTACCAGGATTCGATCCCGGGCCGCTTGATGTGTAGCCAGATATACTGACCACTCCACCACGACGGATTTTCTACCTTAAACGCGCGTGTTATAAAGCACAAAATCGATTGGGAAAATTTGACAGTTTGTAGCAGCAACCTGTTGTGCTGTACTTATGTAATTAAAGCTTTTTCATTTTGAGTTTTTATATTTTCTTATATGCAAATGAACTCTTTCAGAGTATGGAGGGAACATCGTGACCGTATTGTGGGCTTCCCTGGCCGCTACCACGCGTGGGATCTCAATTTTAATAATGGGTTTCTCTACAATTCTAACTACAGGTAAGTGTGTATATTGTAGGGACTTTTAACATGGAATTGTCCCACGAATTTTGAAGCAATAAAGAGTTATTGAACCCAATGACTTACATTTATCATTATTATCACCCATGTGTAGTATATAACTGTCGGATAGTATTTGATTTGGCGAGTCGCACGTGCCTATATCCAATTTGACTAATTTAATGTAAACAAATCAAATGTCATCTTGTATAGGCTTGTCCCTTTCACTTGCTACCTTTCTTGCTCGTAACCCATACAATTCTGACAGTGATTTGTTTACATTTATTCTTTATAGAAATTAGCTCAATTAGAAATATCTGCAGGCTTTTTGTATATGAATAATTTTATTTTTTTTTACACAAAACATGTATTTGAAGTTATATTTCTTTAGGCGCGTTATAACAAAATGATGAGTGTGAAATTTTAAGATGCGCGCGCATCACTGTAACACAAAGTCACAGGTCAAAGTCAAAGTCTCGAAATAAATGGCTGGATCAGAATCAGAATTTTATTGCTTTTAATCTGATTCTGTTCGGGTCCTGACCACCCAGCTGTTGTACAAGTGAGTACATTAACTTTATATCTCCTTTACCCCAGTTGCGAGTTAAGCATGGTGCTGACTGGCGCGGCGTTCGTCCACCGGTACTACTTGTGGGCGTACTGGCGCGCCATGCCCGCGGCTATAAGGGACTACGTAGACGAATACATGAATTGCGAGGATATCGCCATGAACTTCCTCGTCGCACATATTACTAGGAAACCGCCCGTCAAAGTGAGTATTTTAAACTGCATATTAAACTAATACCCCTATTCACAAACATTACGGACGCACAGGGTCGTCAAAACCTATTCATGAATGTACAGTTAAAGTAGCAACGCACAAATCGCATCTGAACGTTGGTTTTGAGGTAGATGTCAAAAGCAACGTCCAGTTGTCAAAACTTTGAAGTAATAAAACGTCAGTCAATTCAACGAAGTGAGCTACGCAACAGAACCGAACCAATCACACATGCGTATTAAGAAACATTACTATGAGGTTTCTCGACTCTTGGATAAAGTCAGGGGACTAATCAGTTCTGTAGACTATTATAAGCCATAGAAATCTGTAAAGTAGTTTTAAGTACCGACTGTAATGTCTAATAAGGCTTAAATAAATAAATTTTATTATTTTTATTATATTATTTAATAAGTAAACGTGATTGAATTGAATAGAGCTCTGTGATTGGTTCGATTCTGTTGCCTAGTTCACATCGTTGAATGTACTGACGTTTTATTACTTCAAACTTCTTTCAGACTTTAAACTTCTGACATCTGGACGTTGCTTTTGATATCTCGGCCTGTGCGTTGTGTAATATAGCTAGCTAGCTACCTAAGCTGTCCGTTTATATTTATTTTAGAGTACACATAGTTCTGATCCCCACTTGAGTATTGTCTATGAATGGGTTTTTACGACCTTGCGTCCACGCGCACTATGAGACCTCAAAATCCATGCACTATGGCACGCACTGAGAAATGCCTTATTTTGCATAGCATTATTTTTTACTAAGACAAGTATTGTTTGTGAATACGGTCGACAGAGCTCTAGTCAACGCAATGCGTATACTTATTCAAGAGTCGTTTGAGTATTGTTTATGATTTTATCTACACCCATGCTTTAAATTCTCTATAAAAGATTCTGAAACAGTTCTTAGTAACCATTTTATCATCCAAACGACTGTTTTCCCTATAGATCAGATATTGTTCAGTTTTGTAACATCATTGATTCGACTCTAGTCCCAGATCACAATAGGATTTTTGAAGTAAAACTTTTTTACGCACACTTGACTTGGGGAATAAGCTGGTGAAAGTGCGAACGGAAACGAACGGTGTGGAGGTGGAGAGGGAGATATGAGTTAGTGAAGATAGAGAGAGAGAGAGTTATGTTTCGTATATTACTGTAGGGGCAAGAAAGAGAGGTGCGAGCCCACATTTACTTTTTCTCTTTCTCTCATAGCCAGTTTTACTTCAATTGTGTAGTCTAAAGCGCACTCGCTTTTTTTGGTTTATTCGATTCCGTTTAATTTGATAATTTTAAAAAAATCGTGCTATAAATTGTAGCCATGTGATGCCGGCAGAGTAGAATAGCATCACCCCATATCCTCCAATGGGCGGCGTAGAAGGCGACTAATGGATCAGCAAAAGGGTATTGGTCACCTTATACTCCGTCCACCAATCCGCACTGGGCAAGCGTGGTGGACAACTGCCTAAACCTCCTTCGATGACAAGGAGAGGCCTTGTGTCCCAGCAGTGGGTCGAATTATAAAGACTGTTATGATGATGAAATAAAATTGTAAATAAATGCAAATACTTACATCTTAAATTGTTCCGTTGCTAGGTGACATCTCGATGGACGTTCAGGTGTCCAGGGTGTCCAGTGACGCTGTCCGCGGACGAAACGCACTTCCACGAGCGGCATAAATGTATACAGTTCTTCTCACAGGTAAGTACACTACAGCGTCCGCACCGTTGGGACATTTTTTTTTATGTTACGAGATGGCAAACAAGCTTGCGGCCGCCCACCTGATGTTAAGTGGTCACCGCCGCCTATAGACACTTGCAATATTAAGTGTAAATCACTTAACACCGCAAGTGCGTTTGCTATCCTGGGGACTAAGATGATATGCCCTCCATGCCCAGTAATTAAACTGGCTACCTTTCCCTTCAATCCGAAACACAGCGAACTGCTTCACGGCAGAAATAAGAAAGGCGGTGGTACCTACCCAAACGACCCTACATATGGGTCTACCACCTAGTAAAATAAAGACATAAAGAAACCTTTTTTTTTGCTGTCGGAGAGGTCAAATGCATTTACGCATCGTCCCTGCGGGGTGGTGCCAACCGCAGGGGATACGTGGGACTCGAGGTAAAGGCCCTCCATACCCACTAAACTTCCTCTCCGGCCTGACCTCCAGTGCGCTATTGCGGGACGGCTCAGGATCTGCGCACGTGAGCGCAACTACACCGAGACCGTCCCAACGCTGCCCGTATAGGCACTCCTTGTGCACCAACTGGTGTCCTGCAGCCCACAGGGGCTACCGACTAACGCCAGCCCCTGTGGGCCGCTGGCCGACGCCGGCCTTATAGGTCGCCTCCTCACCGACGGCTGTTCGACCTGGCGCGTCCTCCTGACGAGGACACCGGGAGCAGCCATCGGACCGCACCCGGGGGACTTCGGGCGCGGTCGTGGCCCTGAAAAGGGCCGTCCGAAACTAGCCATGGTGGGAAAACAAAAACAACTCGACGATGGCATGTGACTTCGAATGTCAACCAAAAACACGTGACATCAAAAGCCACACACCCGCCCGCAGAGAAAGTTTCCCCACCACGTTACCAGGGGCTGCCATGAGGATTCCGGACGTGGACCTCTCGGTACTGAGGGCCTAGCCAAGTGGCCAATCGATTGCGCCGAACGCTTAACGAAAATAATACAATGTATGAAACTGACGTATTACCGAGAAAGTTCCATGGTGACCGCCACAGAACAAATAAAAGAGGTTAGACGTCGTAAGTGGGCGGGGCGCGCGCGCTGCTGGTTACGACTAAAAACTCATATTCGATCCTTTTCAAAGAGGAAAAGTATTTAAAAAATAAATCTAAAACACAGTCTTGTGCTATTTTAAATGTCAGAAAGCAAAGTAAGACTCATAATCTTACTAACGGAGACATTTCTTTTCACCGATAAGTACAAATATGCTGTTAAATTGAAAAAATATAATGTCGCGTGTGGCGACTCTGTCTCTGGTATTAACGACTTCTAACTTCTTTTATAAGTTCTGTGGTGACCGCCGTGTCAAATGTATGAGTAGTAGTCAAAAATTGTCATTGCGTTCGATAGAAACTTCGTATCGTTTACCACTTGTGTAGGCCCTCTGGTCCGCGCTGGTAATGAAATGATAATGAAATGAAAATTCTCTTTATTTAAATGGACTTTGCTAAGCACTTTTCGTATTAGGGGCGTATTAGCGCTAAGTGATTTACCCTTAACATTGCAAGTGTCTATAGGTGACGGTAACCGTTTAACACCGGGTGGGCCGCAAGCTTGTTTGCCATTTCGTAATAAATAAAACTCCGTCATGGACGTACTGTTGATGATGAAGCGGCGGTCATTAATTAGGGCCGAAACTGCGTTAAGAGTGTGCATTCATCGAAGTAGTAATAAGTGTAAAAATTACCTTTGGTAAATACTTGGTGACATTTTTTTTATATTTATGCAGGTCCTGGGTTACACGCCGCTTCTATCGACACAATTCCGAGCCGACTCCGTTCTGTTTAAGACGCGGATTCCCCATGACAAGCAGAAATGTTTCAAATTCATATAGAGTGCCTATGAGGTTTGATGATGATCTCTATTCCGTACACATAAGATTCATTTTGGTTTTAAAGCCTTGTTCCAGAATGTTGTATTATTTATTTTTGGCTTGCTTTTGCTAGATTTTATAATTAGGTGTAGAACCGGAAAGTATAGTTATTTTCGTTAATCATAAATATTCAAGGCTTTTTTGGTCTTATACGTAATTATAAGCGCAGAATATAGTTTCATTGGTAATCTCGATTATGTCAATGTTATTTTACGAAATGTACGATGTAGTCTAATTGATTTAAACAAGTATTACTCTAAAGTAATTTGAAAAAAAATTTCGTAGTAAAACTTTTATTACGTTATACTTGCGCAAGCGCCGCTTACTTGATTCTACTTTTTTGCCAATCAAATTGATTTATTTTAATGAAATATAACATCGATACGTTTACGTCAAACATTTATGATCAATTTAGTTTATAAGGGACGAGAAATGTGAAGTTTGCTATAATTTTTTATTGTTTTTAACTAACTCTTTTGTATAAGACAAGAAGATATTTATAAGTAGTCAAAAATACTTAGCTATTTGACACAGCCCGATACTAGCCAAACAATTGCCGTTTTTGGCAATTATTTATAGCTTCGCGCTCTGGTCACTTGCTATCTTTAAGCTCTTAGATTAGATACATGTTTAAGCCCAATTTTATTTATTCGAGTTTACGATTTCACTAGCAAAGTTCTGCACTTGACTGTGCTAAGTTTTGACGGCAATTAATTGATTTTACGTTCGCAATAATAAAACTCACTCAATGCTACGATCTTCTTTCTATGCCATGTGATGCCGGCAGAGTAGAATACGATACCCATTAGATATAGAAATTTGATAATGCTATTCTAATCTGTCATCACTAGAAACCGCTCTCTCTTTCCTACACGCTTCCGATAATCCCGTAAATTGAGAATAGAGTATAGATGAGCTACTAAAGAATAATAATTATTAGAGTGAGAAAGCTTATATGTCTGATATATACGGAAGAGCAGGACAAAAAAAATTTGTTGTCTCTGTTTGCGTATCGGATTTTTATGTTTGCCACCATCGCTTTGGTGGCAGACAAGTGCGTGGTGCTTTGATATTTCTCATAATTTTAAGTGATTTTATGTCAATTTAACAATCTTATCATTCTAATACGCAGTATTTTGTGTGATTTCGTTTGTAGTAATGGTGAATTGTTGTATAATTGGCTGTAAAAGCCAATACTTAGTCTATTGTTGTAGCTATTTGCTATCTCACTTAGGTGTACGCTGATGACTTATCTATACTCTATTCTCAATCTACGGAAAATCCTCGCCTTATTTTGAGAGTGGGAAGAGCAAGACAGATTCTGCTTAGCTATTTAGAAAATAATATCTGTCTCATCATTCATAGCGAATGATTTGAGTGAGCTTTATTAATGTGGATTTGTGGACAATAATTATCAGATATTATTAAGGTATGTTATTTTAATATGGGAAATAATAAATCGAGCAACTAAAAAATCCAGAATGGGCTACTAAACATTTGTTAGTCGCCATTTGTTAGTGAGTTTTTTTGTCACCCACTTTGTATTTGCATAGGTTTAGGTTAGTTTAATCTGTTGACCAGTCAAATACGATCCTTTTTATATACGGAATTGGGATTTCTAAAATTATTAACGAATTTATTAGATTTCTTTGTGATATGTTATTTTACAACGGAATTTACACTAGTTTTTATTTTTAAATCCATGTATTGTGTGAGACGCTGCATTTATATCTGTGTAATGTAATCAACTATTATTATTTAAGTCGCAGATCAAATTTTCAAAAAAAAAATTGTTTATATATCACAATGAGTATAATATCATTATTTGTTTGTGTTCAATGAAAGACTTCATTGAAGACAAACAAATATATACCATTGTCTTGCTGCATTCATGAGTTAGCATATAATTCTATTTGTCATTAAGTTATATTTGTAAATAGGCAACATTGCATATAGTAGGCTTTTTGGCTAGTTTTTGATAACCATTTTAAGGGCAAGCGCACATTGAACGAAGTACACCTGCTTATTTTTCAGCGTCAAGCCATTATCAACTTTGCTTGTGTTGAAATAATATCTATTGAAAATGGCTGACGCTAATATTGAAAAATACTCTCGCATTTCTAACTCTTCAAGCATTGATTGATGGCTTGACAAATAAGTCAATATAAAAAAGGTTGTATTAACACCAAACGGAGTAATGTTAATGAACCCCTATATAATAAATAAAATGTTGCATATACAATTACATAAATTATGTAATATCTCCAATGTGTTGGTCGCTTTTATTGCATTTAAAGAAAGTTGAGTTAGTTTTGCTTCATTACGTCTCTTTGTACATTTGAGAAGAAAATATTTGCATTTTACAGTTATATTTATCAGTTATAGATATTATAAAAACCATTTTTTTATTATTAAGTGGATGCAAGTAGGAGACAGACATTTTTAACCGACTACGCGAAGCCAAAAGGAAGGGTTATGATTTTAGCAGTCTATGTATGTAATTGTATGTTTTTATTTGTATGTATGTTTCTTCGTAGCGCGACTATTAATACGATTTTGATGAATATTGTCAATCAATTCGTTATAATGGTCCGTGTAACATAGGGTACATTTTAACCGACTTTAACAATAGGAGGAGTCGATTTTACCTTGTAAACCCCGATTTTAACCATCATTCCTTTTCTTTTTCCGTAGTCTGGTTACAGTATTTTACTTTACACTTTGCGTGTTTGTAAATACGACTGTAATTAATTATGAGGCTTATAAAGTCAAGAGTTATTTTTACTTTGGAAGACAAATTTTGGTGTTTCACCTAAAATGTATCGGGTAAAGCTATAAAATACCTACATACTTATTATTTTTGTCGTAAACGAAATACAGCCAAATACAGTAAAAGCTCTACCATGCCATTTCTACAACGTTTTTACTGTAATAATTTTCGCACATAAAATGTTCTAAGTTGTTTTTGTTCAAAATTGCTTCAGTCAACATTTTCCAATATTCTATAGGTTGTCTTAGTATTTATAATTATAAAAAAGCGTCGGTGGCGTAGTGCGTAAGATCGTCGTCTCCCACCCGGGAGACACTGGTTCGATCCCCGCCACGTACCAATGTGTATTCAAATTTTGAATTCATATGTACGTTTAATCGACGCTTTTACGGTGAAGGAAAACATCGTGAGGAAACCTGCACACACCTATGAAGAAATTCTTAGGTTGTGTGTGAAGTCGACCAACCCGCACTTGGCCAGCGTGGTTGACTAAGGCCTAATCACCCCTAATGTGGGGTAGGCTCGAGCCCCTCGGTGGGGACATTACATGAGCTGTTGCAGATGATGATGATGATGATGTCTTAGTATGTAATTAGATGAATGATTAATAATTTAAATAAACTTTATAAAAACATTAAGTGAATAAGAAAGTACATATTAGTTAGAACATACAATCTGAGTTTTATATTATATTTTTAATCATATATTGGTATTGCCACTCTTTTTTGAAATATTTTTGTATTCTAAATGCCGCATTTTTTTAAACGAAGGCATACCACAAACTGTCAAATCTCTTTGGTAGACTTTGAACTCTATAAATATGGAATAAGGTTGAACAATTGAAGAATTTTGACAGGTTTGGGTAGCCTGATCTGCTATCGTGTGTATAATTGAGTAATTTCGTGATCGACGATTGGGCGATATTCCAAACGAATTTTAAAGCCTCGTCAAAACATAGGCGATACAGTTGAAGCGACTGGATAATATTCAGCAATCGATTGAATGTAGGAATACGTTAGCTCTGATTGAGTGACCTGTCATTGACTGACTCACCGTCTTCTTACGTGGCGTACGTACCTACACATATATTTCTTTATTTAAATACTGCATTGTGCATCAAGAAGAATTGTCTATATTTATTATTTCTTATATTGTAGTTCAGAGTTACATTAATTATTAAAGTTAATGCCAAAGCTAGTCTTTATAACAATGAAATGCTTCGTAAAACATTGGACAGTGAATAGTTCAGGAAGGTAAAGGAGATCGGATGCAACGTTTTAAAATGGTCGAAAGTTTGATGATCTGTATTTTTTAGATCAGTATTTTCAGTTCGTTTTTCGGTATTAAATAAATGTAGGTATATTTCTTCCGTGAATTTGTATACTGTAATACTGTGTATTTATTCTACGCAATATTTAAAACGACGTAGATGATATCGATTAGGACGATTGATACATAAGTACATACATAACCACACTCATAATCTCAAAAGCGGTTGAGCAAAGCTTTAGATAACATTTGGTAACACGTAAAGTCACTTCTGGCAGTATGGGCTATACAGCCCTACCCCAAAATAGTGACAGGTTGCCAGTTTGTTGCCTACATATCTATCTGAACTTTGTTGGAAGGAATTTAAATATTAGCTGTGTTTGACAAGTCAATGAAAGCCAGTCTGATTATGATATGTAGATTTTTTTTATATTGTGTCCAAATTCAAAATTGGCTGCTACTTCTACCATAGAATGACCATAGCAGCTAATAGTCCAGTCAACAAGTTCAAAAACGTGAAAAATAGAGATAAAGCTCCTAAAAATATGAGCAATAGCTCATTGGATTCGGAACGACCTCTAGAAAAATGAGTTTTGAGGATTTTACTGCACGTAAAAAATTGCAATTGTTATTAACAAAATAAGATGAAAAAAAAGAGGTATTTACGTTTTTGTTAATAACTCATAAACTATTAATATTTAAGATATTTGGAAAAAAGGTCCTTAAAGAGGAGGAAATTTCCAAAAAAAAAGTCCCAGCTCTCGGAACTCTACCTCTATTATTTATAACTTTAATTTAACGCTGAAAATAGGGTTCCGCACAGCCATTACGGCATGGGCGCACTGCCGTTAAAGACAGTTTCTTACATAAAATTATTTTTTATAGTAACAAATATGAATTTAAAAATTTAAATAAATTATGGTGTCATCCAGATACTTGAAAGAATATATTCCCGTTGGAAAAAAAATTTTAAATTAATTTTTCAAAAAGTTATGCAATTGTTAATTAACGAATTTTTTTCCTATCTCCGTTTTCATAAATGACGACATAAAAATTTAAATAATAAACCTATAAATTTTTGGCTCTGTGGAGCTCTTCTTATATATATACTTAACAAGATCCCGCGATAAAAGTTTATTAAAGTTAATTATTTTGTTTATAATAATTTTTTAAAGTTAACAAAAAATGAAAAGTCTAAGAAATGTTATTAAAAAAATTTTTTTAAACAAATGTTACATTATTGCTGCTTTCTTATCTAACAATGGCATTAAGTAACATCGGAAATTTTTTTTTTACATCATTTGTTAAAAAATTTTTTATAAACAAATAGACAAGTTTAATATTTAAAGAAATTTTTTTTTTACCATTGTGTTGTCTTGGCAAAATAATGATTTTTAAAAAAAAAAATTTTTCTTAAATAATTTTTTTTATTGTTTATAATCGTTTTTTTTATATTTCGATTGTTTAAATAATTAGTTAAGGAATGATTTTTTCTTTAAAAATCATAATTGGCATTTCTTCATAGGTAAATAGAAAAAAAATTTTTTTTTATCAATAATTTCATTGTTTGTTAACTTAACAATTTGTTATAAACAAATTCTAACTACCGTTATATTTTTTTTCTAGAGCTAAAAAAAATAACAAAAACAGCCATATATATCAAAATTCAAAAAATCGGGTAATATTTAAAAGCGTTATAAAAAATAGAAAAAATTTTTTTTTAGTATTTTGATATATATGGCTGTTTTTGTTATTTTTTTTAGCTCTAGAAAAAAAATATAACGGTAGTTAGAATTTGTTTATAACAAATTGTTAAGTTAACAAACAATGAAATTATTGATAAAATTTTTTTTTTTTTCTATTTACCTATGAAGAAATGCCAATTATGATTTTTAAAGAAAAAATCATTCCTTAACTAATTATTTAAACAATCGAAATATAAAAAAAACGATTATAAACAATAAAAAAAAATATTTAAGAAAAATTTTTTTTTTTAAAAATCATTATTTTGCCAAGACAACACAATGGTAAAAAAAAAAATTCTTTAAATATTAAACTTGTCTATTTGTTTATAAACAATTTTTTAACAAATGATGTAAAAAAAAAAATTCCGATGTTACTTAATGCCATTGTTAGATAAGAAAGCAGCAATAATGTAACATTTGTTTAAAAAAATTTTTTTAATAACATTTCTTAGACTTTTAATTTTTTGTTAACTTTAAAAAATTATTATAAACAAAATAATTAACTTTAATAAACTTTTATCGCGGGATCTTGTTAAGTATATATATAAGAAGAGCTCCACAGAGCCAAAAATTTATAGGTTTATTATTTAAATTTTTATGTCGTCATTTATGAAAACGGAGATAGGAAAAAAATTCGTTAATTAACAATTGCATAACTTTTTGAAAAATTAATTTAAAATTTTTTTTCCAACGGGAATATATTCTTTCAAGTATCTGGATGACACCATAATTTATTTAAATTTTTAAATTCATATTTGTTACTATAAAAAATAATTTTATGTAAGAAACTGTCTTTAACGGCAGTGCGCCCATGCCGTAATGGCTGTGCGGAACCCTATTTTCAGCGTTAAATTAAAGTTATAAATAATAGAGGTAGAGTTCCGAGAGCTGGGACTTTTTTTTTGGAAATTTCCTCCTCTTTAAGGACCTTTTTTCCAAATATCTTAAATATTAATAGTTTATGAGTTATTAACAAAAACGTAAATACCTCTTTTTTTTCATCTTATTTTGTTAATAACAATTGCAATTTTTTACGTGCAGTAAAATCCTCAAAACTCATTTTTCTAGAGGTCGTTCCGAATCCAATGAGCTATTGCTCATATTTTTAGGAGCTTTATCTCTATTTTTCACGTTTTTGAACTTGTTGACTGGACTATAAATTGTGTAACGTAACGACAATAACTGTGTACATAATAAATAACACTCAAGTTTATTGTCTTTTTCACTCCAGAAAGATAATGTATGTGATATAAAAATCTTCATTATAGTACTTTTAATTTTACCTTCATTATTATTTTAATACAATATAGGATAAATTATGATCCGTTAAATCGGTGTTCTTCCATATAAAGTTTAACATAAAACAATCATTCTATCTAATATAATTCCTGTCACGATGTTTGTCTGGGATGAACTCCGAAACTAACAATCACATTTTTTTATACTAACACACTATAAAAAAAAAGTGATTCTGAAAAAATTACAGGTCTATAAAAATTCAAAGAATACAGCAAATAAAATAATTTATTTAATTTTTTTTTGTCAGACAATGCACTAAGTAATTCATTGATTTGCTTTGGGAGGATTGGCTAATTTTACTCTTTTAGAGTTTGCCTACTGCTTTGACATAAGGAGATAAGACACGGTCTTTACCGTGATTTTTTTTCTTTGCCATATAAAGGGTGTATTTTCGGTTTCTAATTAGTTCGTAACCACTTATTGCGTATACTACAGTAAACCAATACCTGTCTCTCACCCTGATTATATATAAAAACGCTTTTATTGAATTCGTTTTGTTTATTCAAAATTCTAGTCTAAAGTTCTAAGACTGATAAACGTTTCGTTTATAGATTAATCAAGTGAAATTTCTACTTGTTTAATCAAAATAATGTTATTCCTATCAGTTAATGTTTTAAGATATGTAGTATATTTATTTATACTTCATAAAAGTGCCTTGATCGTGTTTATAATTAACAAGGCTAGGAAATAATGTCATTAAATATTATTATTACATTTATTTACAGTGTCGTTGATGTTTTGTGTTGTGAACAAATATGTAGTCAAAATATATGAGATAATTAGGTTAAGTGGAAATAAGAGGCACAGTATGTGACAATGTATACTTGCTTGTATTACAGACTACCAACTGGTGAAATTTCTCAATAGACTTTGAACTTTATGAGTATAACATAAGGTTGAAAAGAGGTTTTTGAAATCAGACAGGTATGGTGGCTGCAAACAGAAATCTCATCATCTTTGCCTGTATATAATAATTATATAGATATTGTAGTTAAAATAGCAAATATGTAAATCTTGTAAAAAAATAATAAATCTATGTATATTATCAATCCGTTTGTTATTAATCTCCTTTGGATAAGTACCTATTTATAAAGAATTTCTTAAGTTTTTCACAGTAGATACTTATACAATATACCTACGCAAGAAATAAATTATCAAGTGGAAAACTGTGCTAAATATGCCGAGAGCTGGTTATTTGGGTAGGTTATTGGAGCAAACTGAAATCCTGTCTTATACAATCTCCTATTTTTATAAAGCGACTTAAGTGAGTTAAACAAGCCATTAAATGTTTAACTCACTTTCGTAATTTATATCACTTATTCTACAGAAGTTGCAATATAATATCAGTTCAGTACCTACCATCAAAATCATTCATGTTTTAGGCGATACTATAGTAAGTTCAACCAGTATTATATTACCTGTGAGTTTGAACCAATGAATTTTGATCTTTTCGTTCTTGGGACGGGTTCAAAACCCAGGGGAGTACAATTTTGTACTCGGTATAGACTATGGATGGGTGGCAGGGCTTGTTTGAAGTTCACCTCATAGTAATGTTTGTGAATACGGGTGTAATTATACAACATGTAAATTAAATAACAAACACCCTGAATACAGGTGGTTTGGGATCGGCTTATGAGTTGATTTCAAAAAAAAACAAAAAAAACGATTTTTTTGAAAAAAAAAATAAAAACAAAAGTACTCAAAAAATATTGTACAATGTTTTCTGGGTACCTTTTGTTTTTATAATTTTTTTATTTTCAAAAACATAATCAGTTTTTTTTAAAAATAAATTTGAAATCAGCTCAGTATTCAGGGTGTTGGTTATTTAATTTACATGTTGTATAAGCAACAGCAACGGTATTGCTACAGTCACGCAGACATTGTCCGCGTAGCATTTGCTCGTACACAAATCATAGCAAGCCCTATGACAAGTCACACAGACATGCCACAAATGTGGACCCACCTTTATGTACGCACATATTATTATATGAATTTAACTTAGGTACTGTCTTTGAAATATGCTCAAAAGTTAGTGATATATAAATTTCTGAGATATTATTTTTAAATGGCATATACTACTAAATAATTAAATACAGTTAATTACGATAGAAAAAGTGGTGCTAATCTAACTAAACACTCATCAATTAGATTACGGAACTCGCCCACATGACGTGGGCCACGTCAGACTTGACTTGAAATTTAGTTACATTTTCTGTACATTAAGTTTTTTTGTTTAAAATACATAACTGTTGTGGTTGCGTTAAGAGCTCGATTTGTATAGGTAACTTGAATAGCGCCCCAGCGGAAAGAAGCGCAAATTGTGTTTCCCATACAAAGTGGGCTCATAACGCAACTACAATAGGTACGTATTTTATTTATAAACGAAAAAACTCACACTACGGGTACTCTGCCCGTAGTGTAAGTTTTTTCGTTGCTATTCAAGTTGCGTTAAGAGCTTAATTTGTATGAGAAACGTGATTTGCGCTTCTTTCCGCTAGAGGCGCTATTTACGTTTCCTATACAAATCGAGCGCTTAACGCAACTACAATAGTTGCGTATTTTAATCGAAAAAACTTACACTACGGGTACTGATCGACTTTTTGTAGATCATGTGTGCGTTCCACTTATGAGGTTAATACGTTCCATTTATTCACTATAAAAATTGGTCGCCGATTAGGTATAATCCGACGTTAGCGGGGATCGTTAACCATAAAAGTAAAAGGGTAAAATAAAACATCAAGTAATATTAAAATAGGTATATATATTGCTTTTAATATAAACTTAATTATGAAGACAGACACAATTATCACATTCTTAACTTAACTAGTTCCCATCGCTCTAGTTACAGAATGCTTCAAATAATATAATGAACACTTGTTTTGTATACAGAGTGATTCTAAAATTAAATCTATCGATTCTACTAAAAATATGTCAATTAGGTATGCAATGTTATAATTTTATGTTTAAATTACTAAAAATCGGTACTTATATTTATAAATAGTTTGGTGGTGCAGTGACCTAGTTATACCATAGGTCTTTAATTACTATAAATATAAATTGGTACTTAGGTATAACTTAAATAGCAGGTAAATCAAAGTAAATCAAAGTATTGATTTACTTTACCTATATACGTGTTTATTATTATATTTTGTATACAATGTGGCCTACCTAGAAGTAGTCTAATTTAATTTAGTGAACTAAATTAACATTCTTGTATTTTGCGATATTTTTCTGCCACATCTAAAATTTGTACAAACCTTTGTAAAGAAGTAATTAGGAATTTTTAATAAATATTGATTCTTAATAATTATAATTTATTAAATTGTGAGAAGCTTAATTGTCACTTAAAGCATGTCTAAAATTATTATTAGTGTTTTTTTAATTTCATTAATAAAGTGAGAAGTTTTAGGAAAACGAGTATTTTTATTTTAGAAAAACTACGAAAAACTTGTTACAAGTTCAAAAGAAATCACACTTATATGCATTATTTGTATTTAAACTGCGATATGTTGTACTTCAGTAGCATGCGTGGCTTTTAAAATATACCTATATATCTAAATATGATGAATAGGTACTTTACAATTTTTGTCATACAATTTCATTCAACATCAACAGACATTTTTATAAAAAACAATTTCACACAGTCAGTTTTACTTTAATTAAATTGAAATAGCACTTTTAACTTATTATAGGACTTAATTATTAATTAGATACATTTTTTATAAAAAAATAATCTCTCGTGTCAAACACTATATTTTGTAACATTTTTATAATTTTAAATAACGCACGCATTTTTTGGCAATAGTATTTTAGCTTAAAAGTATTCCTCAAATAATACAATTTCGAATAAACCAATATTACGTGCCTAGGCTAAATTCAAAAATTTAATATAAAATATTTTTTATAGTAAATTTTGCGTTTGGGAGAAGTTTTAGCTCTGCAATAAAACATTATAAGGGCTCCTAAACACTAGCGTTTTGTCTAGCGTAGGCGTGTGCTAAGCTACTAAGGGCCTGCGCCCATCATCGGCGCGGGACGGCACGGCATTGCAAGAGATTTTTTCGTGTGCAAATTATTTTCGACCTTATTTCAATGAAATTAGTATTGACATTCTTTTATTTTACACGACCATGAGACGCACACATTACTTCGTGTTGTTTGAGGAAAGTGAGTGCTAAGTAATTAAAATAAGGAAGAATCTAGCCCCACAGTCTACAAAGTTCTAACATTCCAATTACAAGTAACGGCATGGCACGTCAAATGAAATTGTTCGGTGACAAATGATTTTGGACCCAATTCATGTGAATTTAGCACTGACATTCTTTTATTTTAACAAGAATAGGTGGAAATGTTCCGCTGCGAGCCGCGCCATCCTTCGGCATCCCTCGGCTCGCCGCGGCATCTCGAAGGCTCGAAGCTTACCGTAAAGTTATTGAACTATTATGCGTTTTGCTATGTTATGCTCTCATCGAATCTTTCTCTTAAATTGTAATGAAGAAACAAACAAACCCTCGCTACGTGCTTTGTGCGCCTGCACTTTATTTAAAACTTGAAACTTATCTGTGCATGGCACAGTCGCAGCATAGGTCAATGTTGATTATTCATTCTTAGCGTCCGTCAGAAACGCGTAAATGTTCGTCAAAAACCCTACGCTGGAGAGATACTAGTGTGTAGGAGCTCTAAGCTTGCATTGTAGCTTGTGCTTAAAGATTTCATAGTGTTATTTATGTCTATGCTGATAAATTTCTTCTCTTTTAATTTTTTTTTTAGTAAAAAAAAACTGTAAGTAATATTGTCTTTTTACGGCTTTGGGTTACTCATATTATCTAGTGCATATTTAAAAATTTATAAAATATTGTCAATTGTATTTTCTATAGGTGCAAGTGTTGTGCGTGGGTTATGTCTGAAGCTTACAAATATGTGTGTAGTCGGCGGTGAGTCTCGCGGGGCACGGAGAGGCCGAGGCTCGGCCTTGTCCGGTTTCAGGCCAAGTCTTCCCCTTTGCCGCCGTCCATTCGCTTCAGCTGTGGATAATAATATAGTTTATACTGTGTGTCTTATGTATTTGTACCTTCAAGGTTCAATAAGTAATATACGAATATAAGTTCCGGAGTTCTTAAAGGATATGTTTTGTGTAAAGATTCAAATTGAATTTGGAAAAGTGCTGAAATATTAGTTTGACGACCACCTGGCAGCTATCGGGTCAGTTATCCCTTACCAAATGATTAGCTTGTGTTTAACTTTGTTTTGTGTATTAATAATCCCTTAGGGCCAACTAACAGGTTAATTTATTTATGAAACTATAGGTATTAATAACATGATAATTTAGAATTGTGTTAGAAGGCCCAATCCGACATACCTAGTTACTAGGAGAAATAGAACTTTAGTAAAGGATATCGGTGGATGGTTCGTCTATCATTCATACCCTCCAAACATTCAGTTGTAGGTATCTAATAATGCATCTTTTTTATTTGCGGTACTTCAATTACGTATAAAAAGCACTCATTTACTTATTTTATTACATACATAGATTACTATCACGCTCATAATTCTAAAAGGGGCGAGAAGATTTTTAGATAACATTAGGTTACACATAAAACCACAGCCCCTTCACATTAGTGTTTTTCCAGGTGGTAGGTGTACCGATGAACGTTTGAGCGGCGTTTTCTCCGCAGTCAATTGTACGCTGTGTAGACCGCCGAGAAAACGCGACACACGCGTCGCGTTGTCTCGGCGGTCTACACTGCGCATATGTTCATCGCTTACGCCTACGCCAGACAAACGCAAGTGTGTAGGGCCACTTAGGTATTGATGACTAAAAATTATTAAATGTTCCTGCAAAGTACTACCGATAATAAACAATTCAAGGAATAGGTCCTAAGTCTTATTACACGTAGTTGAGCTATTGGGATAAAAAAGATGCAACAGTTCAAGCTAGTGGGAACGAAGCAAACAAATGAGGTTTTTGTAAGGGTGAAAAACATAAACCAAATTTTTGTAACATAAAAATTCTGCTTACGCTCTCCTCAACTGTCCAAGCGGTAGCTGCTGGGCGTCCCGTATGCTTAGAAAATTACACAGACGTGATATTTAGTTCTATGTGAGATATATTTTTCATTCATCCATACCGCCATAAGATTTTTGTATGACACGACCTTTTCTTGGGAATGTTATTGTTGTGGGTGGTTTGTTTACCTACCACCGCGCGACTCAGTGGTTGCGATGGTATGCAGTGCACGGGGTCAAAGTCTCCTTCAGGCGGCTTTTAAGGCCACCGCGGAATGAGAAGGGGTAGTCCTATTACTATCTTATCAATTATTGCTATCGCATCGAAAGTATGTAGGTAAATCTGATACTATGACGAGTTTAAGATGTATATGATTGACCACGCAATTAAAGTTTTACTAGAAATAATTAAACACGGTACAAATTTTTGTTTACTATGAGTTGCGTTCTAGTGTAGGTATAATCCGCCTAACCCCGTCCCGTGAAATTCAAAAATGTTGTGGTTTTGATTGTGGTCGTTTGTAAGGTTTTTTTGACTGACTTGCTATTGGTCGGCTTTTGTAGCGTCACCGGGGTTTTTAGGAAGCCTGCTAGGCAAACCTCCTAACAGGATTTCTAGTCGGCGAGTGTCTCCCGCTGGGTCTCTCTTCTCATTATATACATGAATTAATTCCACCAGCCCCTTTCATTACCGGGACACTAGACGCAGGTTAGTTTACCACCTTTATATTGTTGAATGATATATAGTGTTCGTTTGTTTAGACCATTGTATATGGTGGAAGATTAATAAACTGAAACTTGATTTATCCTAATTCAGATATTAGCCCGCCATAGTCTTCAACCTCACTATGGATTTACTGCATAGCATTAACTTTACAGTGTCAATACTCAATACTCAATATTTTATTGCATTTCACAGTAGTAGATACCTACCTGTCATACCTACCTACCCACATTTTTCTGTTATTTTCTTATATTTCTTTATGAAAACTTTGTATATTTTTTTTGACTATGGTGAGAGAATAAACGTTATTAAATCCAAACCATCCGCACAAAACGATTTGCTAACTCTTTTATAATGCTAACTATAAATTGGATGCCTCCAAGGTGAGAGTGAATAGGCACTTCTAGGTAAGCATGTAACATCGTAGTCTGCATCTTCGCTTAGTGATCAGGATGAGAGAGGGCAAATGCATTCTTATTACAAAAAATCGGGAGTGGTCTCCCCTTGACTTTCTCGTATACCGGAAACAACTCAAAGTTTAATAGAAATCTTATATTTTGATGTCATACCTGCATGTTAAATTTTGGTCAACCATCCGAGTACCGATCACGCACTTGGTTGGTTAACTTTCGTGATCGACGGCTCAAAATTTGATAGAAACCTTATATTTTGATGTCATACACGTATGTTAAATTTGGTTGCAATAAGTTAAAGCATGCTCGAGTTATCGTGCTAACGCACAGACACACACACAGACATAATACCAAAAAAAATTTTTTTGGTCTCGGGGAGGTCCAAAACGTAAATCCGTCAAAATCTCGAGGTCATATTTTTTGACGATTACAAGACTTCCTCTTACTACGTATGCGAGAAAGTAAAAAACACTTAGCATTCGAGTCGGAAGGATACTTTTCTAAGGTGAAATACTACAACCGGAGCTTTTTAAAGCTTTTAAAATGATAGCGACTAATTCACTATCTTATTTTTTGTGACAATTTCTTCCTTTCTGGCTCGCTCAAACGAACTAGACTCCTGCGCGAGAGAAGAGGCTTAACGTTTGGGAGGATGACCTTACAGACTTGAGGACCCATAAGGTCCTCGCTTTCCTAAAAACTCGATGACGCTATGAAGGCCTTTTGCATGCAGCCACCGCCAGCTTCTTAGAAACAATTTCTTATAAACAAAGCAAGAATAAACGGATTGGTTTTCCTTACCAATCTTTTTAATCATTTATCGGCAGGTACGTATAGCCACACCCTTGTAAAAGAACTATGAACCTTTGATTAAATCTAAGTATGAACAGGTACTCGTGTAATCTATTCGTGATTGAATCACGAATCAGTTGATTCGATAACATAGCTGCTACAAAATTACTATGATATTAGTTGGTATCGTCACAATCAAAACAGATAATTGATAATTTATACATGTCATTCAAACATATAGGTAGGTACGTAGGTACCTATCTAATAGGTGTGTGTTTTTGGGGAAAATAATTTGATTCAAGTAAACAAAATAAGATTTTATATAGGTACTTATTGTTTATTTCGAAACCTTTAAGTTACCTATATGAAGAATTAGATAATAATTATTCGATTTGTTTTAATAATATTAGCTCGTTCTACTTAGCAAAATGCCATATTTTCAAGATTACGTATTTATTTAGGGATATTGCAATTCTGTTTATTACATACTTATATTTTGTGCTGCGAAAAAAATATCTTGATAGATGGAAAACAATGCTTTATCGTTTTCCTTTATAGGTACCTAACTCAGACCAACAAAAAAGTAACATTTTTTAAATTGCATTATAATTTTTCTAATTTTCATTATTATTAATTTTACCAATTTTCCATGTATACAGTAACATTAATACTTGGGGACTTACCTAAATGAAAAATCTACATGAGTGGTTAGTTAGATCTTTTTGGGTTGCTCGAAATAGAGGCGTACAACAACTTACCTACACTTTTTTTTTGCAACCGATATATATTTTGAAATAAGAACACCCCCTTCAGATTTTAAACATTATTTCACTATATACGAAAAATTGTGGAAAATTTTCGGACTGAGGAAGGTGTGACTAATTTAAAAAAATATTTTATCACTATTTGGATCATTTCACCCATACTTAGATTTATAATTACTGATGTTTATAGATTGGCAATAAATCGACTGGGGCGAGACCAAAAACATTAACCAGTGTATGAGTAATGCGCATGTGTGTGTGAAAAATAGTACTGAAGGCCGACTTGGACCGCCTCCGCCTCCGTGTACGAGAAATGGTCTCGTCTATCTATCTCGTTCTAATACACGCGTTAGGATGCTCTTTCTTTTTTACATTGCCGATCTACAGTTTCCTATATCTATGATTTTACCATAGTAATTAACTTAAACTATGATTTTACCTTAGTGTAAGTTTTAATTGTAAAAAAACTTATTTTAAATCCGTTATAAGAGTACATTTTGTATGGGTAACGTGATTGTTGTCTAATAGGGGCCTATTAGACATAAGCCTCAAAGGAGCATTGTCAAAAGAGGCATGGAATGGTTGTCCACTCCCCGACTGATACACACAATCAAAGAATTTTTTAGGATCCTCACACATAGGGCTACCTTTAAAGAATGGGAAGAATCAGCAGGATCCAAATCAGCTGCCTCATAGGTGCTCTCAATGGCCATTTTACTAAAAGACCGTTTTCGATGTTGGCGGGGATGGGTGATAAGGAAAGGGGAAGCACAACAGATCCCATAGGGTCGAAGTGCTCAGACACAGCCTCAGCCCCTTGCATAAGAATAAGACACAAGCTCAAATCACATTCCCATATAAATTGAACTCATAACGCAACTTAAACAATACATTTTATACACTAAAAACTTACATTATACGAGCTGTATGTGGGAAAGCCGTGTGTATGTTATCGTGTAAGTCCGCTTACCTCTTTCTCGTCGCCGGCCACTGCCCTGTAGCGCGGAGGTTCCTGCGCAGGCGCCGAGAACCCGTGCACGTATAGCAACGCGGCTCCCACACCACCGGCGATGGGACCCACCCAGTACACCTTGCGTCGTAATAAAACTTTATTATTATTTCATAGGATGACCAAGAGCTATACACAACCTTAACATAAACAACAGCCAATTAAAGGATTAACATACGTACTTAAAAATAACAATACACTACTAAAAAGTGACAAAACTAGGTAAACATATGTATAAATAAACAATTATCACCACGGTTTATCCATGTTCGTCCATGTCGTCGCACACTTATCAATTCGGAATCGTATCGCGTTCCGCTACGGTTCGTAGCAGTTTCGTAGCCGCTTCTCCGTAGCGTTCATGTTTGATGTATTTATAATATGTATTTCATCACCATCATCAACAGCTCATATTATTATAATGTCCCCACCGAGGGGCTCGAGTCTACCTCACGTTAGGGGCGATTAGGCCTTAGTCAACCACGCTGGCCAAGTGCAGGGGTCGACTTCACACACAGCCTAAGAATTTCATCATAGGTGTGTGCAGGTTTCTTCCTCACGATGTTTTTCTTCACCGTAAAAACGTCGATTAAACGTATACAACGTGTAACAGAAATAGCGCACAACCTAAATACAGGTGGTTTGGGATCGGCTTCTGAGTTGATTTCAATATTTCTTTTTAAAAAAGTTTTTTTTTCAAAAAATAAAAACATAAAGTACTCAGAAAATATTGTACAACATTTTCTGAGTACTTTTGATTTTTGTTTTGTTTTTTTTCAACAAAAGAAATCGTTTTTTAAGATCCCAAACCACCTGTGTTCAGGTTGTGCGCTATTTCTGTTACACGTTGTATATGAATTCAAAATTTTAAAACATTTATTGGTACGTGGCAGGTTTCGAACTGGTCAGTGGGAGACGCACTACGCCACCGACGCTTTGTAGACATTTATAAAATTAGAATGTGTTCTGATAGTTACCATCTATCACATCAATGATTTATATTTTCAATATACCCTTAGGTAATAACAGTAAGTACCTATATAGATAACATTTCGCAAAAAAGAAGACCAGTGTTTTTATAATGTGTATTTTTTCTATCAAAGCTTTCCAATGGAAATGGAAAGTCTATGCATTTTGTAGTTACTTACAATAGCTATGCTAAAGCGTGGTCGGGATTACCTAGTAGATTTGAAATAAATCAACATCTTCATTTTATTTAAAATTTAAAAGTTATTTAAATCAATCTTATTGAAGATTGGTAATATACACAAAAAAGTAAATAAAACGGTTTGTGTAATAAAAACCAACATAACATTAGTTGCTCATTTATTAATAGAATTTGCTTTTATTGTTTATTCCACAGTCCAACAATCTAACGACAATTAAAATCTTCTTCTACTGTACAGAGAAGACCGGTTAATAGAGTCTATTTCTATTCGAAGTAGTCTCTGAATCACCGCCAAAACTTATTAAAAATCTCTAGCTTGGATACTTTCCAGAAATTGTAGAGAAAGATAAAATTTCGATTGAGCAAGCAGATTTATGTCTGTGTCTACAACCTCATACGAATTGGAAACTCCTTGTTGAGTTATTAGTAGAAACGAAACAAATGTGTTTATCGTCATTACTCTATGTATTTTGTTAGTTATTGGGGAAAACTCTTCCTATATTATGGAAAGAAAAGAGCTATTGGCCACCACGCAGGAAGTGGTTAGAAATAGTGGCAGCAACCACATGCCTTTCGAACATTCGAAGCACCGTAGAGCTAAAAAGCATAATTTTTGGAAACCCGTCTTGCATGTTGATGATAATAGTAGAATGTGTTGGATTAAACATTAAACACGTACTTATTAACACTAATGGCTCGTTTACACAGTGCGAGCTGCTGCTTAGGCAGTAGACAGCTACTCGTACGCCTGTAGCTCGCCTCACTTCAGCTGTCTACACGATACAAAGTAGCTGATGCCCAGTCTTGTGAGTTGTAGTGTAAGTCGTAATGTTTTTATTTTTTAAGTTACCTGGCATTTCTTTTGCAATGTGTTCCATTCAAGAGACTATGAGAATAGCATTTGGAAGTTCCAAATATTTTTCTCATAGTCTCTATTCCTGTTAACTTTATCGAAACAATTCCATAGGTTTTATTAATTTCATGAATGAAATATTATTATTAGAAGACCATCTTTCCGCAGCTATTTTGAATTCGTTAAACGCTCGTAGGCGCAGCACACAAATAACAAGGTTCCGCTCACAACTGTCCGGCTGGCACTGGCGAGCTACTGCCGAACGCCTCCAAACGATGCGAGTGATATCCGACCTGCTGCCATATAAGAGTTGCTGCCGTCGAGCAGGCGAGTGGAAACAAAAAATGTTGAAGTAATTCGGGTGCTAGCTACTGTTCAACTCGCACGTACGAGTTGACTCGGACGTAAGCTACGTCCAAACAGTGCGAGTTACTGCAGTGTAGTTACTCGTACGCTAGCTCTCACTGTGTAAACTAGCCATAACTTGATAAATATTTATTTTGGATATATCAATAATCCATTCTATTCTTGGTTTGACTATGGTTGTTGATTTGTTTGAGAGACCACACCACATCACACTACTATACAGCCAACAGCAAAAGTAGATGATCAAAATTAGTTCACTAAATGGGTACTTAATAGAAATTAAAATGATAAAGGTACGTATTATAAGGCAACGCCTCTTTTTTACTATAAACGCTTCGGAAAGGCGGCTACGAAACGACTACGGACCGTAGCACATCGCCTCTTTCAAAGTAAAAAAGGCGATACGGTTCCGAGCTGATAAGTTTGATACGACAAGATAAATATACTTTTAGGAATTTTAGTTCCTAAATACGAGGTGTGCGGTACATGGGGTATGAAGACGGCTCCTACCCATGTTAACATAGTCATATAAATACTATAGTGATATCAAAAACTTTAAATTGTAAAAAAAAATTGAATTCTCCATACAAATAGTTCGAACAAAAAAACAAAATGTATGCTAAATTAAAAAAATCGTTATTTTTATTTTTGTTTGGCAAGTTTAATTATGATTGAAATTGATACCAAATTAAATAGAAACGAAAAACATGGAAAAAAATCGTTTTTACAATTGTGAATTTTTAATATCACCATTTCTATGACTATGTTAGCATGGGTAGGTGCCCGGCTTCATACCCCATGTACCAAACACATTGTATATGTTTCCTGGACAATATTTTTATGGATCACTCTAGTATCACACTACTAAAGGAAAGGATTTTGATGAAATTTGGTTAGAAATAGATTTATAGTCTGGATTGATTCAAGGAGGTACTATAACTGACATCATCGCGCGCAGCCAATCTTTTTTCTTCCTACCTTCTCCGAATAATTTTGGAGTCGGTACAGTACCTATGTCATCTTTCGATTTTACGGCCTGATATCAAAACCTCCTTGAGTACACTCCCATTATTTCTTCACAATTCGATAATAGCAGGAGAAAAATACTTCGGAGGTGACTTACCCAGTGGTCGTCCCATACGTTAGCTACGAGGGCCGAGCCGAAGGAGCGCGCAGGGTTCATGGCTGAGCCGGTGTAGTCAACGGCCAGCAGGTGACCGAGGGTCACGGTTAACCCGATGGCTAGAGGCGCGGTCGCCTTGCTGTCGGGTTTGTTGGAGTCACAAACCTGAAAGAAAATTTTTATATTTAATTTCAAAGAAATATCAAAATTCTTGGTCTGGCAGGAAAACCAAACTTAGAATCTAGTTCGTCGCATAGCTACATCAATGTTATAAAATCTGTAAAGCCGTTATACCTAAAGACCAAAATATAAGCTCCTTGCTAAAGACAGAGGAGTTTAAAAGAAAGCATCGAAAAGTTTGTAAAACTATTCAATGCTGCAGCTGCTACACCGCGTCACGATCACGATCGACTCGAAGGATGTGTGATACAATATTTTTTTTGCCAATTGCATAGGATTTAGGCACGGATCTCCGAAGGTCTTTAAAGCTAGTAACTATTGTGTAGGAAACGCAAACGCGTTAATTTAAGTAAGAGAAATTTGTTAATAACAAAACAATGCGAATAGAAGAAAAAAACCTAATAAACTGTTTAGTGGACGTTGTTTTTACCACAGATTTTACGTACGATTTACACAGTGGATTTAATGTAGGGAATACTTGGCAACAATATAGAATGGTTTTAGGTTAGTTAGACGATATACATACTTCGCGAATGCCTAGGGATTAGTTTTGCGAATATCAATTCCAGCTGTTTTAATTTATTTCTATTGTTGCTTCTCATTTCGCTAATAAGACGGTATTGTGGCTCATCACGCGACCTTACACCGAATTCCACGATTTCTTTGTGAAACTAATTTCGTAATAGATACCTTAAATTAGAAATTATGGACGAACTAATCTAATTTCGTCACTTCCTTCAATCAAATAGGTAGGTATTCATTTTTCATATGTATTTGGAGAAGTGAAAAAAGTTATATTTGCAGCATAATTTGCAACCTGATATGTAAAATTTTATATATTAGGTTGGGGAAAAAGTCTTTTCTCATTATAGTATGTATAAACTTGTAATAAAATCTCTTTGGCTATACTATTTGTATCTGGCTGGTTTTGGTATCATTGAAAGTTTAAATTTTAAAGAACATAATTCCAAATTCAAATTAGGAAAATGTGTGATTTTCATTTGTTTTTCGTACCGCCAAGATGAGTGAATCTACTGAAGAAATTCGATACATTTTAAAATTTTACTACAAAAAAGGTAAAAATGCAACGCAAGCCGCGAAAAAAATTTGCGATGTTTATGGACCTAGTCACGGTAATATTATCTATCAGTATTCTATCTTCATACAAACGGTCGGAAAGCGCGTCATGCTACGCGCCTCGAGTTCGCGGGGCACCCGGTGGGCATCCAGTCGCGAATGCGCCGCAGCGACTACCGAACGGTGTGAATTGTTTTTTAAGCAGTGCATAAACGTGCGATTTGTATTGTGAATATTTGATTGAATTAAGTAGATACCTACATAATTCAAAATGGCAAAGAGCAATATTTTTTATGTACCTATCTACTAGTACGTAATTTGTTTTTAATATTTAGGTATTTCAATTTTTCCATCGGGCAAAATCTGGAATAATATATAAATAAGTGGATAGGGTGAAAAAAGACACAAACAAGTAACCTACCTACGCTCGCGTTAAAAACAAAACTACATAATACGTAGGTAGGTAGTTTCCTAGACTAGGCTATCTACTTACTTATGTACCAACATATAACTTAACTACATATATGATTAAATATGATGATATATCATTATGAAATAATTTACGAGAGTAATAAATGGTAGGTATAATAGTGATCGGATTTTTTTGGTGTATACTGGCAGGTTGTTAGGTAATTTGGAAAAGAGACGGATTGTTGACAGGAATTGATAGATGGAAAATTATAAAATAGGGATATTTGTGCGGAGTTTAAAAAACAATATTTTGTTTGTTGATAATAATATGTAATTTCTTGAAAATAAAAGTGTTTCAGTGACAATATAGTACCTACGTCTCAGTCAAGGCGTAAATATTTTTGTCTCAAATCTACAATTTTTTTTTATTAAATATTACCTAAAAAACATGTATTTTATTTAACACTTCCTATTTCATTCACAACATATTTTTTTTAATAAGTAAAATAAAATATTTACAATCATAGAACAAGAAATGTAGAAATTAAATATAAAGTAAATAGTAGGTATATAATGTGTGTATGTTAGTTTTAGTTAACGTTTCTTTTCTTTATGTAGGTATGTGTTGTTATAGTTTATTAATAATTAGGTAATATCGTGCTCTGTGAAGGCCAATAAATTTATTTTATTTTTCTCAAATTAAAATACTGTAGGCGGGCAGCCCTTCCGCGTGTTTACGCCCCGCTCGGCCGTAGTGGCCGTAGCCAGTTATTTCAAGGACAGGGCCGAGTCAAAATACTGCATAGATAATATTACCGTGACCTAGTGCAGTGTCTGTGAGAGTAGCACAAATCTGGTTTAAGCGTTTTCAATTCGGAAATTTTGATGTCAAAGATGCACGTCGCTCTGGTCGCCCTATTACAGATAAAATGGATGCCATTTTTGAAAAAGTGGAGCAAGATCGGCATGTCAGTAGTTACGACGTAGCTGAACAACTGGGAATTGACCACAAAACAGTTTTGGCGCATTTGAAAAAAACTGGGTACACAAAAAAGCTCGACATTTGGGTACCTCACGAGCTCACTGAAAGAAACCTGAAAACGAACCGTGTACTCATTTGTGATTCTTTATTACGACGTAATGAAACCGAACCATTTTTGAAGAAGCTGATAACTGGTGATGAAAAGTGGATCACGTACGACAAGAACGTGCGAAAAAGGTCGTGGTCAAAGGCCGGTCAGGCTTCACAGACTGTGGCGAAACCCGGGTTAACTCGCAACAAGGTGATGCTGTGTGTGTGGTGGAATTGGAAGGGCATTATTCATTATGAGCTGTTACCACCAGGCAGGACCGTCGATTCTGAACTCTACTGCGAACAACTGATGAGATTAAAGCAAGAAGTTGAGAGAAAGCGGTCGGAATTAATCAACAGAAGGGGTGTGGTTTTTCATCATGATAACGCTAGACCTCACACATCTTTAGCCACTCAGCAAAAATTAAGAGAGTTTGGCTGGGAGGTGTTAATGCATCCGCCGTATAGTCCTGACCTTGCACCTTCAGATTTCCACCTGTTTCGGTCTCTTCAGAATTCTTTAGGCAGTGTCAGGTTAACATCATGAGAGGACTGCCAAAACCACTTGTCGCGGTATTTTGACCAGAAGTCCCAAAATTTCTATAGCAATGGGATCATTTCCCTACCTACAAGATGGCAAAAAGTTATCGAACAAAATGGTACCTACATACTTTAGTTAAATGTAAATAAATTATATTAAAAAATGTTTTGAATTTTCTTAAAAAATGCGAAGAAACTTTTTCCCCGACCTATTATTTAAGAACTATGATTTAAAAATCAATCATATTAATGGACGAATTTCTTGAAATCGTAGCTACCTATGTTATATACCATACAGTAGATATACAAGTTACAAACTCAGACAACCTAATTGTTCTTATAGAAGTTTATTGATAAAAGTTTGCACCGTGGCTACCTTTTTCTGTTTCAATTTGTCATCCGTAACCATCCTCACCGACTACTACTTAATTTCTCAATAAATATTTACGTCTGAGCGCATAACTGCAAAATATTATGCCACGACCACCACCACTTGCTCTATGTTTTCTGGTGTATTTTTATAAGCTTTATATACTTAGCATATCTAGTACAAATAAAGCAGTAAAATTTTAAAACACATTGTGTACGTGGCGGGGTTCGAACCGGTGCCTCCCCGGTGAGAGACAACGCCCTCACGTACTACGCCACCGACGCTTCATGCAATATCTATTCTAAAATAAAGATGGGTGGGATAACAATAAGTTGAATTTAAAGTACCTATTAGCTATTTATTAGGTTTACAATTTTTTCGTTAGTAATTTTCGTTATTTTGTTATACTTATATTAGAATTTTTCGTCAGTAGATTAAACGTCTACAGAAATCTGTGGCTGGATCTTAGAGTAAGTAAGTATGTTTTTATCCTATAACAATTGTCATAGTTTAAAACTAATTTATTACGAGAACAATTGTTGGATGAATACAGATAAAGTTCCGCTAATTATAAGTTGTCACGATTTTATGTACTGTTTTGTCATTGGCAGTATACAGTGTGTAATGAGATGATGTAACGCGACTTGTCCATAACGAACTACTGCACGCGATATCGTTTTCCGTTTCTTACAAGATAATGGTTTAATTGAATATCAACCTAAGACTTTTCTCAAGTATAGAGATCTCGGGTTGGATCCCCATGGAAGTTGTCAGTTAGATCGGACTCGGTGAAGCATCGTGCGAGGAGACTCATTGGCTGTGACGCATTCGTTGATGCTAATCAGAGCCTCGACAAGCGAAGACATGTGGCTTGCCTCTCGGTCTTTTATCGGTTACATTTCATTAAGCGAACTGTTAAGGAGTGAAACTCTTCGTCGAGGTCTGTTTTCTCTAATCAGTATAATCTGGATATCTTTAAGGCCAGAGTGAACAAGCATCTTCTAGGCGAGCGTGTACAATGTTAGGCTTAAGTATCGCTTTCCATCAGGCGTGCGTGATTGTTGTCGAATGCCCAGCTTATTGAACATAATATATAAAAAATCGGTCGACTTATTTTAAGTCGGTTCATCTACCGACTTAAATTTTTTCCACCATTCCGCTCCCACCATCTTATCAAAGTCAGTCCCCAAAACAACATCATTGTTGTGTTCTGACACTAATAAGATAGCTAGTCCAGCAACGGTGCTGAGTAAACCCGCATAAACCTTCGGCCTTATTTCACCATCAGGAGCGCTGAAGGCTAAAAGTTTACTCGTGAAGTTAAAAGTAGATATATAGCGTCACTTTAAGTACACTATGGCACCTATTACTTATTGTTGCGCAATACTCGTGTTTAGTAAATAATATAGGTAAATTAAAAGGCAGCTCGAAGGTTTATGGCTCGAATGCATATGCTCGACAGCTATAAAAAAGGAACCTTCACCTTGCAGAAGATCGCAATCAAGAACAAGAATTAGGGGAATTAGTGATAGCTCCAATAGAACACAAGCAAATGGCAAACACGTAATAAGATCCTCACTCACCGAGAGAATCACAATATTACTAAAAGCTTTTACTGCTGACTGAGGTGATTTAAAGGGCCTAACATATATCCTAATTTTCGGTTGTTGGTTCACTGGAGTCTTAGTTGTTTATTGGGGTTTATGGCCCTTATAAATGGGATAGCAATGTCACGGTATAAAAATACAGTAGAAATCATCAGAAATGTCAAAGTTTTTATGCAGCATCAAATTAATCTTCTATTGATTTAAAATACTCACCCCACAAACTACAAAGACGAGGATAAAGCCAAGGAAGAACTCTATGCCGAAGCCCTGAAGAGCTGAGACGTCATTGCCCAATCCTGTGACGCCTAGCGAGCCAGCAACTCTTCCTGGAGTGAACGCCTTGAGGAGAGCGGAACCAGCGGCGGCGCCCAAGCACTGCGTGATGACGTACAGGACAGCACGGGCGGGCTTCACGCGGCCTACTGACGCCAGGCCCACAGTCACTGCTGGGTTGAGGTGACCACCAGATACGTGGCCTATCGCCTGTAAAAACATTAGATAAATTCAGATTGAAAAAGTTTAATAAACAGCTACCACCTTCCGAAAGCGGGAAGCGTCGGTCGGTGGCACAGTGCGTAAGGTTTTTGTCTCCCACCCGGGAGACACTGGTTCGAACCCCGCCACGTACCAATGTGTTTTCAAACTTTGAATACTTAAACTAAGTACGTTTATTCGACGCTTTTACGGTGAAGGAAAACATCGTGAGGAAACCTGCACACACCTATTAAGAAATTCTTAGGTTGTGTGTGAAGTCGACCAATGCGCACTTGGCCAGCGTGGTTGACTAAGGCCTAATCGACCCTAATGTGGGGTAGGCTCGAACCCCTCGTTGGGGACATTATATGAGCTGTCGATGATGATGATAGCTACCACCTCTTACCATCACCTCTTATCAAAGTCAGTCGCCAGAATAATAGTGTTACAGTATTTTTATCCCATGAACACGGTGAGCCAAGACTGTGTGTGTAAGTAAAGATGATGCACGTCGTCTCAGTGTGTGTCAGGATGGGAGCGCTCAGTATCGGCACTGGCGTACATTTTGCCTCCACGACAAGGCGCACTTTAGACTCGAACGCCCTAGAGACTAGTTGGTGAAGAGACTCCCCCGGAATATGCTCGCCAGCTAGAAATCCTCTCTTGGTTGGTTAGGCAAGTCCGGTGGGCGAACCACTGGACCATGGAGGCGGTTAGTATATAATTACAACTCCGTATAAAGTACAATAAAAACTGTTCTAACTTTTAATAAATGAAATTATTGTCAGTAACGCTATTATATTAATTAATTTCCAGCCACATGACATAGCATAGCACGATTTTATTTTTATGTGAGATTTTATACCTCAGAGTTTAGATATGTAAAAAATTATTAGGATTGTGGAATTTTTTTACTTTAATACTTCGTTTTTATGGTGAAAGTTAAGAATTAACAGCATTCGCCTTCAGTAAATAGTTTAGAAGCATGAATAAATTTGCCATAGTTTATTACTTGCGTTATTTTTATGGGCATGTACCTATTATTTCAGTAATAATGTTTAGCGATATTCATCAGCTTTATCACAATATAATTGCGGAAATAAAAGAATTACATTAGAATAAAAAATAAATAGGTTTATTGATGTTTAGCCATTTGTTGTAGCGTAATTAAAATATCAGAATAGAAAATCTATTTAGGTCGTAAGAGATATGAGGTTTTATCAGTAGTGATTACCATTATACTGGCAGTAGGTAAGGTCGCGTTTATATCTACGATTTCGTACGGTCGGTGTTACAGTATTGTGATTCGCGGCAGAAAATTGCGCGAAAAACGCAAGGTATAATCGGACATCAAGTCAAGACTTGATTAGATGGATTTGATGCAGTGGCGGATTTACAAAATTGCCGCCAGTAGGCTAATAAAGTTTTGCCGCCATTAGGCTAATAAAGTTTTGCCGCCAGTAGGCTAATAAAGTTTTGCCGCCAGTAGGCTAATAAAGTTTTGCCGCCAGTAGGCTAATAAATTTATGCCCCTACTAACTTCTGAAATTCGATACCCTTGTTCCATCGAGCATATGCCTACTTCACAATCATATTAATTAAATTTGCAACTTTATTGTGCTCTATCGTTTTTTCCCTTTACTAAAAGAAATTAATTTTCGGGGCTCATTTTCTCAGTGTACATATAATTAAAAAAATTGGGCCAAATTAAAAGCCCCTTAAAATCTGCCGAAAAGCCTACTGGTTAATTCACCACTGATTTGATGTGACGTAAGTTTGCTTACGAATTACAGAATTACAAAGCTGTTACAATTTAGGAGCTGGTCCAATATTACTAACTAACTCTAACCTATAATATAAGTATTTTTAATTTATTACTAGGTAGGTATAGATACGAACTTTTACAACGTTACTTGTTTACTGACTCTTGTTATTACTAGATAAGGTTTTGCCGTAAATTCTTGCGGTATTTAGCAAACAATTTTCATATGTTTTTATCGAGTAGGTACTTAGATAACTTTTATCACAATATTGGCTTTTGATAACGAGAGAACAAATTTGGAAAATGCAACGATGCATAAGTATAAGTACCTATTGGGCTGGTCGTGTTTTATTAAAACACTAGCTGCACGTCCTGGTTTCGCACGGGTGGACAGTTTTATTTTTTAATAATTTTGGGATAAACGTTTTTTTTTCGCGATAAAAGGTAGCGTATGTCCTTTCTTATCGTCTATTAAGTATTTGTACCAAATTTGCAGTAGTTGCAAATTCGGTGCAGTAGCTTAATTTTAACATACTTTCAAATCTTTTTGAATAATTGGAAGGATTTAAAAACTAAAAAACTACCGAACCGTTAATTAATAAAATTTAATCAACAAATTAAATCAATATTTCTACCAAATTTAATCAATATTTGTAAAAAAGACGATGATGAAATAGGGATTGAAAGGTAAAAATATGGTTTTCATCCCTTCTATTCGAAAAGTGTCGCTTTGTTCCTCTATAAGTGGGAACAAAATAGCTCTTTTCCGATAAGAACTTTTTAGCGGGCGTAAAAGTGATTTGAATTTAGAACATATGTATATCATTCATAGAAATCGAACGCAAATTGTATGAATTACTGGTTGGTACGTGTTGGCTGCACGGCACTAACTAAAAAAAAAAAACAAAAGCGCGCGAATTACTTTTATGTTCTTCTTACCTCAGTACATATTTTATTGTATTTTGCAAAAATAATGAGTTCTTCTCGCGTTATGAAAGTGATAATGCATTAACTCCTGAAACAATAACTATAGAAGCTAACAACGTCGTACAAACACTCAAAACGTAAATGAATCGACAACAATATCGATCGCAAATAAAGCAGTGACAATAACTTTTAATAATTGAGCTAGCGTATCCAATATAAATATAAATTTGTAATTTTTTTTACTTCATTTCACATGCTGTCTTCTTTTAATTAAATATATTCATTAATTACATAACAGCGTTTTTTATTTATTTTCTCATAGAAAGGGGATGAAAAGTAGAGTATATAACTCGAGAGCAAATTATTTTTCCCTCGGGCGATGTACTTTGAATCCCGAGCGTAGCGAGGGATTCTAAGCTTCGCTCGTGCTTCAAAGTAGCCCTCGCCATAAAAATACTATTTTGCTCCCTTGTTATACAATCTACTATTCCCATTATATGTACAGTAGTTTTTGAGTTTATTCATAGCAAACATACAAATCTTTCCTCTTTATAATATTTGTATAGATTAGTATATATGTAGATTTAATTCTTCTTCTACTTTCTCCTATTTATTTGAGGTCGGTGGAGTATGTCTTGATATCAAAAATACTGCATTAAGTTTTGACATTAGACTTTTATGGCCTGCCGCCCATGTCCCTAACCTTGGGAACGACTGCTATCTGTTGACAGCAGCAGATAGAAATTAGAGTTAAAATTTTTTTGGTCACCCATTCGGTTGACCGCGCAATTGGTAGCTTGACTTTCGTGAGATAAGAGCCCCTTCCTCAGCAGTCGAGGTACCGGGTGAAGCTTGCTTCCTCCTTTGTGTTTATCGTCACTTAATTACTTTATGAGATGATACTCAAAAGTTTTACGCCAAGTTAAAAACTCAAGCTTTTCAATTGATACTTACAGAGACTGCGGCGAAGACAGTGAGACCGAAGGTTAACGCGATGAGCACAATGTCAGGAGCGGCGGTGGTGCCATGTTTTATGTCGATGCACGAACCGCAGCCGAACAGGTTCAACAAGACGTTGCCTGTGAAAATAAGACGCTCTTAGAGTAAGGTTTTTAGTGTGTATAAAAATGTAAGTATTTGATTTGCGGTATGATTTTATTTGTATGCGTAACGTGTTTGCGCTTCTTTTCGCTAGGGGCGCTATCACGTTTTCATACAAATTGATCTCATAGCGCAACTAAATCTTACTGTTCATTGGTTCTGTTTTCAAACCAACATTTGGTGAGACACGTTCTCGACCCGGATGACATGAAAACGATCCAAGCTGCGAATAGCATAAAGCAAGAGACTACCTACATAAATATTTAACAGTCCAAAATTTTGAATTATCGGAAACAAAAAAAATAGTTTTTTTTTGCAATTAGGCTTATTATATCCATAGGCTTGAAGAGCCTGTAATGTTCTGGCATAAGACATTCCTAATATGACATTCTTAGAGATCTCATTCTAGTCCAGCCCGCCTAGCATGACCACCGAAACACGATATGATATGGCCATGCTAGGCGGGCTGGCTATAGAATCACAGTCGAAAATGTGCCATAGCCACTTGCTCCGTAGTTTGATAATATTAATTGAATCTAAATTTCTATCAATAAGGATCTAAGTAATAATCCTGCTTTACAGATGACAATTTGTATATTGTTATTTATATCATATTTCCATCTTAAAATATACTATGTATTTATTTTGCATTAATTGTGTCATAATTTAAAATAGGATTGCTAGGTATCACTAGTGAATCAGAGGCCACACGCATAGATCATAATAATTTTCATAATTCAATAAGTCTGAATACCCATACTATGTCATTTCTAATAACGTTGCTATTGTAAACACAATAACTTATTTATTTGTGCTGTTATTAAACATAGAGTAACTAGGCATTACAGAGTAATTATTACAATGCGTCTCCAACCTGTGATGAAGTGGTTCATCTGGGGTTCATATTAAATACGATTAGAGGAAAAACGTTTTTATTTGCTTACCTATGAACTCCGCCAGTAAAGCTCTGCCAATGGCACCCGCTCCTCCCGCTAGCTCATTTAATCCCAACTTGTTCCCTAATTCTCCCATGTTTCTGTGAACAAAAAACAAATAATTAGGTATGAGTTTAGTCAAAGCTCAGACCAATCTTTAATGCTTCATGTTTTTTTATGACAATCTCCACTTTCAATACAGTCACTCACGCGTTGCCAAACTCAGGGTTGGCAACGCGTGAGTGACTGAACTGTATTCTACCCAGCGAGGCTGTGGACATCATATTCATAGACATAAACACATATTAGGGGTTTAAGTATGAAATTGCCGTTTTGTATGGAGAATTTAACGCAAATTCATTTTTCATACAAATATATTTGCGATTTTTTAAGGAACCACAAATCTAAATTTTGTGTAATATTGTGAATATATTTAGATAATATTAAGCTATAGGATACTTAGAGAAAAAAATTGAGGATTGATACCTGTAGTAAAATATTCTTTTTTTTTATAACGGAGACTGACACCTCTTAGGACGAGCTGTTTTTGAAGATGTATTTCTAATGAAAAAAATAAAAATAGGAATAAAATTTTATACATAAATATAAGTCCTTGTAATGAAGTTTAAAATAAAAAAAGAATAATGGACATAGCTATTGTATTAAAGGGATTATACACTAATGAATAATGAGGAAAAAAATCGGCAATTACATACTTTAACAATTACATAGGTACAATCACGCTCATAATCCCGAAAGAGCAGACCTTTAGGTTACATTTGATTACATAAACCCACATTTGGCAGTATTATATGGGCCATACAGTGCATCATGCTCAAAATAGTGACAGGTAGGATAAATATTTAAATTCTGTTCCTTCGACGCGCACTATTTATTTGCGTAAATAATATGTTCCAGCATACAATCACAAAATTAATCATGTAAATTACATTAATTTAACAAAATAGTGAAAGAGTAATTTCAAATAGAACAATAGACACGAAAATGAGTGAGAAAAATGAGGTGCATTCGCTTAGAACTTTGGGCCCTATTGTTGTCACACGTGGTTAGTTCTCCAAATCAGATTTAATTTGTTTTGTTGGACAGATATAATTTTTTCAGCGATTTAATTCTCTGATAGGTATTGTTAGCGTAATAGCGCTAACAAAAGCTTAGCTCGGGAATAATTCAATGGTTAAGTGTAATGGGGAAATGGGCATGATTGCGGACAGAAATTGTAGTAATTATGTGACTTGAGTACACGCTTCGACTCCGCTTTCAAATGGACACTAGTTTACTGGAAGTTGGGATGATTTCCGAAAAGTTTGACAGCGAAGTGTTAATGATAGTATAATTTTTATTATCACGCTGTCCCGTTTGTTATTATTATGTCATTACCGGCACACGTGTGGTTCTTCACGGTCAAGTAGGTAAACGTTACAATCTCACAGAAAAACATACAATTTAAAAAGCAGTAGCTGTATTTTTGTTACTGAGCCAAGACAGCCGTCAACTTTTGTCGCTTGGTATAGATAATACGTAAACAACATTAACGATTTCTGTCGGCGATTCAACAGTTCTCATACATTTTTCATTGCGCCATTTGCTTTAGAGTAAACATTGTCTATTTCTTTTTGATCGCTCATACGATTTAATGCGTGTTTGTTTATTGAATTTCTGCTTTAATAAGGTTAGTATGTTGATCTAAAATTTTGATTTTCAATTTTTCATACCTATACCTACATGTTATAAAGCGAAGTTGAAAATAGACCTCTATGTATTATTTTTAAGTACTAGGTCCATTTCTGCCAATAATATGCCAACAGGATACTATGAAAAAGTAGATACCTACTAACGCAAAGACTAAAGATTTTTTATGACTTTTTGTTCGAGGTTCTCCCGGCGAGTTCTTGTTGCAAAAACACGTGTTGAGAGACTGCATTTTAAACTCAATCTACCGTACAATTGTCGGTTACTGAAGTACATTTTCACTTGATATTGGCGCAATGCGTAATCTTTATGTATCGCGATCGCCATTCATTTTAAAGAAGAAGAAGATTTTTTATGACTGTTTTTTATGCTGACTCCACGTTGAAAAAAATATGTCTACTATATCGTTGCTTATCAACAGGACGCGTTTGGTTCATCAGGTCACCTGAAAGTATATTTTCATTCACTAGGAACAAATCTCAAACCAAATTACTCACACTGAACGAAACGAATATATCTACTATCTTGTATTCAAATTCAAAATTTCTTTTAGGTACAGTTTTGATGCCATCGGTTCAAGGGTCTACTTGAAGGCCTTGTTCTGAGAAGAACCTATGCTCCCTTTACATACTCACTCCTTCATCCTCTATTTACATACGTGTGTTTACTGGGACGTAGTAAAATTGATAATAATACAGTATGACTTGCCTTGGCAGCAGTCCACGTTAGGACTGGGGCAGGAGACAAGGTTGAGGCAGTTCTCCGTGACCGATCCTTACAAGTGTTGATACGAGTCAAGCGATGCCTTCCATATTCGTTCAGAATGCACGCTAGTAATATGTAAAGTTGCAGTTATGATGGCTATGCAAGGTTTTGTTATATTTAGTTTAGTTAGCGGAAAAATTACCAGTATTTGCACAGCAGTTATAAGTTGTCTATTATGATCAAACAGGAATTGAAGCATAGTACGTTCGAGACACTGCCAAGAACCTTATTATAATAAAGTTACAGGAATGTCACTGAACTCTTGCGACCTTAACTTTGTCGACTGTTGTTTGTAGCAATTACTGACAGCAAATTGTTTGAAATCACGATTAGCAACCGAATCGTAGTAGATGTTTGTAAAATCAATAATAATTCCGTTTTAAAATTTAGTCACATCTGATTTGAGGACTAACTTAATCAGATGAGATAGCGATGCGGCTTTTATAATTCTCTGTTTCAAATTACTTATCATATCTGATCATTTTGTGTTTTTTGATAGCAAGTAGAATAACAAAAATAATAATTAGTAATGTCAACCTGTTAAATATTTTGTCCTCCAAAGAAGTTTAATGTTGTTTTGCTATATTCTATACTTTCACACATCCGATGTGTATAATGAATTAAATTCTTAGTAAAAACTGTGAAGATTTATTGTACAGACTGGCTAACACAGACTACCTAATGTCTTTAACAAGTTCAATTTAAATTCAAAAATCTTAATTAACGCACTAAATTCTGCCTGTGACTTCGTCTGCGCAGGATTAGTATAATTAATAATCATCTAATTATTGTAAAGTGTCATTAAAATCCATTCAATAGTTTTTGCGTTTTGCGCGTTTATAATATTAGTAGGATATTTCTTTTTGAAACTATGTGACAAATAGGTCAGATAAACAGCGTTCAATAATGTCTACATTAGTTTTTAAAACTTTGTCTATTTTCTTTATTTACTTACTGATTTCAAACTCTAAAGTTGATTGAAAAAAAATTATCACTTTGAGTAGCCTCGGAATGAAATAGCGATGACATATCAGACAGGGTAAAATATAAAAAATAAGTTGATATTTATCATCGGTTTACACAACCTAACAATTACCCATTCATATAATGTCCTGATTCTAATTCCATTTGTAAATATTGAAATTATATACACGGAATTAATTATTCGCACGCATGTGTCGTGGTGTGGAGTCGAAGCACGGACTTTGACAAAACTTTTCTTTTATTGTCTTACAGGAGACGCAGAATAATTTTGACTAACGAATATAATAACAAAACGGTATTTTTAAATTGCTCGTTTAATGTACTCCATTAAATTATTTTTTTCTAGGGCAAAAACATAATCGTTGCTGAACATAAATATTACGACACGCGTCAAATATGCTATAACATTTTTTATGAAAACTTGTAGCACACAAATAATTGTTAATTATATTTTTACTGTGTAAAGTTACGTAATATGAAATTAAATTTTGTTTATTTTTTAAATACCACTACGAGAACATAAAATCTCTCGTAAGATTACGAAATTTCAGATTTATTTCTTACGTTGCAGGATATATTGTCACACTGTCAGCAACACCAGAAATTTAGATACGTATCAAATTACAACTTGTTTTCTTTACACTCGACTTGTTTTAGATGTAGACCTGTACATATAAACGCACCTGTCATACAACATTACTTTAGTACATATATGATTAATATTTACTTTTCCTTATAAGGTCAAAGAACTCCCTTTTTTGCGATGACCTCTTTGAACAAGTACAGCCATTGATTGCATTAATTCATGCTCAGTTGTATGGGATCAATAAAAAATTCTATAATTTTTTTTGAGGCTTTGTCATAAATTATTAGACATTACAATTAGTTATTACTTTATACAACGCGTAACAGAAATAACGCACTTGCTTGGAAGCGGTTTCAAAATCGTTACAATGAAAAAACTATAATTTGAACGAAAATTTGACCAAAAAGTAATTAGAATATCCGTTACCTTACTTTAAATTATTTTACAATTAAAAATGAGTTTTATGTAATGGTAATAAAGTTTACGTTACAAAACGGTACTATACAATTATCTACAAGGACATCACACGATGACCTATTTTTATGTAAAAATAACTGAAACTGATAGATTTGCTTATAGTAACAAACTTCTTTCAGGGTGTGAGTTACTTCTATTACACATTTAAAATGTTTACGATTTTAAGGGCGATTTGTAATTGACTACTGCTCATGGTAGACTACCTGCCTAAACCTCCTTCGATGACAACAGAGACCTTATGATTGAAATTGATACCAAATTAAATAGAAAACGAAAAACATGGAAAAAAAATCCTGTCATGGATAAGTGCTGAGACAGGACTTGAAACCTTTTTTTTTCTATGTTTTTAGTTTCCTATTTAGTTTAGTATCAATTTCAATCATAACTAAACTTGCCAAACACAAAAAAGGAAAAAACAATATTTCAAAAAAAGGATAGACCTTGTGTCCCAGCAGTGGGTCGAATTATAAAGGCTGTTATGATGATGAAACGACCTCCTACCGTCGACCAAACCGAGCACAAGCTCACTTCTGTGGGACGGTGGGAATGTCGAACCCGGGAATCTAATCTCGATGGGTGCTCAGTTTGGACCTAGAACTTGCTCTGGTTAGCCACCACATCTTATTAAACTTTGTCGACATAACAATAGTTTTAACAGCAATTAAGCGTTTAGACTGTTACCTAAAGATATAGCTAATCACTCAGTGGTTTAAGGTTTTGGGTGAAGCTCTTATAGAAGCTCGATATCATTTTCATCTTTACCATCGCTTACGTTCAGGGACATCAAGGTTTCTCCGCCAAAAGATCTAGTAAGTATTTCCTTCTTACATTTCACGCTTATTATTAGCTTGAACAAAATTGGCCGAGTTAGATCGTTAGTTATGCACATGACAAATCAATTTTGAGGTCAAAGCATCCACAGCAGTAGTAAAACTGCCAAGATTATGATTTGTGTAAACAAAGCGTAGTTTAACGGCTCGCAACGTGAAAATACTCACTGCGAGCTGTAACTGTTGTACTGTCGTGCTAATATTAATTAGCGGATAGTAAAATGGACGAACGGGCATATTTTACGAGTCTGTATTTTAGTAATTATCTTGTTATAGAGTCAAGGTTGGTATTTAAATCCTATCCCTCCCATAGAGCTATGGCTACACAATTCACCAATAGATCATAAAAAATCTTTATTTGATTTAGTTAGTTTCAGCTGATTGACTCTTAAAATTTGTTCTGTAATAAGGCGAGCAATTAAGTAGAGATTTCCACTCAAAACTAGCTTTACGTGATTGGAGTTCAAATGCTTCTTGAGACGCGTTCTATAATACGGGCCTTAGACTCTGCGAACAAATACAGGGTGTAAAAGACATAAACAGTCAAACGAGAACCATGTATTCTGCTCACCATCATAACAGTTTTTTTCCTTTAGACTATACCTGGGAAATTGATAGTTACGATTTTATTGAAGGTCAAAGTCATATTTTTTATTTTTATTTTTTTATGAAAACGTATTCTATACGTTATTTCTTAATTATTATCCAATGAAACATTATCATTTTTTTAGTATTTCATAACAAAAAATGGCTTCAAAACGTTAGCGTTCAATGTAGCTCACTAGATGCGCACGGACACTAACGAACGGGGCCGCCGTCTGGCAAAACTATCGCGGTTTTGCGAGTTGCGTGCGAGTTGAGCCCTTTACATTGCGCGGTACAAATTGCAAATTTTTAACACCAAAAAATAAAAATCATTTCCCAGCAATATTTTTTGAAATATGTCTTATTTTGATGTATAGAATACATGGTTCTCGTTTGACTGCTCATGTCTTTTACACCCAGTATACATGTTCGCAGCTTTGACTCTACCGCAAATCTTTGCTTGATATAAAAAAATGAATCTACTGATGATACACAATCTTTGGTTATAACCTCATGCTACGAAATGGACGTTGTTAATCACTGGATTTTTGCGAATTGGAAATTCTGGATTTACGCATAAAATCCAGTTTTTTTATTGTTTAGATTAGAATGGTAATTAATTTGGATTTTTTTCTCCACTTATTCAAAAAAGTAAACAGTTTTTTTTGTTCTCTATTATTGTTTTCCTTTGTTCTTTTAGCATCATAAGAAAATACAATAATCTATTCCGGAACTTTTGAAGATAATATTTATATATAATCTTAACATATTTTTATGTTTTCCATGTAAATATAGTACGTCATTTTCTATTAAATCTCCACGAAAATTGATTCCAATAAACGTGAGATAAATAATATTATCTTCATATTTTTATCGATGTTATTTACTATACGATTCTTGTGATATTGAAGTCATACAAGTCACATTGACGATGGATGAGTCGGTAGGTACAGTAACCTCGGTAATCGAGTAAGGGTAGGATAAAAGGTATGTGAGTAGGGCATAATCAAGTGACCGTAGCCAATAGATGTCTATCTAAAGGAAATTACTATATATATGTATAATTAAAGCTATTGTGATTTAGGGGCTAATAGTTGCCCTTACACATTGAACCGGCGATATTTCTACCGGTGAATATTTTTCCCACTTTCTACCGGTCAGTAAAAAACTGAATAAATATTCCAATCAAATAATTAGAAAGTATAAAGTTTCTATTTGACGTTACCACTACTTACATCATATCATAGTATCTGAAAAGATTAATTGTGATTTTTTTTTATTTAAATGATTATTTTTAGGATAAGATAAGATAAGGTATTTTTTTATTCATAATTACAATGCTGGGTGTTACAAAAGTATTATTAAGATAAGGTGATAGTGTTTCTTTGCCTGAACTAGGTTATACCTGTGTTTCAGGCGAAGTAATTTTATATGGATGTTAATTATTAAGTTAATTCGTTGATTTTATGTCTAAATATGCAAAACCATGTTGGTATTTTGTGTTAGTTAGTTTATAATTGTTACCTGTCATAATTATACTTGTTACTTTCCAAATTGGCGGTTGAACGTCGAATGTTTGGAAATTGTGAATGGAAAAATATTCACCAGTTCAATGTAGAAGGACTCATCTTATGTATTTCTTTATCTGTTATAGTTGGGCATTTAAAGCGTCACTTTCATGGTGGATCTTGAAGCCAACAAGTCTATCCCACGAGGGAGTCACTTGACTCAATTCTCTATGGTGTTCAAGCCGGAAGGATTAATGTTTGTATGCTATTAGGCGAGTCCCTACAAATGTATCTCAAACACCGTGTTCCTGTAGAATGACACAATAGTGGATAAAATTTCTTGCTTCGTATTCTTCTTTTTTTTTTCAAGCAATTATATACATACTCTTGGTACTGCATGCAAGCTTGCGTCACAGGAGCTTATAAATAACATCAAGACCGTTGATGTATAGGTGTTCCAATTCATTTTTTTTCTTGGTGCAGTAGGATTCGCATCTACATTATTATAACATTTAAATCTTATTTTTTATGGAAATTCATCATAAAAAATTATTGAATTGAGAATGAAAGCAAAGAATCGTAAATAATAATTATTTTCAAATTATGCTCTAAACGGATACGTCATGCTCCAGGTCATGAGGTATCCGTTATTTGGGTAGCGCGTCCTGTGAGTTTTAATGAGTTTATGCTGTGTGGCTTCATGTAGAAGCCATTAGGAGTCACTCTAATCACGTGTACACAGATGTTATCACTCCTGACAAATTACATGTTACAAACGGAAGTGTTTCGTATTGTGACAATGCCTGAAAACAAGAGACAAGTAGATCTGATTCTTATTTATGATTTATTATCGATATTGAAGAATATTTATGGTTATTTTATGTTTGTTAGGAAATATACCTAGTCAGTCCCTTAGTGTTTGAGGGTTCCGAGTGAAACTTGCTTCCATCTTAGTGGAAGATAAGATAAAGCTAAGAGCTCGAAGAAAAAAACAGCCTAAAACTAGAATATAAATGATGTTGTATCTTTATAAATCTGATAATCCGTATCGCTCATTGCCGGTCTACCAAAAAAATCTTAATCCCTGTTGCTAATTACGTTATGTATACATGGCGCTAAATAAATTTGTTCTGTTACTTTAAAGAGCCTGATAAAGACAATCACAGTACAAATAACTTGCGATTTCAATGACACAGGTATCTACTTGTGTAACGGTAGACGGCACTCGAGTTAAGCCTGATCATGATACAGTTACTGATAACGAAATTGTGTCTAATTATACTGGTGTTTTCTAAATATAAGATGTGAACGAGCTTTCGATTTTACTTGATGGAAAATAACTCCTAAACACGAGGGACTGGCTATCGTATCAGTGTCACTAAGGCCAGCCGCAGATTGGGTGCGTTTTCGTACGAATTTGACTAGGAACATGCACGAACGATCTCGACTCTAGAGTACTACGGTGTCTCGCACACTCAATGCGAACTAGTCGTGTGTACGACACAGCTATATCGTAGGTATAACATGCCGTATTATAAAACGGCGCGGCGGATTTTAGCGTGTGAGAGTGATGAGTGACAATAATTCCACTCCGCTTGGTTATAAAAAAGTAACCTGAACCTACCAATTATAAGCGATCTCCATTCTTGCAATTGTTTGCAGTGAGTTAAAATTATTCAATTTAGGATTGAAAAATAAAGCCTGTGTGCAGTCATGTACAGCTTCTCTTCTTCTATTTGACTGTACAATTTTGAAGCCAATCCAATATTGGCCAGCCTCCTCTAAAAAGAAGGGATAGCCAGATGAACTTAAAAAAACCCTACCACTTACTATTTTTTTTCTAATTTATATAATTAGGTTTTCTGTACACACGAGAGTGGCACACAAGTGTAGCGTCCGCCTGATGAAAGCGGTGACCGTAGACAATACACGCTTTTCCCACACACACTGGTAATCGTGAAAACCACGTGAATCCGCCACACTATGCAAAGGTATGTAAGATGATGAGCCTGTTAGAAAGAAACTGATGAGAATATATGTGGATGGATATTATAGAGGAAGAGGAGCACCGATAAACAGAAATCTATTTGAAAAATAATATGCCAAAGAAGGGTGTTAATGTTGTGTTGATGGTTGAAGTATATAGAAGGGTAGAAGATAAAAACTTTACGTCGATCTATACATATATACATATAAACAAAATTGGAGTGTCTGTTTGTAATATTGAAATAACCGTTTTTTACTACATGCATATGAATAGATATAAGGTACATACACCAAAATAGCATTTCTTACAATTTTTGTCTGTCTGTCTGTTTGTTCCAGCTAATCTCTGAAATGGCTGGACCGATTTTGACGGGACTTTTTTGACAGGCTACCTGTGTAATAAGGAGTAATTTAGGCTACTTTTTTTTCTTTTAGTAAATTCTACGGGGACGAAGTCGCGGGCACAGCTAGTCTCAAATAAAAATAGTGCAGACAAAATGTATATGTTATATGATACTGCGAAATCGCGGAAGATAGCGAATATTCTCGTTTATAGCTTCGTAAAATCTACTAATAGGGTAAGTATGATTGTAATTTGTGTTTGTTGGATAGTTACAGTAAAATTACATAAAATGGATTATAAATTTATAAACTACCATATGCAGTCGTGTATAATTAAAGTGTTATTTCAGTTCAAACATACCTACCAGAATAAAACAATAGCGTACAAGATTAGATTCATTTAGTGGCTTTTGTCGTCAATTTAGTCCACGCCAGAGTTATCAACACTAAAATACCAGTGGCGTCAGAACGCGTGTTGTGTTATTACATTGTATGACAACTATGTTAATTTAATAAACGTAATAATTAATCAACAACATAATTATGCAGACCCCGTAACTACCGGCCGACATCCAAGGTCCGTAATTTGCACAGGCACAACGCGTCAGCGGGGGATTACATTGCCTAATTAGTTATGGCTAGTCCCAGTGCAGTCTGGCGAGCCTTCATGACTTCATAATGCGTGGATTGGCCTTAACACGTTTTTAATTGGCATGCTATTCACCCACTTACAACGAAATTACTCAATGACAAACATGAAAATCTTAATGTTTTTTATTGCAGCGATGTGCAAATTTATGAGAAAAATTCTGACACAACAACTTATTTGTATATTTTACAGACGTTTGAGACAAGGATCTTAAAACAACAATTATGCAATTTGTTTAGGGATCTATACAATTTTGGCTTAATTAGCTGTCTGGTAAAGAGCCTTAAAATCTTAGACAAAGGGCTTAATATCTTTTGATGAATATCTAATAAAAAATACAACTGCAAGCAGTTTTTGCATGCAGTTTCGATGTTACAGTTTGTCTGAACTGATCTCAATTTTACGCGGGGGTGGCGTAAATATCTATGTTGTTATTCTACACTTCGGCGCATCTCAACATTAACACACCTTGTTTTGCCATTTAATATTCCATATAATCTTTTAATCTTTTCTTCGGTCTTCGCCTATACATACTCTATCTCTAGTAATTATTATTTTCTGTATAGTTCATTAAATTGTTTTACTTTATACAAAAATGGTCTTCACAAATGTTTGTTAAAATACTTTATAAGCTATCTAGAAGTCACATAAATATTTCAGTAACTTGTCACAGTTAGGTATTCTGACAAGTTAACTCCGTCTTGACATGTTAATGATAACGGTGGTGTTTATAACATCCAAAAATATAATAAAGAATTTCATATAGTCTACTATTACATAAACGATTACTATAAGAAAAATTTTGTTGTGCTATATTAGACACGGTATTTTCTTTATTTAAATATCAGTGCCAATCGATGGTGGAAAATTTTAAAAACATTTATTGCTATAGTAAAGTAGTATGTGAAGATATGTTAAAGTCGGACTTCAAATTTCGATAAAAATTCCACCAATGAGAATATGTTCCGTGTAGTAAGTAAGCCACCAAGGTAGTTATGTAGTAGTAAATCTTAGCTATATTCTCATTAATTGTATTTTCGTTTAAAACAGACCAAACATGCAAGGTTGAATGTCAGGCAATTTTCAAAAAACAAACGTAAGTACTAACCTTACCTACGTAAAATTATTATAGAAAGCAATAAATATTTAAGTTGCAATCTGAAATCTTTGTTACTTTATTAAAATATTTATTTATTAAAACCCATTTCAAAGCCGATAATTGAAATGTCAATCAATGCATTCATAACATTCAATTTTTCATTAGCGGTAGAGTGCACTAAAGATATAGGTAAATGCAGGGGAATATAACCATTAGCACTTCTAGGAATGTACTGGAAACTAACGTTTTTAAAATTAGTAGACGCACCTATTTCAATTTATATAATTGCTTAGAGGGGACTGTAACAAATGTTATACAAGCTTTTACTTCCATTTAATTAATTAATTACCTATTGAAAACCAAGAGCTAGGGCATTGTTTTTGGAGTTTCATGTCCATAAATAAGCCATAAGCTTTTTGATGTTTTTTTTATATACTAAATTAAATATGTATTAGTTTTAAAACTATTTAGGCGTTAATAAACCCAAAAATTATTCCATGAATATGTATTAATTTAAACTAATTATAGGTTATTGATATGATAGCAAATCCTTCAGTGGTTGATGAATTGAGTCTGCTTTCACCTTCAGCCTTATCATCACAGAGCTTCCCATCAAGTATAAAAAAGGTATTTTAATATTTTTGTTTGTTTATCTACCTATTGCAAGAAAAAAATAATTTCTATCAATCAGTTTTAAAAGCAATTTGATACATTAAAACAATGTCAACGTGTTAAATTGACAAAGCTCTTCCGGCTCGCCCGGATCCGTCGTTAGATGGTACGGTCGACCCCGTAACGCACAACCTGCGGGGAGTATGGTTTATGTCTCAAAATTTATCGATTCAACAAAGTCAAGTTCATTGTCTTAAGCATACCTTAGAGGTATGCTTAGTTAAGAACGATAAATAGATTTAGTCTAATAATTTGTTATGGGAATTACTGACACCCTTTTTATTTTTATGATGGCAAATACACTCATATTATTTTTTATACTATATATGCATGTTAAAGAAGCACATCTTATTGTAATTAGCCATCTTAGCCTATAGACCCTTTCAACATCCCTTGACCATTCCAGAGTAACTGGTACTAACTTACGTAGTAATCACCCCATCTCTATCATCTTCCCGCGAAGTTTCGAAAAACTTCTCAATTTTCCTTTGAAATAACATCGGGAAAGTTAGTATTACTTCTGTCTTCTACCTGGAGGTATTACAAGAAAAAATCTAATCATGATCAATGCTGAGGCGGGATTCGAACCCGAGACCTTTCGATATCTGGGCAAGTAACTACTCTTCTAACTAAGCTTCCAACTGATATTCATCGTGATCTCACACATGACTGTGTGAGATCATGACGAATTTATTGAAGTGTTTCGTCCCTGATTACGACACAAGCTGACACATGCCTCTATACAATGTCGAAGATATTATATATTCAACATCCGATCAGATATTTTCACAAAAAGTTGATAATCATATTAAATAATCATGGCAGGTTTTTTTCTTGTATTTCGGTTTTCTATTTAATTTGGTATAATTCTCATAATTACTAAAGAGTACATAGTCAATATCTAAAATCTAACGTAGCCTTTATTTATTTTATTTTCAATACGAGGTTTGTGGGAAGGATCCGAGGGCCCCCTGAACTTGAGGGCCCCGGTGCACTGCCCCGGCTTGTCCTATGTAGCTACGCCACTGGTAAGTATGTATGTAAGTTGTCCGTCAAAATTTGCAAACCAGTTTTCGACCGTTTGTTGGCATTCGATTGAGCTGAAATTTTGCACACACGTTTAGTTTGATATACAATGCATGCTTAACTAAGTGAAATGAAAGGGTTTGCTGAGAAGAATACGAATAAACTGACAAAAAAATAAAGAAATGATCTTCTATAAAAACATTTTATAACACAAACTTTTATTTAAATGCTCTAAAAAGAAGAAAAAAAAATTTTTTTTTAATGTCGCTTGCACAAAGCTTGTCGTGACATTTACTTGTCTAATTAAACATCGATATAATTGGCAAAATAAGTAGTAAATAAACGATGATCGATATAAATCTCGCGAAAAGCTTTTATAAAATTTCAATTTAAAGTTTATTTTATTTTGTTCTTTTTAGAGCATTTAAATAAAAGTTAGTTTTAAAAATGTTTTTTTTTTACATATTTTTTTATACCTACATAAGTTAAGTGGGTAATCGACGCGGGGTACGAACTTAACAAAACCGGGTTGTCAATTTTATGTAATTTTAAATTTTGTAATCCTGATAAACATAAAAAACAAAGCCCCATGTCAACAAGTCAACATGGAAAGGAAACTCGATTCTTCACGCGCTACTTGTGAAGCCGACAATGCCAAGAGCCCAGCCTTGCTGGGTGACACGTAGATTTGCAATGTTAAAATCATTATTTACAGTCGTGGTCTCAAATGCATTTTAAAAACTGCATAAACTACACTTGACCGAGTTTCAGTAATCTTGTAATATGTGAATAAATCTTACAGATAAAAATACACGTATAATTTTCGTATACTACATCTTTATATTATGACAGATATATTTTGTAAAATTGCTCTTGACCTTCTTTTCATCTGATAGTAAATGGTGAGAAAGTTGAAATTTCATCCTAAAATCTTAATCGTTGAAAATCAGGCAATTAAATCACTTTGCAATACATTATTGTAATGGTGCAAAACTTTGATAAGGTAGTGCAAGTCACCCTACAATAAGCTAAGCACCAGCTAACTTTAAACCGTGAACAAATTTAATACCTACCTGGATCTGACTTACGCGAAGTGATTAAATAGGTTTATTTCAACACTTCCTATTGCTTTTCTTTATATCGTTTCAAAGTGTAATTCTCTCGTTATCAAAATTTTGATACTTTATTTTTTTTGTTACAAAGATATTTTGACTATAACAGTGTATAGAAAAATAAAATTCAAAGGTACGTAACTACCATTGCACAAATATTTCATAAAAAAAAAAATAGAATTTATGAACTTTCTGAAATATTTGACTTGATACCTACTTTAAGATTAAACAAAATTGTATTAAAAAAAGTCTTAAAGGTATAATAGTCTTTTTAACCGTAGATATTTGTATATTCATTATAAGTATCGAAACATCTCTAACAAAAGGACTAAATTTGATAATTTAGTCCTTTTGTTAGAGATCTTAATTAAACTAACACGAGCCAAACCACTGTTTTTATCACGTAAAAAACTGATTGTGGTAGATGAAATTTCCGTTGAAAACCATATCTGAGTAATACGAGTAGATATATATACAGCAAAGCAACAGTTTCCTAATAATCAATTATAAATAAACTATTTAATATTAATAAGTATAAACGCGCTTGCTGAGGCGCTATACAGATAAAATTGTTTTGTTTATAAAATCCCAAGAAGAGTTCCAGAGCTACCGAAATACCCTATCTCAGTCAGAATAGTTGTTACCAAGTTGTATCTGAAGTAATTATTGAAGAAGTCAGGATGAAATCTTCGAAAATTACCTTTATATTTGTAAATTTTTTATATGGAATAATAAAAAAAACCTATGATGTATGATCAAATACTGAGCCGGATCACGACAAGTGAGCTAGCTGTTTTATAAAATTGAATCTGGTACATTTTCCAAACATTTCAAATCGTTAAACAAAAATAACGATTTAAGACTCTGGATGGATATTTGCATCGCATGGGGGCAACATCAAGATGAAACAGAGAACAATATCATCATCATAACAGCTTTTATAATTCGACCCACTGCTGGGACACAAGGCCTCTCCTTGTCATCGAAGGAGGTTTCGGCTTGCCCAATGCAGATTGGTGGACGCAGTATAAGTGATCTATACAACTTTGCTGGTTCATTAGTCGCCTTCTACGACATCCATTGGAGGATATAGGGTGATGTTATTCTACTCTGCCGGCATCACACGCCTAGTATCCAGGCTACGAATTCGAGTTAGATAATGTCGTCACCCGATCGTATAGTTGGGCATATCGTGAAACGCTACTTGAACAAAAAATTAAACCAAGTCAAACAGCATGTTCATGTATGTAGGTACTAATATTAGGCTTGTGCGGAGACCTGTGCAACTTGGTTTTGTAGTCCCTCGAAGTTGGCTACGAAACTTGGCTACGAAATGGGACGGAAGGCAATGTCCGACCCTGATGTTATTATTGTAATAAAATCAGTGTTCGTAAAAACCCATAATTCGATGCCAATCATTACTTGATTTTTTGTATTAGAGGGAATTCACCAAGCTTTTTCTGAACAAAATTTTAGCTGACCAGTGATTAACATGAGAAATGCGATTGTGAGTTTGTTTGTTTGTAACGCTTTCACGAGTAAACTACCCAATAAATAACCATGGAATTTCTTACACACATTCACAGGAAATAGTGTACTTTTCATCTATACTTCCATACTAATATTATAAAGTAGAAAGCTTTGTATGTTTGTAAAGAATAAACTCACAAATCAAAAATTCTTCCACCATTAGAATACACTTATTCCTAAGTGACATAGGCTACATTTCTTTAAAAGAACTCCACAAGAACGAAGTCACGTGCGGAGCGCTAAATAACGATAAAAGGACTGCTTAAGCTTCCTAATTGACTGCCTGGCAACCTATCAATATTTGGTGGCACTGTATGGTCCAGATTTATGTATAACCAAATATTATCTAAAGTTCTGCTTTTTGGGATTATGAGATGTACCTATGTAAGTAATGTAATATAAAAAGAACTGCTCCCGAGAGAGTTTTGACAAACCCTATATTAACACAAACAACGCCGCAAAACATTAGTGCCATATAAAATTGTCTACTAGTGAATAATGATTGACATGTCGTGTCCGTCACCGCCCACAGGTGAGCGAGTAAGAAATAAAGTCATGACTGAGCAAGCTTGTAAGTTGATGTTCGCCGGGTGCGCCGCCCTCAGTAGGAAACTGACTATTACCTCATTGCCGCCTCTGGTCGTTACCTCCTAGACAAATGGATCTAGAAATGAAACACGCACCGATGACCTAACAACCGTGTTAACCGACTAAAATAGATATTTTGCGCAAACATTTAATGCAAAGTAAAAGCTGTGACATTCACGTAAATGGATGTATTGTTGGATAATATTGATACTGCGTTAGATTGTATTTGTCTAGGTAAAATATCACTTTTTGTGCAATATTTTTATTAGGCTAGGGTAAGCAGCGCGCGAGTGTCACGTCAGAGTTGCGAGCGTCTGTAGGTTAGCGACTGCTTACCACGAAGTAGGTAAGTAAGAAAAAAAATTAACACCTAACTATTTGGATTATATTTGTTTGTTTATAAACTTAACTTCGAGATTTTACACGCAACTCTACGCCTATGCGAGTCACTAGACACACGATGACCGAATAGCTACATTCTGTTTTGGTCATTGTAACGTATTCAGTACTGTGACCACTCTAATTCCTAAATTGCAGCAATGTTGAGTATAAATACTTAGCTTGTTGTAAATTTAATATACAGGCAATCACATCTTTGTTCATCCAAAAATACCCCCCGAAAGTTCCGCGATCTTTCGTAAAGTGAAATATGTTATCTTAAAATCTGAAGACGTGTAGGTACTTATTTAACTTAGTTATTCGCTTGTAAAAAGTGTATTATAAAGTATTCATAACCAAGTATAAAAAATAGCTGATACTATTGGTCCTGTCTAATGTTAAGCTAAAATCAAGCGTATTAATCAGTCTCATTTATTCCACGCAAACCCGACAGTGAGATAACTAGACATGTCATGTGAACTTGATAGTTTTTACTGTGTGTTTTTCAGCTGATGGGAAAGATAATTCAAAAGCAAAAAGTGATATGACGCATACAGGACACACAACAAAGGAAACACCGTCATAAACTACGATTAAGTCGGTTAAAGTACGCGATAATTGCTAATGAATGGAAAAATATCTAGATCTGTCCATGGCAGAGTTTCTATGAATGACGAGATTTCATTACGGGAAATGGAATGATTACTTGCAGCTGTGATTATTACCAGACCTGTTTATGCAGAAAATATGCATTAAAGATCAATAATTGCATTTATGTGTATTATTCCATTTATTCAATCAGTGGAAAATTATGCTAATAAACAGTTATATTTCCTGTTCCTTACAAAAGATTAATTGTAAGTGAAAATAGTAGGTAGGTACGTAGGTATGCGTTACCATGGAGTCTAATGTGATTAAAGCATTCTATTATGACTCGTCATGATGAATACCTTTATTGGCATGAAAGACGAAAGAATGGTAAAATATTTCGATCCATAATCTGCTTTTTATGTAGGTGATGCTTTGACGTCACATTAATCAGGTTAATTTTCCTCAAGCCAATTTCTTTTCGGCCACAAATAGTACTGATTTACCTTGACCAGATTGCACCCCTAGATCCTTTAGTATCACACAGACACGATTTGCGAATACCATTATCAGTAAAGGCTTCTGGTATCAGCAATGCACGAGTAATGTTATGCAGACGTAATGAGGAGTTTATTAGTTTTAATTACTAAACGACCGTGCCTTGAACACTATAATAAACGAATATTGTCAAAAAAGTAATCGTATCGGTATCGTTAAATTTTTAGTTGCTATTATGTCCGCTGGAAGCGCTGCAAAATTTTCACATAATTTATTGACGATACCGATATGAATACTTTTTCGAAAATATTCGTGTCAGGTCTGTTGAAATTACAAAAAAATTGATTATACTCGGACTACTGAGATGATTTAAAGTGTTCATAACATGTGTTCTGGTAGTTGGCTTTTGTTGCTTCATTGCAGGTTTGTTATTTTTTGGATTTCATGGCTCTTTTATGTAGGCAACAGGCTGGCATACTATCTCTATTATACTACATGGTGTTCAATGTGGTTTTATGTGTAACCAAATGTCACCAAAAGCTTTTCTTAACCCTTTTGATTTGTTAAAGATAAAGAGCGTCATAGCATGACGATAATAAAATGCAGACACGGGAAAACGTATTTTAAAAATGTAGGCACTAATTGTCGAATAGTATTTGTGTATGCGTAAAATCTTTAAACGTTTGCAGCTCTTTTAAGGTGAAATACATTGTTATTCAACGTTTCAATGTACCGTCGAAGTAGATACGAATAAACATGAGGGCTTAGTAGCGTTCGTGACGAATAAAGTGATCCGGAGTTACAGCATCGTCCTTAATCGAGATGTAGCACAGTTTCGTCCTTCTATTTATGTTTCCTTTTTATGTGGGTCTTTGGTTTAGCTTACACAATCAAAAGAATAGGGTTAATATTTATTTATCCTGCTTAAAGAAACTAAAGTGATATAGTCGAATAAAAATAACATATTGTTAACAGCAATGTTATTCATTGATATCTATATCGAATTCACGTAAGTCATCACAGAACACAGAAACGTATGTAATTCAAAATTTCAGTCATAGCTAAGTATAAATACACACAATTTCGCTCATAAATCTAAAAGGGGTTGAGCAGAGCTATAAAATGGGAATCAAACCTAATAAGTAACACATCTTCAGTGAACCAACAACCACGGGGCTTAGACAAGTGACAATCGTTTCATAACGATAAGATATCGAAAATGGCCTATGATGCGTCATAGCTTTCGCTATCAACTTACATAGAGCTACGATTGGCCAAGTGATTTAACGAAGGCTTAAGTCAATCCCAAACATTTAAAAATATCAAGAATAAATAAAAATCACGCTTTATAGCGTGATTTTTACGTTGACGTCCAAATTATCCAACGTAAGCTCGTGTTGTTTGGCGCGTTTACTATTGTGTATGAGACAACATGAAAATATAAAGCATTTGTAATTTTGTATATTCAGCCGAGATCATCTAAAATCCATTAACAAGTCTCATTTTCACGGCCTGTGAGAAAAAGTCAATACGTTTTCTTTATTAATGGGTACATGCATCTCGCTTTAAGTCGCCTTATTATAATAAGAATAGGCTATCAATCATCGTAATGGCACTTATTGACAGAGTATAAATTACAACGATTTACTAATAATAGGTTGGGGAAAAAGTTTCTTCGCATTTTTTAAGGAAATTCAAAACATTTTTTAATATAGTTTATTTACATTTAACTAAAGTATGTAGGTACCATTTTGTTTGATAACTTTTTGCCATCTTGTAGGTAGGGACATGATCCCATTGCTATAGAAATTTTGGGACTTCTGGTCAAAATACCGCGACAAGTGGTTTTGGCAGTCCTCTCGTGATGTTAACCTGACACTGCCTAAAGAATTCTGAAGAGACCGAAACAGGTGGAAATCTGAAGGTGCAAGGTCAGGGCTATACGGCGGATGCATTAACACCTCCCAGCCAAACTCTCTTAATTTTTGCTGAGTGGCTAAAGATGTGTGATGTCTAGCGTTATCATGATGAAAAGCCACACCCGCCGGAATTAATCAACAGATTGATTAATTCCGGCCGCTTTCTCTCAACTTCTTGCTTTAATCTCATCAGTTGTTCGCAGTAGAGTTCAGAATCGATGGTCCTGCCTGGTGGTAACAGCTCATTATGAATAATGCCCTTCCAATCCCACCACACACACAGCATCACCTTGTTGCGAGTTAACCCGGGTTTCGCCACAGTCTGTGAAGCCTGACCGGCCTTTGACCACGACCTTTTTCGCACGTTCTTGTCGTACGTGATCCACTTTTCATCACCAGTTATCAGCTTCTTCAAAAATGGTTCGGTTTCATTACGTCGTAATAAAGAATCACAAATGAGTGCACGGTTCGTTAGGTTTCTTTCAGTGAGCTCGTGAGGTACCCAAATGTCGAGCTTTTTTGTGTACCCAGTTTTTTTCAAATGCGCTTAACTGTTTTGTGGTAAATTCCCAGTTCTTCAGCTACGTCGTAACTACTGACATGCCGATCTTGCTCCACTTTTTCAAAAATGGCATCCATTTTATCTGTAATAGGGCGACCAGAGCGACGTGCATCTTTGACATCAAAATTTCCGGATTGAAAACGCTTAAACCAAATTTGTGCTACTCTCACAGACACTGCACTAGGTCCATAAACATCGCAAATTTTTTTCGCGGCTTGCGTTGCATTTTTACCTTTTTTGTAGTAAAATTTTAAAATGTATCGAATTTCTTCATTAGATTCACTCATCTTGGCGGTACGAAATACAATTGAAAATCACACATTTTCCTAATTTGAATTTGGAATTATGTTCTTTAAAATTTAAACTTTCAATGATACCAAAACCAGCCAGATACAAATAGTATAGCCAAAGAGATTTTATTACAAGTTTATACATACTATAATGCGAAAAGACTTTTTCCCCAACCTAATATATATTTAACCTGACTGAATGTAATCGAGAGCGACAACCGAATTTTATTTAATTAAATTTATTCGAGTGCAAAGCAATTTCTATGCAAGTTCGTATTTTTGTAAGCAGAGTATAATTTGCACTATTTTTTACTTTCTCGTATACGTAATATAGAGGAAGTCTTGTAATCGTCAAAAAATTCGACCTCGAGATTTTGACGGATTTACACGATTTGGACCTCCCCGAGTCCAAAAAAAATAAAAATATTTTTAATTATTTCTGTTTGTCTGTGTGTGTCTGTGCGTTAGCACGATAACTCGAGCACGCTTTAACTTATTGCAACCAAATTTAACATACGTGTATGACATCAAAATAGAAGGTTTCTATCAAATTTTGAGCCGTCAATCACGAAAGTTAAGCAACCAAGTGCGCGGTCGGTACTTGGATGGGTGACCAAAATTTAACACTCATGTATGACATCAAAATATAAGGTTTCTATCAACCTTTGAGTCGTTTCCGGTATACGAGAAGTCAAGGGGAGACCACTCCCGATATTTTCGAATCGTATCTTGATCTATTGCATAACACTTTGTGAGTGCTTTCAATCAAAACCAGTCCTAAGTATGAAGAATTTTGTTATAAAAATACGTGAAAGAGAAGTAAAAATTTTAAGAATAGTGTTTTTTCGCCGTTGTATATTTTCTCGTTATGAAGTCTCATAATTAGAGCTCCTCAATTGTTCTATTAATACATCGATAATAAAAAGGAATGTGAAATGGAATTCACGATATAAAAATGATCTGTCGGTATAGAAACTTGTTTATTCTAAATAAAATAAAAAACAATAATATTCTGGCAATTACATATCTCACAAAAAATATCTCTGAAAAAAAGTACACCTATGTAATTTCAACTTAATCTATCCTTTACCAGGAATTGAACCAGTGACTACTAAGTAAAATTACGACCTCTTGCCCGTATACATACATAAACTCGAACGACATTAAAAAAAAAAAACAAGAAATAACATAATAGATACATACGTTATTCTTTAATCGCATTTTTGGACGTGCAGCATTTTGCTGTGATTGTTTGGATTAAATTAAAAGATTAAGATTAACATACTCAAATTTCATATGTATAGGAATAATGTACAAATATTCCAGTAAGTTGGGTATTACCCATCTTGGTGCTCGCCTCAGGCTCATGTTAATTATCTCAAGTCTAAGTAATGTTTTTCATTCAGTCGGCAGTATTTCCCCGCTATAATTGTATACCAAGAACTGAGAAGCCAACCGATAGGGTTACGCTCGATAGGCCCTTCTGACGAAGCAGTTTTGTTAAGTGATGATTCCATACTTCCATCTCTTTTCAATACATGTTTTATGAAGAGAATAGTAAATGAAGCTGGACTCTATTTTTTTTGCTCTTTTGTAAGTACAGGAAGCGAGCTTTTTGTTAAAGGGCTTCAGGGTCCGAGTTGGAGAAGCTATTATTATATTATCTATGATCATAATTGTAGCTATGGAAATATTTATAGCATTATTGTTCGTAGACCGTAGATTAAATTATTTGAATTCCTCAAGTGTGAAATTGATAATGAACTTACCAAACTAGGGTCAACAACGTGGTATGACAACTCTGATGTTAAAATACAACATTATTAATTTTATGAAAGAATTATGGCTACATTAACCAAGGGTATAAAAACATTCCCGCTATCATTGTTAAGGAAAAAAAAAAGATTTACTCTTGCAAAATCAATTAATCCTAGTTTATTGTGGGATTCTAAACATTACTTGCAATCGTGACGACAATTGGGCGAGATTTGGGCGAGATCCCTAAAAAATAGCCGCCAATATTAATTGTAACAAAAAAGCTTTTAGCTTCTAATTTAATGTGCTTAGAGATTAAGCACATTAATTTAGACGACTTATTGATAACACTTCTACAAGTCAAGCAAAGTCTTATCTGATAATATAATATAATTTACTTGGTGGTAGACCCATATGTAGGGTCGTCTGGGTAGGTACCACCGTATTTCTTATTCTGCCGTGAAGCAGTTCGATGTGAGGCCTCATAGTGAACGTGGCTTTAGGACTTTCGCACATTTTGCGTGTCGTGCTCATTTTGACTCTTGCACTTTATTCGATTTGCATAATTACGTGTTGCTCATTTTGAATCTTTTCCATTTTCTAAATTTAAATGTATTTCTTCATTTTATTGTAGGTAATCATTATCATATCCCGCAGCTCAAAGGAAAAATCAATAGGTACTTGCGTAATTAGCATATGAAATCAGATTTAGTTTGTAACAGAGGCGTAGAAAATTGGGCATGCTATTATTACTGTGGGTGAGACTCTTGACGGTTACGTTATGTGATAGAGTGCCTACAATTCATCACTATTGTGTGCAGTAGTGGCGCCTACGCAGAACTTTGTCGTATTAAAATTGTACAGTACATTATAGCAGCAACAGCTTCCCGTCAAAATAATAAAGATTAACTGTATCTTTATTACAATTTGTAAACCCAATATGTACAATGACTAATAATAGCTGTAGGTAATATATTTATGACTTCAACTTTTATAACTGAAAAATTAGATTAAAGTCATGAAAATATTATTTGTTCGTCTCGAATAACAAAATAGCGAACGTTCTTAACTCATTAAATTTTTGATAATTTTCATTTATATTTTCATTTTTTATTTTCTATTAAAAAATTCTCTTTAACGTGTTATATTTCTATCAAAAACAAAAACTTCTTGTTCTTAATAAACACATTTTTTTTCTATTTACACCATCGTATGGAAACAAATGTAAAATGGTAATGTTACATACTTGATTATCTATTTCATTTAAATATATTATATTACTAATGTCTGGCTGATGATTTAAATATTCTTCTACATTTGAAATCATCTGATATAAATGCATTTATTAGTTATAAGTTATAAAACACAGGAAGTTATTAATATGAAATAAAATATTAAATATAATATTCATTCATAGTTTAATAGCTATGAGTGATGACAAGGATTTTAATAATTAATTTTACTATATACATAATACAGGTGACCACAAGAAAAGCAATATAATTATTTCCATGTAAGCTTCGTGTGGTCATTTTACCAGGAAACAAGAACTACCGGGTAGAGGAAAAATAATTAGCGCATGATTAAAACTATCATGCATTTCTGTGTATTTTATGTGTCTACTAATCTAGGAACAAAACAATACCAGTCTCTCTACCTACTGTAACCCAATTAGATTTTTTGTGATTCATATCAGACAAGTATTACTAAGCAAAAAAAAACTACCTACTAACTTGAATCTTTCTAGCTACCGAGTGATTTTAATGGGTATATTTATTTATATTTATACTAGCTTCTGCCCGCGACTTCGTCTGTGAAGGATTAGTATACTAAACTATAGCCTATAGGTATGTATTATTCTGATGTATGAACTATATTATTTTAAATAAAGTTTCATTAAAATCCATTCAGTAGTTATTGCGTGAAAGAGTAACAAACATATATAGGTACATCCAGACATGTACCCTTATAAACTTTCACGTATATAATATTAGGACTATACCCGCCCCGGACTGTAATAGGAATAGTTATAGGTAATTAAGAGTGTAAAATCTGTCTAGGTCGTTGGTTTTTGTATGACAGTTCACTGAAGACTTATTACTTTTGGGTTTGATACCCCGTTTATGCAGGCAACCTATCACTATTGCGAGGCACTCATCATAACAGCCTTTATAATTTGAACCACTGCTGGGACACAAGGCCTCTCCTCAATTGTCATCGAAGGTGGTTTAGGCAGTAGTCCACCACGCTTGCCCAATGCGGATTGGTGGACGGAGTATAAGGTGATAGATACCCCTTTTTCTGATCCATTAGTCACCTTCTACGACACCCATTGGAGGATATGGGGTGATGCTATTCTACTCTGCCGGCATCACACGGCTTGAATCATGCAGTTGCGAGGCACTGATTGACCCATAATTCCAGATGTGGCTTTATGTGTAACTTAAGTATCACTGTCCGCGGAGGCGTCGCGTCGCTTCTTAGATGCGTATTCGTCATTCATCATACACTTGGCGAACATCTGCTTGCTGCTTTAAAAACTACGAAACACTGTCGACGGAGCTGCAACGTCGAGTTTGTGTTTTTTGTATGTAAGCTGCAAGCAGGTGTACACTTGGCGTAAAATGATGAATATTAGGCTATGAATCTACGCTCCTAGCCATGTGATGCCGGCAGAGTAGAATAGCATGGCCCCATATCCTCAAATGGGTCTCATTGAAGGCGATTAGTGGATCAGCAAAGCGGTATTAATCGCCTTATACTCCGTACACCAATCCGCAATATTGCACCGATTTCAAATAATCACAAAAATTGTGTCCACGAGGGTTGTTAGGGGAGTGTTGGTGAATGCTTTATTACTAAAAATATATAATATATTTCAAAAATCTTTGTTTGGGTAATTTAGGTACAAGACTTATTTTGATTTCTCGATCTGTCTTGCTATACTGCGTTTTGGTTAGTTTCTCTCCTTACAAAATAATGCAATTGTCTATTCTTATATATCATTAGAAATTATTGGCGTTGGCGTAATGAATTATTTTCGTTTTACTTGGTAGATCAAGCCTTAATTAATGCCCTTATGTAATGAATGTCATTTTGTTGGTAATGGTAACGTCTCAGATCATATAAGCACGGTAATATGATAATATTACCGTGATATAAGTATGTACATCTGATCTGATGATAACATTGTTCGACAGGATTAATAGCAGATGAACGTGCGGCAAATATTAACGGCCAGTTGCACCAAATTTAACTTTTTACAATTTTGATATAAGTTGTTATAAGTTATTTTTTCCATTTTTAAATGACTTGTTCCATTATATTTGTTACAATTACAACATAATATATTTAAATATTATGTTGTAATTGTAACAAATATAGTTATCTTAGTGCAATCAGTCGTTAGTGTGTGCAAGATGTAGTGGAATATTTTCGCCAAATAAATTAAGCGCTTTTCATTCTGTATTTTTTTGTGGCCTCACCCTGTTGCTCCGTGCATTCCTTCTGCCTTTATTTAGTAATCAGAGTTCTAAGAGTTCGCAATAATGATGGGATAAATGCAATTGTTAATTATCACCTACGACGCAGTTGTTAATTAATTTCATGATAATGTTTAGCCGATGGACAATTAATCTAGCATATTCTAGCCGCATAATTAGACAGTCAGTGTAATCACTGAAGGTAGCAATAAAAAACAATGACAGCGTGATTCAACGTTGAACAATTCTTTACAACGAGATTATGCCAGCGCGTAGCGTCTACGGCAGATTAATTCGCCTCTGTATTTTATATGCTCTGTTGTACTACTATTTGTTGCATAGTAAATTTTCTTGGAATCAAGCTCGGATACAATGATTAGTCATCAATTCTTTGTTTATTGCGGATTTTAAGGAAAACCTGTAGGTAATATAATTTCCATTCAATTTCGAATGCAAAGTCTGCGAATTGCGTGCGAGAGTTTAAAGGAGATAAATAACTATGAGATTAGGTGGCAAGTTAAAAATAAACTTGCCCAATACTAGTAAATCACGACAAGGACAAAAAATGTATCGAAAATAAGCGCGAAGCTTTGTTTCAGTTCGTTCTTTGAACAATCTACTTAGTAGCTTGTATGTGTTACCTTACCTTAGATATTTTTTGCCTTGTTTTTTTCTAGTAAGTATCTTTGATTTTTTACTGTCTCTGTAATAACACTTCCAATGTCAAGGTGGTCTACGAGCAGGTCAATGACTCCAAGAGAGGCTGTCTAATTTTGAAACCCTTTTAGTGTCAACAAAGAGGCGCGAGCATAAACGGGATACCATAATTTCCGCCTTATTGATACACGTATGTGAGTCGTCTATTGTAGATACTCGTACTAATTCATTTTGTACATACGTAGTTCTGTCCTTATACGTAGCGGCTGAGATGATTTTGAGTTTTTTTTACTTCAGTGATTCATCAAATCGTAACTTTGGAGACGGTTGTAGACGCTAATTGTCATGTATATTACCCACTTTTATTGGTTACTAAAGATTACTTTATAGACATAGGTAATCATATGGAAGCCAAAGAAGAAAATCTATGTTTTCGAAACACCTCAATATTGTGAGCTAAAACATATACTTACTGCATAGCCTTGGCATAACAGAATTTTATTCTTTATCTTCTAGACTCTAGTAGATAGTAAAAGAGAGTCACTAAACAACATTATGACAATGTTTACGCGTTCGAGATACCAGATACCCATAGTGCCTACCTATATGCACGAGTATTACATTTTTGGCCTTTTTACGTGCTTTTGGATCTCATGGTCCCTAACTACTTGTTAATAAAAGCACGTACTTAATTAAAGCTTAAAAGTTTCAATTGGTATATATTTTCTCACAAAACGAAAGAATGTGATTTTCCTTTTAATTTTTATAGATAGCTAGCATTGGACTCATATCTTGACTATTGTGAGCTTAGAATTGGTACAAGATTCATTCTTATGTTTTTGTTTTCAAGACGACTAAGTAATTATAGGTCTCATAAAATTTGGGATTCTTATGTTACTCGATATTTCATTAATAACTTCTAAGATAACATTTTTTTATTTGATAACATGTAGCGACGAGTACCTGCGCTAAAAGACGCGTGTTACGAATTCTTTCTCCGCCCTGCTCCCAATTTATTTAAGGTCGGTGCATATGTCTTGATACTGTAATACCTATACGCTTTGTTACTATACGGCCGGCTGCCTGTTTGACACTCGTGACAGACCTGGCGCCTAAAACTAACCACAACCTTTACATCAAGCAAGCAGGAATATTGAAGTCGGCGCTCACGCGACAGCGCTGTACTGACTTCAAATCAATTTACACTAGGTCAGCAGTGCCGAGCCAACTAGCTTTCCTCGAATTCGCAAGTCAGCTACTTACCGTGTAAATCTGTTGATCCGTCTTCACATTTTTATCCAAATAAAAATGTGAAGACGGATCGTTGCGGCGAATAAACTGAGGCCGGTTTTATGGATATGTAGTGGTAACACCTGCTCAATGCCGGTGTTTTAATTTTTAAGGCAAGGCGTAATTTCGTTATATGACTGTGCTTGTACTTGTGTACGTGCTACACAAGCACGGGCAAAGCGGTAGTTTTATTTTACCAGCTTAAGTGCGTTCTTCACAGACATTCGTCTACACAGTATGTGAATTACTGCTCGCGCCAAGAATATTAAGAATTATTTTAATAAATGTAGTATTTCTAAGGTGAAAAAGATATTTAGGTCATAATGAGGAAACTACCTCATTTAACACAATGTTGATAAATAGGTGTTCAGCTCATGTGATGTTAAATCGTTTAATCTCAAGCCTTTTATAAAAAATCCTATAAAGCTGTAATGAATTTATATTACTACGTAAAAACTACAAAACCTTCGCTTACCTACTATTTGTTTTGTAATTAGGTATGTTATGATTTTTCCATGGATAAAGTAATCTCGACTTACTACTTACACGTTGATAAACAGATATAAACTCTACAGTATAATGTAACGTAATCTAATCTTGATTACTCATAATTTTACGTTGATTATATTTATCATCAAATATTTTAAACCCAGACTGCTGAGATGATGATAGATGTGGCTTTATATTATATATAACGAAATGTTACCTAAGGCTCTGCTCAACCCCTCTTGTTGGGACTACTAGCGTGATCATTTGTATGTAAATATTTTAAGAGAGGTACGTCCTCAAATCATATAAGTAAAGGGTAGGTCACACACACCCGTTTAGAGACTCGAATTTTGAACACAGATTATTGGAGATCAGACTATAATTAGTGTTTTTTTTTTCAGCAAAAACTTTTTCATCATATACCCACAAACTTTTCATCTGTTTATACTGCCATATGTTATCTGGCTAAAAATAGTTTGGTAAGCCACTAAGATAAGCCACGATTTCCTGCAGAATTGGGGGGTCAACGTATAATAAATTAGTTCCGTGTGGTGTGTGGTGTAAAGGTGACTATTTTTATTCGCCATTTGTATGGCCGTGAAAAATATATTCAAGCTCAAGGCTTTTGTATATAAGTATCGGTGAAATACTACGGCCGGATGTCCGGGCCGTTTGACCGAGTATTCGACTGCGAAAAAGTTTGTACGAAGCCTTGGGATATGAACATAAATATCTAAATGATATGCTGGGAAATCTGGAATACGTCGTTGTAAGATTTAAAATATTACTCTCATACTTATAATAGGTAAGTATGTACGGACATGATATAAGTTAGTTTATCAACATTAGATTCAATAGTCCTTGTTCATATCTACTAATAATAAAAAGAGAAAAGATTTAAAGGCGTGCACTCGATTTACGTCAAAAATTTCACATTTTGTGGTTTTTCAGACCTAATTTTGAAGCGATGTGAACAGACTTTTGCAAAGAAATTGTATTATAGGAATATTATTTCTTTATTAAAACCACTATGGAAATATATTTTAATTTACACGTATAGTTTTTTAAAGCAAGGCGAATCTTAGCGCAGTTTTACGAAAATGCAGTCTGGAGCCATCTTTCAGATGAAATACCAGCATTATAATGGCAATCAATACTTTGACAAATTTTTTTTTTCAACAGAAAATGCTATTCTAAACCACTATAGAGTAATAAATTGAGATAACATATTAAAAAGGGATACCAAAAATATTTATAAATTGGTAAATTTTAATGATGATTTTTACAATGTATTTGAAATTAAACTCATTTAATGTACTTATTATATTAAAAAACATTATAATGCTAGATATTATATTATAACATTGTTAAATGCACTCAGATATTTTTAATAGTTTAATGAAGAATGATTTAAATCCGAGCTCGCGGCCATTTTTCGATCGTAGGCACCCCGGGTCCATTAATTTTATCATGTATTATTTCGACGTACATAGTAGTGTAAAAAGTAGTGGTCTTATATTGTTTTGGCAACTAACATAGAAAAATATAATTACACAATTGTAAAACAACGAACAACGAAGTTACCCAAATAAGACTTCGAGAGCTATTTTAACTTACTTAGAACATTTAAATGCGATAGAAAAGGTCTTCCAATGCATACGCATTGTAACATATTAATATAAAAAAACTTAACGTACCTACATTTTAATTAATCAAGTTCTGTCTGAACCAAAGCGTAAAGGTATGCCGATTTCATTGCACGCAAGTGTATTTTCAAATATAATAGTACACCTAATCAAATTTAGAACTGAATCAAATTTAGTAATTTTGCTATATATTACTATATAGCAAAATTACTCAATTACTAAGATTGTTTCAGCGATTACAAAATCGTCACATCTATGATAAGGAATACATATTTGTAATCTATGTAGGTAATTATGTGAGTTGATATCTGCGCAATTAGAAAAATAATAGAGAAATATGTTTCGTTATGGTAATATTTTTACTTTATTTCCTTTTTTCCACAGCTATAGGTAGGTACTACTTTATTTCTACCTCGCCAAAAGAAGGCCTGTATACGGTTGTACTAGATAAGTATGTTATCTATTTAGATGGTCACAGGTTTTATGTGTACATAAGTAGTTATGGAATAATTTTATTTTTGCGTTTACAAACGCGTAAATATTAATACTAGAAAAATGCACTGAAAAATAAAATCGACTGACTTAAAAACATAGTTAGCATGTCGATGTATACTTTCTATTTGTCAGGAACAGTTATTTTTACTGGGAGAAAGGTGTCCTATGTCCCTTTTTGTACATACCCCTGACAACAATCATGACGATCATTTGAGTAGTTTAGTCGCGAAAGCGTAACAAGCAAACAAACTCACATTCGTATTTATAAAAGACTAGCGTCCCGCCCACGGTTTAGCTCGCGACAACGTCGGTTATCGCGCCAAAAAGTTCTGAAGTTCATTCCCAGGGTCTCAAACTATCTTTACACCAAATTTTATGAAAATCGGTTCAGTGGTTTAGGCGTGAAGGCGCAACAAACACACAAAAATTTCACTTTGGCATTTATAATATTAGTTATTGGAGGCCTGCTTGCGGCATGGATGTCTGTTATTATCACGGCAAAAAGTAGCCTATGTCCTTTCCAGGCGCAACAAACATAGACATTCGTATCTGTAATATCATTAAAGATAACTTAGGATTTCATATAACGAAATTCAAACAGGTCCCTACTACACGCACCTGTGTTTGTGAATACATTCCACGTTTTATGAGTCAATCTAATTTATAAAATTGTATGCATACCTACTGTCCGGAATGCAATGGAGCACACGGCATATACATATTGCATTATGTTTTCTGGCATTGTACGAAGTAAGATTTGTCAATAACATTGTCAACAATCAATCGGTTTAAAGTTACCGTTTGAGGCTATTCTGTGGCATCATCGAACGTAACATTGATGCATAGAGTTCACGGTCTAGGAATAATTATATTGTTCTATTCTTGGGTACTATAAGGCTTATTCATAACTTACGATATATTGTTCCTAAGAAAAGGACCACATTGAGATGTATGGTGTACGAGTATAACGAGAAAACCTTGCAAAGTTACTTGTTTCTAATAAAGTAATATTAATAGCATTAGCAAGGTCCCGTGCCATTCAGTGAAGTTATGTAACGCAATCACATCTGACTTCGTTATTAACCTTTCCCACTTTTTATACAAAAATATCAAATTTATTGACTAAAACAAGGGGTTCAATTTAGCTATGAACCGAATGGTATCTATTTCCTCGTGTACATACAGGGACCAGTATTCACAACCTGTGCTAGTATTAAGAGAAGCATGAAAAAAAACCTAAATGTATACATGATAAATGCTGCCGGGGCGGCGCGGCGCCAAGGTATTGATACCGTCGCAACCACTTTCTGTGTTCTGTGGTCACGACCAACTTAGATTAGTCGGGCAATACAGTTTTTGCCACCAGGGTCTCAGATTTAGTTTAGGTTGAAGCCTAGGCCACAAGACTCGAGGAGGGCGCTAAAACTTATTGCCAATTTAACAAAAATTAGATAGTTACTCGAATTTGAAAAATTCTAATCCTATATTCGATTCATAGTCAGTCTAGGGTGGCCAGAGCTGTAAATCAGGCACTGGGTACCACCCCCTGTAGATGATAAAAAATATTTTCGCCAATATTTAACAGCTAGAATTTGATTTTAACTTTGTAGGCTTTTGATAAAGTCAGCGGAACACTTGGCTGGCTAAATCCATCAATTCAGGAGAGCAACGCCTCTAATTTTTTTTTACTGACTAATGCTGTTGGCCGCAGTCACCGGGATTGAAAAGCGGAAGACTGGTGGGCCTCGAGCTACAAGAATCTCCGGGTTTGCGGTAGAGAGACTTCTCTATCGAACTCGACGATCGACTTTCGAGCCGGGATGGAACGCTATAATGAAGACGTATTTCACTTTCAGCGAAAAAAAACCCTAAATATTGTACCACATTTAGCTCTAGATGTTACTGTCTGTTAGATATTTTGTCATAAATATAGCTCTCACTTTTAACATGCATAGATCAATAATTTAAATTGTAGTTTTGTCTGTGACATCGCAAATGCATGTAATCCGCTGTGATTTTGACGAATTGTTCTTTCGCAAAGAGACAAAAAAAGTAGGTACTTTTTGAAACAGTGCGAACCGAGGCGTGATCCGCCTCAATGGCTCGGATTATCCACGCCTGAGAGATGACGTTGATCAATTCACTCTACTACTCGTTACACTCGTCACTGACAAGGCTGACACGCTATACAAAAAAGCCTACGATTGTTTAGCATTCTTTGAAATTGAAATGTCGATATTTTTAATTCTGAACTGTCTTCATGCAGTAGTGTAGCTACCCAAGGGGCTGTGCACCTCCAAGCTCAGGGGGGCCTCGGAACCTTTTTTTTGACAAGGAGGTCAAATGCATTTACGCATCGTCCCTGCGGGGTGGTGCCAACCGCAGGGGATATGTGGGACACGAGGTAGAGGCATTCCCTCCATACCCACTAAACATACTCCTCAGCCTGACCTTCAGTGCGCTATTACGTGACGCTATTACGGATAAAGTAGTTTTGCTGTGTTACTTACTTACGTTTTGTTATATTACTTCGCGTTGGTGGCCCACAAAAATGCAACCCCATCCAATAAAAGAAGTTAGCTTACACCCGTTTTCCCATTATTCGCATCCCGGCTATGGTCTACCTACCTACTTTTTCACAAAAATTAAACTAAACGTAATTAGTAAACAAGTATTTTCCAGCTCTTAGGTAATTCCCGATTTCTCCTAAATATTTGTTATCAAACACTGAAAGTTCAATCAATCTATTATTGAATGCTTATGTGGTTAAATGAAAGTAAATTTTAATAAGGTTAATTAATTGATCACGAAGAATCACTGTTAACTGCTCTTGATCGCATTTTGGCAACTTCATCCCGAGAGATGCGCACGCGCCACGCGGTGATGTGATGACATTCCGCGCAGGTCGGAATTATGTCATCCGCGTGGCAACGCACAATTAACGAAATGCTTTATTTAAACTGGCCTTTAGTGAAATGTTACAATGCTGGCAACATACTTTTTTATTGCTGTAGTATTTTAAAACGATTTTCTTATTTACATACATACATATAATCACGCTCATAATCGCAAGCACTAAACAAATGTTGCTTAAAGCTCTACCTGACCCAAGTAGAGCTTTAAGCAACATTTGTTTAGTTACATAAAGCAATATGGGCCATACTTAGACCATTTAAGGGGCCATACATGCCAGGGCCAATTCCTTATTTATTAATTAAATTTATTATTTAGACTTTTTGAATAGGCAATTAACAGAAGGTACTTGAGGAGATCGATGACGCTGCGGTCGTGCGTTCTTCGTAACGATCATGAAAGCTAAATAACCAAGTGCACGGTCGGTACTCGGATGGGTGACCGAAAATTTTTCAACTCGATATTCCTCCTTGCTTAGCAGGCACGTTTAGCTGTTGATACCAGATGCTGTAGAAAGATAGCAGTCGTGAACAAGTCAAATCGGAAGCCAGAAATGACGACTTGTATATCATGGCAAAACAAATGGCAGTATGTTGATAGCAGGGCATACTGCACCGACCCCAAAATAAATTGAGAGCAGGGTAGGAGAAAGACGTGGCTATCATCAACATTATGTAGGTAGGTACCATCACCTATCTCATCATAATCATCATCAAAAGCTCATATAATGTCCCCACCGAGGGGCTCGAGCCTACCCCACATTAGGAGCGATTAGGCCTTAATCAACCACGCTAGCCAAGTGCGGGTTGGTCGACTTCACACACACCCTTCTTCATAGGTGTGTGCAGGTTTCCTCACGATATTTTCCTTCACCGTAAAAGCGTAAAATAAACGTACATATGAGTTCAAAAATTGCAAACACATTGGTACGTGGCGGGGTTCGAACCGACGCCTCCCGGGTGGGAGACAACGCCCTTAAGCACTACGCCACCGACGCTGTGCGACGACCTTTAGCTAGGTATCTATTATTAGATAAATAAGCAATACTGGTACTAGGTACTTTTTTAATTTATCTAAGTATGATTTTTATCGAATCACGTATTTGATAGTAAAATTTTGATATAGATGACATTGATAATGTTATCGCTTAAGCTCATCTTAAAAAATATCTATTAGGTAAATATGTTTTTGTTAGAATAGCCTGGATTGATTTAGGTCGCACCAAACTTAGCAAACAACGTGTTAATTGCAAATAGGCTTGTTATTTTACCTACGTAAGTCATATAATAACTCACGATGTGTTTGTAATCGTAAAAACCTTCGAGCGTAATGTGGTGACGAGTCAGGAATATTTTTCAGCAACAGCAAACGTCATAGTTGCCTACAGAAAACTAAAGCTGCAAAGGTTAACATTGAGAAACGCCCTCGCCCTCTTTTATCACCTAAATTTTTACACGAGGAAATAATTGAACAGACTCTTCTTAAGATGCGGTGAAAGAAAGAGAACAATGGCGGTTAAATAAATTACGACAGAAGGAGATGACATGACATGATCTCGACGTATACGTAACCGTCTCCGTGGTCTAGTGGTTCATTATTTTCCTACGTTGCTCCCAATCTATTTGGGGTCGGTGGAGTATGCCTTGATTATTGGGGTTTTAGGAGTGGCCGCGGTACTACTACGGCGTTGATCGATGTCACTGATAACGTATTGTTTTCGCAAGATAGGGGAATGTGTACGCTGTTGGTTTTATTGGACTTTTCCCGAGCTTTTGACTCAATAAATGTTAACTTACTCTTATCGAAAATGTCTTACTATGGTATTGAACAACGAAGTATTTTATGGTTTCATAGCTATATGAATAATAGGAAACAATTAGTTAATTTCAAATTAAGTGACGGAACTTCCTGTACATCGGTTCTTTCTCCGGTCACAAGAGGAGTGCCACAAGGCTCCATTTTGGGTCCAATTCTTTTTATTTTGTATTGTGCTGATATAATTAAATGTCTAAAAAAAACTAAATATCATATCTACGCAGACGATGTGCAGGTATATATTTCATTCAAGCCAAAAGATTACGAGTTGGCTGTGAAAGACTTAAATGAAGACTTGAATCGTATTACGGATTGGGCGGAAGAGAACTGTCTGTTATTAAATCCGGTAAAAACAAAATACATGGTATTCGGTACAAAAAAGCAATTAAGTATTATACCAGAGACGTTAAATCTTTCACTTTTGGGAAAGCCGCTTGAAAGAGTAAATGCTGCTCGAAACCTGGGCATTAACATGGACACTGCTTTAAGATTTGAAAGCCACGTGACTGAATTGGTACGGAACTGCTTTTTCCGTCTCAGAGTTCTGTATAAAATACGACCTCACTTGTCTGAGAAACTACGTGTGCAACTGACTGAAGCGTTAGTTCTGTCCAAGCTTAATTACGGCGATGTGGTGTATGGGCCACGCTTGCTCTCGCGGACAGAACGATTATTACAAAGGGTACATAATGCTTGCGTGCGGTTTTGTTTCACAGTACCACCTCGTAGCCATGTTACACCATTTCTTAATGAGCATGGTATTCTGAAAATGAAGTCGCGCAGAAAGCTACATCTGGCATGTCTTCTTTTTGGTGTAATTAATTCTCGAGAGCCACTATATCTTTACAATAGACTCGTTTGGGTTGGTGATGGCAGTCAGAGAGAGAGGAGGCTGTGTTCGCAACCATTGGCGACGCATCAACACAAATCCGCCTCCTTCAGAGGCAGCTTCCGCTACGCGGCATCCAAAATATGGAACAATATTCCGCCGCCCATAAGAGGTGCCAGTTCTATTTTTACTTTTAAAGATCGTTTAAAAGAGCATCCTCTATGCGCTCAGCGGAAGCTTGGTAATATAAATATAAATCTCTCCTTTATTTAATAGTATACTTAGCAGTTATATTATTTTAAACTGTCAACACTGGTGGTTATATTTTATTTATTCTCATTTTAACCAATGTTTTAACACTTTCTAAGTGTCACTCTATTTGTATGTATTCTATCATGTATTCCATAAAGTTAGTATTTATTATTATATTTTTATTCTATGTAATATATATTCTGGGAGTATCGTTGCTTGTTTGATATCTTACGTCAAAATAAAAAGGTGCCAGTCGAAAACCAGCGTCAGGCCTCAGTGGTCTGGCACATGCTGAACTGGTCTCCTGTTCTAACGCAAACGCTATTTTAATTTTATGAATGTTTCGGATTTTAATGATTTAAGTTAGTGTATAATTGCTTGCTTGTGAGTGTTTCATTTTGTGCTAGATTAGTGTTAGAATAAAATATTTTCATTTCATTTCATTTCATTTCATTATCGACGATACCACTTAAGGATTTGGCATTGGATTTTTACGGCCGTGTGCCTGACACCAACGCTCCTTGGGAGCGACTGCTATGTTTCGACAGCACCCGGGTCACCAAGAGAAGCGTCGGTGGCGTAGTGGGTAAGAGCATCGTCTCCCACCCGGGAGGCACTGGTTAGATCCCCGCCACGTACCAATGTGTTTTCAAATTTTGAATTCATATGTACGTTTAATCGACGCTTTTACGGTGAAGGAAAACATTGTGAGGAAACCTGCACACACCAATGAAGAAATTCTTAGGCTGTGTGTGAAGTCGACCAACCCGCACTTGGCCAGCGTGGTTGACTAAGGCCTAATCGCCCCTAATGTGGGGTAGGCTCGAGCCCCTCGGTGGGGACATTATATGAGCTGTTGATGATGATGATGACCCGGGTCACCAACTTAACGTGCCATCCGAAGCACGGAGGAAGTCGATTTGAAAAAGTTTAGGTCACCCATCCGAGTACCGACCGCGCACTTGGTAATCGTTACTAAGAACGCACGACTGCGGCGCCATCGACCTCCCCGTGGTCTAGTGGTTCATCCACTGGAATTAGATCCAGAAGTCCCGGGTTCGATCCCCAGAGAAATACAAATTTGTAATAGGTTTTGCAAGCCCGCCTGACTAGCTACCACCATCTTATCAAAATCTGACGCAGGCGTTCATTATTAACAACACCTCCAAACGATACCCCTTGGGGTGTGGTTGACAAATAGCTTTTGTTAGCGACACCACTAATGAATAGTGTTGTTGCCCTGTACCCTTAGTATGAGTTTGATAGTTTTCGAGCACGATCAAACGTATCGTCTCTTTTCATACATTGCCCACTGTTTCTGATAGTTTACGCTAGAGGTGCTAGTGGGAAATGTATGAAAAGAGACAATACGTTTGATCGAGCTCGAAAACTATCAAAACTCATACTAAAGGTACTGACATTATTCGTGTATATTAAATAAATAAAAAAAATACTTGAAAACTTTATTTTTATTTAACTAGAACCTATGCTTGGGGGTGTCGTTCACAATCGTTTGGTGGTGTCGTTAACAATGAAAGCACGACCGCGACGCCATTGGGAGGTTAAAATGTTAATAGCGTTATTGTGTTCCGACAATCAAATGTTAAACAGCCAGCCCCTCTGTGGTTGGATTCCAGGTGAAGCTCGATTCCATCTTCGACCTTAACGTCATCTTATTGTCACGTGAGGTGAAGGCCGGGGTCAACGTCCGGAAGCCTCCTCGTGGCAGACCCTGGTAACGTGGTGGGGAAACTTTCTCGGCGGGTGTGTGGCTTTTGATGTCAAATGTGGACGCTTGGCATTTGAAGTGACATATGCCATCGTCGAGTTGATTTTGTTTTTCCACCACGGCTAGTTCCGGACGGCCCTTTCAGCGCCACGACCGCGCCCGATGTCTGCTCCCGGTGTCCTCGTCAGGAGGACGCGCCAGGTCGAGCAGCCGTCGGTAAGGAGTCGGCCTATAGGTAAAGCCGGCGTCAGCCAGCGGCCCACAGGGGCTGGCGTTAGTCGGTAGCCCCTGTGGGCTGCTGGCCACCAATTGCTGCACAAGGAGTGCCTAGACGGGCAGCGTTAGGACGGTCTCGGTGTAGTTGCGCTGATGTGCGCAGATCGCAATAGCGCACTGGCAGTAGGCTGGGGAGGATGTTTAGTGGGTATGGAGGGAACGCCTTTACCTCGAGTCCCACATATCCCCTGTGGTTGACACCACCCCGCAGGGATGATGCGTAAATGCATTTGACCTCTCCGTCAAAAGAAAAGGTGAGATGAAGGCCATCAGCTTCCCTATCAAGAGAAACGCAATCTACTCTGTTTTTTGCGTAACTATTGGAGTACACAGGGCGCAGATTTTTAAGAAGGCAGTACCTTGGTTGGTGGGTCCTCTAGTCTGTAGGGCGAATTTCTAGTAGAGGGCTTACCTATAATCGGTCAGGTAGTGGTCAGGTACCTTCCGTGATGGAGGTCTTATTGTCGTCTTATCTATCTCCTTATTAAAGTAAGTCGTAGTTTAAAACTGATGCTAACTCTGGCATTCATTCAGCAAATAAAACTGACAGCATCAGTTTCAAACTATGACTAACTTTAGTTTATTGTTTTATGTTAAGGGGGTTAGAGTCTCTGCAGAGTTCAAATCGAAAGGGCTGAAGGCTGAAGCGCCTCTTCAGAAGTGCTACAGCCTTCAGCCCTTTCGATGTTTAGAGTAATAAAGCCGCGTCTGAAATGAAGCACAGATTTAATCATATCATAAACCACCCTCCATATTTGTTTGATGGAAGGGTGTTTAACGGCGTATTGTTTGAAAAGACCAAATTAATTTCAGCACAATTAAAATTAATTTTATTTGTGTGCTTCAATATTAGACAATAGAGGCATACGTGTTAGAGATATACAAGATTTCTTATTTTCTCATGTAATAATTTAGGCGTATCAGCAGCATATACATATATAACGAGACATATATATATTAAATCTCGCGTCAATGAAGGTCTGTTCGGACTTCCACCTTTAGTGTTGTCATCACAGGTGAGATGAAGGCGAAGAGACCCGTCAAGTATTAAAACAACTTCCTTTATATAGGTACCTACCTATTTTTAGACATTAGCGTAAGAAGTATTTCCTCGCTTCTAAGTTTGGAAGGTGAAGTGTCTCTACATAGTATATTACTCATGCCCTAAATATGAATAATAGTAAAATTTCCAAATAGATCGTGTAATTTCAATTAACAAGTTTTTCGTCAAACATAACAGGGAAGTGCTAAATAACGCAACGACGTGTCACTGTTTTATTTTCACTATCAATTATGGTTCGAATCATTCTACCACAATGCATAGGTATTTTATGATCCGATGTGCAAATATTATTTTACAATTTCACACATATGAGCTGTGAGGCTTAAGAAAAGAATAATAAGTAGGAAAATGCCTCTTAATGTACTTATCATGTGTCATACCCAAGGATTGCAATCGAAAAATGACTAGGTATATAACATTTTTCTTAATAGCAATCATTGTCGATATAGATGCGTGCATATCACTTGCGCGCTACCAATCTCTCCCTATAGGTACCTACGCTACTCCGGGAAACTACTTGCCACCTCACAAAAAGTGGGTAACTTTTACAGTTTTAGTTCATTTCCGTTTTTTGGGAAAGATACCAATAAAGATGTCGATATAACTAGGGGGGCTACTGTCACCTTTGAAAGCAATATCTACCTATTAGGTACTTTGAAAATGAAATTGTCAAGTAAAGGTAATTCTAAATATTTAGAGGTGATGGTACCTAGATGATAGTAAAAGCCAAGTTTCAAACGAAATGATATCTGTTTCGATGATTAGGTGATGATTAGGTCAATAAATAATAATCTCCTTTGTAAGCTTTTACTAAGTAAGTATACAAGTTTTAGAAGGCCCCGATGTTAACGATATTTACCTACTTTCAGTTTTCAGTTCTAAAATGGACGGTGTAGTAGGTACTTTTCATTAGGTCTATCTTATCTTATCCAATTTACCAATTATGAAAACTACGCGAGTGACCCGAATATACGACAAGTAGGTAGGAATGTCGAGTTATCTGAGTGAAACATAAAACAAATACAACCTTACACTTGAAGGATGCTACGACAAATACGAGTAACATTTAATTTTGATTGATAGGTACACAGTAAAGAAAAAAAAAGTTACACTCACAGCTAAATAATATACTTACATAGAAGATTTTATAGTTATCTTTTTTTTATAAAAAGGTTAAGCAAATGACTCCGTTGCATTGCACCAGCCCACCTAGCATGACCAGGGTTGCCAGGTGTTCGGTATTTTACCGAACCGTTCGGTATTTTAGCACTGTGTTCGGTGTTCGGTATGACAAAAATACCGAAGTATGGGAGGTTCGGTATTTTTTTTCTGATTAATTTTTCTGCCTGATAAACGAATCGTGGCCTCGTTATCAGGGCCCATCTAGCCATTTCACCGCTCTCTGGGCAAAAGCACCCCCCCCCCTAGTAATAAAGTCCGGAGATTCGACAAAGTGAAGCTATTTTCATAAACTCTAGGATAGGCGCGAGTCAAAAGATCAGCAATACGGCAAGTGAGGAGCTTTTTTTTTTTTTTTTGCTCACTGTTCGGTATTTTTTTGGAAAAGACCTGGCAACCCTGAGCATGACCACCGAAACACGATATGATATAGCCATTTATCGCTTTGAACTGTCAAAAAAAATTGGATATAACCGCCAATTTGAAATTTTATTGAAACTCCGAACTTTTATAAGGCGTACACATGTTCGCAGTGTCGATAAAATTTCAAGATTGCGGTTATATCTAATGATTTTTGACATTTTAAAGCGATAAATGGCTATATCATATCGTGTTTCGGTGGTCATGCTTGGCAGACTGATGGTAAGGAGAAGTGGAGTCCAAATGTGAAGATAGCCAGTGAGAGAGACAAACAGCCGCGCTAGCCGACCTGCAAGGTGCTTCTTCACGCCTCTTTTGATTGACCCAGGATTGTAGGAAGGATAAGGAACACATAACAGATAGATAACATTATCGTGACAAACTAGTGTAGTTTTGACCTATCACATTATAAACGAGATATTCATAGTAGCTTTAAAGAATGTTTTAATACTTAATTGATAAATATTTTTAAAATTCGTCGAAGTTATATATCTTTGAATGTCACGTTGACAATATAATAGCTAGAGCATCTAAGGCGCTAGGATTTGTATTGCGTAGCTCTAGCGACTTCAAAAATATCAAAACATTAAAAATTTTATATTGCACTTACGTTAGGTATCCTGGAGTACGCTTCGCAAATATGGAATCCGCGATATGCCACTTATATAGTACGTATTGAACGTCTACCTACAGAAGAAATTCCTAAAACATCTCTGCTGTCGTGCTAAGCTCTCAGACGATTCTACTCATTACGATGATATGTGCAGGAAATTTCATTTCTTACCCTTGGAACTGCGACGTAAGGTAGCTGATGTGACTTTTCTAATTAAAATAGCACCCGGAAAAATTAACAGTCCAGACTTACTTAGTAGACTTGATTTTAATGTACCCCGAAGTAGTCGTCGATTGGTACCCTTTCATGTACCTCTGTGTAGCACTAACTACAGACAAAACAGTTTCGTGTACCGAGCGACCAAGGAATTTAACGAGTTTTCAAAGAGTCTCAACCTGGATATATTCAGTTGTAGTGACCGAACGGCGAGGACGCTAATCAGTGACCAATTCTTTGCTGGCGAGTGAGCTAAGCTAAGCTAAGCTTATACCTACTTAATTCTAGCTTTACTGTGCTTTATAGGGATAGTATGCTGTATCTTTTATACTTATTATTATTTTTAATTGTTTAGTTGTGCTCATGTTATAATTTTTATTCTAATGTTATATGTGTGAATCTGTTATTGGCTTGCAATTATCCATATTGTTTAATATATGTATAAGAATATGTAGCTGTTGATTCACCGAATAAATAAAAATAAAAAAAATGTTTAGAAAAGTTACTCCGGACATCTGCTATAATAGGCAGACATGATTTTATGTATTGATCGTATGTATCTACATCGATCCAGAATTGTACACTGATGAAATGAGATGATGATCAGATAAGATGAAATTACGACGATCTTGTTCAGATTACGGATTTTAATACAAACATACGATCACGCTCATAGTCCCAAGAGGGGTTGAGCCACAGAACATTATATCTATGTTCTGTGGGTTGAGCAGAGCTTTAGGAAAATTTCGTTACACATTAAGCCAGATCTGGCAGCATGGACCATGCAGTGCCGAATAGTGCCAGGTTTCCAGCCTCTCGCCTACATAAAAGGGGTGCCATACTCAAAAAGTAGCAATCCTTAAATAAAGACGCAAACAAAAGCCAACCAGGACAGACACTCAAAATTAGCTCAGAAATCCGGGTAAATAATTACCTACTACCCAAGTACTTATTCATTGCAAATATAAAATAACTTAATGATTTGTTTATATATCTGTGTGATTGATTTTAGAAACGGCTTAATATGCGTTTGTAAAAAATAGGTAGATAGGGTTACCTATTCATGGTTAATTTTACTTACGAAATAATCTAATGCCGGAAAAATTAAGGCAATGATGACGTAAAGGGTAAACATTAGGTTAGGTACCTACACCTGTATATTCTACAAAAATAATTTATGTGAATTCCAGAATCAAATTCATGCAGGAAAAAGTAAAGTAAGGCAAATGGTAACTCATAGAAAAACAGTTAATACGTAGGTACCTACATATCTACTTTAACTTTTTATACGTGTTGCAATAACCAAAGTTCCTCTTTATTAAATATAAGGTATAAAATCAAAAATCGTTGTTCACATGTAAAAGATGTTGAAATCTTTATTACACTTTTCTAAGAAAATAGGTATATACCGAATGAAATATAATCACATAATACACACATTAGGGATAATTGAACTAATCAGCAAAACTAACTAAACTATCAGGTATCTACATAGGTAATACCTACTTATTAAGATAACTTAATTACCTACATAGGTTTTAAATAATAAAGAATATTATAATAAATATTTATGTAAGTTAACAAAATAATGCACAATTGATTACCTATAATTTTTCGTTGCGAAACGAATTCAAAATATTTTTAGAATAATTATAATATTATGGCAGAGCGTAGGCATCAGATTAATTTAGATGTTGTAGTTAAAGATGATAAAAATTTTCGGGTTATTCGGCAGGTAGATATTGAGGATCCTTAATTTCATTTAGCAACATCATCGTAACGTGTGACTAGCAATAAACGTATTGAATTGAATTGAATTAAAATAGTAAATGTTAATTTATGTTTGAAAAATGTGTGAAAACAAACATCAATAGAATATTATAATATTAATATAATAGGAAGCACAAATGTTTCCTAGTTTTGGTTGGTGGTAAAGGCTTGTATACAAAATTATATTTCTTAATATTAAATTTTTACAAGGTTGTTAGTAATTGTAGATAATAATCAATATTAGGAAATACTACCTATAATTTACACATATTGTTCAAAATTTAAGTGTGTCATAAAAGTTTGAGTGACTAAAATTATAGTCTAATAGTACTTACATGTTGTTACAAGATTACACAAAAAGACACGATGATAAATTTCGCACTGGATTTTATTTCAACACTGCACTTTAATATCTTCAACAGTAGTGTTAATTTCTTTTTGACTCGATTTAGCTAATATTTACTATTTAGCTTCAATTCACCCGCCTCAGTCGGCTGTTGCGCGTTTTTTGATAACAACAGTCCAATCTGTTTTGAACATGCCGCCTCTGTGTATGACGTAAAAGGGCGGCAAAGTGGTGACGTTGCAACATTAGCGACATCTATTACAGTTTTAAAGAAGTAATTACTGCTTCTCGTCACTAGATAGCGCTTTCGTAATGAACAGTCTTTGCACTGGATTTTATTTCAACACTGCACTTTAATATCTTTAACAGTAGTGTTAATTTCTTTTTGACTCGATTTAGCTAATACATATTTACTATTTAGCTTGAATTCACCCGCCTCAGTCGGCTGTTGTGCGTTTTTTGATAACAACAGTCCAATCTGCTTTGAACATGCCGCCTCTGTGTACGACGTAAAAGGGCGGCAAAGTTGCGACGTTACAATATTAGCGACGTCTATTACAGTTTTAAAAAAGTAATTACTGCTTCGCGTCACTAGATGGCGCTTTCGTAATGAACAGTCTTCTCTAAATAATGTCGTAAAGAATGTTATCGGATTCGGAAATGAAAATGTCGTGATAATAACTATAATAATGTTATCTTTTACGGGAGTGTGTTACGTTATGATTATCCTTATTAATTTAATAAGTAAGTAGGTAATAAATACATATAAAATTGGAGAATTGACCTTTTAGGCGAGTAAATTATGAAAAGACTGCGATCCTTTATTGCCAATTTATTTAGCAATCGTGAGGAAACTTGTTTGAAAAAACAAATTCTATTTTACAATTATTACCTACCTACTTAAGTTTTTTTTTATTAAATTAAATTATCGTTTTTTTAATTTTTTTGAGTGGAATTTATGATTTTTTATAGAAAAATTATTTTTATATTATACTGATTAATGATATTTTGCTTTAATTTGATTTGTTGGTGAGTAAGGTTGCCAAAGCTCCACGGCGTAGAGCAGGGGACTACGGTTGGCAGCGCGCGAGTGTCACTTCAGTGAGGCAGGCAAGAAGCTTAAATTTTGATGCAAGCATCTAATTCTATAGGCTGCGGTGTCTGCTTACCATCGTTTGCTTGTCTGCCAACCAAATAACATTAAAATATGTTTAAGATTTGATTAACTCAGTAATTGACTAAAAGTAAGTATAGAAATTGTACGGAACAATATTTTAAAGCGCAAGATTTTTTAAATATGTATAAATAAAATAAAGGTTTTGTGGCGTGTATGACAATGGGAATTTTATAGTGCTTATTAGCTCATCAATCGTCATCATAAAGTTTATAGCAAGCACCCTTATGTATTAATATGTATGCAAGGAGCTTATATTTTTATGTATAACTAATTTGCAGACTTCAAAGAAGAAGAAAATTATTACTGAAGACATGACTGATTGGGCTAAATCCCTTTGCTTTCTCTTAAAAAGGAGAATTAAAAAAACAACAGGGAGTGTTTTGGCGCGGAGTTTGTGCAGTGAAAGTGGTGTTAATTTACAAGCACCTGTGTTGAAAAACGTTGAGGATTTTATAGTGGGATTTCCACCTCATCAGTCGGTCTCATGAAGTCTGTCCGAAACATCTTTTTGCCAAGCACTCCCTATATGCCATAAAATGTGTGACACCCACATTTTAATGCTTACATCAAAAAAGAAGATAAATACTGAAGACATAGCTGAATGGGCTAGATCCATATGCCAGTGTTTGGCACTTGGCGCCCTTTGGTTGGGAGTGTTTTGGCGCGAAAGCATGGCACCGGGAAGAATTTTGTTTCGATAATTCAAAATCGTTTCGGAGCATCGAAGTGAGTGTGAAAGTTGTGTTATTTTGATGCACAAGCATCCGCGTAGACGAGCAATTATTATTGAAATACCTAAAGCTTTTGTGGTGTGTTTAGACGTTGAGAATTTTCTATTAGTGGGATTTCCACCTTATCAGTCCGTGGAATGACGAAGAAGAAAACCGCCTACCATTCAGTTTAACACTGCGCTGCTCGTGTATTGATTGTGTGTGCACAAGTATTGTTTGAGACAGTGTTATTAGAGCAATAGGTACTTACTTGCTGACGACTTCTTTGTTAGACAAAGGCCGATTTCAGTATCGCGCTGATCGTCAGCGCTGACAATCATATACATATGTTTGTCAGGAGCGTTTTAGAATAACGCTGACCTCTCAACGCTGACGACCGTCGGCGCCGGACCATACGCGACTGTACGCGCCGCGTAGGTACACGCTCATAGGATTGGTAATGTCTTTACTTTGCAGCGGTCAGCATAACACTAAAACGAGTTCCCACGACAGCTATACGCTCTGCCGAGCTACGCGCTGAGCTGCCAGTTCTACAATAGTACCAAAACTACATGTTCCCGAACAGTAATATTAATATGGATCAAACCATCATGTAGAACTCGTTTTGGCGATTCCGAATCTATAATTAACTCATTTCGCGCAAATATGTTCCTTACTGCATTCTTCGTTAGGACGGCAGAATGGACAGATATATCGGTGAACAAACATAAAAAACACAAGAACATAGAACCTCCTCCTTTTTTGACTGTTTTAGTCACCTCCCATCTATGTCTGATGTTTGTCCACGCTTATTTACATGGATCAACACAGTCAGGTTGGTAGACTAATTTGTGTTAAATAATTGGTGTGCGTTACTCCAGCAAAATGTTAGCTCTTTTCAAAGATTGAATAATGCAGATAATTAGAGCCCTATCAGCAGGCCTATTCGCTAACTTTTTTTGACAGTTGGAAGTGATCATCACTGAGTGAATTATATATCCATTGCTGTTTTAACACGACAAGTGTCATAATAGCGTGTCGTGTAAAACAGCAATGGATATGTAATCCACTCAGTGATAATCACTTTCAACTGTCAAAAAAAGTTAGCGAATAAGCCTACTGGTGTAAATGAGCCCGAAATTTTAAATTTGAGCCCTCAGCCGTTTTGGCAGTATTTAAGAAAAACTGATTCTGCTGGAGTAACGTTACTCCAGCAAAAATTTTTTTAATTTTTAGGTCTATCTAAAAAAAAAGTATGCAGTAAAGTGGCTCGAATTCGAGCATAAATGAGCCCTATAAAATAAAATTTGAGCCCCTCGTGGTTCCATAGTTATTTCAGTTTTTGCTGGAGTAACGTTTGGCCGATTGCTGGATATCGGAAACTGTTGGACATACAATCACGATTTTTTGTATATATGCAGGAGTGAATTCGAGCCCTCTGTGCCCGAAATTTTGTTAAAATATCTAGAATGGTTTCGGGGCTATAAAATATTTTCTAAAAAAACAAAATATGCTCTAGCTCTTGAACGAAGACACCTAGAAACTTCGCAACAGTACCAGCTTGTACCTCATGTCTAACCACATAATCAAGTAAAATTTCGACATCCTACTGTAAGTGATTGGCGAGTAGTTACGAAATTTTGATTTCTTGAAGATGAATTATTTCCAGCACCGAAAAAACTACTTTCTCGAAGAGCTGGCTTACAACAATGTTTTAACTATAATTAGAGCCCTATATCAAAAGTACGTATACAAAATTACAGCGAGGTACATCGACTAATTTATATAATATTTATAAAAAACCATTCCGACAATTTTTAGTTGATTACCCGACCAAATTCGAATGTATATTATAAGGCGGCCGCACCGTACTTCGAGTCATACTTTATCACTTGGCGGTGTTATAATTTAGTTTGGTTAGTACAGACGCGTAAAAAAGAGTTTGATATGAAAATATTTATTATTGTGGAAGTTAAATAAAAAAAGGAAATAATATTTTATATACTTTTATTATTGATATTCTAATAAAAATAATCTCACAAAATTAAATCAAACGCAATATAACACTTAAATTTAAAAACATGGCTTAATAATCACAGTGTGTTTCAATTTTTATGATAAAGTTAATTGGGTGAATTGAGCATTTCTGCGACATTAAAATGAAAATAATAAAGTTACTAAGACAATAATTCTTATATCTAACTTCTTACTACTTCTTACGACTTAACTGTCTTAGTAACTTTATTATTTTCATTTTAATGTCGCAGAAATGCTCAATTCACCCGGCACAATTTAAAAAAAAAAAATTATAAATACAACTGTGATTCATTAGTTGTACGCTTTTTTAAGTACCTATATTTAAAAAAAAATATATGTTAAGTGTATCTTCTACTTTTGAAGGGTTATTTCCTTAGTACCTACCCGATCCCCGACACCCTCACCTCGGAGGACCCTGATTTATTTTTAATTGTGTTTTTCAAAATAAATATGATTCGGAGTCTTTCGGGACGACCTCGGCCTCGGGGATCGGGGTACTCAGGGAATAACCCCTTTTAAAGTGTGATTATACGTTACCAATAAATAAATAAGATATATTGCTAATAATTGTATGTGATTATTAAGTGAGGTTTTTAGATTATGTGTTAAAAGACTGACTGTATTTTAATTTTATACGATTTGTTGTATCCTATTCTAATTTTATGTAGACAATTTACCCTTGTTAATATTAGTAGTGTAAAGTAAGTATGTAGTTACATAAAAAGAGAATTTTAAAATTTAGGTACTTAAATTTTATATGTATGTAGCCACTAATTTTGTAAAAGCATTGTTATTAACAATTATTTGTTATAAGCCAGCTCATAATAACTATTTTTAAGAGCAGTCTTTTAACAATACTGATTATTTGAATCATAACGAAACGAGAAACTATTTATTGCAAGTAGGTACCTACTACATCGCAAAGTGTGTAATTTAACTTTATTATAAAAATTGAAACACAAGCTGTGATTATTAAGCCTAGTTTTTAAATTTAAGTGTTATATTGCGTTTGATTTAATTTTGTGAGATTATTTTTATTAGAATATCAATAATAAAAGTATATAAAATATTATTTCCTTTTTTTATTTAACTTCCACAATAATAAATATTTTCATATCAAACTCTTTTTTACGCGTCTATACTAACCAAACTAAATTATAACACCGCCAAGTGATAAAGTATGACTCGAAGTACGGTGCGGCCGCCTTATAATATACATTCGAATTTGGTCGGGTAATCAACTAAAAATTGTCGGAATGGTTTTTTATAAATATTATATAAATTAGTCGATGTACCTCGCTGTAATTTTGTATACGTACTTTTGATATAGGGCTCTAATTATTGTTAAAACATTGTTGTAAGCCAGCTCTTCGAGAAAGTAGTTTTTTCGGTGCTGGAAATAATTCATCTTCAAGAAATCAAAATTTCGTAACTACTCGCCAATCACTTACAGTAGGATGTCGAAATTTTACTTGATTATGTGGTTAGACATGAGGTACAAGCTGGTACTGTTGCGAAGTTTCTAGGTGTCTTCGTTCAAGAGCTAGAGCATATTTTGTTTTTTTAGAAAATATTTTATAGCCCCGAAACCATTCTAGATATTTTAACAAAATTTCGGGCACAGAGGGCTCGAATTCACTCCTGCATATATACAAAAAATCGTGATTGTATGTCCAACAGTTTCCGATATTCAGCAATCAGCCAAACGTTACTCCAGCAAAAACTGAAATAACTATGGAACCACGAGGGGCTCAAATTTTATTTTATAGGGCTCATTTATGCTCGAATTCGAGCCACTTTACTGCATACTTTTTTTTAGATAGACCTAAAAATTAAAAATTTTTTTGCTGGAGTAACGTTACTCCAGCAGAATCAATTTTTCTTAAATACTGCCAAAACGGCTGAGGGCTCAAATTTAAAATTTCGGGCTCATTTACACCAGATAGGGCTCTAATTATCTGCATTATTCAATCTTTGAAAAGAGCTAACATTTTGCTGGAGTAACGCACACAAATAATTGTGTAGGGAAAATAAAGAGTAGGTACAGACGAGCAAAATAGCTATCGCTAACATCTACCCATCCAGACCCAGATAAAGTACCTACTAACGTACTAGAGAAGCTATCGTTTGCAAGTCGTCGCGTAAGCGCTATCAAAAATCACGACACTTCAATGTACGCGAAAAAGTTTCATCCGGCCATAGTTATAGCGCCGTAAGCGCTGCATAAACTACATTACGATAGCACGTATTGGACGGCTAATTACATAGATTTATAATTACGCTTATTGCGACGATTTTATTTCAGCGGTACGGCGAACTTTAGTTATGATTTTTCAAAATGACATGACTTTTGCAAACGATAGCGTGTGTGTGTGAGGATTGAGGGCCACTTTGTCATATTCTCTTAAAAATGTACCTATGATTTAGTGTGCGTTCTAAAAGAAATGTGAAAGCCTGAAACGACTTTGTGAAACCTTTGAAAGGCGAGTTATAGGCTGAAAGGTTGGGCCCTCAATCCTCTATGTGAGGATTGAGGGCCCACCTGTAACTAGTAAACTAAACACTCTACAGAAAAACTTTTTATATCAAAATCTAACGCTACGTTAAAAAAAACTGTGAAGTTAAAGATATCAGCGCATAACGCTATAGTATTTGGTATACTGCAATTCAAAGTGGGCCCTCAATCCTCACGCTTGCAAAAATTTGTTACCAAAAATAAACAAAATTGGTTTACTTTCAGACATTGTCTGCTTATCCAATGCGTTAGTTAAAAAATGTGAAATTTTGTGGAACCGAGAGCTTGCTCCAACTCCTCCTGGTTTTATAGAAATGACCTTGATAATGTTTGGGCCCTCAATCCTCCATCTGTTTCTTGTTTTTCTTTATTATGTATTGTGTAGGCATAATTTGACAAAGCTAATGTATTCTGTTTTTGTGAAAAAAAATGTGAAATAAATTGACATTAAGAGTAATTTGAAAGACTCATTTATTATTGCAGAAAACAATATTTTAATTTTTATTGTATAAATAATTTTTCACTAAGTAAGATTTGACAGCAGGGTGGCCACAAATTCTAATTATGTCAAAAACGACCGTTGTTGGCACAGACTAGTTAGGATTTTCGAATAAACATTTTTAAATTTTCCCTATTACGGGACGGCAAAGGCATCTAGCCCATACATCCATGGCTTAAGTTTTCTGTCTTCTTTTTGTTGATTTTCACATTAAAATGTGGGTGTCACACATCGTAATACATCTAGGAAGTGTTTGGCGAGAAATGCATGGCAACAGACCGCATCAGCTGGAAATGCAGTCACACCACAAAACCCTTACGATTCAATGACAGCACACTAATTTACCACCAACTGTCTTTCCCCAATGGATAATAAACTCTAATGATAGGGCATTATATTGAAAATCGATTGAAGAAATATGACAGTTTAGGATACTATTTTGTTCTGTTGACTCTAAATAGAGTCACAATCACTGTAGAAAATTCTATTTTCTCTTGTTTGGTAAGCGCGCTAACAAACTAAAATGCCGAAACGTACTCATGTTAAAATGTCTATACCTACAATAACGTGTGCAAAACTCAACGATAAGCGGGCACCAAAAGCAAAAAATATAACTCCACTTTCATTTTAATAAAAAAAACATTGACATAGGCTTCGAAAACTGCCACACCTTGGGATTTTATCTGCTACTACACTTTTTCTAACATTTCTGATTTTTTTATTTGAATATGCTAATCAACAAAACATCACTAAAACCATTAAAATCCCAGAATATCTGTCGTTTTTAAACAAAACTCAATAAAGATTATAAATTTTCCCTAAAATTTTTAAAGATTTTTACTTTGTCTTCACTTTCACGCATCGTGGTGTAAAAAAACTTGGCGCCACTAAGTTTGAGAACTTGTATACTACTTACTCTAGGAAAATTATCTACAAAAAATTCATAAATTATAATTTTTGATGCCATTAATTTTTGTCATGGGCTCAAAATAGGTTTTTATCATTGAAAAATACTGAATGAAACAAAAAAAAAAATGTAGAAACAAATCTATTCTCTTTATTGCATTATTAATATTACAGTAAATGTTCGAATTGTTTGCCACTGGCATACAGGGACAACATCGCATTAAAAAATATCCTTTTATTCTACGTGCTTTTTTGACGTGATTTTTGACGAAGCTCGAAGCTCATCTAATGTTGCCATGGTTTTTATTAGATGCAGTTGAAACAAACCCAATAGAAAAAGTCCAGTCTAGATGAGTGAACGTGGTGGCCTTAAGTTAGGACCAAGTTGCCCGATTCGCCAGATCCAAGGCGCGTGGCGTGTGGCGCTCGGTGTCCATAAGACCACTGCGGCCGTGTGCACACCCTGCACCATAGGTAAAGTCACCTCTGGACCAGCAGTCGTTGACACTTTTTAACGCGCGGAATGGCGTGATTAGAAATAAAATATATTTACCTTTTTGCACGAAAATTGTAATTTGTTTATTAGGTTATCGCGATTTTATAAAGAAATGATAACTTCAAGGAGCAAAGACGAATAAAATAGTGTTTACATCACTGGACATCCTAAAAGAGGCCAATCTTGCTAATAAAAGTCTACTCTCGCCAAAATAAAAGTAAATTAAATTTATCGTCCTCTCAGTATTTTGAAAACACTATATTATTCATGAGCTCTGCTTAATACACAGTCAGCTGAGTTATCGCACTGTTGTAGCGTCAGGTTCGGGTGTTGTTGTGGAAAATATGTGACAGTTACATTTGAATGTAAACTTCAAGAATAAAGTACTGAAAACAAGGCTGTATGGGCTAGATCCTTTTTCCTTCCCAAGGCAAAAGTTAATTTAAAAAATCATATTTTAAAAAAACTGTAGCATAAAATATATTACTATTATACTACGACTTATTCAGTTGTGTTTAGTAGGAAACCACGGCGTCTGGATGTCGATCTTTGTTTTGATAATTCAAAATTGCTTCGGTGTGGATTTTGTGCAGTGAAATTGGTGTTGTTTCGATGCATAAGCTTGACGATCAGGTCTTGACTTGAGGAATCATTGATATAAGGGTTTTGTGGTGTGACTGGTGTGTATGACGTTGAGTATTTTATAGTGGGATTTCCAGCTCATGAGTCGTCATCATGAGGTCTGTTGCCATGCATTTCTCGCCAAGCACTCCCTAGATGATGGTGATGAGATGCATTAAGATGTGTAACACCCACATTTTAATGTGAAAATCAACAAAAAGAAGACAGAAAACTTAAGCCATGGATGTATGGGCTAGATGCCTTTGCCGTCCCGTAATAGGGAAAATTTAAAAAAAAATATTCGAAAATCCTAATTAGTCTGTGCCAACAACGGTAGTTTTTGACATAATTAGAATTTGTGGCCACCCTGCTGTCAAATTTTACTTAGTGAAAAATTTATACAATAAAAATTAAAATATTGTTTTCTGCAATATTTATTATTGCAGAAAACAATATTTTTTTTCACAAAAACAGAATACCTTAGCTTTGTCAAATTATGCCTACACAATACATAATAAAGAAAAACAAGAAACAGATGGAGGATTGAGGGCCCAAACATTATTAAGGTCATTTCTATAAAACCAGGAGGAGTTGGAGCAAGCTCTCGATTCCACAAAATTTCACATTTTTTAACTAACGCATTGGATAAGTAGACAATATCTGAAAATAAACCAATTTTGTTTATTTTTGGTAACAAGGTGGGCCCTCAATCCTCACATAGAGGATTGAGGGCCCAACCTTTCAGCCTATAACTCGCCTTTCAAAGGTTTCACAAAGTCGTTTCAGGCTTTCACATTTCTTTTAGAACGCACACTAAATCATAGGTACATTTTTAAGAGAATATGACAAAGTGGCCCTCAATCCTCACACACACGATAGCGTTAGTAGCCGGTAGATGTAAGATTGTTCGTATCTTAATTGTCTCAAAATTAAGCTGATTTTTATTAATTTAAAGACAGCAAATATGAAATCTTCTTTTACTGTGATAAGGTTGTAGGTACCATGTTTCAGGATTGCATTTAGTTAATCGTAGGTACAGTCACAAGCAATAATAATTGTATCCACTTTTTCACATTTCAGCATCTTTAGTTCCTGCACAATAAGAGCATGTCTTCTGTCAAATGTAAAAAGGACGGGAATATAAAAAGGTAAAATTATGTTTAAACACATTTATTTTTTTCTTAATATAACTAAGCCTATGCATAAATTCTTAATTGAATATACAAAATGGACACACATCCTCTGGGTCAAAAATAAATGTGACTAATTTAATACAAAGGCGTGTGTAGTTTACAAGAAACAATATTTACCATAGAAAGTTATGGCAATATGTAAATGTGTTCTAATGTAGGTACTAATTTTGATAAATGACAAAAGAGTGTAAAGACAAACTATATCTATAGCTTTAGGATAAACGTAATTTATAATACATGATAAAACGTTAATATTAACTATGTAGATTAAAACCATGAGATTTTATGACAAGATAAATAATTTAAAATCTTAATGTACTTTCCTTTATGTATAACTTATAATCCTTAATTGATAAAAATACCTCGATACTTAAGTCAAGTTAAAATAAACACTAAAGGATCAAATACAATAGTTAGATTTTCTAAGCTTGTATACATAATAGGTACAGTGATTTATTATGTAATATTTATGTACAGTCACGTCTTGAGTGTTGGATAGGGTATCTTATACACCGTTATTTTTTTATCAACCCTTATAATTTAAGGGATCCTTTCGACATTATATACAAACAACTTTTGCTATGGGACCAACATCCAAATCGCAAGAAAAATCAGATGTTCCATAGAAAAGTGCAAGCCCCTTGTCTGTCTCGACGCCAAAATCAAGCGTCCGTCAAAAAGTGCCTGTCTCTGGGTTATATTGTTTCTATCTCTCTCAAACTTTACTACAACTTACAGAGTAGAACAGAGATGCAATATAAAGCCACCATATTATCGAACTAAGCCTATCAACATTGTGAGCCCCTTTCATTCTGCGATCATTCATTCTGTCTGAGGTACTATAAGTTTATGCGCGAAATTTGAGTTTATTTACTTGTTTTTCAATTTTTTTATAGTAAATATTTTATATCTCCAAATAAAAAAAAATGAATTAAATCGTTGAAAAAAGTAACTATTCCTACTTTTAACTTCAAATTACTAATTTTATTTACTATAAAACTATAAGTAATTATCATTAAGCATTATCTGAAAGCTTATTTCATACCGATTCCAATAACATACAATTTGTATATAACCTTTGTACAAATTTCTTTAGATATCGTAATTTTAATGAGGACCGGAAATCCTCCGAAAATGGCGGAACAGATAAGCCATATTTGATAAAAGGGGTTGGACATCAGTTTTTATACGCGATTTAGATGATGATCTAATAGCAAAAGTTGTTTGTATGTAATGTCGGAAGAGTCCCTTAAATTATGAGGGGTGATATTATGACCAAGCCCAGTGGAATTTTCGTCACTCGTCACTCTCATAGACTACAATCCGCCTAGTCGTTTAGTTAAACGGCGTGTTTTACTATCCGCCTGCAACATATACACAGCATTTAAAAACATACGTATACTATGTTGCATTGTAGAAACTTTAACGTTAACGTATTATATACATACATACATTGTGTATACTTCAATAGTTTCTACCTTATTCAATAGCCACATGGATCAAAGTTAATTGGGGAATTTTGAGTTTGTCATGACTAAACCTTTTTTAGACGTGACTATTCCATAGTTCTATAGTTCATAAAGTTATAACTGCAATATGTTTATTTGGTTTTTATACAACTTCTCATTGACCATCTAATATTGAGAACAATATTTTACTGATATTACGATATCAATTTAAAAGTAGTTATTAAAATATAAATATGTAGATATGAAACAACCCCTCATTTACTTAAATAATTATTTAGTACAGTGAAACGTACACACTAATAGAATAACAAAAAGAAAGATGCTATTACAACTAAGCTAATAATAATTCTACTTATATACTCTCTTTCGCACTGCTTTGCGATGCGGTGCGTTTGTCAGCTTTGATGGGAGATTGCTTTGCATCTGAGGAAGAAAAACGATAACATTGAAGTAATTTACTCTGGTCAGATATTGCAATATATAAAAGCGTAATATTTTACCTTTATCCCCAATTAATGTCGACTTGAGAGAGTCCGTGGAGGATAATTTTATTCCCTGTTTTAGTACCATGGTGCCGTCCTGTAATGTAAGAATATTGGTATAATTAACCTAGTGTGACATTGAATAGTTATGAATAAAGATTATATACGCATTCTATATATCAAAACACGAAACCTTCTAAAAAAATATTGCTGGGAAACCATTATTATTTTTTGGTAATAAATATTTTTTAAGTTTCTTTGGAAAAAAATAAAGATTTAAATTTTTCATAAAAATCTTGAAAAAAAAATCTAACTTTCTCCTTCAATAACTTCATAACTATCAATTTCCCAGGTATAGTATATCAGAAAAAAATGCTCCTAATGATGAGCGGAATACGTAGTTCTCGGCTTTGTCATAGGTCTTTTTACAACCTTTATATTAATTAAGCGCCTACCCTTACTCTCAGGTACAGTCAACAAAGTTCCCGATATTTCATTTGGCAAACAGAATCCTTTAAACGGCTGCCCTGCAACAAGCGCCGCCTACTTTTTACTCGGCCAATAGAATATTAACGTGATATGGAGCAGCCAATAAGACGTTGAATCTTTACTCCGCTTCCGCAAGTCGCCTCCCTTCCGCGCAATCGCTCTAGCGTGGCCAGCGACATAGCCTGCTCTTATTGACTCAAACCGGTATTAGGGGCGGTTCGCCTGTCAATTAGACACGGTGCCACACGATTTTTGCTTACAAGTGGTATATCTTTATCGAATGTACCTTGAACGTTAAGCCTTTTGATTGGAATTGGTTATTTGCCTACCTTCATTTCCACAAGACCCTTCTTAGCCATTGCCTCGACTTCAGCCTTCGTCATGACTATCTTTTGGACTTTCACTACCTTCTTACCAATTTGCATCTCACACAACTCTCCAGTGCCCATTGCTAAAAAAATAAACATTATATTTTTACGTAAAACGTAATTAATCCAAGATACTCGGAGATATATTATAGAAAAAGTTCAACCTATATTTTCTTCTAGCCTGCTCTAAATTTTTTTATAATCATATGTATAGGTAATTAATTAACATTTTTAAACATTGTTTACTTACGTCGCATAGGTAAAGGCAAAGGTTTGATGCCCGGAGGGATAGCTTTGATTGGCACCTGAAATAAAAGAAAAAATATTGCTATCAGCATAAAACATTGTTATCTGCAGGACTGCAGAATAGACTACCACACACAAAATATCGTAAAATTAAAATAATAAAATTTTCATTTTCATTCATAGTGCTTACCCCAAATATGAGAGAAATTAATTGATCTAAAAAAATTGCTGGGTCCATATAAAAGTGCAACACCTATGTATCCAAAAATGTTTCTTTTTTGAGGTCGGTCCCAAATACAAGTGACAATGTTTCATTCCAAACTAGCTTCCGCCCGCGACATCATCCGCATGGAAATTTTACCCCCTTAGGGGTGGAATTTGTAAAAATTCTTTCTTAGTGGATGCCTACACTGTATAAGGTATCTATGTGCAAAATTAAAAACAAGAAATAAAACTTTAATTTTTATTTCTTGTTTTTAAGTAATATGCAATTTGTATGCAAAATTTTGTTGGTATGCAAAATTTATAAATTTATAGATGTGGCAACAGCTACACGGAACAGTAGCTTCACGCTTTTATAAATATTACAATTATTTTTAAGGATTAATTTAAAACACAAACAATTTATTATGCGTTTGTGACCACGAACAGTTTACAATCTGTTAATTACTTAAGTTCTCATGTAAGTGACAATGTAATGTCTTTATGAGAATAAAATTCTTTAAACCTAAACCTAAAATTTCAAGTCTCTAGGTTCAGCGGTTTGGGCTGTGCGTTGATATCTCAGTCAATTATTCAGGACTTTGAATTATAGATATTGAGGTTGACACCGACCAGAAAATATAGTTGTTTTTAAACAAAATTTTTATTTTTCAGTTTTGAAGGCGGTTATTTTATTTATTTTGATTTGCCCCATAATATTTGGGGTAAGCACCATGAGTCATGAGTAGGCTTATTTTAAAAGGATGCTAACGTCGTCCCTGTTCCCAGTCTAAAGGTAAACATTTTATTGAAGAAATTTGATAGTTTTGGGTAGCTTGACTTGCAGTCGTTTCTGCGTAACCTGCTGTATAGGTACTCAATATCGATAACACTATTGACTAGGTAACCGACTTGTTTCACAGACTTTTCGGAGACGAGGCGTACACTGTGCGCCGTTCCCGAAACATCCCCACAAAGGCTGTGAGGGTACCGATAGATTTTCCATCGAAAAAAAGGATCTGTCTTGTATATTTTTATATCTAGAGATTTAAAACGATTGAATTTTTTAGTTTAACATAATAATAATATCCTTAACTGTTTCTAGTACAAGGATAAGTAAAGGTTTTATTTTGAAGAAAAACGCGACCGGCGTACTTTCTTACGCGTTATCATCGAAAAGTCCTCGGCGGAGGTTTTGTACTACTTTTATACTTCACTTTTAATCAAATTACTCACTTTTTTAAGAGTTTGCCCCGTAGGAGAAACAATCTGACCACCAGCTGTCTTTTGTTCTTCATTTGTGGTTTTACTTGTCTCGGCGGCCTATGAAAATATTTCAACATCAATACGATTGCCTCTACATATTTGCTAGATAAATTATCTTAATAGCTATAAATTACATGTCACGTTGTTTGTCTGCGATGTATTTATTTATTTATTTATTTATTTAATAATTTATTGTACACGGATACAAAAATGGAGAACATATTGGTATAAAAAGTACAAAAGGTGTGGCTTATTTCTAATAGAAATCTCTTCCAACCCACCTACGAAAGGAGAAGTGATGCGAGACGCGAATGTCGTGTGTACATATAAATATACCTACAGATAAATAAAAATAATATAAATACATTAATAATAATGCGATACATTATCCATAAATACGGTATAATACAATATATATCTACATACATAAAAATATACATATATACATACATATATAACATGAACATTGTAAATACCTAATAAAACATTGTTAAACATAAAACAAAAATACGAAATAAATCTAACATAGAGAAAGGTAGTGCTCTTTAACTCTTTTCTTGAAGAGAGGAAGTGACGAAATTTCACGTATTGCTGGCGGTAGTGCATTCCATAGCTTTACTGCATGAACAGTGAAGGAGTCAATGAAGAAATCAGTGCGGTAAGGATTGGAAGGAAGCTTAAGAAGAGTGCGGAGATGCGATCTGCAGAGAATGCCAGGAGGACGAGCAAACTCAAAACGCTCACGAAGGTAATTTGGATAAGTTGGGTTATGTAAAATATTAAAAAGAAGACAGAGAATCCGTGAATTCCTTCGAAATCTGATTGGGAGCCACTTGAGCTGAGATCGGAACTGAGAGACGTGATCGTATTTACGTAACCCAAATATAAAACGTATACATAAATTCTGCAGTCGCTCAAGTTTGTTTAATAGTTCCTCCGTGATGTCCAGATAACAAGCGTCTGCGTAATCTAAAGTGGGAATAATCAATGACTGGGCCAAAGAAATTCTAGTATGGAACGGTAAAAAGTGTTGTAAAGATTTAAGCATGTGGAAGGAGGAAAAGACTTTGCGACTTACTTCGTTGACATGAGCTTTCCAATTTAGATTGCTGTCAAAAATGATACCTAAATTTTTGGCTGTGAGAGAGTACGGAATGACCGAGTTATCTAGGATCACAGGTGGCAGCAATCCAAAGTCCAATTGCTTTGTCATATATCCACTTCCTATAATTATTGCTTTGGACTTCGATGGATTGAGGTGGAGCCCATATGACTTAGCCCAGCAATGCACACGCATCAGGTCTTCATTAATAGCAGATATACCGCTGTTGACGTCGGAGACTGGGAAGTGGCGATACAACTGCAAATCGTCGGCATAAAGATGATAGCTGGAGGTTATTACTTTGGTCACAGTGTTGATAAAACAGGAGAAAAGTAGTGGCGATAAGATTCCTCCTTGAGGAACTCCTGTTGACAGTGAGCACCACTCAGAGATATCGTCATTTACTCGGATACATTGGGATCGGTCACGGAGATAGGAATCGAACCAGGAGATAGCACCAACTGAAACATTGAGCGACTCGAGAATGCCTAGAAGAATGTCGAAATCAACTGCATTGAATGCGTTACTGAAGTCAAGCAGTAATAATAAAGAAAGAGATTTATTCTCCAAGGCAAGTCTTATGTCGTCAGTTACTTGAATGAGAGCAGTAACAGTGCTATGACCTGGTCGAAATCCGGATTGAAAGGGGTTTAGTAGGTTGTTGGATGACAAATATAGAGAGAATTGCTTATGGGATAAATGTTCAAGTACTTTGGAGAGGAACGGTAATATGGAAATAGGTCGGAAATCAGATAAGGAACGAGGACTCGAGATTTTGGGTAAAGGGATGACATGAGCACGTTTCCAAGATGATGGGAAACAATTCCTTGTGAGGGAGAAGTTTAGGACATGGGTAAGGACAGGAGTAAGTTCAAAGAGGATAAGAGAGACCATCCTGGAACTGATTTCATCACTGCCACAGGCAGTGGAAGAGATCGCCAATACTGACTTCTGCACGTCCTCGCTGGAAACAGGACTAAAACTAAACGGAATACAGGAAGGCTTAGGAGAATCCGATAAATGACGTAGGGTGCTTGCCTTAGTGTTGGCATCGAGAGAGGTGGTCGTTGAAGAGAAGTGTACATTCAGTGAGCTAATATCAACATTATTGCTGCACTGGCTACGTGATTTACCTATGCCGACAGAAACGACGACCGACGAAACTAACAATTAGATTTAAACTTTTTAATACGTACTAGAAAAAATGCACTTAAAAAAAACCGACTTGCCTCAGGCGGGAATCGAACCCTCATCTTCCGCAATCCGGGCGGCTGCGTTGACCATTACGCCACCGAGACACTACTTTCAAAGATTTGATGAAACAATGTTTACCATAAAAACATAAGCACCAAGCACTGACAAATTTCGACAGAGAAAGCAGTGTCTCGTTGGCGTAATGGTCAACGCAGCCGCCCGGATTGCAGAAGATGCGGGTTCGATTCCCGCCTGAGGCAAGTCGATTTTTTTCAGTGCATTTTTTTCTAGTATTAAAAATATTTACGCGTTTGTAAACGCAATAATAAAATTATTCTTTAAACTTTTTTTTTTTTTTTTTAATGTGTGTCTTGTTCGAAATTGAGAGATAGGATAGTTTTTATCTTGATAAGTAGTCCTCATTTTTTTTAACTGCAAATTCAATGTTATAGGACAGTAGTATGAAATTACCACAGCAACGCGTGGCCGGGAGAGCTAATATATGAGATAATTAGTCGGGCTGTACCTCCATCAAATAACTCAACCTAGTGTCACAGCGTAAAACCATACAGTAGTTCGACACCTTTGAAGTTGAGGTAAATGCCGCTTTCGTTTAGACAGCGTGCAGTAGGTATACAGTGGACCAACATCTACCAAACGAGTGTATGGCAGTTTGATGGCGCCACCCTCTCGTTCCGCGTCTCCCTCACGACTGAACTTAACTTGTGTCATGGATACTAGATAACGGACAATTTAAATATACATAATAATTTTAGATATTTTTATAAATAAGCTTAAATAAATGTATAAACAACCATGACTCGCAAACTAACAATCGTGTTCATCACACAAATAATTGCCGCTACCAGGATTCGAACCTGGACCGCTGGATGTGTAGGCATCTATACTAACCACTCCACCACGACGGCGTTAAGATACATCGGTGTTACAAGCGTCTAACTACCGTAACTGCTTACCAACAGACAGGCAGACTTGTTTGCGAACCACTTGGCATAAAAAACATATGCCTCTGATTTTATAAATTACGTAAGTTTTATTTATTTATTTAGGACAATCAATAAGACTAGCATCACAAGCTGGTATATAAACTTGCATCAAAATTTGCTTATGTCAATGCTGTCTTATGTAAAGATTGTCACGGCAAAAAGTCGACTAACAATACAATGAACTTGCTTGCAACTAACAGGAAAAAAAGAATTATGTCTTTCTGCAATATTTAACACAGACATTTTATGTAAGTATTTAAAATATTTTTTTTATTAAATTCCGGAATGTATACTAATGTAAGTGTTCAAATTCACAACTAGTGTAAAATATTGTATACATACAGCTTTTTCAGTCACTTTTGATGTCGGAATCTCTTGTGGCGTCTCTTCTGTTTCTTTCTCCACCTCTTCTGCCGAGTTCTTATTGGTCTTGTTGTCAGTTTCCTCTACTTCTGATTTGTCAGCTTTACTGATGTCAGATTCTTCTTCAACATCGTCTTTTTTAACTTTAGCAGGTCTGTTACATGAAACACAATTGTTTTATGTACATAATTATTAATAGGATTTTTTATGGTTTTTGAGCCGACCTTTATTCATATTATATACAGTGTTAGTACCACAACCTCCAGTTTGCGGCAGCACCCCCCACTCTTGTACAGTCAGCATCACAAGTAGATTAACACTTTAGTACCTTGTCATAATAATCATTTATACTAATGGGTGGAGTATGCACTAGCGGCCTATTTGCTCGGAACCTTATTGTCGTATTAATAAAAATCATATTTGCTTAAAAGATGAATCGAGTCACTAGGTTTCGTATCAGTGAGTTTCGTAAGCAGTGTAAAGGTTGTAGTACTTATCCTTAATGAGTAAAACGAGAAATAACGCGATTAAATTAACTTTTAAATGCCTGACGTTAGCCGGGTTACACCAACCGTGGTCACAGGCGACCGTAGTATCATCCGCCTGTGACCACGGTCGGTGTAACCCGGCCGAAACGTCAGTCATTTAATAGGTAATTTAATCGGGATAGTTCCCGTTTTTACTCATGTTAAACATGCAACGCGACTGTTTAAAAGTGATTGTAGTATCCTTTCTTACTTATTTATGTTTTAATATTTATTAAACAATACTGAGTTCAAAAAAATCCCAAAATTAGTTAAATACCCTATTTAATACTTGTAGTTTACTTACACTTCTTTAGTTTCTTTACGTGGTCGTCCCCTCTTCCTAACGACGGGGGGCGTAGTTCCCACGACCGTAGCCGCGGCGGGGGATTTGGCCGCTGGCGGCACAATCTTCAAACTAGACCGTCGGAGCTTCGAACGAACCTGTCATTGTTGCGTACACAAGTTAACTTTTAAAAAATATTTAATAATAATAACTTTATTTCACACAGCACAAATAATACACAAAAAAGAAAACAATATACATGGTACAAAATAGGCGGCCTTATTGCCATCTCTTACAGGCAACCCAAATTGAAAGAAAAAATTGATAGAAACATAGAAAGGGTGCAGAATTAAGAAAAATAAGAAAAAGTGTTAAATATCTATACAATTATACATATTTATAGTTTGTACGTTTATCTCTCGCTATCTTCGCATTTGGACTCTACTTCTGCTTACCGTCGTGGGTGGAATAGAGTCATTTGCTTGACCTTTTTATAAAAATACTAGGTACTTTATGGTAAAAAAGAAAGAATAACTTGTAGACTTATGGGCAAGAGGAAACGATTCCAAATAGCAGTTTTAAAGGATTCCAATAAACGAGCACGCCTGATACTCTCAGGGAGAGTATTCCACAACCGGACAGCAAGAAAAGGAAATCGGAAGTGTGGGGGAGGTTTTTTGGCAAACAAGCTTGCGGCCCACCTGGTGTTAAGTGGTCACCGCCGCCTATAGACACTTGCAATATTAAGTGTAAATCACTTAAGACCGCAAGTGCGTTTGCCATCCTGGGGACTAAGATGATATTTATGCCCTCCATGTCCAGTAATTACACTGCTACCTTTCCCTTCGATCCGAAACACAGCGAACTGCTTCACGGCAGAAATAAGAAAGGCGTTGGTGCCTACCCAGACGACCCTATGGGGGTCTACCACCTAGTAAAGTATATCCAAAAAAAGATTAAAGTTAGAGCGCAAAGTACGACTCGATGAAGAGGAACGAAATGAAAAATAAGAGTGGAAGATATATCTATATAGAGTGAATATTTGTCGTCATACACTTAGTTTTTTTACTTACTAAATTGTTTTATGTAAATGAGTTAATATGATGTAACACAGTTTTGATTTTTAATTTCGTTTCGGTAAAGCTCTGCACAGACTTGTGCACGTGCACGAACCGTGCGGTTCGCGAACATAGTTTTGACACTCTTGTACGCGACAAGTTAATCTCCACGACGAACACGACCTGTGCGGTTCACGTGCATCTTAGAACAGTTTGGAAGTGTTCGCGTGCTGCTCGAGAGCGGTTCGCGAGCAAGATTTTTTTTACCGCTCTTTTGATTCTAGCTTGCACGCGAACAGTTCGTGAGAAACGCGCGCGTTGCATTGGAAGCACGCATCCTATAGCCATTTGAGGCGCGTATTGCGCACGGTTCGTGCTCGCAGCATTGCTCGTGCGCAGGGCTGGACAGAACTTTAAATATGAAACACATTGAGAATAAATAAAAAATAATAGTTACCTCTTTCTCACTCTCTTTAGAATCATCGTAGTCAGCATCATCAGAATCTTCATCGTCTGATGAATCTTGGGATCTAAAACAATTTATGGAACTAAACACAGGAGAGAAATTGGGTTTTTTATTGTTGTAACAATTTCTTGCTCTTGCTAAGGTAAATGAGCATGTTTTCTATGTTACGAGATGGCAAAGAAGCTTGCGGACCACCTGGTGTTAAGTGGTTACCGTCACCTATAGACACTTGCAATTAAGAGTAAATAACTCAACACTGAAAGTGCGTTGCCATCCTGGGGACTAAGATGATTAATTACACTGGCTACCTTTCCCTTCAATCCGAAACACAGCAAACTGCTTCACGGCAGAAATAAGAAAGGCGGTGGTATCTACCAGTCGACCCTACATTTATGAGTCTACCACATAGTAAAATAATTTTTTTTTTAATCTAAAAGGCATGAATTGAGGATATTAAATCTTCTAAATAAGCGCACTTTAATTAATGTCTACCATACAGTAAATACGTAAGAAAACTTTGTCTTTATTATGTGTTCTTTAGATATCAGTAAGCTAGAATTAAATTAATATAAATTCAGTCAAAAAACATACCTATCACGAATCAATTTAGCGTAGTCCTTTATCTTAGATGGCCGAGTGGAACGCCGCACCGTCTCATCTGATTGACTTTTGTCGGTAGTGCCGTTCTTTATTACAGTCTGAAATTCAAATAGATATTTACTTCACACAAAAACTCTTTAGTAAATATTATTGCTAACAAAATCGTGTATTGATAATAGATATTTGTTTGGCCGGATACCGGATAACCGGTCCAAGTATCCGGCCATCCGGCCTCGCAACTGGCCGGATGGCCGGATACTTGGACCATTGTCTCGTTGCATGTCGTGACGAGTTTAACGCCGCAAACGCAATCAGATCAATTCAGGCGGTTTCGCTAAGTTTTTACTAAAACTCTTAGATATCTCAAAAGAAAAGTTTGGTTTTTTAAAAAGCTTTTTTGTAACGACTTTAAAAAAAGGTCGTCATAATTATAAGCCCTTTTATTGATATTTACGCACAAAGATTAATGTATTGCATTTTATTATAGGAAATTTTCGTAATTTTTAATATCCGGTATCCGGCCGGATATTGAGTTACTGTTACGGCCGGATAGTTAAGTATACCGGATATCCGTTTCATCTCTAATTGATAACATGCAACACTATGACAATTTAATATTATAAGATTAAAAAATACATTTTCTTTTATATTAAGCGATTTAAAATTTTTAGATCCTTTCCTGGCCGAGTCGGTGCGTTTTTGTTATTGTACCGAATCTTTACAAAGTGCAAGTATGTAATTATATGAGAGCTTCCTTTCCCGACTTAGTTGGTACGGTATATATTACCAGTACATAATAAGTAATATTACCGATGCACGCGATTCGCCATTCAGTTAGGGCGTGTTCACACAGAAAGTCCGTATTTACAGGATCGTTTTTAATGGATACGTAGCTACTGGCGGTAATGTTCACACCGAATTTACATTTACATTCACACTTGTCTGTGCCGCGTCGCGCTTTTTTATGTTGGATAGGTATTTTTTACTGATCTGGAATTAAGTCGTGTGTTCAACTCGCTCGTACAACTACATGCGTCATGGGCTAATAAAACCGTTTACGATAAAACGGACCTATGTGTAAATGCGCCTTTACTACCACTCCACCTAATTCTAATGTCGCGGGAAGCCGCTGGATGCGGGCAGCGCAGGACCGACCGGTTTGGAGATCCTTGGGAGAGGCCTATGCCCAACAGTGGGCGTCTCTCAGCTGAAATGATAAGTTCGCTGTGCCTTACCTCGACGATGACGAGTACCAACCTTTGGTGTTTCCTTCTCTTTAACTTCTTTTTCTTCTTTGACAACGGCGACGTTCTGCTTCACCTCTTTATTCTCCTTTAGTTCCTTGTTCTCCCTCGTTACCGCGCGACGTTCCAGCACTTTCCTTTCGACAGCTGGAGCCTTGGTAGCCATTAAAGCCTTCTTCTCTTCAGTAGCTCTGAAAGAGAGATATAATAGCATTAAAGAAACAAAAAGGCTGAAGAATAATATCAAAATTTTCTCAAACATGCATGGAAATATTGTCATTGTGGAAAAAAGTACAAGCAAGTTATCGAATTTATGGACAAAGAAAATGAAATCCATTGCAGGAGCGTTAATTTTTAATTTGGAACATTACAACGCTCTAGCTATGTTGGATGTTTGTGCTGGAGTTAATATTCTTTGATTGGATCTCTTTTATCAATCTTGGCATACCAAACAAGTCTCTTTGCTTAGTATAAATGCGTTTATCTTTCGGCACAGGTGATAAAGGACAATAGAAAATTGCCCGCAAAGCTGAAAATTCGTCTTGATTTGTTATTTACATATATATAATATATTTACTTATAAATTTAATAATTAAAATGAGTATCGACGATTCAGCGAGTGAAATGGAGATTGATTGTACTCCACCAGATTTAAACGACAATCGACCGGATTCAAAACCAAAAAATCGAAGTTTTATAACTGGCAAAAACAAAGCAATTTTTAATTAAAACCCCAAGAAGATATAGTAAAATTAAAGCCCCAGATGATATAAAATAGCGACAAAGGTAAAGTATGTTCTATTTCCCTGCATTTTTTTAAAGACAAGCTCTATATATGCCTCGGCCGAAATGGCAATTGCCTGTCTCTCATTAGTGAAGTCCTCGCCTACAGCTCGGCCTTCCAACTCTACACGACCTGTAATTGCCTATTTCGCAGCCCTTGCAATAATGTACTATTACTACACAGCAGGCATACGAAACAATACCTCGTCTTAGGAGTGGAAGTGAAGAGTTGCGGTCGCCTATTTCTTAAGCTCTCAATTGGTTTCGCTGGCGTTTTGGTTGCCTCATTGCGTGTGTTGGTCTGTAATATAAACAGTACATATAAAACAAATTTGACTAAACATCATGCATATTACCTAGAGAAAATAAATGAATAATATGTAGTCAGAATGCCTGCATACCTAGCATAAGGCACGGTACTCAAGTGGGATGTAGAGAGACATGTCTCTTATTTATTACATCTTTATTTTTGACATATTTTAATTTTGACTTATTTTTATTTTATTTTTGATATTTATATTTCTGAGTATACTATTATATTAAGTTCAGATGCTCAGATAACATGACTTGTTGGTGTGTTGGAATATAACTTCTGTAAGCCTGCATGTAATTGTAATAATAAATAAATAAATTACCCTTGGTATTTTGTTTTCAAGATTTTTATGAAAACAAATTGAAAACATTATTTCTTTATTTTTGTCCAAATAATCAAAATTTTAAGTATTTCATACCAAAAAATAGCTGTAAAACGTCATCGCTCATATCGGGTTTATTTAACTCAGCCAACCGAACGTCGCGCACATCTCCAAGTTGCTAAGCGCCGCGCGACTTGCGCGCTGTAAACATTACGCGGCATTTTTGGAGTTTTTTTTAACACCAAAAAATAAAACGCCTTTTCCAGCAATATTTTATTTACATGTTTCTTATTGTGATGTATACAATTTCACTAGGTGGTAGACCCATATGTAGGGTCGTCTGGGTAGGTACCACCGCCTTTCTTATTTCTGCCGTGAAGCAGTTCGCTGTGTTTCGGATTGAAGGGAAAGGTAGCCAGTGTAATTACTGGGCATGGAGGGTATATCATCTTAGTCCCCAGGATGGCAAACGCACTTGCGGTGTTAAGTGATTTACACTTAATATTGCAAGTGTCTATAGGCGGCGGTGACCACTTAACATCAGGTGAGCCGCAAGCTTGTTTGCCATCTCGTAACATAAAAAAAAATGCGTATATATTATCTTAAAAATAATTATTAAAAAATATTTAATCAAAAGAGGTATTTTGGTGCTGGAGAGATGAAAAATTTTGTCACCCGTGACGAGGAAATGTGATTTTTCGTTAGAGTAGCGTGCGTAAAATGCCACTTTCTGGTTCACCATTTCCCAAGTCGTAATATTGGCAATTGATTTTAATTGATTAAATTGCAGTTAAATATAAAACCCATATCGGATATTTAAAACGTCAAAATTGACTATATACCTAATTTTTTAAAATACCGTTCAAAATTTTGGTATAATTTATTTACTAATACCTACTGAATGAAACATTTTCTATTGTACAAGCATCTAGAAGTTTTTATATTTTTTGATTTGTAGAATAAGAATTCATGGCAATAGTGAATCTGAAAAAATGCCGATATTTTTCAGTCGATCGATAAACAAAACTTTTCTCGAGCTCCTTATGCTATGCGTGCTGGCGGATTTCAGATCAAGTACGGTAAAATTACTATAATAATATTATTAATTCACGCACATCATAATAATGGTAATACTCATACCCTTTTCAGTTCTTGCAGTTCCTTCTCGAGTAAGCGCAATGATTTGTCACTGGCGCCTCCCACTGTACTACTCTCTGGTTTTAGGGCCTTAACCTTCTTTTGTGTAACTAAAATAAAGAAAATGTTTAATTATTTGTGTGTTAGACATAGACATAGGGAACTGTAGATGGGCAATGTAAAAGAGAAAGAGCATACACGTATATTAGAACGAGATATATAGGCTAGTACATTTCACGTACACGCAGGCTTTCTAAGTCGGCCTGTCAGTCACGTAGAAAAAGACAGCAACTGTCAGACTGCAGTACTATTTTTCACGCACACATGCGCATTCTATTATATTCAATCTACTCATTGCCAATCTATAAACGATAATAATTATAAATCTATGGTTATAGTCTACTTTAATAAGGAAGTGTAGTTTTTCCAATAAATTGAATAAGTAAATGGCAAGCGAGAATTCAAAGTTTTCTAATTCGAATACTACGAACCAAGGTAGAAAAACTAGCAACGGGAAGAGTAAAATCAATTTTGTCATATAATAAATAAAAATACTACCATCTGCTGTACTCTGCTGAACTTTGCGTTTTACTTCTTCAGCTTTCCTCAATATGCTTGCCGTCTGGAATAAAAATAGACAGTTGAAAACATTCATGTAATATAATATTAGTCTTATTATTAGTACATTTCTCAGTTTTCTACTCCAAGGGGCTTGAAAAAGCACGATATATAAATAATAATAATCGGATAATGTAAGTATCTAAATGTAAATTACAAATTTTTCTCAGTTTCTAACATTAAAAGTTATAAAAACGTATTTTTTTGTTTTTTGAGCCAGAGATTATCCAGTTTTTGTTTTATTAGCCCATTTATTGCTTCTGTCGGAAATATTTGATTGTTAGTGTTATTTTATCGATCTAGTCAGGCGCTAGATCCACGGGAGCCAAGATTTTAAAATGTTAAAACATAAGTGACATAGATTTAAATGCGTGCTTAACATCACACTTTTGTTCAAGAATGTGTATCGAACACGATAATCAAATTAAAATTAGAAGCAACCTGTAACATAATAAACATTAGAACACCGGCCGGTTCGACTCATTACTTTATAGTTATTTTTCTTAAAAATAAACTTATGACAAAACGGAAAGGCAAGGATCTAACCCATTCCGAAAATTTGGCTCCGCCAGATAATTTGTAAAAAACCCACTAAGAATATAAATAGTTTGTTGCCAGAAAAATTAAAAAAAAAAGATTGCAATAATTTTACAGGAAAATAACAAACAATCAAAGATTAATTAGTATTTAAATTTAATTGTATGTACTGCACACAACTTGGTATTATGTGACAGTTACATACACTTAAGAAATTTATAGGTAAAACTGGAAGCCACACTACTAATAAAAAAGCGAAGTCAAAAAACCCTGAAACCGCTAAAGTATTTAAAATTGGTCTTTTTCTAACCAAGCACACGTATTAGACGGTCACGTGACGTTATACGAAAGTACGTCATCATATTACTTGTGCGGGAGAAAGAGACAGGTAGGAAACGGAAACATTCAAAGGTTACTTGGGGGTCAAAAAAGTTGTCTTCACTTTTTTATAGGTAGCGTAGCTTCCAGTTTTACTCATAAATCTCTTGTATACACTACTATTTTGGTTTCAGAGACCATGCAGTTTTTGAGTATGTCAAGTGTGCAACCGATATCGTGATTACCTGGTTGTCTGTATTCGAGACTGGTGCTGACGGAGCGGCAGCCACAACTAAGGAAGCGGTGGCCAGTTTGCTCGCTTCTGGCACACTTTTCTCAGCGTCTGCGTTTACTTTGGCATCTTTACGCATAATTGCCAAAGTATCAACTGTTGCAAGCTCCGTGTAAGTTACATCTGCTTCACTTTCTGAAAAGGGCAAGGGAAAATAGACCGTAAATACATTATGCATAACGTTTGGTTTCTCTTTGAAAACGTAACTAAGTAAATAAGTTTTATAAGCGATAATTTTAACATATTTACCATCAGAGTTAGTGTGGTCAGGTTTGACTTCAGATTCTACCTGTGTCTGGAAGAAAGAACACAATACTTTTTTAAATTACTTACACCCAGGTGCAGAGTCGATATGACATGTAATTTTGTAAGGGAAAATCACATGACCTAGCTATAAAATTGCATTTTATGTCTAGGACAAAAAGAACCTTATATTGTAATATTTATTGGCAGGGATACTTGAAGGCCTATTTACCTGATTTGACAATGATATAATAAAGCTCTTTACTAAGATAAAGTGTGGTAACTAGTTAGGTGAACTTAAAACAACTTCCGAGCACCAATTCGTACTCTTCTAGGTATTGAACCTGAGACCTCTGCATCTAATTCCGGTGGGCAAGCCACTAGACTACAGAGAAGTAGTTTAGTATTACGAAGAATATTCGTGAATAATTCATAATTATCCAAATTATTTCAGTGCGTGTAATAAGATCAAATTAAAAAATCTTTACATACCAAGAAATCACTGTTTTTCTTTATTTCTACAACCATCTCACCATTTTCTTCTTTCACTGAAAAGCGTAAGTCAAGTTAGAGATGTCGAATTTTATCTCTTTTAAATATATTTCAATGGTAGAATTTTTCATAGTTACCATTGATTCCGTTGTCTTCTTCATATTCTTCGCCATCCAACTCCATGGAAGATTCATCTTGGCCCATTTCCTGTTGTTAAAATAAAAGACCCATTAAGAAGCTTTTAACATGTTATTATTGATCAAAAATCGTCGCGTAAATTTTAAATTGTTACTCCTGTTAAGTTCTGTTATTGGTTGATATTTTTTTACATTGACATTAGAGTAGGTAAGTACTTAGTGTAGGTAACACCTATTTGTAATGTAGTATATACAACATGTAAATTAAATAACCGACACCCTGAATACAGGTGGTTAGGGATCGGCTTCTGAGTTTATTTCAAAAAAAATTTTTTGAAATAAACTCAGAAGCTGATCCCTAACCACCTGTATTCAGGGTGTCGGTTATTTAATTTACATGCTGTATATTGTAATACCTAGTTATTGTGATCATAACTTAAAGTAATAAATTGGTACAAAAAATTTCTTTCAGGAATCGAGCGGTTTATGATTTTTTCAGAACTTTCAGTTTGACTCTCGTACAGCATTGCTAAAGGTTTTTGAAGGCGAGGTGCCCGCTAGCCTGTAGGATCTGGTCCATGATGAATCCTCTAGCTTGTAAGGCGAACTTCCCGTAGAGCAGCGTTTTCCAAACTGGGAGGCGCGAACTAGTCTAAAGGGAGGCGCGAAATATGTAACACGTTAAAAAAAATGTTATCATACATTTTATGAAATCTTCAGGCGCCCAGGGCCCGATGTAAAATTTTCTCATACTAATTTGTTGTGTTAGTAGTCTATAGTTTCTCCGGACTTTATATCCTAGGGGGGGCTTTGGCTAGATCGGGCTCTGGGGGCGCCAAATGATTAAATATTTTTAAGGGATGCGTAGTAACATCAAGTTTGGAAACCACTGCCGTAGAGGGTTCTAGCACAGTATACCAAGAACAGTAGTTTATCTGCGGGCTGTCGGCGAGTTTAGGGCAGATAAGCCTACTCTTGCGTTGACGTAGGGCGATCGTAAATGTGCCGGGCGGGAACGAGCGGCGAGCGAATGTGCAATGACATAAAACGCGCGATCACACCGAGACGGCGAGACCACCTTATGCCCCCATATTTTTATGTCAATGTGTGCGTCACAGTGCGTGCGTACACGGCGCCGAACATTCTAATGGATAGCGGCCAGTTTGTATGAAGATGTATTACTGTTCTTGGTATACTGTGGTTCTAGTCAACAGGTATATCTCGTGGGGGAGCATCGCTGTTGTCTAATGTTCGGATCGAAAGGGAGCTGCAGACCTGAGGGCACCTCGGCTTAGGTGTGTCGTGACTTCTACGAGTCTAAAGTCTAGAGTAAGTAATAAGAAAATTGTAAGTATTAGCCGCAAGACAGCATTCACTAGAAATATGATAGAAAAATGTCATGCAACTTACTAGAGAGATTTCGTCAGCATGAGCAGCGGTCAAGTGGTTGTCCAACTTGTCCTGGGCGGTGAATACCAACTCGCATAAATCGCACATAAATTCCATACCTGTAATAAATATTGCTAGTATCAATACAACGGCTTGTGATTAGGTATAACCATATCTACCGTTGTTGTGAGGAAATGTTGAGGCATATCCGAAGGGCAAATTGTGAATATATCGAAGGAGAGAAATCTTTACAAATGTAATTAATTACTACAAAGTAAAGTGTAAATTTTATTTTTATTCTTCCTTCCAGTCTATTATTTTTACTTGGTCGTCATTAGGGCATGCAAAAACCGGATGGTTTTAGAAAAACCGTTTTTTTCGGTTTTCATTTTAAAAAACCGGTAAATTCAGGTTTTTCAGGTTTTTTGTTAAAAATCAATAAAAAATAGAAACTTAATAATAATAAAACTCTTAAAAATAGAATAGAAATTCAATAAACTCTGAACTCCGTGAAGATCATAGATTTATTATTACTGACGTTTATAGATTGGCAATTAACCGACTAGGGCGAGACCAAAAAAATGCACCTATGCGTGAGTAATGCGCATGTGTGCGTAAAAAATAGTACTGCAGTCTGACAGTTACTGTCTTTTCTACGTGACAGGCCGACTTAGGCCGCATGCGTGTACGTGAAATGGTCTCCCGCATGCGTGTACGTGAAATGGTCTCAACTATCTATCTCGCTCTAATATACGCGTTAATATGTTCTTTCGCTTTCAAAATGCGCGAGTAACCACCCACATCATTACCAAGGAGGGTTGGTGTCAGGCTGGCGGCCGGCCATAAGACTATGCCGAAACCTTAAGCAGTATGGTGATATCAAAGTCTATAGATGATATGTTGCAATAATTAAAATTGGGAACAGAGTAGGAAGAAGGAAGAGGCCGTCGTGCATCTGATTTACACAATATGTAATTCTGTGAGACTTATTTTGTAATATTTCATTTATTTCACTGTTGGTCATGTGATGCCAGCAGAGTAGAATAGCATCACTCCATATCCCCCAATGGGTGTCATAGAAGGCGACTAATGAGTCAGCAAAGGGGTATTGTTCACCTAATATTCCGTCTACCTAACCGCATTGGGTAAGCGTGGTGGACTACCGCCTAAACTTCCTTCGATGACAAGGAGAGGCCCTGTGTCCCAGCAGTGGGTCATATTATAAAGGCTGTTATGATGATACATGTATAATGTAATTTCAACACTTCCCTGCTTCACACGCGTTGCAATCAATTTTGTAAAAACTTATTTATCCATCGCTTGGGAATAGTCCTTTTTTTAACCTATTAAATTTTTTGTACCCTAGACAATTTTTGTAAAAGAATCCTGATGTTCGTTCGAGTAGTTTAGTCGTGAAAGCGTAACAAATAAAATCCCATTCACGTTTATAATGTTAGTTGTCATTTGAAGCGTTCTCGAATGAATGTAGCTTGCGACAAAAACCTAAAAATCTACGACAGATTATAAATGCAGTTAAGTCAAACTCACCATTAGCATATGGCTGGATAAAAACAGACACAGCACCTATGACAAGACATAAAAGCGGAAGCGTGAGAATTAAGCGTAGTGTGCATTAGAGATGACATACGTGAAGTGTAAGCGCATCTTTAGATGGTCAAACACATATTTCATATTCCAAAAAGGGGAAAGAAAGTAAAAAAAAAACGAATATTAAATGCAAGGAAGTCTTCTCTCTAGCATATTCTATTAAGGGTTGACACACATTTGGCGAAGCGCAGCGCAGCGAATTTTTCAGGGTCAAACCATTATCGACATTGCTTGTGTGGAAATAATACTGAATAATGCTGGTGGATACATTCCTGATATTGTCATTAATTTTTTTTTATTTATTTAATCGAATTAATAATAAAATCCCGTGAAGCATTTTCGGGCAGATGTAGTATATTTCACTTGATGAGTTACGCGTTTTGAACTTCGTGGGCATTCTCTGGACAGATTCTATACATCTATACATGAACATAAATGAATTATGGATGATATAAACTACAAATAGACACAAGAAAGGTATCTCGATAAAATAAAAAAATAAAAAATCCAGCTGTAGATTGAAATGATTACATTAATATGTGCCATGCTATTAGGTAGCAAAATAATAAATTTATCCAAAGACAGGACGCGTTTGATTTAAATAAATTCGAGAACCTTGAAAACATTGTATAAATGCATTTTATAAAATTTGGTGATGAGATCTTGTCAAATTACTCATTATAGCGTTACTGACTGGCTCAATCTCAGTAAAGTTCACTGTCTGATAGATTCATTCCGTGCTTTCACTCTCCTCCTACAAAACTACACTTACGTGCAATGAAATCGACTCACCGGTACGCTTTGGTTCAGAACTCCCTAATCGAAATCTACAATAAGTAAATAATAATTTTTAACTCCGCGTGTTAAACAAGAACCTAAACATACATTAGACCAGTTTTTACTGTGATAGATTTTAGTTTATTGATTTTACAAAATGAAAACCAAATACAGTTAAAAGAGCTAAATTTTTTGGGGAAATCAGCTGAATTTTAAGGGTCAATAAATCTGCAAGATTAATCAATTATTCAATAAATAATGATTCAATTAATTCTGAACACTCTGCATAGTAACAGAAATCGTGTATGACGTAAAAATGAGAAACTAGGGTTTCCGAAGAAATGAGTCTATTGTTACCAATACTTCGTTTATCGGTGTTTAGAGTAGATTAAATAAACCTTATGAAATATACATTCAAATTATATTTACAGGTTTTGTTTATCTCATCTTATTTTTATATACAGATATATTAAGAATCAAAACCTGCGAGGTGAGTCGATTTAATTGCACAAAGTGTATTTGTAACGTCACACAAAATACGAGAGAGTAACAACCTTATAGTCTTGCAAAAGCTTTTTGTGATAAAAAAACACCATGCTGCAAGCAAAGCCAAAATAATAGTCGTGATTTGTATTTACCGTTGACATGTGACTTGATATGCGCAGTAACAGCCTCGACATCATCGAACTTCTCCTGGCAGAGGGGGCAGGTGAGATTCTGTGTGGCGTGTATCGCGGAATGGTATATGAGCTCATCTTGCGTGCCAAAGGTTTCATCGCATTGTTCGCAGCGATATGTGTCGCCAACAGCGCCTAAGAGGCCTCGGTTTGATCGCAGCAAGTCACGATGTTTTAGACGAAGATGTCTGTATAAATTGAAAGACATTTGAAAAATCCGCTTCTGTTCTTTTGAGGTGAGCGCACATTTGTCAGCATCGTACTGACGCGTACGCATTTTGGAATTCGCTATATGCGAAGCCCCGCACCGTAAGGGCGGCATTTGAAAAATGCGGTGGGTATCCGATTATTGGAAGGACTTATGCTGATGACGTCATATCATGCGGCGCGTATAATGTCTGAGGATGTAAAACACTACAAAAGCAATACTAAAAATTTGTTCAAAGCGCGTACGGTGCATATGTGATGCCATCAGTAAATGCAGCGCGTACGATGTTGTCAAATGTGCGTTCACCTTTAACTGTCTCTTGTTTGCTCGGGTCTAGAGGTCCTGGGATTGGTCCCCAGAGAATTTGTGCTCGGTTTGGTCGAGTGAGTAGATAAGAATTGATTAAAAATGGCGCATTGAGCCTAAAAAGGTAACAACCCTTCAGTCAGCCTCAAACAAAAGCTTAAAACCAGGACAGCAGTTCGGGTAGACTGTCCCACTGTCTACGGTGACTTCATTTTTTTTATGACGATGGAAAATCCATTGTCGTATCATACCGCAGGCTAGGCGTAAGGCGTGTATGGGACTCACCCGGTGCGGAACAATGCCAGTCCTACCTAGTAGAAACCACCGGTTAGAGATTTCACGTAAACATCCCTGGGCTGGCCCGGGGGATTACGCTAACCCTAACGTAGTACCCTTAGGCAATCTCCAGACGTGGGGTCAACTCGTGTGCAGACCACCTTAGGGCCGGACAAGACCAGCGGTCGTAGTCGCCTGCCTTCTCCGGCCCGTCCGTCTAAGCCGGATAGGAGCGGCTAGAGGATCGTTCTTCCGCTCCCTCTCCGCGGCCTCATACGTCATTACAGATTCGAGCGAGCGAGGAGCCTAAAATGCTCCTCGAAGCTCCAAGATCAGGCCGAGGTACTTCATGTGCACCTCGACGGGAATCTGGACCTTTGTACCCGGACTTGGAGCCCCGGTGGGGTTCTACGCCGTGGGGCATGGAAGACCATGGCCTACGTTTAATCAAGGACCACCTCTACCCCAGGACGTGGATGCACAGGACGACCATGGAGATGCCGACCGAAGCAAGGTGGACGGCCTCCCAATCCTTCGCACTTCCCGCAACTAGAGTGCAAAAGCGAGCCGCGCAGAACCCAGTTGTGTCCCAGTGTCCATAGGAAGGGGCCGAATACGGAACCCTGGGGTACACCTGCCGCCAATGTCCACGATTGGACACGGTAACCATAAGACATTAAATAATAACCTTGTAAAATGATGGGACTTCAGAAAGCTCTTGTTGCAGTATTTACACGGGTGAGGCCTTTCCGTAGCGTGCGAGCGAACGTGTCGAGTCAGTTTCGAAATTGAAGTGAATTCTGAAATAAACCTTATATTAAACAAAATTGGTTACATAATTTTGGAATCAGTTATGTCCATTAAAATCTCACTGATTCCAATTGGTCAAACAGTAAGTATTTAGGGGTTTTTGTGTATGTTCATAGCTTCTTTAAAATATGTGTTAGTTAACTCACGCTGTGGACAATATTCGCATTGGAAATCAGCTTTCTTGTAATGGACGAGATCCATGTGTCTCAAAAGTGTTGTTTTATCATAGAATCTGAAAGACAAACATTTGTATTATTATTGCCTTGATACTTTGAAGGAATCATAATTTAGATGTGGATACTGATGAATTACGGTTAAGTACACAAGGAAACTGGCGCATTGTTTACCCTTTATCCTCATTAGTAAGCACCAGGCCATCCATTATAAGAAAAAAATACTATTCATATATTCTAATCAGTGCTAATGTAATGCCTCACGTAATATCAAGTCTATAGAATACCATTTCTCATTCAAGTGCAGATCTTATTGTGCTGGACTTAAATGCCATTTTCAAAGTTGTCTGGCTGGTTATTTAGTCTTGGGAATCTCTATTCTGTCAATATTTATGACGCTGCCTTTAAACGAGACGGGATATGACTTAGGATATGAAAAAGTAAGTTCATGAAATTCTTACTTCTTATCGCAGTCGAGGCACGCATGCGCACGTTCTGAAAAACGAACATGTTTCTTCTGGTGTTCGTCAAGCTCCTCGATAGACATGAATTTCGCGGGGCATTTGGGGCATGGCAACTGCGGTATATCTGGATGTACGAGCTGCAATAATGTAGATAAATATGTAAAGATAATTTGGTCAGGACTAAATTAAGCATTCTTTCTCAAGTAATGCATAATAAATAATGTATTATCTGAAGCTTTTTCCCTCTGGCGTGAAGCTAACCAAAACACAGGCTTGTATTTTCTCGGCGAAACGGAGTCCACTATATCGACTTTCCGAAAGGGCTTTCACCCTTATGTTGTAGACATTCCTCCCATTCGTACGAAGCGATTTCCTATCGCTTTCATTTTGCGAACAGCTAAGGAGTGGAATTCTTTGCCGAGGTCTTTTTTGTCGGATCAGTATAACCTGGTCATCTTTAAGGCCAGAGTGAACAAGCATCTTCTAGGCGAGCGTATACCATATTAGGCCTTATCCTCGCTTACCATCAGGCGTGATTGTAGCCAAACGCCCTGCCTTTTCAATATTATATTACTTCTAATATTTTTCTAGATGATCCAGTGGAAATGATAAATTCGATGCATACATTGAATAATATGTTTTATGTTTAAATCTAGATTCGCTAGAATACTATAATTAACTCAGCGTTCTATGATTATAAAATTGTACCTATATTATTTTATCTTATTAAAATTCTGCTTTGGTAGCATACCTTTTCATGTCGTTTAAGAAGCACTAGCCTTTTAAATTTTTTTTTACATGCTACACATTGGAAAGGCATCTCATTAGAATGGCGCCACGAATGTGCCATTAGATCATATTTGCTGAAGAATTTGCTGAAAAAAAGTGATTTTTACACTATATATTTAATTATATCGTGGTGGTTAATATGTACCTATATTACACAGGTATCTCTTACCAGCTTGAGTAACATCATTAAGAAATAGCAATTACCGAAAAATAGTCAAGAATTTCGGGATTAATTATGTACTTACGCGTCACATTTGTCACAATTGACATTTCTTTCTCTATGTTTCTGTTTCTTGTGTAATTCCAACAGCTGTTGAAGGGAGTAAGTGCGTTCGCACTCATCACAAGGCCAACAACCCTCCTCTATCTTTAAATTTTCATTTGTTCTCGTCAATTCACTATTAGAATCTGCACAATAACTCAACTTCTACATTAAATGTATTTTTATCACCAGACAAAAAGCAATGGTCATATAAAGCTGAATTAGATTTTTATGTAATATTTTATGCTAGCGTCCTTTTATATGAAAAAAATATTAAAGATATAAGAAGAAAAGGGTATTGGAATCAATTCCATTATGAAATATGAACACCCAATCATTCCTCTATTTAGCTTCAATATTTTGATAACAGTTATAGAAGTATCTGTGGAGGGAGATAATACTAAAATAGTAGTGACTACTGTAATTTCGTCACAAGATACTTTTTTGTTTATGGAATTACAAAAAACTGATTGTAACTAAATAGTGGATTAGTGGGGCTGTCTAGAAATTAACCGGTAAACAGTGGTGTTTTGAAAATAATATACTATACATAAAATCTGTCCGTCAAGAAAAGATAGAGAATGTATTTCCATTAGATAGAACAATATGTGTATAGGTATTTCTTTATTAGTGCCTTTTATGCTACTATATTATTTATATTGCATAAATTAATTGTTACAATAATTAAAATAAATCTTATATTTGCAGGTATAAACTAAAAATCTCCCCTCATTAATCGATTCACTAATATTCTCAAAATATATTTTTATATTGTCATTTGTTTTTATAACTTATTTATAAATTCTAAACAAGTAAATATTTCTGAGTTGGTAATATTTCTTTGCTTCAAAGATCATGGCCTATCAAAGTATGAATCCCATACCCACGGCGTACATAAATGAAAATGTGCTAGGTGTACATATAAATATTTGTAGTTTCCATTGGTATGTGTCGCATTACTGTGGGAATTGTATATTATAGTAAAAATTAAAAAAGAAGAAATATTATCATATGAGTGCATAAAATTGTGTTGTACCATATTTTATGAGTACTAGCTAAAAAGCGAAGCATAAAATCACCACCCCCTAAGCTGGATTTAATAAGAAATAAAACGTATCGAAGACATACAGAAACAACATAGGGGTCTACGAGTATTCACAGAGTTTATAGTTCAGCTAAGGAACGCTTTTGCTCTTACTATTAATATAGTTTGTAACACTAGGGGCTTGAAAGGAATAAAAAAAAAAAAATTCTTGTTTTATTGGAAATGATCTAAATCTGAGGGTATGGTCAAAAATCCCCAACAAGTGCATCTATTTTGTATTGCTTGATGTCTAGCCCAAGATGAAAAGTAGACTATGCTTGCTATGTGCGCGCAGCTCCCACAAGCAGAACCTAGTACCTCGATACCCTCTCTACCATATCCATGTCTCAATACCCTCTCGACCACGCAGAGTTGGCGGACGAGTGTTACAATTTTATTTGACTGAAATTCCACTACAATCTAGTAAAAATGCTGTTTTAGTAATCAAATAGTTTTTATTTTCATTTTACGTGTTCTCTCATTGATTTTTAATAAAATGTTTATATGAAAACATGGGTTTTAAGGTCATCATTTCAAATTAATTTGGTTTTTGTACGCTAACTTCTACCAACCGGGTCAGAAATGGGCCATGACCTTTCGACTGCTATTCATTTTATAATGATGTTACAAAAGTTTTGAAACTGTGCCTTATAACTTAAAGAGGGCAAAGGGTAATGCTTTATATAACATTCTTTATCTTATCCCTTGGCTTTACTTTCTTATACTTACTTTCGATATCTAGTAATAAGCAAAATCAACTCACCTTGAAATGGGGTATATTACAAATAAAATAATTTTTAATCTCCATTTCTTTGTGCAAATTAAGAAAGTCTAAACTAAGAAAACGAAAAACAAATTCTTGTTGTTCATTTTATATTTAATATGGTACAATTTTCACTCATTTCAAGTCATGCCAAATAAAACATGTTTTCTTATGAGAAAAATATTTTAAAATGGAGATTAAATAACAAAACCTTCTTCTAAGACATGCTGCAAATTAAGAAAAATAACACAAAACACCTCCTCAACAAAACAGAAGCTATGAACACACGCATTTTGTAACCATTTAGGAATTTAAGGGCTTAGATGATAACTTGGATCAATAAATAACGACCTCTAAAAATTTATACAAGCAGAAAGACAGCATTTCTAGAGATACTATTATATAGATATATTTATTAGAGATGCACCGAATATGTGTTTAACTGAATATGATATTCAGTCCATAAAGTAAAGAATTATGCATTGACCAATGTGTATTTTGCAGAATTATACTATAGGTATCTAGCGACCCTGATCGATACTGAGTTTTAAAAAACCTGCCAAGTGCACGAAGGGTTCCGTACCATTATCTATAAAAAAAACGGCAAAAAAGCCATGTCTGTAGTATGGTTGCCATGTTGTTTTTTTATTAATTTATTTTTAAAGTGAATATATAACCAATGGCGGATTTACAAATTTGCCGCCAGAACGCTGAAGTACTTACTTCTGAAATTCCATATCCATACCCTAGTTCCATCCATCGAGCATATTCCTAGTTCAAAACCATATTAATTACATTTGCAACTTTATTGTGCCCTATTTTCCTCATTACATCAGCTTTTTACCATTTATTAAAAAAAAAGTTGGGGCTCGATTTCTCAAAGGACAATGTCCATTTCTGGCCATTTGTAAACACAGTTATACACAAAAAGTAATTTTACCAATAATTTTATTTTAATTTTCGAGAATATAACGTAACGTAAGTTAGTGTAAATGTGAACTTCTACAATATGTTTTTTAAAAAGAATTTTATTTGGAATACACTTTCTCCGCCATTTAATTTCCTACCAGTGCTGTAAACACAATTGTAAAATCAAGACAATCGATTGATTCAGCAAATTCATAGTATTTTTAAAAAGTTTTAAAAGGATCATGAATTTACTTTTGAAGATTTACGATCATTTAGAACATGATATAAAATAATTGACACTTTCAACATTATTTGCAATATCAAATTAAAATATAAAAACATAATCGATTTCCGAAAGAATGGATTACGATTTTCATAATGACAAAACACAGCACTAAGCGGTGTCTGACTGAATGTCAAAAAAACAACAAAAAAACGTCACTCGTTTTGTTTGGTGGAAAGCAAAGGGATCTAGCCCATACAGCCATGTCTTCGTTAATTTTCTTCTTTCAATCTTGGATTAAAATTATTAATATGGGTGTCACACATTTTAATGCATCTAGGAAGTGCTTGTTGGAGAGTGTACTTTGTGGAGTTGGACGGTTATCTTATTTAAAATATTGTTTTATTTCATTCGTAACCTATAATTCTCAATTAACAAATTATACTGAAATATACATTTTGATACTATTATATGCTTCCCATTATCAATATGGATCGCACCAATGCGTCGATCCTGGCCGAACTACAGATGAAGTGCCGCTTATCGACCATTTGCCTCCAGCGGATCCTGCAGCACTTCGGTCACGTGGCTAGACGTGAACCAGATAGCTTGGAAAAGCTTATTGTGGTTGGCCATGTGGAAGGAAAAAGGAGTCGTGGAAGATCACCGACCCGGTGGACCGATGCAGTGAAGGAGGCCTGCCAGGGAACTCTACAGACGTCAATCCGGAAGGCGGAAAACCGTGTGGAGTGGAGAGCCTTGGTGCACAAAGTGACGACCTCAAGTGGTCACGACCCTCAGTCATGAGGAAGCGAGGAAGAAGAAGATCAATATGGAGCAAAAACAAGCAAAAAAAAAATCACTTTTACTGTATGGGAGCCCCGTCAAATATGTATTTAATACTGTTTATTTGTTCTTATAGCGGCAAAAGAAATACAACATCTGTGAAATTTTCAACTGCCTAGCTATCACGGTTCATGAGATACAACCTGGTGATAGACAGACGGACAGTGAACTCTTAGTAATAGAGTCCCGTATTACCCTTTGGGTACGGAACCCTAAAAAGGCAAGGATTTTTGTGGTTCCTGAAACCTGTATGGCATACCTTCCAAGATTATTAGTCAGTGAATCTCTCCCACATTTGAGTACCTATCTCTACTGATTACAGTAAGGCATTTGTGCTAAAATGGGGATTGTTTGGTAATTATTTAACAAACTAACCAAATATTGGGTGCATCTCTAATATTCATACAAACTAATTCTTAAAACTTCAACAATCTGTTGGAATTATTGTTTGGTACCTTTAGAGTTCGATTTGGCTGCTTTGGGATCTGTGTCATTTTTGGCAGTTACCACTTTGATACATTTTGAATCGTCACCATTGCCTCCAATCTGTTGAAAATAATTTAACAAAAAGTTAAATAGGAAGAAACTAAAAATAAATTGAGAGTGGTCAGTAATGTTACCTATATACATAAACATTGTAATGGTTGAAAAAAAAAAATGCCACATTAAGAACAATTAAATGCACACCAAAGAAATAATCTTTAACTCAATAACAACTTTTTGGTCTTGGTCTGAATAATCAAATTATAGCATTTTAATTAATTATAGAATATTATTTCTTAGACATTGTCTTAATATTTATTTTATATTGACAATTGACATGGCCAGAGAATTTGCCTATATATACTGGGTGTAAAAGACATGAACAGTCAAACGAGAACCATGTATTCTATACATCATGACATATTTCAAAAAAAATATTCCTGGGAAATGATTTTTCTTCAACTCGCACGCAACTCGCAAAACCGCGATAATTTTGCCAGACGGCGGCCCCGTTCGTTAGTGTCCGTACGCATCGAGTGAGCTACATTGAACGCTAACGTTTTGAAGCCATTTTTTGTTATAAAATACTAAAAAAAATGATAATGTTTCTTTGGACAATAATTAAGAAATAACGTATAGAATACGTTTTCATAAAAAAATGAAAAAAAAATAAAATATGACTTTGACCTTCAATAAAATCGTAACTATCAATTTACAGGTATAGTCTAAAGGAAAAAAAATGTTATGATGGTGAGCAGAATACATGGTTCTCGTTTGACTGTTCATGTCTTTTACACCCTGTATACCCAGCAGTCTGGGTTTGCATCCCGATAAGTTATAAATGGGATGAATACAATAAATGTTTTTGTTTTACAGGAGTCATATGATTTTTTTATTTTATTTTGATTTTGAATTAATTACTATTTTCTACACTGGCTATACAACAGTGTATGAAGATAGTAAACTACAGAGCTCGTCAAATACAAGCCATTAGTACAGCATGTTTAACAGTTGACAAAATTGATAAATTGGTAATAAAAAATTGTTTATATATGTCATGGGCATAGAACTAGCCAGAATAACTTTATCAAGATGGCAATCCCTAATAATTATAAATGCGAAAGTAACTCTGTCTGTCTGTTAAGCTTTCACGTCTAAACCACTGAACCGATTTTGATGAAATTTGGTACAAACTTTTTATCGCGAAAACAGGCTTGAAGGGGTTGAAATAAGATGTTCGTCATTGTTGAAGATAAAACCATGAAACTTTGAATTTAGGCACTTATTAAGAAAGAAAGAAATATTTTTTTGAGGAATTTAGAAATTTTGACCTGTGTGTGGATGAAATAGGGGATGAAAGTTTGTATGGAAGTTCGTCATTGTTAAAGATAAAACCATGAAACTTTGAATTTAGGCACTTGATAAGTACTAAGTAATTATTTGTTCTAACGATTTTGAAATATTTACCCACGTGGGGATGAAAGGTCGTAAGGAAGTCCAAACAAAGTCGAGCGCCTAACACTTGAACTGATTTTGATGAAATTTGTCTAGAGCTTGAGATCGTTGAGATAGGACAAGCTATCTTTTTTGTAAAAGAGAAAGAGGGGGGGGGGGGGGGGGGGATAAATGGGTTGAAATAAGTGACGAAAGTTTGTAAGCAATTCCTCAATATCGAAGAAATAACTTTGTATATAGGCACTGATAAGAAGTAAATAAATATCTGATCTAGCGTTTTTGAAACTAGAACTTGAGATAGAATATAAGCTATGTTTTGTTATAAAAATGGCTTGAAGGGGTTGAAATAAGGGATGAAAGTTTGTATGGGATTCCTTTATCCAAGAGAAAACCACGAAACTTTGTATTTAAGCACGTGATAAGAAGTAAAAAAATTGTTGTAGCATTTTTGAAATTTCTACACCCGTGTGGGGATGAAATAGGGAATGTAAAATCGTATGGAAGTAAGCAAAGGATGGAAAAACAAAAAACCTAGTTTATAAAAAGGTATTAAAATAAGCAATTCACAGTAATCTACACCATTTTATATATGTATTATATGCAAAATAAGTACCCTTACAAAATAAAAATGCTACCCAAAGTAACTATTCCACGCAGACGAAGTCAAGGGCAAAAGCTAGTATGATATAAAAAAGATTCATCAAGCTCAGACCAAATAAAAAAGTGAAGATGGAGGTCTGCGAAGATTGCACTGAGGCTGGTCAAATAAAACTATGATTTATCTGTTGCCTGTGTGCATGCTGATCACAGTTACACCCATATTCACAAACATTACTATGAGATCACTCGACACTTGAATAAGAAACGAACTAATCACTGAGCTCTATTCAACGTAATGGCCTTGAATAGAGCTCTGTGATTGTTTCTTATTCAAGTGTCGAGTGATCTCATAGTAATGTTTGTGAATACAGGTGTTACACTCACACACATGAAACAAAACTACACCTTGCCTTATACATAAAAACACTGGCTCACGCACTATATCTATGAAACCGATCATAGTATGTTCTCTGCAGCCCTGCAACTTCACTTTTTAATTTGGTCTGAGTCATCAAGCAAATTGTAAAGATTCACTGAATTTGCTTGGTGCCACACTAGCCGGTTGTTCTTTGCTACCTATAAAAGACCATAAAAACGGGTTCATCGTAACACACTCACGGGTGGCCGGTCTTTCTTAATCGGAACTCAGTAGTAGTTCTTTCCGTTTTAAAACCAGTACGTGTGTGCTGGGTAGTACATTTTGTATTGCATTCTTGCCTTCCGGTTTTATGGTCTTTTCTAGGTAGCAAAGAACGACCGGCTAGTGTGGGGCCACGCTTTGATAAAATGACTTGTTGATAAACAAGTTTTACAAACTTATTTGATTTCATTTTACAGTGTTTATTGCCATCGAGAGATGACATCTAAATAAAGGCTTAATATGCAAATGTTTCCAAATAATGACAAAAATAGTTAGATTTGGCTACCTTAATTTTGAACACGTTTTCTTCATCTTCATCTTCATCAGAATTAGAGTTATCTTGAGATGTGACTTGCACTGTTGCACCACCTTCCACAACTGTTTTGACTACATGTGGTTTTCTAGTATTTTTATATGCATACCGGAAAACCTGAAAGTGATTTTTATTATACATTATCTTCTACAAATGTGGTTCAGAATTCCCATTATGTGGATAGAGCAAAGTTAACATATTCTTAAATAATACTCAACAATAATAGTTAAGATGCTATATAATAGAAAAGAATCAAACAATTTAATTGACATCAATATTTACTAACTTTCTGAGATTTGAAGACAATTAAATTACATAACACTAAAATCTATCACATAAAGTTTTATTACGGATCAGACAATTAAGGATCATGAGAAAATTCTTACTTTGGTAAGAGATTCAGGCCAGTTTAGTGTTTCAAGAGCCTCTCCATTCTGAATATACTGTAGAATTCTTTCATCAGCTCTCCGACATATTTGTTTAAATTCATAGAACATGTCCATGAAAAGATTACAACGGTTGCATATGTATGTGCACATTTTATCTGAAGGGAACACCTGTAAAATAAATAGGTAATTGTTATTTGGTAAATTTCTTAGTCCAGGAAAATATCTTAACCACCAGATGGCGCTCAAATATTTTGTTAGAATTTTTTGATAGTGAGGCTCAACCAAGTCTCATATAAATTTAAATTATTTTTGTTCAAGTTACCTAAATAATGAAATTAATCATAAAAAAATACCACTGTCAAAGTGGACATTTATTTGGCGCATCAAACAAGAGAAACGATATCATCAAAAACATTCTACAAGTTGAAACAAAAGCACATAAAATAATTTAATATTAAAAAATAAAATATATTTACCTCGACAGCTAGGCAAGACAGAATTTTTAGAGGCAGGGAAACTGATTTATTGGTCTTCTGATGTCCATCGTATAAACTTGATAGCCCAACGTCTTGACTCAAACAAAATCTACACATTTTTAATGCACTTATAGTTTCCTTTCGCTTCTCCATTTTTTTAAAATCACACACAAAGTATTACACTAATAAAATAATTTATTTTGAAGTTTCTAAAAATCATAACCTATGAAATGCAATAAACGTAAACTATAGCCAAGCAAGACTACACTAGCGCCGCGCCGTGTTGGAAAATTCAAGCGTTCAAGGAGGACGCCAAACACAGCGCCTCTAGTGAGGAGAAGTTAGAACTATTGAGTACTAGCGCCACCACTTAAACTGAATCCTCTCTATATATTCTATTGGACCCTAGATGGCACTAGTATCGCAAACAAATTATAAAATGAAGTACCAATCTTATTTTTTGATCATCTTTATATACTTATTCTTTCTAATCTGTGTCGTCATCATTCGGCTGCTTGCTCTCAATTTTATTTGTGGTTGGCGTAATATATTTTCTTCTTCCACTTTAATCTCAATCCGGGAGTCACATATTGTCCTCGTAACCTGCCGCCGTACTTAATCCATCCTGAGCTAATTGGATGCTTGACATCTCGGCTTATTTCACCGTTGTGCTTGTGATGTGTGAATGAACCCAGGTAGGTATGGGAATTCAGAGCAGTTTGCCATAAGTACCTACTCCGTCGAGAGAAACCGGCTCAGGGTTGGAGAGACCGCCGAAATCGCAGAACAAATACTCGGTTTTGGTTCTACTGATTTTCAAACCAACATTCTCCAGGACCCGGTGTCACTTTTTTTCATCGACAAGTACCTACCTACAATGTCGTCGGAGAATAGCAGGATTTTTTTTTATATTTGGAAATTTTGCCAATTTGGCAATGTATTTTTATTCAACTAAAAGCGCAGTTATCATATCATCTCGGTTGTTACTAAGAACATACTTCAACTCATAATGTCGTTGTTCAGAATCACTTACTTTATAAGAGACAATCATCATAATTTTTGTATTAAGAAAGGCAATGCTAAGAAAATTTAGTCGAAAGATTGTATCGAATATTCAGTTCAGTAAAATTTCAGTGAAAACGACCTGAAGTCGCTTCTGGCACTCGCCGGCCGCTGCCGCGGCACGCTCGCTTCGCTCGCTCGGTTCATGCGCTGTGTTCATGTAAACCTAACTCGCTCGTAGCTTCGCTCCTCGCTAACCTATTGTTCAATTGAGCATTCGAAATTTCGAAGAATTGAAAATCAATTGAACATTATACTTTTTGATCAATAGCGCATGAATATAGACATCATGATTTTCAATAAATAGGAAATACACGTATGATTAAGAAATTTATAAAAACAAATATTAGAATAAATCACATTTATGAATATTATAGTTATTTATTCGAATGATTATGAGTTTCGATCATTAGCATAGAAAAATATATGAAAACAAATATTATTAAACACTAAGTGTATGATAATGATAATGATATTATGAATTTCAATGATTATGTTTTTAAATATTTAGTTTTTAATTTTTTTTATGAAGAATGATCATTAAGGATTTAAATGGTATGAGAAATATTTTCGGACCTCCAATGATAGGAATTGAAAAGTTATGTAAGAAAATGCGCACCCGTGCGTCCGACTTAGTTTCATAGGCGGATCATACAACACACCGTATTACAAAATGCCGTGCCAGATTGTAAAACGTCGCCATTATGTAACCTCACATTCAGCCGGATTACAATTTGACTGAAATAAAACGCCGTATTGCGGCGTACAAAGGGTGGCGCCCTGCGACATATACACAGTTCGCAGGTGGCGCCCAACGAATTAGGTGGCGCCCAAATACAAACGATACGCTTTGAACATTTTAGTTCCAATTATCACCGCAAGTAGCGCTGCATGATCATCATAATAGCTCATCATAACAACCAGTGGCGGATTTACCAGTAGGTAGGCTGAGTAGGCTGGAGCCTAGGGCGGCAGATTTTAAGGGAAAAAGAGGTAGTGCAGAGTAGTGTAGTGTGTGCGCAAAAAGCAAACATTTGAGTTTTGAATTAATAAAGACTCGTTATAGCTATTTTATTTACAACAATAATTTTATTTTACTCTAATAATAATCCTAGAGTGCTATTTTAGTGTTTAAATGGTTTTCACATAACCTCTTCTTAGACGTTTGACATTTACACACAAAGCGTGGATCAAATTGATTGCACGCAAATAGTGCACATAGCACCGTATTCAATTCGGTCCAAGGCGTTTGCACTGTTGGTAACGTTCGTAGTGTTTGCGCATTTTGGACCGCAGGGTAAGTCTGTAGTGGCTTCTATAAATTAGTCTGTATATTTGTATATTTTGAATGGAGATCGCTTATTATTGGTAGGTTCGGCTCCCCGATTGCGCTATTGACAACGTGTTTATCGAAACCAAATCGTTAACGTTATCATACGTTTTGACAGCTGACAGCTGTTAAAATGTATGAAAACGATCACGATTTGGTTTTGGTAAAAACGTTGTGAATAGCGTGATAAGGCCCAGAGGGCGCAGAGGGCCTAGAAAAGTGGCAAACGATACTTACTAACGTTTCTATCGAACGAAATGATAATAGTTCCCCCCCCCCCCCCCCATCCACTAGAGTTTATTCCTGCTGGAATGTCCAATTTTTTGGAATGTATTCTAGAGGATGGGCAAAGCGCGAAAGACGGTGTAAAATCTCTTCGTCCCCTCCGTCGCGCCTACGCGACATCCAGGGACTTAGTTAGCGGCTTTTTGTTTTCTGTTGGTTTTGGATATCGGTTTTGTTCTGATGTCCTTTCGCTATTATCGCTCGGCAGTATTGTTATATATTTGCCGCTACTAGGATTCGAACCCGGATCGAACCCGCTTGACACTCCACGACCAGCACCAAGACGGCGTCAAATAAGTAAAAAAGCAAGTTCATTTTAGATTAGCAATTTAAACAGAACATATTTACCCTCTAATTGACCGCTGTATTTGTCCTCTACGATCAAGATAAATTCCTACATTACTTACATAAGCAGCAAAGGAAACATTACAATTTGCAGGATTGTGCCTACACATGCATCTATGGACATTTGATTTGAGGTCAGGATCTAATCGGCTTCTTATTACTCAGTCTGATGGAAGTCTACTGATGTTAGTTTTAGAAGACTCCATTACCTATGTCTTCTGATGTAACTTGCTTTTTAAGACTTTTATCTTTCGACAGCATCCAGAATCATTGCCTTAAATTGCTTCCGAAGCACATAAACTTGTATTGAAAAACTTTGGTCCCCATCTGAGTACCACCATGCACTTGGTTGCTTAACTATTGCGATCGTTACGCCATCAAACTTCTCTTTTGTGAAATGAGTATTAAGTTAGAGTGCAAGTTTCAGTATTGTAAGTATTTCCTTCAAAGGCTGTAAGGTAGAGAGACCTTGCCGTAGAAGATTTCTGTCGTGAGGGAGTTTCACTGTAGTCAACAATCTTTGTAGGGTTCTGGGCAAATGGGAACGGCAACCTTGATGGTACCCTGGACCTTGGCTCTGTGAATTAGTCAACTCTATATTATAGGCACTTAACCTATGATGTCCGTTGCGCTGCAATGCAACCCATTCAAAAAGTATCGAGTATTTGGCGTAGCTGTTCGAGAGATTTGAGTATTTCACGACGACGAAGAAGCAGATGCAGTCCACCACCTGGATCTTATAGGTAATACAGTAAGCACAGTAGATCGAGCGTCAAAACCCCTACATAAAACACATGTCACCTTTGTTGTTATTATGGTGTAGTCATCCTAACTAATAATATAAATGCGAAAGTGAGTTTGTTAGTTTGTTACGCTGTCACGCCTAAACAAATAAGCTGATTTTGATGAAATTTGGTATTAAGATAGTTTGGGCCCTGGAAGGACATAGGATAGGACATTTTGGTGCGATAACCGACATTAACGCGGATTCGAATCTTACGTTAAGAAATTAAAGAAAGTCAGAACAAATAAATCTGGACCTTCTCTTGTTCGATTTTAATCTATAAAACACACAAAAAAACAATGTTTTATTTCAAAATAACATGGTTGAATATTTCTAAAAAGTCCGCAATTATCTAATCCAACGAATTCAACCTCTGATAAGTAAAGATTAATGACTTATTATTTATTCCTGCATCTATTTAATCACCAAAGCTACTAAACATAAAAATAATCGCTATCACACGTTTCGTAATAGATACCTATATCAATGAGACGAATAATCGGTTGTTATTAATAATTATCTAAGTAACGACGTTTTGCTCATAATGCTCCCGATATTTGACAAACATGGAGGGACCAAACATGAATCACGGGAATAACAGTGACAGTGAACAAAATTTAAATAATAGTGTTAATGCAACTGAAAATAATAGTGCTAATTTATCTTCTAATTCTAACTGTGATGGTTCAAATGTTCGCAAATCTAAAAATTCATCCTTCAGCAAGTAAGTAGGTCTTAATATATTAATATGTATATTAGCAACGAAATTGTTATTTAATATTCAAAGTTTCGGTAATGTAAACAATATTTTTATTTTATCATATCGTGTGTCTTAGTTAGCAAGCAGTGTAAGTTCTAAAAGGGTATTTGGGGTCATGTTAAGGTTTTTATCTTTTACTATTATCTACTCATATTTTACCTTCACACACAGGACCACGAGTAAAATAATTCCAAAAACTGTTTTGTATGCACACATGGGTATTCGAAAAATGCATAAATATAGAGCTTGCTATTAAAAAAAAAGAAATTATTGATACTTAACTATTAAAATATTTATAGAAAACCTGTTGGTCAATAAAAATACATTTTAATATGTATATAATATAGGAAGCGCCTGGGTAATATAAATTGCTTGTTTATATTTATGATTAATATTTTAAAAAAAATATGTGTTTTTTCCAATTGATTTCCGATAAACCCTCTAATCTTTAAATATGGTACCTACCTACCTAGAGCTTACAAAATGTATACTTATAAAAAGTTACAGTTAAAAATATGTTACAATAAGTAATTTCCTTTTACAGATTAATAAAAGGAGTAAAAGTAAGGCGAACAAGGAATTTTACATCACCAACATCAAGTTCGGCGCCTAATAATGAAAGATCCTTAATTCTTTTGCCTAATAATGAGGTAGCCAATGTTAGTTGTTGTGTATGCTGTTTCGACTTTATACATGTAATACACACATTTTTCACTTTAGATACATACGTGAATAAAAAGAACAAAGACTCAGCTTTTTTTGAAAGAGCGAGACATTATTTTTTGTAGCCCTGAGACGTGGCTTTAAGCTGATTCGATGTAAGTGCGGCTTTGGCGCATACCTACATGACGAGTCACCAGTACCCGTACTGTAAGTTTCTGCTGTTAAGTTGTTTAAAATACTTAATTATTGTAGTTGCGTTAAGAGCTCGATTTGTATAGGAAACGTGGATAGTGCCCCTAGCGGAAAGAAGCGTAAATAGTGTTTCCCATACAAATTGAGCTCTTAACGCAACTATAATACTAGAAAAATGCACTGAAAAAAATCGACTTGCCTCAGGCGGGACTCGAACCCGCACCTTCCACAATCCGGGTGGACGCGTTGACCAATTTCGCCACCGAGGCACTGCTTTTCGCTGTCGAAATTTGTCAGTGCTTGGTGCTTATGTTTTTATGGTAAACATTGTTTCATCAAATCTTTGAAATTTGCACTTCCAAGACCCGAACGAAATATTTTTGCAAATATTTGACGCCCAGTTAAGATGAAACTACCTTACATTATGGACAAAAATTAAATTATTCCGCAACTATAATAGTTTAGTATTTTAAACTAAAAAACTTACACTACGGGTACAGTAGTCATATGTATAAGCAATGCACTTGTAAAGAAGAGTAAAAGTTTTATATTTACAGCACAGTTGTAGGAAGCTATGTCTTTGTTCTGTTTATTTACTCCTTTTCAGCCGCCTCCATTGACTGTATTTTGAAAACCCAGTGTCACTTAGCCCATGTAGAGTCAGGGTGCAAATAGATAAACCTTTGTTTCCGATGAGTGACACCATTTTGTTTAATACTGTTACCCATTGGTAAAAAATTACCGATTAGTAACACTGTTACTCAATGCCACCTTTTTGTCCCTTTGAGTGACAGTGTAAATCAACAAAACTCTGTGTTCCCTACTATAGAATAGATCTACCCACCTACGGCCGTAAGAAACGCCCTTAAGTCGCTTCTGCGCTGTGTTTATTACACCAACTTAGGTGTACATAAACACAACGCAGAAGCGACTTAAGGGCTTTTCTCCTAACCCGCTCGTCGCTTCACTCCTCGCTAACCTATGCGAATGATCTTTATGTTCGTTTAATCAATCCTTGTTGAAGTGTATTTACGTCGAACCGTTCTATCGGCGAAGAGTTTTGTTGAGTTACACTATCACTCAAAGTGACAAAAAAGTGGCATTGAGTAACAGTGTTTCTAATCGGTATTTTTTTACCAATGGGTAACAGTGTTACACAAAATTGGTGTGACTCATCAGGAATAAAGTATAAACTGGTGCTCTCTAGTAGATATGGAGAAGGGTTTTTGAGAGCGCCATGAGCGACGCTAAGCGCCCACCATAATGGGACGCACTCTCACGAACGCTGATGAGCCATGATTGTGTTCTACAACATATACCTACATAGCACATTATTTCCGTGTGCGTCAGAGACGATATGCATTCATCTACTCGAATAGTCAGTATTTAATTTTCTTATTTTGAGCAAATTCTTCGATTCACATCCAATAGACACCGATAGTTCAACTCAGCAAGTGGTAACAATTTTCGAACGATGGTCACGCGTTAGAAATACTAGTGTAAATTAAAAAAAAATAGTAATGAAATTAGACCATATACACAACAAATCAGTATGAGCACATTTCAAAATGTTTTAGTGTATTAAAATCTTGAAAATAAATCTAACTAAAATAAAAATGTATATCAGAAATTTTCGTAAAATATATCATGTAGATATTTTGATTATTTAAATATTCATATGAGAAAAAATAACGTCTTGTTATGAAAATTACAGTTTTTTCGTTTTCTGTGTCGCTCTTGTGATCGTAACCCTCGTTGCTTTAAAAAATATACAATTTGCTTTGTACATTATTTCAATCCATTATTATTTTTTTCAAATACACAAAATTTTAAATCGTTTCTAACTTTTAACTTAATCAGTTCTTTTTTCTTTTGAAACTGGTTCAAAATGCAGTCAGCTAGGCGCCTGAAAGGATTTATGCATGCCTTTTAAAAACACAAGCGACTTACGAAAACCAAGATTAAAACGTGTTTTAAATTTATAGTTAACTTGACAAAGTAAGTGCGATAGAAAATAATGCGTCAATGTATACTAACCAGTGACGTCACATCGGCTAAAAGTGATAACCGTTTCCGTAGGTCGATTGTTCTCATTTATCGTAACCTATTTAAAAGCTCAAAGGTTGTTGCTACATTGACACTGTTTTGTCTCAATACTCAATAGCTTATTGCATTCCAAGTCTCTTTTTAAAGTAAATCGAAATGCTCTAGAATAACATTTATACTTACTTAAAGCTGTCAATATTTTCGAAACTCAATTTTACAATTTAAATTCTAGAGTTTAGACGACAAGGACACTCCTCAAAAGAAATATTTATTTAATGCTGACTTCTCTCTTCTTCTTTTGAACGCGATAAACACATACTAAATAATCTAGGCAAACACAACCTAGGCAGACTAGTGTGGGTACCGGGACATGTAGGGATTGAAGGTAATGAAAATGCTGAAAAACTAGCAAGGAAACGATCGGATCTAAACCTCAAGTCTTTTGAAGGATTATCTAGAAGTACCATAAAAATGGCACTAAAGGAGTATTGTCAAAAGAGGCACCTCAGGGAATGGTTGTCCACTCCCCGACTGACCACTCAAAGAAATTTTTAGGATCCTCACCCATAGGCTACCTTAAAAGAGTCGGAAGAATCAGCAGGACCTAAATCAGCTGCCTGATAGGTGCTTTCACTGGCCATTTTGCCACTAAAAGACTCCTGTGTACATGTACAATAGGCAAACCTGCTAAGGAAAGGGGAAGCACAAAAGATCCCATAGGGTCGAAGTGCTCTGAGACACGGCCTCAGTCCCATGCATAAGAATAAGAATAAGAACGCTCACTTGAAATTAACTGTCAAAATTTTACTATTATGTTTACTGAAGAAACTCGTAGAATAGGAATAGAGGATATTTGAATTCTAGAGCCACGGAATTTATCGATGGGAATTTTGTTGTAAGCAGTAACCCGTAAATTCGCCTGCAGTCACATTTTCACAAACAAATATCTGCAAAAGACTTTGAACCTTTAGTCTAGAACGTTTATTTCATAAGATGGTTTATGATTTCTACTTTAGCGTTAATATCACCGTAAGATACCTACTCTACTTTAAAAAGAGACTTTGTATTTACGCAACTTTTAACACGACAAGCTTTCTCTATTTTTAATTTTACAAAAATTTTAAACAGATTGTCTTTCTTTTACTATCCACTTCCATCCATTTAAATTAACAGATTTTGGATTTGTATGTACCAGGGTAATAGAGTAAGCCCAACTATAAAATGGGAATAGATTTTGTACGTTCTTTAGATGCTTAGCATTTATAGAGTGCTTCATGTTCTGCTTTTGCTGTGGTTGAATTATAAAAATAGTTAATTGTGTGTTTATTTGTTTACGATGAATTTTTCAAGTGCCCACATTTTTCAAGGGCCAAATCCTAAACTATAAGGAATATCGAAAAATGCTCAAAGGAGTCGCGAGCCCGATTTTAATGAAAACAAAAACTGCATCTTGGACTTTTAAAAATCAATAATCCTAGCCAGGAATCAAACCCAATGATTTTGAAAAAAAAACCCACAGCCTGTATTAGTACACCATTCGATAGCGTTGTTAGTAAGGATCGATTTCTGGGAAGTAATGACACGGGAATCTAATGGAAAATTGTAAATTTTAATAAAATATTTCTTGTTCCACCTTGGCTGAAGCGACACTCAAAGCAATGTTCTTTATTTTATCAATCAATCCAATGATACAGTTGTTGTTTTCATCAAAATTAGGCTCGCGACTCCTTTGAGCATTTTTCAATATTCCTATAGTTTAGGATTTCGCCCTGAAGACCCACTTGAAAAATTCATTCTGTATAGTCCTACAATCATATCATATCCTTGATTTTACAGGATATATTTAGAATAAATCGCCAATCTACAAGAGAAGTCACGGTAGGAGTAGTGAGGATAGAAGGTTTGCCACGTGATACCGGCTCTGGTAATAAACTTTATTGCCGTATCCGGTAAGTAATATTATATTTATCTAAAGATTCTTCATTTTATCTACAATCTTTGTTATTCTTGTTTACGATAATTATAACGAGGATGTTCTTGGTTTTTTACTGTAGCGGTATTGAATGTTGTAGGCCATTCGACTGAGATAACGTCTTGAGCAAACATGAAATATTTACCTATTGGTTTTATAATCAGTATGTGCTGCAATAATAAGTAGGTACCTTATACGTATTAATCGATACAGATATTTTTATTTGCTTGAAGAATATTATTTTAGTCGGTATATTTACCATTCGTTGATCTCTTTGTTCATTTTACTGTAGTTAAATATTTCTGATAATGCTGTTGTAATGTATTTGTGTTGATGTGATCCTCATGTGATGGATGTATAAAGAGCGTAGACTTCGGTTCTGTCTTAGGTCTTTTTATACCCTGTATGAGGTAACTAACTATCTATTGAGATGCTATTTTGATAGGAGTACAATTCCTTAGATTTAAAAATCTATTAGGTAAGTATATTATTTATACAACATGTAAACTAAATAACCAACACCCTGAATACAGGTGGTTTGGGATCGGCTTCCGAGTTGATTTCAATAATTCTTTTTTGAAAAAAAAAAAAAAAAAAAACTACCCAGGAAACAATATTTTCTAGATACTTTTAAAAAAATTATTGAAATCAATTCTGAAGCCAATCCCAAACCACCTGTATTCAGGGTGTTGGTTATTTAGTTTACATGTTGTATCAGAATCAAATGTTTCTTTTATGTGATCCAAGTAAAGTTAAAATATTACAGAAACCTAAACGTCAATTTTCTTAAAATTTTGTCGGCAATTTTTTTTCATAAATAAAATATGTTCGCAAGTTTAACTCGGTCTGCGTGCGCCCGGTGGTCGCATATAGGTATGCTGTACGCCAGCTAACAAAACAATACGATAATGTACTCAATACATCCTACCTAATATGATTATCTACAAATACCAATGCCTAATCATAAAACGTAAGACTTACATACAATTATTATCGAACAACGAAAAATTCAAACTTGGCCTTAGAAGGAATTGAAAACAAGGATTTAGTTTCCATTGCATAGATTGTAGATACTGTCATATTAATTATAATTACTCTAATAAGTACATATTTTATTTATGACCACATTTACTACCTACCCAAGGAAAGATTAATTATAATAAATCCGGTTCTTGTTTATCAGCACCTACTTATCGTTTTGTTAGTTTCGTCGTTATCACTTTGCAATGTGACAGTATGCTATGACTACAGAAACAACTTAAATCTAATATTCTAACTGCATTACTATTTTTATTCCCTCATTCCCAATCATCCGATTGTCCCACGGTTGATCTGTACCCGTAGTGTAAGTTTTTTCATATAAAAAACGTAACTACGATTAAGAGTAGTTGCGTTAAGAGCTCAATTTGTATGGGAAACACGATTTACGCTTCTTCGCACAACACACGTTTCCTATACAAATCGAGCTCTTAACGAAACTACAATAGTAACGTATTTTAAACGAAAAAAACTTACGGGTACTGTTGTACTAATAACAGTTCTAAGTTAATAAAATGTTTGAAAAAGTATAAAGTATTAATTACTCATAATTATATCACGTTTATCTGATTTAAATTTTTCATTGGGTGAAGCCACTGATAAAAACATTTTTTGCACGTTATCTATTGATAATACAAACCATTTACCGATACCAACGCCAATCTGCGGATTTCTTGCACTTTGCTAAGATAAATTAAAAATAATGCATTAAGTACCGTTTTAGTACGGATTTTTTTTCTCTAGCGCCGTTATAATTTATAATATCAGAAAGAGAGAAAACGTTTTACTACGCATATTTCTTGTCCGATCTTTAAAATAATGCTAGCTTTTCCCGCGACGTCGTCCGCGTGGATAAATTATTGTTGGGAGCATTTTTTAGACTTTGTTTGGATTTCTATACGACCTCTCATCTCCTATTTATTTCCTCCCCACACACGTCAAAATTCCTAAAACGCTAGAACAAATATTTCTTTCTTTCTTATCAAGTGCCTAAATTCAAAGTTTCATGGTTTCATCTCCGATAATGACGAAATCCCATTCAAACTTTCATCCCTTCTTTCAACCCCTTTTAACCTTTTTTTCGCAACAAAAGATAGCCTATGTCGTATGCCAACGTCATGTTTGTACCAAATTTCATCAAAATCGGTTAAGTGGTTTAGGCGTGAGAGACTAACAGACAGAGCTACTCTCACGATTATAATATTAGTAGGGATTGGAATGTAAAAAGAAAAATAAAACCTATGTCTACACCTACATGTACATTTTTTATGTACCTATATTTTATAAGCCGAATAAAGATTTCTTTCTTTCTTTCTACATTCAAAGTTAATTTGAAAAAAAAAACTGTAAAAAAGTTAAACTTACAGAATTCTATTGCATAATTTATTTAAAAAAATAATTTTACTAACTTTTTTCATTTAGATCGGGCTCAAAGAAATACACATCCAATGAGCTGAACACCGCGGGCCAAATTAATTGGACAAAAACATTTAATTTAGGACACTCTGATGATAACATTTTTGAACTATCATTTTGGGATAAAGGCCCTAGAATCAAGAACTTCATGGGCAAGTATGTATTTACTTCTTTATACTAATTAAAATTTACTCGTATTTATAAATATAACATGGAACTTTTCAAACATACTGAGTTGAGATATTGAGATAAACGCCTGCCGTGCGATTCTGTAAAGATCTCACTTTAAACCTTACATCTCATTTCGAATTTAGCTGCCAAATTTTAAGGAAAATACTTTGTTTTGTTGGGTAAACTGAAAACGAAGTAAGCCAATCTAATTTAGAAATCTTATTGATTACAATTATACCTTCTATTGTGAAATATTCGTTTGCATTTAACTGATAAGATCGAAATGAGATGTGAGGTGCGAAGTGAGATCCTTACAGAATCGCACGAAGAGTGACGGTGATAGTTAATAATATACAAGAAGATATGTGTAAGTGGTTCCAGTCCAGTGACAGAAAAAAATAAATAAGGAATCGTATAGCTTATAAAATTAATGAGAATGAAGGTAAGATGCTATGAATGATAGAAAACAACGAGAGGAAACTATTCCTCTCGTTCGACTCTCGTAGTCGGTGTAGATGACTACATCTACACCGACTACAAACAACCCTGTAGAGACTCTAGAAGGCATTGACGCTCCCATTTTTATGGAATAATTTTATTTTTGCGCTTACAAACGCGTAAATTTTAATACTAGAAAAACGCACTGAAAAAAAAATCCCATTTTTAGTTCAGTAGGTGGCATACAAGCATATGGCCAGCCAACGTAGCCAATAGACGCTTGCATCACTGACGTGACACTCGCGCGCTGCCATAATTCCAAAAACGGTATTTTTAGACTCAGAACTCCCTGAGTCCAAAAATAACGTTTACCAAAACGTGTAAATCCGTCAAAATCTCGAGGTCGAATTTTTTGACGATTACAAGACTTCCTCTATTCTACGTATACGAGAAAGTGAAAATTAACAATCCTTCAGTAAACAAACCAACTTGAGCCAACGACCAGCCCGCCTAGCATGACCATCGAAAAACGATATGATATTTATTTAATTTTTAGCAACACAAACAGAGGCTTTAGACAACATGCATTTCGACAATCGCTCTCGCTATCGCTAAGTAAAAAAATGTATGGGATTGACATAAGCAATCGATCACTTTTCGATTGCTTATGTCAATCCCATACATTTTTTTACTTAGCGATAACGAGAGCGATTGTCGAAATGCATGTTGTCTAAAGCCTCAGAAAGTTATCGTAACATAATATTGTACAGTATGGTAAAATGGTTTTGTTTTAGATACTATCCTAAAATAGTGTTGACATCATGTTAGTATACAGAGTTAGGACAAACAATTTTTAAGAAATTACAGAACTAATATTATTGAATGATATGATATGATATAGCCATTTATTGCGTTGAATTGTCAAAAATTATTGGTTATAACCGTAATCTTATACATGTTCGCAGTTTCGATAAAATTTCAAGTTGACGGTTATATCCAATATTTTTTGACAGTTCAACGCGATAAATTGCTATATCATATCGTGTTTCGGTGGTCATGCTAGGCGGGCTGGACAAATGTTACACTCAAAATCATCTCAGCAGTCCGGGTATAACAACGTTAATATTTATTACAAAGAAGAGGTAGATCAGTTGCAAATTTAGTGTTTTTAATACTAGTATTAACACATTAGGACTTAGTATCACAAAGGTAATAATGCGGCTAACATATCTAATTATATTTGGCATTTTCAGAACAACTTTCGATATTTCTAATTTAGAAGTTGGCCGTACTCACGAGTCTTGTAAAAACTTGGAAGATGGATTTGGAAAAATTACTTTCACTGTGACAATATGCAACATGAGCCCACCATTAATCGGCGAAGAGGAGAGACTTCGAACGGAGCTTGAACAGTTCCACCATGTTAGTAACGATTACATACCTACCCATTCTTTAGCTAGGTAACTCTAATACATACTCTGTTAACATAAAACGAGAGTAAAAATAATTAAAGATAATAATAGTAGTTTGCCCATAGAGAGAGTCTTATAACGCAGTTTTAATGTAATCTTTCTCTATATTCCACTACAATCATCGAGCACATACGCGGTGTACGATAAACAAGTGAGTTCACTTAGTTCCTCGTTCTCATATTTCTGCAATATTAAAATTTGTCGAACGCCTAATATTTATCGATTTAATTTTATGACTTGTTATTTATGGCAGTCGTCGTATTTGTTCCAGACCCAGCACGAGAACACAGATATTTTATCCTCGTCTGACTTCTATTCAACTCACAGAAGCATATCTAAGGTATGTTTTTTAAATAAATTTCTAAGATAATATGCAATTTATTTGAAATAAAAATAGTAACAATAATTGAGAAAGGAATGCTTAAATGATTTACTACTAAACCAAACCAAAAAAAAAGTCTTAAAGGAAGGCCAGATTGAAAGTTCTCGAAATGGCCTAGCATGTATCAGGACTGTGTGGAGAGTAAACCATAGTTTCTCAACTATACTGTACCTACCCACTTTGAGAATATATTTTTTTCAAGGCCCCGAAGCTTAATTTAACTTGCATCTGTCGTGAATTTAAAACAACTATTGCCACGATTATTTTTAAAAGTGTATTATTATATTTATTCTTCTATTGCTCTATTAAATATCGTACCTACAAGGGGGCGCTATCGCCCACATTGAGAACCTATGGATTAGATGAAGAGAATGATATACGTAAGGATCGCAGCAAGTGTAAAGAAATTATCTCTCGACCCCTATTGGAGAAGATCGCGACTTTATTCCACTGTTACATAGTCTCCCTCACGTTACGCCGCAATTGTCGAGCCCAGGCTTAGCGCATCTAGCCACTGCCGGCAGTCCTTATAAGGTCATCGGTCTTAGAAAAGGCATATAAAAACATAATTCAAATGTAACTTGTTTACAAGAAAACTCACAGGAGTGTTTTTCCTGTGAGTTTCCTGTGAGTTTTCATGCACCTATATAAGAATGTTGTTAAATTGAAATTAATTTTCAGGTCATAAACAATTTAACTAGTGACCCTCAAGCAGTAGGAAAACTATTCGTCAAAGTGATTGAAGCTAGAGGATTGGATGGTTTGAATGAAACCTATTGTAAGCTAGAGTTGGACAATCAAAATGTAAAGACACATCTCGTAAAGGATTCTAGGCCTGTATGGGATAAATGCTTTTTATTGTGAGTATAAAAGGTACATGCAATTTCATCATTGTAATGCCAACAGAAAGCGACGCCGATTGGCTTTCTTCGGAAGTTCACATACAAACAATTGATGAAAACTCATCGGTCGGTAAGACCATCGATAATATAGTAATACTATCCGACAGACATTTGTGCCAAAACAGTACAATTGAATGTCTAGCTTGTATGGGAACTGAGCATTAGGATAATTTGTTTAGGGAGGATCTTTTGAATCATGGAAAATTATTTTCAAAGAAATGACCATTAAATTTATTTTTCTGTCGTCGTCCTCCGCCATCTTGGCGGCGTGGTCAGTATAGCTGCCTACACATCAAGCAGTACGGGTTCGAGTCCTGGTAGCGGTAGTCATGGTTGTTTATATATTTATTTATACAAATATCTAAAAATTATTAAGTGGTATTAATAAAAATTGTCCGTTATTTAGTATCCATTCAACAAGTTCTTAATGATACTTAATTTGGGCTAGATAATTGGTGTGAGCGTAGAAATATATTACTATTATTTTAATAGGTTAATATGCGAATATTTATTGCATCATTCGACAATATTATTACGAACGTTTTAGTTATAGACGTTTGAACAATTCCCGAATAGTAGGTAATTTAATTTTTAATTTAAAGCTGCTTAGGTTTTGTTTACTTACATCTTTTCAGAGACGTTCAAGATGTGACGTCAACTCTTGATCTGAAATTATATTATAAAAACTATTTACAACAGATGAAATCATTAGGACGAGTGTCAATTCCTTTACCAGACATAGTCAATGGCAGAACTGTTTGGATAGGACTTAAAGATAAAAATAACCGAAGCAGTGCTAATAGAAACTCTCCAAGGATAAAGTTGGAGATGCATATGAAATGCAATCTCGTAAGTATCTGCTTACTTATTAATCTACAGAAAAGTTAACACCAAAAATTTGTGCGGATGTCATCATTATCATATTTCAGCTGAGAGAAGCCTAGGTCAAAGCCTCTCCTAAGGATCACCAGCCCGATCATACCTGTGTTGCCCACTTCCAGTGGCTTCCCACGGTCTTTATCAAATCGTCGGTCCACCTTGTCTGACGAAGCATTGGTAAGCACGTAAGTAAGTGGTACTTACGTGCTTACCAATGCTGCGTCTCCCAGTACACGGTTGCCACTCGAGGACTATTTCTGTCCCAACGGCTATTAGTCCTCCTCGCAATGCGCCATTTATGTACTACAGAATATTACTTTTTACACCATATATACAACCATAGCTGGGCACCGTTAATCAAATAGTTAACTTCGTTATTCCGATACTAAAAAAAATTAACTTCGTTAAACGTTAAAACGTTACATTTCGGAAGATTTAACGCAAGTTAACGTTAATCCGTTAAATTTGCAATCCGTGCATTTCTGCTCTTCAATCATTTTTTATATTATATCGTTGCGTTAGTGATCTGCTTACAAAAACTGTTGTTTTGGGTTCTGGAAGTTAATAGGTTAGGTTAAAAAAAGACAGTGTATAAATATACAAAAAAAAACCGCCTTCAAAAAACGGGAGAAATAAAAATTTTGTTTATAAAAATCTAAATGTTTTTTGAGGTCGGTCCCAAATACAAGTGACAACGTTTATTACAAATATTGAGGTTACGTTAGGTTGCCTATTCTTTTCCGGTCACAGCTCTCGGGTTGCCAGGTATAAACAGGTAAATCCATAAGTACTAACATTTTGTACCGGTCTGATTATTGAATTAAAATTAAATGAAATTAAAGATTATTTCATTATGAACACGGTAAAATCACGAAAAATTCATTTCATAAATTTTTCATAATATGTACAATTACATGGGTTACGACCTTTAGTAGGTTTTGGGCTGTTTTGGGTCCGATTCCGTTGTCGATCAGCTATGTCACGTATGTAGGTTATTGCTTTGTTTAGTACATGTAGGTTGTAGATAAGCTTTATACTGTATCCCTAGTATGAGTTTGTTAGTTTTCGAGCTCGATCAAACGTATCGTCTGTTTTCATACATTTCCCACTAGCGCCTCTAGCGTAAACTATCAGAAACAGTGGGCTATGTATGAAAAGAGACGACACGTTTTATCGAATTCGAAAAATATCAATACTCATACTAAGAGTAATGATTGTTTTTTTAAGTATACACATAGACATTACTAATTTTCTTTTATTTTCGCAGGTAAAGGCTACAGTGAGATTGTTTACGCCACAAAAAGTTAAATATACAAAAAAACCACCAGAGTTCGACACAATATTGGTTTACAGTAACTTAAAGTTTATAAGGGAAACGTTTAATGCTCTATTTGAATTAAATGAACAATATAAGTAAGTTGTTTAACTTTAAACAAATTTCGTTTTGTACTCGAAAAGGCTGGTTGGATTTGGAAAACGGTTTCTGAAAACCGTCTTAGATTATTTAGTGAATTTTATTCAGAAAGTAGACATTCTTATGAGCATGTTTCTAAAAATAGAGCATAGAAATAAGACGCATAGTTTAGTAAAATATTTTAAGATGACGGTGTCTGATAAATCTAATAATATAGTCATGTCACGGTGTTTATGGTCGCACTCCTCCGAGACGGCTCGAGCGATTTTTATGTAATTTTTTGTGCATATTTCGTGGGTATGAAAATAGATTGTAAAGTATATTTCATAGCGCTAAAAAGAAAAAATATATAGTAGAACGTTTGCCATGTCAGCTGGTATATAACGATTCTTTTCATGTACTCATTTAACCACTTATACAGGGTGTAAAAGACATGAACAGTCAAACGAGATTGATCGTTACGATTTTATTGAAGGTCAAAGTCTTATTTTTTTCCATTTTTTATGAAAAAATATTTTAAACTTTATTTCTTAATTATTGTCCAAAGAAATATTATCAATTTTTTAGTATTTCATAACAAAAAATGGCTTCAAAACGTTAGCGTTCAATGTAGCTCACTCGATGCGCACAGACACGGCACAAACGAACGGGGCTGCCGTCTGGCAAAATTATTGCGGTTTTGCGAGTTGAGCGCTTTACATTGAGCGGTACAATATGCAATTTTTTTAACACCAAAAAATAAAAATCATATCACTGCAATTATTTTTTTTAATGTTTCTTATTTGATGTATAGAATACATGGTTCTCGTTTGGCTCTGCATGTCTTTTACAACCTGTATATTGATCATAATTTTAACTATTATTTTATTTCAGACGATTTTTGGAATGGGATAATCAAGAGCTGTCGTTTGTAGTCCTTATCGTCTGGCTGGTGTTTTGGTTTTACTTCAGAATGTGGGTCACTCCGCTGTTATTAGTGCTTCTTTTCCTCTACTTCTGCCTCACTCAATCTCAGCTACGTAAGTTCTTTTCCATTACTATTCGCTTTAAATAATTATCTGCTAAGTTGTAAAGAGTCACCGTAGCCTATAGACGATTGCAACATTGAGAAGTCCTCGCGAGCATGCAACTAAGATCAATCCGAGATATAGCCTTATTATTTATCTAATTACTAGGAGCCGATGAAATCCCCATTCCCCATAGAGGTCTGGAAGAGGACGGGTCCTCGTGGTTTGAGCATCTTATTAAACCTGTTTAATTAATCGAGTAGATCGATAGACCTTACCGGCCAGATCCCAAACCAAATTGAGTCTTCAAAGATAAGTAACCGGTGCAGGACGGCGGTCATTAACGCTGTATAAAGGTCATGTCCCACGCCACGAAGAACTTTGAAAGGATAATTGACCCTGGGATCCGACAGGATTGAACTCTCTCAAGCATCAATATTGGTTTCACTCGCGTCATGGGACCATGGACCATGTTTGTACCCTAAGATTTGTCATGGAGAAATACAAGACGAAGAAAACGTCTCTGTACTGTCTTTTTTTTGGGATGTGCAGAAGGCCTTCGACTGCGTTCTTCGTGTAGTGATTTATTGGGCACTACCAAAAGGCTACCAAAAACCTCTGAAAGAACCCTTCTTTAGTCCCCATGGACTTATTTAACCGAATGCCTGCAGTCTCAGTAGCTATAAAAGATTTATTTTTATTTGAAAGCATGAATAATTATTATATTAAATGTAACCAAATTTCATTTCAGCTGAAGAGAGGTATCGTGTAACCGGGCCGTACCCGAAACTAGCAGAAAATATTGCCGATAGCACAGATAACGTTAAGGTAAAAAGATAAAAAGATTATTGCGCTTTTTTAATTATCACTACGAAGTCTTTAAGAGATTTAGTAAAGAATGACTTTTCCTACTGTTTGGCCATCAGGCCTATGTAAAACTGCAAGGCATGGCATGCCTTTCTAGATAAATTGCAACTCTTCTTGACTAGCTTAAAATTAATGATCTTTTATCTATCGATTCATTACCCAAATGTAAATTAAGAAAACTACGACCTACTTACTCTTTGACTCAAATTACAAACTTAAATCACAACATATCGATTACTCCCAATATGAATTTGAATTACCTATTGTTAACCTGTCTTTTATAAATTTAAAACGTTGAGAAAGCACATAAATCCTGCAACGGCGGTAAAAATTGTTAACAAAAAATTGTTCATCGTAGATTTTTATTTCTTGTTTGCATTATATTTTTTGTCACACAGGATACTGATAATAATAACCCAGTCACTCAACTGGTAAGGGATCCTAAGGAAATCAAGGATATTACCATGACTGTCACAGGAGGCGTGTCGTACTTAGTATCGGTAGCCGAAAGACTCTATAAGTGAGTATTTTCTGTTTTCATAAAACGAATAGGCAAGTGGCGACAATTGGCGACAATGTCACCGTTCTCACCAAATCTTAGGTGTAGAATATGTGTATAATAGATGCGGTCTGAAGTGGTGCATTCATACCTAGAAATAGCCAAATGTAATATTCCAGGAACATAATTATCAGTACAGTACGTTATGATTTTCACTCCATCTCCAATTACCAATTCATAAATTAGAAATACAATAATTATACCCTTATGAACGGTTGCACCAAGTTATACTTTTTCAATTTCGTGAAAACTGAACATAATATATTTAAAAATGGAACAAACAAGATGACTTTACTTTTTGCAAAATTGTAACAAGTAAATCTCGGTGCAACTAGCCGATAGAGTCGTTTCGTCATATAGAGTTTATTTTTCAAACTTTATAGAATCATGTTTCTTTTGAGATTTCATTAGTAAGAACCAAATATTAGAAATTAAGTATTTCTATTTTAGTATTTTTTTAAACTGTTAGGATGGCAAAAAACCGCTTGATGGTAAGTGCATTGTATTGCTTATGCTTATACAAGCTTGCAATCTCAAGTTGTGACTCCCACGCTGAAGTCACTCCATAGAATTCACTGCGGTCTTTTGTAAGGTACTCAGTAGGCCGCAGCAGGCAGGATAACTAGTCAAAGTAGAAAAAATCCTGTGCAAGTTCTGAGAAGGGGATAGAACCCGATCTTTGGCGATTCGGGTTTTTTGAACTTAGCTACATAGTAGCAACACGAACTAGTGTGTTATTTCTTATAATTTTCCAAAAAATATCGAAGAAATTTCATCTTCAACATCCAATCAGATATTTTTACAATTACCGTCCATCAGTTTTAAGTTGGGCATTAACATTTGTTAAAAACATTACTTTTTAAATCATTTCAACTATAACTAAATTTTAATTGTCGTCTCCTAAATTTTATTTAAAATGAATTTGGTAAGAGTTTTAAACAATTCCTCTCATTTTTGTAATGGTTACAGTTTGGCAACTTTCAAAGTACCCTTCCTGAGTTACGTCGCAATGATTATCCTCACTGCCGCAGCGTTTTCATTTTACTTCATACCCTTCAACTACATGATGATGGGCTTTGGTGAGTCGCTATGGATTATTTTGTTTAAATATTTTATTCGGCATCATTTGAATTAGGTATTGCTAATTTTTGACACAGAAAAATTCTATCAACACTATTGTTATAGCGATATTTTAGAAAATATGGTGGTAGCTACTAGCTTCAACTAATTCAAGCTCAGATTCGCACCACTCTCGGGTCACTCGGACCAAGCCCAGGGTGGGGCAACTTGTGCTTGGAAAGGTCACGAATTCTGGATCAGAAAACGTCAGGCGATCTGCACCATTTTTAGGGAATTACATTTCCTGTCTGATTAATGTTATTATTAAGGTCGTAGCATATTTATCAACTAGGAAACGAACCAGCATTGCCTCAACTCGAGCCGTTTAGTATTCTTTGTATGAAACTCCAAAACTTATTGTGCGTTACAGTAGTAACGCATACTAATCAGCAACGGAACGACATCGCCTCGCCTCGGGACAAGCTCACGAATAGCGGTGCGGTGAGTGGTTAATTTGCAGTTCCCGCGCTTACCGCTAGTCGTCCACGCGCTTACGTTTTTCCGTAGCCGCGCTTATATACGTCTCTCTGTACGCGAGCGAGCTACGTTACGTCCACGCTTGCCCCTCTGCCTGCAGCACACTACTGACTGTTTCCGAACGTGCTTTCATTCACAAGGCAACTTACTGTCGTGTTGCGCGCTCAATTTATTGAAAATTGAACGTTTCAAACTGTCGCGCGAGCGCGGTGCGAGTCCGCTGCTGATCCGATTTGGTTACGTGCTGGCGTTAAGTTGACATCAAAAGGCTATGCGCTTACGAGCCTGAGTTGATAAGTGTGGCATGACCTTTACTAGTATATTTTTCTTTCAGGTATTTTTAAGTTTACTAGGAAGTATTTGAATCCTAAAAGAACTTTAAACAACGACTTCTTGGACTTCATTACAAGAGTTCCGGACAATATAATCCTGGTAATGTATTTATAAAATCAATTATTTCATATCGAAAGTAGTTTCTCAACCTTATTGTGCCCACCGAGAAACAGAGAATGTGTTTTTCTTGATTATAACCCATCTTAATTTTACTTACCATCTCAATGTCCCATAATTCTCTGGGTCTTCTTCGTCAGCATATAAAAATAGTTATTTAATAATTATTTTTGTCCTAAAACGGTGGAGCTTAACGATTTAAAAGTACATATGGAACATTTTGATTTTTGCAAAATAAACGATTGTAATTTTGAGTTGGTTGTTCACTTCATTAAAATATATTATTTTCATTGCAGAAAGACTGGAAACCGATAAAAATCCCTGAGCCAACCACGCAACCAAATACGCCTGCATTATAAGTGCATACTAGATAATATAATTATAATTTAATTTTTGTAAATAATGTATTTAAAAATTATAATGTCATTAGTACCTTTTATTAGTAGGTATGTGTGTAAGATATGTACTTACTATTGTAAGAATTAGTGAACTGTTTTAGATAGTACTCTTGTGTAATGGGGGAAAAATATTTGTAATATTTTGGGTACGTATAAGTATATAAGTATGTTATATTACTTATACACGTTTTATTCATTTACTTCAAAAATATACACAATTAAATTTAATATAAACTATCTCTGTAGTCCGCGTTGTGATTACCCGTAGTGTAAGTTTTTTCGTTTAAAATACGTAACTATTTTAGTTGCGTTAAGAGCTCAATTTGTATGGGAAACACGATTTGCGCTTCTTTCCGCTAGGGGCGCTATTTACGTTTCCTTTACAAATCGAGCTCTTAACGCAACTACAATAGTTACGTTTTTTAAATGAAAAAGTCGGGAATGGTCTCCCCTTGATTTCCTCGTATACCGGAAACGACTGAAAGGTTGATAGAAACCTTATACTTTGATGTCGTATGACATGGTTTTAAGTGCAGCCACACTGCGAGCTAGCGTGCGAGCCGTGCGAGCATCGTTTTACCTATTTTCAAACTACGGGTAGTTTGAAAATAGGTAAAACGTGTAAGTTTTTACTTTCTCGTATACGTAGTAGGTATAGAGAAAGTCTTGTTATCGTCAAAAAATTCGACCTCGAGATTTTGACGGATTTAGACGTTTTTGACCTCCCTGAGTCCAATAATACCGTTTGCAACCAAATTTAACATGCATGTATGCTATCAAAATATAAGGTTTCTATCAACTTTTGAGTCGTTTCTGGTATACGAGAAAATCAATGGGAGACCACTCCCGATTTTTAAATACTGGGTGTAAAAGACATGAACAGTCAAACGAGAACCATGTATTCTATACATCAAAATAAGACATATTTCAAAAAAAATAATTGCTGGGAAATGATTTTAATTTTTTGGTGTTAAAAAAAATTGCAAATTGTACCGCGCAATGTAAAGCGCTCAACTCGCAAAACCGTGATGTTTTTGTCAGACGGCGGCCCCGTTCGTTTGTGTCCATGCACATCGAGTGAGCTACATTGAACGATAACGTTTTGAAGACATTTTTTGTTATGACATACTAAAAAAAATTATAATGTTTCTTTGGACAATAACTAAGAAATAACGTATAAAACACGTTTTCATAAAAAAATGAAAAAAAAAATCTGACTTTGACCTTAAATAAAATCGTAACTATCAATTTCCCAGGTATAGTCTAAAAGAAAAAAAATGTTAAGATGGTGAGCACAATACATGGTTCTCGTTTGACTGTTCATGTCTTTTACACCCTGTATATGTTCATTTTCAACGAAATTGCAAATAGTATAGCTTGGTGCAACCGGTCGTTTATTAAAGCTAATGGGGTAGTGATAGATAGGTACAGTCGAAGACACTGTCAACTGCCCATTAAAGACACTCCTGACAAAAAATTGTCATCGATTGTACATAGTTAACATTGGTAAAAATGGTTGTAATAATAGGATGTACATTTTTCTATGGACCAAATGATATGGAGTTAAAATGTTCTTACTTCTCAAAATTTAAAAATCTAAGCAAAACATTATAGATAATTACCTACGCCGTATTTGTAAGATTTATTGAGTAATAAACGGAACGATATATTTTTTGGGATAGCATAAAATAAAACTTCAATGATATTATTTTGAGATTAATTTATTAATATAATAAATACTTTTTACTCATATATATTGTTTTATTCTACGTACTAACTATAATATTAACTGTAGGTATTTTTACGAGTTTCATATTGACAACAATAATACTTGAAACTAAACATTTTTCTAATATTTGTACGATACAAATTAACTTTTCTAATGGCTGAATTTTCAATCCCTAGATATTTTTTATTCCTTATTCAGACTACTTACTTCAGACAAAATCAGACCAATTAAATAATCCCTACATTGTCAGCAGTCATCTCGTGTCTTGCATTTGTTATTTTAATGAATTATCACTGTAACTACATAGATTGTAATTTTTATATCAAGTTTGAAAGAATTAGCCCTAATACAAATTATAGGACAGACCCTCAACCGGTCGCACCAAGTTTTACTTTTTACAATTTCTTAAAAAATTAACATATTTTTAAAAATGGAACAATCCATTCATACGAATCAAGTTGACTTTTACGTTACTTTTTTCAAAATTGTAAAACGTGAAATTTGGTGCAACTGACCGTTAGTGTAAGTTTTATAGCGTAAAAGAGGGTCTTTTACGCTATTAAACTTACACTAGGGTTTTATTTTAGTGGCGTTACGAGCTCAATTTGAATAGGAAGCTTGATTTGCGCTTCTTCCCGCTAGGGGCGTTATTCAAATTTCCTATTTTAAGGTTAAGGATCTGTACACGTAGTTTTTTTTTTAGTTTAAAATAACTATTTGGAGTTGGAGCTCCTAATAGTTGTTTTATACTAAAAGAACTACGGGTACAGACCCTTAGAGTAAAAACGTAACTAACGTTATTAGTAGTTATTTTAGGTAGCGTTATGAACTTAGTTTGCATGGGGGAAAATGATTAGCGCCCGTAGCAGAAAGAAGTGCAACTGCATTAATAAACTTAGGTAGACCAAGAGTACGGAGCCTTATCACGTTATTTGCGTACAAACCAAAACCAAAACGTTAGCATTCTTTAAGGTCTGACAGCTGTCAAAATGTTTGAAGTTTTCTCAGATTTTGGGAGTAATTTAAAGAGATTTCATTCAAAAGACACGAAATCTCTATTTATTTAGGTGTTATTCGAAATATTTAAATGCATTTAAAGCATTAAATAAATTTCCTTTTGCTATTCTCTTTTCAGTCTTGTTTTATCACTCAATTATTTTTTTGTAAGAGCAATGAAAACATTAAGGATTCTTCTTTGTTTGCTTAAAATATTGAACTGACAACTTCGAAATTCCTAACACGAGTGTGATATTTTATTGGTACATAACAAAAACATTATATTCATAATTATATGTAATACATTCCTTCTGTAAATTGTGATTGAAATACACAATCCTCTTTTCATAGATTTACATAACTGAACAACTTTGTTTTTCAAACATCTTTGCAGTCTGGCAACGATGTTTGAAAAACAAAGTTTAATATTGACATTGAACCTCTTATCACCGAGGCCATCATTACATGCCGTCCAGTCATTTCCAGTAAAATTATAATAATAAAATAAATACAAAATGAAAAATAAGAGGTCCTTTTATTTACGGAGACATAGGGGGTATATGTAAAGTTTTCAAATTTATTTATTTGTATTTAACGGAGCAAACTGGACGGAATGTAATGGTGCCCTCGGTAATTAGAGGTGAATAATATTAATAGATAATATGTATAAACATTCCATGGAAATTAAGTAGGTATAGTTATGTTTTCTAACATACTTTAATCTACAGAAACAGAGAAAATCTTACAAATGATAAAAACTTGTGTCATGGTATAATTTTTGCGTTTAATAACGCGTAAATATTTTTAATACCTAGAAAAAATACATTGAAAAAGACACCCAAAGAATCCCTCCTGAGGCAGGTCGATTTTTTTCAATGTATTTTTTCTAGTATTAAACTTGTGTCATTTATTGTTTTCGTAGTATTTTTTACCACAGTTTTATGCGTAATATTTTTTTATTATGTAGGTAGTTTTGTGGTAATTTTACAGATTATAGTCATTTATTTATTTATTTGTTTCAATATGACTTTTCAATGTATTAAGATGAAATTAGCAACAAAAAAATGTGAAAAACGTACTATGATAATCTATGCCCCAAGTTCTATTCCAAGGTGTAAATGCAAAAATGACCATTATTTTCTCTGAAATCACCAGGATTTTCTTCTCGTTCTATATTTCCTCTATCACCTAAATATAAATCACATTTTAATATTATGTAATGTTAAAATAAAATTTAGTAAATCGTTAATTATGTTATGGCACTAAGTACAATTCGATTTTCACATCACAGCAATTTTCCAGTCTATTTAAAGGCAAGATGTATTAAGTTCTAAAACAAATGTTAACTTTCAGTAATCATTAGTTTTCTTTTTGTGGAGTTGTTCCGTTGTAAGTTGGGTTCGGGTACTTTTAATTCCCTCCATCGTTTCTGAAAGTAAAAAGCCAATTAATAATCATAATCTTCCTGAGTGTGCCTAGACAAGGGACCAATCTATTCCAGCTAATGCTTTACGACTAGAGTATAATACAGAGCTTCGCAAGCTTATTTTATCGTTACGCCCTTAGGAATTTGGCAATTTTTTGGGACTCTTCCCAGTTATAGTATTAGCAAAGACAAAAATTCCAAATAACATTTAAAATTATTATAATTAGAAAAAAAAATCTATAATATAAAAATGAATCGTTGAATGTGTTGGTAAGCGCAAATCTCGAGAGCAGACGAACCGATTTCGCTAATTCTTTTTTTAAAATATTTGTTGAAGTACGAAGATGGTTCTTACGGAGAGAAAAATTAAAAAAATAAATAAATAATTATTTAATTACATAATGTAATTGTTGACTTATTAACTTTCTTTTTTTCTGCTATTCTGGACACCGGGGCTAGAATAGCAGAATAAGTATTAAAAAAAAAATTAAAGAATCGACTGTTAAGCGGTACGAAGTTCGCCGGGTCAGCTAGTTAACTATAAATATGAAATGAAGTAGGTATTATTAATGACAAAACGTCATGGCGGCTTATCGCCTGAAATCGTGTCAAATGTAATAGTTATCGTTTGGAGTTTCACCAGAGTTCTTGATGCAATATGCATTTTGAAACTCCATTTTTAACTCAATCTACCGTACAATTTCTTGTTACTTTAGATACATTTCACTAGTCATTGGCAAAATGCGTAACCTTTATGTGTCAAGAAGACATTAAATTAAGAACAACATGGAGTTTCTCTCGAGTTCTTGTTGCAAGAATACGTCCTTACTTAATGATTCGTCTTCAGAACTTGAAAAGATAAAGACTATATTTTTAATATAAATTAAGTAATAAAATTATCTTTGATGTGCAATATAATTTTCATAATACATATCATGATTTTTTATTCAGTACTTATTATTATTCAGTGTATTTTCGTATTTCAGTACTTTGTTATGATAATAGTAGTTTATGCAACTGTCATATAATGAAGGGTATTAAAACACGAGTGTGAGTTTATGAAACGAGCGCAGCGAGTTTCATAATAGTAACGAGTGTTTTAATACCCGTGTTATATGCAGTTGCATACACTACTTTATCTACACTCATACATAAATTCAAATAAAACAACAGAAAATACAAATGTATGGGTTAGATCCCTTTGCCTTCCCGAGTATTTAAGAAAAATAACTGTATCATAATGAGTCGAACCGGTGTTATAATGGTCATTATGTTACAGGTTGTTTTTTTTAATTTCAATTTTGATTATCTGTATTAAAAAGTATGTCATTTTATGTTCACCTTTGATATCGTCATTCGAATATTATGACATGAGTGTAGATAAAAATTATTATAACACTACTTTATAAAGGTTTAAGAAAACTAAAACCAGTTATTTATGAATAAATATGTGTGTTTTTAGCAAATTCTCACCAATATTTGATTGTCAGGAACCCGCGACAAAAAGTCCAATAAATCATTATTTGGAACTCTTTCTGGATACAGGCACTTCCTCGTGAACTTATAAATACCTAGGAAACACAAAGAAATACAATAATAAAAAAGGGATACAGCATCTATCACAAAAGAAACTTATAAAAAAGTATATTTATGGTTTGTAAATGGAAGATAAAATAATAAATATTAAAGTCTCGTTAGCTGAAAGTACTCGTATCTACAGTAACAGTACATAATGTTGAGGGAAGATGGGAAAAGCCCTATTATATCTCTCTTGTTTTTCATACATTAACTGATTTTATATTATACTTTATTAGAATATTTCTTAGCCAAAAAACTTACCTAAAGCCATAAGAAGATAATTAACAGGAACTAAATACAGAGCAACAGCCATCGCTGAGAGCGCCAATATTGCTAAGTAACTTAAGTAAGGCACCGTGAAATTCGCTAAACTGAAAAAAAAGGAATAAAAATGATTTTATTTCATGCTAAAATATGAAAATCAAGGCGACTGATAGGATGGGACTTCGTTGTGAAGAAGTATTTTAATTTTACAGAAGCAATGAAACTCTACCATTGCTATTAGGGCCTATTCACACGGTATTTTGTAAACAATCGACGAGTCCGCGGGGCTTATTGAAATTTCATTCTAATCCAACTATATTCAATTTTGGTAACTTTGAATTTTAGGATATCTAACATTGAATGCAATATTTTTCTATATTTTATATGTACCTTAGTAGCAGGGCATTAGGTATACCATGAAATCACGTAAGATATGGTATCATAATTTCAGCCGATAGACATTTGACATCGGGGTTCATGTTGAGGGTTATTTTTTTATTACCAAACGGCGTTGACTTTTTGTGGCTGAGTATGTTGTCTGATATTAGTATATTGTCATGTCACTAAACTATGTTTAGTAAGAAGACATAATAAACAATATAATTATCTCGACGTATTCCGTAATTTCGTGGTACCTTATATTTGTTTCGTGCAATAAATATTAAGTAATTCTATTCTATTGCAACGATGAAACTGCAGCGGTATGGTGGGTATTATGGGTGAATCATTTAACACTGCAAGTGCGTTGTCATCCTCTACCTTTCCCTTCAATCCGAAACACAGCGAACTGCTTCACGGCAGAAATAAGAAAGACGGTGGTAGGTGCCTACCCAAACGATCCTACATAAGTATGTGTACTAATCGTAACGATCAAGAAAGCTAAACTACCAAGTGCGCGGTCAGTACTCGGATGGCTGACCGAAAAAATTTCAACTCGATTTTTCTCCGTGCTTCGGAGGGCACGTTAAGCTGGTGATCCCGGGTGCTGTAGAAAGATAAACATACACGGCCGTAAAAATATAATGCCAAAACCTACTTTTTTACCTTTTTTTTTTGGATTGGAATGGATGGATTTGGAAATCTACCTTTTTTTGGATTGTCGACATCAAGACATACCGCACCGACCCCAAATAAATTGGGAGCGGGGTAGGAGAAATAAAGAATAAAGCATATTCCCTAAAAACTTACTTTCTTATCCTTTCTAATAAAGACACCACGAAATCAATGCCATTCTTGATGGTAAACGTCAAATCTTGTAATCCATACAGGCGTGTTTTTATCGTCTTATCGTCCTGAAATAAAGAAAATATTTTATTAAACAAATGCTTTATTAAAAAAGACTTATTCAACTTAACAAATGGTGATGGAGGTACATTAAAAATGTGAGTTAATTTCAACGTTATATTCATATATACATAAACTACAGAACCAATTTTTATATAGATAGATAATAAATAGATTGGACCATGGAAAACCTGACGCATGGAGAACCTAGGCTTCCCTAAACTTCAATACCCAATTTCCATGAAAAGATCTCTCGGTGCGCCTGTCCGACACGCACTTGACCGTGTTTTTTTTTAAATATGTGTACGATACTTTCTAGGCATTTTTCTGAGATTTTCTATCAACCCCATGTTCGCCATATTACCGATCAAACGTATCGTCTCTTTTCATACATGGCCCACTTGTTCCTCTAGCTAGTACTAAAATCAGTAAAGTTATTGCGAGTCATCACGAAAGCTTTGCTAATTTTTGCGTGAATGGAATGAATGACATTAACAAAATGTCATTCCAGTCCTGTCTTGTTAATGAGGAACGAAAGAGGCAAAACTAAATGTAAAGTTCACATAATCTAGTGATCGAGTATGCGTTATATTGTGGCAAATTAAAGTCTTACTAGTCCAGTCAACAAGTTCAAAAACGTGAAAAATAGAGATAAAGCTCCTAAAAATATGAGCAATAGCTCATTGGATTCGGAACGACCTCTAGAAAAATGAGTTTTGAGGATTTTACTGCACGTAAAAAATTGCAATTGTTATTAACAAAATAAGATGAAAAAAAAGAGGTATTTACGTTTTTGTTAATAACTCATAAACTATTAATATTTAAGATATTTGGAAAAAAGGTCCTTAAAGTGGAGGAAATTTCCGAAAAAAAGTCCCAGCTCCCGGAACTCTACCTCTATTATTTATAATTTTAATTTAACGCTGAAAATAGGGCTCCGCGCAGCTATTACGGCATGGGCGCACTGCCGTTAAAGACAGTTTCTTACATAAAATTATTTTTTTATAGTAACAAATATGAATTTAAAAATTTAAATAAATTATGGTGTCATCCAGATACTTGAAAGAATATATTCCCGTTGGAATTTTTTTTTTAAATTAATCTTTCAAAAAGTTATGCAATTGTTAATTAACGAATTTTTTTCCTATCTCCGTTTTCATAAATGACGACATAAAAATTTAAATAATAAACCTATAAATTTTTGGCTCTGTGGAGCTCTTCTTATATATATATTAGGTTGGGGAAAAAGTCTTTTCGCATTATAGTATGTATAAACTTGTAATAAAATCTCTTTGGCTATACTATTTGTATCTGGCTGGTTTTGGTACCATTGAAAGTTTAAATTTTAAAGAAGTTATTAGTCATTATTTTTTTCTACTATTCCATTCCAATATAATATGACGAAATCATAACCTCTCGATCACATTCTTTAAAATTAACTAAGCTAAAATCTTAACCTATTCAAATATCTGTAAATCAGACCGATGGATGGTTACAATTTTTTCTACTTAAAAGAAGTATAGGTAAAGCAAATCGATCAGCAATGAAACTACAATGATCCGTTGCTATTATAGTAAACAGCTGCTGCACATTTCACTCAGTCATGGCATTGGTATGTACCTACGTTTAATAGTTCAATTAATTTTATTGCAGAGTATAGTTATGAAATTCGCACTCAAAAATATATTTGCACGCCATATAATACCTATTTCGATATAACGTGTGAATTTCCTCTTTTTTGTAAGCATTTACCCTTTTTTGGTTAGCTTAGGTTAAGTTAGTTTACTACTAATTTAAGTTTCGAAATCAGTCTGAAAGAGTATGCAATGCAAATAAGATCGCATTAGTACCATCGGCCGTTGTATTTAAAAATAATATTAACAATATATTACACTCAATTTTATGCAACTGACTTCTCATTAGCAAACGAGTGTACTATGGCTGATAGAAAGTAGTCTGCGACTACTTGCTAATTCTAAATCAAATATCATGGGTATTTAAATCGGGGGGCTTGTTAAATCTGTACATTTTGTGTTCTTTCAGCAATAAACAATTTATTATTATATTAGGTTGGGGAAAAAGTCTTTTCGCATTATAGTATGTATAAACTTGTAATAAAATCTCTTTGGCTATACTATTTGTATCTGATTGGTTTTGGTATCATTGAAAGTTTAAATTTTAAAGAATATAATTTCAAATTCAAATTAGGAAAATGTGTGATTTTCATTTGTTTTTCGTACCGCCAAGATGAGTGAATCTAATGAAGATATTCGATACATTTTAAAATTTTACTACAAAAAAGGTAAAAATGCAACGCAAGCCTCGAAAAAAATTTGCGATGTTTATGGACCTAGTGCAGTGTCTGTGAGAGTAGCACAAATTTGGTTTAAGCGTTTTCAATCCGGAAATTTTGATGTCAAAGATGCACGTCGCTCTGGTCGCCCTATTACAGATAAAATGGATGCCATTTTTGAAAAAGTGGAGCAAGATCGGCATGTCAGTAGTTACGACGTAGCTGAAGAACTGGGAATTGACCACAAAACAGTTTTGGCGCATTTGAAAAAAACTGGGTACACAAAAAAGCTCGACATTTGGGTACCTCACGAGCTCACTGAAAGAAACCTAATGAACCGTGTACTCATTTGTGATTCTTTATTACGACGTAATGAAACCGAACCATTTTTGAAGAAGCTGATAACTGGTGATGAAAAGTGGATCACGTACGACAAGAACGTGCGAAAAAGGTCGTGGTCAAAGGCCGGTCAGGCTTCACAGACTGTGGCGAAACCCGGGTTAACTCGCAACAAGGTGATGCTGTGTGTGTGGTGGGATTGGAAGGGCATTATTCATTATGAGCTGTTACCACCAGGCAGGACCATCGATTCTGAACTCTACTGCGAACAATTGATGAGATTAAAGCAAGAAGTTGAGAGAAAGCGGCTGGAATTAATCAACAGAAGGGGTGTGGTTTTTCATCATGATAACGCTAGACCTCACACATCTTTAGCCACTCAGCAAAAATTAAGAGAGGTTGGCTGGGAGGTGTTAATGCATCCGCCGTATAGTCCTGACCTTGCACCTTCAGATTTCCACCTGTTTCGGTCTCTTCAGAATTCTTTAGGCAGTGTCAGGTTAACATGACGAGAGGACTGCCAAAACCACTTGTCGCGGTATTTTGACCAGAAGTCCCAAAATTTCTATAGCAATGGGATCATGTCCCTACCTACAAGATGGCAAAAAGTTATCGAACAAAATGGTACCTACATACTTTAGTTAAATGTAAATAAACTATATTAAAAAATGTTTGAATTTTCTTAAAAAATGCGAAGAAACTTTTTCCCCAACCTATTACTTAATAAGATCCCGCGATAAAAGTTTATTAAAGTTAATTATTTTGTTTATTACAATTTTTTAAAGTTAACAAAAAATTAAAAGTCTAAGAAATGTTATTAAAAAATTTTTTTTAAACAAATGTTATATTATTGCTGCTTTCTTATCCAACAATGGCATTAAGTAACATCGGAAAATTTTTTTTTACATCATTTGTTAAGAAATTGTTTATAAACAAATAGACAAGTTTAATATTTAAAGAAATTTATTTTTTTACCATTATGTTGTCTTGGCAAAATAATGATTTTTTAAAAAAAAAATTTTCTTAAATAAATTTTTTTATTGTTTATTATCGTTTTTTTTTATATTTCGATTGTTTAAATAATTATTTAAGGAATGATTTTCTCCTTAAAATCATAATTGGCATTTCTTCATAGTTAAATAGAAAAAAAAATTTTTTTTATCAATAATTTGAAAAAATTAAAATAAAAAAAATTAAATTCTAACTACCGTTATATTTTTTTTCTAGAGCTAAAAAAAAATAACAAAAACAGCCATATATATCAAAATACTAAAAAAATTTTTTTTCTATTTTTTATAACGCTTTTATATTAAAATTTTTTTAGTATTTTGATATAATAGGTTGGGGAAAAAGTTTCTTCGCATTTTTTAAGAAAATTCAAAACATTTTTTAATATAGTTTATTTACATTTAACTAAAGTATGTAGGTACCATTTTGTTCGATAACTTTTTGCCATCTTGTAAGTAGGGACATGATCCCATTGCTATAGAAATTTTGGGACTTCTGGTCAAAATACCGCGACAAGTGGTTTTGGCAGTCCTCTCGTGATGTTAACCTGACACTGCCTAAAGAATTCTGAAGAGACCGAAACAGGTGAAAATCTGAAGGTGCAAGGTCAGGACTATACGGCGGATGCATTAACACCTCCCAGCCAAACTCTCTTAATTTTTGCTGAGTGGCTAAAGATGTGTGAGGTCTAGCGTTATCATGATGAAAAAATACACCCCTTCTGTTGATTAATTCCGGCCGCTTTCTCTCAACTTCTTGATTTAATCTCATCAGTTGTTCGCAGTAGAGTTCAGAATCGATGGTCCTGCCTGGTGGTAACAGCTCATAATGAATAATGCCCTTCCAATCCCACCACACACACAGCATCACCTTGTTGCGAGTTAACCCGGGTTTCGCCACAGTCTGTGAAGCCTGACCGGCCTTTGACCACGACCTTTTTCGCACGTTCTTGTCGTACGTGATCCATTTTTCATCACCAGTTATCAGCTTCTTCAAAAATGGTTCGGTTTCATTACGTCGTAATAAAGAATCACAAATGAGTACACGGTTCATTAGGTTTCTTTCAGTGAGCTCGTGAGGTACCCAAATGTCGAGCTTTTTTGTGTACCCAGTTTTTTTCAAATGCGCCATAACTGTTTTGTGGTCAATTCCCAGTTCTTCAGCTACGTCGTAACTACTGACATGCCGATCTTGCTCCACTTTTTCAAAAATGGCATCCATTTTATCTGTAATAGGGCGACCAGAGCGACGTGCATCTTTGACATCAAAATTTCCAGATTGAAAACGCTTAAACCAAATTTGTTCTACTCTCACAGACACTGCACTAGGTCCATAAACATCGCAAATTTTTTTCGCGGCTTGCGTTGCATTTTTACCTTTTTTGTAGTAAAATTTTAAAATGTATCGAATTTCTTCATTAGATTCACTCATCTTGGCGGTACGAAAACAAATGAAAATCACACATTTTCCTAATTTGAATTTGGAATTATGTTCTTTAAAATTTAAACTTTCAATGATACCAAAACCAGCCAGATACAAATAGTATAGCCAAAGAGATTTTATTACAAGTTTATACATACTTTAATGCGAAAAGACTTTTTCCCCAACCTAATATATGGCTGTTTTTTTTTTTTTTTTAGCTCTAGAAAAAAAATATAACGGTAGTTAGAATTTGTTTATAACAAATTGTTAAGTTAACAAACAATGAAATTATTGATAAAAAATTTTTTTTTTTCTATTTACCTATGAAGAAATGCCAATGCCAATTTTAAGGAGAAAATCATTCCTTAACTAATTATTTAAACAATCGAAATATAAAAAAACGATTATAAACAATAAAAAAAATTATTTAAGAAATTTTTTTTTTAAAAAAATCATTATTTTGCCAAGACAACATAATGGTAAAAAAAAAATTTCTTTAAATATTAAACTTGTCTATTTGTTTATAAACAATTTCTTAACAAATGATGTAAAAAAAAATTTTCCGATGTTACTTAATGCCATTGTTGGATAAGAAAGCAGCAATAATATAACATTTGTTTAAAAAAAAATTTTTAATAACATTTCTTAGACTTTTCATTTTTTGTTACCTTTAAAAAATTGTAATAAACAAAATAATTAACTTTAATAAACTTTTATCGCGGGATCTTGTTAAGTATATATATAAGAAGAGCTCCACAGAGCCAAAAATTTATAGGTTTATTATTTAAATTTTTATGTCGTCATTTATGAAAACGGAGATAGGAAAAAAAATTCGTTAATTAATCTATAATTTTAAAATAAAATAGTAAAAAGCATTTTATTATGACCTGAAATGTTTTAAAAGTTTCATTACAATAGTGCAGTTTCAGCGCACAAAGTACGCTACTTAGCACGTGTCCCGTGTATGTGCTGCGAAGCCCTACAAAGTGGTTGATCATCTGTCATCATCACATTTGACGTGAAAATCTGGTTGCCAAGGACGCTTTCCGTTGCCTAGGCGACATTCTTGTCGTCGTCTTCAATATAACCCAATAGGATTCAACTTTGCTCAGTGCGCGCACCATTGACGTTCCTAATCATCCAATCATTCTGCCCAGCTCTGGAACCTTAACTGACTTTTTTTTGTTTATAGTGTTTTATTTATAAGTGTCATTTATTGTTTATTTTTATTGGTATTTTTAGTGTTAAAGGGTTTTTAGCCATAATTTATGCAAAACGTAAGTGCAGTGCGTCGTAATCTAAGTCAGCCTATAGGGTCTCTCGAAAACAGCCTCGTGCAGTGTCACCTTTGCTCTCAACCTCGCTATTTTAAGGGTCAGAGAGGATTGAATATCCACCTGGGTAAGTGTCACAAGGCTCTCGGCCAAAGTTTTTATGCCTGCTCTGCCTCGTCCACACCCGAGGACTCTCCAGTCACATCGCCTAATTTGTTCTCGCAAACTCTCGCTGAGTATAAATGTAAATTACCTTTGTTAAGACGCATCCCACGCGGCGCGCGTGTATCTGTTGCGAAGAAACTCGCAGAAGAGATACACGCTACCGTGAGAGAGAATTCAAAAGCGGCATGGGAGCGTCTTCTCACGTTTCCTTTCCGCGTATTACATGTATCCAAAGACACTGCATCTCGTTCTTCTGTTACATCCCGCGTTAAACAAAACTGTACATCTTATAACCTTCCGGCTTTTCAATCTGGGTCACGCTCATTTAACAATAATACCATATTTAAATCTGTTGAAAACAAATTAAGCGATGGGGATATCAAGGGTGCCGCACGCCTTCTGTTTTCAAGTGACTCTATAGCCCCTAATTCTGCCGAGACCCTGTCCACACTCAAAAGTAAACACCCAGAGAGTAACACAAACCCCGATTTACTTCACCAGCCGAGCAGCAATGACACACCACTTAATGTTTCCGCAGATGTGATACGTTTGGCAATTGCCTCATTTAGCAGCGGCTCCGCCGGCGGATTGGACGGTCTTACACCCCAGCACTTAAAGGATTTGACGTCTGTGAGCTGTGGTGACGCCGGTGAGTCGCTGCTGAAAGAATTAACATCACTAGCCAACATCATGCTCGCAGGTACTGTGAATAGTGAGGTTTTATGCATTTTGTACGGGGCCAACCTCTGCGCTCTTAAGAAAAAGGATGGCGGAATAAGACCTATAGCAGTCGGTACCACATACCGTCGCCTTGTTGCCAAGACATGTTGCAGGGAGATCATGGACAACCTATCAAACTATTTCCAACCTTGTCAACTAGGTTTTGGCTCGAAGTCTGGTTGCGAAGCTGCTGTCCATGCTCTCCGCACTTTCTTGGATAACGAGTGCGGAGAGGTTGTCCTCAAAGTTGACGTTAAAAATGCATTTAACTCTGTGGACAGGGGTGCACTATTAAATCAAATTAAAAATAAAACTCCTTCTATCTACAATTTCCTTTGGCAGTGCTATAGTTCACCATCCAATTTACAATACAGAAATAATTTAATTTCCTCTGAGGTAGGCTGTCAGCAAGGCGATCCTCTCGGTCCGGCAATTTTTAGTTTAGCAATCCATCCCATAATCCAGAAATTAAAGTCCAAATTCAACGTGTGGTATCTTGACGATGGAACCCTAGGAGGCGATGCAAATTCAGTTCTTGACGATTTAAACATACTGATCAAAGAACTCTATGGTATAGGTCTGGAATTGAATTTTTCTAAATGTGAATTGTTTATTTCAGATAATATCGCAGAATATCATAGAAATGATATAATTTCAAAATTTAACTTGTTGGCTACCAATATTTTAATAATTAATAAACAAAATCTTCGTCTTCTTGGAGCACCTATCTTAGACGACTCCATCACAGACTTTGTCCAAGAAAAAATTTCCAAATTTTCAGATACATGTAACAGGCTTCTCAAAATTAACACTCACATGGCCTATGTTATTCTCCGCTTTTGTCTTTTCGTTCCTCAATTCACATATATCGTCCGTTCTAGCCAACTTTGGAAATTCCCCGGTCTACTTTTGGAATTGGACAACAAATTAAAAGAAACTCTTTCTTCTGTCCTTAACATAAAATTTTGTGATCGCTCTTGGTGTCAGGCCTCTTTACCTGTTCGCCATGGAGGTTTAGGTATAAGGAAAATTTCAAGTGTTGCTCTTCCAGCTTTCTTGTCTTCTATTCACAGAACAAGTAATTTAGTTGATAGGATTTTACTCAAGAGTATCAGTACCTATGAAGTGTCTCATTTAGCCGAGGCAAAATCAACTTGGGCCGCGGCTTGCCCAGCTTCCGGATTGCCAGCCTCCCCTTGCTCCCAGAGACAGTGGGACGAGCCACTCTGCAAATTGGTGCGGGATGAACTTTTAAACACGTCATCCAATTCTGCAGATCGGGCTCGTCTCTTGGCTGTGGGGGAATGGGAATCTGGGCTTTGGCTGCAGGCTTTACCATCGGCTAATATAGGGACACTTCTTGACCGCACTGCATTTCGGATTGCAACATGCTTGCGCCTAGGTATCGCCTGTAATGTCCCCCATCAATGCCGCTGTGGTGTAATGGTCGATAATCTTGGTCACCATGGTCTCTCTTGCACGAGAAGTGCAGGCCGATTTACAAGACATGCTGAGGTTAATGACATCATCCGCCGGGCTCTTGTGACTACCGGAGTGCCCGCTGCTTTGGAGCCTAATGGTTTAGCGCGCGATGATGGTAAGAGGCCTGATGGTATGACCCTCGTCCCCTGGAAGAAGGGAAAATGTTTGGTTTGGGATGCCACTTGCGCGGACACCTTAGCAATGTCTCATATTCCAGCTACCTCAGCAATGTCCGGATCGGCTGCAGCTTCCGCTGAGTCACTCAAACGGCGCAAATACGCCGGTCTCTCAGGAGACTACTTATTTGAGCCGTTTGGGGTAGAGACTCTAGGACCATGGGGTCCAGGAGCTCACCGACTTTTTCGGGATATCGCAGAGCGGCTACGTGAGACAGTAAGTGACAATAAGGCTGGTCTGTATGTCGCACAAAAAATAAGTCTTGCGATCCAGCGAGGTAATGCAGCCAGTGTTATTGGTACACTTCCTGTTTCAGAGGACCTAGGCGAAGTATTTTATCTTTAATTTAGTAGTTTTTAAGTATTTTGTAGGTATCTAGTTTTAGTGTCCCTATTAACAAAATAATTAAAAATCATGGCACTTTCATAAAACTATTTTTTTTTGTTAAATTAATGATTTTTGGGTCAATGTTTTGTCCAAATGTATTTTTTTTTCATTAACAATTGCATAACTTTTTGAAAGATTAATTTAAAAATAAATTTCCAACGGGAATATATTCTTTCAAGTATCTGGATGACACCATAATTTATTTAAATTTTTAAATTCATATTTGTTACTATAAAAAAATAATTTTATGTAAGAAACTGTCTTTAACGGCAGTGCGCCCATGCCGTAATGGCTGCGCGGAGCCCTATTTTCAGCGTTAAATTAAAATTATAAATAATAGAGGTAGAGTTCCGGGAGCTGGGACTTTTTTTTCGGAAATTTCCTCCTCTTTAAAGACCTTTTTTCCAAATATCTTAAATATTAATAGTTTATGAGTTATTAACAAAAACGTAAATACCTCTTTTTTTTTCATCTTATTTTGTTAATAACAATTGCAATTTTTTACGTGCAGTAAAATCCTCAAAACTCATTTTTCTAGAGGTCGTTCCGAATCCAATGAGCTATTGCTCATATTTTTAGGAGCTTTATCTCTATTTTTCACGTTTTTGAACTTGTTGACTGGACTATACCTTTACTACGACGTATTTCATAGTGTTTCATTTTAACATAGACGATGACTCGTTTGGTGTTGCAAAAATCATATTATGGGTACAGACAGATGTCGAAACGTATGATTAACGATTTGATTTTGGGTTTTACGATCATAAATAACGCGATAAGCTCCATTGAGAGATGTTCCAGAGGCCATTTTTTCACGAGTCCTTGTTTAAAATTTATCTTTATTAATAAAAAACTTATTACTTATAAAGTAGGGGAAAATAACAAAAGGAGTCGGTGAGTCCTAAATTATTATTGTATCAGCGCTGTAATTGCTTTAGTAGCGCTGTAAACGACTCGTTTCAATGCATCAGCCAGTAATGAATAATTCTTTCCTTTGGTAGGATATACACACCTGGGTCCGTAGACAAAGTAACAAATAGAAACGATAACGAAGTTCGATAAGAACCAAATGTATGGAATTGACGTAAGCCGTCGTTAAATCACGTGGCCAATCGTAGTTCTAGTAAGTTAGTAGCGAAAGCAGACGCTGTTGGTGTAGATAACCAAACAATATGCCTAAGGTGCTAAGCATACCGATCTAATTGAATAAATTCAACGGCCCTCATCGGACGCGCTACAGCATGCCATTTCAGCGTTGATTTTGTTCAATTAATTACCTTATTACCGTGTGCTTAGTATGGTATTTGAATGGGATAGAATGATGACCGCGCCGTATCCTTGTCAGATCAGATCAGTGTGCTTCGCCTTCCGATTACTGCGCTAGTAGGAATGTCGCACGTAAACAACGCCGTCCGAAAAACATTCTCTTGGACCCAGACGATCCAATTTCGAGCGCAAACGCTCCGTTCACTCCAATCCGTTCGAGTAACTTTCAGTCAGACACTGCACACTCAAGCACTAGACACACTTTTGTCATACACCGCACTCGTCGAACAAGGGTGCGTAAACCCGGTCTACATACGACGCGCTATACCCGGTACAGACATGTACCGGGGCGCTTTTCCCCGCCTCCACCACGACACGATGTGCCCGAGCCGAGGTCCGAGCCTTTAGAGGCACCCTCGGGCATGTCGCTCCCTGCCGACACGGACGCCCTAGGGACGCTAGGCAGTCGAGAGACTCCCCACGGGGGAGATGCTCGGTCGCCCAGTAATCCCCTAGGAACGTCCGACCTACAGGCTTGAGGACCCCCCAAGGTCTTCGCCTTCTTAAAACCCGGTGACGCAGAAAATGTCATCAGAGACAATCTGCAATAGTAGTCAAAAAAAAAAAAAAAAAAAGTTAAAAAAGTGTGCTTCGCGCCTTATGATGACTATTATGATATCTTTTTGTTATGAAACGATTGCCCTGTCTATGACATTTATTTGGTATGTAATATCATAAGTTCTTAATGGTACCTAATTTGGGTTAATTAAGAGTTACGTTGAGTTTACTTCTTACCTTAACATATTGCATTTGTGGCGTTTTATATTAATCTTAATTATGGCTACGCAATAAACATTCAACCAATGTCGGGTGAAATAGTTATTCTACACAAAAAATGTACGGTAGATTGAATTTTTTGATAATGTATTGATTTGATGCACAGTCCATTGATCGCATCGTCGTACAGGGCAGAGTAGAGGGCACTAGACCTCGTGAAAGGTCACCCATGCGATGGACCGATCAAATTAAGGCTGCAGTGGGCGGTCCATTGGCGGGACATCGTGACGCGAGCAAAATTAGCCCCCAAACCACATACATGTTGATCACGACCACTCTGTCAAGAGTGACACGAAAGAGAAGAGACTTTAACAATAGAGTCTCTCAACACAAACACGTGTTGAGAGACTCTTGAGTCTGTTGAGAGAGAGTTACAACAAGAACTCGGGAGAAACTTGTGGCGTTTTATTGTTAAAGAAAATCATACTTTGTTGTCACCGAAACATCACTTCGAGAGCTTGATTTATTTGCTAGATTTCGCCCCTGTAAACCTGGCTTTATTCCTATTTCTCCGATGCTCTGTTCTGCTGTGCTTTGACAATTTATAGCAATATTGATCTTTGACAATTTATAGCAATATTTTTTACAAATCAAAACTTTTCTTACCTTATTATTTTCTAGTTCTTCTTCCGATAGTTCATCTTCAGAATGTGTCATTAGAATGAGCGCATTGCTATCTGTAAAAAGAGTGTGGATGAGAACTTAAAACTTCTATTTTTTAGGCTTTATATTCTTTGCAAACGAAACATAATGAATAAACTTAATACCAATTTTTATTTTATCTCTCAGATAAAAAATAACGATGAATAAGTATTATTTTTCTTCTTCAGAACGAGAAATATTTCTTATGTTAATCGTTTCATAATAATGAATAAATCCAATGTTTTTTGTCACTTTATTGTTATTTGAAAATTTAAGCCCGATGTTATTTTTTATACCTACGTATAAAACGACGTTTAATTATACGAACCAGTCTGACAGAATCGAAGATTTATATTACAATTTATTTTATGTTCAACGTATCGACTAAATTGCATTTGGCGCGATTTTTTCATTGCTGACTTGGATGATCACAGACATGGTTTTTTCAGTTAATTGATAAAAACTGCAGAAAAAGATTGAACTAATCGGCTATAATTATTGACGTGTAGATTTAGCACGATAACAGACCATTATTAATGTTTTTATTTACATAAAAACTATGCAAAAATTTCACACTATTGCAATTTAATCACGCGTGGATTTGACGTCTACCAATAATAGTCTAACAATATTTATTTATAAAACTATTCATGTTAAAATTGTTCGTTTTATGATTATGTTTAATTGTGTTCACTTTTTTGTGTTTATTAATTTTTTATCGAAATGGCGATTAACGCATGCCTAAGTGTAACCAATGGGTAGTAGTATAATATTATAATATTATGTATAACAATAATATCTTTTACCTATAAAATAAAATAAAAATTTCAGTTAAATATTTCAACTAAAATATATTTATTTAAAATACAAAAAGCTACCATATTTTGTAGTTGGAAAATGAAATACTTATGTAGGTAGTTTTAATTCAAAATTAAGTCATGTTCGTTAATATACCTAAAATCTGCTTAGAACATAGTATAACAAGCGGGCACCTACCCATTGCCATGTTATTTATACAATTTCAAATTAAAAAAATATTTCAATTTCAAAATTAATTCTACATATTAGAATTTTTGAGAACACTACAGTATTTATAGTATAACTACGCTAGCCTTGGTAGGCGTAGGTGCCCGCTTGTTATATTATGTACCAAACATACTGATATTTTATTAATTTTACCATCTGCGAAGTGCAATAAAAATACATAATATTTTTTTATTCAGTAATTTATTGTTCCTTGAAATATTTTATGTAGGTACTGATGGACAATAATGTTTATATACCAACTATATAGTGTATATATTTTCATGTACTGCTGACTCAGCAAAATGTTTTTAAGCCATTTTTTTTCTTTTTAGCGGAAATTTAATTTACGACCTATTGTCATACCTACCAAATATACACAAAAAATCTAATAAAAATCGGCGCGCAGTTTCTGAGTAGTGTGATCACATACAGCATTACAAGAGATTTTTATAAATTTCATGTATCTACGCACAACAAAGTTTATTCTACAATCTATATACTTAGGTACCCTATCTGAATTTTAAGATGTATGTTAGATAACTATTTTCTTTATACTTACTATTACATCGTTGCCCAGTCCAATAATAAAGGAAAGGTACTAAAAGTACTAGAGGGGTCATCCACAGCCTAAAGAAATACCAGAAAATGAGCCAAGCAAGCAACGCTACTACACAGAGCTCTCTGTTTTCCCATTCAAACGCACGCCTGAAACAAACACAATAATTTTACGCGACTATTTCTTGTTTAACGAAAATTGAGCAATAATCTGATCATATTTTAATATTGAGATTCCATTAATTTCTAGTTATCGACTAGAGTTATTATCTGTGTATAGTAATTGAGCACTCGTAACTTTGTCAAGGATGCTCTACTCGATAAACTTTTATTATTTTATGAATGCGTGTTACTGTAAAATGATATTGAACTAACAAATGCCTGTTTAGAAATCTGCGTGAAATATTAATTTTTCTATATTTGCATTTCACGATTTAAATGCAAATATAGAAAAATTCGGACGTAGGTACGATCGGCCTACCAAGTGGATTAACTTTAGTACCATGTCATAGCAAAGTCAGAGTTTATAATAACATAGTATGTAGTTAAATGAAGAATTATTGTAACAAAGGTACTAAAATTTTCATCTACTTCTGAAGCAGATCGTACCTGTCAGTGTCTTCAATACTTACTTCACATGTTCGTGTCCTACATATACGGCGTGAAATACATCTCGTATAAACTTAAGATTATTATAAATTAGTGGAATGCTGAATTTAGGCGGTTTTTGCATGTATTTAGTCTCTTTCGGGCTTAAAACTCGTACTGATGCTTTAATCTGAAAAAAGAAGTTACGTAAAAATACTGACATTGTATTTTTTTAAACAAAAGGTTACGAAAAGCCGAATAAATTACTAGAAACAATTTTTTTTTTACATAAAATATCTATGTGAATAATGCGGTAATTTTGGTTCTATTTATATTCTTGGTGTTATAGGATTATCTATATTGTATTTAATTTATTATATTAAAGAAAAGAAGAGGGACAGTGATATAAAATAAGAACTCTTAGAAACTACAGCTTGGAACCGCAGATTTTTACTACGTTGTGTCGCTGAGATTACAAAGGCAACAAAGAAAATCAGCGAAGAGTTGATAACAAACTTTAATTTTAGTAGTAATAGGATTTTTTATGTTCAGTAGGCTAGGCGTTTAATTATTATCACGCTGGATGGAAAACGATGATGAGGCCTTAAGTGGTACACGCTCGCCTAGAAGACGCTTGTTCACTCTCATGACTAGATTATATTAATCCGGGAAAACAGACCTCGGCAAAGAGCTATTTTATAGTAACTCACCGGATTCCACACGACAGACATTTGTAGTAGTATCCTTGGACAATTTCCTTTAGCGCTACCCTTCCTTGACCTGTTCTTCAGAGCGTACCACTTTTTCTCTTCATTATTAATCCGAAGCAGTGGTATTGACAGTTTTCCTAGAGTTTCGCCCTTCATGGAATTTATTAAGGACTCGTCGAATACTGTGATTTCTAGCGTCGATGTGATGTCGTTAATGGCACTGCAATTTTTTAAACAATAACTACTTACTTTATAAGTATAGGAAGGTTTTATATAGAATGTTTCACTGTAATCAGGGTAACTCATTGTCGAAATGGGTAATTGATGGTAATTCAAATAATTAACCACATTATCTGACGATACAAAGTCGACAAAAATAAAGGAACCAACATTTATAATGTGGCTCTGTGAAAGACAATCAACTTGCTTACTTTACATAAATTTAGATTATCATTTTAAATAACTCATTGTATTTAAACATAAAAATTATAAGCAAGTAGGTACATTTTAGGCATTTCATTTTAATACTTTAAAAAAAAATCTGAATTTCACCGCGTTGATGTCTTTTATATTAGATGCGTTTCTGAGCTTTTTTCAAGTGGTTACCTAATAATATTAATTAATTACTAATTATAAGTAATTAATTAATTAATATTCATGGTAATTAAAATGGAATGTAATTATTACTAGAGAAACCATATTGAACTTGTACATCTTAATCGCGAAAATATAGAAAAGTTGTATGTCACAATTAAATAAGGTTTAACATTTTTGTTTTTATTTTTTATTGTCTAAATTAATCAGGTAATGAATATTAAGTTAAAGTTAAGAAGACTGTCAATGAAAGCTTAAATTCCTAAAATCCTAAATAAACACAACTTAAAAGAGTATTTAAAACAAATGTGTATAGAGTATTAAAAGTATGTGTATGGTTCTGGCTACAAGATTACGTAGTTACTTACAAAAAATATGTTTTGTTCCATGAAGGTTCATTAGTGGCGTGTATCGCTTGCGTCTGTACCCTGGAATTGTCTAGTTCGAGTACGCAGTAAGCATCTGCCTTGCCGCTTATGTTCAAGGCACTTAGGCCCCTCGCTCCGTGGACAGTTACCAGCAGCTGTCCTACTTCGCCCCAATTGTCTAATTTGTACCAAGTCTGCAAGAAAATTGATAATTAAGAGAGGTTAAAAAGTATTTACGATAAGAATTTGGCAAATAGTATTAATTTCCACGATAAGTGAAGTTGTTAACACGGTTGTAAACGCAAAAATCTATATATATATAAAAATGAATATTGACTGAATGAATGACTGACTGACTGACATATCAACGCACAGCCCAAACTTTCCAAATTTGGTACGTAGGTTCCTCAAGAGGTCCGGGGGATTTTTGGAAATTCACCCTCGAAGGTGGGTGAATTTCCAAAAATCCCCCGGACCCCCGAACCCCCCGGGAAAGGGGGTGAAATGCATAAAAATTGGTACATGGCCTTTCAGTTAGAAATTAAGAAAGAGACTTTTGTTATTTTAAGATTTTTGGAAATTCAATGCCTAAGGGGGTAAAATGAGGGATAAAAATTTGTATTATGTAATTTTTCAAAGTAAAATCGATGAACCTTAGGTATATTAGAAGAAATAAGAAGAAAATTTAAACGCTGCCCTAAATAACTATTCTACGCGGACGAAGTCGCGGGCAAAAACTAGTTATTCCATAAGTGAAGTTGGCCAGAAGCACTTTTTGGCTTGATGCTCCTGTATATAGGCGACAGGCTGGCAACCTGTCACTAATTTGAGTCACTTTATAGTCTTCAATGCTAGATGTGACTTTATATGTAACCAAATGGACTTAAAACTCTGCTCAACCCCGGGATTATGAGCTTGATTAAGTACACAATTTTTGGATAGTTTTATTGTAAACCACAATGTACAATAAAGTAGTAAAATTTGAGTAAAGATTAATTATACAAATTCGTTATGGATTCCGTCGGGTACGCAGTATAACGTGTATATTTTTAACATAATTTAAAAAAAAATACTAGTTTAATACATTTATTTAGCAAATAGTGAAAACGGAATTGATTTTAACCAAAAAAAATATAATAGGTTGGGGAAAAAGTTTCTTCGCATTTTTTAAGAAAATTCAAAACATTTTTTAATATAGTTTATTTACATTTAACTAAAGTATGTAGGTACCATTTTGTTCGATAACTTTTTGCCATCTTGTAGGTAGGGACATGATCCCATTGCTATAGAAATTTTGGGACTTCTGGTCAAAATACCGCGACAAGTGGTTTTTGGCAGTCCTCTCATGATGTTAACCTGACACTGCCTAAAGAATTCTGAAGAGACCGAAACAGGTGGAAATCTGAAGGTGCAAGGTCAGGACTATACGGCGGATGCATTAACACCTCCCAGCCAAACTCTCTTAATTTTTGCTGAGTGGCTAAAGATGTGTTAGGTCTAGCGTTATCATGATGAAAAACCACACCCCTTCTGTTGATTAATTCCAGCCGCTTTCTCTCAACTTCTTGCTTTAATCTCATCAGTTGTTCGCAGTAGAGTTCAGAATCGATGGTCCTGCCTGGTGGTAACAGCTCATAATGAATAATGCCCTTCCAATCCCACCACACACACAGCATCACCTTGTTGCGAGTTAACCCGGGTTTCGCCACAGTCTGTGAAGCCTGACCGGCCTTTGACCACGACCTTTTTCGCACGTTCTTGTCGTACGTGATCCACTTTTCATCACCAGTTATCAGCTTCTTCAAAAATGGTTCGGTTTCATTACGTCGTAATAAAGAATCACAAATGAGTACACGGTTCATTAGGTTTCTTTCAGTGAGCTCGTGAGGTACCCAAATGTCGAGCTTTTTTGTGTACCCAGTTTTTTTCAAATGCGCCAAAACTGTTTTGTGGTCAATTCCCAGTTCTTCAGCTACGTCGTAACTACTGACATGCCGATCTTGCTCCACTTTTTCAAAAATGGCATCCATTTTATCTGTAATAGGGCGACCAGAGCGACGTGCATCTTTGACATCAAAATTTCCGGATTGAAAACGCTTAAACCAAATTTGTGCTACTCTCACAGACACTGCACTAGGTCCATAAACATCGCAAATTTTTTTCGAGGCTTGCGTTGCATTTTTACCTTTTTTGTAGTAAAATTTTAAAATGTATCGAATTTCTTCATTAGATTCACTCATCTTGGCGGTACGAAAAACAAATGAAAATCACACATTTTCCTAATTTGAATTTGAAATTATATTCTTTAAAATTTAAACTTTCAATGATACCAAAACCAGCCAGATACAAATAGTATAGCCAAAGAGATTTTATTACAAGTTTATACATACTATAATGCGAAAAGACTTTTTCCCCAACCTAATATAATAATAAATTGTTTATTGCTGAAAGAACACAAAATGTACAGATTTAACAAGCCCCCCGATTTAAATACCCATGATATTTGATTTAGAATTAGCAAGTAGTCGCAGACTACTTTCTATCAGCCATAGTACACTCGTTTGCTAATGAGAGGTCAGTTGCATAAAATTGAGTGTAATATATTGTTAATATTATTTTTAAATACAACGGCCGATGGTACTAATGCGATCTTATTTGCATTGCATACTCTTTCAGACTGATTTCGAAACTTAAATTAGTAGTAAACTAACTTAACCTAAGCTAACCAAAAAAGGGTAAATGCTTACAAAAAAGAGGAAATTCACACGTTATATCGAAATAGGTATTATATGGCGTGCAAATATATTTTTGAGTGCGAATTTCATAACTATACTCTGCAATAAAATTAATTGAACTATTAAACGTAGGTACATACCAATGCCATGACTGAGTGAAATGTGCAGCAGCTGTTTACTATAATAGCAACGGATCATTGTAGTTTCATTGCTGATCGATTTGCTTTACCTATACTTCTTTTAAGTAGAAAAAATTGTAACCATCCATCGGTCTGACTTACAGATATTTGAATAGGTTAAGATTTTAGCTTAGTTAATTTTAAAGAATGTGATCGAGAGGTTATGATTTCGTCATATTATATTGGAATGGAATAGTAGAAAAAAATAATGACTAATAATTTTTAGGACACGTGGCGTCATTAGAATAGTCTCAGAAACAATTTTCAGAAAAAAAAATGTTATTTCATGATAATACCACTCATCTCCAAAATAATGTTGTATTGCGTTTCAGTGTCGAAGTTAGCATTTTACCCAGACTTATTTAAAAACGTTTTCAACATTTCGGTACCTCATTATAAAATATTCTTCGATGTCGTTAATATCAAATTGAAATTGTACAGTTTAAGGGATTTTAAAATAACGTCGTGGATCCTCAATAAATATATTTTTTTATTCCCTACCACTGGCTAAGAACTGTTACCAAGAGCAACGAACTCTGCAATTATACCATAAAATTACAAAGTCGACGAACTCGACTTTAAAAATAAAACGCAATCGCATAAGGATATCCCAAGAGAGGGCATAAAATTATATAAGGGTATCCCAACATTAATTCCCGCGAATTAAGCTTGTGCCGCTCAGAAAAAGTTTTAAGTCTACAGTAAAATGGTGTGAATGACATCCCTGATCGGTAAATTAGTGGCAAAGAAGATTATAAACTTTTATACAGGAAAAAGATTCAAGTTTTTGAGAAGGCGAAGACCTTGGTGGGACTGTAACTTAAACCTTTCTAGAGAGGTTTTGTAGAAGGCGACCATCCCCCGCGAGAGACTTTCTGCACCGATTAGATTCTTTAGGGCGTTCTAGTCGGAGGGACCTAGCTCGACTAGAATCAGCCGCGTCGTGTCGGTGGAAGGGACAGGTGAGAAGTGCCTGGTGACTGTATCGGTTGTAGCGCGATGTATGATACTAAGACCCGGGTCTTCGTACCTGTCTGCGGGCGTGGTGTGGTGTGTAAAGAGAACTTGAGTGTGCTGTGTTTCAAAGTACAGGACGAGGAAGAAGTTGCGCATTAGCGCTAGCAATGGAGTCGTCCCGATCGAGACGTTTCTAGGTCGGCGTATGGTTGTTGGATACGATTCTAAAAGTGCGTAGTATGCGAGACTCGACTCTCGTAGAACCTATACTGCCTACTTGGGCTACTTGAATCATGTATGGGAAGTTAGCCCTACAATCTATGTGTAAAATTATTTTAAAGACGTTGTAAAAGGCATATTTTAATATAAGTATATTTGCGTATTTAGGTGTTCTACCCGTATTTAGGTGTTCTGTGGTAGGGCTTTTGACGATTTAAAAGTAATTAGCAATGTCAATTTAAATAAAGAGCTTTTTCATTTCATTTCATTACGGAAAGTAAGATTAATACGATATTCACGTAGTTTTGTTTTAAATTAAAATAAGAACCTAGATTATGTTTGATTTGTACTAGATATGTGTAGCTACATTCAATCAATGTATCTACATTTATGTTCAAATCTTAATATTCGTCTCGAGTTTTATTCCCACTGAACTTTCTAGAAAACCATTCTTTATTCTTCCTGATATATTGTAAGTAACGAATGTCTACCGACGTTGACGTATATAGCGATGGCTTTAAAGTAATCGGAATTTGAAGGTGAACGACATTCTGAATTAAAGTGCGCGATATACAAATGGACTTTCTTAAATGTCTCTTCCGCTTTCTTGAGGGAGACGAGTAAGTAGTAATTAACGTTAAAGATATCTGAGAGTCATTCCGCGGTAATCTCCTCAAGGAAATGTGCAATTTAAACTTTTTGCTTACAAAAAAGACACAAAGGGACGGAGTCTGAGGACGGAGTCGATGACCGTGACTGTCTGATGTAAACCTTTGTCGCTGTCAGTGGTAAATTATAAAAATGTTGTTGATAACGCTGATAGAGGTTTGTCGTGATTATATCAAATTTGTTTTTTTATTTTCTTTACAGAGCATGTTTCAGTTAGGTCTATGGAAAAAAGTCAATGTGGAAAAATGTACGCATTATTCAGTTAGGGCAACACATATCATAATTGCCCTTACATTAACGCACCTAGAATATTTATTTGATTATCAATAAAGATGGAGGAGGAGGACAATGACAATATAATATTTATTTCACCGTAATTTTCGGTATGAAACCATAAGCTTCTTATTTAGAAACTTTAAAGTAGTAAAAATAAATATCATCATCATTATCATCAACACATTACACCTTACAAACACATTTACCATACCATATAACCCATTTTGGACGGACGGACCATAGTCAAAGTTGCTTTGTTCTCAAATCGAAACAATACACTTCATAAATCTCTTCAAATTCTAAAAAAGGATTGCTTTATCTTTTTATCTCGTTTTAAAATTTTTTGGAATGAGTTAACATAAAATAACAGGAAACTTGCGTTTGTTCAGAATATTCTTTTAAACCTTATGTTACGTACTATACCTATTATTTGAACGTAAATACCTGTTTGACATTATATTAAATTGGTACAGTTTTACGTAAGCTTATATGGCCTATTGTTCTGTAGTAATTACAAAGGACCTTTAACTATGATACGATGTAAGAGCACAGATAATATAATATTGTATGAGTCAACATCACTACATAGGTATACAAAAAATCTGACTGAATTTAGGGCCAATAGAAAGAATATCGATCGAATTTTCTAAAAAATTCATGTATTTTTATCAGCTGTACCTCTTAAAAACACGTTTGCAGGACTCAAAAGTAACTTAAACATGGATAGTAGAATAGGCAATAGACACTATATTTCCGACGCTTCGAGAATCTAAGTATGCCTTGGCTACTTAGATTCTCGAAGAGTCGGTGGCGGAGTGCGTAAGAGCGTCGTCTCCCACCTGGGAGGCACTGGTTCAATCCCCGCCACGTACCAATGTGTTTTCAAATTTTGAATGCATATGTACGTTTAATCGACGCTTTTACGGTGAAGGAAAACATCGGGAGGAAACCTGCACACACCTATGAAGAAATTCTTAGGATGTGTGTGAAGTCGACCAACCCGCACTTGGCCAGCGTGGTTGACTAAGTCCTAATCGCCCCTAATGTGGGGTAGGCTCGAGCCCCTCAGTGGGGACATACGAGCTGTTGATGATGACTTAGATTCTATCAAACCATGTGAAACGAATCAATATCAATATGCCAGATCGATTTTTCCACCCCTAATAATAATATCGCTGGAAAATTTACTTTTATGGCAACAAACTGTTATTGGTTTGTATCACTGTATTGTATTTACCGGGTTATTACGCGTAGTCAGTACCTGTGCTACACAAACAGTAACAGTGACAAACATAAAACGGCAAAATTTCATCAAATGTCGTCATTCTGCGTCAGACGTGAATGATATAGCGTAATCACAAAAAGTTTGCCATGAGGTTCAAAACCGTATTGTATTCGCAATAAGTAAATCTTGGAGACTCATTAACGCCGACGATTGTATTGACGCCGTTGGAGTGGGGTGGTCAGTAACGCTGCCTAGACATCAGGCGGTCCGGGTTCAAATCCTGGTAGCGGAAAATGTTGTTATGAACACGCTAATATTGCCGATGTGGTAACGAAGGCTATATTGAGCCTTAGTGATTTCACCCAGCACATCAAAGACGCTCTTTCAGTAATATTTTGCTAAAACTTAGATAAATGCTAAGCATGATTTATGTATTTTATTATGAAACTAGCAACCCGCCCCGGTTTCACACGGAATTTCTCGGTTTTTCTCTTTTTTAAACACATATACTATGTTTTTCTAAGAAGATTTCAAAATTTGTACATTAGTGTATTAAAAAAAATGAAAATACGTAGGTACTAAAATAAAGAAGTGACATGCCTCTTAAACTACCGAAGATAATTATTTTCATATGATTTTTTCATCTTGTAGATAATTTCATTATTTAAATATTCACATGAGAAAAAGTAGCATCTTAGTTTTTCGTTTTCTGTGTATTTCCTGAGTGACAGTAGGTGATAATATTCGTAAATTATAACAAATCATCTGAGCAAAATTTTGAAAATTTTATGTTTAGAGCTAATTTTGAAAAACTCATATTTAATAATATGATATATTTCCACGCTCACACCAATTATCTAGCCCAAATTAAGTATCATTTAGTACTTGTGTTATGGATACTAGTAAGGGACTTTAATATACATAATAGTATACATATTTTCATAAATAAACTTAAATAAATACATAAACAACCATGACTCGTGAACTAATGTTCGTGTTCATCACACAAACATTTGCTCCTACCAGGACTCGAACCCGGACCACTTGATGTGTAGCCAGCGGTACTGACCACTCCACCACGACGACGTCAAACTAAATAAGACAAAGACGAAGTCTACGCAACATCAAGACAAGAAACATGTAAAAAAAAATACTGGGTAACGTTTTTTATTTTTTGGTGTTAAAAAATGCCGCTCAATGTATACAGCCCGCAAGTTGAGCGGTTGGTGCTTATAAACTTGGAGACATGCGTGACTTTCGGTCGGCTGAGTTAAATGGCCCCGATATCAAGTGGTTACATTGAGCGCTGACGTTTTAAATCCATTTTTTGGTATGAAATACAATTTTGTTTTGGAATGTTTCTTTGGACAAAAATAAAAAAATTATGTTTTCAATTCGTTTTCATAAAAATCTTGACAAATAAATCTTATTTCGCCCTGAATAACATCATAACTATTAATTTCCCAGGTATAGTCTAGGAGATAAAGATGATCCTTATGATGAGAGGAATACGTAGTTCCTGGCTTTGTAATAGCTCTTTTTACACCCGTTATCTCAGTAGTCCTGATAATACACAAACAAAACACAGATGAGCAGATTAATAAGGACGTAATAAGATACTTACAAAGTCCTCCTTTTCCAAGGTCGCGGTATGAATACTATTAGTGGTAGGTATGTTGTCGACGGGTACGCTTCTGCTGGCGCCATTGACTGTCACCAGTAAATGCAGGCTTCCATAACCGCACTCCAGTTCTAGCCACATATCGTGGGTCTTCTCTCTTTCCAATTGGGTCACGTCTACGACACACCTGCGGAACGTTCAATAGCAATAAACTTTTTCAGACATTTCATGGTCTACCGACAATAACTTCACTTATAATCATGGTTTATAAAAAGGACTGTGGAACAAATTTTTAAGTCCTGCCTAATTATAGTTAAAGTACCTACTATTGTTTTAAACTTACGTGCTAACATGCAATAAAATGTGCCACATATTCCACATTCCTTTGTTTCGATATTGTTCCGATATTTCGGTGCGGTTGCAAATCCCGCTTTCTCACATATTTATACTAGTATTTAATTTTTAACATATTTTTTAGTGATTCGATAGAGTTTTCGTATTGAAATGTAGCCGCTTATAGAGATAAACTACGATAACATGGCGCGCCCCTCCAAATTACTGTTTCAATGTGTGTAGTCACATTTTGTATGTATTTGTAAGTATTCCTCTTTAGTAACTAAAGAGGAATACTAACAATGACTGAAACTATGTATTTGTAAGTATTCCTCTTTAGTAACTAAAGAGAAATACTAACAAATACATACAGAATGTTACTACACACATTGAAACAGTAATTTGGAGGGGCGCGCCATGTTATCGTAGTTTATCTCTACTTCTCTAATTACAACTATTTTATGGTTATCAAATAGGTACCTATATTTTTACAACAAAGTTGACAAACAAGCAAACAATCACTAGGCGGACTTTGTTATGAGGCATTACAGTCATGAAGCTCTGATTTCAACCAAGTTTTCATGACTGCATATTAAAATTGTAGTCTGTATAATTTTGTTTGTAGGAAGCTATGTTATAATTATTGATGTATGTTTGAATAATAAACATACGAAATAAAAATAATATGTACGGTGATACTTATGTTGCAAAGTTCTATAGACTACAGTATTTTTTTACCATTGAAGAGAGTCGTATATTTGAAAAAATGTCTTACCGTCCCATGAAATTTTTCAGTTTTCCCTTATACCAAACTGTAATTTCTAAACTATTGTCGTCATAAAGATACATGTTGAACCTTTCGCACCACATGGCCTTTGACTTTGAGACCTGCTTCGATTTGTGTGTTTCTGTGCCTAATCTGAAACAATGACAATTTCGATTTTATGGGCTTACGAGTAATATAATGTTAAAATATTAATCTAGAAAAGAACATGGATATTTCCGATATATTTTATTCTACGATGGAAAAACGAAGGGTCTTCATTTCACCAGGTATTAAGTTAAGGTAAGTCGAACGTAGGATATGAGACCTATTAATGAGAATCATAGTAGATTCAAAATAAGATGACTGTAGGAAGCTAAGCAAATTTCTATTACATACCAAACCTTGCGCAAATAGAGACGGTGAATTGAAAAAAAAAACTGTCTATAATATGATTTAGTAATGTATTCAATTATTATTAGATAGTAATGTATTAATACATTTGTAATATTAGATTTCCTGCAGAATTTCCATTTTGTATGAAGATTTTTAAAGAAAATGCATTTCCATACTATTTTTTAAATGTTACCTACTAAAATCCTTTGTGAACCTGCGATATTTTCTTGAATAACAATTTTAAATAAAAGGAACAATTTAGCTATCAAAAAATGTGTCAGTTTTAAGATTGTATTTTCAACGCTAGACATACACACCTCCTATTTTAAATAATTATTACTGAAGATTGAAGATATCGCTTTATTAACATTTTATTCATAGAATTGCAGTATATTTGGAATCATGGAAGTTTTTAACTGAATTATTGTATGTAAGAAAAACACATCGGCAATTTTACAGTGTTCACTAAACTTTACGATAGTTAGAAATTTTATTTGACAATAATAGAAACAAGTGGAAATAATGTATGTACCAATAAGTTTGTAGGGTTACATGACGAAAAAATCAAAAGTCACTAGTAAATAAAATTTATTATTCTTTTTGCTTTCATGTCACGCAATCATTTTCCAGTTCTGATCGAGCCAAAAGGTTAAAAATCTCAAGTGCAATCACGCTGAAACGGCATCACGATTGTCGTTAGCAATATTACAAAGTAATTTAATGCAGTGTTTTGCGCATTGTCAATACTACAATGGAAACCAGTCAGTATTCTAAAGTGGACGTTGAAAAATTAGTAAATAAAAACGACAATAAATTAACGGGGAGTATACTTCGTAAAATTTAAAATTAGATACCTGCCTAAAATGTTTGGGCGTGAGTGGAATTATCTTTTTTGGATAAGGAAAATGATAGACGTGTAACTTGCTAAGATTATAGAGTTGATATTGAAAAAGGTTAAACTTGACCTCGATTGAAGGTTAAACGTTTTGTGGGATTGCGATAATCTTACTTTTAGACATTCTACAGCAGTCCAATATGAGGGTATAAAATTTTCTAATAATAGTGATGTCGCCTACTAGGATTCGAACCCGGACCAATTAGTTTGTAGGTAGCGTTACTGACCACTCTACAAAGAAGGTGCTAAAGTGATATATAACGCGTACAGTCACGTCCCATTTTAGCATCTTTATTTCCTACTCAATAAGAGTCAAATGTGGATACTTGTTAGTGCTCGTGACTGTACGTCATATATTGATATTCCAATATTAATCTAAGTCTAATTTTTTGCTGCTCGTATCCTCAACTACGACTTTGAACAAAAACTGTAACTTAATTGACGTCATCTTCAGCTCAAGAATAAAAAGTGCAAAAAATATAAAGTTTCCTCACTTGAACTTGCAGTAGAGTCCGTTTGAGCCATTCGTCGGTCCATCGGGTAAGCCCTTGGCCTCAACGAGCACGACATTCACCACCGATTTCCATGACTTCTTCGATAGCAAATCGAATTTCTTGCTTTTCATAACATACTGTGAAATAAGATAAAATAAGTTTAGAAATAACAATACACTGACGGACAAAAATAGCTCTAATAATTTAGACGACGATTTTTCCCAAACGTCGGTGGCGTAACAGAGGCGTCGGTGGTGTAGTGCGTAAGAGCGTTGTCTCCCACACTGGTTTTAACCCCGCCGCATACGAATGTGTTTTCAAATTTTTAATTCATATGTACGTTTAATCGACGCTTTAACGGTGAAGGAAAATATCGTGAGGAAACCTGCACACATCTATGAAGAAATTCTTAGGTTGTGTGTGATGTCGAACAACCCGCACTTGGCCAGCGTGGTTGACAAAGGCCTAATCGCACCTAATGTGGGGTAGGCTCGAGCCCCTCGGTGGGGACATTATATGAGCTGTAGGTGGTGATTTTCCAAACAATTCATAATAGCTCTTTGAAATCCAAGGAACATTGGCGTGTGTTTTAATCAGACTTATGAAAACAGCATATATGGAGCAAAGAATTTAAAGTTTTAAAATTCTTAATATAGGCACTTTTTGTTCCATGTAGCTATTTTTACTCCTACTTTCTCCTAGCCTGCTCCCAATTTCTGGGATCGGTGTAGTTTATCTTTTGTATAAAAATATACAAATGGCAGACTTAATGCCATTAAGGCATTTTCTACCAGTCAACCGGAAAGATGTGTACCTACTACTGGGAAAGCTGGGTGCTGGTCTTTACTTGTTAATGGAAAAATAGAATATCAGCGTTTAAGTAATTATTTTTGTTCCTCAGTGTATTATAATAACTTCACTAAAATAGATTAACATACAAAAATATATCTAATAAGAAATATCTTCTCATCTGGATCCTAAGTATTAGTTACTAACTTTAGGTGGACTAATCTTAATTTATAGCTTTCAAAAACCGATAGATTACAATTATATATCGAACTTGATTTTGATAAACGTACACTAGGAAATACAAATCCTAATGAATTACTGTAGGTATGTCAATAAATTAAAAATTCCAGTTGTCACAGTTAAAAGGCATACTGTTAAATACTATTTAAAAGAAGTAATGGGCTGCAGCTTGAAATAGAATATAATAGCATTCGTGGCGATTGATGGCGATTTTTCATCCTAATGCTATTAATATTTTTTGTTCACAATTTTTTGTTGGTTGATAATGCCAATTTTTTGCGTTGTCTAAAAGACTTTTGAGTTTATTTATAATACAAATTGAAATTAACCTTTAACGTGCCGGGTGGCCATTACATGCCGTCCAGTAAAATAAAAAAATACGAAATAAAAAATAAATAAAAATGAAGTGGTAAGATGTCCTCTTATCAACCGAGACATAGGGAAAATATGTAAAGTTTACAAATTTATTTATATTTATTTATTTACTTATATTAAATGGCGAAACTGGACGGCATCTAAAGGTGCCCTCGGTACCTAAGAGGTAAGTTCTTTTTGATTTCGCGACGGAACGGATTGTCGAAAGGTTATAAAAGGAACGATAGGTTACAAAATGTCGGAAAGCGGTCTAAAATTGATCATTTAACTCAAAATACCTAAATAAAAAAAATCTTTATTGTCACAATAAGCAAAATAAATACATTTGTTTTTGCACAATGAGCTTATTACAGATAAATGTTCAACAGCTTGTAGTCTAACAAGATGCACATCGAAATTACGCTAACATCCGAACAAAGATAAGAATTTACCAGAGCTCACACCTCAAGTATAGTCTTAATTACTATTTACAATAAGATGTTCTTCAGAAAACTTCAGAAAACCTTGTCATATCAAAATAAAATGTCCCAGAAGATGTCTCTACATATTATGAAGATTTGAACCTCTTTTTTATAATATGAACAATCGATGCTGGCTGGATTTATCTGAATTCTTAATTCAAAAAATTTGTCGGGGTAAGATACAGCGGACGAGCCGCCTGAAACTGGAGCAGCACCAACTGGGAAAGTACCTCCACCTTACAGAAGACCACATTCAAATAACACTACACTTTTTTTGTTGTGTTTCTGTTGGTGAGTAAGGTAACCACCAGGTAACATATAACAACTATAATTATTGCTATGTAGATCTATCTAGTAAGTAGCATCACCACGTAGTTCCTGTTCAACATGGCCGTTCTGCTCACCTTCTGAACCTTCTTTCCATGGTCTCTCAGGAGAGAGAAGCCGCTGCCTATTCGCCCCATGAATTCGTCTGAAACCGCAAGCGCCGTCGGCGCAAGCGGGTCCATAACCAGACCGTCTGGTATTGAGAAAGACCTGAGAACAAAAAAAATATTTAATAAAAGTGAAGAGATGAGAACTTCCCTCTCTACCCAGTGATTATTACAATACATAACTTGCATCCCATTTCTGAATGTATATAAAATAAATTATTATCAGGTTTTAAAAATATTTTTAGTCATATTGTGTTCCAAGTTAAAAACACTTAGGTATTTACGATTTTCTTATTGATTAATTAGATAGTATATGTCTAATCAGAAACATTTAATTTAAAAAACAAAATGGTATTTTGGTGCGAAAAAACAAAAGAACGTTAAACATTTTTAAAAACTTATTTCCAGTGTAATAAATTTTTCTCTAAAAAGTTTGTCCTACCTGGAATGGACATGCAACCTATTTGAACTTGAAAACACCCTACATTTTTCAAAGCAACTTTCTGACAAAACATAATAATAAACAGCTGTAGAATAGTCCGTCGGTTTTTGCAAGCCGATAACGTTACAATACCATCATAAAAACTAAATGGGTTGGTTGGCGCAGCCCGTAGCCCATGTAATGTTAGCTACCAGCTTAAGCTGAGAAAACAAAGAAAAAATACAAATATTTATGTATTCGGGAAACAAACAATATTTATGTACAGTACAATTACAGTAAAATAATATAAATATTTGTAATTTCCATAATAGGAAGGAAAATCAAATCTAAATGAACAAATAATATTTCACTAATATAATTAAAATACCAAAAAATATAACCTTGATGTTTTAGGAATACAAATTTATTTGTTACTATTTTTTGTTACATATACTATGGTATAAATGGTGGAGGTGGAATGTTTTAGCAAGTAGTTTAGTATTTAAAAAAGGTTTAAAGAACAAGGTCAAGTTCGTAATTGGCATGGTATTTAAACATCATGCTTTTTGTCGTATGACGACGCAGAGATGTTGAACCGTTATATTTACAAAATGATTTCGGTGAAGTATTACATTGTTGGGAGTTGTCAAATAAAAAAAAATGTTGCATACCTATCAGAAGATTTGAAGAAAATAATTTAAAATATAAATTTTAAAACTATTGCCTCCAAATCTTTTGATAAATGTAAAGATTCAAGAATATTCCTTCTAAAATTAAAGTTGCATGTTTGTCTGCAAATTTTTTTTTCGGAAGTGAAAAATATTTACTTTATAATAAAGTCATAGGTATTTTCATCAATAGGGAAAACCCTATCCCTGTCTTTGGCAAGAAATGTTCGAATGCTAAATAGTCGCAAAAATTTAATATTCACTATTTTTTAAAATTACGAATTTAATTTATGGTGAGAATAATAATTTGATGAATTCTCAATAATTTATTTCGAGTTATTATTTTAGTGTAGCAAAATTACTGGTGCCAGTCAACCGTGTCATTTGTGTTCAATGTTGATTTGGTTTAATTTATTGATACGTAGATAAAGTGCGACATTTGAACTGTAGGTACATAAATTTAAATATATTTATTTGTTAAATATTGAATAAATGGGTGCAATTCAAATGGGTCAGTAGTTTATTTACAATATAATATTACCACATGGGTACATATAACCGGATAATTATGCCTGTGATATTACCACCAGATTTTGATAAAATAATACGTGTAGGTATTTGTTATTAACGAGGTAGACAGTAAAATAGATATTGAAAAGAAAGTTAAAGGAAATTACGAAACAATACATCGATTATTGTTTGATCCAATGATGTAATTAACCAAGAAATTAAATAACGATTAAATATATAAACCTAGGACGTGTTTAACTAATAGGTACGATTCCGATTAAATGCTTCTTGAATCGAAGAAATGTTTGTTCTACGTAGCGGTCGTAAAAGATTTGTGTGCCTTCAGTTGCATATGACGCAGGCAATTAATAATAATTTTCAACTTTATTCTATAGTCCTATAGTTCAAAGACTATTTAGCAAATTTGAGTTTTGTGTTGTCAGTAGCAATACCAGGAAAAGAACGAAAATAAGAAAATTAGCTGGATGTTCTTTGTACAGACGATAGCAGATCGAGGTAGCACCCACTTTCAAATTTAAATAAGGTTGAAAATTATTTGAAGATTTGATTTTGCTTCAAATCTTCAAATAATTTGTGTGGCAAATGGCATGTTTCAATCCATTGAAAATTATCGAAGATACTTTTAGAAAGACAGCTTACTCCTGATTTAGTTTATTGTAATAAAACTACTTGGCATTTTCCATTCTGATTCAGTTGTGATTGTTTTCTGACCGATTTCAATTCCCAGGAGAATTTTCTTGTGGTTTTACCCGCGCATTTCTATAAATTATTCATTTACGTGTTCAGAGGCAGTGGTAGATTTCCTATTGATAATAGATATTGATACATATAGTTTAATAATATCAGTTATTATAATCTTAGTCGCTTGTAATTTCTGGATTATTCAGATGGTAATTTATATTGGTCTATTTAAATTCTTAAATATCTGTGTCAAAGCTGTGTCAATCTCTACATAGTGAAAAACAAAGGTATTCCGTCTGCCTGTACGCATAGATCTTTTAAACTGAGCAACAGAAAGAGTTTTTTAAGTGGAAGGTTTATGATATGTCATTCATTCACGTATCTACACTGCTAGCTAGTTATTCAATAACTAGAAAGAATACACTGAAAAAAATCGTCCTGTCCCAGGCGGGAAACGAACCCAGCATCTTCCGGGTATTGCTTTCGCTGTCGAAATTTGTCAGCGCTTGGTCACGGTAATATTACCGTGGCTTGGTGCTTATGTTTTTATGGTAAACATTATTAAAACAAATCTTTGAAATTCGCAGTTTTTAGATCTGAACAAAATATTTTTGCAAATATTTGACGGCCAGTTAAGAAGATGAAACTAAATATTTTTTGCGTTTACAAATGCGTAAATATTATTAAAATAAGTAAAAATACACTAAATAAACTTGCCTTGACCTGCCCCAGGCGAGAACGGGGCAGGCGGGGGAAGGCGAACAGGTCGATTTTTTTTCAGTGTTTTTTTTTCTAATTTTAAAAATATTTACGCGTTTGTAAACGCAAAAATTATTCCATATTCAATAACTGTTTTATGTTAATTGGTTGTCTGACAAGCTTTACGGCCTGCCTGGTGGTAAACTGTCAAGCTAGTCTATAAACGCTTGATAACATTGACGCGAAACTCGCTTGCTTTGGTAGCAAGCGAGTTTCGCGTCAATGTTAGTACTCTTCGCTATAGTATGGCAACTTTACTCACCAACATTAGAGCGGTGCCCGCTGTGCCATAACTCGACTGAAAACTATGTATATCTAAGAGGATATTGTGCAGGGGAAATTATGTTTTTAAACACAATTTTTCCTTTACCTTATATCCAATTATTGTCATTCGAAATCAATGAATCATGAGGAATAATTGACATAAAGTTTCTATGGTATGTATTGATTTATGAATTTGCCTTTGTATTAAGATAATCACATCAATACATTGCATTTTTTCTTGGCTAAACATTATCAAGTTAAAAGTTTTGTGACTCTATAAAAACGCAATGGTTGCATTTTTTATAATATTAACATCGTTACAGATTTTTTTTATATTTTTTATTATTTAAATATTTTAAAACACATTCTGGAAATTGCATCTATTTTAGCTAGCAACTTTGACCATAGCTTATATTTTACTATATTTTTAATATTAGGCACTACGAACCTCAGATAAAACTTGTTTGTAACAAGATTTATCCGAGATCGTAGTTCCTATGAAATGAAAGGAAATATTAGTAAGAAACGTATAATTTTCATAGAAAATGTAATTTCCATAGGTGAGTATACGACACTATTTAACCCGTTTCATTAAAATTCTAATTACACATTTATAGCAGTTATGTCACTATTTACATCAAGTAATAATCTTAACTGTATATTTTTTTGAGTCACGAAGCAAACAATACAATGCAATGATACATACTGAAAATAATCGCAAAGTAAATAACGGTAAAAGTTGCTAAATATGGCTTCAAGGGAAATGTTAAAGTTGAGCAACAATCTGTAGGTTATTCTTTAAATAAATGTAAAAGAAATCTTCGTCAAAACGGAGATTGAATTCGAAGAAAATGTTTGTTTATGGCACTCTTTATTAATTTATTTTATAGGAATACTTAATTGGTGCCACATTTTCTGAATTTATGGCTCATAATTTAAGTTTTATGCATATTTTAGTGCACTTTAAATTAACTTACATTGATATTTATCCCTTAAAATGAAAAAGAAAATTAAATTTCATTTACAATATGCCTTACTTACGGCAATAAAGTCGAGAGCATAATTTTCGTTTACCACTCATTTTGTAGGTATTCGTTAATGTAGTAATAAAACACTATTATGTGAACGAATCGAATTAGTGAGATCAAATATCTTAACCTCATCTTCCTTATTTATTCATCGATTCGAGTAGACATACTGGTCATTAAAGGTAATGGTAAAGGACAAACGTGTAAATTATAAGGTATCCAATATGATGAAGCTTTTTGCCTTCATCTTACCTGACAGCAAACGACGGTGAAATGAAGGTTAAAGCGAAATCATTCTGAACTCTTCTTCTTCTTTTTTAATTAAATGGCGTTCGCGATATGTAACGCATTATATCAAGTGAAAATGTGCTTTTAAGTAGCAGACAATTGTACGGTAGATTGAGGTTAAAAGTGGAGTCTCTTAACGCATGTTTTTACAGCAAGAACTCGGGAGAAACTCCATTCTGAACACTCAATCATTGATCGACTACAAATAAAAATACAATTTTGTAGTTTCTCCCGAGTTCTTTTTGTAAAAGCACGTGTTGAGAGACTCCATTTTTAACCAAAATCTACCATACAATGTAGCTATCATTAAATTTTCACTTAACATTGGCAAAACCCATAATCTTTAAGATTTGCGAATGCCATTAATTAAGAATAGAATAATAAAATTTGATGAGATGGTTACAGCTAGTTAGGAGAGCCAAATTATAACAAGCCCTAAAAAAATCTATCCGTGACTACAAAGTCCAAAAAAAATCCACGCAAAAAAGATCACAGTCGTGTGTAAAAAATACGTAAAGGTATTATATAAATAAACACAATTAAAAATAGCTAAGTATTGTCTATTGTGAAAGATTAATACCAAGTCATTCTTAGAAGTTATTGCATATTTCTGACATATCTGCAAGGACAAGTGTTATTCTTTTGAATTCTGTACAAAGCATGACAATACATAACTTGGAATATCAATTTAATCTTAAGTTTTTCTAAGCTTTACACCGTTTATGATTCCGTGCAGAATCATAAGATTTGTCCATTTAAAATCAAATTCCACCGCAATGAATATTCAACATAAACTCCATTGACAAGGGAAATATTAGATGTATCCAGGGTTGCCAGATGTTCGGTATTCTACGGAACCGTTCGGTATTTTAGCTCCGTGTTCGGTGTTCGGTATGACACAAATACCAAAGTATGGGAGGTTCGGTATTTTTTTCTGATTAATTTTTCTCCCTTATAAACCAATCGACTGTCAAATTTTACGCAATCAGCATCGATGTTGCGTAGTATCTCTACTTATGGGCCAGCCACACGACGAGTGATGAAGACGAGAGAAGAGACGAGAAAGGAGGCAAAGACGTAGAATGGAAACCTTACTCGTCATGTCACACGTTATGCTCCTTGCACCTCGCCCAGCACAAGTAAGGACCTTTTTTTTTGCTTACTGTTCGATTTTTTTTTAAAAAGACCTGGCAACCCTGGATGTATCTACTCACTAGGGCCAGCGTCTACTGAAGTAGAAGAGAAGAGACTTTATTGTGTGGCTAATATATAAGTCAGATTTTCTACTTTGAATGTGAACTAGGTGGTAGACCCATATGTAGGGTCGTCTGGTCACCGCCTTTCTTATTTCTGCCGTAAAGCAGTTCGCTGTGTTTCGGATTGAAGGGAAAAGTAGCCAGTGTAATTACTGGGCATGGAGGGCATATCATCTTAGTCCCCAGGATGGCAAACGCACTTGCGGTGTTAAGTGATTTACACTTAATATTGCAAGTATCTATAGGCGGCGGTGACCACATAACATCAGGTGGCCCGCAAGCTTGTTTGCCATCTCGTAACATAAAAAAAAATCTTTGGTCCTTCATCTCACGTGATGGCAAGCGATGGTAAGATCGAAGAAGAAAGGAAACTTCACCCGGAACCCTGAAACACTGAGCGACTGCAACAACTTGCTAACGTGACTATCGCACGCTGTCAGCCCTAGTCCGCTTCCCTACCACGCGGAGCTCTGGCACCTTACTGACCAACAGAAATACAAAATCACGATAATATAGTCTTCTGTAAGGTGGAGGCACTACCCCACTCAGGCGCTCCAAATGTGAGGCTAGCCCGCTGTGCCCGCAGAAATAATAAATTCTGTGCCCCACCTGTGGCCCAATTCACGTAAATACATTCGATCTAAAAATCGTTGTAGTTTAGAAATCGTTCGATCGTAGTCCTATCCAATTTTGGTATTCACGTGTTCCTCAGCTACATTTCGATAGGACGACAACTCAATAGGATCGGAACTAAAGCACATCTGAACGACTTGTCAACGAAACAAAAAAGATGCCCGTAAAATTATTTGATTTTCTACTAAAAGGTTCAAATATACTTTATACTTCAAATACAGTGATTTACGATAATTTAATCAAATTAAATTAAACAATATCGATATTATTTAACATAAAACGTGATATGAGAATATTTTAGCTGAATACGTCTCAGTTGACATTTCAGTGCGATTTTAAAACGATTTATTAGCTGAATACGGTTCGACGATGGTTCAACGACATTGCGATCGAGCTACTTCAAAATCGGTTCATTTGACGTACGTGAATACGAAAAAGTGTTTAAACGACTAAATCGCTGCGATATCCCCTGATCACATGATCTGGCGTCTGACGCCGCGCAGACATCATTCTGTTTCATTCAAATACCGTACCAAACACACTGCAATAAGGTCATTAATTTAACAAATTCAACGGCTCTCATCGGACGCGCTATAGCACGAAATCTTTAACTGCCGGAAAACAATAATGCTGTTAATACTATTGTAATAGCGACGTACTTTGATAATGGCAAGATGGCGAAAGCTAGCTAGGAGGACTTCAAAACAAGCCGTAACATCAATCGATCCGATCCTTGTTTTGTCACTTATTTTTTATAATCCTCATTCGAAAGCCTCATGGAGGTAAATTGAGTTGAAAATTATTGAACTCTATTATATTCTTAATTAATGGCGTCGCGTCGCATTAAACGTACGCATTTTGCCAATGTCAAGTGAAAATGTAACTAAAGTAACAAAAATTGTACGGTTGATTTGGTTTAAAAATGGAGTCTCTCAACACGTGTTTTTAGAACAAGAACTCGGGAGAAACTCTATTGAACTCTCTTTTTAACAGCATCGGTTCCGTCAAAAGAGGCGTGATTGTAAAAAGCAATTATGGCAGATCGCGAAGGTGTCACGTCGAGCTTCGAACCTTTGAACACACACTAATCCAACCTTGTCCAAAGATGATGTAATGAGAAATCAATAAAATAGCTTTTTATTAGTATTTTTGTATGATCAAAGTTCAAAACGGTCTGAATTAAAAAATCCAATTGTAATGACCATAATTATTCTTGTTACTTGATAATAGAAGGAGCAAAAAGTAATGACCGCTGTTAATAAGGAAATCGTACCTAAGTCTTGATTTTTTGCCTTTTGTACGCATCACAAAAAATCAACTCCGTTTATTTTAATAAAATTATTAAATTAAAATAAATATAATTAAAAGCTTTTGGTATTTTCCCACGCAGGTATAAGACGTATTAAAACTATAAGAACAGCTATGAAAAAGGTGTACCTAAAAACTAAGTAATTCAAGAAATAATGGTAGAAAATTAATGTTATCCCGCAGTCATGGAAGGATGTGTATTTAATTTCTATCTCTAGGGAGACGTTGGTGTAAATCTAAGATTAGGTACAGTTACAAAAATAAAATCCGCTACATCTGACACTGTAGAAACTATTGTGACTATATTGATAGTTGTGTTACATTGTGTATATGTAAATAATCCCTGCATTATTTCTCTGAAAACATTGGGTTGCTTCAGTGTCACTTTGTTACGTTCATTGTCTTTGCAACTAAACAATTTGGAAATGACTAGCGACTCCCTTTGTATTCAAATCAAATTTATTGTGAAATAAGGTTCAGCCTAGTTGAATACGGAAGCTGTTTTATTAGTTATGCAATTAAAAACATTGTTATGCAATTAAACATTGTCTTGCAAGGACTTCTGTCAGGTATAGATACAATAATCACTGGTACGGGCTTACCTCTAGATAGAATATTTTGAAGACAAAGCACTTTGGCTAGGGACAAACACTATTAAGCTATGGAAGACATATGTGCAAGATATTTTTAGCATAGTGAAAGGAGGCAAACAAGAAGTGGATCAATACTTAGACCATCTGAATTCCATACATTTTAAGATGAAATTCACATGTGAATTGAAGAAGGAGAGTTCGTTGATATTTTTGGATGGCAGAGCTGCGTTGAGATCCGATGGCTCACTATCACACTGTGTTCAAATCACCACACTAGACACCTACAATCCGTTATGACGTTACTCAGAAACAGAGCATATGACCTCTATGACCCTGAGCATTTGAAGCAAGAGCTAGATCATGTTCAGGAGGTACTCAGAAATAACGGTTATAAGGTGACATCACAACAGTTGAAACCAACGACGAGGAAGGCTAGCAATCCGGGTGTAAACACACATACCGCATTTTTGCTTTATGTGAAAAAGGGGTAACGAACAATGTCGGTTCCCTAATGAGAAAGTACTCCATACTCACTGTCTATATTCTTGGATCAAAGGTAAACAATTTATTGCGCACACAAAAGATATCTTGCCCCAACTAATTCTGGGCGTTTATAAAGTCAGATGCAGCTGCGGTAGTTCGTATATGGAAACAAAGCAGACTATTGCTGAAAGGGTCAAGGAACACATCGCCGCTGTGGAAATCCGACAAATAACCATATCGGCGATTGCAGAACATCTTTTTGAAGCAGGCACTAATCACTGGATTCGATTCCACATACGCAAGTCCTCTCCACAGATCGACTAAAATCAAGAAACACGACAATTTCAATCGGGAAGACGGTTTGAAATTATTAGCGACATAGGATCCAGTGATAAATATTACGAGAAGTCGCCAGAATAAGGACGCGTCGGCGTCGGTAAGTTACTTGTCTACCCACAAGAAACATCATGTGGGTAGACGAGTATGAATCTACCTCACATACATCGCTTTCTTCAGTCCGTCTGTGACCACGGTCGGTGTAACCCGGTTGAAACGTGAGGCATTTGACAAGGTAATTTATTCACGTTAATTCCCGTCTTTTGTTTTATGTTTTACTCATGTTTATAGATTAATATGTTTAATTTCTGCAGCTATATCTATTTGGTTAATTCCTAAGGAAAAACTGAACAGATTTTTTAAAAAGCTAAGAAAATAATAATGAATATTTTATTACTTTTAGTTCTTTTCAATTGTAAATATAAATAAAAATAAAAATTGTGTACCTATGTGTGTGTGTGTGTGTAGATAGAAATTGAGAGAGAAATATCCGAAGCCATAATTATCTTGTATGCCAAAAAATAAATATTTAATTATATTTAAAGAAGCATTCTTGTCTAAGTGAATAAGTGTTACCTACTAAAGGATTAAAGAAGGTCATATTAATATCCCAAGAGTACCCTATATTCCTAAGTGACTGGTATGTAAAATAATAGATGAATAGAGAAACATATCTTGAATTTTAACAAGGCACGTAGATTATTGAATACTACGGAATAACGAGATGTAGCGACTTACAATTAAACTATTTTATTAAAAGCGTTCGTAACGTAACAAAATTATATATAGAGTGCTAACATTTAAAATCGTAAACACAATATTCGTGTACTCATAATACAAAGTGTTTGTAACTCGTAAAGAGTTTTACTGTCCATTTTAAGATCGAAATTAAAATAGTCACAACATACATTTCACAAACAATTACGAATTACAGAATTATCCTGAATTAATTTAGAGGAACATTTATCATAATTTTTTAAGAAATTTTTCAGTAAGTAGGAATAGTAATTTTAGACAATGCCCAGTTAAAGAGTAATATGCAAGGCCTCAATAGACTTACAGGCTAATCACAATAGATCTTAGGTCCTGGTGATGGAAATATTTCTGAATTAATAGGTATATAAATAAATAATTGCAAAAATATGAATAAAAAGATATGAAATAAAGGATTTAAGTAAAAACAATGTCTACTCACGCCTTTTTAAATACCTGCCAGCATTTCAAGACTAGAATGAAAGTAAACATTGAACAATACGCATAGACGTAATTAAATTTACATACTGTATGAATAACTTACATCGCACATTTTTTGTTTAATCTACGTTAGTGAGTTTGTATCTGTAAAACGGTAAATATTTTATGTTATCTGTGATAATAGTAAGAAAAAAGTTGTGTTCTATAAAATTGAATTTATTTTTTTACATCTTTTAAAAAAAATTAAAAAGTGGCATTGTAAAGCACGTATGCATTTATTGGTGTAGGTAGAGTCTGTAGAGTTGTTTGATTTTGTACCATCACGTAAGTAATAATATTAATAAAAACGTTTGAAATCTTAAAGCACTCTACTTATAAAATTATAGAATCTAACTATTTCACAACATCTCATTCCGCAAACGTTACGTTACATTTATTTCGATGTAAAGAGCTCGAGTATTAAAATATCATTGATAAAATGTGTATTACTATATAGCTATAACGTACATTTGTTACATTTGTGATACGTTTATGAAAAGCAAGTAAGATAATTTATCATTATAATAAAAATAAGTTATTTTTAATTTGGAACAAATAATTTACAGGTTTCATATACAAATAATATTTTCATAGATTCTCTTCGCTCTAAAAAAAACTTATGTTATTGTAAATTTTCCATTTAAAATAACAAACGTTTCCACAAAAAAAGTGACGGTAAACAAAGTACTTACGTAGGTAATTACAAAGCAATGCATTTTGTCAATGACAAAAAATACCCATGTTGATTTTTAGACTTTGTCATGCCATTTCATGACAAAGTTTAAAAATCAACGTGGAATTTTAAAAAAACCTGAAACACAGATATACTTATTTATCCATAAGCTCAGACCAATGATTCTTTGGTCTGAGTCCATACGAGTTCTCCTCCTCCTGTAAAGTTTCGAATAAAATAGTCTAACTAATCTTGTTTCCCCATACAAACTTTCAGTCCACATTTTACCCCTTTTGGGGTTGAAATTTAAAAAATCTGACATTATAGATCTAGTCTACATCATAAAAGGAACCTCTTTGCAAAATTTCAGCTAACTAGCTTCAAGAGTATGGGCTGGGCGTTGATCAGTCAGCCAGTCAGGATTTTTCATTTTGTTCTGTATTCGTTGGTCAAACGATTCCTTATTGACTTAGAAGCAATAGCTTGTAGAAAGATAAATATATTGTCTCAAACATTATTTTTAATAATATGTTAAGTACATATTATTTACATGTGTTTTTTTTTTAAATGACGTTCTTTGTGGTTATAGTATTGTAGATGTTAGACTACCACAAACTGCCCAATTTCCTTATTAAACTACTTTATATATGCCTTAAAAATGGTGTCATTTGAAGAAATATATAGTGATGTATCGTAGCCAAATAATATAATAAAAACCCAAGAACATATTAACGAAAAAGGTTACATATAACAATTGATAACTAAACTGATTTTATGTGAGTTTATCACGTGCACTGAAATCTATCTGAAATGCACTTAGACAAATTGTCAAAGGAACTGCATATAATAACACCGATGATGAAATATCCATATTACACTACAATGAATGTCGATGTTCAATGTAGTTTTGATAAATTATAATTGAATGTATGTAGCTAATGTCTTTTTACATAAATATTATGTCATTGTGTAAGAAATACAGTGGACGAAGAATTACACAATAAATTGAAGAATAAAGTGACTCAGAACTTGGTTTGTCAATTTCAAGGCGCACGGTCTGGGTTCTATCCTAGCAAGTCTATAAATAAACGGCATAAAGATATGACAATCATTGTAAATATTATTATTCCATTTTTTTCTTTCTCAATTCACTTAGAGTTGGTGAAGTGTGTCTTCATATCGACAATGTTACTGTAGGTATTGGCCTCGGATCTTTTGGCATTATATTTTTATGCCTGGCTGCCTGGGAATAAATAAATAAATATTTTTATTCCTGTAAGTAAGTATACGCGTTGAATAAATGGCTCTCGAGCCGAAGCCATTTTAATAGGTAGGTCGATACAAACAACTCTTGAAAAAGAAATCAGCTGTTTCTTACAAAAATGCAACACAACAGTTGACTTTTTTTTCCCGATTTCTGTGTTGGACCCGTAGCACTTTTTTCTAGATGGTAGACCCATATGTAGGGTCGTCTGGGTAGGTACCACCGCCTTTCTTATTTCTGCTGTGAAGCAGTTCGCTGTGTTTCGGATTGAAGGAAAAGGTAGCTGGCTACCTTTCTTTGTAAATTACTGGGCATGGAAGGCATATATATCATCTTAGTCCCCAGGATGGCAACGCACGCCGTGTAAAGTGATTTAGCAAGTGTCTATAGGCGACGGTAACCATTTAACACCAGGTGGGCAGCCAGTTTGTTTGCCATCTCGTATAACAAGAAAAAGCAAGAGTTGTTTGTATTGAACTACCTGTTACAATGGCTTCGGTTCAAGACCCACTAAAATTTCACAGTGTGTAAGTATAGTATACCGAAGCGAACAAGGATGTGGAACGCTACGGCTTATGCGTTACGGAGGAACATAAGTGAATACAAACATGCTTATACTGCTAACATAACCCTGTCTTTTGGCTTCGCGTATTAGCGTAAAAAAGGTCAGTTTAAAAGTATACTGACTCCAAACCGCCGTAAAGAATGTAATATCAGCACCTTTTCAAACGACTTCAAAAAGGAGGTTATCAAAATTTGATTGTATGTTTTTTACTTTCTCGTATACGTAGTATAGTCTTGTAATCGTCAAAAAATTTGACTTCGAGATTTTGACGGATTTAAACGTTATGCACGGCTGCACGCATGAAAAAACATGACGTCATGCGGCGTTACCTCGCTCTGAATCTAATTCTCTAATTTGAATTTGGAATTATGTTCTTTAAAATTTAAACTTTCAATGATACCAAAACCAGCCAGATACAAATAGTATAGCCAAAGAGATTTTATTACAAGTTTATACATACTATAATGCGAAATCTATTAAACAAATGAAATTAAATTGTTCTTTTGAAAAATGCTACCATTCCATCAGTATTTTCTTAAGACGTTGTCACGTTCAACTATCGTCAGTAAACCGACTTTACAGACAACCAATCTTTTTTTGGAATTATGTCTGTGTGTGTGTCTGTATGTCTGTGTGTCTGTGCGTCTGTGCGTTAGCACGATAACTCGAGTATGCTTTAACTTATTGCAACCAAATTTAACATGCATGTATTTGTATAACATCAAAATATAAAGTTTCTATCAACTTTTGAGACGTCAATCACGAAAGTTAAGCAACCAAGTGCGCGGTCGGTACTCGGATGGGTGAACAAAATTTAACATGCATGTATGATATCAAAATATAAGGTTTCTATCAACTTTTCAGTCGTTTCCGGTATACGAGAAAGTCAAGGGGAGACCACTCCCGATTTTTTATGTTTGTTACCTCATAACTCTACTGGGTGTACCGATTTTAAAGATTCTTTCGACCTTTGGAATCTCGTGCTTGTCATTTGGTCCCATTTAAATTTTATCGACATCTGACGACGATAGTTTTTGAGTTATCCTAATGCCTAAAAGATCTCGAGATAGTTTCCTGAAAATTTATATACTCGAAACACTAAAAAACACAAAATAAATTATTTTTAAATAAAAAAAACCGCCTTCAATACTAAAAACGGAGAGTTAAAAATTCATTTAAAACACTTAGATTTTAATAAACAGAATTTTTATTTCACCGTATCTAGTTTTGAAGGCGGTGTTTTTTAAATTAAAAAAAAAATTCATTAGGAAGTAGAAAAAAGTGATCACTGCCTTCCCTATGAGAAAAATTCGTGACTTTATGTATAAGTACCTAAATTATGTGTACACAGCCTAAATATTATAAATAAAGAATCCACAAAACAATTTTGTTTACTACACACTTATGACTCGTCGTAGATGACTTGTCAAAAAGCTAACATAAAAACTTTTTACTTTTTGACGTCACTTTTATTTTCAAAGTGTTAATTGTGTTTAGCGCTCATCTTCGCAAAAATACCTACGTTTTTTTTTACAACGATTATTGGTAGGTACTTAATTAGTTTTTTGCTGTACATACCTATTTTGATTAAAGTTTTTATTGTTTCTACCTGGGAACAGGTGTTCGCAGGTTTATACAGCATGTTTGGTACATGCTGTAAGAGGCGAATCTACCAATGCTAACTTGGTGATGTTAATACCATGGTGTTCAAAATTAAAGTTAAATTATTTTTGACTGACTGTAATTTTTTTAATTTTTAACATCACCATAGTATTATCCGATTATTTTAGCATGGGAAAAAATGGTTAGGTGCCTCATTTTTATACCATATGTATCAAACATCTTTTTTTGTCTATCGAAAGTCCATTTTTATATTATTTTTTATTTGGCTAACAAAACTAGGTGCCTACATCAAATCAACTAGCATATACTTAACGAAAACACATCTTACAGTGATTATCCCTTCTAGATGTAAGCACAGCATGCTTACATGAATATAGTATTTATTACTACCTAAGATTATAGCAGACACTACTAACAAGATTTTTCTTGAACATTCACTAATTTTTCCTATTCAATTTTTTTATTTAACATTTCGGACAGTAGGTACTGCAACTTTGGCTAGACGATGCGGTGTGGGACTCCCCGATGCCTTGACGTTAAGGCCTAGGTCCTACCCACTAAAAACCACAGGTATCCTCCTAAGCACCTTGCACAATTACGTACCTACGTGTTGTCATCGAGACGTCTCCGGCTTCTTTGTCTAAGGTCATGTACCAAACTCTGTATACTTGTCAGATTTAATGCAATTAAGCAGTCAGTTGGTAAGTTATAGGGACTTTCTATTACCTTTAAAATATTCGATTTACGTAGTAAGTAAATGGAATGCACCAGGACAAACATAGCAGCGGTAAATCAGGGCCGCAGTTTTCTACGATTATACCTACGATCTACCGCAAAGGTTTTTGGAAAAACCAAGATACATTGTGAATAGACAGCTTACCTTCACCTTGGATGAGATATGACGAAGGTGTTATTTGCGTGGTTAAGAAGAATATATCCTTTTTTCGCAATTTTATGATAATATCGACCTACTGCAACTGCGGACTGGATTATGTTTTTATTCTGTTTCTAATTTAAAATATAATAACTATCATACAGGCATATTTGTTACACAATATGCTGATCTAACTTTGCAACAGTTAAGTTTCAAAATTTTGCACCATGGTCATCTTAAACGTGAAGATGACCATGGTGCAAAATATTGAAATTTGACTACTTTTAAATTTTTTATTGTTAATTAATAATTTAACTAACATTTCGGTATTGAGTAACAGAGCGTGGCTTCAATCATCCTTTTCATACTTTCCAATAGAATAATGTACTTTTTGATACTTACTAAAGTTGGGCACAATGAAAATAAATAATAAACTTACAAGATTTGTTATTTGTTTACAATGTGCTTTGAGTTGTCAGAAATCTAAGGAGATCTGAAAATATTTCCATAGTTTGTAATCTATAAATAACTTAACAAAATGTTTTTTTTTGGTGCCATCCTGGGGACTAAGATGATATGCCTTCCATGCCCAGTAATTACACTTATACTTTACGCTACCTTTCCCTTCATTCCGAAACACAGCAAACTGTTTCACGGCAGAAATAAGAAAGGCGGTGGAACCTACTCAGACGACCCAACATATGGGTCTACCACCTAGTAAGATATTATCTATGTTTATATTACCTAAACACAGTTTATTTGCTTTCGATTCAAGGCTAATGAGACGCTAATCAACTCTGCACACTTCCTCGATTAATGTGCAAATATTTTAAGAAAGAGAAATATAAAAGAAACGTTATTATAATATGCATTTGTACGAAACAACTCAGGTACATATACCTAAGCAGATATCAAGAACTTATTCTTTATCTAGACCTAATCTGGTTTCGTCAAAATTATGTACACATCTTTATTGTAAATTAAAAAATAAATAAGCACTGTGAGAAGCGAATACAAATCCATTTGTACACCTTGTCAGTTCCCGAGGATTAGCATATGCTATAAATGTCAGTATTTTATATTATTACTCAATATTTGAATACTTTTGTAACTCTTTGTAAATATTTATCTACCTACTACATAATGTATCTAACTATATAAACAAAATGTTCCTTAAACCTGAGTCGATTAATGCTATCTATTTTGTGACTTGACATATTCAACAATCGGTATTGCTATTATATGATTTTTTTTATATCTAACACAAACATTTAACGCCTTTAACATGAAAATGATAGAAAAAAATATTTTTTATTTGTTGGCTAATCATAGATATAACTACAAATAAGCAATGTCAAGAACGAACAAATATTCTTCAGGTGTTATTGGTTATATAAGTAATGAAGTTTTATTGTTTATAATGGCAATAAAATTTGGAATTTCTGATAAGGAATATTAAAATAATTAACACCTTTGTTTATAGGCATAAGTTTCATATTTGAATGTATACAGAATTCAAATTTTGTTTCTTTGTTTATATCGTCCATCTTGAAGAGATGAAATCTGGAAATAATTTTGTTATGTTTTTAGATGTATCTCTCAATAAAACAACATCACTATTTTCCTAGGGTTATTTCACGAATTCCCATCGTGTTGCTCCATCAATGGGGAATTGTGAACTTTTCTTCAACAAATCCTTGTGGTGTTGTGTCACTGTTGGTGAATAAGGTTGCCAGAGCTCCACTTGGTAACGAAGGGGAATAGGGTTGGTAGGGTATGCTCGTCAACCAACCAAATAACACAATATAGAGAACGATACAGTACTTTGACTCCATATATAGTGACGAATCGGCGCACGCAAACTTACAAACGTCTTTCTTTTACACGGGCGCTAAGCATACTCTGAACTCACGGCAAAACGGCCGTGTAAACGACATTTGTAGGTATGTGTGCGTGCGCGCCGATTCGTCACTATATATGGAGACAAAATACTGTCGTTCTCTATATTGTGCAAATACCATAAAAATGTAAGTCGTTTAGCGCTCAATAAAATATATTCTTTAGAAATTAAAATGCATATTATGCAAATATTTTTATATCAACTTCCGTACTTGTCCGCATATCTCGGAAAGTAATAATTGATTTGAAATCTTTACATAAATTTACATTTTAATAGAAGAGTGTCTTTATAAAGATACTTTTTTTTATTGTAAAGTTCATAAAGAACGAGAAACTTTTGGAGTGATATTTTTCTTCTTACAAGCTTTTATTTCAATCAAATCAAATCAAATCAAAAATAATTTATTCAACATAGACTCATCACAAGCACTTGTTGACGTCATACATAATTAAATTAAATAATGTTTACACTAAGGCTAAAGCTAATGCTGGTTCCGAAAAACTGAGAGAGCTCGCTGAGAAGAACCAGTAAGAAACTCAGTTAGCTGTTGTCTCTTCTTTAAAAAAAAAAAAAATCAATTTATAAAACAATATTAGATAAATAGCTAAAATCTTAAAGTATTAAACAAAAAGAAAAACAATACATTAGCTACGTCTTAATTCTTATTCCTTATGGTATATATATCTGTTTAAACTAGTCCTCCTCTTAGTCAATAATAACTAGTACAGAGATTTTTCATTTCCAAGCGTTGTTATCAGCAAGGTAATCGTTTATTTTGTAATATGCCTTAGATATTAAATTTTGTTTAATAAAAGTCTTAAATTTGGTATCTGTTAAACCGGTCACTTCTTCAGGTATCTTATTATAGAACCTTATACAGTTACCTAAAAACGATTTGTTAGTTTTGGCTAGTCTAAATTTGGGCACATGAATTTTATTTTTATTTCTAGTATTAAAATTATGTACATCTTGGTTCTTAGTGAATAAATGTAAGTTTTTTCGAGCGTATAAAAGGTTATCGAAAATGTATTGGGACGGCAAAGTCATAATATTGATTGTTTTAAATTTCTCTCTTAAAGATTCGCGAGTTTTCATTTTATAGACGTATCGTATAGCTCGTTTTTGTAGAATAAATATCTTTTCTATATCAGCTGCTGCGCCCCAAAGCAAGAGTCCGTAAGTCATTAAGCTATGGAAATAAGAGAAATAAACAAGACGTGCTGTTGCTTCATCCGTAAATTTCCTTATTGTTTTTACTGCGAAAGCTGCTGAACTCAATCTACTCGCTAAATTTTCTATATGAGGTCCCCACTGTAATTTTGAGTCAACTTCAATACCCAGAAATCGTGCTTTCTCTACTAAATCTAATTTGTTTCCATTTAACTCTATTTCCAATTCACTACAATTTGTATTTGGGGGAGAAAATCTAATACTTTTTGTTTTCTTTGCATTTAGCACCAAATTGTTTGCAGTGAACCAATAAGACACTTTTCTCAAGGTTTCATTTATATTTGCCTCATCAGGTTTAATATTCTTCCTATCCAAAGAAAATAGAAGTGAGGTATCATCGGCAAATAAAACTATGTCTGACATTTCTTTTACCACAAATGGTAGGTCATTTATGTACACCAAAAATAAAAAAGGTCCAAGTATAGACCCCTGTGGAACACCCATTTTAATTTGTGATCCCTTAGATACTATGTCATTTATACTTACATACTTTCTGAATTCGATTAGAGAGATATGAAGAAATAACATCCAGAGCTGTTCTTTGGACGCCATAATGAAATAATTTTCGAATCAGAGTATCGTGATCAACGCAATCAAAAGCTTTCGATAGATCACAAAAGATGCCTACATTATCACAAACACCTTCCCAGGCATGTAATACATTTTTAACTAGTTTAGCTCCTGCATTTATAGTTGATTGGCCTTTCGTAAAGCCGAACTGGTGACTATGAAATATTTTATTCATTCTAAAATGTGAATTTATTTGAGAAAACATAACACTTTCAAAAATTTTGCTCAAGGCCGGTAGTACAGATACAGGTCGGTAATCGGAAGGATTATTTTTATTTCCTGATTTAAATACTGCCCCCCTAGCACGGGACGTGGACAAAATCTCTCTCCACCACTTGACACTATTTCTTCTCAGGATTTAGTGAGAGTTAGAGCGAGAGGAAAATATTTTGTTTTCCCCGAGGAGAATTTGTCCACGGCCCGTGCTAGGGGGGCTGGTGTCACTTTACTGTTTTTCATTAAATCAGGAAACACTCCTAATTCTATGCATTTATTGAAAATGATGGCTAGAATGGGCGCTATAATTTCAATTATAGATTTTAATACTATTACTGAGATTCCCCATATGTCTTCTGTTCTTTTTTTATTCAATTCTTTGTAAGTTTTTATAATATCCACGTGACTTATATCGTGAAAATTAAAAATAGGTAAATCCCCTTTCAAATTATCAATTAATAATTTTTCTGCTGCTTCTGAAGAGGAATTTAAATGTCTGGTTGTTTCCATCGGTATATCTGCGAAAAAAGAATCAAAAACGTCAGCTACTTGATGTTTATCACTGATTAATTTGTTATGCACTTTTAAAATAGGATCTTTTGGTTTTTAACCGACTTCAAACAAAAAAAGGAGGAGGTTCTCTATTCGACTGTATGTTTTTTTTTTTTTTTTTTTTTTTTTTTTGTATGTATGTTCCGCGATTACTCCGCCAATAATGAATCGATTTTGATGATTCTTTTTTCGTTAAGAAGGTCATACTTCAAAGGCGGTCCCGTATAAATTATACCGAAATTGGTTCAGTACTTTTTTGTTGAAATGATAATTTCATTGGGGATGAAACAATAACATCGTCCACGAACACAAAAATAATGACAATTTTTTTTTTGAACTTGCTATTACCTAATATGCAATAGTGAAATTTTGGTTAGTAGGTCCAATAGTCAACACATAAACTATGACAAATTATTTTATATGAACTTAAGTTAAATAACTAGTTTCTCTTCAAGTTTCATAGTTCATTAACTTACCATTAAAACTATACCATTCATTCTGAATGAATGGGAGCTATAGGTCTGAGACGTGATATTATTTGTGAACCGACTTAAAAAAAAAGAGGAAGTTCTCTATCCGACTGTTTTTTTGTGTTTGTTACCTGATACTCCGTCAATTATGAGTATTACGACTCGATTTTAGTGATTCTTTATTTAGCTACGTCAAAATCAGAGATGGCCCGTATAAATTGTATCGATATAAATTCGACCCTTTATGAACAGAACATTAATAACAAAAAAAAAATTGTTTACGTTTCCGTTAAGTTTTAATGAGCACCTATCCATTTATCCAGTAGGCCTATCCATTTTCAATAAAATATACTTAACTAGCGACCCGCCCCGGCTTCGCACGGGTGCAATGCTTATGTGTAGTTTTAAAGATCTAAGCATACATAGGGACAGACAGACGGCGGATAGCGACTTTGTTTTATACTATGTAGTGATTAACACTAAAAATAATAAAATAAAATATTTTTGGCAAAAAAATAGGAAAACCGACTTCAATGCGTACAAATTTAAACTAAAAAGTAAGAAATAAATAATATTTTTATGAAGTAGTTGAAAAGAGCATCATAGAAAACCAAGGAAAGTATTGATACACATTTATAATTCTTTATTTATAATTGATACTCCGATATATTTGGAGTCGGTGCCAGCCTAAGCAAAATAAACTTACCTAATAGATACGAACTTGATTAATCCATTAACTATACATAATAATGAATGCATAATAAAGATGAGAAATAATCCGCCGCTCCGTGAAGTTCGAAAATTGCAAACATTATCCTCCATGGCTAGCTGGCACCGGCTCCAAATATATCGGAGTATCAATTATAAATAAAGAATTATAAATGTGTATCAATACTTTCCTTGGTTTTCTATGATGCTCTTTTCAACTACTTCATAAAAATATTATTTATTTCTTACTTTTTAGTTTAAATTTGTACGCATTGAAGTCGGTTTTCCTATTTTTTTGCCAAAAATATTTTATCTTTTCCCTGTTTCATTATTGATTGTAACCCACGTAGCTTTAATTTTATTATTAGATAATTTTATTTTTCTACTTATTAAATCTGATTTAGCTTGATGGCAAACCCTTTTAAATATTTTTGAGTACATCTGTACATACTCATGAAACTTTACGTCTAAACTATATGATTTTTTATCATAAAGGTCATACAAAATATCTCTGCTTTTTCTAATACCTTTCGTTGCCCAGTCGCTAAAAATTAGTTTATTGTTTTTCCTAACTGTTTTCGTTATAAATATTTTATCATATTGATTTCTTATTTCACTAAAAAGAGTTCACATTTAGTTCACATGTCGCGATGTTTGTCATCAAATCTTGCAAATTAAATTAGATCCACTTCCCGGTTACCGTTTGAGCTGAAATATTGCATAAATGTGAAAATCGCGTGACAATGCAATATTATGATGACTGGTGCTGATCTAATGATGAAGCTGAAAGGTGGCCATAGAAAATTCGCAATGAAATGACACAGCCTCATAGAGTTTGGGCTCGTTTGAATCGTCTTGACGAGTAGATTGTCTTTAATTGTAACTAGGGTATGATGATGGAGCTGGAAGGTGTTTATAGGAACTCTGTAATGAAACGACGCAACCCTATATACAAACACACATTTAATTGCATATAATATACAATAAATATAATAAGAATACACATCTAAATATATATAACTCAAATGTGACCGACTGACTGACATAGTGATCTATCAACGCACAGCCCAAACCACTGGACGGATCGGGCTGAAATTTGGCATGCAGGTAGATGTAATGACGTAGGCATCCGCTAAGAAAGGATTTTTGGAAATTCCACCCCTAAGGGGGTAAAATGTCCACGCGGACGAGGTCGCGGGCGGAAGCTAGTTATATACATATAATATTAATGTCAGATTATAATGAAATATGTGTAGGGGAGTCCAAATAGTGATGTTTAAAACGCAAGTTTATTTTTTGCTGTTAGAATATGAGGGGGGAGTGCGTTCCAGAGTCGTATTGCTTGAAGGGTGAAGGAGTTGGAAATAAAACCAGCACGGTGAGAAGTCGTATTATAATATAAGACTGAGCAAAGGTTTAGCTAATCTTCTTTATCTTACGCTGCTCTTTTATATGTAGGGTCGTCTGGGTAGGTACCACCGCCTTTCTTATTTTTACGGTGAAGCAGATCGCTGTGTTTGGGATTGAAGGGAAAGGTAGCCATATCATCTTAGTCCCCAGGATGGCATCTTGCAGTGTTAAGTGATTTACCCTTAATATTGCAAGTGTATAGGCGACGGTAACCACTTAGGCGGCAAGCTTGTTTGCCATCTCGTAGTATGGAAAAAAAATAGATTTAGCATTAGATTTATACGGCCGTGTGTCTGACACCAACCCTCCTTGGGGACGACAGCTATCTTTCGACGCCCGGGACCACCAGCTTAACATGTCTTCTGAACCACAGAAAAAAATCGAGTTGAAAAATTATCCGAGTACCGACCGCCTTGGTAGCTTCGCTTTCGGGATCGTAACGAAGATCGTACGACCACGACTGACCACGACGCCATCGACCACACCCAGAGCTTCAACTAATATCATACATATTTTTTAATAGTTAACTAGATGACCCGGTGTACTTCGTATCACCTATTCACACGGAGTACTAAACGTCTTTGCACCTATCCTAACGACATTAAAACTCTTCCTTCGCTAAAATGGCGGACCGTCAAATGTTTGACAGGAAAGTAGGCAGAACAGTTTATATGGGAAAATGAAAATGTTGTTTTTACTATCTTCCTCGCAATTTCTCCATATTTTCTCACCGTTTAAACCTTCCTTAGACCTCCACGAAAATTTCAAGACCAAGATAAGATAAATCCGTTTAGCCGTTCTCGAGTTATATCAGGAAGGAAAACCCGACTTATTTTTATATAGTAGATTAATAATGATGTATTTCTGTAAATATATCAGTATTTGTGTTCATTTATTTGATTTCCATATTTGATATCTAATTTAAATTCCGCGGATGCCATTTGGTTGGTACTCAGGTTTGATTTTCTCTAAATGCTAATATTTGATTTTTTTGCGACTATTGATGTTGGCCGATGATCATTACAGCGGTGCTGGAGATTTTTGAGATCAATTTCTGGGCAATTTTGCAAATGAAAGAGGGATCCTTGTTGCATCCGTGGCAGCCGTGAGATTGAGCAATCAACCTTGAGTTGCGCTGCGCTGTGTTATGCTATTTCTCCTTTAGATTGTAATGAAGAAACCAGAAAACCTTGCAGCACTGCGCTTTTTGTAGCTGCACTTTGTTTAAAATATTAAAACGCTGTGAACAGTGCAGCATTATTATTATGCTTATAGCACTGAAATAGCTTCCACTCAGTCTATTATCCGAGACCCCGTGGAGCCACGACGCTGGTCTTACGTGGATACCTCACAAAGTATCATTAAATAGAGCGCGTAAATCATACAACCGATAGAAAACGCTTAAGGAGGCAAATTCTCTCCTAAGATATAGGGGTTCAATACCGGCTGTGAGCATTGGATCGTAACTATTCTCACAGCTTATCTTTAGATCGCGTCGATCTGCAGGGTTTATGTCCAAATGGACACATGTTTCCACCCTAGACAAGTGTTAAATTGTCTAAGGTTTCCACGATCGACTCGATCCATACCTACTTATTCTATTTTGTTTGTGATTCAAAAATCTGCCGGTGTTTCAAATACATATTTTATATAAATAATTATATCAAAATTATTATATTTAATTCGGTTGTTCCGTATCCATAATACTTACTGGCTTAAATTATGCATGTGGCCGAGATAATTTTGAATGTGAATGAGAGGATATTGTTATTATTACTTGGTTCCTATCAATCTCTACATTTATGTTTATACATAATTATGTAAATAAGGTTGGTTCTTTTTTTCTAATGAATAATGCTACTGGCCTTCGCGCTTTTTCTTCGAGCCTATTTGGCGAACATTCCTATTAAATTCCTAAAACACAGGAAGTCCTAGTTTAGGAGTTAGGGATAACTTATTTTCGTAAAGCAATATTGTTCAACTTTAGGACGACACACAATACTTTTGCAATGTATTGTGTGTCAATTTACATTTCTTTTAAATTAATTATTATCCCGTAGAGGGTTTCTAGTAGGTACACAGCCATCACCCGCGAAGGAGTGTCACTGCACAGCCGAGCTACGAGTACCTATTCTATGGAGATCGCACTTCGACACGTATTTCACTTGGTTTAAGGTCGTAGCATACTTATCAGGTCTTTTTGCTATGAAAAAAAGGCGATGCCAAACGGCAGTGGCGGATTAACAAGTAGGCTGAGTAGGCTGGAGCCTAGGGCGGCAGATTTTAGGGGAAGGCTTTGGATCATTTTTTATTACGTATGTACAAAAAAAAACTGATGTAATAATGTAGATAGAGCACAATATTTAAAGTTGTGCTCTGTATGTATGTAATTAATATGATTGTGAACTACGCATATCCTCGATGGAACTAGGGTATCGAATTTCAGAAGTAAGTAGGGGCGGCAAAAATTTATTAGCCTACTGGCGGTAAAAAATTATTAGCCTACTGGCGGCAAATAGCACATTACTGCAAAAGCCGCGAAATAGGCCGAGCCGTTAGGCGAGGACTTCACTAATACGAGACAAGCAATTGCCATTTCGGCCGAGGCATATATAGTGCTTTTCTCAAAAGAATGCAGGGAACTTAGAATAAGAACATACTAGAAGGATAGTTCCATAGAATATGCCGCTTCAAAACTGACGCAAAAAATTTGTTATGTGTGCTAACGCTTACACACAGATACACGCACACTACTAAAAATTGGTGTGGTCACTAAAATCTCGTCACCCCAAAACCAGGTAATTTAAATAAAACATGAATACTACTTCTGATTTTGAAGTGAAACTTCTTTTTATACGATAGGTACATCGTAATTTGAAAATTCGATGAAACGGAAAAGCCACACCAAAGTTTTTGACGGATAGTTTTAAATAGAATATCAGGGTACCATTTTGGTAGTTTTCGGGGGTCCCGATTAAAAAAATATATATATTGAGATCCAAGATGGCGGACGTGACTTTTTAATATAATATCAATATGGGTATCATTTTCGTGGTTTTCGGGGGTCCCGATTCCGAATTCAACATCCATTTTTAGATCCAAAATGGCGGACACAACTTTTTAATAAAATACCAATATGGGTATCATTTTCGTGGTTTTCGGCGGCCCCGATTCCAAATACAACATCCATTTTGAGATCCAAGATGGCGGACACAACTTTTTAATAAAATATCAATATGGGTATCATTTTTGTGGTTTTCGTGGGTCCCGATTACGAAAACAACATCTTTTTTGAGATCCAAGATGGCGGACGCGACTTTTTGATATAATATCAATATGGGTATCAATTTCGTGGTTTTCAGGGGTCCTGATTACAAATACAACATCTTTTTTGAGATCCAAGATGGCGGACGTGACTTTTTAATATAATATCAATATGGGTATCATTTTCGTGGTTTTCGGGGGTCCCGATTCTGAATTCAACATCCATTTTGAGATCCAAGATGGCAGACACAACTTTTTAATAAAATATCAATATGGGTATCATTTTCGTGGTTTTCGGCGGCCCAGATTCCAAATACAACATCTATTTTGAGATCCAAGATGGCGGACACAACTTTTTAATATAATATCAATATGGGTATCATTTTCGTGGTTTTCGGTGGTCCCGATTCCAAATACAACACCCATTTTGAGATCCAAGATGGCGGAAACAACTTTTTAATAGAATATCAATACGGGTATCATTTTTGTGGTTTTCGGGGGTTCTGATTACGAACAACAACTTTTTTGTTATCCAAGATGGCGGACGTGAGTTTTTGATAAAATATCAATATGGGTATCATTTTCGTGGTTTTCGTGGACAAACACGTCGAAAATGATACCTATGTCGATTTTATAATAAAAAGTCGCAAACACCATCTTGGATCTCGAAATAGATGTCAAATTCGGAATCGACCCCCGAAAACCACGAAAATGATACCCATATTGATATTATATTAAAAAGTTGTGTCCGCCATCTTGGATCTCAAAATAGATGTTGTATTTGGAATCTGGGCTGCTGAAAACCACGAAAATGATACCCATATTGATATTTTATTAAAAAGTTGTGTCCGCCATCTTGGATCTCAAAATGGATGTTGAATTCGGAATCGGGACCTCCGAAAACCACGAAAATGATACCCATATTGATATTATATCAAAAAGTCACGCCCGCCATCTTGGATTTCAAAAAAGATGTTGTATTCGTAATCGGGACCCCCGAAAACCATGAAATTGATAGCCATATCGATATTTTGTCAAAAAGTCACATCCGCCATCTTGGATTTCAAAAAAGATGTTGTATTCGTAATCAGGACCCCCGAAAACCACGAAAATGATACCCATATTGATATTATATCAAAAAATCGCGTCCGCCATGTCGAACTTCCATACAAACTTTCATCCCCTATTTCAACCCATTCAACCTTTTATTCGCGATAAAAAGTAGCCTATGTCCCTCCCCGAGATCTATATTTGTACCAAATTTCATCAAAATCGGTTCAGTGCTTTAGACGTGAAAGCTTAACAGACAGACAGACAGAGTTACTTTCGCATTTATAATATTAGTAGGGATAAATATTTCTACGCTTACACCAATTATCTAGCCCAAATTAAGTATCATTAAGAACTTGTGTTATTATTTACTTTGAATTCCTTTGCTTCGCTCTTGAATCAAAGTAGCGCCCTCGTCGTAAAAGTAGATTGTATGATAAGGGAGCAAAATAGCTCCCTTATCATACAATCTACTATTCCAAACCGGTCTAGGCGTAGAAACATACATAAAAAAGAAGGTTAAGGCGACTTGAAAACCTCCTCCTTTTCTTAAGGCGGTTAAAAATGTCCATAGGTTAAGTCAAAACAATCTAATCATCAGAAAATATTTTTTTTATGTCCTTAGTATTTTTTATAGAACAATTAATATGATTAAATTATTGCAATCGACTAAATTCTTAACAGCTAAAATAGGTAAAATAATTTCTGTAACTGGCAGCACTCAGTATTTAAAAAATACAAAATTAAATATTTGGTTTTTATTGCTTAAAAAGTGAAAATACAATAAAATATTAAAAACTTACGTGTGAAAAGTAATGTTCTCACTCTTTTTATTTTTTTCAGTTCGTTTATTACACCATTTAATAGCACAAATTGTCATTTTTTAATAATTTCTTGGAGATGCGTACGGAGTGCGTTGACCTCGAGGACTACGCATAGAGTTTCCGTATGGTGCCAAATAAGGCCTAATATTGGTTGCACCAAATTGAGTGCCCGGATACGGTATCTGTATGTTCTTAATCTAAGGCAGGGAAATAAAACATACTTTACCTTTGTCGCTAATGAATATCATCTGGGCTTTAATTTAAAATTCATTTATGTTTTTGCCTTTGAATCCGGTCGATTGTCGTTTAAATCTGGTGGAGTACAATCAATCTCCATTTCACTCTCTCAACCGTCAGAACTCATTTTAATTATTAAATTTATAAATAATTATGTATGTAAATAACAAAGTAAGACGAATTTTCAGCTTTGGCGCCAATTTTTTATTTTTCAACAAGACAAACGCATGTATGGCTATACAGCCACGTGAACGCAATTTATTAAAAGAGATCCAATCAAAGAGTATTTTTTAACTCCGGCACGCCCTAAGAGCAATTTGCTCTTTCAGTCACGCCGTTTCATACAACATTGCTGGAGCGTTGTGGTGTTCCAAATTCAAAAAACGCTCCAGCAATGGATTCGGTTTTCTTTGTCCGTAAATTTGATACGTCGCGTGTTCTTTTTTCGAAAATATTGACAATATTTCCATGCATGTTTGAGAAAAAATTTATTATCCTACTGGCAAATTTGTAAGTCCGCTACTGCGATACGGTCCGTAGCCGTTTCGTAGCCGATTTTCCTTAGCGTTCATAGTAAAAAAGAGGCGTTCCCTTATCGAGTTGATAAGTGCGCTACGGCATGTATGTTTAGATTGAATGAGGTGCCACTTTTTCTATCGTTATTAAATATATTAAGTTATTTAGTAGTAGTTAAGAAAGTTTTGTACGACCGAGCTTGGATTTTGTAGTGGAATACTTCAATAGTTATTATGTATATAAAAGTAGCACCTCAATCTAAACGTTTGAATTGAGGTGCCACCTCAGAACTACGAACATTATGGATCAATGTTTATCAACACTATGTATGTTTTTGTATGATTTAAGAATAACTAGTACACAAAATCTGAACTCCGTAGTGTAGATATTAAAAAAGATACAATACTTTATACAAGATACGGCTACGGGTTGTAGTCGGGGAAACTGGAATCGAAATTAGCCATGGTATACTATACATACGATCAGCTCGTGTCGCAATGATATGAGTAGTCTTAGGTGTATAGTTTATTAGTATAAGTACATTTTAATTGCTCAAATATGGAATAATTAAATAAGCATATTATATTAATATATTTCCACGCTCACACCAATTATCTAGCCCTAGCCCTAGAGGTACTAGATAACGGTCATTCTCATTTTTTATATACATTATAATTTGAGATATTTTTATAAATAAACTTAAATATATTTACAACTATGACTCGCAAAGAAATATTCGTGTTCGTCACTGAAATATTTGCCGCTACCAGGATTCGAACCCGGACCGCTTGATGTGTAGGCAGCTATACTGATCACTCCACCACGGCGGCGTCGAATATCACAAAGTAGATGCAGAGCCTTCTGTCAAAAGTACATATTTATATGCTTAAAAGGAGACTCTAGCCCTTTCTGTGACCACTAGCTGCTATGTAATGATATTTGAATGTAAATAAAATACTTATAGATTTTTTTGAAAATATTTCGGACACATAAAGTCACACTTGGCAGTATGGGCAATGCAGTGCCCCCAAATAGTAACAGGTTGCCAGCCTGTCGCGTACACTAATCCTCATAATTAAAAAGGGTTGAGCAGATCTTTAGGTGTAACATTGAGTTACGCCACTTTTTTTTAAGCCACATTTTGGCATTATGGGCCATGTAGTGCCTGCAACAGTGACAGGTTGCCAGCCTGTCGCCTAGCGAACGAACGAAATATTTGTTATCTAAGTAATCAAATATATGTAGAAATTCATGGTTGTGGTTGCCTCACTGTTCCATATTCTCTTGATTCCGCTCCCTGGAAGTTTCACCTGTTGCCATAATAAAACTGCTCGGTAGGTAGAAATTTTCATCGAATAAAGAAAGTAAAGCCGCAGTTATCAGTATTTTTAAGACTGAGGAATCTGTTTTTGTAACCGGTACAGAACCAGAAGCAAGCGGAAGAACTGCATAGAGCTAGGTAGAGATTACATCGAAAAATAAAATAGTTCTGAACACATTTTATTTTGTTTTCTTAGTTATGCCGCGAACTTTTCAACCCACATTCGTATAATTTACCGTTAACTAATTTCAAATGTAGGCTACTTTATTTACAATAACAATCTTTATTATTGCAAAGTATTCTGAGCTAGATACTAGATCTAGTTCATCATAATAAAGAGCTTGTGTTATGGGAAAAATAATGGAGCTAATAAATTTTACAACATAAGTTAATCTCCGCTGAGATGTTTTTAGAGAGTAACCTCTATGCTGGTAGGCTTTTGTTTGTTACCAGACTTCTTGCTGCCGATAATAGTCAAGGCTATGGTCGGTGGCAAAACGTCCTGGGGGGTGGTTCCCTCCTTTAGTGAGTGTGCACGAAAAGGAGCCCGCAGAACGGGTGCGAGAGGATGCCCCGGAGACGTACGGTCGGAGAAGAAGACAGTACGCTGCACTCCAGCCACCGTAGTCAGGGCGGTGGGTTTAAACACCGTTCTGGCGACTCTAGGATATTCCCTCTAATCCAGGATGTCCTCTTCTCCTTAGAGGAGCAGGGGTCTGACAAGGACGACCGCAGACATGCCATACGGAAGGGTTTATGTTCCCGCGTAGCAATGTCGACATGCGGAACGTAGGATTACCGACGTTTTTTAGCTGAAGACTCCCACGTAACCATGACGGTCCCCTATCCACGTCATGTGTATAATAAAATATTTTCCGTAAAAAAACGGCTTTTGTTTATTGGTTAACGGAATGTTTGGTTACTTTTGTGGCTGTTCCCCTTTTTAAAAGCTTTTAATTTGCAATGTATGTACGTTTGTTTGGGTGGAATTTTGCTGCTCGAATTTAAAGCAGATATCTTCAACCGATTGAGCTGAAATTTTGTATACACGTAATTTTGGATGACAATACACGATTAGCTGTGTGACGTCATGCTAAATCCAATATGACGGACCTTCCAAGATGGCGGAATAGTTATTTTTAATGCATTTCTACAATATGTAAATTTTTAGGTACCGCCAGCACCGTAACTAGGGTTTTTCTTTATTCTTGACAGGAAAGCTCTTGCGACCTCTATCTTACCTGATGGTAAGTGACAATATGATCGAAGATTAAATCGATATTCACCTGGAGCTCTTGACCACAGAGCGACCGGCTATACTATCTTATCATTAAAAGACGAAGCATAATAATGCTGCTAACATTATTATTATGGCGAGAGATTTCGAAAAGATGGTGAATTAAAAAAAGTCCTATAACCAACCAAACCTAGTATAAATTTGTACTCCCCAGGAGAGAAAAACAATAGACCACGGAAGCCCTGCGAGCGATGCATAGGCACTGGGCACGTAGGGGTCATGTAGGGTTACAGAAATGACCAGACTAGAACAATTTTCAAGGGCGCAGTTATAGAAGCTTGCATCCAACTTGCATCGGATCAAAGTTAAAGGCTAATCACGGCACTAGGCACTGCATGGCCCATTTGCCAGATGTGGCTTTTTAAGTAACCAAATTTTACTGCTACCAAAAGCTCTGCTCAACCCGTTTTAGAATGTGAGGGTGATATTAATGATAGATGTATGGTTTCCGTCTTTATCTAAGATCTAATACCTAACTATCTACTACTATACCAAATACCTATTATCGAGAAAAAATATTTGTATGTTTGTAATAGGATCAAAGAATACCTGGATCGATTTTATAAATACTTTCACTTGTTTTTATTTTTATTTTTGTTTATGTTTTTTATAGTAATATACATATTTTTATTAAATGGTTGGCAGACAAGCATATGACAATTTCATAAAATTATTTGAATTTTTACTTACATATTCGGTATGAGTGTATTTATTTTGTTGTTTATTTTATTATTTATTTTGTATTCTTTTTATTATTTATTATCTTTATGTTTATTTTCAACCGATTTTAAATTGCAATAATTGCTATTTAAACAGAACTGATATTCGTATTCGTAAGATATTAATTCTTCCCAAGATTTTAATATAAATTATTTTTATACGCCGAAAAAAGTACTATAAAATTACCTATAAATTTATATATTTAAAAAAAATATTAGTACTTTTTTCTTTAAATTACACCTCAAACAAATGATTTATTTCATTCGCGTATGGAAGATTTTATTTCGTTTTATTTATTTATGGCTTAATTATTTATTAGTACACTGAGTACTTACACATTCAATGTATAAAACAAATAAATCGATACTGCACTACTTACATAGGTTATTTGCAATTTAAAATAGTGTCTAACAAAGCGTAACAAAATCTGATAGTCAAATTTAAATTTGGTTTAAAGTTCAAATAGACACTTTTACATTTATTAATTAAATAAATTTCCCGAGTTAAATAACCGAATGTACAGCTGTTGTGATAGAACTGCTATGTTGCACTAGATAAAGAATCTTTATGTTGTCATACGAATTATTGGTTTCGATACTCACGGTATAAACATAGGATGTGTTGGTGTGAGGTCACGTAGGTCATCTCGAGTTTTATCTATCGATTCACTTATCGGATTATTTTCAACCGATGTTTCTACTGAGTTATCAGCAGAATTTTCAGCAGGTTGCGACAACGACACGGCAGTCGATTGTTCGTCAGGAAAAGTTTCAACATTTTCCGGCGTGATATCACAATTCACTGGACAATCCACAGGTGTTACAACATTAACTTCATTTAAATCAGTTTTTCCTGTCTGGATGTCCAGCTGAGATTTGTTCCTAAACGATAGTCTCCTCCTAAACGACATCGCGCACACTTAACAAAATACACCGCACTTCACGATATATATTTACAGAGTATGTAATATTTGGTACAGTAAAACCGTGCGTATGAATGGTATAACAATAAGGCAATAAATTGTTTATATTCGTCACAACATGGTTTACAAGTTAGATTGACAGGTGCTCACTAAATGCGTGAAACAAAAACTGATTATTTTAGATATCTACAAACGGTCGCCCTTAGCTCTATTAATATTATGTAAGTGTTTGTGTCATTTTGATAACTATTATTGTTTACGAAATTGTCGTTAAACTGCAATTATGGAATAATACACTGGTCACATACCTGGCTGGCCGTGTCCGTAGCGGAGGTTCAATGTTGACTGTCACGATAGCACTTGCCACGGTCAAGGGATTTCCAATTCGTTTAGCGCTTTTTTGTTCCGGCTCGCGGACGTATTGGCATCGCAAATACTCGGGAGGAACACTGTTTTGCACCGGCCGAAATCGTGGTCACAGAACGTCTGGCCTCATCAACACCGCACGGTCATTATTATGTATTGAAATTGTACGAAGACGCGAATAAATTACCATGCGAGTGCCCCGCTCGACTACACGTGGTGACATGACGAAAACTTCCAGGTTTTTCACACATCTGACGAGCCTTCACAGCTACTGCCTACCTTATTTGGACAATTTATTGCCAGTATGTCACGTTAATAAATACCGTGTCAGTTAAAAATAAAAACATAACAATGACATCAATAGTCTTATAGCTGTAGGATAAAAGGACTAATTAAATCATTGTTTATGTATCTAATTTATATTGAATCTACCTAGGTACACAGCTTAATTTGTTTTCTGTATCTAGTTACCTATTATCAACTTGTAAATCGGGGTAGTAGGTACCTACTTATGTCCAGAAATAGAGCGTTAATGGATGATGATTATAAAAATGGAATATTTTAGCTAATTGTTTTGATTTATCTAAGAGTAGGTATTAAATTTATTCAAATACGTACATCTTTAGGAAGGAAACATAGATTATGGAAGTAGGAAAATTACTGAAAAAAGATACTTATCTATCTATGTATTTAGATTGCATATAAAATTCGGGCTTAGGCTATAATGCAATCAATTGTTATTTATACTTTATTAAACACTTTGTACACCAACCAACAATTAAATTACATAACAAAAGACACAAACAATTTAGAATGAAATAGGCGACCTTATCGCTGAGAGCGATCTCTTCCAGGCAAACTCAGGATGGACAGGATCAGCATGGAGCAAACTTAGAGTATTGTAACTTGAAGGGAAGTTGGCACAACATGAAAAAAGAAATTACTTAACCAATAATACACAACAAACACAGAATAAACATGACACAAATATGACAATATATAAACCTACATACAATTAAATACATATACTACATAAATATAAGTACCTACACATACTATATACACAATTAGAAAAACAAATGGTAAACAATAACAAAAAAATGATAAAAAAATGATAAAAGACAGTGAAGATCATTGGTAGGGAATATAAAAATCTAATCTTAGATAAATAATAGTTGCCGATTATTCGGCGAAAAGTTTTCGACAATTTTACACAGTCATAAATATTATTACACAAAGTAGCTTAGAAGCTGAAAGCTGTATAAACCTTATTTTAAAATTTTAAACTTTGCCGTTTATGTGAAATGAAATGTAATGAAAATGAAAATTAAATGAAAAGCTCTTTATTTAAATGGACTTTGCTAAGTACTTTTAAATCGTCAAAACCCTACCACCATTTCGGGACGAAATATGTACATACATACGTTTTTGCAATTTCTAAATTTGTAAGAAAATACTCTGATTTTTTCACTAAGAAACGATACTACCAAGAAGACTCCATGCGATATAAAAAAAAAGTTAGTATTACATACTTCAAATTTAAAAACACACTCAGGCAGCACTTTCGTAATGTGTGTAAAAATTACAATAAATTACTGACTACAATAAAATATTTATCAACTTATGACAGCTTCATAAATAAATTAAAAGACTTTCTCATATATAAATGCTATTTACTGTACATGAATATACAAATAACAACTGGTCATCAATTTCAGTTTCGGCATTTGACTGATCAAAGTAGGTACCTTGTCACTCCTAGGATTAGCTAAAAATTCGTTAGTCAAACGTAGAAATACGTTATTGGTTTGTACTTTGACTAGGGCTCTATGCCAGACCTGAGGTTTGACTAGCCAAAGCCGGAGCTTCGATGTTTGACTATAATATATATAACAATACCTAAGTAACGTAGTTTTTCGCACGAGATAATGTGTACAGTCGGGGAGTCTGAAAACTTATCACGTTTAGGGTCGTTTTTGCATTACACTGTCAACGACTATCTATAGCCTATTGACCAATGGGTTTCCTACGCCATATCGAAACACTAGGTATTCACAGAAACACGTTTTCTAGGCGACATTTCATATAAAGATATTTGCGGAATATTTGTTTCCCGTAAGATTTATTAGCCAGATAGTTCGTTTCCTCGAAATTCGCAATAGACTTTAAGAGTGTGTGATTCAATACAATTAAAACCAAAGTTCCAGTTTTGCCTTAGCAAACTTTGCCGTAAAAACATCTGGTTGTAATTTACTCGATCAATGACCTATTTCCTAATGAATTACAGAATAAAATGGAGTCTTCTTTTGGTCAACTGTAATAGAAGGCTTGGTCAACAAAAAGGACTCTCTTCAATATTAAAATGATAAGTTTCCTGACTCCCTTATAGTATCTACGTACGCTCCCGTGTTGGTGAGATAAAAATACTGTATCTTTCTCCTAGTCTGCTATTTATTTGGGGTCGGTGCTTCGTATGGTATGTATTATAATACCTACTGCTATAGGTTTAGGTATTAGATTTGTACGACCGTGTGCCTACCTGACACCAACCCTCTTTGCGAAGGACTGCTATCTTTTGACAGCACCCGGGACCACTACAATAAAGAACTAAGGATAAGGGCACATAACACGTTTTATAGGTCCGCATCAAATGGCGGTTAGCGAGCTAACTTATTACTCACTAAATAATATACAAATATGACTCGTCTCTTCAGTTTGTGTAACAATGTGACTCAGCATGGTAATCCCTAGAATATGCGCTGTTTGTAGCTAAATTGAGAGGCTAACATAATTATAAAAACATATTTCGTAAAGTAAGATATTTACCCAAAGTACCTACAGGCACCTAATGATAGTGTCAACGAATTATTTGTTATTCCATTCCGTTATTTCGTTAAAAAATATCAAAAATTAAAACTGGAAATAATAATGCATGCGTACAGACGCTTTGAACAGAATCTTGCTATACAGATAACAGATAGTCCTGACACTTCCTAGAGTAGGTAGACTACACCTATATAGCAATCCCTACGTATTTTTATGCAAACTTCTACTTGGATGGTGAAACTCTCAGATCATTTATACCGACCGTGGTATTTTAAGAAGTTCTCACTCTTCAGCCTCTGTCACTTCGATTTCACTTGTCAAATTTTGTGGAAAATCCTTTATAATTTTGTCCAGTAAACTAGAAACAAAGTTAGACGTGGTATTATATATCTATCAACATTAGATGTAGGTAATTTTATCTTAACAAGGTACCTACATTTACATTAAAAATATTACTTTTATGTGAAATATTCATTCGCGCTTATTCGAGGTGAGGTTTGACGAGAGTTCTTTAAAAGTAGAATAGCACAGCACATAGCACCTTGTGATAGCACGGTTGATCGGACGTAGAAAATCGAGCGCTATTGTGTCAATTCTATTGTAAGCAAAATGAAACTATCTACAACTACACAACTACCTATACCTCGGTGGCTTGTCTATTTTATTGAGATAGGTATTGATAAAAAGGACAATATCAGTTTAAGTTTTGTCAAACTTGGTTCGTGCTATAAAAGGTGTTTGGTACATGAGGTATGAAGCCGGCACCTACCCATGCTAACATAGTCATATATACATATACAATGGTGATATCAAAAACTATAAATTGTAAAAAATAAATTTGAATTCTCCATACAAATAGTTCGATCGAAAAAACAGAATGTAGGTATGGAAAATTTAAAAAATATTTTTACAATTTCGAATTTTTAATATAATCATAGTATTTATATAACAATGTTAGCATGGGTAGGTGCCGGCTTCATACCCCATGTAGGCACCAAACACCTTTTACCTATATGTAGAATTGATTCAATGCAACGTCTCTTTCCTAGACTTGAAGTAGAGAACAAAAGTGCCCTAATTAAACATTGTGTGGGATGGATGCAGGGCCGGATTTAAAGGTCTGGAGGCCTCGGGGCAACAAAGGAGTGGAGGCCCCTTAGCCCCAAATTATTTTCCAAATAAAATGAACAATTTTTTTCAATCGAGTTTTCGGTTAAAAAATAGGCATACTTACTTCTTTACGACCTTTAATCAACGAACAAAATAGAAAGATATTATTATTATTATTCATGTAATCATGTTTGTACAAAGTACCGTAGGTAAAGGTAAAACGCGAAATAAAATATGAAAGGAAAAGTTGTTTACTGATGTTTACTAGTCTGAATTTGAATTTTTTTTTCCGAAGTCTCTATTGTGGGGGCCCCTCTTTTGTGGAGGCCCTGGGCTGTAGCCCCGCTTGCTCTCCCCTAAATCCAGCCCTGGATGGATGGGTGGGACTATTGGATTGGATGGCTACTTAATTTTACATATAAATACCTACATAGGAAAGAATAAGGATTTACGGAATCATTTTTCTACTTGTGTGCCTGCCATCTTGAATAGTCGTTGAAGTAAATGATTATGAACATAACGATTTTAATTAAATTCCATTAAATTAGGGTTCGGTATCATGGAAAAGCTCGCTATTTAATTTATAATCGCCCTTTGCATAATTGTACATTGTTCACCGTGGGAAGAAAGTGACAGATTACTAACGACGGAGCAGTTTGTGGTCCGCAGGAGCAGCCGAGGGCCACAATAGTACATATATTACAATTTGTGCATGAAATGATACATTTTTGTTAGGAAGATTTATATTAGTATTCGACATTTTCTACGTTATGTGACTTTATAAAAGAACATTTTTTCTTAGCAATAATATTAGCAACATTCCAATGTTGATATGGTCACTTTTGCTTTACAAATATGTACAGGAGTACGTAAATCTGTTCGTAATAATTCGACAATGGAATAGTATCCACTAGAGTTCTAGGCATCAACCACATATTTTATTCATCATCATAACAGCCTTTATAATTCGACCCACTGTTGGGATACAAGGCATCTCCTTGTCATCGAAGGAGGTTTATGCAGTATTCCACCACACTTGTGGACGGAGTATTAGGCAAGGTATTAGGTGACCAATACCCCTTTGCTGATCCTAAGATCTAAGACACCCATTGGAGGATATATAGGATGATGCTATTCTACTCTACCGGCATCACATAGCGACATATTTTATTACAATAGGTAATTATTATTAATTGAATTTTTATACTATATTTACATTGTTATTGGATGACTTTTGCACTGGGGTATAATCTCAGGTTATAATAGTTGCAATGACAGTTGGCATTATTAAACTTTTAAGTAGGAAGGTAGGTAATTGGTATCATACAGACGCTGACTATAATGAATCGTAATGAATGTAATTGAATGACCCTTGCTTTGATAAATGGGTAGGTACCTATACCTAATGACGTAATCTGACAACAGTATCATTATACCATACATACCTAATATCTAGATAGGTACTATACTGTATACTAGTGGGTAATTATACCAACAATTAGGTAGGTAGGTGTGTTTTCATTTAATATCATTTTTCATTTCAAATATAACATTGGAGGCAATGCTTTCAAGAATTTATAGTTTACATCCCTGGTCAAAAACATGAATTACAAAACCACTTTTAGAATGCTTAAAGGTCGTAACACACTTACCAGCTCGGAAAGAGAAATGAACCTTATCACCTCTTTTAAGGTAGAGGTCGCGCCAAACATCTAGTTCGCTCTAATTTGTTTCCGCTTCGTTCGCATAGCTGTAGGTATCACTGTGGTATCACCTACCAACAAGGTTCAATTTCGTACTGCTCAGGTAATCGCCAGAGAGAACTAGATGTTTGGCGCAAGCACTAAAGCCGTGTACGCACATTGGCACATACGAACAAAGTTGCGTTGCATGATACGCAGCAATTCGCACCAATAAAGAACACTCTGTTCGTCAAACATGCTTGCGGCGATTTTATTAGTAGGTACAGTCAGCTTCATAATGATATTAGGTGCCAAGGTGGTCAAAAACATGTTAGGAGCAAAGTTTCAATAATATGTTTGCATTTAAAGTTATCAAAATATTGTGCACAAACAACCAGTCTTATATATCTTCATACCATAAATCTCCAATTACATATACACGATTAAAATGATCTTTTATATGTACGCATCGTAACTGTTCATTGGTATATAAGCGTTCAGACTAGTCATAAATATCTTCACTTACATAGATTATTCCATTTTCAATAGATTGAAAGTTAGACATTAAGGGCCTTCATAGATTTTTCTTTAAATTGGTATTTTTGCGATTTGTTATGTTTTAATTTAGTTACAATTTTCAGACGGAATATGTGCCATGGGAACTTGCCCACGGTAACAACGAATTTTTATGACAACTTCTGCCAGCGATTTAGTGAGCAATTTTGTTAGCAAGTTAATTTCTGCATTTCTGCTCGTTCCTTTTTACAGCGACAATCGCTTCGCCCGGGATACAGACCGACTTAAATGATGAGCAACTTTTTGTAGCAACTAGGCGTTTAAGTATTGAACTCTGATTATTTTATATTCTATAGCAAAATAGCTCAGCGATTGTCGCTAGTGGACGAACTCCCTAAACGATTTTGAATTAATGTTATCAGAGATCGATAACCCAAGGTAACAAAATAGAACGCAACAGAAATAAAAAAGATCATCAATATTATTTTAAATAGTTTAAACTAGAGGAGATAAATAATATTTTAATTGAGACTCTCAGCAGTGTCATAGCAGATGATTGCATTATTGTGAGCAAAAAGAAAGAGAAGAAAAAATTTATCTAGTAATTGCATTGATGATTTAACATACAGAATAATAAAATAAACTAAGCCTATAGTAAAAGTTCTCAAACAATTGTAAATTCAACCTTTCATTTGTGAAAGAAGATACTCAAAAGTTATAATCGGTTAAAGGTGGCCCCTTAATCGTGACTGACAGGTATCCATATCTTATAATCTAGGTAAAATTTACAACTTCTATAAATGACTACTCTTAGTAAAACATTAGTAAAAATAATTATATTAAATATCACACCTTCCTGTTCACTGAATAAAAAGAAGTAGCATGCAGAAGGTGGTCTCTAGATCGAACGCCATAAGTTCATATTAAGTGGGAACCACAATAATATTTGAAATACCTAGATTATAAGATATGGATACCTGTCAGTCATGATTGAGGGACCACCTTCAACCGATTATAAATTTTGAGTGTGTTATGGAATAATTTTATTTTTGCGTTTACAAACGCGTAAATATAATACTAGAAAAATGCACTGAAAAAAATCGACTTGCCTCAGGCGGGACTCGAACCCGCACCTTCCACAATCCGGGTGGACGCGTTGACCAATTTCGCCACCGAGGCACTGCTTTTCGCTGTCGAAATTTGTCAGTGCTTGGTGCTTATGTTTTTATGGTAAACATTGTTTCATCAAATCTTTGAAATTTGCACTTCCAAGACCCGAACGAAATATTTTTGCAAATATTTGACGCCCAGCTAAGATGAAACTACCTTACATAATGGAATAATTTTATTTTTGCGTTTACAAACGCGTAAATATAATACTAGAAAAAGTGCATTTTTCAGTGCATTTTTCTAGTATAATATTTACGCGTTTGTAAACGCAAAAATAAAATTATTCGCATTAACCTAGCGTTTATAGTAATGTGTGCTGAAAACTTTTTACTTGTAAAAATATTGTATTTTTTTGCCTGTTATTAAAATAAGTTGGGTAGAGAAACAAAAAAAAAATTTAAATAAAAAAAACCACCTTCAAAAAACGGGAGAAATAAAAATTTTGTTTATAAAAATCTAAATGTTTTTTGAGGTCGGTCCCAAATACAAGTGACAACGTTTATTACAAATATTGAGGTTGGGACCGACCTCAAAAAACATTTAGATTTTTATAAACAAAATTTTTATTTCTCCCGTTTTTTGAAGGCGGTTTTTTTTTATTTAATTTTTTTTTTTTTCTGCTTTTTAGTGTTCTAAGTATAGAAATTTTCAGGAAACTACCTCAAGATCTTTTAGACACACAAGTGATAAAATTACGATATCGTCAATGTCAATTAAATAGGCATTATTAGGGATAACTCAAAAACTACTTGTCCGATGTCGATAAAATTTAAATGGGACCCCATGACAAGCACTAGCTTCCAAAGGTCAACAGAATCTTAAAAATCGGTCCACCCAGTAACGAGTTATGAGGTAACAAACATTAAAAAAAAAAAAAAAAAAAAAAAAAATACAGTCGAATTGATAACCTCCTCCTTTTTTGAAGTCGGTTAAAAAGGTAAGCTCCACAAGGTGGACTGACGATTTGATAAAGGGCGCGGGAAGCCGCTGGATGGGGACAGCGCAGGACACACCGGAGAGTCACACGAAGTGTGTATTTATACTGGGTGTAAAAGACATGAACAGTCAAACGAGAACCACGTATTCTATACATCTAAATAAGGCATATTTAAAAAAAATATTGCTTGAAAATGATTTTTTTTTGGTGTTAAAAAAAATTGCTAATTGTACCGCACAATGTAAAGGGCTCAACTCGCACGCAACTCGCAAAACCGCGATAATTTTGCCAGACGGCGGCCCCGTTCGTTAGTGTCCGTGTGCATCGAGTGAGCTACATTGAACGCTTACGTTTTGAAGTCATTTTTTGTTATGAAATACTAAAAAAAATTATGATGTTTCTTTGGGCAATAATTAAGAAATAAAGTATAAAATACTTTATCATAAAAAAATGAAAAAAAATTTATCACTTTGACCTTTAATAAAATCGTAACTATCAATTTCACAGGTATAGTCTGAAGGAAGAAAAATGTTATGATGGTGAGCAGAATACATGGTTCTTGTTTGACTGTTCATGCCTTTTACACCCTGTATATCGCATGTAAAAGACATGAACAGTCAAACGAGAACCATGTATTCTATACATCAAAATAAGACATATTTCAAAAAATAATTGCTGTGAAATGATTTTTATTTTTTGGTGTTAAAAATATTGTAAATTGTACTGCGCAACGTAAAGCGCTCAACTCACACGCAACTCGCAAAACCGTGATATTTTTGCCAGACGGCGCACAGTGATCAATAATTACAATTTAGGATGACAAAAATATTTTAACTTGGAATTACAATGATCTTATACTGTTATTGAAAATATTAATAATAAAATCTTTATTAAATTCAGTATTTGAGAATCTAACATACAAAAAAAAATAGTGTGAAAGTTCTTTCTCGTTTGTATCAAAATTAGTTTTTTTCTAATAATTTAACGACTTCTGCAGGAAAAATACAATTTCTGTAAATGTTTTTCGTATTGCTGATGCCCTTAGTTCAATATACTTACTGAAGACGCGTTATTTTTAATTGAGTAAAAAGTGCTAGTGCTTCTTTTGCCGAATAAGAAATATCATTTCGTAGACTGTCTCGTGTATTTAACAGAACATTCAGGAGATGATGAAATATTATGAAGTGCTGAAGAAGCCCTACGTTTTCCGACTGAATGAAGTTTCATCTCAGCTGCTAGGCACAACTCTTCTTCACCTCTGGACGATACTTCGTCTTTTAACCTTCTACGCTTAGTTCTCTCACCCAAATCCACAAAATCCTTTTTCAGGCATCCTCTACCTACAGACCTAGTTGAAGGCTGTTCAATATTATGATCTCCAGATGTTATTCTGCATTTACACAACCAATCCTGATATTTTTTTCGAATTTGGAAACATCTTTGCCGATTTTAATCCAATTTATAGAAGCTGATAAACAAAAGCTATGTACTGAATTTCGTAACTCATTTTGTTGCTGTGTTGTCAAATCTGATACTCCAATGACCTCATAAATATAGTTCAACAACATATCTTTAAATTTCTTAGTTGCAGGTTTAATTGGTGGGTTTTTTTTGAGGTAATTAAACAAATCGGAATTTTTAACTGTACCACCGTTTCCTGTAAAAATGAAGTTTGTTCAGGCAGGGGTACTTTGGGGTACTTTTTTTACTTGAATACTATAGTATAGACTTCCAATTATCTAATAGTGTAAAAATGTCTATGTTCTAATATGTTCCTCGTAAGATGCAGGCTTTAAAATATAAAAAAATGCTAAATTTTAAGCTATGTCTTGAATATTTTTTCCTAAATTACTATAACAATTAAAAGTTACTAAGTGTTATACGAAATGAAGCCCATACCTTTATTAATGTGTACCATATTTATTAATGCGCAATAATGCACTGTTAAGTCACAACAATTAGATAACTGTGCGCGAAAACATGAAGTAAATTAAACAAATCAATACAATTAGCAAGAACACTGCATTCACTAGCTGATATCTCAGTAATGACTTACCTTCAACCGTTGATATTAAACAAGAATATGAAGTAAGTACTCCTAATCGCATAGAGATAATTTGTTTTAACTAACCTCACAATGTCAAATTTGAATATTATCCACCTAATATCTCATAATTGATCACTGTGCGGCGGCCCCGTTCGTTTGTGTCCGTGCGCATCGAGTGAGCTACATTGAACGCTAACGTTTCGAAGCCATTTTTTGTTATGAAATACTAAAAAAAATACAATGTTTCTTTGGATAATAATTAAGAATATGTTTTCATAAAAATATGAAAAAAAAAATTAAGACTTTGACCTTCAATAAAATCGTAACTATCAATTTCCCAGGAATAGTCTAAAGGAAGAAAAATGTTATGATGGTGAGCAGAATACATGGTTTTCGTTTGACTGTTCATGTCTTTTACACCCGTTATAGGAGCTATGTCTACCCACATAACACCTGCTTTTTATCATAGTTTTTCATATATATGTACTAGAAGAAATCTCTAAGATTAGTTTGTTCTTATTACCTACTGTACAAAACCATGAAATTGTTGTGAAATACATTAGAGTTAATAAGTAAAAACTGAAATATAAATTTACATTTATCTCCGATACCAATGAAAGAATAGTTATAATAAAATGAACATTTATTAATAAAAAACTTACTCTATTTTCATACATGTTTGCTCTTACTACCTAGTTTCTGCCATATTACTAAACTATGTGCAAGAAAAATAATCATTATGTGATGTTTGACATAATACAAAACTATAGAAAAGTATACAATATAGATTATACCAATCTAGTTTATAAACTATGCTAGTGTAAGTATATTACAATATTACTACAATAATATACTTATGCTTGCATGGTTATTTATTCAATTTATTATTTAATTCTAGCCGACATTATTACAATGATGTTGAGAGTATAATTATTTTTACCTATGACATTAATTCAAACCAGAAAAATGTTAGATGGGGGTTGTAACTTCAACTTCCATATTATGAAAAAAAAACTAGTCTTGTCGGTTTATAATTAAAAATAAATGTTTCAGTAAACTTAAATAAATAAAAAAGGAAGTGTAAATAGCTTTTTCATTCTTTGATATCATGTAAAAATTCATTGTACAAAATGAAAATGGATGTTTGTGAGTACTTAGCCTACTTAGCCTAATTAGCATAATATAATTATTTACTTATTATTGTACTAAAATTTGAACATCAATCACATTGATGTATTCATTTGAGACACATCAATTCATCAGTGTAAACAATATAAAAGGGGTTGATTTATTGAAAAATATTAAATGTATAAAGAAAGGATAAATAAAATTGGAACTTAATTTAACAGTCTTAAAACATTTGAAAATTATGTTGTAGTAATATTAAGCTAGAATTGAGGACTCATCCCTGGCTTTGGTTCCACTTGAGCTAAGTTACATTGCTAAGGATCTGTCTGATTTCACAGAATGCCTGATACACAAAAGGGCTGTATGTGTATCATCTTCAGTTCTTGGTTATTTTTTATCAAGACACAGAAAACCTTTTTGAGAAAGTTAAGTAATTGAATTAGCATAGGTGTAGACATTCTGCTAATATACATAATATTTCAATTAGTGCTTTTGCAAATTAGCTAATTCTGAGACTAAACCTAGCACCATTTAGAGCAGATATCTTATTGGTTTAACTTAGACACATCCCAGTTTAACTTAGCTTTGGAACGGCAGCCCGAGTCTTAAATTTTTATAGATGTGTCTTTGTATGAATAATTAATATATTCTATAAGTGAACAACCAAATACAACAACAAACTAACAATAGTGGATGGACAAATAAAGCCAATATTCATAATAAGGTTATATTTACAGGCACCAATCAAAAATAATTGTGCTCCCTGTAAAAAATTAAATACTTAAAGGAATGTCAATTTTGTGATTATGGTTTCCAAGATTAAAGTTAAAGCCATTAAAGCTGCTACAGTCAAATTATTCTAATATTTATAAGGTATTAAAGGCGTATAAAATTACCTTATCTCTATGGTTACATTTACAAAATAAGCCTGCCCATGCTTTAAATTGTCTGTAGCAGTCTTAGAAGGTCACAATTTTATATCATTCAGATATGTATCTACAATGGAATCTTAACTAATGCTGTAAGTAACCCATTAAGGTGTCAGTCTTTTGAATAGTTTTCGTTTTCAGTGAACACTTTGTTTGGTCAATGTTTAGTGCAGTTACAACTTAACTTTGTCACATTTTAGTTGTGGCTTCAAGTGAGCGCAGTAATGGCGCACGGGCCATATACTAGAAACGGTCCTTTGAGGCGTGCATGTCGGGGTTGGTGAGGTATTGCAACTCTTGCAATTCCTGGAACTTTTCATGATCTCTTATGTGTGCATAATTTGCAGACAGGCACATCAAATAGTGCACTAAACTCAAAATAACGAGTATACAGGATACCATTGCTAAAATAAACATAACTTCTGCTTTCTCCACATAATCCTTACAGAATAGTTTCATTCTTTGAGCTTCACATATTTTCATATCCTCTTGCTTCACAGACGCTGGGAACATGAAGTCGAATTGCGTAAAGTCAATGCAAGTTAACAATTTGATGTTATCTGGTTTTAAACAAAGTTTCCAAAATATAGTAAAGAGGAATGTGGTTATCACCAAAAACCCAAGTAGTATTATCCATACAAATGTCAGTATGTATGTGATTATCATGAATACTGCGCAAGATATCCTGCCACCAACTCTGGCTCTCCAAGCCCTGTACACTTTTTGTCTTGTTGCACCAGTTGTCAAGCAACCCAAACATAATAACATGAAACCGAGAGCGGCCATGCAAGCGCTCCCAACGATGAATATCATTTGTAGAGCTTCTATCCATATCAATCTAAAGTGAAATACCTCGTCAAACATCAGTATCGATAGGGCAGATCCTCGGTACATAGTGCCACAAAACACCCCCACGCCCAAGCAGCACATAATTGTGGCGATGAGGGTTGCATGAGGAACTCTCGTTAGACAAGCTTGGCAAGCCTCACCCATGATAATTTTCAACACAAGACTCTTGTAAAGAAATCAATTTAAATGACAAATTTTTGTTCGTAATGAGTAATACACACAAAAACACCAAAAGGAAAGTTTTGGTTTCGCGATCATAGACAAGCAAGAGTAGTCACAGATTATAGCACGATTAAATAGTGGTGTCAAAAAAGACAACGCAAAGCAAGTAGGTAAAACTGTAAGTCACACTACTAATAAAAAAGTGAAGACAAAACAAGTTGTTCTTGTAACTTCTTATTTCCTATTTGTCTCTTTGGAATCACTAAAGCACACTTATTTGACGGTCACGTGAAAAAAACTCGCTTAAAAAACATTTATTTCAAAACACTTCTTTCAAACTCCACGATGCGATATTTTATTTAAGCTTGTATCCGAACTTCAGATCCGAACATACGCCACGTACGTCAGAATTGACAATTCTGTGGGTGATGGATTTATGTGACAGAAGTCAAGCAATTGTTACCGGAATTTCGACTTTAGTGCAAAAGTTTTGATGTGGACTAATTAAATAACACTCTTTTCTAGAATAAATCATCTATTGTTTATATTAAAATAAAATGGAGACGCTGTATCATCAAACCAATCAGTTAATACAAGAAGCAACAGACTTGTTTCATAAGTTAGAAAAAGAACCTGCTAATAGTGAAGAAATTGAAAATGCAATCCAATTAAAAATTACTGCTGTAAATGGGTAAGTTTTCTGAAATTGTTTTATCAAATAGTTTCTACATCTACTTTGAATTATAGCTCTCGCTCTTAACTTAGAATACTTCTTTAATGATAACTTTGCTTTATAAAATTACAGGAATTGTGAAAAGTTGGATATATATGTATTCAAAACACCAATAAATCAAAGACCCATGGCAAAGATGAGAGTAGACCAGTTAAAATACGATAATAAACACATACAGGTAATGTTTATTAACCTTTTTCTCACTAAGTTCTCTAATATTTGAACAGCTAATGATGAATATCTTTTATTTCATTGTTCTTTTCATTTAAATTAAGAACAAAACACATTGAATAATTTATTCATTGTATATGATACTAAGAGCTAGCACGCACTGACTTTTAACAGTGACTATTTCATTACTCTCTGGATATGTATGGAGATCCACCAAATGTCACCCACTTGTTATGTGTAACATGCACGCACCTCCATACATATCCATGGGCTTGATAAGTGTGACGAAATATTCACTGTGACATAAGTCATCTCCTCTAAATGTATCTCAAACATATGACATTAAGTAGTGTTTTAGCCACATAAAAATGTGCTTGTAGTGTTAATTTGTATCATTTTTAGTTTACCTATTGAAGTTAAATATCAATTTTATTTTATTTTAATTTACAGGCATCACTGGTAAATGCTCAGAATAAAAGGAGAAGAAGAGAGCAAGAATTAGTAGACAGGGAACAGTTATTGAGTCGTCGGTTTGGTCATGACCACACTGCTATCAATGTGGATTTCTTGGCACAGGAACAAAACTCTTTAGTGAATTCACATCGAAATGTTGATGAGATGCTGCACACAGGTTTGTTGATTTTGATTCCTACCCTGGTCAGAATTTATTATTGTTGCTGCGGTTTTGGGATAGTTATAAGATGCCTGCAGAGTAGAATAGCATCACCCCATATCCTCCTATGGGTGTCATAGTAGGCAACTAATGCATCATCAAATGAGTATTGATCGTCTTATACTCCGTCCACCAATCCGCATTGGGGAAGTGAAGAGGATTACTGCCTAAATCTCCTTTGATAGGAGAGGCCTTATGTCCTAGCAGTGGCTCGAATTATAAAAACTATTATGAAATGATTAGATAGTGGTAGCCAGCAAGCTGAACTTAGAACAAGGCCTGACACCAACCAAATCCAGCACAAATTTGTACTCCCTGAATCGAACATTGGACCTCTGGATCCAATTCTGGTGATGGACCATGCAGATGGTTATTATACATGGTGAAGTTTTAGTGCCTGTCGAGCCCAAGTCATTTTAATAGATAGTTCATTACAAAAAGTTTTTCTACTATGTTAAAAGAATATTGGTTCAAGTTTTTCATTTCATTTATCATTATTAATTCGAAATAATATTACTAAATTATGGAGTACCAACCTTAGGTTTTATAAGGATGGCAAACAAAACGAATTTTCTAACAATGAACAGGTATTGTTGTCTGATGCCATACCTTGCAATACAGAGGTCAGTCACGCACTGCCTTCTTGTTTTGATGGAAAATTCTAGACAGTGGGGAACTATCCTGGGAATACCCACTAAAAACTCACTCTCAAGACCCTTTTATGGGAATGTTTTGAGAACGGTGTATGTCTCGTCAACGTGACATTTTATATGGATTAGATTAATCCCTGAATAATAAAGGTCTTGAAGACAAATTGACATTATGAACTTGAAGACATACTGACTTAGTATTTTTGCATTTCCATCTCTACAGACTCATGCTTTTCCAGCAGACATTAGGTCTTTACCTATGAAATTGCTGTTTTATTTTCTTGCATCTAAACTTGCAATTTGTTTAATTCAATATTTGCTTTAGGCTTATTTTTAAAACAACACTTTTCACATGATTTTTATCTGTAATTAAATTATATTTCTATTGTTTAATTCTGAAAAACTTCTGAAAATTACTCTTTAATCTCGTCATCAGAATTGATGATTTGATTCCTACTAACTCATGGACAGACTTGTTTTTTCATAAATGATGATGCTAGAGTTAGCTACGGGTTGTTTGCTTATTTCTTCCAAATTAGGTTTTATAGTAAAAAATTAAAAACAATAGAGTTAGTATGGAAAAACGCCAATTTTTATGAAGATGTTCACAAAATATGTATTTTTCATACTAACATTATTTAAAAATTCAAAATCTCCATTGCCAGCTTCATTTAAGTACCGACTGTATTGTCTAATAAGGCTTAAATACATTTATTATTATTATTATTAATAGCACATCTTACACGCTTCACTACTTAGCATCAGTGGAAAAACGGTCACATTGTTTTGTAGCTTAGCTTTTACATGCTTCACATCTCTGGTGGACAGGCATTCTTACCGTCACACTTCAAGTATTCCGTTGACCAGTCATAGCCAGCAGCCACATGCTCTGAAGTCCAATGTTTTTGAATGTAGCAACATTCAAAAACATTGGACTTTTTGGACGTTTTGATGAGCATGGGATTGTGTCCTGTAAGCCTGCCTAAGTTAAGCCGAGCTAGTTGTCTATCTAATGTCTCCATGTACTTACTTATGAAATTGTTTTAATAACACTTTTATAGCGTTAAGGGAACTTCGAATATCGTTCGATGATTTAGCTTAGTGCGATGTGCGCACTTGTATAGCATGTGCGCATTGGCCATATTGAATTCATGAATTAGGATTATAATAAAATAACATCACAATACAACGAGGTAAATTTATGGTGATACATTTAAATACGTGGTAATTAATAAACCTGTAAACCGCTGTCCGTTATGGAAGTGGAACCCCACAGTTATTATCTCATTATCGTTATTTTATTTAGCTCTCGTTATTTTCCATACAAATAAATGTAGTTATTGGAATATAACTATTCTGAATTCTGAACTTCGGTGAACATCCAAGATACCACAAATCAAAATTTGTATTGCCGTGGTATTTAATACTAATTTTATATTAATATATGTGTATTAATATAGGTACCAATATAAAGCTTTTGTATTAGTTAAAAAAATACTTCGAATTTATGATTAGGTATAGAAAAAATCGCGAGTAGTTTTTTGCTCTGCTTTTTTATATTGCCTTTTTAAGTACCAGATCTACTTTTTAATAACCATTCATTAATAATTAATTTTCATCGAACTACGCTGCCTTAAGGCCACTCAACTGCGAAGCAATAACAACTTGACTCTCGAAACTTAAGATATATTTTGGCATGCAGCAATCGATGACGTGAAAAATAGGCTGTTACGCCGTTAAGCTTATGTAGGCACAATTTTGTAGGTAGTGATTTATCTTTTACATAGTAATTGTAGATATACGTGTCTATAGTCTGTGTTTTAGTGTGATTTTATTTAATTAAAACAATTAAAATATTCACTATTTTAAAATGCCAAGGGTAAATTACAGGGAGTTATCATAGAACCTTATCAATGTCACTAGTTATATCATGTTGAAGTGACAATATTCAGCCTTGTAGCGACAATATCTATATATATAAAAATATTATGTTGGTTTGTGTACGCTTCAAAAACTCAAAAAGTTCTGCACTGATTGAGTTGAAATTTTAACATGATATAAAATCCGCATCAAGGATTGTTTTTATCTATTTTTTGCATCAGTCACATATCTGCGACCGCGAGAAAACAGTTTTTTTAACGATCAGCTGTGTACCAGTGACCGCGCCATCTGCCAGAAGCGAGGAAAACACTCGCTGACAACCGCAATAGTAATGAAAAAATAACAACCGTAACTAGGCAACCGCCATCAACGTCAATCAAAAAACTATGGACAATGTGGTGGCCAGTCGCCAACATGTAAAATCCGCATCAAGGATTGTTTTTATCTATTTTTTGCATCAGTCACATATCTGGGACCGCGAGAAAACAGTTTTTTTTAAGTATATCCACATGTATTGCAAAATTAAACTTATATGAAATGTATTCTTTGTTTTGTTTCTCATTTCTCAACCATTCAATCACAATGTGCCACTGCGAAGCGTGGCAGGGTACAGCTAGTAGGTAATAATTTTGGAATTGTACCAAATTAATAATAATAATGTTTAATGTCTTAACTTTATTTTTAATACTTTATATTAGAGATGCCGCGAATAGTTGTTATAGCTAATGTAGCTAACAGTCGAATATCGATTAATCGCCATTCCCCATGGCGAATAGTCGAACAAGTCGCCATTATTATTAGACATACAAAAAGAACATTAAAAATAAAAATATAAAAACCTCAATATTTAGAATAAACGTTGTCACTTATATTTGGGACCGACCTCAAAAATACATATACATTTTTTTAAACGAAATTTTTGATTTCTCCTTTCTTAGTTTTGTATGCGGTTTTTTTTATTTAAGAATATTTTTTTGACTCTAAATATATATTTTTTTCTTTATTTGCCGAATATCGAACAATACTACTTAATACTAGAAAAATGCACTGAAAAAAATCGACTTGCCTCAGGCGGGACTCGAACCGGCACCTTCCACAATCCGGGTGGACGCGTTGACCAATTTCGCCACCGAGGCACTTCTTTTCGCTGTCGAAATTTGTCAGTGCTTGGTGCTTATGTTTTTATGGTAAACATCGTTTCATCAAATCTTTGAAATTTGCACTTCCAAGACCCGAACGAAATATTTTTGCAAATATTTGACGCCCAGCTAAGATGAAACTACCTTACATTATGGAATAATTTTATTTTTTGCGTCAACGCGTCCACCCGGATTGTGGAAGGTGCGGGTTCGAGTCCCGCCTGAGGCAAGTCGATTTTTTTCAGTGCATTTTTCTTGTATTATATTTACGCGTTTGTAAACGCAAAAAATAAAATTATTCCAATACTACTTAAGTAATAATATTACCGAATAACAAAAAATATCGAGTAATGCCGAATACTGAATAATAGCGAGTATTCGCGGCATCTCATCGGATGGTTAGAGGTGTAATTTCTTCGATATTGATAGGCTGAAACTATGTACTTCTATTCGTTTTTAATACGCTTATATTAGTATCACCTGTATGTTTGTTTGCTTGTTTGTTTGTATGTATGTAACTGACTCTATTGGACTCGATTTTGACCCACTTTAAACGGTCAGATTTAGTTTAAACTTTATAGACTTATCAAAGATAATTCGATTCGATAAGATAATAATTCGATAAGAATATCGCATAATTCTGATTAGAATCGCCAGGACTAATAAATTAAACGTTTGAAATGTCAACACTATCTAGAGACGTATAGCTGAACTACAGCTATACGTCACTAGATGGCGTTGTCATTAAATAAAGACTTTCATCGGCGGTTATAATTAGCACTAAAAAGTGGAAAATAAAATAATAATTTAACTGTACCGATCGAATATTTTCAAGAACTAATGTAATTGAGCACCCCACGCTTTTTTCTAAATAGTAATTATACGTTTCGTTCATCATTTATTTTCTATACTAAAAAGTTATTTTTCACTTTTTAGTTTTTTATTTAACATATAAGCGTGTTTTTTAGTATTTTTAAACTATTATTTTTCGTTTTAAATTATATTTAATTTCACACATTGCTTTCTTTCTTCACACTTTAATTTATAAGAACAAAAGAGACGCACAAAATAACCCAATGGGTTGAAGGGCATTGTGGGGTTGGACATTAAGGTATGCCAGGACTGCAGCAGGAGGTGAACGGATCTAATGTTCATTGAAAGATATGACAGTGAAAAATAGACACAAAAACCTTTACGAACGTTTTCTAAACCTTTGACCCGTATTTCGCATTTGGTCTGAAAAATATTTCTACAGAACAATAAATGAGAGAAACTACGGGATACTCATATGACGTTATAATATAACATTGTTTTTCCAATGACGTTATAATATAACGTCATTGGGCAAAACAAAATAAGTTTTTTTTACTATTTTTTTAAGAAGCTTATAGAGATTCTGTGTAATCAAAATGTTCCCTGAAAACTTGAAAAAGAAATCGGAGCTCCAGAACCCGCAATACTTTATTGTTGTGCGATTTGTATGTCTTATTATAAATGAACTTAGTTTTTTTATGAGAAATAAAATTATTTGAACATAAAATAAAAACAAATTATGATAATCCTAATTTTTAACAAAGTAAACTCTCAATTATAATTACTCAGTGGAGAAACGCTAGTACCTACTTACCTACCTATTAACCTAAGTGTGATGGATGAGATTAAAGGTTGTCATGTCAGAGCATTTAGCTGTAAGTATATTTTTAGTATCATAATATTTTTGTATGGATTCGTAAACAAAGGTACGTTTATGACGTAATTTTTATTAATGTTTTAGTGGATAAAAATTTAAATGATTTATTGCTTTTAAACCATTCTGTGGTGTCACATTTATGAACATAATAGAGAAATCAACAATAGCGCTTTATAGATACCTATAAGAATTATGTTAATTTCTGTTTATGTAAATATACCTACATCTAAATGTTGACTCAATAAACAAACTTATAAAATATTCATAATTACTTATGTATTTTATAGCAGAATATTTTTTTTATTGCTCGTATTATCATAAAAAAATAAACTAGTTATGCTTACAAGCCTTAAAGCCTTATTCGAAGGTGAATAGTATTTTTCATTATAATAATGTTTCATCTAAATTTTATAAAAATCGAGGAAGTGTTCGATATATTATCTATTATTCTATATCTTAAAGGGAAATTACAATCTAAAACTAAAAAAGATCATAATGGATTCATGTATAACATATGCAATGCCCTGTTTAACATATGCAAGTCAGACTTGGACATACACTAACAAAACAAAAAACAAAATCCTTTCATGCCAGCATGCCATGGAAAGAAGTATCCTGAAACTGAGAAGAATCGATAAAACACGAAATGCTGATATACGCCATAAAACAAAAATTACGGATGCTTCACAACATGCACTGGCACTGAAGTGGAGGTGGGCGGGTCACATAGCTAGATGCCAGGACAAAAGATGGACACTACAGATAACAAAGTGGCTTGGTCCCGCTGGGAAAAGACGAGTAGGACGACAAAAGAAAAGATGGGTCGACAATATCATAAAAATTGCTGGAAAACACTGGATAGCAGCCGCTCAAAATAGATGCAGATGGAAATCGATGGAGGAGGCTTTTACCCTATAGGGGCTATACAATAATCCTTAAAATAATATTTAATCAAAAATGAAACAACTTATTTATTGTATAGATAAATTTAAAGCTTTAATAATAATAATAATATTATCTATGGTATGGAATGGGAAGTAGGTAGGTACGCCTACTTACCACTGGACAAAAAGATGTAGGTACTCAAAATCGCCGAACATGTATGGGGACTGGGGACTGTGATGTGATGAGAGAGATGATGAAGAGAGTAGATGAAGCGGAATAAATAGGTAAGGATCGTGGGATGTGGAAAGGAGCAATGATCTACCCCTATGAGCGCAAGGCGTGACTTTGTATGTCCCTCACGCTAAGGAGTCTCTCTAGCGACTAGAGCCTTTTAGGGCTTTTGAGCTTTTTTTTGTCGGGGAGGTCAAATGCATTTACGCATCGTCCCTGCGGGGTGGTGCCAACCGGAGGGGGATATGAGGAGGATATGTGGGACTCGAGGTAAAGGCGTTCCCTCCATACCAACTAAACATCCTCCCCGGCCTGACCTGTTGCGGGACGGCTCTGGTCTGCGCACGTGAGCGCAACTACACTGAGACCGTCCCAACGCTGCCCGTCTTGGCACTCCTTGTGCACCAATTGGTGGCCAGCAGCCCACAGGGGCTACCGACTGACGCCTTATAGGCCGCCTTCTCACCGACGGCTGCTCGACTTGGCGCGTCCTCCTGACGAGGACACCACCGGGAGCAGCCATCGGACCGCATCCGTGGGACTTCGGGCGCGATTGTGACCCTGAAAAGGGCCGTCCGGAACTAGCCGTGGTGGGAAAACAAAAACAACTCGACTTTGGCATGTGACTTCGAATGCCAAGGGACACTTGACATCAAAAGCCACACACCCGCCGAGAAAGTTTCCCCACCACGTTACCAGGGTCCGCCACGAGGAGGCTTCCGGACGTGGACTATAGGGCTTTTGAACCTGGAGGGCGTTTTGGTTTCGCAAGCAACTATTGACTACGTTCACACGGTTACTGCTACAATTACCCACACTACCTTTTAAACTTAGCTTTATTTTCTTGTACCTATATAAAAATACTAATGTCGGAACTATAGCCTGCCTTCTTTGATCAATAGTTCCTGAAATTATCGCGTTCAACCAATCAAACAAACAAACTCTTCGTCATATTCATAATATTAGTAGGTACCTTACCTATAGATTTTAAAACTATGTTAATCATAATATTTTAATTCTTTGAAGTAGATAAACCTATGCCTGATCGATGGTCAATTTGGTACATTTCCGAACATTTCAAACCATGAAAGTCTGAAACACGTACCAAATCATAATAGTAGAAAAATATCATGTTGTTTGAGACGGAAATCGAAATCTCGAAATATTAGTAACGAATAAATTTCTCAACAATGGTAAAATGGGTGCTTCTTTTTACCTGAGTGAATTAGTTCCATGGTGAACATTTAACATTAATTATGTCGAATTCACCTAGGTGATATCACGTAGGTGCAATGAAGGCCCCATAAATTCCACTTTGTTCATCCGGGAGATTCCGTTATAGTGGAAACTATCGCGATTCCGCGAATGCTCTATATGACTACGGGTGATAATCCCGCTCGCTAACACGTTAGGTACTATTTTATTATCGTGTACCGCGTGCTTGAGGACCAAACATGAACCTACGGGATTGACACAAAATTGTCACTACCCAAGGCTCTGCTCGATCACTTTTGGGATTTAGAGCGTGAGATGTATGTCAATCTGGACAAGTGGACAGTGAAGTCCATACAAACTGTGACAGTGAGTTCCACGCAAACGATATCTCATACACTTACTTATAATAATGCTAGTCTGTTGTTATTCTACGTTTATTTCCATTTTTTTACGTTTGACATTGAGACCTACCTTTTACGAAACTAGTACTGACTTTACTTGTTATTGGGCTATCCATTCTTGACCTTGTAAACAAAAAAATAAGGTAGTGCGCTAGTAAAAGTTAGATTTGAATTTGCTCTTGAGTCACAAAATTGCAGTTGTTTTAAACATTATAAATTTGTTTTTAGGTTTTATTTGATTCACAATGATTAAACATTGTGATGATTGGTGAGATTTTGACTTGAGCTTTTTAGCCATGGGGAATGGATTATTCTTTGTTAAAAAGGTTGATTTTGGACCTTTTGTTTGAAATTTTTTACTTTTCTATAATGTGCACAAAAATTTATTTAAATCCTTAGGTATGTCCTCAACTGTAGACGCCAAATGTGATTAGAGTTAAGACATTGGAGCGCATCCTTTGGAAGTGTCTCTACTTTACAGAAGACCGGTAGTGCTATTTGATAGCAGTCTTCTGTAACTACGTCTTCCCCTCGGGATCTAATGTCCTAAATACTAATCAGTGGCAGTGGTTAGGTAGTTTTTCTGTATCCCATATTTAAAAAAATAGACTAAAGTTGTGCCTAAGGGATGAAATCGCAGCCGCGAGTGGTTTGGCGGAGCCAACCTCGTCAACTTAGAGGAACTGATCAGTGGAAGGCCTCCCCGTCCCGGTAGATGAACGACTGCTCCCCTCACCGGATAGAAATCCTCTAAGGAGGTTCATTGCAGGCTAGAAGGCCCACCAAACAATAGCCATAAAAAAATACCCAATAATATAGTAGTAATGTCTATGTGTGTTATGTTTCTGTCGCTGACAATTGCTAGAGCTCCAAAGAGTAAGGGAATAATATTGAAGTTTACAAATACTTCAGCCAGGGTAATCAACGTTATGCCAATGGATTTTAGTCCATTTATAAACAGATTCTCAATTTAGGATTTTAATTTTGATACCAAACTATAATAGTGCGAAAACAACTGTTAGGCTAGAATCGGCTAGATAATATATTGTACGGTAAAAGTTGAGGCCAATACATTTTTGGCTAAATAAAATTACAACTACTAATTTTCGATGAGTCAAATGACAAGTAATTCTTGCGGTTTTCTTTTAAGCACGCTAGCACCCTAGCTCATTAGTTTAACTTCAAAGCTACTATGGCTATAAAAATCGCCTACGGTGGAATTGGTACCTACGCGAAGTAATCTGTCGCCCACGAGGGTCCGTTAAAAGTACCTTGAGTACGGCCGTGATAGTCAAACAAGTTCATATGACGTCATCAGCACGTTCTTCACTCACGTCTCAGTCGTCCTCAACAGTTAACGTGATCAGGAAAATGCGTAGACTATTTCGAGAAAGGCAATTTTTTGTGCGAAGTATTCACAAATTCTTATTTAAAATCATGAGCAATGAGCATAAATTAGAATGATTACAAGATATTCGGAACCGGTAACCTTCATTACAACAATAGATGTTTAGAAACGTTTATTGCATGTGTTTTGTGTGAGACCGGTTCCGCTGTTTTCCACTATGCCTAACAATAAGTCCGAGTGTAGTGAGTTTCATTTCTCGGATAAGTTGCGGTTGGCGAAATTTTGCGGTGCGGTTGAAAAAAGCGTCATAAAAATGAGAAAAAAATCCGTGAGTACTTACCACATCGTGGGAAAAATTTCGCCACTATCACTGTTTTCGATTCGTCACATAAAGATAAGCTCACTCACTTTCACAAAAAAAAACTTTTATTTTATATAAAATACGCGTGACTCGCGTTCGAGATCGAGTTAATGTTAAGCGGCGCCTATTTCTTACTAATTGAACGTACGTCGAGAATAGAGGTAACTTTGCAAAAACCTTAACACGCCAGCCCGCTCGTAACAACACTGCAGCTCGTTCGTAATTATATTACACTTTACTCTGATGATGGTGATGATTGACTACTAAGAAGTCATGGTACGGGCGTACCGTGGCGAATAAAAAAGGCTAGATCGACCAAAAAGGTTTGTTACTTCACGCGATGTTTTCTATTTCACCTCGGCACAGAGTATGGGGTCAGTAACTAGTTATGGTAATATTGAATAGATTAGCCAAGGAAAATTTTATGCCTATGTTTTATAAAAATATGCCTATTCGCTTGTATTATTGAGTGTTTATTAAGGCCCATTAATTTCGTATGTTGTTGTAGATGCAGTTCTGCGCTATTCCCAAATTATATAAAATTTTATATAATAATCGTAAGGATTAGGAATTTGATAAATTTTGCAATAGGTCTTCTTGTATTTATCATTTGTGGTCGTCGTTCTTTTAGTGATATTAAGTATGTTTTGAGCCATGGTCAAAGTACCTTTTTTTTGTTGTTGTCGGGGAGGTCAAATGCATTTATGCATCGTCCCTGCAGGGTGGTGCCAACCGCAGGGGATATGTGGGACTTGAGGTAAAGGCATTCCCTCCATACCCACCAAACATCCTCCCCGGCCTGACCACCAGTGTGCGCTATTACGGGACGGCTTGGGATCTGCGCACGTGAGCGCAACTACACCGAGACCGTCCCAACGCTGCTCATCTAGGCACTCCTTGTGCACCAATTGGTGGCCAGCAGCCCACAGGGGCTACCGACTAACGCCAGCCCCTGTGGGCCGCTAGCCGACGCCGGCCTTATAGGCTGCCTCCTCACCGACGGCTGCTCGACCTGACGCGTCCTCCTGACGAGGACACCGGGAGCAGCCATCGGACCGCACACGGGGGACTTCGGGCGCGGTCGTGGCCCTAAAAAGGGCCGTTCGGAACTAGCCGTGGTGGGAAAACAAAAACAACTCGACGATGGCATGTGACTTCGAATGCCAAGGGGATACCCTTGACATCAAAAGCCACACACCCGCCAAGAAAGTTTCCCCACCACGTTACCAGGGTCCGCCACGAGGAGGCTTCCGGACGTGGATGGTCAAAGTACCTACCCACAGCCTCTGTGATTCGGATGTTCTGGATTTGAACCTCAAAAGGGACAAAATGCTCCATTTATTTGAGCCAGCCACGTCCTTTTATCAAAATTTTTACTGCCATAAAAATAGTGTTTAGTTCCGACATTTAGTGAAAGGATTGGCTTCTTCACGGATGATGGGCTCTAGGTGAAACCTTTGGCATTGTACTGAGCATCAGGCAAGATGAAGGTCAATGCTGCCCCGTCAGGTTAACAAGATGGTTTCAGTTAGCTTAAAATAATCGAGTATCAACATTTTCATAATACAGAGTTGAAGTGTGTAGAAAGTATTTTATATTAGATCTTATTTCTTTTATTGTGTTGACGCTTTCTCCACAATTTGTAGGTCAATTTGGATTATTCGTTTTTATTTTAAAGCGGTTAACTGCAGTTGGAAACAGATTTCTTGATGAACGGAATAAAATTTGCAATTTAAATAGTATGAATCTGTATGAATGCAATTATCTTGTTTTTGTCGTGAGTGATTTTTATTTCATACGTTACAGTAGCCTGCGATATCTCCAATTATATTTTTATGCGTTTACTTGCAGTTAAAAATATAGCTTAAAAATAAAATTATTTTATTATTATATTGTACGCCGCCGAGAATAATTATAAATAATTAACTGTGCCCGCGACTTCGTTCTCGTGGATCAGAAAATAATAGTCTAATAGTCTTAGAAATACTAGACAAAAATGCACTGAAAAAAATCGACTTGCCTCAGGCGGGACTCGAACCCGCATCTTCCGCAATCCGGGCGGCTGCGTTGACCAATTACGCCACCGAGACACTGCTTTTCGCTGTCGAAATTTGTCAGTGCTTGGTGCTTATGTTTATATGGTAAACATTGTTTCATCAAATCTTTGAAATTTGCACTTCTAAGACCCGAACGCGTTTGTAAACGCAAAAATAAAATTATTCCATAGTCTATAGCCTTACTCGATAAATAGACTAATGGATCCAACACAAAAATAGTTTTACAATTTGAATCAGTACTTCCTGAGATTACTAAGTTCAACCAAACGAACAAACTCTTCAGCTTAATAATATTAGTATAGATGATGCCATTTTGCAACGGATAGGAAAAGAAATTTTGTCAATATCGAGACTAAGTACCTACTGAGACGTTTTTCTTCAGTCTAAATATAAATAATAGGTTGGGGAAAAAGTTTCTTCGCATTTTTTAAGAAAATTCAAAACATTTTTTAATATTTACATTTTACTAAAGTATGTAGGTACCATTTTGTTCGATAAGTTTTTGCCATCTTGTAGGTAGGGACATGATCCCATTGCTATAGAAATTTTGGGACTTCTGGTCAAAATACCGCGACAAGTGGTTTTGTCAGTCCTCTCGTGATGTTTACCTGACACTGCCTAAAGAATTCTGAAGAGACCGAAACAGGTGGAAATCTGAAGGTGCAAGGTCAGGACTATACGGCGGATGCATTAACACCTCCCAGCCAAACTCTCTTAATTTTTGCTGAGTGGCTAAAGATGTGTGAGGTCTAGCGTTATCATGATGAAAAACCACACCCCTTCTGTTTAATTAATTCCGGCCGCTTTCTCTCAACTTCTTGCTTTAATCTCATCAGTTGTTCGCAGTAGAGTTCAGAATCGATGGTCCTGCCTGGTGGTAACAGCTCATAATGAATAATGCCCTTCCAATCCCACCACACACACAGCATCACCTTGTTGCGAGTTAACCCGGGTTTCGCCACAGTCTGTGAAGCCTGACCGGCCTTTGACCACGACCTTTTTCGCACGTTCTTATCGTACGTGATCCACTTTTCATCACCAGTTATCAGCTTCTTCAAAAATGGTTCGGTTTCATTACGTCGTAATAAAGAATCACAAATGAGTACACGGTTCATTAGGTTTCTTTCAGTGAGCTCGTGAGGTACCCAAATGTCGATTTTTGTGTAAGTACCCAGTTTTTTTCAAATGCGCCAATACTGTTTTGTGGTCAATTCCCAGTTCTTCAGCTACGTCGTAACTACTGACATGCCGATCTTGCTCCACTTTTTCAAAAATGGCATCCATTTTATCTGTAATAGGGCGACCAGAGCGACGTGCATCTTTGACATCAAAATTTCGGGATTGAAAACGCTTAAACCAAATTTGTGCTACTCTCACAGACACTGAAATAGGTCCATAAACATCGCAAATTTTTTTCGCGGCTTGCGTTGCATTTTTACCTTTTTTTGTAGTAAAATTTTAAAATGTATCGAATTTCTTCATTAGATTCATTCATCTTGGCGGTACGAAAAACAAATGAAAATCACATATTTTCCTAATTTGAATTTGGAATTATGTTCTTTAAAATTTAAACTTTCAATGATACCAAAACCAGCCAGATACAAATAGTATAGCCAAAGAGATTTTATTACAAGTTTATACATACTATAATGCGAAAAGACTTTTTCCCCAACCTAATATAACTACTTACAGACAAATAATCGTACCTTTTTCCATCTTTCAAATAAATTAAAGTTCCGAGACAATTTATAACCAATACAGTTTCTATTTTATTGTCATCAGGGTCGAATATTCTCGAGACGCTACGCTACAACCGAGAAACGCTGAAAGGAGCCCATAGGAGACTCATCGACCTAGCGAACACACTCGGCCTGTCCAATGCCACCATATCTCTTATAGAGAGAAGAGTGTCGCAGGATAAGTATGTATTATTCGGGGGAATGTTTGTAACGTTGGCTGTGATAGTTATTGTCATTATATATTTTGTATAGTTTTAATTGGAAAAATAAAAATAACTACATTGATTTAGTTTTGACCAAGTTATATTTGGCGTATTCATTTGATGAGCAGACGACAGCAGATAAGTCTAAACGGTCAAACTGTTTCAATAAATTCTTCATTTCCTGGTCTCAATTTATTTGGGGTCGGTGTATTCTCACCGTACTGCTATAGGTAAGTATGCCAGCTATAACATAATACAACCCTTGGGAATGATGTTGTGGGTAAAGTCGTAGCACATTAATCAACTCGGAAACGTATCAGCTCGACAACTCGAGCCGTTTTTTCTTTGTATCATATTCATAGAAGACTGTCCTGGGAGGATGGAGTTAATTCATATACCGTGGCAGTAGATAACAGACTCTCCTAACCTTGGGTAGGCTTACAGTGCACTATGCCTCAAACCACATGCTCAACAAAATGCAAATTTCCACAACATCGAATTGCAGAGCACGTGGCCATAACAGACAAACCATGGAGCATTGATGCTATTCAATAGCCAGGATAAGAATGAATATCCTGTGAATGGGAATGGCCTACCCAAGGCTAGAGGACTACAGGCTCTTCAAGCCCATGGACATAGTGAGGCTGATGGCCTACATATTCAAGGAGCGGCAAGAGTTAAAGGAAAGGGAAGACACATAAGATCCCGTTGGGTTGAAGTGCACCGGCCCCTTCATAAGATAAGATTTTTTGTATCAAACTTCATTCTGTAATGCTACAGCCGCAAACCGATCTCATTAACATTCGTGCGATAAACTTCGTCTTCGACCAATGGCGAATATGCATGCCCACATATTGAGCGTTGTACAACCTATCGCGATGTGATCGCGATGTACAGACGCAAAAAGCAAAATAGACGCCGCGGTCGGTCTATATTTTATGGCAGCCAATATTTATTTTTTATTGTGTCAGAAATTATTATATAAGAAAAACAAGGCTAAATCATATCGACTCACACTCCATCTTGTCGTTATTCCAATGCATATTCGAAAACTAATTTAAACCAACACGCGCACTGGGCACGATGTCTGTGGGCCGACTGAACACCAAGTGTGGCCACGTAAGCGAAGTTCTTCGCGATAAAAACGCTTTGATGTGCGCCAGTTTACCGACAACGGTGCGATGTCCTTGCGACTTCGCACGAAGTGTCGATGTATTCGCGAATACTTGGCTATATACATCGCGTTAACGCGAATATTCGCGACATCGCGATGCATGCGGTCTTAGCATAAGCTCACAAACGGCGGTGCGGTGAGTGGTCATCTGGCAGTTCCTGCGCTTACGGCTCGTCGTCCACGCGCTTACGTTTTTCCGTAGCCGCGCTTAGGTATGTCTCCGTACGCGAGTCTACGACTCGGACCACGGTTGCTCTTTTCACCATTCTCGCGGCCAAAGCACGTTCGGCAACTACTGTCGTGCAATCACGACAGTAGTTGCCGAACGTGCTTTCATTCACAAGGCAACTTACAGTCGTGTTGCACGCGTGCCATTAGGGCTTATTCCCGCCGGAATGTCTTATCTAAAGGAATAAATTATAGTGAATGGGCAAAGCGCGAAAAAACGACGGTGTTAATATTTTTGTCTCTTCCGTCGCGCATGCACGACGCGACAACCTTGACTTAGTTACTTAGAAAGTCGCAGGAAAGCATGTAGAGATGACATTTTAGTGACCTAAATGGAACGGTTTTATTTATCACAAAGGACAAGTTATACGGAATGAACGCTAGTGGATGAGGGCTATTGCATTAGGGTAATGGCGAGAAAGCGCGGCATCCTCTCGCCGTAGCAGAGTCGCTGCTGATCCGATTTGGTTACGTGCTTACGTTAAAAGGCGATACGGTTACGATCCCTTTCCGATGGTCTGCACGGGGCTTAGTGTTTCCCTGTCTGCTATTACGACACTCACGGGAAACAAAGCGGTAATCGTAATTCGTGACCGCGAATATTTGTAAATTTTCTTAGAAGTTTTCTTCAATAAATTATTAACCTTATTCCAAGATGATAGAGTTCAAAGTCTATTGCAGGAATTTGACAGTTGGTTGCTGATCTGCCGTCGTCTGCACCTAAAAGTACGTATTTTTTTCCATTGTCAAACAAGTGTACGGCCTTTCTGAAGGAATTTCGTTTGAAAATTAAAGTCACAGCTATTTTTTCAAATATTTTAATATTAGCAAAAAGAAAAGTATTTTATCTGTAGTGTTCTGTGCCCCTTCTATTTGTTTCATCGCAATTTATTAAACCGAGTCGCCATCCATTATGTAGTATGCAATTTTATTTAGATTAACTGCATATGTAAATTATTTCTCAAAGATATTATGTAAATATTAAAATGCTTTAAATATGCATAAGAATATTAAATTATTTGACTAGACATGTTCATAATTTTTGTTCCACATTCCTTAATTTTGTAATCTTTTAGGACATATTTACAGTAAACCAATTCAAAATGTAGGCCATCCGAGAACAATAACATCAACATAACATCTTTTTTACTGTTTGGCGTTATTGTGCCAAAGTTCTAGGATGGTAGACATTTCAAATTGATAAGCTGCATTTTTTTTTACAAAACAATGTACCACAGTGGCTTATCAAAATTGTATTGTTACCGTATTCATATGCAACATTATTTTAATAATGTAAGTTATGTATAAATGTTTATTAATAAGCATAAATAAAGTTTTTATTTTTATGCGTACCGATTCATTTTTTGGTGCTCCTTTTACACATGTGAAGTGGCGAGTTTGAGAAATTTTCTATGAATATTTTTTTATAGTTATTTATCTAGTTATAATTCCAAATTCAGTGTGAATTATCACATTACATCTAAGTATAGATCAATCAAGAAATGGAGGAATAACAATAATTACGATTAGGAAATGTATTTTTAATACCTTTTTGACGAAGAACTCTCATGATCGACGCCATTCGTCGCCGTCAATGGTAGAGCGGTCAGTAATAGTCTAAGATCCGAACCTAATCGACCTTCACCGAGCTGATAATAGAATGAAACATATTTTATTATTAATTTAGTATATTAGAAAATATATTAAAAATGGGTTGTCTAAAAAAATCCTGGACAGACTATTTTTAATTATTTTTTGAAAAATGATTTTTAATAAAATATTGCAACATCAAGATAATAAGAAAATTTGTCGCGCGCTTATGATGATATAAAATTTTTTCTATTATCCAATCGAGTAAAAGTAACTGATATCGACATACCTGTTCATACCTGACAACCCAGTAGTTCGCGCAGGTAAATAATAGACAACCCAATGCCTGCACATTCTATACGGTTTCTACTATCAGTCAGGACAAAATTTTCTTATTATCTTGATGTTGCAATATTTTATTCATTTTTTTTTAAAAATCATTTTTCAAAAAATAAATAAAAATAGTCTGTCCAGGATTTTTTTAGACAACCCATTTTTAATATATCTTCTAATATACTAAATTAATAATAAAATATGTTTCATTCTATTATCAGCTCGGTGAAGGTCGATATAGGTTCGGATCTTCTACTATAACGCTGCCTACACTTCGGGCGGTCTGGATTTGAATCCCGGTATCGGCAAATATTTGTATGATGAATACGAATATTTGTTCACGAGTCGTAGACGATAATTTATTTATTTAAGTTTATTTATTATACAGGATGTAAAAGATATGAACAGTCAAACGAAAACCATGTATTCTGCTCACCATCATAACATTTATTTTCCTTTAGACTATACCTGGGAAATTGATAGTTACGATTTTATTGAAGGTCAAAGTCATAATTTTTTTTATATTTTTTTTATGAAATTTCTAAACATTATTTCTTAATTATTGTCCAAAGAAACATTATCATTTTTTTAAGTATTTCAAATTTATTAACAAAAAATGGCTTCAAAACGTTAGCGTTCAATGTAGCTCACTCGAAGGGCACGGACACTAACGAACGAAGCCGCCGCACAGTGGGTCGAAAGCAAGATTTTAGTGACTTAGGGACCAACTTTGGTTTTTTATTTTTTTCTTAGTGCGGATGGATAGAGCTCTTTAATGTCAATAATAATTGCCCTTAGAAGATTTTTCCTAAACTTGACAGTTTGGGCAGAAAAAAATATTTTGATTTTTTTTGTATGGAGCTGATCAGATAAAGTTAAATTTCTGCTAAGTATCGTTAGATCCCGCTTTTAAACCTTTTGTTCCTTAAACCTTGTCTAGTCTACTATCATTTGATGCTATGAACATGTGCATAAAGTTGCAATTCTCCGAAATAATTGGGTCGAAAAATGAAAAAATATATTAATATAAAAAGGTTTATTTTTATTTTCTTAAGCTATTTTAAGTTAAATTTAATATGGATTAGTAAGTAAAGGACGTAATAATACGCATAATTACTTAACAACTAATAATAATACATTTAATAGGTTCCTAATTAGCTTTTAAAAATGTGTGAATATTTAATCTAGAAAAGTCTTGAGACTGTTAAGTTGAGTAAAGCTTGCAGTTTAATAGCAGCTCCTTCTTCAGTTATAATTATATCTTCTTTCCCTGGATAACATCTTGACTTTGCTTGTTTAATTTTATAATAAGAAGAATATAAGTCAGACCCATTTTCATTTCCTGCCTCTCTTAGGTTTATATACTGCCACCTACTTAATTTAAGTAAAACTAATAAAGACAGGGCCTTATCGGGTGAATATGTACTACTTTTCGCTTTACTTGTTCCTAAACACTCCTTAACTATTTCCAGATCTTCTGGGTGACTTAACAAATGGTTAATTATTTTTCCTACATCCTCATTTCCGGTGTTTCTTAAACTAGCAATGGGGAAGACAACTGTCAACTAGTTTCTCCTAGGTGGCGCTGAGTGTTTGTTCCAAAGGATGTGTCAAACTCAGTACATTTCATAGGGATTTCTTAGTATTTCTAGTTATCTTTCTAGTGCGTAGAAACCGTACACACAAGTTTTTTACAGATTTGTTTCTCAGGAAAAAGTGGGAAAAGGCTTTGAGAAGGGTAAATTTTAAAGCTACTAAGTACTCCAGAACATACAGCAAGCATTTCAAAGCATTTCAAATCTGATTTTGAAACTACTTCCAGACAAACAGGTGTGTTCCAGTAAACACATTTATACCTATATTAATATTTTTAGAATGAAATAGAAAAAAAAATTGTTCAGCACACAAGTGACATATAATTATTTCAAAAGACATTTAATGTATGTACAATACATACAATAATTTTAAAAACATTAATTTTTAAAGTGAACTGTGTTTAAATCACTGATGTTGTTGTTCACAACAGACTTTGACAGGTAACAAACACACAGCGCCCTCTGTAAAAAAGTTTTGCGTTTTCTTCCCCATTGTAGCAGCTTTCACTTCATCGGGGAATAACGAAAGCGATATTTTAATTTCTTCTACGCGTCTTCGTTTTTTTCTGGAGCCCAATTCTTCGAACGTTTTTCGAGGTATAAATGTAGATGTCGAAGCTTCTGTTGTAGATGGTGGTAAATTTTCAACATTATCAGTATCACAAATCTCGACCCCTTCCTGTTCAGTGTTCACAGCTTCAGGTATCACTCCTTCGGGCCAGATTATTGCACGTTCTAACCAATCACCATTTTTTCTTATAAACTGCGATAATGTGCGACTACTTCGTTCCCATCTTGCATATTTGAACAATATTGCGTACAAAATTTTTGGAGCTCAGCACTGTTTTCTTCTGCTACATTGATATTATGTTGTAGGAATTGGAAAAGTTTTTTACTATTCTACAATGATTTCAGCTGATCTCTTAAAATCATTAATAAATCTAAATTGTTCACTAAACTCTTCATTACAGCGTCAAAGGGACGATCACAATCACGAGATGTTAGTAGTAGTACGAATAAACGAATACTAGCTAATATATAATAAATATGGTAATTTTATACTTCCAATAATAGATTTTTTTTCTACTACCCTCATTAACTAATCATCGGCATTAAAATTACAGTAATGGCTAAAAGTGACAACACATTTTTTTTTAGTATGAAAGGGTTAAGCTAATTACGGTCATTAAACGGACAGTTAGAAATTTCTAGATTAAATATTCACACATTTTTAAAAGCTAATTAGGAACCTATTAAATGTATTATTATTAGTTGTTAAGTAATTATGCGTATTATTACGTCCTTTACTTACTAATCCATATTAAATTTAACTTAAAATAACTTAAGAAAATAAAAATAAACCTTTTTATATTAATATATTTTTTCATTTTTTCGACCCAATTATTTCGGAGAATTGCAACTTTATGCACATGTTCATAGCATCAAATGATAGTAGACTAGACAAGGTTTAAGGAACAAAAGGTTTAAAAGCGGGATCTAACGATACTTAGCAGAAATTTAACTTTATCTGATCAGCTCCATACAAAAAAAATCAAAATATTTTTTTCTGCCCAAACTGTCAAGTTTAGGAAAAATCTTCTAAGGGCAATTATTATTGACATTAACAAGCTCTATCCATCCGCACTAAGAAAAAAATAAAAAACCAAAGTTGGTCCCTAAGTCACTAAAATCTTGCTTTCGACCCACTGTGCGCCGTCTGGCAAAATTATCGCGGTTTTGCGAGTTGCGTGCGAGTTGAGTCCTTTACATTGCGCGGTTCAATTTGCAATTTTTTTTAACACCAAAAAATAAAAATCATTTCCCAGCAATATTTTTTTTGAAATATGTCTTATTTTGATGTATAGAATACATGGTTCTCGTTTGACTGTTCATGTCTTTTACACCCAGTAGGTATATCTAGATTATTATGTGAACAAGTATATTGATCTGTTATCTAACACAGGTTCTTCATGATCCTGCCCAGGCAATTGTATGACAGTGGAAGTGGAAATATATTATTACATATTATTATAACGGTAACGCTAAAGTTGGCGGAAAGTTTTATCCGGAACCCTTGTGACTGTCTTATCACTAACCGTCCATCGGTATACAACAATGCTGTCAAAGCAATTGCCTTGGCTGATTGAACAGATAGTGGTAGCGTAACAACTTAAAACCAAGCCTTACCACCTCTACCAACCACGATTTCAGCCTCCCTTAGGATAGCACCTAATTTATTATTGAAATTTATTTTATTTATTTATTTAGGACAACCAACAAAACTTACACTAACTGTTACAAAAGGAACTTAATAGTAATATATGTATGTGCTTATATCTAAGTGCAGTTTTAATTACAGGGCTAAGGGTCTTACATTGATAAAATACTTATGTAAAAAAAATTAATAATATAGCAAATTGAATAAAGGCTAACAAGTACTTATAGATATTTTTTTCTTTAAATGAGGACAACACATAATTAAAATAAAAACACAATTAATCTATTGAGATTGAACACCTGTTTTCATAATCTACAAATAAAAGAAATAAAAATATAGCCTTCATTTAGTTTAATAAAGAACTTAAAATTATTATTGCTAAAAGGATTTCCAGTAATTAATTCAATTAGACTTATTACAGCGTGTTTCAATTAATATTATTTTTTACTGGAAAATTGTATCTGATATTTAATTTTATGGTCAAGCCAAAGGGTTAATCTACTCACGCAATTAAGAATAAGCGGAAGAGATCTTTTGTTTTACAGCAAGGTCAAGTGACGTGTTTGCATGAGTTTCAAACATAAAAACGGTACAATGGTACAATACTAAAGTCGAATTTTTAATTAGACGAAGTAAACTGACAGCAGCTAATGTCACTTTGTGAAATTATGTTGCCATCTTCTGTGTAATAGTGATGGGTTCAGTTTTCGTTCACTCTCAGGAATGAATGATGATATGAATGAGTACATTGTTAATCTTATCTTACTACACGAAAAAAATAAACTATTTCTATTTTACTGTATAAAAGTAGGTCGATATCTGCTGGTATTTAATTATAATCACTTTTTTTACTACCTTCTTAAAAATCAGACAAATTTGGACGCGTCGGTCGCCATTTTGTCTGTGTCATGCGTCTTCTAACCTCTGGTCTGACTGCTCGAATATTTTCTCTGCGCATACGGTGTTTACTTGTTGTTTTTGTTAAGTTTTTTTTGCTATAAATGCACCAGCGTGTAAACACGTCGCAAGCGCTTACCGCACGCTTCCTTTGATCTGTGTTAAGAAACCACTACAAAGACACTAGTCCAGATCGGCGCAAGCCGAACCAACCACAGCCAAACACCCCTGGCACTTGTGGAGGCTTGCGAAGCCTCGGCAAGCGTGTAAATGTAGCATTAGAGCACTCGGTAATGGTAAATGTAGGTACCTACTATACGCAGTCGTCGAAAAGTACGAAAACTCTTTCGTACCTACTTACATGGCACGACTAGGATTCGAACCCGGTACCCGATATCGGCAGCGCGGCGTTCTAATCACTCACTAGGCTACTTTGTACATACATAATGTTCTCTTAGATTTGCGCGAGCACTACATATTATAAATCAAATTATTGCCCGACGTTTCGTAACACTTCAGCGTTGGTGGTCACGGGTTGACCGTCATCTCGTGACCACGAACGCTGAAAACTGTTACGAAACGTCGGGCAATAATAACAAAATGTAAAATCTAATTACACGCGAGTTAACTCCGTAAAAGTTGTTTTATTTATAATTGTACATACATACATGTTATTATTTCTTTATTTGCATAATGCATAATTGCATACATATGTCTTAATGCTATGTTTTACAAAACATTACCTACACATGTACCCTGTTAAGGCATAGCAAAGGATAAAATATAGAATTATAATTAAAATCGTTAATAGTTATAAATATTAGTCATTATGAGAACAATTTTATACCGAGTTGCGATTTTTTCATTCATTCACTTTGTCACAACACTATTTTTGTTTTATCAAAACCTGACAACCCAGTAAACGTCACTTGACTTCGTCTAATTAAAAATACGACTTTAGACATAGACGTAAATTAATTCTTCGGTTTCATACTTTTTTTGGACACTGTAACAAAAAAGGGTTATTTACCTTTAGAATTTTAGGTATTTTAAACTGTAGTGTAAGTTTTATCGTTTAAAATATGTAAATATTGTAGTTTCGTTAAGAGCTCGATTTGTACCTATAGGAAACGTGAATAGCGCCCCTAGCGGAATGAAGCGTAAATCATGTTTCCCAAGCAAAATGAGCCCATAACGCAACTACTTGCAATACTAACGTATTTTATAAGTACTAAAAACACACTACGGGTACCTACTGGGCTAACTATCTTATGCGGGGCTCCAGGAGGGCGTTGAAATCAAATTAACCTGAGTGTAGGTAGGTACCAGGGATGTAACGGAGGTAGTTTTATCGGAACCGAAGTCGGAGTCGGAGTTTTTAAATTTGATTTATCGGAATCGGAGTCGGAGGCAGGGTCAGAAGTGGTGGCATGAGACAGAATTTTTATTTACAGACAAATAAAACATTCATAAATCAATTTTTTTAAAATTATAAAATAAAACAAACATTGAAAAAAAACCTTTCATAACAGTCGACACAGGCCGCCGTCGCCGCTATGTTATGCTTCGACCTCCGATTAAAACCTCCGATTTAAAACTGTCGGAGCCGAAGTCGGAACCGAAGGTGTAATAATAATCGGAAGCTCCGACTTAACGGAACCGGAGTCGAAGCTCCGTAACATCCCTGGTAGGTACCTACCTACTGAAAAGAAAAAAATCAAAACCTAGGGGTTGCGGATGAATTTGCCACGGGCCCCACATGGCATAGTTACGCCACTGGTACCTACTTTATTTATTTTTACTTTTTGCCGAAGCCGAAGGCCACTTTAAGGGGTAGGTCAATACAAAAAACTCATGCTGTGGGACTAACATCGAAATCGAGAAAAAAAATCAGCTGTTCCTTACATTTGGTTGCATAAGCCGGGTCCAGATTTGTATCATTTGCCCGATAAGTAGGCCTATTCGCTAAATTTTTTTGACAGTTGAAAGTGATGATCACTGAGTGATTTACATATTCATTGCCGTTTTACACCACACGCATTATGGCACTTGTCATGTGAAAACAGCAATGGATATATAATTCACTCAGTGATCATCACTTTCAACTGTCAAAAAATGTTAGCGAATAGCCCGTCGATCAGCGTATTCGTATCGCTGACGCGTATCATGATCGCATATGTGGACGGGTGATGATACGCGATTTTGATACGCCGTTATGATACGACCCGTCCCATGTCATGTCGGTTTCATACGGTTGTCTGTCATACGGAGCAAATCGAGGCGTCCACAACTTGATACGGGGTTTGATACGTGATAAGCTGATACGGATACGCTGATCGGATCGGACAAATGATCATATCTGGACCCGCCTATAGATGTCGCACCTTTGTACCGCTATTTTTTTCGCTATTTCGATATTGATCCGATAGCAAGAGCTGTTTGTATTGACCTACCTATTAAAATGGCTTTGGCTCGATAACCACCAGTAATAAACCGTGCATTATATGCTGTACCCGTAGTGTAAGTTTTTTAGTATAAAAAACGCAACTACTTTAGTTGCGTTAAGAGCTCAATTTGTATAGGAAACGTGAACAGCGCCCCTAGCGGAGAGAAGTGTAAATCATGTTTCCCATACAAATTGAACTCTTAACGCAACTACAATCATTGCATTTTGTATACTAAAAAACTTACACTACGGGTACTGTACGTACTAAAAAAAACGAGTGCGCGAAGAACGAGTAAAACTTCAATAATAATAAAATAATAAGCTACAGAACCACGCAAAAAGCTGCCATCCTCAATACTTGTAGAATAGTTAGAAATATTTTATCAAACGAGACCAACATATCTGAACAGCATATAGGTGTATCTACCTACTTAGCTAACCAAAATGACCTCTAACACTTGGTGAAAACCCGTGTTATGTCGAAGTTAACCCTGTAAAATGGGATAAAAAACAAGAACCATTCAAATATAAATATAAATAATAATAATATACGAAACGTGACTCTCTCTTTCACTAACTTATATCTCCCTCTCAGCTTCCGCTCGCTACGCCCTCAATTTCCGTAACGCTCTCGTCAGCTTACTCCCAAAGTCAAGCATGCGTAAAGAAGTTTTACTTGAAAAACAACGCTGCGCCGTGAAGTAGGCTATTTATCTTTTAATCGTTTATCTTAAAGTGCAAACTCATGATGTAACTAGGTGTACCTAGCCAGGGTTGCCAGGTGTTCGGTATTCTACCGAACCGTTCGGTATTTTAGCACCGTATTTGGTATTCGGTATGACAAAAATACCGAAGTATGGGAGTCTGATTAATTTTTCTCCCTAATAAACGAATCGACTGTCAAATTTTACGCAATTCGCAAATCTATCTTGCGAAGTATCCCTAATTATGGGCCATCCCACAGATTTAATAATACAAGGAGATAGGCCGGCGTTTTACTTGTGACAAGTGTATGCCCAGTGGGCATACATTACCGCCACTTCGCCTTCCGATAAAGTCGAGTGAATAAGTAACTCGGCAATTTGACCGATCTCCTTTGCGGCTGTGCTCAAATTTCATCGCTTCGCAGTCCTTAAGACGAGGGCAATGAATAGTGTATATTACGGCATGCTCAACTAGAACCATGTTATGTAGTTCGGCCGCTGATCGCGACACTCGGTCTTCCTATGAACTCGGCGATTCGACCGATCTCCTTAGATTGATATATCTGTGGGCCAGCCACACACTCAGGAGGCAGAAACGTAGTATGGCAACTTTACTCGCCATGCTCCTCGTTCTGCCCAGCGCTCGCTATTTTGTCGGTTTTTAGCGCGCGAGTGACAAAGATCGGCAGTACAAGTAAGAAGCTTTCTTTTTTTTGCTCACTGTTCGGTATTTTTTCGGATAAGACCTGGCAATCCTGTACCTAGCCTGTGCTATGGGAAACTCTAAGAACTTGTGATTGTTTACCAGCCTCTGTTAACCTACTACAAAGTTGAACTGCATTGCATGCGTCATAGTCGGTAACTACCTATAATAGGTAGGTTAGATTACCTTAATTGTTCGTAGGAAAATTCAACAAGAAAACTCACCTACGGTCACAGATACTTGCACCTAATTACTTTTCAACTCGCATAGCGGATGCATGAGGAAAATGAATGTCAAGGAAAATCTTAAAAATAACACCTTTGTTTTATTGTTTTCTTATCGGAATCACATGTGTAAATTGTTTTAAAATATGAAAGTTGGGTATTAGCCGGACTGCTGGCTGAGATGATTTTGAGTGCCCGTACATTACTTAACTAACTTTTTAGTATAAAAAATGTAACAATTGTAGAAATGCGATAAGAATAGGGAAACATGATTTACGCTTATGGAATAATTTTATTTTTGCGTTTACAAACGCGTAAATATTATCACGACTTGCCTCAGGCGGGAATCAAACCCGCATCTTCCGCAATCCGGGCGGCTGCGTTGACCATTACGCCACCGAGACACTGCTTTCGCTGTCGAAATTTGTCAGTGCTTGGTGCTTACTTTTTATGGTAAACATTGTTTCATCAAATCTTTGAAATTTGCACTGCTAAGATCCGAACGAATTTTTGACGTGACAACGTCTTATAATTCGATAGAGCCGGCTGCACGCACGAAAAAACATGACGCATGCGGCGTTACCTCGTGTAAGGCCGGCAAATCAAATGAAATTAAATTTTTCTTTTGAAAAATGCTACCATTCCATCAGTATTTTCTTAAGACGTTGTCACGTTCAACTATCGTCAGTAAACCGACTTTATAGACAACCAGTTTTTTTTGCAAATCTTTGACGCCCAGTTATGGTGAAACTACCTTACGTTATGGAATAATTTTATTTTTGCGTTTACAAACGCGTAAATATTTTTATTACTAGAAAAAATGCACTGAAAAAAATCGACTTGTTTAGTTTCTATATCTATCTACTAAAAAGTTAATTTTCACTTTTTAGTTTTCTTTTTTTTATATAAAAGCGTGTTTTTTAGTTTTTTTAAACTATTATTTTTCGGTACAGGTTGCACATTAGCCACTTTCCAAACTTCCGGCACATGTCCAGAAGAGTACCTATGAGATCTGGTATAGGCGCGTGAGTATGGGAGACAAATCTGCAGCATATTTTTTAAGTATGTAGGTACCTACAACCCCCGGGATGCCGTCTGGTCCACTATAACTATAGGTTTCCGGACGTCGAGTGATTGCAGTTCCGCACGAACTTCACGCTGCCTAATTTTTATATCCGGTATTGTGGAACCACAATGAGCAAGTGACGGTGGCAGGCAGTGCATTGCAATCATCGACTTGAGAATCAGCGGCAAAGAGTCTTGCCAGAAGATCGTCTTTCTCCTGCGGCTTGTGAGCTAATGACCCATCTGGACATCTCAGGGGTGGCAGCGAGGGCTTCAGAAATTGCTTTGCACGGCTTTAGCCAGACGCCAGCACTTACTACGGAAGCCTGTAGGAAGCGTCACCAGAACGTGGCCAATACGTTCGGCGCGCTGGGCATTTATGACATAAGTAATTTGCCAGAAGTGTAATATCTTCTAGAGTAAAAATTGTGTTGTGAAATAATCAAAGACATGGCCAAATAATTATTGCTAAATTTTATAACGACAAGTTAATTTCAAAGAAAAGTCAGGATTAAAGCAATAAGAATATATTAAACTAAAAAATTCTAAAGGGAGTCTGATTACAAGTTAACTCTTCGATCAGGGTCACAGCAAGGCTGTGCATCACCAACGTGAGGACACGCGAACGCTACATCTTCTTCTGCAGTCGGTGCACAAGACCCTGTTGTTTCTCGTGGCGGATCAACGCAGACGTCTACTGAAGGTGGAGACAGGAGCGGGTGGTCTGCTACTCGCATCGCAGCCGGAGATATCTCAGGCACCTGTTTACGAAGTTTCTTGATACGTTCGTAGGCGTCTGGAGATAGCTTCATATACTCTGGCACCTGTTGTGTGAATATGAATGATGAGCATAGAAATATTGAATACATATTATCTTTAAGATAAATACTTATTCTAAAATCAGTGCCTAAACAAGTGGAAAACGCTTGTACCTAATATCTGGGCATTAACTCGTTAATAGTGAAATGAACATTTCAAGTCGCAATGCAAATGTTATTTATGTGATTTGACTTTGCTGCACTAGTTTTTACGCTATTTGCAAAGCCATTGATGTGTCATATCCAGACTCCAGTGGCAGTTGGAGCTTGTTGCTGGCGATAGCAGGGTTTTTGGGTGTAATTTCGATCGTACCTCTCCCTGTTTCACTTGAAAGGATCGTTGCGAGAGATAGGTAAACGGTTTATAAAAACGACATGAAAATGCAATATTTAACGGATTAACGATTATCTAACGTTCACTTGCGTTCAATCTTCCGAAATGTAATGCTTTAACGTTTATCGAAGTTAACTTTTTAGTAACGGATTAGCAATTAACGAAGTTACTACCTATTTGATGAGCTGTGATTATGCAGCTATGCCTACAGGTCGGGTCGCTAGGCGTAGTTATTAGATTAGTAAATTATAGATGTTTTTCTGTATCAGTCAAACGTGAAATGCAAAATAATATCAATCGAAAAACCCTGACATCACAGATCTTAGTCACACGTAGGTAATCCCTCGCATTTTAATTAGAGCTGCGACCTAGATTTTGATTTCACCTTGTAATTCTTTGACATAGCTAGCCGCCAGTTGGTGTTAATATATCGCAGTGACCGTGCGTGACCATACCTGCTTGCAGTCCACGCCGTATGTTCCAAGGTAGCCTGGTAGTTTCTCTTCCGGCTGCTCGCCGCTGGATGCGAGCTGAGCGCTCGGTATTATTTCGTAAGGGCAGACGTCTTGAGCTCGCCGCTCGGCTCTCTCCTTCGCATCCTATAGTTTTAAATCAAACATTCAAGTTAGATTAAAGAACTAGAAAAATACACTGAAAAAAATCGACATGTCCACCTGGCGTCGCCTGGGGCAGATCGATTTTTTTCTTGTTATAAAATATTTACGCGTTTGTAAACGCAAAAATTATTTCGTACATTATAGAAGTTCGATGTCGTATACCCTACATAATTGTATCTACGAATACTAACCTACGAATTTCTAAATTCATTAAAAGAAAAATCTAACCAAAATGCTTCGGTAGGTTAAGCGTGTCCGGGAAAGTAGTAGGTAAGCGTCTTCTATTTTGTGCATTTAGCTTCACGGATAAGCAACAATTTGGTATCTTTCGATAGCATAGGATGTTTCCCACTTCTACTGATAATTAATCTAACAAGATTAACAAGTAGAAGTGGGAAACATACCTACACAAGTCTCATTCTTTTTGAGAGAGTTATGAATGATTTAAGTTTTTTTTCGGTTACCTACTTTAAAATATCATAAAAACAAGTAGGGGAAATGGGGGAATGGGAGCCACTTAAGGAAAAGTGTTTATTTTGATCACAATACTTCATCCCTTGTTATGGGAAGTTATAATAAACATAATAAACTAATTAACAATCAAAAAACGAAAGAAGTTGCTGTCTGTCATAACCAGTTTCTTAATAATAATTAAATAATAAAAGTGTTGTATTGACTTCGGTAACGAGAGTCGGGCTATGTGGTAGAAAAATACCCTTTACTTTCCCTGTTGCAAACATATCGTACACAAGACTGTAAGATATGTGATCTTAATGGTGTTAATTTGTATCTGGGCTTAAGTTATATTCGACTTACGAATATGTGTCTGCGTAAGGTATCTAGGATACCGAGTTGTTTATTGTTTACTTTTGATGTCAACTATGCATGAATAAACTGCAAGCTTTACCTGATATATTGTTTTTACTCAAGTTGGTAACTGTTGCTGACTCTCAACCCCAACAAATGGTTATGGGCCCAGTGAAGCAGAATATGTGAGCTTGTCGTTTGCCATGAAGGAAGCCTTGTATTTAAATAGCCTTGTCACTGAAATTGGGTTATCGCAATTTAGTGAAGTGACATTACATGCAGACAATCAGGGGGCAATCTATTTGGCTAGTGATCCAGTGTTCCATTCTCGGAGCAAACATATAGATATAAGGCATCACTTTGTTAGAAGTGTACTTAAAACTAATACGAACATCAAGTTAAAACATGTAAGTACTGACCTAATGGTAGCAGATGTACTAACGAAGGCATTGCCAAGAGAGGGACATTATCGTTGTATGAAAGGATTAGGTATCTTTCAATAATGTTTTGTTTTTGATAATGTTTTTCTTTGGGTTGTTTTGTTTTTAATGTGTTGTTTTAACTTAATATAATTGTAATAACGGTACAAATTAAGGGGGCGTGTAAGATATGTGATCTTAATGGTGTTAATTTGTATCTGGCCTTAAGTTATATTCGACTTACGAATATGTGTCTGCGTAAGGTATCTAGGATACCGAGTTGTTTATTGTTTACTTTTGATGTCAACTATGCATGAATAAACTGCAAGCTTTACCTGATATATTGTTTTTACTCAAGTTGGTAACTGTTGCTGACTCTCAACCCCAACAAAGACATCATCTCTACGCTCATTCCGAGGAACAAACAAGAGGGTTCAAAGGGTCATTCTTAAGCACATTGACATGCATATAATACTTAAAATAATGTATAATATCTACATTAGTTAGGTACCTACATATAAGTAAGTAATTAACATAACTATGTGTAATTAAACAAATAAATATTGATTACTAATAAAAAAGATGTAGATACACATATAGGTAATGATAATATAAACGTATTTATAAGTTCCTAAGTGGCAATCAAAATATTATATTGTATACTAATAATAGTAATTTGACCTAAACACGCTATAAAATGATAAAAGTGTACCTTCTAAAACCATTATGGGTATGAATTTGTTAGATCTATCTAGGTGTATCAGAATAGTTACTAGGACCACAGACCCTAATGATCAGCGTGGTGGTTATGGCTCCTCAGTGCTCCTACCATTCCTAGAGGACGAAGAGCTAAATTTGATGTACGTCACATAAAATACTCGATTTTTATCACATTTTACGAGAGTAATGCCTATAAAACAATTTTATTTATTCCTTTTACAAGATGATTCTAATAAGATTCACTAACGAGAAGTTTAAAAATTTCCCAGTTCGTTTTACCTACCTGGGTAAGTAGGTATACTGTTGTTAGCAGCAGATGAATTATGATTTTAATGAGAACCTAGGAATCCTAGGAAAACTGTGAAATAGTTGTATATACCTAAGCTTTTGGTATGTTGTGATCGTGAGAGACTGGAAACCCTGGAAAGCTGTCCAGCTTTAGAGTTTATACCTACATACCTAAGCTAAAGCTATAGAGCGCTCGCATCGCTCCTTGGCCATTAAGCCAAGCAATGTTCCTTAAATACTGATATACAGATGAAGTGGTTGAATAGTGATTTGCAATGACTGGTGCACCATCATCATCAACGGCTCATATAACGTCCCCACCGAGGAGCTCGAGCCTACCCCACATTAGGGGCGATTAGGCCTTAGTCAACCATGCTGGCCAAGTGCGGGTTGGTCGACTTCACACACAACCTAAGAATTTCTTCATAGGTGTGTGCAGGTTACCTCACGATGTTTTCCTTCACCGTAAAAGCGTCGATTAAACTTACTTATGAATTCAAAATTTTAAAACACATTGGTACGTGGCGGGGATCGAACCAGTGCCTCCCGGGTGGGAGACGACGCTCTTACGAGCTACGCCACCGACGCCTAGGTGCACCTATGCGCAAATGTAACTTATGAATTTAATTAACATGTAAGTTTTAATTAACAATTAGATAGGCAAGTTTAAGGCAGGTTTTAGCAGATCAATAAAAAATACAGGTATTGAATTTATTCACACCGGTCCTTACTGTTCATACTCGCAAGCGCGTGCTCTAATAGCTTTAGCTTATGTAAACTCTAAGTGTCCAGCTCTAGGTATATGTTAGCAGGGTACAATGAGAAATAATCAAGAAACTGATCGGCTAACAAGCTGGTCCTGTAGCCTTCGAGGCTAATCACCAGGATCTCAAACTGACACGAAGGTTAAAGTCTCCAGCGTTGGAGGAAGTCTCAACCGAACCACTACTAGAGAATTGCTAACCCATGACGAGGGATGTGTCTAGTGCGCTAAAAGTGGTGTGGAGACAGACCGCATCAAGGTCTCCTGCCCACTTTTTTTATGGAAAAGGGGACTACCAAGAGGACGGTTCACCTGATTGTAGGTAAGTAATAATCGTCCATGTACATCTGCAACACCAGAGGAATTGCAAAAACGTTGCCTACACCACACCGTATTAAACAATGACCGTAGCCGTGCAAAAAAATATATTGCCAGTAGGTACAGACAACAGCACATCGGGCTACCACAAACTGTCAAATTTTTCCCATAAATTTTGTACTTTACATCAAACAATGTAAAGTTGAAAATCGATTGGAAAAATTTAACAGTTTTGTATAGTCTGATAAGCTGTTGACTGTACCTACCGCGGTACGATCCGTGCACCTGCATGACGCATTGTTTTATATGGTATTGTTTCTTAATCATTCATGCAAGGATATTTTTTGCCTATGCTGAGGTCGGTACCGTTCGGTCATGGTATGATATGGTTTTGATCCCCTGAGTAGGCATAGTAGTTCTTATCGTGTTACCTTCCATGCTGGGCACGTTCCTATTACCGTCATGGTACAGTTTTCACAAGTCAATTAACACTTTAGTACCATGTCACAGTAACACCAGCGGTTGTACGGTAATAGTTGCCACCGTTATGTTTGAATAATTATTATGACAATGTGCTAATCTACTTCTGATGTGTGTACGTATAGGCAGACATCCTATACGTACATACATCAAACACACATAGTTTTACTAGGTGGTAGACCCATATGTAGGGTCGTCTGGGTAGGTACCATCGCCTTTCTTATTTCTGCCGTGAAACAGTTCGCTGTGTTTCGGATTGAAGGGAAAGGTAGCCAGTGTAATTACTGGGCATGGAGGGCATATCATCTTAGTCCCCAGGATGGCAAACGCACTTGCGGTCTTAAGTGATTTACACTTAATATTGCAAGTGTCTATAGGCGGCGGTGACCACTTAACATCAGGTGGGCCGCAAGCTTGTTTGCCATCTCGTAACATAAAAAAAATCCTAATTGTCCTTATTACTCACCGCTTCTTTGAACCTGTCACAGAAGTCTCTATCTTCGTTGTAGTGCGGCTGTTGGCCAGGCGGGTACTCCGGCTGCTTGTTGCGATGCTCGTCGGTCGCGGGCCCGCTGAAGCACACCACTTTCTGATGGTCGTCCTTAGCGGCCCCCGACTTGAGGATGCCTTTCAGTGGTGTCACTCCGTCGCATACAGGTTTGCTGAACATAAAGGAACATTTATTGACTATAAACAGCGGCCTAATAGATACGTACCACAATAATAGAATAGAAGGAACATTTATTAGTACTAGGCCAATAGCAGAGACAATCTACCGAGTCCAGCATATAACTAAGATCTCAATTTATATGGAGATCATGATTTGTTATTTTTTCCGCTAGGGGCGCTAATAACGTTTCCCATATAAATTGAAATGAAATGAAAAAGCGCTGTATTTAAATGGACTTTGTTATGTACTTTTAAATCGTCAAAATACTACCACCATTTAGAGACGAAGTAAATATATCACTTATGCTCAGATGGAGAAGAAATAGCGAAAGAAACTCCACAACTTACAATATGGTAATAACAATATACTAATAAAAAATTCAGTTTCAATTACAGTTTGAGCTCTTAACACAACTTAAATAATTTCCTATTTTCATTAAAAATTTACACTACGGGAACTGATCCTTATTAATATTACCTCAAAGCTAATAAAGAGAGATATTAAAACATCACAAATATTTTATCGTTGCGTAACAGACAATGTCAGAATGAAAAACCGGAATTTCCATAGATTTTTTTCGGTTTTTGACTCTATAACATTGTTTGTTGGATTCTTCTCTATGATACCTGAGCCGGGCAATGCGAAGTGAGTCGTCATACGAGATCCTGTCGGTTGTCATTGGAGGTGAAGGCGGCCGTGGTGGAGTAGCACTGCCTTCAACCACGTCGAGAGCGACCAGGCACCGCTCCATTGCGTTAGGCTCCGCAACAGCCGCCTGCCCAATCTTCGCCAGTTCAGCACGAGTTTCTGCAGCTTGCTCATCACGAAATGCTTGCTGTAATTCAATTTCAAGAAATTTTGTTATTAATACACGTCACAATTTACTAGTTTTTAAAATTTTCACTTCTAGAGCACAGTTTATTTATTTATTTTGGAACGCTTTCTGACCACGGCAAGTGTAAATATAGATGATTTCAAACAAGGGAATTATTTGTAAATGTGATTAAAATACCTATGTTTGCCAGGAAAATAAAAGTTTAATTTAAATATTATTATTTTATTTTCATTTATTGGGGTCAATCTGGGTCAATTACTATTAGAGATGAAACGGATAGTTGTTTGGCCGGATACCGGGTATCCAGCCAGCTGCGAGGCCGGATGGCCGGATATCCGGATGCCGGATATTTATATATACTGTCTCGTTGCATGTCGTGACGAGTTTAGCGCCGCACAGGTGCACCGAACACTACCAGATCAATTCGGGGGATTTCGCTAAGTTTTTACTAAAAGTTTTGACGTGACAACGTCTTATAATTCGATAGAGCCGGCTGCACGCAGGAAAAAAGATGACGTCATGCGGCGTTACCTCGCTCTGAATCTAATTCTCTAATTTGAATTTGGAATTATGTTCTTTAAAATTTAAACTTTCAATGATACCAAAACCAGCCAGATACAAATAGTATAGCCAAAGAGATTTTATTACAAGTTTATTCATACTATAATGCGAAATCTATTAAACAAATGAAATTATTTTTTTCTTTTGAAAAATGCTACCATTCCATCAGTATTTTCTTAAGACGTTGTCACGTTCAACTATCGTCAGTAAACCGACTTTACAGACAACCAATTTTTTAGTTTAGATATTTATGTATTTATCATTAGAACGAATATCTCAGAAGAAAATTTTAGTTTCATGGAAGACCTTATGGCTTTGTTATAACCTTTTCGACTTTAAATAAAAGCCGTAATAATTATAAGCCATTTTATTGGTATTTACTATTTACCTTACAAAGATTAATGTACTGCATTTTATTACTGTCGTAGATTTTGAATATCCGTTAACCGGCCAGATATTGAGTTACAATCCGGTATCCGGCCGGATAGTAAATTTAGGCCGGATAGGCTGGATACCGGATAGTTATCGGATATCCATCTCATCTCTAATTATTATATCAAACGTACATTCAATCACTCTCATAATCCCAAAAGGGGTATATCAGAGCTTTTTATAACAACGTGTGTCTCAAAACAGTGACAGGTTGCAGCCGACTAGTCGACCACATAATGGGGCATCATACCCAAAAAGTAACAAACCCTCAGTAAATGAACAAACAAAACCAACAACTGGTATATTTACTAATATACGAGTATCTTTGTCAGAAATTCCTTTTGTAATAATTGGTTCTTTCAGTGAGCGTGTGTCATAAATGTTGCGCCAATAGTCCTGCCGTTTATCATCAGGCGGGCTGTAAGCTTTTATCACACCTGAAGTAAAAAATACTTTCGGAATAAGTGTCCCTCACCTCCAACTCGTCCTTAAGGTTACCCTCACGCATGTGGTAATTGCGTACGTTGTCGATCACTTCCTGCGGGAACTTCTCGGGGTTGGCGCTCATGTAGCGGTACACGAACAGGTCACACCCTATTATTTTGAAGCGGTGCTTGAAGACGGGAACTATGGCACCTAAGACAATTGTTAGCGCAGTTTTTAGACGCAACTTAGACACGTTTATTGATGGAAAAAAGGTTTCTTTCGAGCAATGTTCCATAAAGTATGTGATGGAAAAAAGGTTTCTTTCGAGCAATATTCCATAAAGTATGCTATGCTATTCATATTTTGTATTTCGCTTTAACTTTAAGATCAAAGACTTAAAAACACCAGTGTAAATAAAAAAGTAAGGAGTTAGGTACCTATGCACCTAATTTTCAAAGTTTGAAAATAATTACTTTTACATCATCCATAGTTTCATGTTTTTCTCCAACCTACCTACTACCTATACTTCATAAATATCACCAAAAACTTGGCGCGTTCGACGTTTTTAGTGTATTCCTCCCAATTTTAATTCGGTTCAGCGTAAAATGTTTTCTTCCTAATTACTTCTTTTAATTTGGCTGTTAATTAATTTAGTTTATAATATCGTCTACCTTCGTTTCATTTTTGATCTTGTACCTAATCATAACATTCCAGCACTGGACAATACCTTCACCTCAAAAATTAGTAAGTATGTCCAATGTGCGTGCACGGATGAAACTATCGATAAAATAAAATTTTTCAGTAAATTCGGACATCAACTCCAAAAATTTATTAATTTGATAAGTAGATTTTTTGAGAGAAGATGGGTTTAGTCGATCGATAAATATCCATCAACAACTTCATGCTTGCACTGCTATTCTTTTCATGACTAAACTTAATCGTAGGTACGCAGTACGCAGATATAAATACAAAGATTAGATTCTTATGATCCATAAAAATTAAAACTTACCAATATAAAACTTGTCAGGCGTAAAGTAGGTTGGAAAATTGGGATCAGAATCTGGAGTCTGCAGTTTCATAGACTTTAGGAACTGGCCCTCGCGAATGCCGGAGTTGCGACGTGGGATTTCGCCAATCTTGACAGTGCCGTCTGCAAGACTGTATGATAGGACGAATTTGCGCCCCGCGTCTTCAGGATGGATCCAATCCAGCTCGCACAGGTAGCGAAGGTACTGTAATTTGACAATTAACTTTTGTCTTTCATTTCAGTTGAGTATTCAAGATTGTCAATTCTTGGTTCCAACACACATGCCCACTCAGAACCATCCACCACTTAGTGACTGGCCATCTTATTATTATTGGTTCAAACCTTATTTACCTAATCGTATATACCGTACGAAACAAGTTAATTTCAACTTTAAACCAGTTGCGAATTTCGTTTTATAAGTATGAAAACTAATTGTCTCGTATTTATTTCTTGTAAGTAACTATTAAAGCAGTGGCATTGTTCTCGGAACTTAGATTGTATCATTTTAAACTGAAAACTGAATTTCTTGAAACATAGATCGAAATAATTTTTTGTAGAGTGTAAGGAAATCCAAACTTTGCAGTGTCTGCGTTTAAGTATTTCACAAGCAATTGTTGTGGGAAATGGATTGCTGCGATCTACGCCCAGGTACAGAATAATACCACAAAATAAAGAAGAACAGAAGTTACGCTTTATGCATTCCTCGTCCACAATTACTGGTCTGCCTTGTCACCGATTTACTCTTTTTCCGGCTTGGACATCTTAGGGACGCAAATCGGTCGAGAGACTCTCAAGCAGGAGATTCTTGACCGGTTAGTAATCTCTTAGGGAGGTTCGCCATACAGGCTTGAGGTCCCACAAGGTCTTTTTAAACTCCACTCCTTAAACATTGCCGATGCTGAGAAAGCCATCTACGGCCACCAGTGTGTTTTAATAACAGTAAAAAAACCGTTTTGCGGTGTTTTTCCACCAGAGCTTTGCAGTGTACAGGTAAAATCGATCAAGGGAAAAATCTGAAAGGTTTTCTTTTCGGAAAGGGAAGTCTCTGCCTTCATACTTTTCAATTCAATAATTTAAAAATTGTTTTTGGGTGGATTTGTTGCGGTGAAAGTATTTTTATCTTATGCACCACAACAATTCTTGTCAATTATGAGGAATCATTGAAATTTTTATGGTGTGTATGAAAGACGTTGGAAATTTGAAATTGGTTTCCACCACCTTATTCAATGCAATCTTCAAGAAAGAAAAAAATATTGAAGAAATGGCTCTTTGGCTAGATACTTTTACCTTCCTCGAAAAGGGAGGACAACAAGAAAAGATGAAGTACAAAGAGAGCTACACTTCTATACTATGTTTATTTTGTGATATTTCGCAGTGACGTGCGCGCCGGCTGCAAGTTTAATTGAGTCGTGAACAACCTGCGAAGTAAGATGCCGAAGAGCAAATTGTTAGGTGGCTAAGTTATTTGAGCGGCGCATTAAACTATTGCACACGGCGAACGGGTAACAAAGCCAAGTTTGCATTGTTAGATCGATGGCTTGCTTCTATTGATTTAGATTCTACATTTTATTTACCTTGTTATTGAATATAGACGGAGAGGAAGACCGAAGAAAAGACGGATTGACTGAGTAAAAGACGATATGGCAAAGATGGTGTAAATGTTGAAATGACGGCTGTTCGCGAAGCTTGGAAAAAGAAAGCATTATTACGCCGATAAATTAAATTAGAAGCAGAGTAGACATATGAATGATGATTAATTATTTACCTTGTTCTTGTGTATCTGTAGAGATCTGTAGCTCTAAAAGTAACGACGACAGTTGCCCGTCAAAAATTGTTGTTTATGAATTAGATTTTTACCTAGGGCCATATCCTATTTTACGATCATAGTATTTTATTCTATTCATAATTAATGTTCGCGACACATAAACATTACGCATTTTGCCAATGTCAAGTGAAAATGTATCTAAAGTAACAATAAATTATCTCGTAGATTGAGTTAAAAATGGAGTCTCTCAACCTGAGTTATTACAACAAGAATTCGGTAGAAACTCAACCAATACCAATACCGTATCGTTACCATAATTGTTTTGACACTTGACAGCTGATAAGCGGTTGCAATAATGTTTTGCAAGCCGAAAAGTTTTAAAGCGCCTTTCTGCAGAGTCCTTATAGGATTATAACGTTTTGTGAAACTCCAATTTTAGCTCAATCTACCTATGGTAGATTGAGTTAAAATTGGAGACCTACTTATAAAGATTATTACACCTACTTATTTCTATTTTCAGTCGATATTGGCTAAATGCGTAATACCACGAAGACATTAATTAAGATTACGATTAACGCTTTAGATTTGTTTGATACGTTCATACCTAAATAGCGCGATAAGGCCCTGGTAAAATTTCGGTGAGAACCAAACTACTGGAATTACAAGATACAAGTACTTACAAAAATTGCTTTCAATACAATATCATATTTATTGTTATCCATTAGTGTATAAAATGTTATTTTGTGGTCAGTGTTATTATATCGATTGATAGACGGACGCTAGGAGCACGGCACAAGCGCGTTAAGGTTACTAAAAAATATTTTTAAAACTTACCTTATTAGCGTTTAAGTTGTACTTGATAATGTCCTTATGAGGAGGTTTGGGCATCAACCCAAAGCAAGACTGGAGTGTGTCTTCAGGTGCACCGATCCCGATATGCGGCGGATAACTCTTTGGAGAAGAATTAGATATTATTTTCTCTGTATGCAGTAGTTGGATTTATCACGATAAAATAAACGCTATGAAGACGTGATCTCACCTTGGGAAACTCTTTCCTAGTCTCGTGATGAACTTCCACACGCGGCGGCTGCTCTATGTTTAGCATCGATCTATTGCATAGACATAAGAAGGTATTAGAGTGGAACCTTAATAAAAATAAAATAAACTCACATCCCCAGACTGCAGAGATGATTTACATTGTAACTTCTGTCCTGATTGTTGACTTTAGTATTTTTTTTTTATTACTCAATCTCCTCCAATATGTTTTGGAGCTTTATTGTGTATTTTTAAATACATATTACGAGATGGTAGACCTGACGTTAAGTGGTTATCGCCAATAGACACTTGAAATATTAAGGGTAAATCACTTAACACTGCAAGTGAGGTGATGCCTTCTATGCTCAGTAATGATACTGACTACCTGTTAAGTTTATACAAACTTTTTGATATTTTATGGTTTTCTAATGTCTTGTCAACGTGAAAAATGTGGTTGTCAAATAAAATACCAATATCGGAGTTAGATGAATCTCTACTCATTTTACAAATAATTATACGAACAATTATAATATACCAAAGACCAAGCGACGTTTTCACTGTTTTTTCTGAAAACATTTTTACTCCACTTTCTTACTTCTAGTACTTTCTTTATTCTATTTGCTTTTGTAGTTTGGATCACTGAAGCTTTGTTACTTTTTGGTTGATGCCCCTTTTATGTAGGCGACAGGCTCAACCTATCACTATTATGAAGCAATTCATGGCGCATATTGCCAGATGTGGCTTTGTGAGTAACTAAATATTACGGAAGGATCTGCTCAACCCATATTAGGTTAATAAGCGTAATAGTTTGTTTGTATTGTAAAAATAAAATAAAATAACTAAAAAAATATACACCCTCATGAAATAACATATAATACTTTCATATGTATAACGAGTACCTATACGACATAATAGGTCATTCAAATTACATAGAACGTGATTATAAATGTTTAAAAAACTATCGATACTTGTATTTATATATTGGTATTAAATTTAAAAAATTGTTTTGTTTCCCACTATCATAATACATAAGTATTGTCGATTTGTTTTTTCCGAGACCTAACCAAAAAAAAATATATACTTAATAATGAACTGTTCATATTGATATTGGATTCCTGAAATTTGTAACATAGGTACGAGTAAAATATGGTTTGCATAGATTATAGGTAAGTACATGTATCATTTAGTTAGGCTCCATGATTACTATCTACATTTACTAGGATAGAAAGGGATAAGCAATAATATTGCATAAGTAATAATAATGTGAATGGTAAATCAATAGTCATCTCCATAACTTCATAACTCTATGAATCGCGGTACAATCGTTAATAGTTATAGAAAAAAGGCTGTTATCATGACACTTGACATATTTATCAAGTCAGCGAGTGTTTGTATTGCCAACTCTTTTAATTAAACACTACTTTGGAAAATAATATATTGTCAATCACCATTGTACTGTATAGCTATGTGGTGTAGAGTTCTTGTTGTGAAAGTGGGTAAACTTCTTAAGATACCGATGACATTTATTCGTGAAGTATAAAATGACGCAATCGAGCTTGCAGAACCCAGGGTGCTTCAAATATTGCACGAAAAAGTACCTTGCAGGTCAGTAAACCGATGATAGCTAGTACTGTAACGTTAGGTCCTGAATGGGGTCCACCATAAGTGTGGGTCCAAGAAATGAGGCAGCGATTACGTCGCTATATTTTTATTATTGATAAAGGTGGGAATAAGGTAGTAATATAAGGCACTAAATTATATTATTAATAGCCCAAGCTATGTGCGGGTCCCAGAGACCTCAGTAATTTGACAATATTAGTGTGTAAAGTCACACGATCAGCAATAGCTTGAGTCAATACAGAAAAACCGAAACTTCAAGGATAATTTTGAATTTGTTTGAAATATTTACTTTTTTAAGTACGGCGCATATCTCTCACTGGCCCCTTGCGCTAATACGTACATATTTGCATTTGAACCGCATTTCCTATCACCATCAGTTGGGTTGGGGAAATTTGCAAGACCTTTTTTACAATAAAATACTTGTATTTGTATTATATTATTGCATTCTGCATCAATCATTGAGCTATCTGCCTACACTACACTAATCTATAAAAAGAAAACTCCTGACTCACAAAGAGTGACTGATCAACGGCCACCCAGCGCATACCCTTGGATCTAGATAGCTGAAATTTTGAACAAACTTTCCTTTTATGATCTTAACAAGGGATACGGCCGAATTTTTTAAAACTCAAACCCTAAGGTACTCCATTACAGTATGAATTTTGAAAAATCCGGCCTTAGTAGGAAATAATAGTTTATACCTATCGAAAAAAAATAGAAATATAAAGTAGCATAAAAGTTATTCTAGGAAGTAACTACGCTTTCGAAAAGACAGACTCAAGTTATAATACAGTCATAGAACTTTAGGTGGAAAAAATTAAACTGTTCGCGAGAAATGTCGTGTTCGTAATTGTTCTAATTCCGTGGCAAAGTGCCATTCTGCAATAATGGCATTGTAAGAAGTAGCTTCGTGCTGATTGCAACACACTAAAGGTTTGTTATTTTCTTACGGTTATGTGACATTGTAGGTACGGTTTTTGTTAGTTTGTAAAGGGAAGGTTGTGATGAAAATAAAGAATACAAAATACAACTATCGTTCAGCCAGTAAAAAATAGGCTATATTTTTTATTGTTGAAATTGCTAAAATAACAATATTAATAAGATTTAAATCCGCTACCTATGCGGATTTAAATCTAATTAATATTGTTCTTTAGGGCCTAGCCAACGCATACCTTATACAAGGTGTTTGGTAAATGGGGTATGAAGCCGGCACCTACCCATGCTAACATAGTCATATAAATACACTATGGTGCTATCAAAAACTTTAAATTAAAAAAAAAATGAATTGAAAAGAAAATTAAACAAATATTTTACAATTTTTAATTTTTAATATCACCATAGTATTTATATGACTATGTTAGCATGGGTAGGTGACGGCTTCATACCCCATGTACCAAACACCTTGCATATAACGTGGTAAGTAATAAGTTTACCTTTCTATTCAGTACTTCAGTATTTCTATTCAGTAGACTACGCGAAGCCAAAAGGAAGGGTTATGATTTTAGCAATCTTTAAATGTATGTTTATATTAATTTATGTTCCTCCGTAGCGCCTAAACTATTCAACAGAATTTGGTATAAGGTGTCCATCGAGTCGTGGTAACATAGGCTACATTTTTACTCACTTTAACAATAGGAGGAAAACCTCAATTTTTATCGTCTTTTTTCCGTAGTCGGCTTACAGTGTTTTAAACTTTTTGCTGTTTTATACTCACACACTTATTATCTAGTTCAAATTAAATATACCCATTTAAAGGACTTATTTTAAGGACGCTATTACAACGATAACTCCTGGACGTTGTGTTCATTTGACAAAAAAATTATTATCTATTTTAAAAAGTGTTATTTTATCAATTTCAAGTTCTTTTATTTCCTTTTGTGGTATGTATAAGTTTTTGTCTTTAATTTTAATAGTTGCTTATTATAAAAAATAAAAAATACATGTAAAAAATAAACGTGTAATAAATACAACGAATTAGGAATTATAAATATTATATTTTACGCAACTACATTCCGTAAGACATTTGTTAAAGCAAAGTTTTCTTATAAAATTGATGTACGTATCAAACATTGGATAAAGCTGCGATTACACTATGCGATTTGCACAACGCTTGTGTCGAAGAATGGCATGTTTATTAACTTTCAGAAAAACACGTCTGCAGAAATGAAACGGTGATTGGCAGGTGTTATTAATTGCGCACTAAAAATAAGAATTCTGTATGGAAAACCCGAGATTTCAAAAGGTACTTTGGCATCCACAAATCATCCCGGCCGCGGAACAGCGATCAGTCAATGTCACAGACTTTGGACTATTTTCATTTTTCAAATGAACGTATACACAAGGAAAGAGCAGACATTATTGACACCCAAAAGGGTTTCAATCATTTGTGACGTATCCATAAAACAAGTTCATATTCGAAAAAATATTTATTATGTAGGTGCACAGATTTTGTTAGGCTGGTTATAAACGTTTTGGTAAGCATGCGCAACGAAAGATTTGCATCAAATTGCATGTTACGAGTATTAACGAAAAACGGCTTTGCGGTTCGAATATTTGTTGACCCGGAATCCTCAACCACTGAGGAACAGGCTATCATATCACTAGTAGGAACGCTCGTATCCTTTGTCTCCTCTTCATTAGCCTTTACAATCCATCTTATCCTGTCTATCTTCGCTAGCGTTCCTCTCTCTCCAGGTCTGACGATGTTCCCTGCAGATCATATCTTCGCACGCTTCCTTACATACCACCTCACAAATCCAATTTCTTTTCCTCCTCCTTCACTGGCCATGCAATCTGACTGTGGAACTCATTACTATCCTCTATTCACGACTCTCAAGCAATAACGCGGTTTAAAACAAGTGTAAGAGCGCAATAGATTTCCTTAAATTCTTCTTAAATATGGTTCTTTTTTATTATAATATGTATTTTTACTAATGTATCTGTTTCTTGGTAATACTTATACTGTTACTGTAATGTATTTATATTTATTTAAATATGTTATGTATTATATTAGGTACACATTCGTCTACCAATAAAATCTCTGTCCCATATATGGGGCTACTGGAAGATATTTCAGAATAAGCAGTACATTTGTACAATTTTCTGTTTAACGTATGTCTCCTTTTGCAATTGTCTTTGTGTGTACATTAATTTTTAAATAAATAAATACCTAACTGTCGAAACACTGTTAACACTATTGTTATGACATCAGACTTTGGTAACATAAAGGAGCTACCCAGAAGTGCTTCAAAAAAGCTCTACTATCAATCGAACTGAGCAAAATTTCGTACACCCCTGGGCATTGAATCTGCAGGACCACTGGCTCTAATCCTAGCAGAATGTGTTTTTTTATATTGACCAGGAATACGGTTTACATATCGCTAAAATATATTTGACAAAAAAAAAAAAATGTATATACTCTTTTTTAAGCATTCGTCATCTTTTTAATTTTGTAAAATCAGTGAAACAAATTTGGCAACAGAAAGTTGTTGCGTCCGTTACGTTTTAAATATGGAATACATTTTGTTAAAGCCCAGATTCACGTTCATTACAAAAGACTTATTCGCATTTTCATATTCAATTTATTTTGCTCTACCGATTCCTGAATCATAAATAATAATGCTGCGCCAATTTTAAGCCAGCTCAGTTTAATGTAGCACAATAACCGTATAAACAACATTACGAGAATTGCTACGGCATAGAGTATCTTTCTATTCGGCGTCAGGCTGGCAACGTCATTTTTTTGGTGCACTGGATGCCCATACTGTTAGACATGGCTTTATGTTTAACCAAAATTTTGGAAATTATGTATGCGATTGTATGTTATGTTTATACCTATGTATGTTTTTTTCCCCTTTTTCTTGTAATATTTTATATCAAATTAATAGCCCGGAATCACGGCGTGTGCCAGGAGTGCGGAAATTCGCGCAAAAAGTTACTGCTCAAAGTTACTGCAGCTACTGGTGAGGTCCTCGTGAAATATGGGGCCAGGTCCAGGTCTGTCCTTTGTATGCAGTTCAGCATAGTCTCTGTCACGTCGGGGTCCACGTCCGGAAGCCTTGTGGCGGACCCTGGTAACGTGGTGGGGAAACTTTTTCGGCGGGAATGTGGCATTTGATGTCAAGTGTCCCTTGGCATTTGAAGTCACATGCCATGTCGAGTCGTTTTTGTTTTCCCACCACGGCTAGTTCCGGATGGCCATTTTTCAGGGCCATGACCGCGCCCGACGTCCCCCGGGTGCGGTCCGATGGCTGCTCCCGGTGTCCTCGTCAGGAGGACGCGCCAGGTCGAGCAGCCGCACCGCAGCGCGGTGAGGAGGCGGCCTATAAGGGCGGCGTCGGCCAGGGGCCCACAGGGGCTGGCGTTAGTCGGTAGCCCCTGTGAGCTGCTGGCCACCAATTGCTGCAGAAGGAGTGCCTAGACGGGCAGCGTTGGGACGGTCCCGGTGTAGTTACGCTCACGTGCGCAGATCCCGAGCCGTACCGCAATAGCGCACTGGAGGTCAGGCCGGGGAGGATGTTTAGTGGGTATGGAGGGAACGCCTTTACCCCGAGTCCCACATATCCCCTGCGGTTGGCACCATCCCGCAGGGACGATGCGTAAATGCATTTGACCTCCCCGTCACAAAAGAAACAAAGAAAAATGGTCGCTCGGCTCTTCTCAATTCATACATCACACGGGCACAGGGCTAAAGGCGCCGCCTGAAACATCCATGCCCTATGAGTATCTGCGAAACGACGTAATCCGGTTCCATATAGTCACGGGTCAGCCTCACAGCAATGTTAGGGAAAAAATTCTACAACTCGCGTCCGTCCTCGCTAGTGGTCCACCACTCCCGCCAAATGGCAACGATATCCTCTGTGATAGTGCGTCTAAATTTTCGGCGCTCCCTGGGAGCCAACTGGACTGCCTTCTCCGCAAATCGTTCCGCACGAACAACTTACAGGTCGGCAAGGAGAACACCACATAGCACAGGTAACGCTACGCACGTCCTGTAGACTCTCGTGAGTAAAATTTGTGCTGATTTTTGCGTACTAAGCAACGCTCTTCTGACGATAAATACGGACTAACGACGGTACCAAACCGCTGCAGCGTAGGTCAAAACAGTCACATAGGTCCACGCGGGAGCGGAAGCGGAGACCCTAGAAACTTTGGCGAAACACCGTGCGGCTCTTTCTCCAAGCCATCTAGCATGCGGCGCGTAGGACCTCGTCTCGTCAAGGGTCACCCCTAGGACACGTGCCTGGATTGCCGCTTCGAACAGTCATGGTGAGACGCGCCTCCTACCAGCGAGACTGTGTAACGCACACTAGAACAAAGAGCATTTTAAGTATAGGGAAATAGGCACTAGACACAAGTGACTCCACGCCCGCGCCACCGAATGCCGTCAGGGCGGGCCGTCCGCGTACCATACGAGATGGCGAAAGCGTGACTGTAAAACCGGTCTAAATCAATTTTCCGTCGTCAGAAAAAAAGATCTAATGTTACCTAAAATATACAAGAGTTAAATCCAGAAAATATAGTATTTATTTAATATGATCAATTCTAAGATCTGGCAACGCCACGATTTATAAATATTTATGGACTTGATTGCACTTCCGATTTAGTGATCAGGTCAATGGATTTTAAAGCCGGTGTTAGTATCTACAAACAATCAAACCCATAAATTATTCATAAATTCTTACGTATCTTTTTATCTATATATCTATAGATCTGGTATCTTTTTGTACAGAAGCTCCATTTTTTACTTTTGTCAAGTTATATTATATCATAGGTATGCAAATAATATCGTTATACAAATAGTTATGGCTTTTTAAGCTGTTAAAGCTTAAAATTAATTATATTTTTGTTACTTTACGTAATTTAAATTTTATGTCTCATCAAAGATGAGTAGGTAATTAATAGTTGTCTCAAATGTACCTAGTTAATTATAATTATTTTTTCATTTTTATTTAAAAAGCTTAAAGGTCTCATAAGTGGTTGGTGTCTGATAGGTAGCCGGATAGCAGTATAGTGATATATTACACCAAACCGAAAATAATTTGGAAGAAAGAAGAAGAAGAGACTGTTCATCATTGTTTCTAGAGGAGAGACACCTGAGGCGGTTGCCATGAACGCGGGAAGGAGTGCTGCGGAGCTATTTTGTTGTCAAACCCAAAAAAGTAACAAAACTTCACAAACAAAAGTCAATAACCGGTCCGATGTGACACTCTTAAGGACGTAGGACACTTATTATCACGAACGATTTTTTTACTACCAACGTTACAGAACGACGCGACGTCTACGAAACGGCTACGGAGTACGGTTGAAACTCTTTTTCATTGTAAAAAAACCGCCTTTAAAACTAAAAATGGAGAAATAAAATTTCTGTTTATAAAAATCTAAATGTTTCTTTGAGGTCGGTCCCAAATACAAGTGACAACGTTTAATGCAAATATTGAGGTTAGCACCGACCTCAAAGAAACATTTAGATTTTTATAAACAGAAATTTTATTTCTCCGTTTTTAGTTTTGAGGGCGGTTTTTTTTATTTCAAAATAATTTATTTTTTGTTTTTTAGTGTTTTAAGTATATACATTTTCAGAAAACTATCTCGAGATCTTTAGAATAAAGACACACAAGTGATAAGATTACGATATCATCGATGTCAACTAAATAAGCATTATTAGGGATAACTCAAAAACTACTCGTCAGATGTCGATAAAGTTTAAATGGGCGCAAATAACAAGCAAGAGCTTCCAAAGGTCGAAAGAATCTTTAAAATTGGTACACCCAGTAAAGAGTTATGAATGAGGTAACAAACATAAAAAACTTTTTTGAAGTCGCTTGAAAAGTGAAAAATGAATAGAATTGTTAAATTCGTAGATACTATGACTCTCTATCTACGCGACTCAGTTTTGGCGCTACTTTCGACAGCGATTCAATTCAGTCAGTCATCTGTCATTTGAAGCGTTTCATTCTATTCTTTAAACATAAAATGAAGCTTGTAAAAACGTGTTGAAAAATTAAATTCGAATTAACAAAATTAAATTCAATAAAACTATTCTTAAATATAAAATAAACAAAAATAATATTCAAATAAAAAATTAAAGGTTATTGAAAAAACAAATACGAGGCTGTATGGCCTTTAGTTCCCCTTGCTTTCCCTAAAATAGGGAGAATTAAAAAACAGACCAGCGACAACTTTCATTTATTCTTTCGGTGCGATCGCGAGTCAGTAATTACTGATTCGCGTTCGCATATATGAATATAGAGTTAAATATACAGGGAGAAATATGAAGATGATGGTTCGAAATAATACGATTCAGTTTACGAACCTATACTCAACCGTGTGGAATTTGAATCGCTTTTATAAAGATGTTGGTAAGGCCATCTATCGCTGTTCTTTTCTTATAATATTTACTCACTTGTAATAATTCCGGGTGAAGCTGTCACAGTCGCAGATCAAAAACCTGCGCCCGAGCACGAAGATGGTTTCCCCCACAATGAGATCCTTGGGGCAGTAATACTCTGTCACCTCCTCGTCGGTGGTCTCCAACACGGTGGACGGGAATGTAACTGGTAACGAAATTTAAATATTTTATTTCCACAACTTACCTACGTATTATAGTAGATACCTAATTTATCTGTGAGACATGACTGTTTTTGTATACCTAATGTAGTGTAGTGCCTGATATATAATCGTGCCACAATTAGTTTCCTCATATATGAACATGACTAGTGTAAAGAAAAAAAACATCAATAAAATTTTAAAAACATGTAAGTAGGTATTTTATACGTTTGATTAGCTAGATTATCACAGATGTTATGATTGCAAGTTTTACACATAGGTACACTACCTATGTTCTTGAGATGAAAACAGTGTACAATTTTAATGTGTAAACTATACATACACTGCTGGTTTTCAATCCCCAAGCATTTCCCGTACTAAACTTATTGTCAATTTTCTTTGTAACTGCAATCGCCATTGTTTGTAAAGATGTAATAAGTGCTTACATTTCTGGCTAACTATAGCAACAGGCGATTAGCAAAAAAAAAAATAGAACTGTGACGTGAAAAAATAAAACTCTGTTAATAAGTCATGATTATTAATATTAATATTCTTATGACTTATTTACAAAACTGAACAAAACAAACAAGCAAGCGCGCTAGCTAAACACTCGGCCAGTAGGGATTTACAAATTTGCCGCCAGTAGGCCAATTAATAAATTGTTGCCGCCAGTAGGCTAATAAATTTTAGCCGCCCCTAATTCTTTCTGAAATTCGATATCCTGCCACCGAGCGTATGCCTAGATCACAATTATATTACATTTGCCACTTTATTGTGCTCTATCTTCCTCATTACATCACATTTTTTCCTTTTATTAAAAAAATGAAATTTTCGTGGCTCGTTTTCCCTGTGTAATAAAAACATTTGGTCCCAATTTGCCGCCCCCTAAAATCTGCCGCCCACCACCAATCTGCGGCTCCACCCTACTCAGCCTACTGGTAAATACAACACTGCACTCGGTACTTCGTACTTTCAAATTTTTGCCCGTTGTACTAAACTAAAATATTACAAGTAGATACTTACTACTATTCTATAAAGCAGTGTTTTTTAATCTGTGGGTCGCGACCCTTAGGGGGGTCGCGAAGCCTTACTTAGGGGGTCACCGGAAAAAAGAAAAGGCAATGTTTTATACTTCCAAAAATAAAGTTTCAGTGGGGATTTTTCAAAAAAATATCATTTCGTGGTGCTATTTTTGCCTAACCTCGTACTTATCTCCAAACAGTTTTCAAAGCTCTCGCGGCTTCTTGCAGTGTTGTAGGTCTTGCATTATGAAAAAAGGTAACAAAATGAAAAATACTAACTTTTTGTATGTCTATTGCCTAAGGGAGTCGCTAAAATTTTTCAACCTGTAAAGGGGTCGCATATTCAAGAAGATTGAAAAGCACTGCTATAAAGTATAAAATATAATTGCAGCTTAAACTTAACATCCTCAGATAATTTTACTTCATCGCAGTTCAAACAAAGAATTTTAAAATGCTACCCGTGTCAGTTAAGTTCTTTAATACAATGGAGACGTAGTTACGACTCCACGTAAAAGTTAATTAAGACATTTTCGTGCAGCGATTGCATTGAACGGTTGGCCAGCTTCAGCAATTTCATTTGAAACTGAATTCGCGCTGAAAAGATGCATGGCCATGGCATTTGTCCCACCGCAGACAAGTTGGCGAATATCTATCGACTGTTTACTTTGTGGTCATGATAATAAAGCACAAAATTAACACTTCTCTTTATATTGTCGTAGAAAAGTATTACGGGTTGCACAAAAATTAAAATATAGTGCGCGCTCCGGTACATGTCTGTACCATGTAAAGTGCGAAGTGTGGTACCGGATCTTCGCACGTTTGTTCGACGAGTCATCATCAACAGCTCATATAATGTCCCCACCGAGGGGCTCGAGCCTACCCCACATTAGGGGCGATTCAACCAGGCTGGCCAAGTGCGGGTTGGTCGACTTCACACACAACCTAAGAATTTCTTCATAGGTGTGAGCTGGTTTCCTCATGATGTTTTCCTTCACCGTCGAACGAACGTACATATGAATTCAAAATTTGAAAACACGTTGATACGTGGCGGGGTTCGAACCTGTGCCTCCCGGGTGGAAGACAACGCCCTTACGCACTACGCCACCGACGCTCAAGTTCGACGAGTGCGGTGTACTTATAACATTGGTGTATGTAGTGCTTGAGTGTGTAGTGTTACTTTGAGAACTAAGTGGTGTGCGCGGAGCATTAGCATTAGTAGGTAATTGGGTCCCTCGGAGTACCTACTCGTACCTAACGGGTGTATAAAGACCTATGACAAAGCTGAGAACTACGTATTCCGCTCATCATTAGGACCATTTTTTTCTCCTGTACCTGGGAAATTAATAGTTATGAAGTTATTAAAGGTCAAAAGGTTAGAATTTTTTAAATAAGCGATGTTTTCTTATATCTTTTTTGTTTTGATGTATAAACTGCGTAGACTTCGGCTTTGTCTTTGTACACCCTGTATAGTACTTGATTCGTTCACTTCCGCGTAGTAAACGAAATAACTCTCTCTCTCTCTCTCTCTCTCTCTCGCAAAATAGAACAAATCTGTAGGAACTACACACTCGTTCAGGACTGTTCGCATCGCAGACTCGTTTCTAGTTTCTTTCTACGTCCATATGCGTCTCGATCATCGTCGGTGGAGCCAGTACAACTGCCCAAATGAGATTTTTGTAACATTTTCCGATAAGTAAAACTGTAAGTTGTCACAATTGTCTGCTACTTTAAAATACATTTTCACTTGACATTGGCGAAATGCGTTACATATCGCGAACGCCATTTAATTAAAAAAGGAGAAGTAACATTCGGTCACACTTTTGGTCACTGGCTTTGTGCCACATCTGGCAGTATGAGCCATAAAGTAGCCCAATACAGGATAGGTTGCCAGCCTATCTGTGGCCTAAACAAAAGAGGTGCCTCAAACCCGAAAATTAACAAATCTTCAGTCAGTGGCGGATTTACCAGTAGGCTGAGTAGGCTGGAGTCTAGGGCGGCACATTTTAGAGAGCGACAAATTTGGCCGCACAGATAAAACGAGCACCGAAAATTTAAATTTTTTGATAATGGCAAAAAAGCTGATGTAATGAGGATGATAGGGCACAATAAAGTTGCAAATGTAATTAATATGATTGTGATATTTCTCGATGGGACTAGGGTATCGAATTTCGGAAGTAGAGGCGGCAAAAATTTATGAGCCTACTGACGGCAAAAATTTATTAGCCTACGGGCGACAAAATTGCAAATCCGCCACTGTCTTCAGTAAACAAATCAACTGAAGCCAACGACCAGGACAGAATATGTTACACTCAAAATCATCTCAGCAGGGGTTAAAAAGTAGTTAGTACTGTTTTTTTTTTAATTCAGCTCTCCCTGTGTCCGAATAACACTTTGTTTCCGCGTGCTTAACTTTTCAAATTGCATTTCGATGTTCCACTTTGCCGGGGTACGGTGTGGTGCAACGGATAATCGCAACAGGGCATCGATTCTTGAAGCGGTAGAAATATTTATAGTGGAAAATGGAAAAATTGTTTTCTTGGTTTGTATCAGGGATATTTGATAAACAACTCTGAGGAGAATCGGATATACCTACAGTAGTTGAAAGTTGCGATTTATATTTCTTTTCTTATTTTTACTTTCTCGTATACGTAGCATAGAGGAAGTCTTGTAATCGTCAAAAAATTTGACCTCGAGATTTTGACGGATTTACACGTTTTGGACCTCCCTGAGTACAAAAATATTTTTTTTTTGGAATTATGCCTGTGTGTGTCTGTGCGTTAGCACGATAACTCGCAGCTTGCTTTAACTTATTGCAACCAACTTCAACATACGTCTATGACATCAAAATATAAGGTTTCTATCAAATTTGTTGCCGTCGATCACGAAAGTTAAACCAAGTGCGCGGTCGGTACTCGGATGGGTGACCAAAATTTAACATGCATGTATGACATCAAAATATTTGGTTTCTATCAACCTTTGAGTCGTTTCCGGTATTCGAAAAAGTCAAGGGGAGACCACTCCCGATTTTTTATTTCTCAATTACTATGTTAGAATCTAAGATGTTAAAAAAAAATTAAGTAAATAATGCGCGACACAAAAAATATAAAAAAATCTCTACATTATTCTTGAATATTATTCAAGAGAGTGCTGCTGACCTTGAGACGCCTTAAAAGATTTTCATGAATTGTAACTAAGAACCATCTTGATTACGTCAGATTTCGAACAAAAAAACCCGCATCAAAATCGGTGCCACAGACAGACATACAGACGCACAGATACACAGACACGGTAATCTTATAACACCTCTCTTTTTGCGTCGGGGGTTAAAAAGTAAGAGTTATAGCATTCTACAAAAAACATATGCCTAGGTACTGCTTTCCGATTGTTGTCAAATATATTTTTGTGTAAACACTTGTGATTGTGATACAAGTGTAGATTTAAGCCTTATGTTATGATACATCAAAACTCACCTTCAGAACGCTCTGCCGGCCTATTCGCTGACATTTTACTTTCTCGTATACGTAGTATAGGGGAAGTCTTGTAATCGTCAAAAACTTCGACCTCGAGATTTTGACGGATTTACACGTTTTGGACCTCCCTGAGTCCAAAAATACCGTTTTTGGAATTATGTCTGTGTGTGTGTCTGTGTCTGTGCGTTAGCACGATAACTCGAGTACTTATGCTTTCACTTATTGTATGAGATCAAAATATAAGCTTTCTATCAACTTTTGAGTCGTCGATCACGAAAGTCAAGTAACCAAGTGCGGGGTCGGTACTCGGATGGGTGACCAAAATTTAAGATGCATGTATGACATCAAAATATAAAGTTTCTATTGACTTTAGGTCCTTTCCGGTATACGAGAAAGTCAAGGGGAGACCACTCCCGATTTTTTTACAGATGAAAGTGATAATCACCGAGTGAATTACATATACATTGTTGTTTTTACACGACAAGTACCATAATAGCGTGTCGTGTAAAACAGCAATGGCTATATAATTCACTCGGTGATTATCACTTTCGCCTGTCATAAAAAGTTAGCGAATTTTCCTACTGGGCATTCCATCGCCTATTTGCAGTTATGAAACCCTTTATAAGTATAATATCCCTATTAAATAAATACTGAAGAAAGTAACTTAAATCCATATAATGCTACCTATTTAAAAAAAAAATATATCAGTATTGTAAAACCGCATAAAATTTGATCTCCAGAGCAAAGTTAAACTCGATTTCCATTCCGAGGTTGGAAAAATTTTCTTTTCCAGCTACTTATATAGGTTCCTATAATATTTCAAAATATTCCTAATCCGCATTGCAATAGTGGTAGGCTTAATCACATTTACCGGAACAGTAAATAGGTAGCTACTTTGTATTAATAGTCAGCTTTTAAAGAGATTATGGACCAAAGCAGACGAGCTACTTTTAGCATCGGTGATTAGCGTTTTTATGATTACATCTATTCTGCGTCGCCTTTTGGCGACTTGCCGCGTTCGGTCGCATTGCATTGATGCTGCATCGCGTTATGGCGATTTGCTGCGTGTGATCGCGTTATCGGAAAACGCGCATTTAGGGTGCGTTCCAAAACCAGTGACGCCAGGGTAAATATTTTCTTCGTGCAGAAGAAAGAGTCAAAACATTAAGCTCGAAAGAGAAAAAATCTTGTTTTAGAACGCTAACGAGGAAATCTCGAGTAAAAATAAGTAAATATGACATGTCGCCATTTTAATTTGTTTATTATCATATATTGGACAACTCTGCGCACGAATTTAAAAAAACTTTCAACTTTATGTAAATACTAGCTGTGCCCGCGACTTTGTTCGCGTGTTATGATGTTAAATATCCTATAGCTTTCCTTGATAAATGGGCTATTCAACACAAAAAGAATTTTTCAATTGAAATCAGTAGTTCTTGAGATTAGCTCGTTCAAACAAACAAACTCTTCAGCTTTATTATTAATATTAGTAATATTAGTCTAGATTATCTTTAATGAATATAGGTACTCGCTATCACTAATCAAAAAATTGCTTAATTCACAAACGTCCAATTGACTGACAAGGCACTTAACACCTATGCTCACACCTATGCCATTACTTTTACAATAACCATCGTTTTTGTGTAGTTACAGAATATAATAATTCAAAATTTAGATTATGAAAATGAAAACGTAGATCATGATCAACAGATTGACAGCTGTCAGGTAAATTTTACCGGTCTCCAGACACCGATAAAAATGACCCCAGCGGCGTAAAATATTCTCTCCCCGAAGTCGTACCAAAATACTCGAGCAACTGTCAGAGTAAACGTTCGTTTACCTTCGGTTTCACTCGGGTTTGTTTTGGAACGGCAAAGAGTAAAATTCACTCTACCCTGTGTAAACTAAAATCGTCTTGGAACACATCCTTAGTAAGTCATTTAAACTGCATCCCGTTTAGTCACTGCATTGATGTAGCATCGCGTTGACACACTGAGTTCGAAAGAAGCGAATCTATCGATCTTGTACTAGTTGATCTAGGAAGAATCTGTGAACTGGGTGTAGCATTCAGTCGCTGGTTTGATCAACTCGATTGCCGTTGCTCGATTAACGTGTTCGGAGCGTTCAGTCGCTTCATTTAGATTCTGAAGCAGCTAAATCGTCGAATACCGCTGCTAAAAGAAGCATGTCTGCTATGGTCCTAAGCTGTGGAAATTTGAGTTGTCGAGCTCCAACTCTCAACTTGTTTACTGAAGGAGATTACGAATTATTGCAAGTGATGAAGCCGTCCTTCCAGTTTCGACGTTGTCTGTTTATTTCACAAAACTTTGTTGTTTATGTGCGAGTAAGTATCGCGCTTTAATAAGTAGTTATTTTTATATGTAAATGAAATGTAAAAGCTCTTTATTTAAATGGACTTTGCTAAGTACTTTTTAATCATCAAAAGCCCTACCCCCATTTCGGGACGGAATAATTATTTTACTTAAATAATTATTAATACGCTGAGATGGAGAATTTGAGAGAAAAATCTACTACCGTATGTTAGTTTCCGAAACTCTTAAAATCTTAATACATTTAATTTTAAGCTTTTAACTTGCCCGCTCGGCTGCGTCCATCCACGCTACCACGGTTAGCGCCGCTTTTGAACTTCCACAGTGACATTCTAATTCGCTATACGATTACAATTGTGTATACAACATGTAAACTAAATAACCAACACCCTGAATACAGGTGGTTTGAGATCGGCTTCTGAGTTGATTTCAATAAATTTTCAAAAACGTTTTTGTTTTTTAAAATACAAAAAAAAAGTACCCAGAAAACGTTGTACAACATTTTGTGGGTACTTTTTGCTTTTTTTTTGCAGACGACGGTAACAAGCTTACCTGTTTGAACTCCAATTTAAATGTAATATAGATTTTATGTTGCTTGGTTGCAGTCAATAGCATTATGTAAGCATTAAATATCTACTTTAGTTCGTATTACATGTACCTATTTAGTTATCTATTTAATTTGTACTTATACAGTTTTTTGTGCGTTTTAAAATACTTTTTCGCTAATAGTAGGTTCCAATAAATATTAATAACAAAAATGATTAAAAGTAGCTAAAATATACTAGCATCAGATCACATAAGTAAATACACCTTATCAAACTTTTAGAAACTTTCACGCTTTTCTTGTAGAATCCGATGTAGTAGTATTTTGGTGAAGTCTCTACAGGCAGTAGATATATTTCAAAACTTAAATGCTCTTATTAGCGATCAACTAGTCCAAGTAAGCACAACTAAGAATTTGTTTGTATAATAAACTAAATTAATAAACTAACTTTACACGTTTTTTATGTGTACGTACTAGACGTGTGAAGTGTTGTAGTGGTTATGAATGAGTGTTAAGTTAACAAAGTTTTTATTCTTATTCACATTATAATCCGTGATCATAACACTTTTTTTTTAAATAATATTGACAACAATCAAACAGTCATTAATATTAACAATAAGTTCGAATTACAATCAATATTTTAAAGACCTAAATAGTGCCGAAAAAAACTATGCACAATTAAAAATCAATGCGTTGCACAACATGTTGGACGAGAGTTTTACATTGTTTATGGAAATCGAAGGAATATAGATTAAAATGAGTCCAAAATATTTTTTTTGGAATTATGTCTGTGTGTGTCTGTGTATCTGTGTGTGTAGAAATAAGGTTTAGAATTTATAATATAAGGTTTCTATAAATTTTTGAGTCGTTGATCACAATTTAATTGAGTTGTGAATCAAAAGTACAACAGTTACAAATCTATAACAGAAAGAGAAAAGTATTTTTGAAATATCATCTTACTTGAAAACCAGAATCAAACAACGCAAGCTAAAAACAAAAGCAAAAAAAGAAAATGTTATAAAATTACACAAAACTAAATAGAAAGATAGTTTTTCTAGAGTATTTTCAGAGGCCGATTGATAACAAGCTCCATTGGGATCATTAAACCATATTTGTGCTGACTAAAACTTTCCTTTTTCAGTGAAAATCGTTGGCGATTCAAATGTAATATTGCAATATTAGAAATTTCTTTAACACGCAACTTCTTTTACCCAAAAATAAAAGCCCGTAAGCGAAATATTATTTTAATACCAGGTACGTACAGTCAACGTCAAAAGTAGATGATCAAAATCAGACATTCAATACTAATGATTATAGTTTGCGTCAAAATAGGGTGACGGCGAAGAGTTTCTAAAGTACGTGATTGTTAAGTGTACCAAATATTAGCTGATGGTACTGCTGCCCAATACTGATAACCTAAATTATGATTTTGATTAACATCAGTTACTTTTGGACATATGACACCCTTCTCCAAAAAATCCAAAGAATGTGATTTTCATCAAATTATGATTTTGATTAACATCAGTTACTTTTGGACATTTGACACCTTTCTCCAAAAAATGCAAAGAATATTATTTTCATCAAATTATGATTTTGATTAACATCAGTTACTTTGGATATTCGACACCCTTTTAGCAGAGATGCAAAGAATGTGATATTGGTCGTAATATTTAGTCAAGGTAGGGCACAGCGGACTACCCGTTCAAATTTGGAGCAGTCCGAACTGGGGTAGTACCTCCATCGTACAGAAGACCACAATCAGATAGTTGTGTTTCTGTTGTTGAGTAAGATTGCCAGAGCTCCACGGGGGTGGGGAAGGGGACTAGGGTTGTCAGCGCGCAAGGGTCACGTCAGTGATGCAAGCGTCTATAGGCTACGGTGGCTGCTACCAGGCAGGCCGTATGCTTGTCAAACAACCACTTAACCTTAAAAAAATATCTTAGAATTATGATTTTCATTTACATACTTACAGGAATGTAGGTAGTTTTTTCATAATTATGCCGCCAATATTATTAGCGATTTTCGTACATTTGACACTCATCTCATTTAGAAACAATTTCTCACTTCTTAGTTCTGACGCTAAGTACATTTAGAGTTTTTGGGTTTATGAATGATCATGTATATTGGGCGGCAGTACCATCAGCTAATATTTGGTACACTTAACAATCACGTACTTTAGAAACTCTTCGCCGCCACCCTATTTTGACGCAAACTACAATCATTAGTATTGAATGTCTGATTTTGATCATCTACTTTTGACGTTGACTGTACAAACATTATAAAAATATTTGGTTTTTAAATTCATTATAAAAATTTTGGTTGGTTTTGGTTGGCCCGGAGGGGTTTTGGTGAAATGGCGCACACTATGTGTGCCGATCCCAAAACGCCCCCAATAAGGGCTTAGGAGGGTACCGGTGGGTTTTAGCGGAGTAGGACCGGCGCTGTTCCGCGCCGGTGAGTCCCGCACACGCCGTACGCCCAGCCAGCGTACGGTATGGTCCGTAAATGGATTTCCCATCGTCACAAAAAAAAAAAAAAAATGGTTGGTTTTGGTTGGTTTTGAAAGCTTTGAGCAGCGGCCAGGAATGAATTTTCATATTTACTTTCCTGGCCTAGGCCGGGAAAGTAATGCACGAGCCAAGAATCACAAACTTCGTGTTTTCTTTTTAACAATAATGCCTACATTTTCGAGCATGTTTGAGAATTAGTATATTATTGCAAAGGCCGCGAAATAGGCAATTGCAGGTTGAGTATGAGTTTGAAGGCCGATCCGCAGGCGAGGACTTCACTTAATACGAGACAGGCAATTGCAATTTCCGCCGAGGCATATATAGTGCTTTTCTCAAAAGAATGCAGGGAAATAAAAAATATTTTACCTTTATCGCTAAATATATTATCATCGGGAGCTTTAATTAAAATTTGCTTTATGTTTTTGCCCTTGAATCCGGTCGATTGTCGTTTAAATCTGTTGGACTACAATCAATCTCCATTTCACTCTTTGAACCGTCGGAACTCATTTTAATTATTAAATTTATAAATTACAAATTTAGACTAATTTTCAGCTTTGCCGCCAATTTTTTTTTTATCACCTGTGCCGGAAGACAAACGCATTGTTTTACTATACAGCGACGTGAACGCAATTTGTACTATGCAAAGAGACTTTCAAACAAACATGCATGGAAATATTGTCATTAGTTCTGCAAAACATCGGTCAACCAATGGCGAACCAATGGCCTGTAGTTATGTTGCAGCGCGCGTCCTGCTGCCACGCGCCGCCAAATAGATTTTCATACAACTTTTCCTCCCGCTAAACACGTTAGAAATGGAATTTCATACAACTTTTCCTCCCGCATATTAAGGTCGAAGAAAAGATCAACTTTCTCTTTACAATTTGAGGGAATAATAGCTACTGTTGCGATCAGGTGTAGTATAAAAATAATTTATACTACACCTGATCACCTCGTAATCTGCCACTTTCGTCCCACGGTGAACAATGTACTATTATATTTCTTCTTACCCGGCTTTTCCTTCCATTTCTTGGGAAGTTTTGTTTTCTTGAGCAGCATTGGGAATGGATCTTTTCCTCCTCGATCATCGGGAAGTTCCTTAAAAAAGGTTTGATTTAAGGTTATGTACAGTCAACAGCACGGCGGGCTATACAAAACTGTCAAATTTCTCCAAACGATTTTCAACTTAAGGCTTTTCAATATAAAGTGCATAACCGATTGGGAAATTTTGACAGTTTGTGGTAACCCAAGGTGCTGTTGTCTGTACATAAAGTTATTTTTAATTGATATATATTTTTATAATATGTATTTGTATATGTTTATAGGTAACATGTAATGTGTGTATATGGATAATTATATGTTACCTACTCTTTAAAAAGAAACTATTTTCGACTGTCACTGTAATTGGATACTGGTTTATTTGTTTGGAGTACCCAATAAGTAAGTATTTTATTGGGTTTGCATGTCTATTGTATTTGCCGAATTCCTTTTCCTCATTCCAATTCGTTTTATATTAAAACTGTTTCGTAATATTATATCTCTTGGATTGACGTCGTTGGTGAATTTTGGATTTTCGGTAATACATAGGAGTAGCCTACTGGAAAAAAACTTAGTGTACCTACCTATACAGTAAGTTTTTTTTTAGAAGAATGCCAAGCAAATGACTCCATTCCACATGATGGTACGCAGAAGTGGAGTCCAAATGCGAAGATAGCTAGCGTAAGAGGTAAACTCCTATATAAATAACAGGAAGAAAGCTACTCATGGAACGCATAGAGGCCTAATCGCTTTATATAGGTTCGTATTAACCGTTAATAGTTAACGTACCCATAAGTATATGTATTGGTATCTGACAGCTGTCAAACTGTTGTCAGAATATATCAAAATGAAAGCATTTGGGATTTGGTTATAATTGCGAGATGTAGCCCAAGCAATAGACTATTGCCCGAAGCAGGATTTAACAGAGCGTTGGTGTTGTAGGTATCGTTGTCCTTCTAGGAAAGTATGACTGTTAATAGTCAGTACACGCGAGAGGAGCAGCGGAATATTAGCTCGAAAAAGAGCAAATCAGAGTGGCAGTTAAAAAAAAGAGCACCGCAAAGAATAAAAAAAAAAGAACACAGTGGAGTAACAGTTCGGACCTAACAATCGTGTGCGGGTGAATCCCGAATTATTATTTTTTATTATTATTCGGACCTATCAAAAAAGGTTGAGTAGGTAACATTAAGTAAACCTTTTTTTTTGTCTTGGGGTTCTTGCGAAATCTGGTTTACTTCGCCGATTTTCTTTCTTTATAAGTAGGTACCAAAAAAAAAACTTCAAAATACCTAGGATTTTCGAAAAAGTACGATTTATAAAATCATCCCGCGACATAATTGTAGTATTGCGCCCTAAAGGTGCTCTAATACTACGGAATTTTGTAAAGTGTGCCTAGATGTGTCCTAAATGTGTAAAAATGTGTCCTACCTTTTGTAAATAACTTAGTCGACACATTTACCTTGCAAATAGATTTATTTCATCCTTGTAAATAACATTTCTTTGTATAAAAATAGCTTTAACACTGTTTGGCACTAAACTGGTCATATCCGACTAAATTGTACGCGCTATGCACTTTTTCACACTCGCACTCGTATTTCACCACTTTTTCACTACTTTTTATAAAACTTTTTGTATTATTTTCGTATTTTAAGAGCTGATTTCTCTAAATTTTCTATGTTTGTTGATATGGCTGACAATGTCAATCTTTAATTGTTCTTTTGTTTTTATATTTTTCTTCATCATTTATGTTTCGTTTTCTGTGTCTTTAGCCTCTTTGGATGCTTCGAGACTTCGAAATTTAGAGCCCCGAACATCTAGAATCTTCGAAGTTTAGAATTCCGAAGACGTTCGGGATTCTGGATTTCAAATGCTCGAAGCGTCCTATATAAGCGCGGCCAAGCAGACTTTCAGGGACTCTTCTCTCGACTCTTGAATTGGAAGGTAGGGTCTACCCCTACCTTTAAAAGTCAACGCGTATTCTTTAACCTATCGGTGGGGCCTACCCCCCACCTACGCAGTTTCCGCGTTTAAATCTCTGACGGGACGTGGTGCTTCCGGAGTAGTCGGTCCCCTACGGCCTGCCGGCTCCAGGGCTCCCGGCTACGCCCCGAAGCACCTTTCCGTCCGCCTAAACGCTTCCAGACTCCGTTCCTGATCCTGGCGCCGCTGGTCCTGCCTCTGCCACCGCCCTGAACCAGCCACCCATCCTGGTCCTGCTCCCAGTCCAGTTCCGGTCTGCCGCCCCGAGACTGGGGCGTGAGCTGCACCGCCGGGTCCCTCGCAGTCTGCGTGGCGATCCTCTGAGCACGTACGCGCGCTCCCAACTGTGCGCCCTCTACCTGCGTGCTCAGCCTGCGCGCCCTGCTCGCGCGCCCTACCTGCGCGCCCTGCTCGCGCGCCCTACCTGCGTGCCCTGCTCGCGCGCCCTTCCTGCGCGCCCTGCTCGCGCGCCCTACCTGCGCGCCCTGCTCGCGCGCCCTACCTGCGCGCCCTACCTGCGCGCCCTGCTCGCGCGCCCTACTTGCGCGTCCCGCTGCTGCGCGCCCTGCTTGAGCGCCCTACCGGCGCGCCCTGCCTGCGCGCCCTACCGGCGTGTCCTGCCTGCGCGCCCTGTCAGCGCGCCCTACCTGCGTGTCCTGCCTGCGCGCCCTGCTGCGCGCCCTACGCCTGCGACGCTCCGGAGCGCTGCGTCCAATCGCGTGTGCCGACTGCTTGGCCCCGCTAAGTCTCGATTTACTTTTAGATATCCGGACGTGCCCTATTAATTTAATAAATCCTTATAGTACCCTACCGCTCTTTTATTTCTGGTAGGTACTCACTACAGTCTCTTGCTCCGTAACCTTCCGTTACGTGACATAATATATAATACTACCCGTATTGACACAAAGAATTCTCATTCAGCTCCATAATTGGGAGTCCCCTTCCGAGTTGCCGAGGCTAAATAAATATTCATTGATCTGAACTCTCCAAGGCTCTATATTTTGCTTCCTCTGAAATCAAAGTGCAAAATCTTGTCGAAACCGTCTTGGTTCCTTATTACTTATAATATTTCACTGGCATAATAAGTAATGATAATTAGGTTTAACTGAATACAAATCAATTTATATGTGGCGTATTTGCTATGATTATCTATGAATTATTAAATTTTGAAGAAATGGTATGAAGAAAATTAATTTTTCAATGTTATTTCCTTCGTGCTTTGGAAATGCAATTATTTCATGGAAACATGTGGGATTTGTGTCATCTCAGAAGCTTAGAAGTGATACAAAAATGTACTTTGTACTTGAAATCGAATGCTCTTTTTTCGAATATTAAACTTACTATTAATTATTCGAAAACTTAAACTCCATGAAGCTACCATGAAATTCGAGACTTTGATGTATTGATGAAACAAACTGTCCAGCTTATGGTTTGTCGATTTTAAGATAGTTCCAATTTAACTTTTTGAGTATCGTTCCAGATTAAGTTTTTATAGAAAACCCATATAAAACAGAGTCATCACGATACCACTTGGGTGCGAGAAAGTTAGTCAGTGTATACATTATTCACTAATGTCCCACAATCCTAGAAAAAACCCGACTTTGAAACTTTATGAGGAAACTCAACTTTGCAATGTTCGGCAGTTATTTATTTTTAACTCGTTAAGACGATTCTAATAAGACGTTACGGTAATACGGGTTGCAGACCGAAGGCTAAGCTATTCCGAAGTTAAACAAAGCCAGCTTAGCTTAGCTAAGCTAAGTACACCAAGAACTAAACGAAAGCTCAGTCAGTGTTGCTAAGTTCAGTTCGACGGACGTCGCTCACCATCTCACCATGGTACGATCCGTTCACGATGAATGACGGAACGGTCTAGTGGGTGTCGCTTCATAAAAAAAAAATATTTGTTTGCCTGACACGTTCCTAGCACGGTCATGGTATGGTACGTAAAGTGGGCATAGATATAGGAAAATGTAGATTGGCATGTAAAAGAGTAAGAGCATACTAACGCGTATATTAGAGCGAGATAGATAGACGAGACCATTTCACATACACGCAGGGGGCCTAAGGAGGCCTGTCAGTCACGTAGAAAAGACAGCAACTGTCAGACTGCAGTACTATAATTCATGCACACATGCGCATTACGCACACATCGGTATATTTTTTTGGTCTCACCCTAGTCGATTCATTGCCAATCTATAAACGTAAGTAATAATAAATGTATGGTAGTAGGTATTTATAGACCTTTAGGCTTACACCTATGGTTTTAATATAAAACATTAAAAGGGTAGTGAAATTACCTTCACGGCAACAGTGTCATCTTGAAGGAAGTAAAGCAGTTTGTATGAACGGAGCTCGCCATTCACGGAGTCACGATCATCCCACACCACGTTGAAGCTAAACAACAGACAACAAAATTTTAAATAAAGGTAGTGTCTTGACGGCATACTGATCTTCTAGTCAAAAATTAAAAAAATCTATAAAGGTTTCTAAAGGGTTTATGTTTTTCAAAAAATCAAATGTAAATAAGCCAACTATATGTTTTTTTGATGTCGGTGCCAAAGACAAGATTGGGGTTGGCATCGACCTCAAAAAACAGCGTTGGCGTATTTACTTTTGGTTTTTTAAACATTTTTATACCTTTTATTTCCCCCTTTTTATTTTGTAGGCGGTTTTTTTAAAATAATATTTCTCAGTTTCTTTCTTATCAAAATCAGTTTTCAACTCAAAGTTATCAATGGTTAAATTTTAGACAGCATTTTGATTGTTACTTTTCAGAATAATAAAAGAACTACAGTTCTTTTTTATACTATCAAATTTTTAGAAAACTATCTAGAGACTTTGGTCTTTGGTCTAAGTCAAAAAAGGATCATCGTAATTGGTAAATAACTTAAGATATCGATGCATAAAGTTGTAATAATATGTTGTAAAAATAAGTTGGAATAACCTAATGCGGGAAAAATCGTTTGTTTACTAAGTTAAATGGGATAACTTATCCTTAAGAGTCATACTTCGCGAGTCACTCTTTATCGCTTTGTATATTTTCCTATCACGAATTCAAGGATAGACTGAAAGCCCAATACATTTTATCGTCATCACAACATCCTTTATCATTCAGCCCTCTGCTGGGACACAAGGCCTCTCCTTGTCATCGAAGGAGGTATAAGGCAGTAGTCCACCACGCTTGCCAAATGCGGATTGGTGGACGGAGTATAAGGTGATCAATACCTCTTTGCTAATCCATTAGTCGCCATCTACTACACCCATTATGATGTCGGTGGCGCTATTCTACTCTGCTGGCATCACATGGCGAAAATAAATACATTTAATATGATGAAACTATAATTCTATCAAATTCATTTGAATAACAATCTAATTTCCTTGCAAGTTATAAAGAACGAAGCACTGAATGCTTTGTTCTTAATTAAATTGACAAAGGATGAAAGATTAAAGGTATTAAAAACGAATGACCGTACAGTAACACAAAAGGGCTGTAATAAAATAATTGTAATTCAAACCCAATTTTCAATGAAAGTATTTGATATTAAATTTCCATTGTAATATTTCATTAATAACATTGTATTTTGCTTTTCTCCGCCGAAAATTTGCCTCCGTCGTAATTTATTTCTACTTACATTTAACGGAGCTGAAATCCTTTCAACTCATAATTTTATTCTACCTAGACTGAAATTAAGAGCGGTGGTGTGTAGGACGCGAAAAGATTAAGATGGGTTTTATTACTTTGTTTTAAGTGAAAATTATAACAACATTTTCAACACAATGTCCTGATAGAATATAACAAAAGATAGACTCAAGAGGTACGAAGAAATACTAGTCCTCTAGTCGAATTTCGGAGCGTTTGTCTTGAGGAAATATGAAATGTACCAATTAGTTTATGAAAACGTTACTCAAATCATTCGTTATCTCAAGACAGCATGGGAGCGAGAAAGACATTTTTAATATGTTTGGTGAAGAGTATAAATATTAGATCGATTCAAAAACTCGACATTGTATGTACCAGTTTTGTATTTGTTAACCAAACTATAGTATTATTCTTCACTGACTACATAAAGCTAGGCAATTACAGAGCTACTAACGCTGCGCTGTTTTGTTTCTACTCAGTCCAAAATTTTTACTAATGTATCTTTCTTTTGGTGAAAGAATTATTAAAATCTGTTTAGTGATTTAGGTGTGAAAGCGTTACTAACAAACAAACAATCTCACTTTTGCATTTACAATGTAAGTTACGATATACTTTAATCATAATATTTCGAGAATAAATCGTGTTCCCTTTACCTGATACAAAAGTCATTATTCAAAAGAAAAAAGTTGTCGTTGTGAAAAATTAGTTTCAATTGTAAATGTTCGTTATACAAAAAAGTGCGTAACTAACTGTCGGCAATTACGAAGTTTATGTCGTTAGCACAAATGGAACGGGCAATAAAACGATTATAAAAGTCCAGTGACTACTTTATGGAGTATGGACTAAGAAAAGCGGTTTGAGCCGCAAAGAAGATGCTCTGCATAAAAACTCCATTACTCGCATAACATTCAATCGAGAATAATGAAACAATATAAAATAGAATAGAATAGCGTTTATTTTTATAATGAGATGGAAGCTCTTGTTTCATAAAAAGGTGAGAGAAGTACTAATTATTTTAAAATACAATATTAATTTAAAATAAAACTCCCTTCAATGATAGCAACACACCTAATATTATATACAAGACATACATACGCGCACGCAAACACACACACACACACACACACACACACACATACACACACACACACACATACACACACACACACACAAACTCACACTTAACCACATGCATGTATAGATGGAACGCTTTGTAAACAATCTTCGGATTTCCGGTGGTGGGCGCTAATGCCTGCGCCACAGTTATATACTAATGCAGACAAACGTGCACAATATCTTGTGCAATTGTTTTGTTCCAAATAAATGAATTTTTGATTTTTGATTTTTTTCCACAGTTTTTATACTCAAGAGTTATCATTTATACAATATACTTAATCGGGAAATTTGTTGTATAAAAACTGTAAGAGACTGGTGCCTGAACTAAGCATGAGCTTGTATCTCAGTGCACCAGAACTCTCCTCTATGGATGGTAGTTAGCGATTACAACGTAATTACAATATTTTTAGAGACATTATAGTTAAACATGGAGTTACATTAATAAAAATAACACACTAGGTATTTAAATAATTAAATGTAAGTATTTTATATAGCAAAATAAAATAAATTATTAAATATAATTTACTTAATATTCGTTTAAATTATATTCTGAGGTATTTAACTTAAATGTAATTTAAATTAAAAATACAAAAAGAATAGATGTTTTGATCCAGCTCAAGAATTTAGCTTCGGTGACCACCGCGGCCCGGGTCGGAAAGTCCAAACGTCGCATTGCAGCGGTCACCGCCAGTCGTCGATATCCAATATGTCACGGAGCATCGTCGGTCTCTCTCAACTTGTAGGGAGATGAGAAGGGCTCGCTACAGGCTAGTAACGAGCAAGCACCGACGGGGTCGTGAAAGTTTCTGCAAAGATTCCCACCGTCCGGCAGCGACATATCCGCGGCGGACGCGTTCTCCTCGTCCGATGAGATGGAGAAAGTGGTGGCGGTCGTTGATGTTTTCGCACCAAGGTGCATGTGAAGGGACACCGTTGGGTTTTAGAGGGTAAGCCATGTCTTCCGTAAGGAGATTCTCATGTCACCACTGACTTGATATATGCGTACAGCATTTCACAACGTAAAAAAATAATTTATCTAATGTTTTTTATTTTCACGTTTATGAATATTTAGTATTTTTTAGTGTCAATCTTTAATAATATTAGTATAGATACGTACTGTACTACCAATTATGTATATGATTCGGCAATGATAAAAAATAATCAACAATACCTATAATTAATTTTAATTATTTCATATATTACTCTTAGTTTATCCCATACCCAAAATGTTAAAAAGCTATTTGATATGCTGGGGCTTGCTTCTTGAAAAGGACATTGGAATTCAAATAAACGCCTGATATTAATTTGTGGACATGATAATAAAGCACGAAATGAATGAGGTCCTCCCTTTATTTTGTCGTACTAAAGTTTTACGAGTAGCACAAAATGAATGGTCTATTATTTATAAGGCATATAGGATATTTATAAGGTCCATGCCACGCGGGCCAGTGAGCGACTAGCAATTGGCTATTTCAGTCGCTCGAGATACGTCATCTTCATGATTTCAGCCGGGATACGCCCACTGTTGGACCTTAGAGATTCCATTTAATTTAAGCTAAAAACGAGTACATGAAATTCCTCTTATTTCTAAGCGCCACTGCTGTAGCTATCGATAACTTTTATCTTTTTTAGTTAACAAAGGTATCAGTGTGTTCGGGGAAGTAGTAATCAAACTTTAAGACGCCTTCCTCACCGGCTCGGTGCGTTTCGATTTTGGTCTCGACCTAGTTGATTCAATACCAATCTATAAGCGTCAGTCATTATAAATCTATGGTATTATTGAAGTGTGGAAAGCTCTAACTCAATACAAATCCTAAAAACAATTAAATCTTTCTTCAACAATTAGCGGCAAATCGAGGGTTTCATTGGAGTTGGTGCGTAATGTTTCGTAGAAAATGACGTATTGTGAAAAGTTTCAGTAAATTGAATGTTTTGTGAATTGACCAAACTTTCAAAACTACTACCCAAAGATTTGGCAGAAAACTTTCTTCACAAACAATTTCGGGCTTCAATAAAGGAGTTCCATTGAATAAAATACAAAATAATTTAGATACTAATAAATATTAATTAATATGCCTAATTAATTTTACTCTTGACGTGGTGTGTTTGAATGAAATGTTTGATTTTGCGTCAAAAAAGAAACATTAATACTGTTTTTTTCTTAAATGGATAAGGAATTATGTAATGTACTCTGAAGAGTTTTTTTTTATAATAAGATCAAGCAAATGACTCCTTTACACCTGATGGTAAGCAAAAATGGGAGTTAAAATGCGAAGATAGCTAGTGCGAAAGATAAACCGCCACGCTAGCCACCCTCGCCTTGCCGACATGCAAGGTGCTTCTTCACGCCTAATTTGAATGACCCAAGATTGTAGGAAGGAGGGAGCTCGGGAGTGTTTTTCCATCAGAGATGATCAAGGTATACAACCTCATGACAAGGAACAAATGTCTGGCCGTTCCGCCTCCGCCGCGGCTCCAGTAAGAGAAGAAGACCCAAGAGGTGCTCTCTTGGCATCGTAGGGCAGGATATGCATGCCAATGCTCTCACTAAGCGAAATGCTGTAGATCGTGAGAAATGGAGGAGAAAAAGTGGACCTCGGGTGTAACTAGTAAGAGTATTAAAGTTCATCTGATGATGACTGAATCTATTTTATTTATACCTAATTAAATACGAAAACTTCTTTACGACAAAGCAAGTGCACCTTTTGTATATTATTCTGGTTTGTTCTAAACAATTTATATTTTTGTTTACGTATCAGTAGACAGATCTCGAATACTAAAGTGCCGAAGGGTTCCCTCAGTTCTCTCATTCTGCTGTGCAATTAACAAAGGCATAAATCCAAGCCACGGCCGCTGCCGCCCGCCCAGCTTTTGTGCGTCTACAATTATTATTTAATCTATGCCAACCTCTGTGCTCGAGCGAGGCGGCGAAATGTGTTGGCAAATGAAATTATTAGTGCAAACACAAGATTTTTAATTATTTTAATTTGAAAGAAGGGTTTGCGGTTTTTTTTTATTTAATTTAGGTACCTTATAAAACTTAGGTAACTTCACTAAGGTTTATTCATAAGTGGAGTGGAGTTACCTAAGTTTGATGAAGTAATATTTATGAGTAGGTACATTTGAGCAGTGTTCCGAAAACTTTTTGTGTTTAAGGTAGGTACATCTAAGCAATTGGGAAATTTTCGAGGCACTACCCCTACACCATAAACAAAATATCAATTTTTACGAACAAAATGCCTTGCTCGTGCGCTCGCGTGTTTAGCGACTGTTTAGTAGATAAGTATTTTTGGTCTATTATGGTAGATAAGTTTATTATTCCGATGCACAGCAATTAATTCCCATGGTGCAGTAGTGTGTATTGCATTAACAGAAAGTTTAAGGCAGTTTACAGACGGCGCGGCGGGGCCGGCCTAACCGGTCAATTTCACCGCGAACGATAGCGCAAAGGGAATCCTATACTACCAACGCACATAGAGGGCAAAAAGACCGCGCTGCAGGTGCCCGGTCCGTAGCTACCTGCCATGTACCACACAAACCAGTTTGTATGCAGTACGCAGACGGCGGCGCGGGGCGGCTAGCTAAGTCCGCACCTTCACTAGAAGGAACGTCGTGAACACAGAACAACGAGCGGGCACACCGCCTTCGGACCCATGCAGGGTGACACGCATAGACATCAAAGCTCTGTGGTCGTGAACTAACTGCCTCCGTCCCTCGTGTGTTTTGTTCGCGGTCAAGGCATCCGCGCGCATCAACGGGCAGACGCGGTCTTTATTGCTTCGCGGTCAAAAAGGCTGCCCGCCCCGCCTTCTACAAAGCGCCTAAAAATGGCAGCAATGGTAGAAACATTGCGAATTGTTGCATATCGGATTGATTGGAAGGGAAAGTGTAATTACAGGACATGCTTCTTGATAAGTTTATCAAGAAGCAAAAAGCTTAACACAATTTGTTAAAATCGAGGTTTACAAGGAAAATCGCAGGGAAAAAAGTCGGTTAAAATGTAGCCTAACCCGGACCAACACAACGAATTGTCGGACACGCTGCGGAAAAACATACGTAAATACAAACAAACACACATATATAAATAAACTGCAAAAATCATAACCCTTCCTTTTGACTTTGCCTTAGTCGGGTTAAAATAAATATGATTTATCACCAGCCGTAAAACATTGAAATTTATAAATAACGAGATTGTCTTTGCTGGTATTGTGGTATTTGGGTAACGTTTATATTTTAATGAGAATTAAGGGCTAATGGTAGTTGTGGTTGGGAAGTGCGTAGTTTATTTAAGAGGACGCAACATCTTCCCTGTATCCCGCTACATATTAAACATGTTCCAGAGAATAATGGCTTCCCGTGGCTGTTATAATTTCAGCAGGCCTCATTTATATGTATTTATATTCTTAACGCGTGCAGACTGCCGCACAGTTATCCCTAAATAAATTAATGAGGACCGCGCGGTAATCGCATATTAGAATAAAGATTTTTCTACGAAATATCTTTTTGTGACATTCCAACTGTACTGTACCTAATACAGTAATGTTAAACATTGTTCACTGAAATAATATATTAAGGGACAAACAAGATTTATCTACGTAGTTTTCGAAATATTTGTTTCTAGAATAGGTACACTGTTCTTTCAACTGAGCTATAGAGGCTCATAAAAACATTAGGTAAACCATACTACCTAAGTATATAATAAACCATACTACCTAAACCATACTACCTACATTATATACAATACAACAACTTGGTAGTGACCATATATATAACTCATTCTGTTTATTTTTGTAGATACTATTAAAAAGATTAGCACATAAACATAAAAATCTATAAATGTGAGAAAACGGGATTTATACCACGTACCTCTGTTTTTTGAATTATCCGATATTTCGGCGCAGTTTCATGCGCCATGGTCACGGATGAACTAAAGTCTATGCGAGTTGTTGATTATTGACAGACAAATCTGTCTACCCTCTTTAAACAATACATAAAAATCTATACTTATCTAGAATCTAGCTAGGACCTCCCTTTATGTTTATTATAGTTAGGATGATTGAATGACAACTTCTAATTATCCGATAATTTTGCATTTTAATTCGTCTATTATTATCTAACTTTTAATAAAAGTTTCGTGACCTAACATGAGAAAAATGAGATGCTCAAAAACTTCATAGAAACGAAAAATATTTCTAGAGAGGTCATCTAAAAATATTTTCCATCAAGTAAAAAAGGGTCTGCAATTTTCCATTTATAATTAAAGCAGCCAAGTCCTGTGGTCAAGTCCAATAAAAAGACACCGCTTTCCACACGTGTTTATCAAAGTTAGAAATACAAAATTCATATAATTCATCTTCTAAAGAAGAAGAATATTTTACTCTTAAGTTTCATAATTATTGTTAATTAACCCCCGACGCAACAAGAGGGGCGTTATATTCTGATATGTCTGTGTATCTGTGTGTCTGTCTATGTATCTGTGTCTGTCTGTGACACCGTAGCTCCTGGACGAATGGACGAACTTTGATGCGGTTTTTAGGGTTCATCATCGAGGTATGCGCTTATCTCGGTAACGAGTGAAGGTATCGAGTTGAAATTAAAACCATATACTCAGGTCTACAGTTCCTTGAAGCTGTGAAAAAATCAAACTTCTAAGTTAAGGCAAAAAAAGATACGAAACACTTATATTTCGACACTCTCAAGGTGTTCGTTCGAGACGTCACTCAGAGATGGCGCTGAACCGAACACGACAATTCTACACGGCACTATGATGTACAATGTGATACTATTCATTCTTTTCGCAGTCACCACATACAAATCGGGATTAAATTTGAGATTTAAGTAGAAAACAACATTAATTATGTTACCTGACTAATTTAGGTATGAACTGTTAGAGTAACCACAATTATAAAACACAATAAGGTTTTAGAAACTGAATCTTAGGACAAGCTTGGAAAACACTGTGAGACTCGATCCCTTAACTATTTTTAATATGTTGTAACTACAAATTTCTACGAAACCCTCGATAGGCGAGTCCGACTCGCACTTGTCCGGTTTTTTTGTTTTAAAGCTACTATCCCGAAAACGCCACTTTCGGGATAGTAGCTATAAATTTATGATGGGTTTTACATAAAATTTTAAATTTTGTAGTATTTTTCGTATTTAGGTAGTATAAAAAACATACCAACATACATACTTGTTTACCTATAAACGATCACGCTCTAGACCTAAGAGGGGTTGAGCCACAGATTTAATTTGAGCAAAGCCTCAGGTTAAACTTCGTTACACATAAAGCCATATCTATCAGTAATGGCCATTTATAAAAATAATCTTCGATGGCGTTTTATATTAAAGTTTTTCGGTTTCTTTTAATAGAAGTATTTAATTACGAATTATAATTATGTTCATGTTTTGAAATAAAATGTCTCTTAAATTTTCCAAAAGGCAGTGAGCCAGGCACAAATGTGATCTCTGTATCGATACAGATCTAATTACCACAATTTCAGGCATGCATTAGCTATCTCATGCATATATTCGACACCTCCGGCAACCTCAGTAATTAGGTTAGCGAATATTGACGTGTATCAAATTTTATCGTTGACAAAATTGTGAGAATATTCAAAAGAAATGAAGAACAAAAGTTTAGAGTCATGGCATTTTAAACTTGTGCTTGAAAAGCAATGTGTAAGTGCATTTTGCAACTAAACATAGCTTTATTGTATAATTAGTTTAACTACATAGTTATGTAATGTTCTCTTAGATTTGCGCAAGCACTACACATTGTAAATAAAATAACTTTTACACTCAAAATGTAAAATTTTGTTAACTCACGTGTAACAAAATTTTACATTTCGTTATTATCACTCGACGTTTCGTAACACTGCAGCGTTTGTGGTCACTGGAAGAATAATAGCAAATGTTAAAATCTATTTACGCGCGAGTTTAATTAGTAAAAGTTGTTTGATTTACATAGTTATGTTTATGATGGGAAGTATTGCGCAATAAACATTTTGTCTGTAGCCTGTAAATTATTGTGAGGTATTTTAAACATTTCCTTGTGGTAAATTCGGGTCAAAGAGGTTTATCATTACGACCGTAAGAATTATGATAATATAATATTAAAACATTGAGCGGAGTTTGCTCGTTCTTTGAGAAATTGCATTATCGAAGAGTTCTATAACGATAATGATTATTTGCGATCGTAGAAACACGTAGAAACCAAAAATCAAATCGTTAACCTTCTCATGTGTTTTGATATCTAACAGTACCCTTAGTATGAGTTTTGATAGTTTTCGAGCTCGATCAAACGTATCGTCTCTTTTCATACATTGCTTACTGTTTCTGATAGTTTACGCTAAGAGGCGCTAGTGAGCAATGTATGAAAAGGGACGATACGTTTGATCGAGCTCGAAAACTAACAAACACATACTAGGTACTGCTGTCAAAATGTATGAAAACGGAATCGATTTCGCGATAGTGCTGGGGAAACGATCGCGCAGTGATGTTTTGAGTATCAAAATAAGCAATTTATTAGTGTGTCTTTATTTCTCAATCAATTATAAATATGATCGCGCTCCATCACATGTCTGCAATCCGAATAAATTTCGTTGTAATCACAAATAGGTCACAAAAGAAAATGTACAAATCCTGACTTTGTCTTATTTAATAAATTTTGCACCATTTTTGGCAGATATTGTGTCATATGATTTAAGATGCATTTGCAAGAACTGGAACCAGTAAATACCGACTGCTTAGCAGAAAGGATTGGGATGTATTTTTTACTAGCTTTTGTCCGCGACTTCGTCTTCGTGGAATAGTTACTTTGGACAGCATTTTTGTTTTGCGTATCTACTTATTTTTTTACTAATATAGGAACACATGTTTGCAATAAAAATATCTAAAGGAAATATAAACAGATTTGTTTGTACTTCCATACGATTTTACCTATCACTCCACAACACGGCGTGCCTGAGCCGAGGTCCGAGACTTTAGATGCACCCTCAGTTGTAACGCCTACTAAGACTCGAATGCCCTAGAGACACTTAACAGTAGAGAGTCTCCCTCGCGGGAGATGGTCGCCGACTAGATTCTCTTCAGGGAGGTTCACATTACTTCACACAGCCTAGGGAAACCAGTTCAGGTCATGTGTGGCTAATAGCAATAGTCAGAAAAAATCTTTCCTTGCTTGCTGCCAGGGTCCGCTTTCCTACTTACCTTCCTCCACTTTGTGGTCTTGTGCATCCTCCGATGTTAGACGTTTCTCCACCATGTCCACTTTCACGACGTCTATACAGTATTTTTTGGGTCTACCACGCCCGAAAAACGCTATTGTCAGCACTATAATTTTATTAAGCCATCTTATCGCCATTGTGCTTCTTATTTAATTTGAGACTTTTCACCATTTACAAGACGTAACAATAACAAAAATCCGAATTAAAAGATAAGTATTAAGTTAACTAAATGACTGTTCGGTCAGTTTTACAAGAGTACTGTAAGAGCTTATGCCTTTACTCCCTTATCCTTAGTAAGTTATTGCTGGTAAGTTAATGTTGACAAGTTATGAGTGGCTGTTACGTATGTTGTGCTACGGGTTGGGTACAAACGTGACCGTCACTGCAAGGAGAGTTTATTGCACTTTTAGTTAAGTTAAATTATACATTTCTATTCAATGAAATATTGTTCTTGTTACGTCAGCATAATATGGATAACATGACACAATAATAAGGTGAAGTGCTCGTACAAGTGCATAATTTGTAGCAACTTCTGATTTAGGTACGTTGTGCTAAAATTAACCAAATCCAAAATGCTTCCATTCCATTTTCATACATTTTGACAACAGCTTGACAGCTGTCAGATATTGCCATAATATGGTAACGTTAACGATTTGGTTTTGGTATCTGCGATCGTAACAACGCGATGACGCCCCAGATTCGACAACAACGCACTAAGTGGACGGGTGCAAGACACTAAGCTAGCAGACGAAGTCGACCGATTCCTGTGGGAAATACGTCGGACAAATTGGACTTGTGATTGTTGTGATTTTGAGGTGAGCCATGTCTAGACTGGCTACTTGAAATGCTGCTTTGTTTTCACGAATATTTCTGAGTGATGCAAGAAGTTAACTCAATTATGTTCCGTGCAAGATTTACTAAGTGTACGTTGTCTCTCAAGAGAGGCGAAATGAAAAAGAATTTCAGGACACATTTTTTGAATTCTCTAGCAGTGAGTATGTACACTTAATGCTTTCCAATTTTACTTTGTGTTGTGTGTACACAAAGAAAATCTAATAAAAACGTGTAAGTAGTTTTAAAGAATTGGAAATTGTATGCGGAAAACGTATTACAATTGACGCGCACTACTTTAATACATTTAAAGGTTAACCGCTTATCAACTCTGAAAAGGAATGCTTTTTTTAACTATGAATCATCTTTTTTTCGGTTAGGTTCCGTTCCCGAACTGATTAAAGCAGTTACCGTCGATTGTTTTTTATTTGGTATTTTGGCAACGGATCAATTTTATCACTAAACGTCCTCAGCGTCTGAAGATGAAGTGCATTAGAACAGCAACTTTCGTAGATATTAAATAGTAGCTAAACGTTTACGATTTAATTAAGTTTTACTAGTAATTTTGAACAGCAATGATAAAAAAAAATTAGGCAATCATAGATAAGCATCTATGCTGATTTCCAACTTTGGTTTGTGCACTGAAAATTTCGTACTTTATAGTGTTTGTTGCCATTTTTGTGTAGGCGTCAGGCTGGTAACCCTGTAATTATTTTGAGGCACTAGATGGACCAAGTTGTGGCTTTATGTGTAATCCGATGTCACCTAAGGTTCGGCACAGCCTCGTTTGGAACATTGGTTTGTATGTGTGTATGTTTTTCAAATTTTGATGACTGATTTGATGCGCATTGGTTTTTATAATAATACCAAACAAATCATATGGTTTTGTGAGGATAGATTTTGGTAATACGAGTACTATATCCGTATTTACATATTAATAACTGACTGGCTATACAGATGTTCTGTACTCTGAGTTGACGGATATGGTCACATATTTATTTAAGTTTGCTTAAATTAAAAATATTGAATGGAAACTTTCTAATGTCAAATGTATCACTGGACATTATTGTTTTTCACTGGTTATGAAAAGCGAGTTGACTACGCCGTTATTATTGCTCTGATATTTTGTTTCTGATTTCTAAGAATTTAAGGGCATGTTTTTTTAGAAAAACCTAGCTGTTAAAATTTAGAAGCTGATCGAATATCGGGTCCCGTACTCAATTTAGGCTTAATTGGTATCAGCGTAGAAAAAAATCTACTTACGTAAGAACTTTCCCATCGTATTGTAGGAAGCGCAGTAACGGATCGTCGTGACCCTTTGTCCTTTTGGGAGGCCGGACATTTTTCCATCGCTCCTTCTCGGTGTACGGGTCCACGGGCAAATCTTCTGGCCTTGAGAGTTCCAAGCCTTGCGATTCCAGCCATTCCTGATAAATAAATGAAAAAATAATAATAATAGAAAGCCTTGTTCCCAATACGCATCAATGAAAGGGCTTTGAAATTTATTTAACTGTGTCGTTATTATTGAAGTTATAACGTACACTGGAGGTCCCAGTTGCTGTCGAAAGACAGCAGTCGTTCATAAGGAAGGTTTGTGTCAAGCAGGTTGGCCGTAAAAATCTATTGCCAAAGCCTATATCGGTATTATCAGTGTGAAAGAGAAAGAACATACTAACGCGTTTAATAGACGAGTAGTACTATTTTTCACGCACACATGCGTTTCACTCACACATTGACGTGCATTTTTTTGGTCTCGCCCTAGTCGATTCATTGCCAATCTATAAAAGTCAGTAATTATAAATCTATAGTATTACCAACATTATTTGCAACACAACATGCAATGCCACATTTTCCACACATTTCAATGTTACTACAAGCGAGCTATACGAATGCATTTTTAGCGCGCTCGTAGGTTTCCGCCAATAGGTTTTTCAACGAACGCCTTGAGTACAGATCTTTAGAGCAGGCCCGCACTGGTGACTTTTGTCACAATGACTTTTTCGTCTTTCCTATCAAGCCTTAGACAAGGATCCTTTGTCTAAGTATCAAGCCCATGTATATGTATGGAGGAGCGAGCACGTTACGACGTGACAAGTGGGTGACATTTGGTACATCTCCATAGAGTCTCCATACGAGCTCCATACATTCCACGAGAGTAGTACAAAATAGTCACTGTGATAAAAGTCACCAGTGCGCGCCTGCTCTTCTGTGCTTTGAGTGCGCGTAGTGTGATTTGGGCGGTCATTTGCAAAACTTCTACGCTTCGCGAGCTCCGCGGCTCCATGACATGCGGTACCTACTCGTGATGCGCATTATTGCGTCGCAAATAATCTGTACTCGGCTACTGGTGAAAGAATTTTGAAAATCAGTCAGTAGTTCCAGATTTTACTTCCTAAAACACTTTTCATCGATAGATTATTAGGATTTATGGAAACCAATGACACACAGTCTTTAAATAAACTAATTTAAATTTATTTTTATATGTAGGAAGGTGTGTTTCTAACGCGGTACGTTGCGAGAGTAGCGCACAAGCAAGTGAGACGGGCGGGCGCCGGGAATGCACTAACACAGAAGGAATTATAAGAGTCTAACTCGGGCTTAAAAACAATGAATTATTGCTTTAATGCTTCAGTAAACCAACTGCGAGAAAGGAAATACTACTTGTGGTTAAGAGGGACATAATTTATTTTTGTAAACTCCAACATAGATAACCTATATTGACATAACTTTAACTTTTTTCCGTTGTTTGTTGGCAACCGGCGGTCTTTAGGTCATTTTTGTCAATTGATGGAAGTTTTCAAAAAGAAAAATAAGACTACCATTTTACGCAAGAAGTTGGCACCAACAGGCTTGCTCCGTGAAGTACGCAATGCAACTATGTTAGTAATGTCTCTTGGCAATCCACATTTTTGGGTTATTGTCGGGTGTCCGCCATTCCACCACATAGGTTTTATTGCATAACTTTTTTTATAAAAATGAACGGATGGAATGTTTACAAAACATTTAAATAGAAGTTAACTATTTCATGAACCAGTCGAAGCAAAACGTAGTGACATCCAAGGGTACATTTGTCGGATGTAGGTAGGTACCTATATACAAATCGGTACTAATATTGGTAGGGCCTAAATCCACTGGGGTCCACTCCTCGCGGCGGACCCTGGTAACGTAACGTGGTGGGGAAACTTGGAAGGCCAATATTTTGACAGGCTTTGATAAGATGGGGGTAGCCAGGCCAGCGGATTTAGGTCCTTTTTTTTGTTGACGAGGTCAAAGGCATTTACTCATCGTCTCTGCGGGGTGGTGCCAACCACCGCAGGGGATATGTGGGATTCGAGGTAAAGGCGTTCCCTCCATACCCACTAAACATCCTCCCCGGCCTGACCTTCAGTGCGGTTCCGGGTAATACGCCGCCACCTTCAGGTTTTTCGTCATTTAGCAGCAGGTGAAAAGAAGGCAGAAAGCTTCTAAGGATATATAAAAAAAAACATCAGTGTAAGAATAGAATAGAATAGAAAGATTTTTATTTCCATAACATAAGAGTACTTATAATGCGAATTCGATGCTTTTCTGTTATATTGGAAAACAAACACCCCATAACAATGGAATGCTTTCGATAACTAGCCCCTGTAGTTAGAATAAAGCAACGTCTCAAGTTAAGCGGTTGCTAAATGGCAGCGTCTAGGCACTTATTGTGGGACTAGTATGGACTAGTAACACTAACCTTGCAACGGCGCTTTCAGGCAATAGTCTTAGAGCCAGGAACCTTAAATAATCAGTGGTGGATTTACAAATTTTCCGGCAGTAGGCTAATAAATTTTTGCCGCCCCTACTTCCTTCTGAAATTCGATACCCTAGTTCCACCGAGCATATGCCTAGTCACAATCATATTAATTACATTTGCAACTTTATTGTGCTGTATCTTCCTAATTACATCAGCTTTATTCCCTTTACTAAAAAAAAAAATTTCGTGGCTCGTTTTCTCTGTGAGATAAAATAATTTGGGCCAAATTTGCCGCTCCCTAAAATCTGCCGCATTAGGCTCCAGCCTACGCAGCCTACTGGTAAATCCGCCACTGCAAATTATATAAGTATTTCAGTATTTTTTTTACCGAATGGGGTTTTGTACACCAAAACCGATCAGATGAATCACAAGCGCCAGCACTTTTAGAGCCGAAGCTATTTTAATAGGTAGGTCAACACAAACAACTCTTGCTATGGGACCAACTACATCGAAATTGCGAAAAAAAAAGTGCAACATCTAAGCAACCAAAATATATAAGAACAGCTGATCACCGTCACTTGGGGTTCATACTGAAAACCAGCGCTGTGCTGCGGCTGGTCGTAGCATAGCAATAAGCTGAGTGTGGACCTCGTTGCCATGACCTTCGATCACAACAATTTTACAATAGGCACCTACTCTTACCTATTTGCTTTATTTTTGACTGTTAGTTTAGTTCTTTCTATGTTTTAATTTGTTTGCCTATTTTGTTGTGTAACTTATTTGTTTTATGTTAATAAATGTATTTCTATTCTATTCTGATTTTTTTTCGCGATTTCTATGATGGTCCCATAGCAATTGTTTTTTGTATTGATCTACATATTGAAATGGCTTCGACTCGACATACACTAAAAATTCACTGTATATAATAGATTAACACTTTAGTGCCATGTCATATCAAAGTCAGCGCTTGTGCCGTAAAGTTGCTACCATTATGGTATGGATGGATATTATGACTAAGTACTAAGTGTTAGTCTACTTCTGATGCTGACTGTACTCAAAAATATAGATAATCCGCGTGGTCTTGTGGTGCCGTGTTCGGTTTGATTGTTGATAATACTTGTTTTGAGTTCGCCTATCAACCACCATCTTAACAATTATTTACGAGCCAAGAAAGATATAATGGAATGATAAGAAAAAAAATATTCGCATTATAAGGTTATAACGCATAGGTATTCATAATAAGAAAAAATAAATGTTTATATTTAGGTAGAAAAATATGTATATGCTTATCACATCATCTAAAGACTAAATGAATAATCGCGGGGCATGAAAAGTCATGTTATTTTTGTCAAGAAGCAAGTAACCACTTAATTGTTCACTTCAGGACACGATCCCTTGACCTACGTTTCAGTCGGACAATGATTGCGTGTAAATGGGACTCGAGCGCCCGCTGCCGTTACATAACACAAATACGTCTAATGCCTTCCTGTTCTTGCACAGCCAGAAAGAAAGAGACGGGAGACCTATTGTAAAGTTGCTGGACGTTGTGGACGCAACTGCATGTATTTTCTCCATTCATTACCCAACCCATACTATTTCGTGGGAACATACATAGTTATGAAGAGTTGGAAAATGACCAATTTGGGAATACTTCCATTATTATCCTACAATAATTTTGACTGAGAAGAGCAGGTTTTATTTGGAAAGAAATACCTACTTACTTCAATAAATGAAGTTGGTAATTTATGCAATTTTTACGAAACTCGATAACGTACACTAATTATCAGAAGATAAAATCTATTTTTACAAATAGAAATCAGCTCAACCAAAGTCCAAAACAGTGTTAATACAACTTAACGCTGTACCTAAGCAACTGAATAACACGCGTGAAGTTACAAACATAACGGTAAATTGTTATCTGGCTCGCCTTCACAGCCAGTCAATACGCGAGAGTCGCTACAACGCACGCTTACATAATCGTTGTCTGTTAATTAAACACATCAAAATGGTTCTACCGAACACGCCGATAGTTCAATCGTTCATCGCTTACTCCGCTTTGCTCGCGGTGAAGCTTCTGTTCCTGACAACACTGACGTCATTAACGCGCATGGCCCGAGGAGTCTACGCGAATCCCGAAGACGCAAAGCTCGGAAAAGGCAAAGTCAAATATGACGACACAGCCGTGGAGCGTATAAGACGCGCTCACCTCAACGACTTGGAGAACATTCCCGCCTTTTGGATACTGGGAGCCCTATACTTGACGACAGAACCTTTAGCTGCTTGGGCGCTACTCCTCTTCAGAATGTTCACTGTGGGCAGAATAGTACACACCGTGGTCTACGCCATGATACCTTTGCCGCAGCCTGCAAGAGTGATCGCTTTTGGAATTCCTTACCTTATAAATATGTACATGGGATTCCAAACTATTTTATATTACGCCACCTACTTCTGAAAAGACTGCCGTGGACATTTTAATATCGTATTTTTGTTTGGATTGTGTTTGTTTTGTGTTGTGGTTAAAATCTTAGGGACATTAACCTAAGTAATGGTATGTGTTTGGTAACTTCCTAATTTATACGAAGAAGCCCTCTTCATAAGTCTGTTTTAACTGTTTTATACATTTGTACATTACTTTTATGAATAAATGGGAGTTATTACAAATGCTTTTTTTTTAAATTCCAAATAAACAATTATAAATCGGTCATGGCGTAGTGTTTTTAGTGACACACCGAGTGGTTGTTTGTTCACGAGTCGTGGCTCATATTTTACTAACGAGTCTTTGTTGCTTATTTAGTTTCTTTTCAAAATATCTAATTATCTAATGTATAATGTTGTCTGTATAGTATAGTGATATTGATAGCGTGTGTATCGAGTTCTTAATAAAGATTTTTTTTAAATAAAGAGAAATCGTTTCTTTTTACCTTACATAGAAAACTTTTTACAGTTCAAGTTTTTCCGGTGCAGATGTCGTAATACCTGAAACCTGACTAAGGGAGTTTCAGGCCCTCGATTGCGCTATTTACGAATATAATAACCAAAACCAAATCGTTTACGTTTTCATATATTTTGACGTCAGACAGCTGTCAAGCTATTATCAGAATGTATGAAAACAGAAGCGTTTTAGATTTGGTTATATTATTGCGTTGTAAACACATTAAAATGAACTGTCTTGAACCTTTTGCCGACCATTGTACCAAGGAGTTACACGCGCGTTGGTGAGTAAGCCACCTATACCAGCATTCAAAGAGAGGGTTGATGTCTCAGGCAGTCAGCCGGCTATAATAATCATTTAATTTATTTGGACAACTAAAAAACAGTCCATAGTAACAATGATCTTATAACTAGTGTTAGTAAACAATTATTAATTACGTTTAATTTTAATTTATATAATATATTTGCCCCGCATTAGGGCTCAGGGCAGTGATCCAGTGCCTCCTCAGGCCATTGTCCCACCCACAGATTTAATAATACAAGATGCTTAGATTGATATATCTGTTGTCCCACCTTTCCACCAAAGTCCTCAAAATACTAGTCCTCAAATTGCTATAAAACTAATAACCTACAGAAGTATGGTGATATAGTTTTTATTAGCTGTCAAAATATAATTCTTCCTTAGATTTTGTATGGCATCACGAATTTGTGACGGCTTAAAAATCAGTTTATACAAATAATTTGAAACGATGGAGATTTACAGGCATAAAACGCCATCACGTTTTACAAAATTAACACCTTTTTTTGGTGAATGGTGTCAACGTTCCTATTGATCCCAAATACATTCGACTAGGAGTCGAAGTGGTCGCCATGGCCGAAACCGGTCAGAAGTAGTAGTAGTGATCCCAAATACATTGTGGCCAGGTCGAAAATAAAGTTCAAGTTTTCAATTTGAAACTAAATGAATAAAAAAAACAACAGTATTACTGGTTCTATGTCCGGTTAGACCACTGCTTATTACCATATTAGTGTAGAAAATTACAGCAACGATAGTTAGTGCTTAGGTATTTGTAGATACCTAGTTAAAAAAAATGGTAAAACTTTTGCCTCATAATGAGACGCATTGAAAAGCATGTAACGTCACTAAAATAATTTTGGGCCGTGACGGGTAGGTACATGTATTTTCTACCGAAAACGTGCAGAAACTGGAACGAGCAAGATCGTTGCAGTTTCACTGTCGAGATCAATTGAACCTTGTTTACGGAACTAAGTTCGATATTAGTAAATGACATACCTAAGTACAGGTTCACGTTCAATATAGGTACTAATGTATCACGTTTTTAAATTAAAACTCTAAAGACAAAATAACAAATAATTTAAAATTTACCCATCGAAGGTTAAACTTTGTTGTTCATAGCAGCAATTAATAACAATTGAACTTTATGTGGGCTGCAACGTCGATAGAGTTTTGAACTAGACACAGGATACTGAAGTTCATTGACCTCTAAAAGATAATCTATGGTCAATCAAATTAATATGAAGTAGACATTTAGAAATTGTGACCTAAATGTGTGCATTCAATTGTGATCCTTAAAGTGGCAAAGATTTTCTGACCGCGACTGTACACTGAAGATTACTTACTTTTTGGGTTTGGTACACTTTTTGCGTAGACGGCAACCTGTCACTATTTGAGGCACTACACGACCCAAACCGTTAGATGTATCTTTGTAACCAAATGTTGTCATGTATAAGGAACTTCTTCAAAATGGGTACAGCAAATTATAGCGTCTAAGTAATATAAAATTGTTCTCTCAGGAAATTAAAGAGCTTATTGAGCGTTCGCCATTACGCAGGCTTGTTACAGATACACTTTCTATGGAACGAATTGCATAACGTCAATTGTTGACCACATTCTATTGGCGACCGGCGTTACAAGTGAACGGACCGAAGCAATGGACAACCTCTCTGGTGACAATTCTATTTTCAAATCATATCTTTTTTACTCCAGTCTGTTAGGCTTGAAGATGCTAGGAACGGCGCTGCTGACCTCACGGGCACGATACACGAAACAGGTGTTCGCGAATGAGGAAGACGCTAAATATTGCAATGGAACAGTGAAATTAGACCCTTATGTTGAGAGGCAGCGGAGGGCACATTTGAACGACGTTGAAAATATTCCAGTGTTCTGGGTCTTGGCTGGGGCATACGTCACGACAGAACCTAGTGCTTTCGTCGCCACTAGTTTGTTCCGGATCTTCACAAGTCTTCGTTTCGTCCATACGTTCGTCTACGCTGTATCACCTCAGCCTCAGCCGACGAGGGCCATAGTATTCACTATACCATTTCTTATCACAGTGTTTATGGGAGCGAAAGTGGTTGTGCACTATGTGAAATATTTTTAGAAGTGATTCCTTCTTCAATCGGTGATCCAAAACTATTCGGTGAATCCGGTTTTTCATCAATATTGTTTGAGAATAAAGTGTTATGAAACTAGCTGTAAAGTCTATAATTTAAGTAAGTGAAAGTAATGGACATGTACTCGATTAACGTCAAAGTTTTCACATTTTGTGGATTTTTCAGACCTAATTCTAAAGCGATGTGAACAGAGTTTGCAAAGAAATTATATGAATAAAGTTTAATCCTTGATTAAAACCGCTAAAGACAGATATTTTAATTTACACTTATAGTTTTGTCAAGCGACTTATTAAAACTGCAGCAGCAGAGCAGTATACCTTTTTTACGTCGGGAAATGCGTCACGCATACGTCATGCCTGGGGTGGCATGAACGTTATGTGAGACTCTCCCTACTAAAGGCAAGGTCTACCCACTAAAACCCAACTGTGATGTCTAACTAAATATGTGGGTAGTTGTGGAATAGACAATAAAGGTATATGCCGTAATGGCGGTGACGGCTCGGTTGAGTCAGTCGTGTTCCGACCGCCGGACCGAGCGGACGTTTGCCACCACAGTGTACAGTGAATCATAGAGTGACTTAGTGTTATAGTACAACCCTCTCCGGACACTCCGGAGGACACCACAAATGGCGACGAGGATAAAAAGTGAGTGAAATACTTGCACACAAAAAGTGAAATAAATTAAAAAAATTGTTTCGTACGACTACCTACAATGTTACCTGGAATCATCAGAAAAGTTGAAATTTACATTGTCGTATTTTAGTTAGCATAAAAATCTCAATTTTACAAAAGAAGGTGGAATAAGTGTAGATGAAACACGCCTGCCTTTGTAAATAAAACAACTTTTACGATTTAAATTTGCATGTAAGTAATTAGTTCCACGTGGTAAATCTAAGAGGACATTCCATGTTTAACTATTATTATATTATATCAATATCCTTGGTGATCGATTATAATTTCAATGGTGACCTACTTAGAGAAAAAAAAAAAAACCTAATTTGGACGATATGATTTTTCTTTTAAAGGCGTCATATTCTCATGTAGCCTGTAACATCCGTTCATACTGATAACGAAAGGTAACCAAGACGTAGTCGCAATCGCATTAATATATACATATTAAACCGTTCCATTGTTAGTGGCCAGTTATTGGCCAGGTTATAGGTGAAAATAAAACAAGACACTATAAGTACATGTTTATCATGAAAAAAAAAAAATTCATTACAAATGAAAATTATAATTTTGTCATTATGTAAATTGAACATCACACTTGGCTTGGAGCTCAAAATTAGGTAAGTAGGTGGAATTATATTTAACAAGCAGCAATGTTGTTTACCTACCTTGCCTATGCCATGATATAGAGAGTAAGTGTACACAAATTAATAAATCTAGTACCTAGCTAAATCTGCTAATTTCTGACTATCCATACAACAATATACTGTGCTTGTATCAATGGCCTGTATATATTAGTCAAATCGGGGGGGTGTTTTGACCCGACCGAGAAAAGTATACCGCACAATAGGCGAATGAGTGAAAACTCATCAAGGTTACCTACATGGATGGGCATTGAGATGGGAACGTGTGAGGTACTAGCACCTTTGAAATGTTTGTTTATGCAATTGGGTAGTAACATGGCCCAATATAAGGTCGTAAATTTGTTAACATATATGGGCGGCTTTGCTTAAATTAATGACCAGAAGTAATGAACAATTACTTCTTTACAACACAGAACACATGGATTCAACCCATAATGCCAAATATGTATGAAATCACATATTCTTAAAAAAAATGTATATTATATACATAATACTAGAAAATTAAAATGTATATGCGATTTTATGTAGTTACATAAATGTAGTAAGTAGTAAATTGACGACGTCAATTGGTACTAAGAAAATATGTAAAGTTTATTATGAATTTATGTTCATAATATAGTAGCAAATTGACAACGTCAATGGAGCTAGAGAAATATAATATATGATGCGTATTTATGTACATACATAGTAGTAAGTTGACAACGTCAATTGGTACTAAGAAAATATAAAAAGTTTAATATGAATTTATGTTCATAATATAGTAGCGAATTGACAACGTCAATTAGTGCTAGAAAAATATAATATATGATATGAATTTATGTACATACATAGTAGTAAATTGGCAAAGTCAATTGGTACTAAGAAAATATAAAAAGTCTAATATGAATTTATGTTCATAATATAGTAGTAAATTGAAACCGGGTGTGTCGGTTGGTACTAGCAAAGTCAATTATAGTCTTCAATAGTAGTGAACTGATAACGTCAGATGGTACTAGTAGAATATAATATACCTACCATACATATAAATATATACTTAGTAGTAAACCGAGTGTGTCAGTTGGTACTAGCAAAGACAATTATCGTATTCAATAGTAGTAAACTGGACTGGACTAGTACTTATTATAATGGAAACAAACTCTCTCAAGACAGTCGTCAGGTGGCTAAGACGCTGAATTTCAAGGTAATCAAACCTCGAGGCAAACACAATTGGGTTGTGATTGGAACTAGACAATATATTAGTATTGACCAATATCCAAAATGCTAAACGAGGCAAGCTGTGAATTGTCAATCGGAATCTGGTATTATGGTGGTTTAACGTCTTAATTGCCGAAAGTTAATAATCAACTATGATAAAATTCGTAACGATTTCTTATAGCTTTATATAGTAATAGCTTTATATAGTATAGATAATGATTAAATTAACTTATAACAATACCTAGCCACATAAGTAAAATCTATGATAATGTGATACATACATACATGCCTTGAGTTGTTAAGTTGGTACAAATGTACCGTGGTTGAATGGGTACAAATGTCCCATGGTTGAGTTGGTACAAATGTACCGCGGTTGAATGGGTACAATTGTCCTATGGCTGAGTTGACACAAATGTACCGCGAAAAAAAAAAGCGCTGAAAGGTGCAGTGCTGAAAATTGGGTGTGCTAACCTATGTCATAGTAAATTGACTTCACTGGTAGGAATAGCACCAAAGGACTAACCATGTAACAAAATTAAAGTTATCTCCACGTGAAATCAAGGTGCTGGCAAAAGAGACAACAACTGCAATATGCCAATGTTATGGTACATTGTACAGTAGTAATGCAGTATACTTATGATTAAATAAATAAGAACAGGAATTAACGGATTCCTTCCTTTAGTACAAAATATAAAGCGATTCCCACACTAACACCAATTACTCATTAAGGTACGTACCTATTAGCCTACTTCATAAAACTGGGCTCTTGTACCTACCGAGTAGTAGAGTACCTAGTGAAAGTTACCAACACGGACTAGCAACGGTAACACTTATTTAATTTTGTTTACATACATATATACATGCTCGTTGTCCCAAAAGGGGTTGAGCGGAGCTTTGGGTGACACATGGTTGCACATGAAGCCGTATTCGGCGGTGTGGACCATGCAGTGCCTCCAATAGTGACAGAATATTGTCACCTATGTTTATGTATATTTGTGAGTACCCATGTACCTATTTGTTAATAACTTGAATATTTACCTATTCATTTAAATCATTTGTTCCTATCCTGGTGACATACTGTTACCATATTATTGTTCCTCACGAATATTTGACTAATTTAGGTGTTATTACGATATAGTCAAACCTAGTTGTTGTCCAAATATCGGACGACAATACAGACAAATACAGAGAATTGGTTCAAGGGGCTGGTTATAGCTTTATATTCCATTAAACCACAATTATATAACTCTTCAAAAGATATAATTAGTAAATGGAGACTGATAAAGATAATTACTTAGCGGAAATATTTTAAAGATGACTATAGGCATTAATGAATCAAGTATTACCTACTGCTAGTGTATGTACCTAATTTGCAACAACCGTATAAGTACATATTTTATGGTCATGAATCCAAAACATTCTGATTTCGCAGGCTTAGGAATCATATTTTAATATCACGTTGTAATCGATGAATTCCCGTGAATGAGAGGTTAATATAACTCCTCCAGGTTAATATATTGAAGATTAGAGTTTCCTTAACTAGGTAAGCTGTAGTAGCTAAGGTACTATCACATACTAACGTGTAAAGCGCAAGTAACCCCATCACGTTAGATATAATAGAAAATGTGAGAAAATTGCAATGATTATTTTCTCATTTTACAATTATTATTATTGTAATTTATCTATGATTTAGCATACCTAGTGATGCGGGAATGACACAAATAGACAAGATAAAAGGAGCTAACTTTTATTAACACTCATTGTGTAAATTATATGACTATGTTGTCCAGCATCCTAAGCGGGTTTTTTTTTTGTAAAAGTAATTGTCAACAAAAGTACAAGGCTACAAGGAAGCCGTGTCGTTAGGAGCTCCTAGGCGAGGGAGTTAAGTGGAACGGTCTTGTTTGTGAATATATCATTCGTATTAAATAATGGAAGGAGGCAGTTATGACGCTGCCTAAACAATCAAACAATAGAACGCTGCTGCGTTTAGGAATTACTTTATGCTCACGAAAGAGTCTTTAAATTTGTGTGTGTGTGCAAATTCGCACACGGCAGGGGTGAAGCTTCTAAAAAGTGGCAAGGGTGATTTCGGAAGCTCCCAAGAAGCTCATATTTTGCTATATCTCCGTGGAAGCAACAGACTGATGATTATTGGTTGTCAAAATGTTGAATAGCAATCTCTATGCATCAAAATACTATTGGTAAGTATCGCTGTTTGTTTCATCGGATTTTCAAATCACAACGGTGTTATGGAAGTTGAATTAAAAAAAAAAAAAAAAAAAAAAAAAAATAGTATGGCATAATTTTAGTAATTACCATAACCCAATATTTATTTATTTTTGTTGTCCTAATTTGTTTTGTTACTTAAATAGCTGTAAGTAATAATAATATGGACTATTAGCAAGTGACTCACTTGTTGATCTTGCAAAGAAAGATCATTGAAAAACATCATGTATATGCTTACCTAATTCTTACCTAAGTGTGACTTTTGTCATAAGTTGAAAGTTGCAAGTTGTTATAGATTTTATCTAAAAAAAATATATATATATGAAAAAAGGGGGATATCGGTAAGACCTGTGACCTGTTGATCCAGAGTCACAGAAAGTTATCTTTAAAAAGACTTAAATAAGTAAATTAGTTAATTATTGCTTATTTTAATATTGTATCCAATGAGATCACAAAGTTATGAATTAAATCAAATCAAATCAAAATAAATTTATTTGGTTTCAACAGACAATTAATACATATTCCTTGTTTAAAAAAAACGACAAAACAAAAAAATATACACATAAGAATAGTTTAAACCAAAAAGGGCGCCACTCAGCATTATGTTGCAGCATGCACAACACCTGCAATGCTGGTATTCTAGTAACTACAATAATTATTCGTTGACATATTTAATATTCATGTCAGGTGAAATAAAATGAGACATTGAATATTTTCCTACTATTAAGTGGATGTAACAAATACATCAAATTATAAAAAAAGGAAGAGATGTGATGTCTAACTAAATATGTGGGTAGTTGTGGAATAGACAATAAAGGTATATGCCGTAATGGCGGTGACGGCTCGGTTGAGTCAGTCGTGTTCCGACCGCCGGACCGAGCGGACGTTTGCCACCACAGTGTACAGTGAATCATAGAGTGACTTAGTGTTATAGTACAACCCTCTCCGGACACTCCGGAGGACACCACACCAACGATGTCCCTCACATACACCTTGGCGCAAAAACATCAATGACCGCCACTTCCTCCCCGTCATCGAGGAGAATGCGTCGGGCGCGGATGTGTCACTGCCGGTCGGGACCATGGGACCGGGGTCATGAAACTTCCACGACCCCGTCGATAGAGCAGTTAATACCTACTACAAAATAAGATTTTACGTTACATATAAATTGTATTGTAAGCACTTAATTTAGTTAGATTTGTATCCTGGTGGAGATTCTCAATGAGCTTTCCTTTCCCTGTAATTACAGAGGCTATCATATTTCCCTTACTCTTTGCTTTACAATTAGTAAAACCGCACACCTACAAAGAAAGACGGGAACATGTGACAGGAATACAATGGAGACATGTGTTTTATTAAGCTCAAATTCAATAAGTCACAAATTCAATCTTTTACTTTCGCATAAAATAGGACCTTTTGTCCTGTAAAATAAAATAAAATACCCATTAACTTTTACATCACTTCGTCGCATTATCGTAGACATGATTTAAACGTTTAATACAAAGCGTGACATTGGAAATAAGTATAATAAAACATACACTTTTTATTTGTAAAATTAAACAAGCACAAAGTTTTATAAACTGTAACCAGACTACGGAAAAGAAAGGAATGAAATCGGTTAAAATTGGGGTTTGCAATATAAAATCGACTCCTCCTATTGTTAAGGTCGGTTAAAATGTAGCCTTTGTTACCCGGATCACAATTACGAATCGATTAACACATTATTCATCAAAATCGGATGAATAGTTCAGGCGCAACGGAGGACAACACGTAAATATACAAACATACATACAAACATGCATAGATAGACTGCTAAAATCATAACATAACCCTTTCTTTTGGCCTCACGTAGTCGGGTAAAAAAGACGAAGTCTTGGTGGAGTGGTCAGTATAGCTGTCTCATCAAGCGGTCCGGGTTCGAGTCCTGGTAGCGGCAAATGTTTGTGTGACGAACACGAATATTGGTTGAGTCATGGTTGCTTATATATTTATTTATGTTTATCGAATAATTTTTGCGTTTCCAAGCGCGTAAATATTTTTAATACTAGAAAAAATACACTGAAATATATCGATCTGCCTCAGGCGGGAATCGAACCCAGCATCTTCCGCAATCCGGGCGGCTGCGGATTGCGGAAGATGCTGGGTTCGATTTCCGCCTGAGGCAGGTCCATTTTTTTCAGTGTATTTTTTCTAGTATTCATGATTAATTATAAAAATATCTAATAATTATTATGTAAGTATATAAAATTGTCCGTTATCTAATATCTCAAGTTCTTAATGATGCTTAATTTGGGCTAGATAATTGGTGTGAGCGTAGAAATATATTATTATTATTATTTATTATAAACAAAGGCAGACTATCATCACATACATAATAATTAATATATAGTCTTGCTAAGTATGTGTGTAAAAGTATACAATAAAATTCCAAATGACATAAAAATACTAAGTTTTAACCAATTTAAGAAAAATATGTTATCATGGCTACAAGAAAATATGTTCTATGACATTAACGATCTTTGGAAGTATAAGAATTTTTAATTTTTAACATTTGCATGCAATAGAAATTTGCAAAACATGTGATCGTATAAATTTTGTAACACCTTTTATACCATGTTTTATGTGAATAAAGATATGACTATGACTATGACTATGACTATGACTATGACTATAACGCAAATACACTATCAATTTGACAGGTAATGACGCAAAACTTGCACTCCCACGTAGATGTTGACGAGGAGCGCGATCCCAAATGACATTCCCCTGGCGGCTGTAGATACATGGTTGACAGCGTGAGTAAACGTATGAAGTATTCTTAACGCTGTGTAATACTTGGAATAGCATTTCGGGCCACTATACTGCATGCCTAGCGGTCAAGTACCACGCCCTAAGAATTCAAAACTTGAATCTAAATTTCTTTGAGTTTTTTCACTTTCTGTTGTACCCTTTGAAAAAGGCGTCAAGAAATACTTGCTTTAATAAAAAAACTAAGTAGCTAAGCTCAATTCAGTTAATATTGATAGTAATTTAAAAGTAATATAAGCTTAGATGAATATCAATGTTCTTCTGATGTAATGTTGTGTTAAGATCATCATAGAAAGGAAGTAATACATTAATGATTTTAACTTTGTCGTATACGTAGAAAGTATAGAGGAACTTGTAATTGTAAAAAATTAAACCTCGAGATTTTGACGGATTTACACCTATTGGACCTCCCCGAGTCCAAAAATACCGTTTTTCTAAATATAAGGTTTCTATCAACTTTTGAGTCGTTTCCGGTATACGAGAAAGTCAAGGGGAGACCACTCCCGATTATTTTAAATATGTGAATACAAATTGTGAATCTAGATTTCATCATTGCATCTACTTATAATGCGAGAATCAGCATGACTAGCAAAAATCTTTATTAGCATTAAAATATACCTAAGTCATTGACCAATCATTTAAGGGGTTTAAGAATGAAAACGATGATATATCATTTTCTTTATATTATTAATTCTTTATAAAATGGCTACGATTTTCACAATCTTATGTTGTAAACATTCAGTTAGTTTGTTTTACTATGTACCCGAAGTCTTAACATTTCATGATTTTTTCATCGTTGAGTGCTTGATTTATTGTGTTGTAGACAGGAGCAATGACTGGTGGCTGGGGCTTGCGAGTTTGTGACCCGGCATTATTGCTCAATCACGAAACTTGGAACACTACTCCATCCTAAAATCATGCCATCACATAAACATAGCGCACGAGCCGAGAGAGCGTAGCGAGCGTGCCCTGGCAGCGGCCGACGAGTGCCAGAAGCGACTTAAGGGCGTTTCTCACATCGTCGCTGAGATTTCGTGGTAAGTACATTGAATCTGGTAAACATTATTTGTGGTGGCGTGATTTCGGGATGGCGTTATTCGTGTTCCGAATTACGTCATTGAGTATCACACTCTTTGTGACCCAAGTGCAGGTCAAAGCGGCCGTTATGATGCATCAGTACCCACTCACCTCAATCACCTCTGCTTCTCTTTCTGAGCTACTTTTACTGAATTTAGTTAGAAGTAAAGTAGTTTTTCTTCTTTGATTATTCGGCTACATAACCAAAGAGTGACATAATTGAATCAAATGAGGGTTCAAAAACACTTCCAATTACACGGTGTTTATTTCGGTATTACTAGCTTTTGCCCGCGACTTCGTCTGCGTGGAATAGTTACTTAAATTAGCACTTTAAATTTTTAGGGTACTTAATTTGCAAATAATACCTTTCTTCAACCCCTTTATGCCCTCTTTTACAAAAAAGGTAGCTTATGTACTATCAAGGACCTCAAGGTTAAATAAATTTTTGTGGCAAATTTCATCAAAATCAGTTTAAGTGTTAGGCGCGAAAGTGGCTTTGTTTGGACTTCCTTACGACCTTTCATCCCCACGCACGTGTATAAATATTTCAAAAATGCTAGAAAAACTATTTATTTTTTTCTTATTAAGTATCTAAATCCAAAGTTTCATGGTTTTACCTTCAACTATAACAAACTTCCATAAAAACTTTCACCCGCTATTTCAACCCTTTTAGGCCTATTTTTCGCGATAAAAAGTACCCTATGTCCTTCCCCGAACTTAAGTTTATATTTGTACAAAATTTCATCATAATCGGTTCAGTGGTTTAGACGTGAAAACTTAACAGACAGACAGACAGGACTTACTTCCGCATTTGTAATATTAGTAGGGAAGTAGGGATTATAGGTATCCATAATTTAATGCAAATGAATCAAAATTGAACGCAAGTTTTTCGTTGGATAGTCGTCTTTATTAGTTTTTGTTGAATTTTTAAATTTCGATAAATTACGTATCGTAGGACAATTTATTTTACTAGTTCTTCTCAAACTCATACTACAGTATAGTAGCTATTTCGTTGGACTATATAAAGGATAAATATTTCTATTGTCACAACAAATAAAAAATCTTATCGATTTTTAATAACAAAACACGAACATGGAGCTATAAAACTGTTTTATTTAGCATAATTATTACTCCTCACAACAGTTCCATTATTAGACCCTTGACAAAACTGATAAACAAAAATGTCCGTATCACCATGAGGCACATAATGATAATAGCAGTTACATCACACACAACGTTCCATTTCAAGGTGATGTTATCGAGTGTAGCCGTCTTTTTCTTACCCATGCAGTTGAAATGATATGATATAGACTTCTAACCTCATACTTAGCCACGCAGTCGACCGGCGTATCTCGTCACAGCACAGGGTAGTTTATATATTATATAAGGCACGAAGTGGCACGCACACCAGTATTAAATTAGTCAACTCCTCAAGAGGACGTGGTATTGAGAAGATTAATAGACAAGTGGATAACCATGACGAACATTTCATACGAGGATCCTGTGGTACAATCCTACATCTTTTACTCAGCGGTGTTAGCGCTGAAGATGTTGTTGGTCATCATCCTAACAGTGAGAGCTCGATTCGCGAAGAACGTGTTCAGCAACGAAGAGGACTTAAAGGGCAAGAAGGGAGCGAAGCTCAAATTCGACGATCCCGACGTTGAAAGAGTTCGCCGCGCGCACTTGAACGATCTCGAGAATATTCCGGTGTTCTGGATTCTTGGGGCGTTGTACGTGACCACTGGGCCTGCAGTGTGGTGGGCCAAGATGCTATTCAGAGCATTCACAGCAGCCAGAATACTTCACACGTTTGTTTACGCTGTCAATCCCTTACCGCAGCCCGCCAGGGGAATGTCATTCATGATCGGGCTCCTCATTAACATTTACATGGGAGTCACAGTGACCCTTTATTACCTGTCGGCTTGGTAGTGTGTGTGCGTTTTTTTTGTATGTAAGTGTCGTTAAAATCTGTGTTGAATGTATTTTTTTAATTTTATAAATAAAATAATTATTAAATCGTTTAGGCGAATGATTAAGATATAAAATCAGCCCCATCAATAAATATAAATATTCTACTTTATGAAATAAATTTTTGTAAAAACTAGGATTGCTGTAAGGAAGTTAAGAGCCATTCGAAGTCACATGCCATCGTTGAGTTGTTTTTGTTTTCCCACCACAGCTAGTTCCGGACGGCCCTTTTCAGGGTCACGCGCCTGAAGTCCCCCGAGTGCGGTCCAATGGCTGCTCCCGGTGTCCTCGTCAGGAGGACGCGTCAGGTCGAGCAGCCGTCGGTGAGGAGGCGGCCTATAAGGCCGGCGTCGCCCAGCGGCCCACAGGGGCTGGCGTTAGTCGGTAGCCTCTGTGGGCTGCTGGCCACCAATTGGTGCACAAGGAGTGCCTAGACGGGCAGCGTTGGGACGGTCTCGGTCTAGTTGCGCTCACGTGCGCAGATCCCGAGCCGTCCCGTAATAGCGCACTGAAGGTCAGGCCGGGGAGGATGTTTAGTGGGTATGGAGGGAACGCCTTTACCTCGAGTCGCACATGTCCCCTGCGGTTGGCACCACCCCGCAGGGACGATGCGTAAATGCATTTGACCTCCCCGACAAAAAAAAAAAAGGATTGCTGTAAGGAAAATTATTTTAAGTACTTGAGTCTAGTTGATTGGTATTAATTACGCGTGTTTACGCCGTTATATTTAACATACTAATAATTTTAAACGTAGTTTATTTCATGGAGGAAACCTTAATGTTAGTAAGATTCTACCTAATAATCTTGACCGAAATAAGTAAATAGGTACTCAGTTGTATATCTTTATACCTTATATTAAATTTGCCGATATTGCCTACAGTGTGCTATTTGCTTATACAAGTCATAGCATGATTTGATAAATCATATTTATGCGAAAACTAGGAACTGGGTTTCAAAAACTAATAGGACGTAAAATGAAGTAGGCTATTATCGTATTATGGTTCTAATCTATCTTTTAACAAGAGACTGCAACACAATAATATAAATTTTATCTTTTGATTTGGAGAATAATTGTTTGATCTTCAGTTAAAAAAATCGGGAGTGGTCTCCCCTTGACTTTCTCGTATACCGGAAATGACTCAAAAGTTGATAGAAACTTTATATTTCGATGGCATACATGCATATTAAATTTGGTTGCAATAAGTTAAAGCACACTCGAGTTATCGTGCTAACGCACAGACACACAGACACTCACCCAGACAGAATTCCAAATATAATAATTTGAATTGCCATTCAAAAATATTGTCTTTCATGATAAAAACAGCATTTTCAAAGAATTTAATCAGAAAGTTGCTATGTAGCAAACGGTGTAGTTGCATGAAAAGCTAGGAAAGAATTTTATTTACATATTTCATACTTAAGTTTTTAATCTAAATTACCGATTTCCTCCGGTAACTTCACTAAAATTAACTCTCTAATGAGTTTACCTGACAGATAGTCCAACCAAAGGGTCAATTACTTGCCAGAAATCTCTTAATCAGATTTACTTTAATAATAAATACAAGATTGATTATTATTTGACAATTTCGCCATTTGGATTTGCGGATTGGTGGACGGAGTATAAGGTGGTCAATATCCTTTGCTGATCCGTTCTGATATATGAGATATATTATTGTTATGTTTCATTAAAATCCAATCAGCGGTTTTAGCGTGAAAGAGTGCAAAGCAATGCCTGGGAGTGAGTTTGTGAAGCAAGTGTAGATCAAAGTTATGAAGATTCTACGGCTACATAACCAGTGAGTTGCCAGTGAGTGACATAATTGAACCAAATTCAAAAACACGAAAGACACAAAGACGACACAAAGACACGAAGAAACAAAGGTTCAAAAACACTTTCAATTAGGTAGGAACACAGTGCAAGATTAGATATTATAATAGTCATTTATATTCGCTTCTTGTTGCACTTCTAACTTTCAATAAATTATCCACCTGGGCATATTTCATTAGTTCTTCTCAAATCCAAATTTTCTATATTATAGTAAAGTAGCTATTTTGTTGGACTACTTTATACTTACACAAAAAGTGAAATTCGTATCGAGTTTTAATCACAAAACCCGACATTATGCTATAAAACTGTTTCCATTAGCAAATTACTCATTACAACAATTCCATTATTAGACCCTTGATAAAACTGATATAAAACTGATCCGTATCAGCATGAGGCACACAATGATAATAGCAGTTACATCACGACGTACCATTTCAAGGTAACAAGTGTTATACATCCGTCCTTTTCTTACCCATGCAGTTGGAATGAGATGGACTTCTAACCTGATTCATAGCCATGCGACCGGCCGGCGCGTCTCGTCACAGCACAGAGTTGTTTGTATATTATCGAAGTCACGAAGTGGCACGCTCACCTCACCAGTATTAAATTAGTCAACTCCTCAAGAGGACGTGGTATAGAGTGATTCAATAGAAAATTGGATAAACATGGCGAGCATTTCATACGAGGATCCTGTGGTACAATCGTACATATTTTACTCAGCGGTGTTAGCGCTGAAGATGTTTCTGGTCACCTTCCTGACAGGGAGAGCTCGATTTGCGAAGAATGTGTTCAGCAACGAAGAAGACTTAAAGGGCAAGAACGGAGCGAAGATCAAATTCGACGATCCCGACGTTGAAAGAGTTCGCCGCGCGCACTTGAACGATATCGAGAATATTCCGGCGTTCTGGATTCTTGGGGCGTTGTACGTGACCACTGGACCTGCAGTGTGGTGGGCGAAGATGCTATTCAGAGCATTCACAGCGGCCAGAATACTTCACACATTTGTTTACGCTGTCAAGCCCTTACCGCAGCCCGCCAGGGGTATGTCGTTTGGTATCGCGTTCCTCGTCAACATTTACATGGGAGTCACAGTGACCCTTTATTACTTGTCGGCTTGGTAGTGTGTGTACGTTTTTATGTATGTAAGTGTCGTTGAGGTCTATGTTGAATTTTTTTTAATTTACTAATAAAATGTTTAAGTTTTGTTATAATTTATTTCTTTACATTACCATTATTATACATAATATAGATAATATTTAAATCGTTTAGGCGAATGATTAAGAAATAAAATCAGGCAAATCAATAAATATAAAATATCTACTTAATGAAATAAATTTTCGCAAAAACCACGTTTGCTTTAAGGAAAATTTATGTCCTTGAGTCTAGTTAATATAGTTACTCGTGGTTCCGCCGTTATTTTTAACTTTATGGTCTACTAAAATAGCAACTTTTATGCCGTATAAACATAGGTGTATTTTTCATGGAGACAACCTTAATGTTACCTACCTAGTGATAGTACCTACCTATTAATCTTGCCAGATATAAATATAGGTACCTAGTTGTGTAATTACTTTATTTTGCTGTAAAAATATTGAAAATAAGCTGCTCTTGTGACCCATTTGCTTAATAGGTACTTTTCGTAGCATGATTGGATAAATAGTATTTTCGCGAAATCCCTAGGGATTTCGACTTTCGATGAACACAAAAGAACTGAGATTCAAAAATTTATAAGGCGTAAAATGAAGTAGGTATATCATTGTTTTATCGGAGACACTAATTAATAAATGGATAAAAAAACATTAATTAAGTTTTAACAATCATCATTATTACTTAGGAGTTTATCAGCAGTTATGAAATTGTCTTTAATCTAAAACTGAAAAATATTTGATATTATACAATATACAAATGTTATAGGCTAGGTATGTATTATCTAGTACCAGAAAATGCACTTGGTGGCGTAATTGGTCAACGCAGCCGCCCGGATTGCGGAAGATGCGGGTTCGAGTCCCGCCTGAGGCAAGTCGATTTTCTTTATACATTTTTCTAGTATTAATATTTACGCGTTTAGTAAACGCAAAAATAAAATTATTCTATATTATCTAGGTTAGCGCAAGCGGAATAATATTATGGTTTTAAAGATTTTATTATATCTTTTAACAAGAGACTAAAACATTTAAAGAAATATATAATTCTCTGTTGATTTGAATAAGATAATTGTCTGAGCATTAAATAAAAAAGATTCCAAAATTTTAATTGACTCTCAAAAACATTGTCTTTCATGATAACAGAATAGTTTTTGCTGCGAATTTAATCAGAAAGTTATGTAGCGAGCGGTGTAAATGCATAAAAAGCTAGGAACGGTTTTAATAGCGACATTACATATAGTTTTCAATCTAAGTAAATTCGCTTTTTAATTTTCTGGAAACTACTATAACTCTCTCCTGTTATATAGGTTCCAAGTACCTAAGTTCTCAATTTCCTATTAGCATTTACCTGACGGATAGTTCACACAAAAGGGGCACTTTAACTCCTGATCAGAACAAAATTTTATTTTAAATACAAATTATTATTTGACAGTAACACAATTTCAACTTCTGAGAAAAAGTTTTTTGAAACACAGGCACAGAATGACAGAAGTAAAAAAATAATTGGACTCTTGTTTTGTTTTTGAGGTGTTGACAACGTTAGAGATAACTTATGCATGGGTGATTATTATAAGATCTATTTCGACAGTTTATACAGCTTACATATCTGGATGTGAAACAGTCCATAAACTCCATTTCCAATAAGTGGGGAGCGCACATACATATAGTCGCACATATCTACGAACGAGAGCGTGTTGTTGTTCCAGCTATAAACACATTTCTTTAAGCTGTACACCCTCCCCGCTTTATTCTAAAAGCCATTTGGGAGTTAACTACGACCATTCGTTCCATATTATGGCACTGTTATTGCAATACTCACGTTTTGAATTTTAATTCTGCGCTGATACTTGGTTTTGATTTAGAGTCCGTGGTGACAATAAAAAGGATGAATGCTTTAGTAAATGTTTTAGTTCAAGACAATAATTGTTTTGACAGCTATTAAAAAGTATCTAGACCATGCCATGGATCTAAACTGACTTGAGAGGCAACACCCCTGGTGGTTAGCGGCCGTGACGCGATGTGTTCTAAAAAGGTTCCAAATTTAAAAAGATTCTTTAAACATACTCTCTCTAATCTAAGAAAAAGTCTATTTTTACGAGTAAGTATTTTAATCCACAAAGAGTTTAGAAAACACTATTTTTCATTTTCTTTGTATTCGAAATGAAAAGTAGAGTACTCAACACGAGTTAAAGAAACCAATTCCTACTCGGACTATAGACGCCCGAGAAAATAAGGCTTCCGAATGGATTTTCTGTAATTAAATGTATTTTTCACCAGCTTTACAAGTTCTTGTCGATTGTCAGATCTTCTTTACCAACTATTTTTCTATCTTGCTTCCGGAGTTTACTTTGTAATAACGTCACTCAGATGCCATTGTCCAATCCGTCAGCGGCATCTGCTGGTGATCGATGAGGATGAGCGATTTAGAATACCTACCTATCTCGACAGGAGATTCCAGCTTCTGGATTGATAGCGTAGCGAGGTCACTATACGGACTCGTAGAGGAAATACATGTTTTATATCTTAAAAAAATGCATTTTGAGTATTAAGGAATAATTTTTGCGTTTACAAACGCGTAAATGATTTTAAAACTAAAAAAATACACTGAAAAAAAAAACGACCCGTCCCAGGTGTGAATCGAACCCAGCATCTTCCGCAATCTGGGCGCAACCGAACAACGCAGCTGCGGAAGATGCGGGTTCGATTCCCGCCTGTGGCAGGTCGATTTTTTTCAATGTATTTTGACGTGACAACGTCTTATAATTCGATAGAGCCGGCTGCACGCACGAAAAAACATGACGCATGCGGCGTTACCTCGCTCTGAGGCGTTCCATGTAAGGCCGGCAAAACAAATGAAATTAAATTTTACTTTTAAAAATGCTACCATTTCATCAGTATTTTCTTAAGACGTTGTCACGTTCAACTATCGTCAGTAAACCGACTTTACAGACAACCAATTTTTTTTTCTAGTATTTAGAGTATTTAAATGGTCATATGAGAAAAATTTGCATAGCTTTTTTTTGTGTTTTCTGAGTGATTTATGCACGCTTGGGATGCTCTGCTCATTATAGTCGTTTTTAGTCGCCCACTTAGTAATTTTGTTGGTTAGGTTCAATTTGCTGACCAGTTTATTACTACCCATTGTAAGATAAGTAACACGTAGGTAATGTAGGTAATACAGGGTAGAAACTTCAGCGGGGCTGTAAGGGGAAATAGGTACCTAAACCGTAGCAGCTATGCGAAAATGATCTTTAGAGATTATCTTTGATTTGTTGTGAAATGTAGGATCCCCATTCACAGACTAAAAAAATGCAGTTGGCAATAAAATGCCCATTTTATACATAAAAGTTGTTTGATGTTGATTAGGATGTTGGAGTAAGTAAGTACTAAAAAGTCAGAAAAAGAAACGGTTTCTCGTCGTTACGGAAACGAAGATATTTTTGATATGTGTAGAATGAAATAAAATAAAAAACGTGATCATTGGCGTCTTTAATTTTATTTGTTGTTTTTCATTTTCACAAAATATTTTTTAAGACCGGCAAATATTTTCTACGAAATGCAGGGGGAAAGTTTTTGCAATTTCTGACTTTTTTAGTGCTCCAACCTGGGTTGGTCCCCTTGAAGTTTTTCATCTGTATTAGAAACAGGATCAAATGCCATAAAAATGTGTAAAATGAGATTTTTTTTTACCGAACTGTAATTTTTTTTAAATCTGCGAGTGAGGATCGAAATTAAAAAAATATATATAGAAAATCCGTTATGATCATTTTCGTGTAGTTGCTACGGTTAAGGTACTTAGTCCCCTTACTACTCCACTGAAAGTTTCTACCCTGTATACGAGTAAATAGTAATTGTTAGTAACCTGTATTGTAAAATTTATTACCATCCTAAATAAATATATTAAACATGTTTTATTAAAATTCAAATTGAAGAATTATGTTATCGCCAATAGCTTAGCCTCACCAAAAATATTGTAAACACCGGTCACCGTCAACAAGCCGAAGTTGTCGTGCCAGTTGCGCGTATGTGTGCGTGTGTCTCAGTACACCACTTAACAAACGTTTAGTGAAAATACGAAACCCACCCAAACACCGAGTAATAAGGTAAGTTTTACAAAATTGTTCACGTACAATTAGCATAATACTATTAACATTGTCATTTATTTATCGGTTGTTTTAATATTTGACCGGAGTTTTGTGAGGTTAGGTTCGTCAAAACATTGTTGTTACTGCGCTAGGTCGGACGAGTCAAGCGAGAAAAAGACGGCTATAGAAAAGATGAGACGCACATGAATTAATAATGCGTCGAGTTCTATTTTTATCGAGACGTGGGCACCCAGCATAACATCTTTGTCAGTGATAAAATATATCTTACATTAACCGAAATCATAACATTGTTGGATCGAGGTATGATGATTTATTAGCTGTCTGTCCACGATTTCGATGTGTCAAGTATAGGTTATACAGTAGGGTGGGTCACTCTAGTATGGAAAAAAATAAAAGTTGATGAATCAAATTCTAATAGTAATATTATGTTGTAGTGTATTTTAGCTAAAAAACGGTTAATTAAACAAACATTTCAGCCCGCGCATGCGCTTTAATTATACGTTTTTGAAAAAAACATGTTTTACTAAATACCTTAGCTTTTTATTAAAAAATTACTTGAAATAACACAATCATTTAGTGAAAGACATATATTAACGTTTAAAATAAAAAAACCTAAACAAATACACATAAAAGTTATCAAAAAAATTATTTATATTTATACAAAAAATCCCGCCTACTATCGAATTTCTTCATAACTTTCCTGGAATCCTCTTTTAATAAACAACACAGTTTATATAACAAAAGTAACGTGTATTTTAATGGATACTTATAAAACATTAAACTATACCCAACGTCAAAGTGTAACTTAAGGTGTAAAAGTGGGTACATGAACTTTTTTTTCAAAACTTCAACGGCGTTGCGCGGGCTGTTCCACTTAAAATAACTGAATAATATTTTAAAGAGTTAATAATAATACCTAACTTCAACATATTTTCGCTATTAGAAATCGATTACTTAAAAAATTTTTTTTTGACCAATCCTATTATACAGCCTATGTGCTATTCCATACTGTAGTCTAACTCTCTGCCCAATTTCATACAGGTTCGTTTAGCCATTCTGGCGTGACTATCGTATCGTATCGTAACAGCCTTTATAATTCGACCCACTGCTGGGACACAAGGCCTCTCCTTGTCATCGGAGATTTAGGCAGTAGTCCACCACGCTTGCCCAATGCGGATTTGTGGACGGCGTATAAGGTGATCAATACCCCTTTGCTGACCAATTAGTCGCCTTCTACGATACCCATTGGAGGATATGGGGTGATGCTATTCTACTTTGCTGGCATCACACGGTCTGGCGTGATTAAATAACAAATATCTATTCACATTTATATGTATAATAGTAGTAGTACCTATGATATGGAAATAAAAGGCTGTCTTGTTCAGTTTACTTAACTTATATTTGCTGTTAATGATGTTTACGACTTCTAGTAGATATAAATATATCTAATATTAAATTTTATCTTTTATATTTCATCGCAATATAAGCACCTGGATAGGCAGATACTAAGTTTTAAACCAAATAACAATGATTAATTTACAATTTAATATTTTATTATAAAGTCACGTCTTCACTTTGTTCAACTTGTAAAATTGTATAAACTGTGTGCTCAACTTGTAAAATTGTAAAATTTCTTTCGCTTCAGTTTTGATTAGGTATGTTAAGTTTAATGTTTTGTTATGCCATATTTTGATATGTTTAAAAAAATACTTATTATAAGATTCTTTGCCATTAATAATATTGAATGTTGTTACAAATACGTTTCAATTATACAAATAGCAATAGACATATAATTCACTCGGTGATTATCACTTTCATCTGTCAAAAAAGATAGCGAATAGGCCAACGGGACTCATCAGTGGCCAGAGTGTTTAGTGTAAGTTTTTTAGTATACAAAATGCACCGATTCTAGTTGCGTTAAGAGCTCAATTTGTTTGGGAAACATGATTTGCGCTTCTCTCCGCTAGGGGCGCTGTTCGCGTTTCCTATACAAATTGAGCTCTTAACGCAACTAGAATCAGTGCGTTTTGTATACTCAAAAACTTACACTAACCACGCAGGTTATGTGACCCCTGCGAGAAACCAGTTTCTGTCGAATTTTAACCTTGATCCATAGCCTTAAATTCTTGCACTAACTGTATTTTATATGGATTCATGTCATATCGGGATGCAAAATTTGCTGCAACGTGGACCTAGCTAGGGCGATATAACGCCCATAAAGTCGAAAATCTTAGTTTCCCGCGTAAAGATTCCCGAAATTGCTGAATGCTCGTCGGTGCCTCTCTCTCGTTTGCGACAATGAAGCTGTGTTCGTACCCCATTCTTTCGAATCTCTTATACCACTGCTTGTCTAAATTTGTACTCGGACACTCACTGGTATGCCGTAACTCAAAGTTAACTCGAAAAGGACGTCGAACAGCCACGTAAGTTTGTAAGTTCTCGTAATAGGTACGGACTCAAAAGGCATGGCTCCCGTGTGTGACTCATGGTTACTAAAATTGCAATGACCGTGATATCCACCGACACCAGCACCGCTCCTCTCCTTCTTTACGTTTAAAAATTAACGTGCTTTCTTATGTGATTTTTTTCCTCAGCTACTCTGTATTTGATACAAAGTTTTTTATTTTGTTAACTTTATTTGGCATTCTTAAACTGACATGATATAACCCAAGCTGAACTGTCTCGGCAGATTCCGATTCAAACTACCCAGCTCAACCCAACTCAAACCTTGCTCACGTGTCATAAAAATACAGAAACAAGATTGTAAAATAAATGTATTTAAAAGTTCATTCAATTTAACTTTATGCTTACACGATTTTGATAACATAGAAAGTTTTGTTTGTTAGCTTAGATAGGTTTAAGTTCTTCAAATTGTAAATGTAAAGAAATACGTACCACAAATTTGCGAGATTTAAAAAATCTATAAAGCAACTACATTGTTCCTTATAAAATAAAATATAATAACAAGATAATAACTTTATTTGTAAGCAAGTCTTTACTAACAAATTACCTAATACGTGTTAACATAAAGTAGAATAGCAATCTAGGACAAAAATTCAGTGTTCAGTCAAGTGTTACCTACCTGTTTTGTTGACCGAATAAATAAATAAATAAAATAGTAGATCCTCAATATTACAAATCTTGGTTTTAAAGACGAAAATAGATAGAAAGTTAAACTTTGAATATCGATTAGTGTAATAAATTACCTATAGCCTATTATGCTATTCTCATGTATCATCATAACAGCCTTTATAATTCGACCCACTGCTGGGACTACAGATTTAATATTGATATATCTGTGGCTGGGACACAAGGCCTCTCCTTGTCATCCAAGGAGGTATAGGCATTAGTTGACTTGCCCAATCCGGATTGGTGGACGGAGTATAAGGTGATCAATACCTAACCTATACTGATTCATTCTGATGTATGAAGTAATTATTGTAAAGTTTCATTAAAATCTATTCGGTAGTTCTTGCGTGAAAGAGAGATCCATACAAACACTGTGTACACTTATGAACATTTGTGAACTAATAAACCATGTGTTTTTATAATGTATTAGATGATTTGATGAAGTTGATTCGTTAACTTTCGTGATCGTAAAGTTAAGAGAAAGAGAAATGGTGAAATATCAATTCAATTAATATTGTGATGCAGTTCTATTACAGTTCAGATGCAGTTGGTCCAACTGCATTAAAACTGCACGACAACTGCAATTTGGCAATCGGAATGCAGATGAAATCCAGTTTGTCTGCCCAGAGCCTAAAGTCTTGAGCCCTTTTGAGATTATGAGCGTATAAGGAAAGCAGTTGCAATGATATGCAATTTATACTTTGGTCATATTTGCCGTGCGGTTATATCAAGGTAAAGGGAAAAAAGAAGAAGCGTCGGTGGCGTAGTGCGTTAGAGCGTAGTCTTCCACCTGGAAGGCACTGGTTCGAACCCGCCACGTACCAATTTTCAAATTTTGAATACATATGTACGTTTAATCGACGCTTTTACGGTGAAGGAAAACATCGTGCGGAAACCTGCACACACCTATGGAGAAATTCTTAGGATGTGTGTGAAGTCGACCAACCCGCACTTGGCCAGCGTGGTTGACTAAGGCCTAATCGCCCCTAATGTGGGATAGGCTCGAGCCCCTCGGTGGGGACATTATATGAGCTGTTGAGGAGGAGGAAAGCGAAAAAAAAGAAATGAATTTATGGTACACACATAAATAACTTTTACCTTAAGAAAACAAGATAAAAATATAGTTTGGATGCTTTTACTTAAGCATTATTTATATTTAAAAACAAAAAGTGATTACTTTTAGCATTATTGCGTAACTCGGCCTTTTTAGACTCGCATGCGTTTAGACTGACATATTTATTTTCAGACATACATATTTATTATTAGTTTTTTTTTTCGTATACAGGAATTACATAAAAGAAAAAGAAACACTAAATTATAAACAGAACAAAGTAGCAGCTAATTTTTAAAAGAAATCTCGTTGTGCAAGTTTTTTCGTACAAGAGACATACTATAGATACGTGGATGTGGGTATTATTTAAAACTAGCTTTTGCTCGTGACTTCGTCGACGTGGAAAAGTAACTATACTTTGAGCAGTTTTAAAATTTTTGGTACTTATTTTTACTAACCTACACATATTTGCAATATACGATAAGTAGTAAACATAGATAGATTTATTCGGGCTTTCATTCCCTATTTGTAAAACCCTAATGGTAGGATTTCGAGAAATCTTAAAATATCTTTTATTATTTCTAACTGAAAGTTCATAAACTAAATCTTGTGAATTTTACTTTCCATACAAACTTTCATCATTTTCACTCATCCCCACGTGTGTCGTAGTTTCAAAAATGCTACATTAAATACTTATTTGTTTCTCATCAAGTGCCTAAAATCAAAGTTTCGTGGTTTAATCTTCGATAGTGCCGAAAACACCCATACATAGTACGGTGACCTTCGAGACATTCCAATTTTAAAGATTACATGTGTGAGTTCAACCTTTTATTGAATACAATCGGATTGAGTTTTTAAACGGATCTAAATAAAAAGTAATTTAAATCAAAAGTATGTTGATATCAACTTCAAAGCAAATCACAGGCAAAATAACTTTCTACCCTTTTTCACACCTTTAGGGAATGAATTTTAATAAAATACGAAACACATGTTCCATAAATGTGTTAAATGTTAAAAAAGGTTTATACAAAATTTGAAGTAAGTAGTTTGACGTTGTTGACAAGGAATCACGTTGCCCCATACAAACTTTGCCCCCCTTTTTCACCTCCTTAGGGGTAGAATTTCGAAAAATCCTTTCTTATCAGATGCCTACGTCGTACAAATAACACCCTCCAAGTTTCTGGTCTCTACGATCAGCGGCTTAGGCTGTGTACTTATCGGTCAGTCAGCCATGCAGGACAAAGTATTTTATACGTACTTTTTAGGGTTCCGTACCTCAAAAGGAAAATCGGAACCCTTATAGGATCACTTTGTTGTCCGTCTGTCTGTCTGTCTGTCTGTCTGTCTGTCTGTCTGTCTGTCTGTCTGTCTGTCAAGACCCTTTATCTCAAGAACGCGTTGACGTATCAAGCTGAAATTCACATGAAATACTCAGGTCTATTGTCCCTTTAAGCTGTGAAAATATCAAACTTCTAAGCCAAGCCAATCAAAAGATACAGCCGATTATGTCGATATTTTCAACAAATTTCCGACACTCGCAAAGGAATCAAAACTTACAGGATACTTCCCGTAAACTCAGAATCTTGAAATTTGGCATGAAGCATTGTCATATAATGCAAATATAGCAAAAATTGCGAAAATAACATTTTTTTAGTTATATAAAATAATAAAAATATTTTAATAAAATGAAACTTACTACCTTATTTCTCACGAACGAATAAAGGTATCAAATTGAAATTTATACCAAATACCTAAGTCTATTATCACTTTAAGCAGTGAAAAAATCAAACTTCTAAGTTAACGCGATCAAAAGATACAGCAGTTTATACCGAGGAACCCTCGGTGTGCGAGTCCGACTCGCACTTGGCCGGTTTTTATTTTATCAAGTAAGAGTTAAAAAAAACAGTTTTTTTATTTAAATTATAATGTAGATAGGTATTTTCTGAAGTTTTTTAATCAATAAACAGTCTTACCTTAGTAAATAGGTCACAGGACACAGTGTGGAACACCTTGCCATAGATGCAGATGTCCTTGCCGATATCAAGGTCTTTCCAATGCCAATACTCCCCCATGTCGTTCTTGGGTATTCTCTCCCTTTTCACCAATCTGCCTTGCCATAACCCCGAGTTCTACAGACAAAATAAAACCCTTATTAATATTAGATTCATAATTACATACTATTAGGGCGCGATTCCATTAGGCAAGTCTTGTAGGCAAGTATGAAGGCAAGCTGCAAATTACAAACAACTTAAACAAACCTGCATACATGATGGAGTTTGAACTTGTATAATTTTTATTCTAGTGACGTACTTTAGCATCATCAATATTATTTTATATGAATTTTGGTTTCATTTTATTTACTTAGATTCTTTTAATGAAGTTAAAAGGCTGAGATATTTTTATCTCTTTAGATTTTTTTTTGTGTCAGAGGTTACTTAATTTTATTTTTATTTCATTCTTTTTAAATTACTTGCCCTAATTCCGATGGATAGCTTAAAATTACATTTTTCTTGAATATTATTCAAGAGAGAGCTAATAATAACCTTGAAACGCATGAACAGATTTTCGTGAAATAGCTAAGTACCATCCCGATTACGTTAGCTTTCGAACAAAAAAAACGCATCAAAATCGGTCCACTCGTTTAGGAGCTACGCTGCCACAGACAGATACACAGACCTACAGACACACAGATACACAAACACGTCAAACTTATAACACCCCTCAAAAAAGAAAAAATCGGGAGTGGTCTCCCCTTGACTTTCTCGTAAACCGCAAAAGACTCAAAAGTTGATAGAAACCTTATATTTTGATGTCATACATGCATGTTAAATTTTGTTCATGAATCCATTCGAGTACCGACCACGCACTTGGTTGCTTAACTTTCGTGATCGACGACTCAAAAGTTGATAGAAAACTTATATTTTGATGTTACACGCATGTTAAATTTGGTTGCGATAAGTTAAAGCATACTCGAGTTATCGTGCTAACGCACAGACACACACACATATATAATTCCAAAAACGGACTCAGGGAGGTCCAAAACATGTAAGTCCGTCAAAATCTCGAGGTCGAATTTTTTGACGATTACAAGCCTTCCTCTATACTACGTACCTATACGAGAAAGTAAAAATATACTACCTAACTATAGGTATCTCCATTTTAGACCGTAAAGAAAAAAATACCTTTGTGAAGATTTTTTTATTACCACAAGACACTAACAGACAAGCTTTACGTACGTATGTACATAATATTTCACGATGACTACTTATATTTGATTTAAAGAAACATGAAATAAAAAAGTTTGTAAATCGTTACTAAATAGAGCATCGCCCGGCGTAATTTTCATGCTTGGGCGACTAAAGCTTTGTCCAAAATTATAACTTTTAAGTTTATGTTGAACTCCGCATTACGGCTCTCCCGCGAACGCCCAAGGCTGGAGCTTCTAACATGTTTTAATAATATACCTTAAAATAATACAAAGAAAATTAAAACGGAGGCTGGCTGGTGAGCAAAACACAACAGTTTGTGGGAGCATTCATCCGCGGACAAAATGTGTGCTCATTTGCGAGCCTCGCTCGAGCTTGCAATCGTATACGACATCTTTATTTTAATTTTAGTAATAGCACAGTCTGTAGAAGTCTTGTAATAAAATAAGTAAATGAATATTATCTATCTCGTGCGAATAAAGAAAGGGTTCGGAAAAAAGTTAGGTATATAACCACAGAGATAACTGAAAACCGATGCATTGTCCATTTTTTTTTAAATAAAAATAACAAATTGATAAGGCTGATCGAGGGGATAAAGAGAAATAAAAAAAAAACATATTAAAAACAAAGTTTTAACGAAGATCAACGCCACAAAAGCAAAAAAACAAAACATAGAAAACTGGCGAAAAATAACTCTTTACTGGGTTCGACATTTTTTTTTTGTCATGTGGTTGGTTGACAAGCATACGGCCTGCCTGGTGGTAAGCAGCCACCATAGCCTATATACCTACTTAGACGCTAGCAACACTGACGTAACACTCGCGCGCTAGAGTGTTTGGCGGGAAACCATGGCGTCTGGATGTCGCTCTTTATTTCGATAGTTCGAAATTGCTTCGGAGTGGTTTTTGTGCAGTGAAAGTGGTGTCGTTTCGTTGCATAAACATCCGTGTTGACGAACAGTTATGAGGAATCATTGAAATAAAGGTTTTGTGTATATGACGTTGAGAATTGTATAGTGGTTGGAAATCCCACTATACAATTCTTATCAGTCACAATCATGAGGTCTGTTGCCATGCATTTCTTTCCAAGCACTCCCTTTTTTTTTATTTCGTTGTCGGGGAGGTAAAGGCGTTCCCTCCATACCCACTAAACATCCTCTCCGGCCTGACCTCCAGTGCGCTATTGCGGGACGGCTCGGGATCTGCGCACGTGAGCGCCACTACACTGAGACCGACCCAACGCTGCCCATCTAGGCACTCCTTGTGCACCAATTACTGGCCAGCAGCCCATAGGAAGCTAACGCCAGCCTTATAGGCCGCCTCCTCACCGACGGCTGCTCGACCTGGCGCGTCCTCCTGATGATGACACCGGGAGCAGCCATCGGACCGCACCCGGGGGACTTCGGGCGCGGTCGTAGCCCTGAAAAGGGCCGTCCGGAAGTAGTCGTGGTGGGAAAACAAAAACAACTCGACGATGGCATGTGACTTCGAATGCCAAGGGACACTTGACATCAAAAGCCACACACCCGCCGAGAAAGTTTCCCCACCATGTTACCAGGGTCCGCCACAAGGAGGCTTCCGGACATGGACCCCTTCCAAGCACTCCCTAGATGCATTAAAATGTGTTGAATTTGTTCAATTAATGATATTATTGCCGTGTGTTTGGTACGCTATTTGAATGAAACAGAATGATTGTCAGTCTGATAAAAGTATTATTGTGTTTAGAGTTCATCATCATCATTATTTTACCTCATGAACGCGGGTATTTTCAGAATTTTAAGTTATATACTTAGTTGGAATTATCCTTGAAAATAAGTTTTATGTAGATAGATAATAATAAATAAAGACTGAAAATTTATAGCTATCCTAAGTTTGTCGTGTACAAGTTTTAGAATATGTCTTCATTCGTATTTTAATTTTTAATTGGTTTTGAATCAGTACGGTGCGAAATTGTTATACTATACCGGCTGTCTAGTACACGGTACACCATGCTGATATTGTCATATAAAAAATATTGCTGTTATTAAAAATTCAAAATTGTAAAAAAGGCGATAAAGGAGCATATGTGTTTATTTTGAGATGAATAAAATAGCAAATGAAAAAAGCATCAGTACATAATCAGGCTAAGTGACTCTCCAGCGACGGAATTTTTAAACTTCACTTACAATTTTAATTTATGCTACTGTAGATCTGTGTCTGTGTGTCTGTGTATATACCAATAATTATCACACTCTATTAGAGATTCGTTTTATTTATCACCATTACGCAGTTTCAATGCAGAGTAAATTCGATTATTATATAACCTGCAAAAAAGTATCATTTGGTTTTTTCCTAAAACCAGTTCTTATATAATTCCGTAAGTTTTTGCTTCTACCACGCGATTTATACAAACGCGCATCAATTGAACAAAACAGATTAAAGCAGTCTTTTTAACCACAACGAGGGCCATTCAAATTAAGCGGATACGGTGGAAAAACTGGAGATGAAAAGCATTGTTCGTCCGCAATCATTGACGGAGAATAGCGCATTTGCCTCCGCCATGCCAAGAAAAAAATGAATAAAGCGTGCCAGACTACTGAAACTAGGTATATAATACGAGATTTATGTAAGTATCTGTAGGTATAATATGTGAACACTGGTTTTACTTTGTTCCCCGCTCGTAGGCGTAATTTTTTTTCTATGTTTAATAGGCTGGGCGTTTGAACACAATCACGCCTGATGAAAAGCGATAATGAGGCCTAAGGTACACGCTCGCCTAGAAGATGCTTGTTAACTCTGGCCTTAAAGATATCCAGATTATAGTGATCTGGGAAAACAGACCTCGGCAAGGAGTTCCACTCCTTAGCTGTTCGCATAATGAAGGCTGAAGCAACGCTTCGTGCGAATTGGAGAAATGTCGACAACATAAGGGTGAAAGCCCTCGCCGTGCCTGGTCGTCCGGTGGTGGAAAGGGGCAGGGGGCATTACATTATGTAGAACTTTCGCACACTCTCCGAAATGTAACCGGTAAAAGACCGAGAGGCTAGCCACACGCCTTCGTTGGTCAAGGCTCTGGAGATTGTCTTCAACGAGTGCGTCATTACTGATGTCGCACGGTGCTCCACCGAGTCCAATGCATCAAACTGATATCTAACGGATCCGTCCCAAAGGTGACAACAGTACTCTAAGCAGGAATCAATTGATATAAACTACTTCACTTTCACAAGGCCACCGAAAAAGAAGGAAGTAAACTTCTGCATTGATGATTGTGTCAATGCTTGGAGGAAATAGACATGTTTTTTTTAACTAACAATCCGAGGACTGTAACATCTTTGTTTCTCCATAGAAGTTAGTGACTGGGTAAAGTATGCTTTACTCCATTTAACGTTATATGGAAGGAAAAAAAGGACTTGCACAGTATAGCGTCTATGGGGAAACGAACATTTTGTTTGAATGACACGGGTGACTTATTAAAAACTTGTTCATTTCCTCCGTATAGTGACAAAAACAATTCAAAACTGCACTTCCTTCTTAATCTGGGACCTAGTGAAAATAAGGCACTTTGTATGAAATTAGTAGGGTTTTTTGCAAATCGGTTTATGTTGCTCCGGGCAACTTTGGAATCCAGATCAGTCAATTTTATTATGACCAAGCAGAATATCTACCTTTGAAAGTCTGATACCTATGTATGCAAGGCGCATAGTTATAGGAAGCCTTCAGTGAACCAACAAAGAAAAGCCATAAACCTGAACCCAAGTCTTCTAATTAACAATTGTCCCGATTGAATATCAATCAAATTAAGAATCACTTAATAAAATTGTTTGACACTTGATATAATTGGTATGTAGCAGAATACCAATTGCTACTGAGATTCAAATAATGTTCAGTCGAGGGAGTCGAGGCAAGTGTTAATTAGAAGACTTGGGGCCCAAGTCTGCTAAACAGAGCAGATACAATTTCAGCAGTCTGGGTACTTACTTGTAGTGTAGTTCAAAGTTCAATATTATATTTAAAAACAATTAAAAGGTACAAAGAACTTTAAAAAAGTAATATTTAAAAGACATTTTTGTATAAAAACCTATGCGTATTAATAGTGCCCACCAAAACATCGCATGTAAGGAACTTAGGTCATTTCCTCATAGTGTTCCCATTTAAAGTTTTCACAGATTCACGTGCAGGAGCCGCGGTCATTTATCAAGCCCCATGACCGCCATTAGCCCCAATTCTAGTTTCATTTAAAGCGATTATTATGCAGACGTTTATTTACGTGCCAACGATTATTTCTAATAAATATTCCTGGCTTTATTTCGAAATAATTCTTGATTTAATGCGACTTTCGTTGCCTTGGTACATTTTGTGTATTATAAAGAGATTTATGTTAAATTTATTAAAATTGGCTTTCCCACCCTAGTTAAGTTAGTCGTCGATTAATAATTTGAAAAAGTCGCGGTGGAGTTGACAGAAAAGCTACCGTACATTAAGCAGCCCGGCTTTGAATCGAAGCAGGGACTAATTTTGTGTGATGTGATGAGTCATAGTATGTTTTAGAAATCGAAGTTTGTACGTTGATTTATAAAACATATATAAATTAGTATGCATTTTTGGCCTGCCTGGTCGTAAGCAGCCATTCTAGCCTATAGACGCTTGGAACACTGAGTGTTTTTGTTTTAACATGTCTGGTTCAGTCGCACAGATATCGATAAAAAAAGATAAGTCTCTCATTTTAGGCGAGGATTCCCGAAAGGATTTTGTACGTCTATTATCTATAATATAAAAATGAATCGCAAAATGTGTTGGTAAGCGCATAACTAACAACGCCTAGACCAATTTGGCCAATTTTTTTTTTTAATATGTTCTTTGAAGTTCAAGGATGGTTTCTACGGCGAGAAAAATACGATAAATTTCTTTATGACAGGATGAAGTCTGTCGGGTCCGCTAGTTATAAATATAAACAATCCTAAAGATGAAGATAATTCACTTACTATATGCAAAACACTGAAACGCCATTAGAAATAACTTACTCTATAGAAGAAGAAAAAATCATAGATTGCACTAAATTAAACTCAGAGACCACGATTTTTAATAGAAGAAATTATCAAAAGATATACTAATACTTTCACTTGTTACTTTGAAGTACTCGAGAGATGTAGATATTGTTAAATATATGAAAAGAAAAGTCCTGGCCGACCACCTGATTAACGCCCAGCCCATACGTTTGGACCTAGATAGCTGAAATTTTGCACAGAGGTTCCTTGATACAGACAAGGGATAAGGCCAGATTTTTCGAAATTCAACCCCTAAGGGGGTAAAATAGGGGATGAAAGTTTCTATGGGGGGAAAATTTGACTATTTTATTCTAAAGTTCACAGGAGTATTCATATCGCTTTATGAGTAAACACGTATTTCAGCTTTTTTCAGAATTCAACCACTAAAAGGTAGAAATAGAGTGACAGAGTCAGAAAATCATTAGGGTAGTTTGGCGTCATTATTGAAGAGAAAACTATTTAAACCATGAAACTTTTAATTTAGGCACTTGGTAATAACAAAATAAGTCTTGTTCGAAAAGTAACAACGGAGAAACGTGTGTACTAAGCAAATCCGACGCATCGTCGAGTCAAGTGAAAATTAAAAGACATCTTCCGTGTAATTTCACTCTATCTCCGATTTTCTCTTAGCCCACTAGACAGAGTGTTGTCAAGAAAGTCAAGAGTGAACCCATTTTAATGTAAAAAAAAATTGTGTGTGTCAGCTCCGACGCAAGACTGGAGTTTACTCCGAGACAGGTGAGATGGCGCACCTGCTGTCATCCGTGTTTTGACAGTTAGAAAGTTGCGCGACATAGGATGCGCACTAATTATGACTTTGACCTTCAAAAACGTAACGAGGTCATTCATCGATAGATTTTACTCCTCACATTTTTCTCATACCGGGCCCCTTATATATGCAAATCGATTCTTAAGGAGTAAACTCCAAAAAATCTTCAGTTAATTAAGAAACAAACACCATAAGCCAGGACAGATGTTACACTCAACTTCTCCACAGTCAGGGTTTAAAAGAGTCATCATTCGCCTGCTCTGCTCCCAATTTTATTTGGGGTCGGAGTTATATGTTTTCTTCTTCCACTCTCCCCGATCAGCAGTGATCTCAACATTACACCCTTCTTTAACATATCATTTAACAGGGAGTCTATCCACCTTTTCCTCGGTCTTTCTCTTCTTCTATATCCATCCACAATAATTCTCATTACTTTCTCCGAGTTTAAAAGTTCTTAGATAAATCAGTTAAAAGTCCAGTTGAATTCTATTCCATTTGTCCACACGAACCCAATACCTCAAACGAACACTTGCTTGATAAAACTTCGAATAAGACGTACCTTATTCACGCAAAGCACCTTCAGGTGTCCTATGAAATTGGGTCGGAGATCTGAGAGGCGAATATCGTACCTAATATAGCTATAAATCTGCACGTTCGTCAGTAATGTAACGTGGCGTGTTGTAGCTCGCTCCACTGGCAACCTTCCTGCATATTTAAGTGTGGACGCAAATAAAAAACGAAAACCTTCCCTAAATATACTGAACGAGACAGGCCAACCATATTGATGTACGTATGTACCCGTATGTACGTATGTACCCGTATGTACGTATGTACCCGTATGTACGTATGTACCCGTATGTACGTATGTACCCGTATGTACGTATGTACCCGTACCTTGTTCTAGGAAACTTACCGTTTCCTAGAACAAGGTACGGGTCCCAAAATCTAATATATGAAGGCGTAAAACTATACAACAAATTACCTAAAAATATTAAGGAGAGTGAATGTATTAATAGCTTCAAAAATAAACTTAAACTATATCTAGTAGAATATTAATAATTACAGCACTTACTGATGGCTATAGATATGTAATCGTATTTGTGAATGTGAGTTATTGAGTTTTCATATCATATAATTATATTTTGTGATATCTTTGAGTTGCATGCTCACTGTTTTGTTAATATATTGTATAAGTTATCTTAAGCTAAATATTGTCCAATAAGTGAAATGTAAATTTCTTGAGACAATAAATATTCTTTAAACCGATGTAAGTTTAGGAACGTGGCAATCATAAGTACTTATCTGTAAGAGACACCAGAATATTCGAACAACCAGCATTGAAAAAATATGAAATTTTTCATTATGATAGTATTATTTCCTGATGAGCTTTTGTCCCTGTTTATTTAATTATTCGCCGTTATCTTGGGAGCCGGGAACAAATCCCTTTCACGCTTATAAAAAATGCGATAAGTTATACAGGATTTTAGAAAATATCGTGAATCAAATATTATCCTGACGAAGCTGTGCCGGATTGTTAGTGATATAAGCAGTTGGTTAAGTCTAGCTATTATATTTGTTGGTACAAATTACTCGATAACTTATTACTAGAAAAAATATACACTGAAAAAAATCGACTTGCCTCAGGCGGGAATCGAACCCGCATCTACCGCAATCCTGGCGGCTGCGTTGACCATTACGCCACCGAGACACTTCTTTCGCTGTCGAAATTTGTCAGTGCTTGGTGCTTATGTTTTTATGGTAAACATTGTTTCATCAAATCTTTCAAATTTGCACTTCTAAGATCCGAACGAAATATTTTTGCAAATATTTGACGCCCAGTTAAGATGAAACTACCTTACATTATGGAATAATTTTATTTTTGCGGTTACAAACGCGTAAAATATTTTTAATACTAGAAAAAATTATAAAGATTTTTTATTCAGCCTCGTTCGTCAAATATTGTAGTAGTATCAAAAGAGGCGTCAAGAAGCACCTTGCAGGTCGGCAAGGCGAGAGTGGCTAGCGCGGCAGTTTATCTCTAGCACTAGCTATGTTCGCAATTGGACTCCTGAAGTATTTGTAAGCGCAAGTAAAACAACCTTGGTAAACAACAGCTCGTTTATTCTGAAGTATGGAGGGCGAGGCAAACGCAGCGCGCGCGCACGCGCAGATCTTGCTTAGGTATACTTACATACATATTAACTCCACTTCTGCTCACCATCAGGTGGAATAGAGTCATTTGCTATATCTTTTTTTTATAAAAAAAAATATATTATAGTCTTAATAAGTTTAATTATTTAAATTTTTTTTTGACACTTGGCACATTCGGAAACGACACTTTCCTACCAAAAAATATGTCAAAATTGGAAATTGGTTGTATCCTGTTTTGAAACCCCTGTCACGCCCCATGCGTTTAAAGAATCGCGATGAAAATTGTTTGGGCAGTATAATTATAACACTTGGGGTTAACCTCGGTTAACGGTTGTCCTAATATTTTAAAATGTTTTTTTTAACAATATTAAATAACCGCTACTGAGAGGGTTAATTTGGAGTTGCTATTATAAAGGTTTATATGGATACTAAAGATAACGGTAAAGTTTACTCAATAAATTATACATTTTTATGAATAAACTAGCTTATGCCCGCGACTTCGTCCGCGTAGAATAGTTACTTCGAACAGCATTTAAATTTTTTTATTATTTCTTCTAACCCAAGCGCCATATAACTACAAATTTTCATGGGTTTTACTTAAAAAATGACAATTGAAATTAAATGAATTGCCAGAAATCTTAAAATAAATCTTTCTTAATTTGTAACTGAAAGGCCATGTACCAATTTGTATGGATTTTACTTTAAAAATGACGGATTTCCATAATAACTTTTCACCCTCTTTTCACCCCCTTAGAGGGTGAATTTCCAAAAATCCTTTCTTAGTGCACCCCTGGACCTCGTAAGGACTACGTACCAAATTTGGAATCTCTAGACCCAGCGGTTTGGGCTGTGCGTTGATATGTCAGTCAGGCAGTCAGTCATTCAGTCAGTCAGTTTTCATTTTTATATATTAAGTATATAGATTTCAATAAATACGTCATCTCTCAGGCTCGTGAAATGTGTATCAAATCACTTCCCCGATGACAGAGTAATCTTAACACACGCAATTTAGTATATATTAGAGGGATTATCATGATCGTAAGCAGAATGTGAGTGTGTCGGATGGCACGGGCTGGATAGAGATATTAGTAATCCGTTTTAGCTTGTGATCTACCTGTCTAATACACCTCGGTGTTCCAAACTTCCAATTATACCCAATGTCTAAATATTATCCATTGCGTATTAACGATGTAGGTGAATTGAAAAATAGTGTAATTGAGTGTTGTGTAAAAATACGAACCAGCATTTCGTACTTATTCTATGTAGGTACTTAATTCCTTTATTATTCTGATTTTTTTTTATCATTTCTTTATTGTACTTATGTTAAATCGATAGAATATGTCGAATAATATTTTATTTTAGACCAAAGTTGAAACCATTTGTATTTGTAATACTTAAATTTAACTATTCTACTTAGCTCGGTTTTGAAATAAAAATAACTAAATTCTTTAATTAACGAGAGATTCTATTAGGTACGACAGTAAACTAAATAACGTGTCTTCACACGTGAAACGTCATCAACGCTGACCGCAACTAATTCGACTATAACGTGCAGACATTAACCTATAAATTGTCGGTTTAGACACAGACCTAAATCTACCTTGCAGGGACAATTTCGATTTAATTGTGTTCAGTGTTACATTACCTTAGGAACAGCTAAATCGTTCATGACCTTTCTATTACGCCGACGTAAGCTCAAAGGATTAATATTGCCTCTTGTCTCCTCTTAATTGGATATTTTTTGTTAGTAATATTTATAATACTATAAAAATGTAGTTAAATTTTGACTAAAGACTTTTGGAAGCTTGTAAAAATGTACTTTGAGCTAAGATAGACGTAGGAAAACGTATATTTGCTGTGAGCCTCAAAACAAGAAATGTTCACCAGAGCCAATAAACTCATCTGAAATTAGAAAAAAAAATCTCAAAAACTATATATCGTAGGAACATGATTTTAAACCGTATTTATATTTTTTCTTGTTTATATTATTATTATTAATTATAAATATATCCTTCAAATCAATAATTATTATCAGTGTTTTTGTGGCTAATGAGCTACAGCAAATGTGTTTTTTAACAGATCTATAAAACACAGTAACGACCTCAGATCAAATTATTTGCTTTTTATGTTGCAAGATTGTATAACAGTTTTAAACAAAACTTTTTACTACAAGCCTTTATATGTTTTTAAATAATTTTGTGAATAAAAATAAACTATTCTGTGGTAGGTGGTAGACCCATATGTAGGGTCGTCTGGGTAGGTACCACCGCATTTCTTATTTCTGCCGTGAAGTAGTTCGCTGTGTTTCGGATTGAAGGGAAAGGTAGCCAGTGTAATTACTGGGCATGGAAGGCATATTATTCTTAGTCCCCAGGATGGCAACGCAATTGCAGTGTTAAGTGATTTACCCTTAATATTGCAAGTGTCTATAGGCTACGGTAACCACTTAACACCAGGTGGGCCGCAAGCTTGTTTGCCATCTCATAGTATAAAAAAAAACTGTCATGAAAGTACCGGGAAAAGATCAATAATGCATAAAATGTTAGTTATTCATCCAATTCCAAATTTATTTTATCACCTTCAAAGTATGCTCCTTCAGAAACGATACACATACGCCCTGTGCATACGCCAACGAATAATCCAATCATCAAAACATTTTTGATGCGCTGTTTCCGGAATTGAGATCAGTTCTCGTCGCGAATTCTCCTTTATGTCTTCTACCGAAGCCACTCCGAAGCTTGTTGACTAGTTTGCAAGTCAAACTCGTAAACCCACGTTTCGTTACCAGTAACAATGCGTTTCATGAATGTTGGGTCGGAATTGACTCGTTCTAGCATATCCTCAGCGACTCTCATGCGATTGAGTTTTTGGAGAAAATTCAGGTCTTTTGGGACTAGCCGAGCGGTAACATGTGATTATTTAAAATGATACGGATCGACTCGTGAGATACAGAAAGTTCGACGGCTATCTCTCTCAAAGTTGAATGAGGATTTTAGTCACTATTTCCTTTACTTTTGTGATGTTAAATTCAGTCGCAGACGTTGATGGTCTACCATGCAGAGCGAGGCAAATCATCCATCACATCTCGACCGCTTTTGAACGCTTTGTACCACTCATAAGCACGTGTTTTTGATAAATTCGATTCACCGTAAGCTCTCTGTAACATTTTCAGTGAACTTCTAACACGAAATTCCATTGGCGATGCAAAATATAAGACAAATCTTTGTTCGATGTTTTTGTCCATTATAAAATTCGCAATACACACTAAATATGATATAACCAAAAACAGCACTGCATTTAATCTAAATAACAGATGCAACTCAAACTCCGCCTCAAAATGGAAAACAGTTGTGCCAATCTAACAACAACAAAAAATTTAATTTGGGACCGTAAACAAATCATCTATTTCCTATACTTTTTTTGACTGAATGTATGTTGTGTTGTTGTTGTTGAGCTGTAGGAGGTGCTGGATGCAAGAGTAGACGGTATCCTTTTATTTGTTTCTATTTAACGTATACTTGTTTGACACAATTAATTATTAAAAATGGTAAGTAAAATCATAAATACCTTAACCCTGGGCTCCATCACAGTAATGGTGTCATCTTCGAGGAAATACACGATATTGACGATTCGGACCCTGTAGTTCTCGACAGGGTCCTCGAAGACCGGCTGCTTGAAGAAGGCGGTGAAGTTGAGGCATCTCTTGTCATAATGCACCCAATGAGGCACCACCGCGGGGAGAGCTGGTTGCTTCACTCGCCCGTACGTGAGTGATGGGTCGTAGCTAAAACAATGGTAGTTGTAGTTTTACGAAATGCTTGCTTTATAATTAAATTTATTTATTTCTTATTCAGTAATACTTAGCAAGAAATTAAAATAAAATAGTTTTAGCCCTTTTAAACTTTTTGACTGCCATATATAATTCACTTATGTAAATGATCTTAATTTTGAATATTGTAAGGGCGTCTTCAACTAAGTGGAGCAGCTGGAGCGTCTGCAAATTGTATTTTATAATAAAGTCAAGTTCAACCCAAAATATAACAAAACTTCATTATATAGTCAAGTGTCCAGAAAGGTACGGGTGCTGCCTAACTAGATATTTCTAACTTTCATTTCCATATACCAATGTATATGGAAATGAAAGTTAGAAATACCTAAGAGTTTAAAGAAGAAATAATTGAGGAAGAGAATATCAGGTGTTGTGGATAAATAAAGAGAATGAATGAAAAAAGGTTAATGAAAACAATATATAATACCTACATCGGAAGTGAGTGGAGAAAGAAATGCGGAATGTGCGAATGTTTGTGTTAACTAAACGATAACATTTTCAAGAAAGACCAGATCAATTCCAATTCATTGTTATTACAGTAAGTGGAGTGAAAGAGTACTAAAAACTACTCAGCAATTCAATGGACTTCCTGAGTACACATTAGTACTCTTATTTAAAATGTTAAATAACCATTTAATATTTTTATTTCAAAAAATACTCATAGGTAGGTCCGTTTCACAGATTCCAAATAAGTTCCCAATAGCATTTATTTGACATATAGTCTACAAATACAAAACTGACAATTTGACTGCCAGATATCTCCTATCTAGAACCTGTGAAATTGGCCGTAAATCAAATAAAGCAGTTTGTGAACAGAACATACTTGACAGAATCCTCGGGTATAGCGAATGCATTGCTGTCCACATCCGTAGGTGTACCGCCTGGCCCTCTCACTGTGGTGTCAGGAAATCTGTGCCCTTGATAGTACCGTAGAGAACTTCTGAGGTGGTATTGAGTCTTCGTAGGGTCCGAAAACGTCAGCCCCGGCAATTTTGGCAGTCCCCAAGCCATTAGGTATATGTACTCTAAATTGAAAAACAAAAATAAATTAATATTTTTCTACAAGCATCATAAACTACTTGTATGTTTGGTGTTCCCTTCAATGCACTTAAACTCCGCACATACAAGAAAGATTGAGCAGAGCCATAAGCAACATTTAGTTACACATTAAGCTACATCCGACAGTATGGACTATGCAGTGCATACTGACAGGTAACAGCGTTGGGTTAAATGAGGAGTTCAATCCGCCTGAAGTTAGGCGGTCACAGTAGACCCAATACCAGGTGCATGAAATACCAAGGGACACACATGCCTTTTAGACTTTATAAAAAAAAATCCACATCTTTCCATAAGGAAACCATACAGGCATGTCTCCTTACTAACTGTTCTATATTTACAAGTAGGTATACCTTTACCACAGGTATTTCTGAATGTGCAATAGTTTCTAAATAAACAACGCAATAAAAACTCCTTGAATATAGTCGAATATCCAAGAACAGATATTGGGCTAGATTTCAATAAAAAAAAAGGGTGCAACATTTAAATTATGACCCTTTCGTATTTATTATTATATTTTATAGTGCTAATTATACATTTCCCTTTGGGAAAAAGTTGTTTTAACATTTTCATTGTCCATGCATTACATGTAATGCACTGAAAACTTAGCTCGGTACGTCCTGCATAATAAATACAATAAGTATTAACCACCAAGAATAGTATTTGTTCACGATAAGCTTGACACGTTGTTGTTATGAAATAGAAGTAAAATTTTATTCAATTAAAGTGGAATGTCAACACTAAAAACAGCTTACTAACAATGCAATAAGGTTATTTTCGAATGCTTTCAAAGGTTACATTCAATTTTATATCCCATGGTCATTGGTCATACCATGTCATTGTGTTATACTTACTTATTTCATAGTAATAAATCTTTCCATATTAGTTCTTATCACGGATTATCCACGTTCTGTAGTTCTTATTACATTTAGAAGTTGCATAAAATTTAATTATGGATGGAATATAATATTTAAAACATTCCAAATGACCATAATTTTGGTATAAAAACATTAAAGGTGCTTATACGAGATTTGGAAAAATAAAAGTGAATTATGTGCTCAAATCGCTTAAATTCCACATGCTAAGGATTCCCATAGCCCGCAATGCGACATTTAGGGGCTAATAAATATACCTTCGGAACCTTTTCCAGTCCCACAGAATGTCAATTGATGACATATAGTTTATGACTCTGCAATATCCACACGTCCAAAATTTAGAATCTCACACTCAAAACGGTTGGGAGTCGATTTCGTATTTGGACAGTTGGAGTTTGCGGTGTTTGCTTATCACGTGCTATGATAATTTTAACTGGGATTCAAAAGTGGGATCCAACGAAAATAATTGTGATTTTGACATATTTCCCATACCAATGTCAACATCATTAATAGGAATAGGTGTAGCTTTTTTGTCGCCTGTATTTTTGACTAAAACGATTGGGGTTCTTTGGACCTTGTTATCGAAGTGAGGTACATTGAATAAGTAAAGTATTTCTACCCGTTCTTAGCCTAGTTTCAGAGTCCTAGCTAGTTATACTTGATAAATAATTCAAGAAGAACAGAAAGTAATAAAATCGGTTAAAATCGGGGGTTACAAGGTAAAATCGACTCCTTCTATTGTTAAAGTCGGTTAAAATGTAGCTTAAAGTTACCCGGACATATTAACGTGTCGAAGACACCTTATTCATGAAAATTGGATGAATAGTTAGGCGTTACGTAGGAACATACGTAAATACAAACATATGATAACTCTATACAAACACTTGGCAACTCTCGGTTACTTGTCATAAATTTTAATGCAACAGTACGCGGCCAGGGGCCAATGATGCTTTAAAATCTTATAATATATCAAGTTGATTCTACCATTGATTCCTCAAGCAGCTGTTAAATGGCTCCTCGGGGAGACATCGGGGGCCATGTTAAGATAGTACCTACTAAGTTTGTACTACTAGCGGACCGAAAACAAACGTCTTATCTAAACTTCGAGAACCAACTTTAAATGAGATTAAACTTCAGAAAGATTTCCTCGGAAATGACGTAAGCAGAGTCTAATATTGGATCATGGCTTTTATCATCAAGGAAATATTGATTAATCTAAGCTAAGAGTCGCGACTCGTGTAGGTAGCTAAAAAATGAACAGGGAATTTGTAGACCCTGTTTGTTTTCTACGAAGAAGATACTTTTCTTCGTAACTTTTTTTGTAGTGAATATTCATTTCATTTGTGATATTTATTATATAATTGATAAAATAAATTTAAAATACATTTTATTAAATCGTTTTGTAGGGCGAAAAGCCCCTTCCAAAGTAAAACCATAGAAATATTTTCTTTTCTTTAAAAAAATCTAAATGTTTTTTTGAGGTCGGTCCCAAGTCCCAAAGACAATTAAGCGGCTACATTTATTCAAAATATTAAAGTTAGCACCGACTACAAAAAAAAAAAAAAAGATTTTTTAAACATCATAATTTTATTTCTCTAAACCTCAGATCAAAAGATCTGCGTTCTAAACCAATGTCAGGGCAACATTCTCATAATCGCCTTTAAGACACCCTTAAGTAATGTTGGGGTTTTAGTATTATTTACGGCAACTACCACACTGCTTCACTCTCCTCATGATATGAAACTATGATTACATAAGCGTTAATTAACTATCACAATCCGATATAAGCCGACATGAACTATCAGATAATCTCTCCATATTTTCCCGAGCACTTTGAAGCCGACAAAATCGATGTCATAATCTCTAAAGTAGATCATTCGAATTCGTAGGTTCAAAGGATTCGCACAAAGCCGAGCTTAACTGAGGCATTGTAAACAAACCCCCGTGCTCCTCAAGTTGTGGTTATCGCGCCTTCGGGACGCATCAACATCAGCATTAGGAGCGAACACCTTATTTACCGAAACCTTTACGGCTGTGTAAAGTTTCGGTAAGAAATTATTGCTTCGAAATTTCGTATCGAATCGATGTTCTCTCATCTCCTTTTCTTTCTATAGATTTCAACATAACTCGGACTGCTAAAACGTTTTAGAATTTAACATCTTTCCTTGGCTTTTATTTAACCAAAATCATATTTTTTTAATAAAATCGTAAACTGTTGCATTCTATTTACACTCCAATTTTATTTATATGTATAGATCTGTAGATACACCTATACTTTAGAAATTAAATTTGGAGTTTATGCGACGCCAAGTGTTTTCATGGCGCCCTGGGCCGCGCGTCGGGCGCTTTTTATATCACGCCCCTAAGCTCATACGATTATTCACAAATGTCTCCAAAACCTAAAATCGCTTTTTTATCTGTCTGTTTATTTGTACATCCGGGCTCTGAAAAACCCTGAACCGATTTTAATGTGATTTTGTAAATGTATTTTGCTTGGTCCAACTTAGACTACCTACTTAAAGAATAGTTTTTGTCTGGATAAGTAGTTCAATAAATTTATAAATAACATTAATTCTGATAGGTTATGTTGAAAGTTTAACGCAGTAAGGGATTCAATTTTATGAAGTAAACAACAAAAATAGCGCACAGTCTCGTTTCGTTACCGTCATTATCGCAATTAACAATCTTTACTTGTCGTAGGCCCCAGCTACATCAGGCAAGCTGAAACAGATTGTGTGAGATGTTATCTCACACAACGGTTATCATTAAAACAAGTCACGTATTTTGCTTGCTCGGAAGCCCGGTAGAAACTATAAAACAATTGAGAGCGTATTTTAATTAATATGTTTGGAATTTAAATAGAATTAATGTTATGTATAAATTAAAAGTATTATGGTATTATTGTGGAAACCACAATTTGAGTTTAAGGGCATTAGCGAGTAGGGTTTTTAACGGTGGTGCAAATGCGACCACTTGGTGGGATTTTATCTGCACAAGGTTCAGAATTGTAAAATAAAAAAGTTTAAAAATTCTATCAATCGGCTTTTACGACGCTCACGGGGAGAAGGGGCTAGTCTATAGAATAAACCGTTGCAACACTGAGGTGACACTCGCCTTCGGTAATATTTTGTTATACATAAAGCTACATCTGGCAGTATGGGTCATGTAGTGCCTCCAAATAGCGCCAGACTATCGTCTTTAAGAACTTCTGTATGAAACTTAACAAGTTTTATATATGAAATTAAAAAAAAAACTTCACTACTTAGCTTCTTTCAAAAATGTATCCAAAATACTATCTCCTGTAAATTCGTGAGGAGTTGGATATAATGCGGGTTCCATGTGACGCTGCTGCATTAAAAATATCATTAAAGTTAAAAAATATCAAATTACGAAACAATCAGACAAGTGGAAGTTACTCAGTACCTACCCTTTATCAATAAAAGAGCTGAAATCTTCAAATAGCTTAACAGATATTCTTGAATCGTTGCTAAAATTACTCCTTATCAAAACCGTCTTTAACATTATCATTGCCCGTCAAACACAGATATATCAATCTAAGGAGATCGGTCGAATCGCCGAGTTCATAGGAAGACCGAGTGTCGCGATCACCGGCCGTACTACATAACATGGTTCTAGTTGAGCATGACGTAATATACACTATTCATTGCGCGCGTCATAAGGACTGCGAAGCAATGAAAGTTAGGCACAACCGCAAAGGCGTTCGGTCAAATCGCCGAGTTCATAGGAAGTCCGAGTGACGCGGACGGCGAAGTGGCGGTAATGTATGCCCATTGCATACACTTGTCACAGGTTAAACCTCCTTGTATTATTAAATATGTGCCGTCAAACAAATAAAAACGAAATCACAGACACACGTAGATGTACACGTTAAACTTATTTATACGAAACTATATCAACAATAAGTACATATTCACATAATCATCATAACAGCCTTTAAAATTCGACCCACTGCTGGGACACAAGGCCTCTCCTTGTAATCAAAGGAGGCTTATTCATTAGTCCACCGCGCTTGCCCAATGCGGATTGGTGGACGGAGTATAAGGTGATCAATACCCCTTTGCTGATCCATTAGTCGCCTTCTACTACACCCATTGGAGGATATGGGGTGATGCTATTCTACTCTGCCGGCATCACACGGCTATTCACATAATAGTGTAACGTAATTTCAATTTAAACTTTAAACCAATAGGAAATAAGGAACGTATTGTATTGTGGCCGTAATCGTCTAGAAAGCTTCTTTTATATTGCATGTCGCTCACAATCTCACTTTGAAATATTGAAAGAACTATTGCAATAAAGTATTCTTGAACCGTATTGGCAGTTTGCTTGAAGTTATTTCTGATAGGTTTATTTATTATGTAACTGTTTTATTTTATAAGAAACTAGCTATTTTCATCGAACGCGAGTGAGTTAACTGTGTGTGGATATACCCACCCATACACACAACATTGTTTCTGTGTACTATCGCGGAGTCTGAAAACTTATCACCGTTAGCCTAAGTGATACAATACAATTGCCATAGCAAACTTTGTCTTAAAGACTGTTTGTAATTTACTCAAACAATGGCTTTTTTTATGAATTGCAACCAGTTGTCTTACATCTGCTGTGTGAGACGTAACTCGTGTAACATGAGTTACACGAATTTCCTCAGATTTGGTGGATACACCTGTTGAAAAACATATCTTCTCGCCTCCGCTTTGAACATCTCCGCTTTGGTGGAGTTCGGGCTTAACTCTTTCCACCACACAGGCTGGGATTAGTGGAAACGGTGAGATAACTTCGTAGATAATCAGCTTTCACATCTTCGTAGCAAAGCTCCATATCTCTGGTGGAAAAACAGCCTAAGGCAAGGAAGGCAAGGCCTAGTTTCGTTACATGTGTGCGTATAACTGTGTAGTGTAAGTACAACGGTGAGGCGTAGTTTTACGGGCCTCAGTGCGTCCTTCGCAGAGTTCCGTAATAAATTTTATTTGCATTGAGTTACTATCAAATGAGATGAAAGTCAAGAGCTTCACTAAAAACAATTATATTTGCCACTCGTTGCATATTTATAAATTGGGTGTACCTGCTTAAATATAATACATAATAATAAACTTACCAAAACAGAATATCCCTTGAAAATGTTGTAAAAACACTACGAACGTATTTATTAATAAATGATAATACTGTAATGAAGCATTTAGAAATTATTTTAAATGAATTGAGTGACAGTATCGTTGTCGGGTAAACAGTTCTTGCGTGCTAAACAAATTTTTACGTTGCTAAGCAACGAATAATGGGGCGGATTGCGGAAGGGCGGCGTCCAATGGTCGAATGCTGAGGTCGAATGTCTTTAATAGCGGATTCAAGATTTAACTATTGCAAATTATATGGACATTGTTATAGAGTCAAATTTTCTTCCAAAAATATAATTTAAGTAATGCAAATTAACTTAATCTTAAAACTGTAAATGTATTCATTCTTTTGTGGATTTAAAATTATAAGAACATTTAGGGACCTAAACAGTTTCAATACATAAAACACATACATACAAACGCGCTCAAAATCCCAAAAGGGATTGAGCAAAGTAATGTTTGGTTACACTGAAAGCCACAGCTAGAAGTATGGACCATGCAGTCCCTCAAATAGTGACAGGTTGCTAGCCTTTCGCCTACATAATAGGGGATCAAGTCCATCCAATACAAACCTTCAGTAAACCAACATACAAAAGCCGACATCAAGGACAGATATTACACTGTAAGTAAAGGTACGATTCTGAACTCCACTGCACGCAGCATTGCTACCGCAATACTGGTCCCCACTTATTTTCTATAGGTTTATAAGACTAGCTTTTGCTCGCGGCTTCGTCCCCATGGGATTAAAATTCAAAAATCATTAAATACGTCATTCTTAATTTTTAACCGAAAGTAATTTAACAATTGTTATGTATTTTACTATAAAAATGACGGATTTCCCATACAAACTTTCATCCCCTATTTCATCCCCTTAGGGGTTGAATTTCGAAAAATTCTAAAACACTCCTTTCTTCATTTTTAATTTAAATTTAATATATCAATTTTTATGGATTTTACTTTAAATATGACGGATTTCCCTACAACCTGTCATCTCCTATTTTACCCCCTTAGGGATTGAATTTCGAAAAATCCGGCCTTATCCCTTGCTTACGTCAAAAAGGAACCTCTGTGCAAAATTTCAGCTGTCTAGGTCCAAGGGTATGGGCTGGGCGTTGATCAGTCAGAAAGAGAATCATGACTTTGCCTTTTATATAACTATAGATTACATTCCGAACTCCGCAGCAATGCCGTGACCACAGATTAGAGAGTATATGTCTAAAGACCGTGACGGCAATGCAGCGGCAAACCTGTAAAGAATATAGGGGCTTAGAAGTGCGATGGAAACACTGCAGTGCTGCGTGCAGCCGAATCATAACTATTTAATTTATTAAATCGTTCGCAGCAGAATCTTTCATCATCATAACATAACCACGTTTATAACTCGACCCACTGCTGGGACACATGGCCTTTCCTTGTCATCGAAGGAAGTTTAGGCAGTAGTCCACCACGCTGGTCCAATGCGGATTGGTGACGGATTACAAGGTGATCAATAAGTACCCCTTTTTCTGGTCCAATAATCGCGTTCTACGACACCAATTGGAGGATATTGGGTGATGCTATTCTACTCTGCCGGCATCACGGCTACTACGACGTACGAATCTTTATTAACGTTAAAATAAAATTTAATTATTATTCAGCGTATTTGTTAGCGCAAAACACTGTCCAGCAACCGTGCCAACTGGTCGTGAGCCATTTCAAAACTTATCTTTCTGTAGGCGCGGTCATTTCCATATCACGCAAAGTCAAACATTTGTAGGGAGTAACTACCTGAGGCGATGTCCGAATAATAAATTTGTTCTATTCACAACTTTATTCCGCTGAGAATAGGAGTGAAGGATGTAAATCACACAGGTAGGGACATTGATTAATGTTCCGTGGCTGGGGCCTCTGATAGACCCCATCAAAGTTGCCGGGCCCTGAGCTATTGTTCGACCTTTAATTCGCAACTTCTCGGTTGAATTCTATTAACTTTATCATAATATAAGCATAATTAAATCATAATGGAATTATTTTTGCGTTAACAAACGCGTAAATATTTTTAAACTTAGAAAAAATACACTGAAAAAATCGACTTGTCCACGGCGGGAATGTTTTTAATGATTAGAAATTAGTGGCAGGCCCGTTAAGGGTAGATAGAAGAGGACAAATTATACTAGTCGATTTCACTATGGGATGTACTATCCGAAAGCGAACCGTTTCTGAGATATTAATTATTTTATATAAAGATCAAGCAAATTGCTCCATTCCACCTGATGGAAAGCAGAAGTGGAGTCCAAATGAGAAGATAGCTAGCTACCCTTGCCTTGCCGACCTGCATGGTGCGTCTTCACGCCTCTTTTGAATGACCCAGGAATGTAGGCAATTCGTGTTGGAATGTTACCATATAAACATAAGTAGGTACCAAGCACTGATAAATTTCGACCGCGAAAGCAATGTCCCAGTAGCATAGATAAAAGAGTAATTATAAATCTATGCCCTGTAGCGTAGTGGTTGACGCAGCTACCCTGGATTGCGGAATATGTTGGGTTCACCCCGCCCTGGCCAAGTCGAGGGTTCAGTGCATTTTTTCTAAGTTTAAATATAATAAATCATTCTCAATCACAACAAGGTCCATAGAAGGAATAATCAAAGAAGACATTCAAACATTTATGTTGAAAACGGTCGCGATTATGTAGTTAACGTGTGTAAGGCTGAAGCTACACGGTGAGGCGTCGTCCTAATTGGCTACGATCGTACGATGACATGATACGTTCTCATCGCACGATGAGTTCAACATATAAAATTTCTTCAGAATGTTCTAATTGAAACTCGCAAGTCCTCGCACGAGCACAGAAAATGATCAATAACGTACGACGGGTATTGAATGTGTGATCATGCAATCAAAGTTACTATTCTGTTTAGCGTCGGTGGCGTAGTGCGTAAGAGCGTTGTCTTCCACCCGGGAGTCACCGGTTCGAGCCCCGCCACGTACCAATGTGTTTTCAAAATTTGAATTTATATGTACGTTTATTCGACGCTTTTACGTTGAAGGAAACATCGTGAGGAAACCTGCACACACCTATGATGAAATTCATAGGTTGTGTGTGAAGGCGACCAACCCGTATTTGGCCAGCGTGGTTGACTAAGGCCTAATCGCCCCTAATGTGGGGTAGGCTCGAGCCCCTCGGTGGGGACATTATATGAGCTGTTGATGATGATGATGATGATTCTGTTTAGAGTTTAATGGGCCACATTGGCGTCATTGCGCGAACACAGCACATCGCGTCTGTGGCACCTTAGTCTGATTTAAATATCAATAGATTTTAAGTAAGTTTTTAGGGTTCTGTACCAAAAAGGCAATACGGGACTCCATTACTCCTCTGTTCGTCCGTCCGTCTCTCACCAGGCTGTATCTCATGAACCGTGACAGTAAGACAGTTGAAATTTTCCCAGATGATTGGTTTTTATTGCCGCTAAAATAACAAATACCAATAAAAGGAATAAATTTAATATTTATCCCATATCGTGCGCGTGCGCGGGTCCGACTCGCACTTGGGCGGTTTTTTATTCTTTGAAAGGTATTTTGATCCGGAGTTTTCTTAACTATAATTCAGGAATATCTGTTTATCTGTTTGAAGATCATCAGCTTTTTTTATAGTTTTTTCAATATTAAATTTGATACTTGTTAGAATACAAATATATACCTAAAAAATTTGGTTTTTTTTAAAAAAAAATTAAATGGTTTATCACTACTATATCTTATCCGATGCTTATAATGTATTGCAATGTTCTTAACAAAAAGAAAAAAACTAAAGTGTTTTTGAAAAAAAAAACAATTTTACAAAAAAAGGAAAACGAAGAAAACATTAGATACTAGAACTGATTTTCATTTCTTGGTTGTATCATTTAGTTACACATAAAGCCACATCTGATAGGATGGACCACAGTGCAGTGCATTGAACTAAGCCAAACCGACAAAAATACTCAGTATATAATAATCATTCATTAGTCGCCTGCTCATTATGTAATTTTAGTGGCTCAATATAATTACTATTTCCTTTTCAATATTACAGGAATAGGATACTACCTACAGCAAATCTTGTACCCGTAGTAAAAAAGGAGTCAAGTCATAAAAGTTTCTTTCTGAAATCCCTTCGAAATCCTTTCGCAGTATTCAATTCTATATTACACGTAACTGTAGACAGATTGAACAGCACTTGTGTTATAAATAGCTTTCAGTTAGATCTACGGCCCGTGTCCAGTGGGGCCCACGCTGCGCTTTCTAGTTTATGATCGCCAGAACTTTTGCTAACTGCCATCATTTCAGCGCGCCATACACCCTGTTCGTCCACTGGTATTTTAAATTGCTAAACGCTTGAAGTTTGGCTTTTATTTTCTACCTCTGTTCATTCCATACGATTTTTGACTCTATTTCGCAGGCATCGGAGTAGCGAGCTATACTTATGACGTCAAATGTGTTACCAAAGTTAGTCTTATACGACCTACTACTTATTCCAACTCGAACAAATAAATTTGGCAATTCATTTCTATGCTGTGCAATCTAGAACATGTGCTAGCAAACGTGTTCCATCCCTCTTTCAATCCTGGATCCGTCCACGCGTTAAAACTCACCTTGTAGATTGGTAAGGTGAGGAGAGTCTCTTTGCCGAATATAACTTTGGACGGTCAAAAAAGTTGAGAGCCGGTATACCAAAGGATGTTACTAAAGACTCAAACGTCGATTTTTCGGGGGAGATTATAAGAGAAACAACCCCGTACCTACATGTCACTTCAATTCTTGAGGTTTTATGGCAATCGGTTGTCGCTATATAAAGCAACCATTTCTGAAACACTTGAGGTAGGCAAGACACCCTGTACACGTACATGTCTTTGTCTTTAACGGTATAACGCGCCATGTGTAGATCGACCCGTTTTGAATAGTGTGGTGTGGAGCCAAGGTACCAACCTCCAGTCGTGGAGTATCACCCGCTGGGGTTGTCTTTACGCCAATGACTCTCTAGGGCGTTCGAGTTGGCAGGGAGCGGAACGACGAGGCCTTGGCCACGCAGACATGACGCGTTTTGCGTCCGCGGAAAAAAACACAATACAAGATGAACGGTTGGCGCGACGGGAGTGCGCGGCAGGCGACCACAGAACAGATAAAAGTAGTTAGAAGTCGCATCAAGCGATGTTAATACCAGAGCCAGTGACGCCACTCGCGACATAATATTTTTTCAATTTGACAGTATATTTGTACTTACCGGTGAAAAGAAATGTCTTCATTATTAAGATTATGAGTCTTACTTTGCTTCCTGCTAGTTAAAATGGTGTTTTAAAATTCTTTTTTAATATTTTTCCTCTTCGAAAAGGATCGAATATGAGTGTTTACTCATATCCAGCAGCGCGCGCGCCCCGCCCACTTACGACTCCTAACCTCTTTTGTTTGTTCTGTGCAGGCGACCCCAACCAGTGGAGGACATAGTATGTGGTTGCGCATCCTACGTATTTATCAAATCGTGTTGTTTTGCTGCTTCATTCGTGGCATACGTACACTCGCTTCCGCAGGTCACCTCCACTCCCCGCAGTTGCTCTAGCGTGGCCAACGACTGAGGGTACCTCTAACGGCGTAGGCTCAGGCACGCCGTGATAGTCTGGCTATTGCGTGGATGTGAAGTGTTTACCAGTGAAGAAGGAGGTGGCAGCATTAGCGCTTAAAATGAGGCTGCGTAACAAAAAGAAAACACCACAAGATCCACGCCACGTTTATTCCTTAATCACGCCTATAAAAGGCTTTGAGCGGAATCTAATGAACTTCATTATAAAAATATCTTCCAGTAATGTTAATTTAGAACCTCGTTTTCATTACATTTATGGCGTAATACGAATTGAAGGCGTCGTAAAGTAATAATTTACAACCTCCAGTTTCGACTTTTTAGTATGCTATAAAATTGTACTACTTCTTTTATAATAATTTTCATAAGAAAAAAATCTGTTTCTATTACAATCATGATTTAAGTGTAAAGGAATTGTCTGCACTTTTTAATTTTATTTAAAATGAAGTTTCAATGTAAAAAAGGTGTAATTGTAGGTATGTCTTACCAATTTTGTTATTTCGATGTATATTGTTTTTTAGTTTTCAGATTTTATAACGTTTGCACACAATTTACATAAGAAAATGTGACTCTTATTCTTTTATTATTACCTACTAAAATATTAATTTTATACTTCACATAGGAAATAAATAATTATGTCAGTTGACCTAAGCAATAGCCTGTAAATATTCCAATAAAGTTAAATTCCTGATATTACCTATTCATAACATAATTTCTCATCCAACATTCTTTTCGAGCATCTCAACGATATTACGTCCCTTTATTTGAGAGCTTGATATCTATAATTTGATAACTGTAGAAATACGAGTATACACAGTGTTCTTTTATCGTTTTAATGTAATACCGAAAGCTTCTAAGTACCAGTCAACACAAACAGTTCTTGCATCTCTCTCCGTCTGACCTAAACATCTCCCCCTTTAGTTTAAATACCTTTGCAGGAATTTTAGTAATTCTACCGGATCTTAAACAACGAATGCCATCGTTTACATCAGTATTTTGACTAATGACATAGCTATCATCTGAAATTTTACTGTCCAAGACATCTCCACGGACAGGATCATGATTGTTATGTAAGGGCAAGAACTTGTGTTCGATTTTCTTAACTAATTGGTATTTACAGGAATACGGAATTATGTTTTATTTAATTTATTCTGAGGGATCTGATTGGAAATCAGATTCCTTTTGGGAGCGTAGGTATCTTACCGACTGCTCCATGTTTTATAATTTCTTTTTATGATAAATTGTATCAAGACACCACATTTAAATTAGGACTTTTACTATCGTTTAATAATTCATACATACTGACAGACATTTGCATATCACAGACTACCAAAAAAATACAGTTTACAGGGTTTCCTGTAAATAGCACGACAAACTGTGTTAAATGATAGCTGGGGTCAACCTATTCCAGCAAAACATATGTTCCGCCAAATTTCATAGTTATCGGATAAAATGGATGTTCTCAAACATTGGGAAAATCTCTACCTCATATCAATATTTTAATCATCTCACTAACAAACTCTTCAAGTTTTTTGGTGAGAAACAACTGATTCAAATTGAAAAAATATTTTATGTTCTATAGTCCATTTATCAAGGAAGGCTAATAACCAAAATTAAACCGAGAGAACCCGCGGACGACCACTAGTAATTGGATAAATTCTAAATGTCTAATTTCTCTGGAACCCATTATGAAGCAACGATACAAGCAAATACCCTGCGCTTAAATAGAAGCCACTTATTGACATTTTCTTTGATACTTTATAAACAAAGACTGAGAAAAATAACTCGTTTCAGTAAAATATTTTCTTCCAGGAATGTTATACAAAGCGACGGTATATATAAACATTACATAGGTTTTAGCTTGAATTAGGTAGGTACTTAAATAATCTCTTTCTACTGTTTAATATATTAGCTGTAGGATTATACCTACTACTTACAAAACAAAACGTAAACATAAAATATTCTTTCAATGAAAGAACTGTTATGAAATGAAAATCTTCGATGTCAAAAAATTTGACCTCGAGATTTTGACGGATTTACACGTTTTGGACATTCCTGAGACCAAATGTATATATTTTTTGGAATCATGTCTGTATGTCTGTGTGTCTGGGCGATAGCACGATAAATCGAGTATGCTTTAACTTATTGCAACCAAATTTAACATGCATGTATGACATCAAAATACAAAGTTTCTATCAACTTTTGAGACGTCGATCACGAAAGTTAGGCTACCAAGTGCGCGGTAGGTACTCGGATGGGTGATCAAAATTTAACATGCATGTATGACATCAAAATACAAAGTTTCTATCAACTTTTGAGTCGTTTCCGGCATACGAGAAAGTCAAGGGGAGACCACTCCCGATTTTTTGGTCTCAACCTACTCGATTAATTGCCAATCTATAAAGGTCAGTAATATATGCCATGGGAGAGGACTAGGGCTGGCAGCGCGCGAGTGTTACCTACGTCAGTGTTGCAGGTGTCTATAGGCTACGGTTACAGCTTACCATCAGGCAAGTCGTAGGCTTGTCTGCCAACCAATAAAAATAAAATATTATCATATCCCTGCGACGTATAGACAGCATTAGATCATCATAGCTTAATCAAAAATGAGAATATAATAACTGTTTTCATTGCGATGCGATCATACGCTACCTTAATAACTATGAACCAAGGAGAAACAAAGCCTTAAAATGTCACGTTCCGAAAAATAAAATAAGCAAAGCCAGCGGCAATTATCTAAACGAAACACGAGTAATCTGGCCCATTAATTTCGTTCCGAATTCCAGTATCAGAACTACGGTGCTCGAGTCTATTTTAATGAACCGAATTCTATTTTTAGACTGCAGAATGGCGTATTTGTTGAAGACTATATGGAGGGGGGTCCGGTTGCCCTCCCCAATGAGGCTCCTTCACTCCTCCCGACCTCCAATTGTGTTCTCCGAGGAAGTTCAGGCGGCTAAGTCGTCGGGCGCACCTCTAGTGGCTCTCGAATCTACAATCATAACTCATGGGATGCCGTTCCCGAAAAACTTGGAGACAGCCTTGGAAGTTGAAAATGTTATTAGGCAACGAGTAAGTATGTTATGCAGAATGAGTCTATAGGCAATGTTTGTAATTTATACCAATTTAAATACAAAACGAAAAAGAATAAAATAACCCTTTCCTTGCAGTCGTGTAAAAACCTGCCATTATAAGTGCCTGAGACCGGACTCGATCCCGCGACCTTTCACGATCCGGGCGATTTTTCTTCCTAATTTCGCTTTTACAAACACCTAGTATATTACCACAGATAATATAATGCTATATTATTACCTTAGATTATACCTGATTATTACCTATAACGATTGCGTTACGTGTATTTGTCAATATTTAACGGGGCCAATCGGGTTAGCTATTCCTATCAATAATTCGCTTTTTCTTCACGTACTCTGTCAAATTGCAAAGGGCCCAGCTCGAAATCTCCAGTGCTATTAGAGACTTCTGATGAGTTAATACCTGAATCGAGAGGTACCTACACAGCTGAGGGCCTCACTATTTCGGTTAATTATTCAGCCCTGATACAGAATAATATGAAGCTAAAAATAACTCTCAGCTGGCACGCTTCTCACAAAGTCTGTTCATGCGTACATCTTTCCACGGTTATGCTATTTTGTGACCCGTATTACGAAGGCAATAAGGATGCTAACTGATCACTAATCTAACAGAATATTATTTATCCGAACTTTTCATACAATTGCCAAACTAAGTTTGTGGTTACTACAGGCATAACTTTCTTGAATTACACAGCAATAATCTTGTCGTTTCTAAATTCTATTCTAAATCGGTAACCGATCTAGACTTAAGACTTTTGCGTCTGAAATTTTTGGTTTGTATAAAGGTTATGCTGGTTTGTATAAAAGGTATTACTGGTGGTCTCGGTTGCTATCGAAGAATAGCAGTCATTCTCTAGGAGAGTCGGTGTCAGGCAGACACACGACCGTAGAAATCTAATTCCAAAATATAGCAGCATTGTCGATATCAAGACATACCTGCAACGAACCCCATAATAAATCTTTAGGAGAAAGAAGAGTTAGAATCATTCTCAATTCGTTGGTCAGAATACTACTTTCACTTAGGCATTTATTGCTTTAACAATACGGGTCACAGTGGCATGTAACCACATTGCTTACGTGCTTGGATTACACTATATATTGCCCTTATAGACCCGTAAGAGGATCAGGCAAAACCGTTACCTGTGGTTATTGTAAAAGTAAACATGCTGGTCAGGATTTATAAATAAAATCCTTTTGAATAGTGTATAGTAACTACACATATAAACTAATAATTATAAAACTAGATGGAAATAACTAAACTTAAAGCTCTTATTTCATTAATTAATTTATAATTCATCTCATAGGGCGCAGTCCCGGCAACGGTAGCGATTCTCAAAGGACAGCTGACTGTCGGTCTTACGGAAGCCCAAATACGAGATTTGGCCCAAGCCCGCGGTGTGGTGAAGGCTTCCCGAAGAGACCTCGCCCCCATAGCAGCAACACAGTCAGATGGAGCCACCACAGTCGCCGGCACTATCATTGCTGCGGAGCTCGCCGATATACCTATATTTGTGACTGGAGGAATAGGTGAGTGGAAGAGAGGACTGGGGCTCCTTAATTGTACATACATAAATTGTTCCCGTGCGGGATGCGTGAGCGGACATAGTATACATACATAAAGTCACGCCTACGATCCATAATGGGAGTAGGTAGTAGGCACTTCTTGTTACTTGCTGTAATCCTTACATACCTATTGCTTTTCCTTTATTTATTCTCACCAGTCCTTTTACATGCTCGGCGTTTTTGAGTACTTTTTGACCAAGTTGGTTTTCGATTTGCTTAATTCTACACATGATAGCACATCAGTTCAACCAAAGCTGTCGAACTTCTTCAATAAATTATATTATTTTATTCTACCAACATAGAGTTCAAAGTCTATTGATGGCCTGATTTGCCGACGTCTCCTACCAGCCTTGTACTAGCTTTACTAATTCTAAAAAAATATATTGTTAATCGTCTAATTTTAGAACTAAGTAGGAACAAAACGAAGGAGTATTAGTTGCTTTACGTAGTTCACCAGTTTTATGTATAGTAGATAGTAAAAAAATATAATTGATTCGCATTCGTTTTATTCAGTCTATTCAGTCGTTTTATCTTGGTATGCGATCAAAAATTAAGTAAGTTTAAAGTTTCTAGCCAGCTAGTCTAACGGTTTGCGCAAAACGGTACACTCAAGATGATAATAGATTCGCAACCAGAGGTTTGCTGAATAAAATACTACTGGAAAAAGTGAGGTCACGGCTCTAAGAACTACAGTAATGCTCGATTAGGGACCCTAATGTCTTAATGTCACGAGCAGGCTACGGTAACTGCTTACCGCAGAAATACTTTTTCTGAGTCCTTTAATTTCGCTATCAAAATATATTTTCTCGGAAACCTGGTGCTTATTTCGATATTTAAACGTGCATCTATAATTGAAATCAAAGTTACTACGTATGTACGTAGTCAGTGAATTATATTTTACTTTTGTGGTTCATGCAATCGATAAATGTAGTGAATAAATTAACCGGAGCGTTATATCAATGGCTGGCTGGCCATCTTATCACTAGGTAACTGTCGGAATACAATAACGCTGTAGACTGTATTATTATGACGAGTGAATAACCAAATCGATCCCAAATTTGCCCCTATTCCCTTCCATATATTACTGATCCTATCCCCAGCAGATTTTTTCATCAGGAGATTTGAAATCTGGGCAATATATCATTCTTGGTCATAGAAAATATAGAAAAAGTATTAAAGACAATCATATTCAGTTCTCCGCTTGGTCATAAAAAAAACCCTTTTTTTTCTACGGAAAACGTTTTATACGTACCCTAGCCATAAATAGGGCCCACGCCAGGGTTATGTGGGAGTCCCACCTCTAACGGCTGGTATGCTGGTGCTACTCATGATAAAAGTTTTATAAGTCTGGTGAAGATAATCTACATACATACATACAATCACGCTCGTAATCCCGGTCCTGCGTGGAGTATTGCTCGCACCTGTGGGATGGCTCCGCCAAGTACTTACTGGATAGGTTGCAGCGTCGCGCGGCCCGTATCATCGGCGACGAAGAGGTGACTAAACATCTTGAGCCTCTCCAATTGCGTCGCAATGTTGCGTCTTTGAGCGCATTCTACCGTCTGTACCACGGCGAGTGCTCTGAGGAGCTTTTTTCCCTAATCCCGTCATCTCCCTTCCTTCTAAGGACTACGCGTGCTGGTCTACGTTGTCACCGACAAACTGTGGCTACCATTCCAACGCGAACTAAGAAATTTGGCAACTCGTTTCTTTGTCGCACAGTCAAGAAATGGAATACACTGCCAGCGCACGTGTGTGCCTTCCTACAATCCTGGGTCATTCAAAAGAGGCGTGAAGAAGGTCGGTAAGGCGAGGGTGGCTAGCGCGGCAGTTTATTACTCGCACCAGCTATCTTGGCATTTGGACTCCACTTCTGCTTGCCATCAGGTAGAATGGAGACATTTGCTTGACCTTTTTATAATAAAAAAACAAATCCCATGAGGGTTGGGATGAGCAGAGTCTTAGGTAACATTTTGTTACACATGCCACATCTGGAATGCCATGGTCATGCAGTACCTCTAAATAGTGACATTTTGCCAGCCTGGCGCCTATTTAAAAGTAAAAATCCTTTAGTAAACAATCCAAAGCAAAAGCAAACAACCAGGACAGATGTTACTCTCAAAATCATATGAGCAGTCAAAGTAAGGTTAGTGGGGATTAGGGTTGCCACCCGTACTCTAAAATAGAGTATTGTACTCTATTTCGCGTAGGTGTACTTTATAATTTACGACACCAATAGAGTACCTACGCTAAAATATTCTATTTAGGACGTCAACTTGCTCTGACTGTTACTGACTTGTTACGTATAGGTAATTATTAATGTTCTGAATGTAAAAAAGTAAAATAGGTAAAAAAGATAAATAGGTAAAGCTAAAGATAAATAAGTACTCTTTTTCACACTATGTACTTTATTTTTGTTCTTCCTAAATGGAAAAATACTTATATAAATAAATCCTTTATTTGTCTCAAAAAAAGGTGGCAACCCTAGTGGGGATATACGGATTAGGCTCAAATTTGTACTCCCCTGGAAATCAAACTCGAGAACTCTGGGTCTATTCCAGAAGAGATCCTCTAGACCACTGAAGCGGTTAACCTGTTTGGTTCCGAGTGACCAGACCCCATTTTAGTAATACCACAGATAATATAATACTATACCACAGATAATATAATACTATACTAGTAGTAATACTATTAGTTTCTTCCCGCGACTTTGTCTGCGCAGTATCAGTATAAATTATAGCCAATATGTTATTCTGATGTATGAGCTACATTATTGTAAAGTTTCATTAAAATCCATTTAGTAGTTTTTGCGTAAAAGAGTAACAAACATACATCCAGATATCCATCCATACATCTATACATCCATACAAACTTTCGCGTTTATAACATTAGTAGGATGTGTAGGTGGGTAATACATAATATAAAATGTAATTTTTTTCTGTATTTTTTTTATCATAAAATAAGAAGTAAGGAATATTCTTAAACAACTATAAGAACTTTCGTGATCGTATTGTTAAATCTTTTGTACCCAAATAAAATAGCAAATATATGATTTACTGTTACCAGGAACAGTAATTTCAAATTCAATATATCGTTTTGTTGATTTTGCACGCGATAAACATTTCGAATAATTCAATAGCCGAAATGAGGTGGAAATCCAATTTTGACGTGTTTATCGTTTATAACCGCATAACAAAATTGAAACACGGAATGGGCTCATGGCAAAAAGTTTATTAAAAACGATATATTTTAATAACGTTATATTTATACTGGGTGTAAAAGACATGAGCAGTCAAACGAAAACCACGTATTCTATACATCAAAATAAGACATATTTCAAAAAAAATATTGCTGGGAAATGATTTTTATTTTTTGGTGTTACAAAAAATCGCAAATTGCACCGCGCAATGTAAAGGGCTCAACTCGTACGCAACTCGCAAAACCGCGACAATTTTGCTTGACGGCGGCCCCGTTTGTTAGTGTCCGTGCGCATCGAGTGAGCTACATTGAACGCTAACGTTTTGAAGCCATTTTTTGTTATGAAATACTAAAAAAAATGATAATGTTTCTTTGGACAATAATTAAGAAATAACGTATAGAATACGTTTTCATAAAAAAATGAAAAAAAAAATTATGACTTTGACCTTCAATAAAATCGTAACTATCAATTTCCCAGGTATAGTCTAAAGGAAGAAAAATGTTATGACGGTGAGCAGAATACATGGTTCTCGTTTGACTGCTCATGTCTTTTACACCCTGTATATAAAATACACAGAGAAAATTATAATAATCTTCTCGGTATTGATAAGTATATAACTGAATTAACTGTAAAATTTTATGTTTATAAGTGCAACAATCAATTTGTTAAATGAAGGAAACCATGGTAAAATAAAACATAGTTTCCTCTCGCAACTAAAATTTCAATATATTAAAGTTCCATTAACAAAAGTAAGTACTACATATTATTATTATGTATAAGATGATGAATAATCAAATAAATAATGATTGAAATATCTCGAGGAAGATAGGCACATTTCTATTGATGCATAATCTGAATAGGGATGCATACATCCCATATGGGCCATGCAGTGCCTCAAAATAATGACAGGTTGGTAGACTTATAAGAGGCATATCCGATATAAGTTACAAACCATCTGAGCACGATCAGACTAAATGCTTTTTAGAATCTATTAATAACTGGCTTTCTTTATTCAGATAAAAATAATCGTTTCATTGCAGAGATACGAGAACCCTAAAAGCTTTCATCGAAGTTGGCTCCATTACACACATAGCATAAATTCTGCATAAAACACGCCATTTTAACTTAGCATATACGTATGCGGAGGTAGTTACTGCTATTTGCTCATTCCTTATTAGTATCATAATATTCATAATTTATGCGACCTACTCTACCTGTGCAAGGAAGCTCTTCTTAATTAATTTTGAGTTACGGTATTTTAATGGTCTGTTTGATTGATTGGCAAACTCTGTCACCATAATCATAGTTATCATCGTTATTGTGTTCCAACAGTTAGGTATAATTAGTCCCTCAGTAGTTGAGCACTCCGTAATCATCACTTAAGATTAGGCGATATGATGATGGTCCAGAGCTCCTCATGACATAAAATGAAAGAAATGTGTTGTTAATATGTAAAATGGTGACATTGCAGGTATTAAAATTGACTATTAGATTAGGTTTAAAATAATTTAAGATTTTGAATTCAATTTCATTTGTATTATATCGTATGGTGGTAGTCAGTCAGGCGTGATTCAAATAAGCCTTAGGGTAGGAAGTCAACAAATTACAATTTTCGTTTTTTCACTTATTTTTTGACTGACAAATCGAGTGCAAATAGTGATAGTATTTAACTGCAAATCAAATCAAAAATACTCATTACCCAGCAAAATCCCAAAGCCTTATCAAAACCACTGATGTTACAAATAAAGAACCCTAACCTACCCATCACTTAGCCATGTAGGTAGGTATATAAGACATTTAACTCTCTCAAAAATAGTCCACTCCGCCTGGTCATAAAAAAATAACACTAAACTACCTTTTTATTTTACGGGCCTGTACCCAAAAAAATTGCCTAGCAATTTGAAGTAGCATTATGTCGTATTTTGTTGCTATAATGGAGTAGTTTTATTAATCATGTGACGATATGTCACAATTCACTGCGAGAAAAAAGATATGTTCGTTAGAAGTACAATTTTTCGTAATATTATAATTAATTTGTCGAAGTGATTAATATGCTCAAAGTGTATGAGTGAGAAATATGGACTGTAGTTGAAATCAATGGTACGGTTTCCCTTCCTCCGGCGGCTCAACGAATGTCCTTGGGCAGTTCCTCGGCGAGACCAGCCTTCCCGCTTTATCCTGTTGTGTCGCGATAATGCTCAATTGGTTCACTCTTTCTCATTCCCAAATACATGGCAGCCAAGAAGAAACAGTCAGGTCGTACAGCGGTGCACAACGCCAACACATCCACACCGTTTGAGCTTGAGTTCTACAACATACGCGGACTTCACACTAATCTCAATCACAATATAGAGAACGAGCGAGCGGCGCGAGTGGAGGACAACAATCTCGGCCGGCGCGTGGCGTGACACTGCGTCGCTTTGCCGTTCAGAGCATGCTTAGCGGCCGTGTAAGCGACGTTTTTAAGTGTGCGTGCGCCGATTCGCCCCTTTAAATGGAGTCAAAGGACTGTTCGTTCTCTATATTGTGTCTAAATGCTGTACACCTACACCTAAACAAGATACGCGCGAACATGTGCGCTATAAAGCGCCAGAAATTTCACGCACCACGGTCCTCCATTCTTTGTAACGATCAAGAAACTTAAGGTACTAATTGCGCGATCGGTCGGATGGGTGCCGAATTTTTTTAATACGCTCTTCGCCCGTTCTTCGGAAGGCACGTTCAGCTGGTGATCCCGGGTGCTGTAGAAAGATAGCAGTCGTCCCCAAGGAGGGTTGGTGTCAGGCACACGGCCGTAAAAATATAATGCCAAAACCCTTATCAGTACGTTGACAGCAAGTCATACTGCACCAACCACAAATAAATTTAAAGCAGGATAGGAGAAAGATTGCAGTCAGGTTCTTAAAAGTTTTTTTTGGTTGCCGCTTTTTAGATTATCTATACTAATATTAAAAGAGGAAAGCTTTGTATGTTTGTAACGAATAAACTCAAAAACTACGAAGCCGATTTCAAAAATCTTTCACCATTAAAATTCTAGAATATTCCGAAGTAATAAAGGCTATATTTGAAAAAAATACTCCACGGAAATTAAGTCGCGGGCGGAGCGCTAATGTAGAATAAATAAATAAATCTATTAGTAAATGTATCCTGCTCCTATTTCCTCTTCTGTGTAAAAGCAAAAGTCATTGCGAACGAGCGTAAACGTACCGTTAACGCTCCAATTATCCGCGTTTCGAGCTTATACCAGAATATCAATGAATTTCGACTATGGCACGAGTGAATTCATCGCTTTCACGTAGCGCATTCAATTAGTAAATCTAGGGTTGTTAGTAAAAACTTCCGTTAATATCTCTATTAGTGGAAATGAATGTCAATCAATGCTGTTGATAAAAATATCTAGGCTTATTAACTTAGGAACCTTACTCCGAACGGAGTCTTGTGTACCTCTTCTTCTTCTTCAAACCCTGGCCTTAATACCCTGGTGGTGGAATGGAGTCATTTGTTTGACCTTTTTATTTCTTTTTTTGGGAAGGGAGGAAAAAGTTTCTTCGCATTTTTTAAGAAAATTCAAAACAATTTTTAATATAGTTTATTTACATTTAACTAAAGTATGTAGGTACCATTTTGTTCGATTACTTTTTGCCATCTTGTAGGTAGGGACATGATCCCATTGCTATAGAAATTTTGGGACTTCTGGTCAAAATACCGCGACAAGTGGTTTTGCTAAAAGAATTCTGAAGAGACCGAAACAGGTGGAAATCTGAAGGTGCAAGGTCAGGACTATACGGCGGATGCATTAACACCTCCCAGCCAAACTCTCTTAATTTTTGCTGAGTGGCTAAAAATGTGTGAGGTTAGCGTTATCATGATGAAAAACCACACCCCTTCTGTTGATTAATTCCGGCCGCTTTCTCTCAACTTCTTCCTTTAATCTCATCAGTTGTTCGCAGTAGAGTTCAGAATCGATGGTCCTGCCTGGTGGTAACAGCTCATAATGAATAATGCCCTTCCAATCCCACCACACACACAGCATCACCTTGTTGCGAGTTAACCCGGGTTTCGCCACAGTCTGTGAAGCCTGACCGGCCTTTGACCACGACCTTTTTCGCACGTTCTTGTCGTACGTGATCCACTTTTCATCACCAGTTATAAGCTTCTTCAAAAATGGTTCGGTTTCATTACGTCGTAATAAAGAATCACAAATGAGTACACGGTTCATAGGTTTCTTTCAGTGAGCTCGTGAGGTACCCAAATGTCGAGCTTTTTTGTGTACCCAGTTTTTTTTCAAATGCGCCAAAACTGTTTTGTGGTCAATTCCCAGTTCTTCAGCTACGTCGTAACTACTGACATGCCGATCTTGCTCCACTTTTTCAAAAATGGCATCCATTTTATCTGTAATAGGGCGACCAAAGCGACGTGCATCTTTGACATCAAAATTTCCGGATTGAAAACGCTTAAACCAAATTTGTGCTACTCTCACAGACACTGCACTAGGTCCATAAACATCGCAAATTTTTTTCGCGGCTTGCGTTGCATTTTTACCTTTTTTGTAGTAAAATTTTAAAATGTATCGAATTTCTTTATTAGATTCACTCATCTTGGCGGTACGAAAAACAAATGAAAATCACACATTTTCCTAATTTGAATTTGGAATTATGTTCTTTAAAATTTAAACTTTCAATGATACCAAAACCAGCCAGATACAAATAGTATAGCCAAAGAGATTTTATTACAAGTTTATACATATTATAATGCGAAAAGACTTTTTCCCCAACCTAATACAATTATTATTATTACTCTTAAAATACAATATAAAATTAACACATAAATCAATAAAGTTTCCACAGTTACATCTGACATTAAAAAAAATACACCAAGATTTAATTAAAAATTAAAAAAAAATAATAAATTTGAATTAAAATATACAGCAATTAAAATTTTAAATAAAATAAAAATTGTCATAATTGAGAAAAAAAAAGACAATGTGTGTTTGTGACAATGTATGTTTATTCTACAAATTAGGTTCAAATATTAAGAATAAGATACGCCCTTAAGTAGATTGAACGTTAGAGCAATAATTCGTTGCGTTAGAGTCTTATTTGGGGCTCGCAGGAAAAACCAATTTTGCTTCGTGATTCAAAAGAGCTCTTTTGGTGCGGGAGAGGTGAAAATACATACGGACAGAACGAAAACCATACCTCTGGTTCCTGTTTAATGACTGCTGGCATCAGACAGTCATTAGCAAAGAATTTAAGAAGACAATAACCTCTACCTCGCCATTTCGTAGTGTTGTTTTTATCGACGCGAATTTTCGAAAATCGGGTAGGGTAGAGGATAGGTCCAGGGTTGACAGTTGACACCACATAAGTGATTATCTGTAGGCATGTTCGCTAACTTTTTTTGACAGATGAAAGTGCTCATCACCGAGTGAATTACATATGCATTGCTGTTTTACACGAGGCGCTATTATGGCAATCGTCGTATAAAAACAGCTATGGATATGTCATTCACTCGGTAATTATCACTTTCAACTGTCAAAAAAAGTTATCGAATAGGCCGGCAGAGCTTCTTTAAGGCTTCCTTAAGAGCTTCTTTAAGATTTTCAGTTTTTGATCATTATTCATTTTGGCAAATTAAAAGTAAAACCAAAAACCCGATTCTACGTCACCTTATTTATTTCATTTTAATTGCTTGTATTAAATTAAAGTATTCTATACAATAAATTTTTAATGAAAAATCCATTTATGAGCGTGACTACTGACAACCCTGTCACTGAGGCAGTATGAATACCAATCAAGCTAAAAATGAACACTTTAACCAAAAAAATAAAGTGCGTAGCGAAGCCTTCCTTCCAACAGATAATTCTACAGGTACATAATCATTGAAATAATAAAATAAACATATTATGTACAAAATCAGCGATGTTCCCTATTGTCTCAGTACAACGATATCCCTTTTTACATTGGAAAAGATTTTAGATCTACTTACTAAAAGGCTAAAACCATAGGCGCACTCTAACTTATGCTTGTCGACTATTCCACACAGGAAATGTAGACATCTTTGCGGCTTCATCCGCAATTGACGTTTCTATGAAATCTCTAGTAGCGATTGCGAAGATAACCACCGTAGATTAGAAACTTATTTGAGAGACCAGTTAGTCTTATTTTTTTTAATATTAGAAAGATTTGATATCTCTTTTTCGATGTCTGTTCTACATAACAGCATTTTTGCGACCTCAGATCATGTACCTATGTAAAGGTTCCGACAGTTAATGATAATATAGCCAGTCCCTCAGTTGTGAAGGGCTCCGGACATGGCTCGCTTCCAATTTCGGCTTTAGCATCACTTAACATCATTTGAGATGGATGAGACTAAGGGCTTCTTCTTCTTTTCAAGTACTTTTGACCTGGCCTTTCTTGGGGATGTTTTCAATTTGATCGATAAACGTTCAACTAGGTATTCCCCGTCCCGCATCTCCACTTACTTCCGACTCATATATCCTTATCGTCTTTTCGTAATTTCTTATCGTCAATCTACTTTCACTCATCCTTTCTTCTAGACCAAACCATTTTAGCACCCCTTCCTCTATTTTTCTCCCGAATTTACTTTCAAAGAATCTTTTATCTTTTATCACGTCATCGTACCTTGCCACTTAATTTTATCCTAGCCATGCTCCTCAAAGCTCTAATTCTTAACGTATTTATTCTGTTTTATGTCTCTTCTCGCAAACCCACCAGCACACCGTCTTGCACAGCTAGTCGTGCAGTTCAGACACTTCTACATACATATAATCGCGCTAAAAGGGGTTGAGCAGAGCTTTAGGTAACATTTTGTTGAAAATAAAGCCACATTTCGCAGTATGGGTCATGCAGCAAGCAGGCCTACAAATTGGACACCAAACCCAAAAAGTAGCAATCCATCAGTTATTCAACCAGCACATACCAAAAACCAGGACAGCTATTCCACTCTCATCTCTGCAGTCCGGATAATGGACACTTCTGACTGTTCAAAAAACGTCAAAGCCCCAGTCACCAGCTTTTATAATAGTATAGGTATGTAAATTTTCAAGACTCGACTGACTGTAAACAAGCGAAAATCTTTACAATGCCAGTAGCATGGAAGCATCTCTCGGGAATTCGAATCGTATTGATAAGATAAACGGGTGTTACATTGACAAGTTGACAGCCCTAGGAAGGAGGTAGCTGGCACCGAATGGGCGATGTAATTAACAACGGATTCCGTTCGTCGATTCGCGATCCGTCACCTCCGCCGCGTCACTCTTGTTACGAAACCTCGTTAGAGCCAAATTGAATTTTCTGCCGTGTCGTGGCGATAAACGTTGCATCGTGTTTAAGTTCTCGATAAGCATTACATCAAAGGCTTTGTGGTTTGATAACGAATTGTACCGATGAGATGGCAAGCAAGCTTACAGCCCATACTGCTCAACTGGTGGTAAGTGGTTACCATCGCCTATAGACATTTGCAATATTAAGGGTAAATCACTTAACACTGCAAGTGCGTTGCCATCCTGATGGGGACTAAGAGGATATGCTTTCCATGCCCAGTAATTACATTAATGATCTTTTATTTTTGTACTATCTATACTAATATATTATTGACAATAAATTTGTATGTTTGTAATCAATATTACAAGCTAGCGGCTCGCCCCAACTTCACGGTTGGTGTACCTATATAACGAAAAAAATGAGAATACGGTAATTGCAGTGAACGCTTATAAAACATTCACTGGGTAATTGAATATGAACTGCGAACACATATACACATCTTCGCAGAATATGAATGAATAATACATCAATACTGACATTTACTTTAAATGTCAAAATTGATATCAACACGACGAACACGACTAACAAAATGATTGTGTAAAATTTTGTAATGATGTAATATTTTTATGGATCCATCTGAAAAAAGCTATTATTTTTAAGTATACCTAATTAATACCATGTCATAGCAACGCCAGTGCTTGTGCAGTTTTTGCTACTATTGCATATGAATATATTATATACATATGGAGTACTCAAGTGTTAGCCATGTGATGCCGGCAGAGTAAAATAGTATCACCCTATATCCTCCAATAGGTGTTGGTGTTGCAGAAGCCGATTAATGAATCGGAAATGGGCTATTGATCATCTTATAACTCTATCCACCAATGCGCATTGGGTAAGCGGGGTGGATATGTGCCCCAGTAGTGAGTCAAATTATAAAAGCTGTTATGATGACTCAAGTGTTAAGCTACTTCCGATGCTGCTTGTACCATCGTCCCTAGAGTATCCTTTGACTTGTATTAATTAAGTTTCAATATTCAATGTATAAATTATAATCACATATATCAATCTAAGGAGATCGGTCGAATCGCCGAGTTCATAGGAAGACCGAGTGTCGCGATCAGCGGCCGTACTACATAACATGGTTCTAGTTGAGCATGCCGTAATATACACTATTCATTGCGCGCGTCTTAAGGACTGCGAAGCGATGAAAGTTAAGCACAGCCGCAAAGGAGATCGGTCAAATCGCTGAGTTACGTATTCACTTGACTTTATCGGAAGGCGAAGTGGCGGAAATGTATGCCTACAGGGCATACACTTGTCACAAGTTAAACGCCGGCTTGGCCTATCTCCTTGTATTATTAAATCTGTGATTATAATGCTTATGTCAATCATGCATAAATTATATCTGACAACAATATTATGCAGATACTATGTCGCAGCTGCTTCTCACTTATATTTCATATTCATGAATGCCTACCAACGATTCGAATGTAAATCTTATTCAGTTTAAGGTATTACGATTGCTGTCTTTTTTGCTTCGCGGCAATGGAAATAATAAAAGAGAAAGAATCTGACGTAGCTAGGCATAGATTTAATAACGGTCTCATTTTGAAAAGTATACCTTTTTTGCGTTTATTATTTTTAAGAAGTTTTTGTCTTATTGAATCTCAGACCAATGATTCTATACTTCAATCCCCTTATCCCCCACATAAAATATTTAAAAAAATATAAGTTAAACGGCTTTATTGAAAAATAATAGATAATGTAATAAAACCTAAAAAACCGGTAGGTCCTAGGTACTAGCCATCACGCCACTCTCATCATCAATCTAGGGCCTTCACCAGACAAATAATAAATAAATCGCGGGACGTAGCGAAGGTAACAGTGATAGACATTTCATGCGCCTTTACAGTTAAGTTCTTTTCTTTACCTTTGTACATGTTATTCACGTATTAATTTTTATAACTGTTTTATGTGTGTACAATAAAGAATATATATTTTATTTTAAAGATTTTTGTTTTGTGTCATAGTGTATTCTACTAATCAAACCCTTTCATTTGATACCCATATTGAGGAGGTTGTGACAATTTATGTGATACACGTCGCGTCGGTGGCGTAGTGCGTAAGAGCGTCGTCTCCCACCCGAGAGGCACTGGTTCGATTCCCACCACGTACCAATGTGTTTTGAAATTTTGAAATAATATGTAAGTACGTTTAATCGACGCTTTTACGGTGAAGGAAAACATCGTGAGGAAACCTGCACACACCTATGAAGAAACTCTTAGGTTGTGTGAGAAGTCGACCAACCCGCACTTGGCCAGCGTGGTTGACTAAGGCCTAAATCACTCCTAATGTGGGGTAGGCTCGAGCCCCTCGGTGGGGACATTATATGACCTGTTGACGATGATGATATGTGTCCGCAAACGAGTCATATTCTGGAGTTCTCCGTTTTGGCACCAATGTGTGCAAAAAGATTCTCAACTGATCATGATATTTGCTTAAAGTTTAATATAAAGTTTACTACGTCATAACGGTTAACACATCTCTTTTTTGCTGCGTATCCGAAATCTCTGGCAGCCTAAAAATCTCATAAATACACAGTAAGTCGCCATAGCATTTCGCTTCCATTCAACAACCCATTTACAAGAAATAGATGTCGCCGTCTCTTTTGAACTTGTTGACATGAAATGGCTAAGGAACTCTTTCAACTAGTAGGGAATTCAAATTGAAACTACGGCTTAATGTCGGTGAAGAAAAAACATTGGAAATCTTGCTCCTTACTGGCTAAGTTATGTCTTTGCTGGCTAACAATTTAGGTTATATAAAATGTTTTCCGCATACATTATTACACTAAGTTGTGAAATATGAAATTTTTATGTTAGATTTCTCTGATACCTATTGTGGTGTAAAGCCGCGTAATAATTGGACAAAGACGAGTCACCGAATTCGCCGAGGGCGAAGTCGAGTGACGTCGGGCAATGTCGGACGACAATTATCTGATACTATTTACGGTCGATTTCAATATTCAATCCACAGATAGAGATCATCCTACCATTATTTGACAAAACATGTTGTTATTAATACCCGGACTGCTCAGATGATTTTGAGTATAACATCTGTTCTAGGGCTTTTAGTAAGATTGTTTACTAAAGGATTGTTACTATTTGGGTTGGGTAGGCGACAAGCTAGCAACCTGTCACTATCGGGAGGCACCGCATGGCCCATGAGATGTGAGTTTTTGTGTAACAAAATGTTACCTGTTAAGACTCTGCTCAACGCCCCATGGGATTAGGAGCGTGATATATGTATTTTTATTTAAACAACAAATTGCAAGGCAACAAAACATCAGTAGATAAACATACTTTCATCTGCGGGTAGAATATTAAAACTTGTCGTTATTCCAGTTGACCATTCACCCGAAAAGGTACTATTATTAGATGTGGCCCAAAGGGATTATGTAACTGTGTAATTTAACTGTATAACCATGTAAATAGAAGAAGAAAAGATAGTGGATAATAAAGTAATATCTCGCAGATGTAAGAGACACGTGACGCATGTCACGTAGCCTCCTTTGAGTTACCGCCACATTGGGGATATATGTAGGTAAAGTTTTCAAATTTATTTATATTTTATATTTATTTATTTGTAATTTACGGACCTAACTGGACGGCATGAAATCGTGCCCTCGGTATACAAAAGGACGTGGTCTGAAATCGCACGACATCCCATTATCGGTACCGGTATGGTACCGATAATGGGATGTCGTTCCAGGGGCAGATTTTTTTGTAATGTTTGAGTTGCCTTGCACTTATAACAATTACCTAAGTAGTATACCATAAAGCAAGCTTTGCTCAGAGTTTCTCTAGCGATCGAATCTAGGAACAAGGTCATTCAACAGAGAACCAAAATTACCGACATACCGTGAATTAGCAGTAAACTGAAGTGGCAGTGTTTAGGCCAAGTGCTCAGAACTAAAGAATATTGGCGCAGACTAGTTCTTGGGTTGAGATCGCGTGTCCGCCAACCTTGTGGAGAGGGTCCCGTAGCTAGGTGTGGCGATGATATTTTTAAGAGATGGAGCCCAGAGACATGCTCTGGTCCAGCAGTGGACTGACACAGACTTATTAATGCCACATAGTGAAGTGAGCCTGGGGCCACACTAGCCGGTCGTTCTTTGATACCTAGAAAATACCATAAAACCGGAAGGCAAGAATGCAATACAAAATGTACTACCCATCACACACGTCCCGGTGTGAAACGGAAAGAACGCGGTAAGCAAGCAACGGGACCGCCCCTCGGCGATTTTGCTTCATTCAGTACGCCAGTAGCTGTGCTCCTGCGTGGACTTGTTGCAGAGTTGCGAAAAATGGCGGGATCAACAGAATCTCTTATTTTACATATTCAAAAATTCCCGTGTTTATGGGATATGCAGTATGTCCTTTTTTACAGACTTTAAAAAAAGGGGCATGAGTTCGTCATCATCCATTACGATTTTTTACGTATTATTACAAAGGTACATGAGTACCTCTCTCGGCAAGCGCTAGACTACGACTGAGCGCCGATTAAGAAAGACTGGCCACCGGTGTGTGTGTTACGATGAACCCGGTTTTATGGTCTTTTCTAGGTAGCAAAGAACGACCGGATAGTATGTGGCCACCCTGAGTTGTGCACTTTAGTGCATACGAGGATTTAGACTCGAGTAACAAAATTGTATGTTGTTCTCCTTCAAGCCACGATCTAACTAGCATCCGTAATTTGGTCCACTGTCAACAGTCCGACAATTTATTTGATAAACTTTAAATCCTAAAGTCAATTTTAGAACATATATAAAGCAGCGCGGAACATGGCGGGCGGCTAAAACTTTAAGAGGATTCATTTCCTAAATCTCATTTTAGCGGCACCCACTAACTTGATTGTGTTTCTACTCACTTTTATTAACCTATTTACTGGGCGTGTGGGCCTGACCTATATAAAGTTTTAAACCTCTCATATCATATTTATTACATAATCTATAGATATTATAATAGATTCGGACCGTTGCTTTTGTTCAGATAAGACGTGTCGCAGTTTGTGCGGATATAACAATCATATTTATAAATTAATTATATAATTTTTACTTTAAATTTAAAACTTAGCTAATAGAAACAGTATAAAATATACACAAATAATATAATAAATCAATCTATCTAATATTATTAAAAGTGAAGTGGATAATTTGGAAAAATAAAAAGTACTTTACAAAATTTAGAACAAAGAAGTGAAATATCAAACTGGGAATAAAGAACATACGGACTTGAACTTGAACCTATTGTTTGAATACGTGTGACAAGTGCAAGGTCGCGCTCGATTAAGACCATTGTTTTAGTTATCTCGCTTTCGGACACTTGGGGTGCGATAAAGACCTTTGTTACCTTTGTTAGATACAATGATGACTCGTCAAGCAACCGTAAAAAACATCGAGTTGAAATTACAACAAACTCTCCTAGATTTAAAAGCATATAAAGAACTCAATGAACAGCTGTTACAGGAACGTGAAGAGAGTGAAGGAGAAATACAGAAAGTAGTGGCAAAAAACACACAATTAAAAGGAGAACTTGCGAAACTTCACACGCAGTACACGGATTTGATAGGGAAATATACGATATCTCAAGACTTAGTTTCTTCATTTAAAGAGTGCAGTGATACCCATGAACAGGCGTTAAATCGAATAAATGAATTAGAAATAAGTTTATCAGAAGCTCAAAAATCTGTCATCACTTTGGAAAAAAATAAAACTGAAATAATAACAAACCACTGTCAAAGTTTGTTTGACGAGCTAATAGATTGTGACTTAGAAAATAATAGTAATAGAAATAGTATACATAATATAGACACGTCCTCTGTTAAAAGCAACAATTTAAAAAAAATTAATAGTGTAAACAAACTGAAAAAGTACATTAGGGTTAATAGATATATAAAGAAAACGCAAAAATTATTAAATAGCCATAAATTAGCACAAAAACGCATGTCTCGAAAAAATAAAAATAATTCATTGAGTAAGTCAATAATTCAATCAATAAAAGATGAGGTTAATCATTATATAAGCATGCATCAAAGCTATGCGGACAAATTACAAGAAAAAATAGACAATTTGCAATTGTCAGTAAAAGACATGTTTCAGAACTTTAGTCAAACCGCGGAGAAACAACTCCACTACCAAAAAAGGGCAGCCAATGACGTTGTTGATATGTGCTGCTACAATATTGATAGGTTTGAATCTATTAATAAAAAGCATAGATGCTCTTGTATGACGCAATCAATCTTAGAAGTTGAGAGCAACAAAGAAAATTCGCCATTTTCTTTGAATAATACTTCCAAATTAGACGCAGATTTGGCTACTCAGATATCATGTCACAGCTCACCCAAAAATAGTCACATGTCTAGGGATAATGAACGGAAGCCCAAAACATTATTATTTACCGACAAAATAGGTAAAGGCCTTGGTTCAATCCTACATAACCATTTATTAGGAGCAGTTACAAATAATTGTGTGCCCGGAGCAACTCTAACACAACTAGTAAATAGTGCATGCGAGAGCCTTATAGATCAAAATACGAACATTGTTTTGTATTTAGGAAATAGTCTCGATGTCAAAACAAAGGATCTATACAATAGTTTTGAAAGATTAAGTAAATTAAATTGTAAGAAAATAACTTGGTGCACGTTCCCCTATTCATTAACTGAAGCACAAAATAAAAATATTTATAAATTAAATAATACACTGCACAATTTAGTAAGTCGCCATAGTAATAATACTAATAGCATATTTCAGTTATTTGATGCTAACTTATTTTTAAAACAATTTAGATGTGAACTTAATGATGTGTACTTACCAAAACGATTTAGACATAATATTGCAACCTTATTGGCAAACAATATTAATAAATATTATGAGGTATATAAATTTAATCAAAAAAATACTTCATCAATTGAGGAGAAAGACGTACATTCTTTTCACATAATTTGACAAAAGAGAAGTTTGATAAAATAATAACATTGGTACATCAAAACGTAAATCGCTTCTCTGGCAAAATTTTAGACGTAGAATTGTTATTGGATAAGATGAATATAGAAATATTATGTCTAACAGAAACTTGGTTAAAACCAGAAAACATGTGTTTTTGTGTTAATAATTATAAAATAGCAAGTTCTTTTAACAGAATGTCAGCAATGGGTGGTGGGTGTCTTGTCTTAGTGAAAAATTGTATTTCATGTAAAGAACGTAAAGATTTAGTTAGTTTTTCAGTAGATAGAATTTGCGAAATAGCTAGTGCAGAGATTGATGATTTCCTTGTTGTTTGTATTTATCGGCCACCATCTGGCAATTTTAACTCGTTTATCACCATTTTCGAAGAAATATTAGAGAAAACCTTTGACTGCAATAAATCACTTATCATTTGCGGTGATTTTAACATAGATCTACTTGCGGAGTCAAATGAAAAAGATAATTTTATTTCTCTCATAAAATGCTTCAATTTAAATTATCTGTTTAATGAACCTACTAGAATCACACCTCAAACAGCAACATGTATAGATAATGTTATTGTCAACTGTGAAATAAAAAACAAGTGTTTAATAAGTGGGATACCTTCGGACCACAGAGGGCAAAAAGTAGATTTAGTATATAACCGTAGACAAGTAAAAAAAGAAACTATTTTAATCAGACCAATTACAAATAGTAGATTAGATTTATTCAAAGATAGCATAACTAACGCTTTATCAGATTTATATTTTAATTTTGACGAACCAAATGAAGCGTATAATACTCTTTTTAGTGAAATAAGAAATCAATATGATAAAATATTTATAACGAAAACAGTTAGGAAAAACAATAAACTAATTTTTAGCGACTGGGCAACGAAAGGTATTAGAAAAAGCAGAGATATTTTGTATGACCTTTATGATAAAAAATCATATAGTTTAGACGTAAAGTTTCATGAGTATGTACAGATGTACTCAAAAATATTTAAAAGGGTTTGCCATCAAGCTAAATCAGATTTAATAAGTAGAAAAATAAAATTATCTAATAATAAAATTAAAGCTACGTGGGTTACAATCAATAATGAAACAGGGAAAAGAAAACCAAAAGATCCTAGTCCTATTTTAAAAGTGCATAACAAATTAATCAGTGATAAACATCAAGTAGCAGACGTTTTTGATTCTTTTTTTGCAGATATACCGATGGAAACAACCAGACATTTAAATTCCTCTTCTGAAGCAGCAGAAAAATTATTGATTGATAATTTGAAAGGGGATTTACCTATTTTTAATTTTCACGATATAAGTCACGTGGATATTATAAAAACTTACAAAGAATTGAATAAAAAAAGAACAGAAGACATATGGGGAATCTCAGTAATAGTATTAAAATCTATAATTGAAATTATAGCGCCCATTCTAGCCATCATTTTCAATAAATGCATAGAATTAGGAGTGTTTCCTGATTTAATGAAAAACAGTAAAGTGACACCAGTATTTAAATCAGGAAATAAAAATAATCCTTCCGATTACCGACCTGTATCTATACTACCGGCCTTGAGCAAAATTTTTGAAAGTGTCATGTTTTCTCAAATGAATTCACATTTTAGGATGAATAAAATATTTCATAGTCACCAGTTCGGCTTTACGAAAGGCCAATCAACTATAAATGCAGGAGCTAAACTAGTTAAAAATGTATTACATGCCTGGGAAGGTGTTTGTGATAATGTAGGCATCTTTTGTGATCTATCGAAAGCTTTTGATTGCGTTGATCACGATACTTTGATTCGAAAATTATTTCATTATGGCGTCCAAAGAACAGCTCTGGATGTTATTTCTTCATATCTCTCTAATCGAATTCAGAAAGTAAGTATAAATGACATAGTATCTAAGGGATCACAAATTAAAATGGGTGTTCCACAGGGGTCTATACTTGGACCTTTTTTATTTTTGGTGTACATAAATGACCTACCATTTGTGGTTAAAGAAATGTCAGACATAGTTTTATTTGCCGATGATACCTCACTTCTATTTTCTTTGGATAGGAAGAATATTAAATCTGATGAGGCAAATATAAATGAAACCTTGAGAAAAGTGTCTTATTGGTTCACTGCAAACAATTTGGTGCTAAATGCAAAGAAAACAAAAAGTATTAGATTTTCTCCCCCAAATACAAATTGTAGTGAATTGGAAATAGAGTTAAATGGAAACAAATTAGATTTAGTAGAGAAAGCACGATTTCTGTGTATTGAAGTTGACTCAAAATTACAGTGGGGACCTCATATAGAAAATTTAGCGAGTAGATTGAGTTCAGCAGCTTTCGCAGTAAAAACAATAAGGAAATTTACGGATGAAGCAACAGCACGTCTTGTTTATTTCTCTTATTTCCATAGCTTAATGACTTACGGACTCTTGCTTTGGGGCGCAGCAGCTGATATAGAAAAGATATTTATTCTACAAAAACGAGCTATACGATACGTCTATAAAATGAAAACTTGCGAATCTTTAAGAGAGAAATTTAAAACAATCAATATTATGACTTTGCCGTCCCAATACATTTTCGATAACCTTTTATACGCTCGAAAAAACTTACATTTATTCACTAAGAACCAAGATGTACATAACTTTAATACTAGAAATAAAAATAAAATTCATGTGCCCAAATTCAGACTAGCCAAAACTAACAAATCGTTTTTAGGTAACTGTATAAGGTTCTATAATAAGATACCTGAAGATGTGACCGGTTTAACAGATACCAAATTTAAGACTTTTATTAAACAAAATTTAATATCTAAGGCATATTACAAAATAAACGATTACCTTGCTGATAACAACGCTTGGAAATGAAAAATCTCTGTACTAGTTATTATTGACTAAGAGGAGGACTAGTTTAAACAGATATATATACCATAAGGAATAAGAATTAAGACGTAGCTAATGTATTGTTTTTCATTTTGTTTGATACTTTAAGACTTTAGCTATTTATATAATATTGTTTTATAAATTTTTTTTTATTTTTTTTAAGAAGAGACAAAAGCTAACTGAGTTTCTTACTGGTTCTTCTCAGCGGGCTCTCTCAGTTTTTCGGAACCAGCATTAGCTTTAGCCTTAGTGTAAACATTATTTAATTTAATTATGTATGACGTCAACAAGTGCTTGTGATGAGTCTATGTTGAATAAATTATTTTTGATTTTGATTTTTTGATTTTGAATCCATTGATTTCAAATTGTGTTAATGTGTACGAAAACTCAATAGTAGCAATTTGTATTTTTTTTTTCTTTGTCGTGATTTAAATGTTATTTTCTTGATAACTAGTACGAGTATGTATATTTGGCAGCATACTTTATGTTCCTCTTTTTTTTAAATTTATCAAAATTGGTTTTGGCGTGACAAGCAGACTAACAAACATTCTTTTTCGCATTTATAACTTTAGTATTGCTGAATCAAATTCATTAGAGAATAAAAAAAGCTATACGAACCGAAGTCAAAGCAAAAACCATTTCATATTACCACAGTCTGCAGAATGGAATACCTATCTTTGTCTTCACTTTGATGTCTATACATGAAAAATTTGCCTTTTATCTTACGGAAATGCATGTAATAAAATTGTAAATTTGTTCACAGGAGGAGTGCATCGCGAAGGTGAAAATACTCTTGATATATCAGCCGACTTAAACGAGCTCGGTCGGAGCAAGACTTTGGTGGTTTGTAGTGGAGTTAAATCCATTCTTGATATTGGACGAACTCTGGAGTATTTGGTAAGTCAAAATTTATTATTTCGTGCTTTTAATGTTGCTAGTAATTTTGGCTAATAAGTTAAATATGATTCTCGTAATTTCATTTATTTAATGTTACCGTAGTGCACTGCCAACCCTACTCTCTATCCCTCCGTAGAGCTTTAGCAACCTTACTCACCAACAGAAACACAACACTACAAAAAATTAGTGTTATTTGACTGTTATTACCAGTGGTCGGATATTCGGATGCATATTTACCATAAGTTGAGATGTTCGTAGTTATGGAATGCACTTTTGTATCGGAAAAATCCCGGGATTCCAGAATCAACAACATTTTGTGATTTGATTAGAGAATCAAATCGGGTCGGGTGTATATTTACTTACGTTCAGCTGTTGGCTAATATGAAATGCATTTTTGTATCGATTGTAAAAATCTCGCAATTTTGATCAAATATTTTTTAACTATGGAATCGGATGCCAGATAATTTTGTAAAGCAGGTTGCCAAACTAGCATAGCAAAGGTCACGATGAGTAATTTTCTTTCTTCTCTCCACATAGCAATAAACAACTCGGTGTCTTGAGTCTGATAAGCATTTCGTAATGAGTGCGAGTGAGACGGCAAATTATATACCTGCTTGTGTGCAGGTAGTAAGCCGAAAATAGTTCCTTTTGTTCATTTAATGACACATGCTAAACAAGTCGTTTCCATACCATGTTACCGATTAGTTTCTGTAATCCCTGGATTTATATTTTAAAAAGTATGTTTTAAGAAGCCTCTTCCATAATTTCCCAACTAAAAATTAACTTTAGGTAAATATGCATCCGATTAGATCGACATTCCTGATATTTTTTGGATTCCCGGAATTTGTATTTAAAAAATATGTTTTAAGAAGCCGCTTACCTAATTTCTCAGCCAAAAAATCACTTTAAGTAAATATGCATCCGAATATCCGACCACTAGTTATTACACTTAATAAATGTTGCTATTAATACCTACAGCACAAGTAGATAATAAAAAAAACTCGCCAATTAAAGAAAACATTCAAAATAAATGTCCTTACAGACTTAATTGATTTTACTTACGCTCATCTTATTATGTACCTAAGTACTATGTAGAATGCATCATACGAGCATCCACAGAAAAGCATCTTTGTAGAACCTACACCATTAAATTAATTAGGAAAAAGCAATGCTCTCTTTAATTATTAAATAACATCTTTTATCTTATTCATAGGAAACCCAAGGCGTCTGCGTGTGTGCCTTTGGTAAAACTACAGATTTCCCAGCATTTTATACCGTAAGGTCAGGACATAAAGCACCTTATAATGTGGAGAACGCACAACAAGCTGCACGTGTCTTAAAATCTGCACACAATCTTCAACTGCAGTCAGGAATTGTAATAGCCGTGCCTTTGCCCGAAGAATACGCAATGGATGGTTGGTATCTGATTTTAAGATTTTTAATATTAAGAAGTTTTATAGAACATAGAATAGAATAGAAATACACACAAACTATAGGTAATGTAAAACAAAACCTATAACATTAAGTAATAAATCTCTATAAAACATTTTTAAAAAGAAGCTTTTATTTAAATGCTCTAAAATGAAGACTATAAAATAACATAATTTTAATATTATTACAGTTTGTCGCGAGATTTTTTCGATCGCCAATTACTTACTATATATCACTTTATACTTACTATATATCACTTTCACACTAAATCTCTCGACAAGCCTTTTTTACATTTAAATTGTGTTATGTTATTGTCTTCTTCAAATAAAAGCTTGTTTTTAAAAATGTTTGGTTCGGAGTGCACAAAAAATAACTAGTCCGCCATCTTGGGCCGTCCGCCATATTGGATTTAGAATGACGTCGCTTAGCTTAGCATGCATTGTCATCCAAACTAAACTTTATAGCCTCTAATCTAAAATTTTCAGCTCAATCCAATACCAACAACTGGTGGAAAATGTTTTGCAAATTTTGAAGGACAACTTACATACTAATTAAAGGCGAAACAAATTTTGTCAACTACTGTAATTTCCTTTCTGATCAGTGTCATCGCTATGCTGCACCGACTATCACATTAAAGTGTTCGACACAGGCACTGCGGGCGGGCGACGGAAAATTTGTCAAAGGAAATTCTGCTAACTTTCCACTAAGGTTATAAATTTAACAAGCTGGAACTGTTAGACAGGCTCCGATTCATAGCTCTACTTATAATGGATTCGAGATCGACGCTCGAATTCTACCAAAAACGAGACAGAACTGCAAATAAGAATTTTAGAAGACCTTTTTGAATGTAAATTTAAAATTATCATATAAGTAAGTAATTATTATATAAGTTCGCGCTACTATTTGGGGGTTAATATGATACGCTATAGTAAAATTTGATTGCCTACACAGATAATATAATACTATACTAGGTACCTACATGCTTTCATTCCACAAAATTTGGCGACACATAAACTTTAAGGATTTGTATCCTGTTTCTCAATAAAAAAAATCGGGAGTGGTCTCCCCTTGACTTTCTCGTATACCGAAAACGACTCAAAAGTTGATAGAAATTTTATATTTTGATGTCATACATGCAGGTTAAATTTTGGTCTCACATCCGAGTAAAGACCGCGCACTTGGTTGCTTAACTTTCTTGATCGACGACTCAAAAGTTGATAGAAACCTTACATTTTGATGTAACACATGCATGTTAAATTTGGTTGCAATAAGTTAAAGCATACTCGAGTTATCGTGTGTACAGACACACAGACATAATTCCAAAAACAGGTTTTTGGACTCAGGGAGATCCAAAACCTGTAAATCCGTCAAAATCTCGAAGTCGAATTTTTTGACGATTACAAAACTTCCTCTATACTACGTATACGAGAAAGTAAAAAATCTAGATTTTTATATTCTTATTTTAATAATAATAAACCTTAACTGTTGATGTACCTAAACCATCACGTTTAAGTCGATCAAAAAGGTTAATCAGTCGATAAAAAAGGGGGTGAGGCACAGTGTGCAGCGCTCGTACTGGAGCAAAAACTACACCTTACACAAGATAAAAGACAAATACTACTAAGACTACGAAACTAGAACAAAACTACGAAGATGTAGTGTACATTTTCGTAGTTGTTGTAGTTTCTGTCGGAGAGAAAGGTTATCCACAGATAGGCAGCGCGTGGGTGACTGCTTGTTTACCAACTAATATTAGTTTATGTACCTGTCACAAAATAGGGGTTATTAAAACACGAGTGGGCGTTAAAAAAACGAGCCTTGGCTAGTTTTGTAATAGTATCCACAAGTGTGTTAATACAAGTTATGTGTAGTACATACATACATACACTACTTTATTTACACTCGTACATAAATTCAAAAAAAACAAAAAAGGCTATAGGCTATATTACGTTTTCCAAAACAAATGCTTTTTTCTCAATTTCACATTCGAATATGCTTATTCATGCCGTTAACACAGATCCGTGCATTTTTACTATTCACCAAGCGCTCCGCCAGAACTGACCAATCGAAAGCACCCCGCCGCCGTGACGCGTTATGCTGCGAACCAATAAGAGGGCGCCGGATTTCTCAACGCGACCTATCGAGCCAATAGAATAATAACATACTAAAAACAACAGAATGAGCGGGCTCTCCAATTTTTCATTTATTTTTTATTCTTCTGGCAACAAACTTATATGTTATCTCAGTGACTTTTTCCAATTTTTCTGGATAAGTAAAATTTACAAAAATGAAATTTTTGCCTTATGTTTCTTACTTTTAAGAAAAAATAGTTTTTTAAAACCGAAAAAGGGTTAACCTTTACCGCCATCCACATTGCACCAAAAGAACTATGAAAATAAATATTTCATAAAGTCTAATAAACCCCTTTAAATTGTCAACTTAATTTTTAAATTCACACAATATTTATTACGACAACTAAACCAGTGGTTTATCTAACTAGGTACTTAAATATACAATAAAGCGGTGTCAAGCGTAAATACTTCGCATTTGCGTGAACAATTGAGATCCTTAGCTCCAGTTAGCGTAATGGCTTGTGATGTCATTGTCGTAATCTTGCCGTCATCACTTCGTCTCCATTGCAGCTATTCTAAGTTTAGTTATTAGGTAGTATACATCAGGCGCGATTTTGTACGGTTTAAACATTTATTGTACCTAATTAACTAAGTACGATCTTTGGTTTCCTCTGGGGAGCTAAAATTTTTCCTCGTTTGTGAATGGTATTTACTAATCTCTGACCTGAAGGACGATGCAGACATTGAAAGGGAACGTAGAGCGCTGTCTGTTCGTGCGAATATGATAGCCCGCAGATTTGCTCGATGTTCAAGGGACGTCAAAATTACTCTATTTTGTACGTTTTATACTTTTTATACGTTTTACCTTTTATACTAGCAGTCTGTGGGTGCACTACACGCGTAAACAGTACAGCGCTATACGCGTCCAATACAACAACGCGTTCAGGGTGCTCTTGGGGCTGCCTCGTTTTTGTAGCGCGTCAGAGATGTTCGCCGAGGCGCGCGTTGATTGTTTCCACACAATCATGCGCAAGCGGTACACATCTCTGGTGCGCAGGGTGCGGGCCGGCCGCAGCAGTATCCTGAACGCATTTGCAGAACGTTTCGACTGTCAGTATGTGAACCACTGCTGCATAGCTCACCTACTGACTAAAGTTAAAATATTGTTTTAATACTGGATAATGTTAAAATATATAATTTTAATTAATTAATATAGTTTATGTTCAAATACTAAATTTATAATTGTAATTGTTATTTAAATTCAAAATTTTAATTGAAATGTTATTTATTAATATAATTTGTATCCTTCTATTATATTATATTATATTAATATATCCGTGTATGATCCAAAGTTGATAGAAATAAATGATATTATTATTATTTAGTCACCCTGGCTAGGTACCACCTACCACCATCTTATCAATGTCTGTTGCCATAACAATAGGTCTAATAGTATTATTATATTTCGATAGTGATAAGGTAGTCCTGAGTGCTTAAGGGTACTGGGTGAAGTTCGCTTTTTTTATTCTAGAAGATGGCAAACAATGTTGCGGCCCACCTAGTGTTGAGTGGTTACCGTCGCCTATAGACACTTGCAATATTAAGGTTAACACTGCAAGTGCGTTGCCATCCTGGGGACTAAAATATGCCTTCCATGTCCAGTAATTACACTGGCTACCTTTCCCTTCAATCAGAAACACAGCGAACTGCTTCACGGCAGAAAAATTAAGCCGGTGGTACTATCGAGACGACCCTACATATGGGTCTAACACCTAGTAAAAATTCGTCGCTTCTCCACTTTCAGCTTTCAATTCAATCTAACTATGAGGTGAGATAAAAGTGCTTTGATCCGTTATTTAGTTATTAACCGTAATTAATATGTGCTAAGACCGTTAGTCAGTAGTCACGAGACAGAAAATACATCCTATACTCTTTAAAGATTTTATGCTATTTTTTTTATTGTTCACAGAAGCCGTAATAAACGACGCTATAGAAGTTGCTCTAAGCGACGCAAAGAAAAAGGGGATCAAGGGTAAAGAAGTAACTCCATTTATTCTCGCAGAAGTAGCCAAAGTTACTAGTGGGGAATCCCTTAAAGCCAGTATCCTTTTAACGATACTCGACATGTTCCTTTTTCTACTTTTGGTGTTTGTACGGACATCACAGCAAAATCGGTCTACCACAAACTGTCAATTTTTTTCAATCAATTTTGCACATTTAGGTAGAAAATGGATTGGAGAAATTGCACAGTTTTGAATAAACTGTTGTGCTGTTAATTGAACAATAAACTACCGGACCATTACAATTACTACGCAAATATGACGTTACACAAATTTTGAAATTAATTCTAGATCGAAACTAAACTATACTCACTGTTACCAGCAATTTTCCGACAAGCTGCTTCCGCGAATTTGATTAATGACTATATAACATATTCAACCCATCAATGTCTAGCTTTATTGTCTGTGATTCTGGTAACACAGCTTTAATTGTATTAACTCATCTACATAATTAAGATGCAAATTGAACGTTGCAGTGGCAATTATACCTATGTATTTCGTGATGTCCTATGCTACGAGTACATTATAATTAATACTCACAATCAGTCTACTCGAGACTACGGCCGTTGTAACCCAGTCGAAATGTCCAGTATTTACTACTCGTAGACCCATAATTATTCTATCTCTGTGATCTAGTGGTTCGGATATCAGACTGAGAGATCCTAGACTCGAACTCCGGAGGTTTTATACAGGGATATATTTGATTTCAATTTAGTCTAGTTGCTAGCAAGACTTGTTTTTATCTGCTAGTTTAGTTACAACCACCATAAAGAAGCCTGTCGCCATAACAATGTTAACAGCGTTACATTCAAACTGTGTTCTAAGATAGCCAGTTCTTTAGTAGTTCAGGTTTCTCGTTGAAGCTCGCTCCTACTCTCAGCCTTATCATCACTTACCATCAAGTCAGATGCAAATGCTTCACTTTTACAGTAAAAAAACATATTACCAATAATCTCTGTAATGTCATGACTCTACAGACTACACCATGGATTTAGGAAACTGTAGATTGGCAATGTGAAAGAGAAAGAGCATACGTATATACAAAACGTATATTAAAACGAGATAGATAGACGAGGTAAAGGCGTTGCCTCCATACCCACTAAACATCCTCCCCGGCCTGACCTTCAATGCGCTATACGGGACGGCTCAGGATCTGCGCACGTGAGCGCAACTACACCGAGACCGTCCCAACGCTGCCCGTCTAGGCACCAATACACCAATTGCTGGCCAGCAGCCACTCCTCCACCGACGGTTGCTCGACCTGGCGCGTCTTCCTGACGAGGACACCGGGAGCAGCCATCGGACCGCACCGTGGGGACTTCACGTAGTCACGGTCACGTAGAAAGACAGCAACTGAAGTACTATTTTTTACGCACACATGCGCATTACACACACATGGTGCATCTTTTGGTCTCGCTCACGCTCAAGTCGATTCATTGTTAATCTATAAACGTCAGTAATTATAAATCTATGTACAACACAGATTAACAGCGTTGTTGAATTCCGATAGAGTAATAACCCTCAGAGCTTCCATCTTCGGTTTTATTAACAGTTACCATCAGAAGATATAGACCTGGAGAAGCTTTATAAGGCTACAAAAGTATAAGTGTTATAGTGCACATAATTGCCACAATTTATTTCCTTAACGTCTCCCAGACATCGCTCTCATAAAGAACAATGCGAAAGTCGGCGCCGACATAGCTGTCGAATTTAAAAAACTCAAGAATGTCGACAATTCGATTACTAGCAATATTGGATTCTCCGGTTCGACGGCGAACAGGCGACATTTTCATACTTCGTGTGGGGCAGGCGAACCGATCGATGACGGAGAGTGGCCCTTGTTTATAAAAAAAGAATATTTGCAAGGAGACGTGCTTGTTATCGGAGGAGCCAATATGGATAGAACGTACAGAGTCAAAGAAGATAAAATTCAGGTAAGTACTGTTATTAGAAAAGTATGATAGTTTATTTCATTTTGTTATTTTTCTTAAATCTTCTTTACATTTTTTATGATGGTCATAACGACATTTTCTTTTTAATTAATACAACAATGACAGCTATGTTATTAATATAGGTAATGTTAAGTGATAATAAATAAAAATCACAAAATTTTAACAAACTCTTTATTTAATGCATTTATTATGATAATATTAGCTCTCAGTCGCCTAGTGCGTACCTTCGGAAAGTTGTAACAACTCTACTACAGTAATAAACACACGTAACAATGAACACATAAAACTAATATTGACAGTGGAGAATTGAAAACTTTCGTACAATCTAACATATAAGGTGAATCGCTCGCGTAGCTCTCATCCGGCACTTTACGACGAAGTTCTGCCAAGTGTGACAAAACTTTGATATAGAACTCGTCATAACGACTGCAGGAGTTGCTCACGAAGGGGCACAGACTAATATAGCACTGTGTACGAGAAGAAAAACATTAGAACATATTTATCCCTAAGGATTCTATCAGACAGAAGACGATCGCGCGGTCAAGCGTTCAAGCAGTCAATTTGGCGTTCGTTGTATTGTATAGAGTTACTTAGAAATGCCCATAGCAGGCATTCTGACTGAGTCTGTCAACCTAAATACACCAGTTCACGCACTCCCTGCTATCATCAAAAACATGATGACAACAGTGTTAACGCGTAGACCGTAGAACAACGGGGTTATTTAGTAACTGCACGCTCTAAAGCAGAACTTGAATACGGAACTCGTGAACGCGTGACGGCCTTCTATCTTAAAGATTCCTAAAGGTCAAGCACACTTATCAGCTCGGAAACGTAACGCCTCTTTTTTACTATAAACGCTACGGAATAGCAGCTACGAAACGACTAGGGACCTTTTTTCATAGTAAAATGAGCCGATACGGTTCTGAGTTGTTATGTGTGGTAACCAAGTCCCGCAAACGGGTCCAGTGTTGAAACAAGACGGTTCAAGGTTCAGGTAGCACATCAGGGACGAGGTCCAAACTTCATTTTATATCGATTAGATTACAATAAACATAACATCAGATACGATTTTATAAGCCAAGGCACATGTCTTTTTAACTTCGTTTTTGGAAGAAATGCAGGATTTAGATTGGATCCTAGCTACAAATTATTCAACTTTCCGAATATAGGTACAAATTTTTAATAAGATTGGTACATTCATGTGACAACAATATTAAAAAACTATTTTTCTGCATAAATTCACAAAATATTATACCTACTCTAAGCGAAAGTAATTTCATACTTGTCATTACAATATATCTATAAAGTTACTTCGTAATAAGTACAAATATGTATGTAGGTATTTAAACATTAACTCACACGGTAGGTAGGTACAGTAGGAGTCGCGAGTTCTACCGACTATCAATATAATGGTCTCTCAGTTTGAATCACTGCACTCTATTTGAACAAACTCTAAACACACACAGGTTCATCATTCTTGACACAGCCATTAATATTCACCTATGATTTTCTGTATTGTGACAAGGGTGCTTCTAACCCAGGCTACTCTAGATTAGCGTTACTGCTCACTCGGTTCGAACTAATACACAGTAAAGGGTTATACGAAAATTTTAAATTCATTTAGTTTGCCTTTGAACCAAATGTTATGTATTTGTTCGCGTTATATTGTTTACAAGCATAATTGTAGGCACTACGTCGTTAAGCTCATATCAGTACTATGTGTGTCGATCTGACCATGCAGTTATTCGCTTACTACACATATACAAATTATGATTATTATTTACATTTACCGAATTCTTACATTTGCTGTCACTAAAATAGGGTCTGATTTTTTAATTTTCACTTCGCGCTTAGTATGGTATACCGGATTACTCTTCGCCGAAAAGCAGCTTTACAAATACTTGTTGTAAAGACCATTCCGCTTGGTTATAAAAAAATAACCTGAACCTACCAACAAAAAGTTATCTGCATTCGATTATTCAGACGATTGATAGAACTGACTTTGGATTTTTCGGCGAACAGTAATTCAGTTAATCATTCTGCGCTGTTTCACTTCAGCTTTTGAAACTAAAATGTTCGTGTTGATCTCGTGTAGCTAATAAAAGCAATGAATAAGTAAATATGGAACATGTATATTCTACAACTATGAATACTGGTCGGGGCTCGGTGCATAATCAAAAGTCCTACAACTAAACAGAGAAGGAAACCTTAGAAACGAGTGGGATATGATCTGACTTAGAAAGTTGCTTATCAAAGCACTTATGCAAGCACGTCCCGGTACATCCTAGTAAATGAACCTTGTACACAAGCTAGTTTGATCGTCCTTACGTATATTGGTATGTTTATAAGTCTATCTGTATTACAATAAAAAGCTGTAATTCTTATAATTAAACAAAATACAGTTAACATTCAGTAAATTGTTATTTTGGTGCAACATGATACGAACTGCCGCCGCTCGCGATGGGCGAGCGCCGTGTGGCACTGTAGAACCTCTATTTGGTGGTATATACCGCAGTCTGGTGACGCATCTGCACTTTCCATACCTCTCACTGAAACATTAACGTCTATGCCGTTTCCCTGTATAGCATTAAACAAACATACATTATGCTTCCCCCTATTTAATAAAGCAACTTTAACTGCCAAGCGTAGGAACTAAACACAAGCTTTGCTCGTGGAATTCACATTGTCTAAGTTATACACGCTACACTTCTCGACTTGCATGTCGTAGTTCGAAATATTCTTCACTTATATCACTGCACTAACACTCGTTGGTACCGTTTGTATAGAACTACCACTATTAACAAAAATACAGTTTAGTCGCACCGAATGGATTCGGCAATTGAAATTGACAGCGGCAATGATCTAGCCACGACATATAAAAACGTGGCACAGCTTCGACAAGCTTACAGCTCGAATTCGGAGCGGGTGTGGCGGCGATGGTCAAGACGGACGCGCGCGCCCGTGCGCCGCACGCACATGGGCGCCGGCGGCAGATCCGACTCGAATCCGGCGGCCGGGAACGACCGCCAGCGCCGCCCGAACAACCGCTCCAAGTAACATCTTAGTCAGATCCGGGTCGCTGCACTATCTGCCGCAAGCGGCCGGTACTCGCCGCGAGCCAACTCCCGCATTTCGCAATTGTTGTTGCCATTCACAGTCTTGGGTCCTAGGGGCTCGTCGTGGGTGCTCCGCCGCGAGCAGGGCTCAGAGGCGCGCCCGAGCAGAGCCTCGCGCTCACCCGCTCGCTCGGGGCTGCCGCCATGCGTGCGAACGCCGCCGTTCGCGTTCACCGCATTCACTATCACCGTCTGCGACAGCGGCCCGCCGTGAATAGGACTGCCGTCGAGAAGCTCTCCCGCACCCATTTCGCTACGTAATATTCTAATTTTTTGAATCATCTCCTTAATTTCGTATCGGAGGATTCCGAGGAAGCACAACTTTAAAAATGCTATCACGCAATACCCTAGGACGAATAAAGCGTCCGCTGTCCGCCGTAGCCAAACTAAAAGCCGCTCCGCACAGGCGGCAGTGTGTGGAGAGCAATGCACTGGTGTGAAGGGTACGGGAGACGAAGCAGACGTCGTGGCGAGCAGCGCGGGCGTCACGGCGGGCGTATGCGCCGGAATACGGCAGCAACTAGGTGGAAGCGTGGTCTTATTGAATGCCGCGTAATCAGCTGGCCCCGTAACTCCGCAGCAACGTTGCTCTCTCTGGAGGCGATCCCAGGCCTCGGAGAAGTCCAAATCCGTGTCGTAATCCTTGGCGAGCCTTATGCGAAGCTGCGGTCGGAGTTCACGGCAAACTCGTTCGAATCGGAACGCCCAGTATACACCGATGGCGGCGTCACCGACGAGCAGAGCTAGCAAAGCCAGCCAGTAGGCGTTGAGCATGCGCTCAGAGAGTCGCAGAGCGGCGAGGCAGCCGAGTAGTTGCAGCAGGCCTGCTTGCGCCGGCAGAGCGGCGTACCCGTAGAGGAAGCCGGGTTGTGCAGCGCCGAGGCCGGGCACGAGTGCTCGCCGGTAGTCGGAGAGCGCGCGACCCGCCGCCGCGCAGAACGCCAGCGCCCCCAGCAGCAGCGCGCCGTTGCACGCGTAGATCCAGATGCGGTAGTAGCGCATTGCGCGGTGCGCGGCGGGGTGCGCGGGAGGCGCGGGCGGCGGCAGCGTCATGGTGGCGGGCGCCGCGTCATGGCGCCGCCCGCGCCCGCGCCGCCGCCACGCGCCGCGCCCCACGCCTCTGAAACACACCAACCAAACATTTTAATACAACAATACATACAATTGACTTGAATTCAAAGTGAAAAATTCTTTATTCAATTTGTACACATATGAAAGACAATTTCGATGCCATTGGTTTAAGAGTCTACCAGGAGGTCTTGTTGAGAAGAACCGGCAAGAAACTCGACAAGTTTTATCCTCCAACACAAAATAAAGACATTGGATACAAATTTAAAATTCACAAGAATGTTACATCCTTTTGTACAATACTATTTGTACTAATATTATACAGGCGAAAGTTTAAATGGCTGGATGATGGATGTATGTATGTGTGTTTGTTACTCTTTCACGCAAAAAGCAACTGAATAGATTTTAATGAAACTTTTTAATAATATAAGCTCATACATCATGTGAATATTATAGGCCATAATTTATTACACTTATCCTGCGCAGACGAAGTCGCGGAAAGAAGTTAGTATCTTATGTTATAAAGAGGAAAGATTTGTATTTATGTTTGTAATGAATAGGCTCAAAAACTACTGGACCAATATTAAAAATGATTTCAATTTTACTGCTACTTTTTCACCGAGTAAAATAGGCTTTATATTTTGCAAAAAAAAACGCGGGAAAAGTCACGGACGGAGCAGTAGTATATATGTAGGTACCGATATCCGAAAATACAAGAGCTTTTATGCTGAGGAAAGGGAATAATTTATTTTTGTGTGAATGCGAGGACACGACTGACCAGCATAATGAAAATCATCACACGAGCAGTAAATCTGAATTGTGCTTACGAAGATTCTAGTAGAGATTAAAGAATATCTAAAGAAGTTTTGCTCTTACAGACGTTCGTATTAGTACTTAAAATCAGCAGTGGAAGTTTAAAATTAGATAAAACTTCTTCCCTGTCTCGCCGGTTTTCATCTGTAGGGAATTAGGGATACTTATATAAAAATGTTATACAGTCTACCAGACTTATAATATGTTTGGATATGATTTATTTGAGCAGATAAGTTGTCTCGGCACGTAATGTTATCCCGCTCTAGATACTGAGAAGATTTCATTTCAGATTCAAGTGTAGATAAAGAAAGCAGTTTCTTGGAAACGAATACAATAATACAGTCATAAAACTCACACACGGTAAAACAACCAATTATTGACACTAGCCTTAGCCATGTGATGCCGGTAAAGTAGAAGAGCATCACCCCGTATCCTCCAATGGGAGTCGTAGAAGGCGACTAATGGATCAGCAAAGATGTATTGATCACCTTAAACTCCGTCCATCAATCCGCATTGGGCAAAATCACAATCTATTTTTCTACTTTAACTAAAAAACTCTATTTGCTTCGTTATTGACAATTTTAACAAGTAAGAATGCACGAGTTATTTATCTTATGTTAGGTAGAAAACTGAAAGGGTGTTAAAATTAGGTTTTATTTTTACCCTGTTTTTCTGAATCTGTTGATAAGGAAAAAAAACAATGCAAAATCATGGATTTTGCTTCAAATTTTTATTTGGCATGGCAACTGAGTTACACAGGACTGTTTAACCTCGACGAATTTTAGCCATGTCTTTCGTTTCTCATTAATTACATCATCAAGCTGACGTTTGTCTAACAATGTTGCAGATTTACATCTTTGACACCCGATGAGATAAGTATTTTTATAAATACCGTCGATCAGGTACGTTAGAAGGCTGGAAGATCAGTCATCCGGATAGCGAAAGGTTGTGGGCTCAAGTCCCGTCTCAGCACTTATCCATGACAGGATTTTTTTCCATGTTTTTCGTTTTCTATTTAATTTCGTATCAATTTCAATCATTATGCAAAATCATCGTAAATAAACTCCGATTAAATTACTCCGAGTGATTCTAAATATTTACACGAAACCAAAATAACAGTTCGAATTACTGATAATAAAGAGGTTTGATATACGGCATTTTGCCTGAGAATGGAGGTTCCCATTACATGAAATCCTACTAAGTATCTTTCTCGGAATCAAATTCAAATTATACAAGTGCCCTACTTACAACCCAGTCTGATTTGAGTAAAGCCAATATTATTGTATACATAGACGTATCGATGTGGAAACTTTCAGAGCTACGTGGGAGCCAACCGCAACCTATATTTTCCAATCTGAAGCCCCTGTACGCGGTTTTGAGGGGCTCTCGAATACGTGTGACGCTTTCCTCTCGGCACCAAGAATTCGAGAATGTTAGACACAAATGTTAGAAGCAAAAATGTCTGCTTACCAATGTGAATAAACATAGCAAGAATGTGTGTGATTTTAAACTTTCACATGGCATAACGTTGTCTTAGATTTTCAAAAGCGCTACACTATTAAATAAAACTGAGTTCTTCTTCTTGCTAAGTCTTTTCATAATTTATTATGTTCAGTGAAATATGTCACCATACTGCAAGTTTTGGCACGGTTCTATGATCGACCACTTACATGATACCAAATCTCTTAGGGAATGTTGTTGTGGTTTACTCGCCACCACGCTAGAGAACTCTTGTCGCGATGCACGGGGCTTAGAATATTCCTGAGTTGGCTTTTACGACAACTATGGGCACAGTATAAGAAAAGCTAGTCCTACTTTCGTCGACGTTTGACGGTAGTATAAAAAAATCAATACAATGCTTTCCATTTTACTTTGGTTCTATCTTCTACTTACTACATACTCGCGCCTCGTCTGGGCAGTTTGTGACATGAAGTGCTTCCAAATACTATACCTTACACCGATATCGATACACGATTCAATACCTATCTAAATTAAGCTGTCAACTTTCACAATAAAAGACGAACAACATCATTTTCCCAGCGGTATAGTGTTTACACACTCGCGTGTACTGAATACACCATATCAGTTACCAGTAGCGTCATACAATGGTAACTGAATGTAACAAGAATTCACGAGTCACGAAGTCGCTATTTTCCAAGCGTGCTCGCTTTGAAAATGTAGGAATTGTTTGTGCAACTTGACGCAAAAAACTGCATCAAAATGAGAAATTAAAGTCAACTGCAAAAGCTGATGGTAAAATTTAAAACTTAATTTAACGTGATAAAAGCTCTGGATATAGATTTACGTAAATGATGACATAAATTATTAACTCATGCCATTATTGGGTTGAAAGTAACTACTTTCAATCATAGTGAGAATTTTTTGGGACGATTTTTCTTTTTAAAACTTAGGAGCTATATTTTTGATCATCTGCTGCTGTTGACTGTAATGTAAAATATCAAATATTTAATTTAATTTAATAATTGAATTCTATCATGATTCTAACAGTAATTCCTACTGTCACTTCAAGACATTGCTTTCAACAAGTTTAATATCACTTCAACGGACACGAATATCTCTATAGTCGCGTTTACCAAAAAATTAACTAATTCCATTAGGTTTTGTTTTGTTTGTAAATATCTGTAATATCGTGATATTTTTTATGGTATTTTATGTTTAAAGTTTATTTACAAAAATATATGAATTATTATGTCCGTTATCTAGTATCCATAATCCATTTTCGATTTTTTTTACGATTACATGACTTCCTCTATACTACGTATACGAGAAAGTAAAAACGGTCCGGAATGGGGAAAAGTGTAATGTCGGACAGTAAAAAAATCCTGGTAGTGCACAAACGCCCTGACAGGTAGATTACTCTCGGCAATCTGCCCATTTTCTATTGCGATATGAGCGATCAAATCAGAAATAGCGGCGTTTAATTATATGATATACCGAGGACCTTAACGATCTGCTTTGAATTATCCATTGTTAAATAAAGTTAAGGTATAATCATCGCAACTCGTAACTTTATCGACTGTACAATTAAGGGATAAATTGCAGTAGCAGCATTTCGAAACAGCGTCGTCGCCTTTAAATCATGTCGGTGTAACATGTTGTCGGGATAACGCAGTGAAGTTCCAATTTCCATATTTGCGTAAAAGTGTGTTGTAAAAGAAAAGTATTTTAAAATTCTGTTCTAAAAATTCAAAAATTTTTATACTTTTATACTGTAACTAACTTTTGCCCGCGACTTCGTCCGCGTAGAATAGTAACTTCGGGCAGGATTTAAATTTTCTTATTATTGCTTCTAACCCCAGCGCTATTTATACCGATTTTCATTGATTTTACTTTAAAAAATGACGGATTTCCATACAAACTTCCATCCCTTATTTTACCCCCTTAGGGATTGAACTTTCAAAAATCCTGAAATACGTCATTCTTAATTTCTTACTAAGTAGCTATATACCAATTTTTATCGATTTAGCTTTATAACTGACGAATTTCCATACAAACTTTTCACCCCCTTTTCACCACGTTAGAGGGTGAATTTCCAAAAATCCTTTCTTAGTGCACCCCTAGACCTCATAGGGAACCTACGTACCAAATTTGGAATCTCTAGACCCAGCGGTTTGGGCTGTACGTTGATATGTCAGTCAGTCAGTCAATATTCATTTTTATATTTATAGATTTTAATTTTATGTTAAACAAGTTTAGACAGCAAATAACGAGTGAAAGCATGGGAACATGATGAATGAGGCTTTGCATGCTTTTATGAACAGTCAGAAAATTCAACAGTGAGGTCTCACGTGTGAAAGACGTTTACTGGTCCCAACACAGATGTTATGGAAGTGAAATTTGATTATGGGAAAAGTGTTATGAGAATAGAAAAAAACTAGGTAGAAATAAGAGCCTTGAGGAGAATGGCGGGGTTGAAATTGAGTGACACAATATACAATGACGTGAAAAGAGAGGTATGGTTTGAAAGAAGGCAAAGTAATAAAAAACTGAGAAAGGGATGGTCATGTAGAATGAATGTGTGAAAGTAGATTGATAAAAAGGACATAAGTGAGTGTAGATGCGGGAAGAGAAAGACCTTTATCATTCATCATTCATTCATCATTCATTTTCATTCCATACATTCATCATTCATTCATCATTCATTCATCGTTCATTCATTAACGCTTATCTATCAAATCGAAAACATTAAAGAGGGACTAGAGAGTAGATGACGTGAAAGAAATATCTGATATGATCTTAGAAAGTGGAAAGATCTATGTCTACCTCAAGGTGAGAACGCCACGGCTTTGTTTAAATTTATAAGTTTGTAAGAGCTTACGTACAATCCGCCGCCCGTGCCGTTGGTGAGAGCCCTGGCTAGTCACAGGAGTGGACGAGTGACCCTCAACAGCACGCCTACAACACCTGTCCGAGTTCTGAAACAACCAAAAATAATAATTAATTACAATAATATTTTATTCAACAACAACTCATAATTACGGATTAACAGAAGTATTCCTTTATAATTTTTGATAACAGCAGTAGGAGAGCAGTACCGACGCTTTGCAATCATCGAAAATCGAAATTTATAATTGTCACAGCCATATCGTATAACACGCCGTATTACGAAATGGCGCGGCGGATTGAAGTGTGAGAATTGTTAACCTATTTTTTTAGTTTTTTTTACCTAAAGAATAACAACAGCCCTGACATTATAATATTCTGCCAAACTGTGCAACAGTTTGCCGGCAGTGGTTCTCGTGGATTGGTTACACATTTCTTACTATATTTGTTGACATTTTATTACATCTACATTAAATTGAAATTTAATTATTGTATTAAACTTCTAATAGACAACTAATTATTGCGTGCACTCGATTTACGTCAAATTGTCACAATTCGTAAATTTTTCAGACCAAATTTCAGACAAAATTTTTACATAGGTATTATAGGAAGAATAATGTTTAATTAAAACCGCTATGTAGAGATATTTTAATTTACAGGGCAGATAAATGCCTTGCCTGATATATTTAAAAAAAAACATCAAGATAACACGAGATAGTGATAAATACCTTCAAAAATAAAACAGACATCTTTTTCTAAAGGAGATCAAAATAGATTGTCACATAATTATAATATATTAAATTATGGTAGTCATTCTAAGTTTCATAAATTCCCATCAGCTACTTTTATTTAACACCAATAAATTACTTCTGTTTGAAACGCCCCCGGAAGATTAATAGATGAGGTAGTGACGAAGACTATTACTGTAATTGGCTATTAATATAAGTGACCACAGTTTCCCCTTAATTGCTGATTGCTGAAAATAGTGTGGGATACGATCCATATACCAAAAATAATCACATAAGTCACGGTTTATGCATTAAGGAAATGAAAATTATACCATTTTTTAAGAGCAGCGGTGATTAAAGCGAGAATTTTCCAAATAAGAAGAATTTTGAACATCAAGGGTTATATTTTTATGGTAGAAATAATTTCTGATGTTACATACACATTAAAGTTGAAGATATTGCCAAGTAAATGTAAACTACAGAAACATGAAATAATTCATTCGATAGAAAAAGAAATGGAAGTTGGCGCTAAATTACGTACGCAGGTCTAAGCTTCACAGGATGCGAAACCAGTCAAAATAACGTCTTTAAAGCATACTGCCTCTTGTTTTACACCTGCAGGTTTAAGGTTGATTAAATGTAGCGAGCACAGGCATACAGTGATCTGCGGATCTAATATGATAACGCATTTAGGGTTTTGTTAGGGCTGCCGTTGTGAGGTAGTGCCTCAGGAATGTTTTTGGAGGCGCACACGGCTGACTTCTATGCTATTATGAAAAAAAGATGCGCCTCCATGCTATGTCGACTCTGCGGTGCCGCCGCCAACCGGAAGCTAAATGTGTTTGTAGACCGGTGGGACTCCCCAATGATATGCCGTTGGGCGCAGCTACATACTAAGATGTAAATCATCATCATTATAACAGCCTTTATAATTCGACCCACTGCTGGGACACAAGGCTTTTCCTTGTCATCGAAGGAGGTTTAGGCGTAGTCCAATTTGCTTGCCCAATGCGGATTAGTGGACGAAGTATAAGTTAATCAATGCCCCTTTGCTGATCCATTAGTCGCCTTCTAGGACACGCATTGGAGGATATGGGGTGATGCTTTTCTACTCTACCGGCATCACAATGGCTTCTTACCCATAAGTAAGTAGTAATATCATATGTTAAAATATATTGTGATCGTCGTCATTACACTGAACACAAGGGTGTTCAATAGTTGCTAGTAATATATTTGGCTAATTTAGATTTCAACACACCAACCGATGTTTGCGCATAGAAACCTGTACACATTTCATCTTTCAGAAATTAGTAACGAACGTCTAGCAGCTCGGGATCGTACTCATTTTAGTTATATTTTTGGCAGTGACTGTTGAAAGTTTCAATATATTTTTACTCCTTTTACGTAGAGCTACAATCAATAACTTTTCACTGCTAGGAGCTACAATAGTTTAATATCGGCATTCTAATTCCATGGCATCCCGCATACAAAGACATTGTTACCTCCCTTACGTTTCCTTTAACAAGCTTGCGTTATATAAGCGCTTTTGTAAGGCCTACCGCAAACGACAGACTATCCATTGTATCTATGACGCACTTTTTAGTCTGTGATAATAGAACCTATAGACTTATATGCAACGCACACGACGCGCAAATTCGCCCCGAACTGGCCGACAAACTGTGTCTATCATTCCAACGCGAACTAAGAAATTTAGCAACTCGTGTCTTTATTGCATAATCAAGAAATGGAAATCACTGCCAGCACACGTGTTCTCTCCTTCCTATAATCCTGGGTCATTCAAAAGAGGCGTGAAGAAGCACCTTGCAGGTCGGCAAGGCGAGGGTGGTTAGCGTGGCGGTTTATCTCTCGCACTAGCTATCTTCATGTTTGGACTCCACTTCTGCTTACCATCGGGTAGAATGGAGTCATTTGCTTAACCTTTTTATAAAAAAAAGTCTCTCACACAAAATATCCTGTCATTTTCTGCCACAGAGTAATTTCTACCGCGCCGTACCGTGCCGTAAAAAGAATAGAACATGTGCTTCCATACACGTTAACGCAGATGACGCACACTTGTCGATAGTCTGCGGTAGCGCTCGCTAGTTACTGACGTGCTTTATTATCCTTCTTTTAATAATCTTTCTGAAAGAAAAGGATGAACCCAACTTTATCTTTTCTCTTCTTTCTCTGTATCTCAAGTACTAAATAATGCCTATTCGTTTCGTCGTCTTAATGACTGAAAATGCACGTAGTGCGCTTTGAGTCTGTGAAATATCTGCCAGACTTTTTGCACGTCACGCACACTATTGTGTGCTGCAGACTCGATCACTAGTTTGTCGTCTGCGATTGACCTAAGATTTATTAAAGTATTGTTGTCAGGAACATGCACCCAGGGAACTGGCCATTGTGCAGCAGTAACTGTTGTGGCAAGTGGCACATCGCACTGTATATTGAATTGACGCAGACTTTTGTGGCTAAAAGCTCTTTCCGTGTTCAATTGAGTTTTATCGCTGTTTTTTTAACTGTGTCGCGTAACGTGAAATGGTACTATTGTAGTGGAAAAAAACAACGTTCGCCACAAATATTTTCGCATTTTTTTGCTTACATGGCTACATTCTAGTACTTGTATGCAATGGAGGCAGACGCGAGGGTGATACTAGCTAAACCTTTCTACACATGATTAAAAGATCTCGAGATGACTAGACCTGCCGTAAGATTTGTTACAACGCATATCTAAAGTGCGTCTCCTCGAATCTTACCTAACATAGCTGGGGGTGAGAGAGAAGTCAAGGCAGTGGAGATGAATGATTGATGCATCATAAAAGGGCCACATAAAGGTCACATAAGGCATACTTATCAGCTTGGAACCGTAACGCCTCTTTAAACTATGAAAAAGAGGATTCCCTACAGCCGTTGCGTAGCAAAAGAGAGTAAAAAAGAGGTTCCCTTTCCGACTCGATAATTACCATACTTGGGTCAAAAATCCTAGGCATTGCTCTTTGGGCCTGCAATTCTATGGGCCTGGCACCCGCACTGTTAATCCATTAAATTCTATAAATTTTCAGACAACCACATCTAGCAGATGCAGTGCCTTAAAACAGTACTAGGTTCACTTGGATAATTATGTAGGGTCTAAACGTGCACAATATTAACATAGTACTGTCGAAATTATAGCAGACGACGGCGTGGGGCACCGATCACTTGTGATCACGGCCACGAAACGTTGAGTCAAGTACATAGTATTTCGATAGTCCCTATGTTAATATTGTACGCATTTATACGCTACATAATTATCCCAGTAATAGGTTGCAAGACTGTCACTTACATAAAAGGAGTATCAAACTCAAAAAGTACCTTTTTGTTTCGATGGAAAATCTTTTACGAACCGTACCGCGCTGTGGGTTAGACAGTGCGGCGTGTGTAGGACTCTCCCGGGCGTTCCTGGGAATACCCACTGAAAACCATTGGTACCCTTACAGCCCTTTGTGGGGATGCTTCGGGAACAGCGCACAGTGTACGACTCGTCTCCGAAGTCTCCGGGCTGCTCGACCTAATTGCAGGCCGGGCTGCTCCTGAGAAGGATTACCCCTGGACTAGGGCAATCCCCAGACGGGAGGCCTCCGATGTGCACATGGGGAGCCAATCCATGTTCAGGCCTCACTTTAGGTCTGGAGAAGACTGGCGGTCGTTGCCGCCCACCTTCTCCTGCCTGTCCGTCTACGCCAGGTGGGAACGGCTAGAGGATCGTTCTCCGCTCTCCCTCCGCGGCCTACCAAACCCTTCAATTGCCAAGCGTGAGTTTGACCAGCCCTGGCAATGAGAAGTCTCCTCCACCGAGTCACCAGGCAGGGCACAGTATTAATGTGCTCAGCCGTGTCGTCTGGACCCAAAAAGAACCTAAAACTTCAGTGACTAAAGAAACAAAAACTGGCAACCAAGATATTTGTTAAACCTTAAAAAGCTCAGCAGCCTTGATGATCTTTATTTATGTACAGGTAAAGTATAATTGTAAGCCATCCGTTTGTAAGTAACGAGGCCTTCTAAGAAGAACGAGCTAAAAATCTCAGAAAATTTCCTCCCTTTTAATTTTTCATAATAACGTTTAGGTAACCGTCATAATTTACAAGTTCAACTAGACTATTCATAAACATTAACAAGGTTTTAAACAATCAAAAATCTACCTTCAATCAGGTCTTTCATTTCCATTCCCAATTGCTAATCTCATTTGTTCTACACAAAGTTTGGACGGCGCAACGTGTAATTTACGGTCAGAGAACACAAACATGAGCTCCATTAGCCAAGCACAAACCGCGTATTAAATCTTCATGGTATTGTTAACATTCAATCTATTGAAAAGGTTTCTAACGAGGGGCTAATTTGAATGTGTTCGTGTAAGAATTGAGTATTGCTTAACGAGTGAATCAAATGATTTATTGTGATTTCCTTGTGGCACGCAATGTGTTAAGAAGGATTATTCCAGAATTTTGTAACAATGGAGATCTTTCTGTTAACATTTACTATTAGAAAACTTTCTAATCGTTTGCACACTTATCAATCTAGCTTTTTTATGAATACCTTTAATAGTAAGCGTTCTCCGTAGTTTATAGAGACACTTGCGACAGCCGGGTGTTCCAAATTCATTCATTATTCGCTTTTTCTTACTCTTCTTCTTCCTACCCTAGTTCAAATTTATCTGAGGTCGGTTAAATATGTCACCATACTGCTATAAGATTTTGTCATAGTTTTATGGCGGTAAATTTTTGACATCGTAATGTCGAAATGAGTAAACCAACAATAGCACTCCTTTACTCACCACCGCGTGAATGACCTCTTTGGTGCGATGGTCTGCAATGGGTTCAGAAACTACCACAGTCAGATTTTATGACACTCAGGGTGATGAGAAGGGATATTCTTAACCGTGAGCAGGAAGTACACCAGATCACTCGCTTTTCCTTACTATTTGTGCCTAAAAAATATCCGTTTTAATGAAAATCTTTAAAGCTTAACTCACATTGCCGTGGATTCGAAGCAACGCGACGCGTCATGTTCTTAAACTATAAAGTATAATCTTCTCTATTTCCATTAAGTAACGTACAAATTTGTATTATGCAATATGAAAACGCGACGCTCGGTTTCATTCAAAACAAATTTTTGCCTTATAATGGGAATAGAGATGAACATACTTTAAAGTTTAAAAACACGGTTGCGTCGCTTCACTCTCAATGTGAGTTGAGCCTAAATCTAAAAACGATGAAATATTTAAATCTAGCATTGATGTTTGACTAAAAAAACGAACTTTCACCGTATGAATTGTTACTCAAGAGCTCCGTACACTTTTTTTTTAAACGTAAATCATTTGTAGCTCTCACTTTTTTAAAGGGTTTTTTTATTCAAAGACAACTCACAACAAATCTAAGACATTACGTAAATGTTTGTAACAGTTCCCATCCACTGGTGACCTACTTGGACGAGGAGACAACGCAAAGCACTCTAGAAATCAAACGATCCACAAACGATTCCACGAACTAAGTGGTGATAAAATATGGGTGGCTCTAATAATGAGAAAGCAAGCGAGAAAATTAATCCTTATGCCTATATTTTTGTCTAACAACATAAAAATAATATTTACTATAAAATAATTTAAAATAAATGTGGGTTGCCGTCTACTATTCAAGTTACCAAAATTTGATCAGGAGAGTTGGCTTTTAATTTGGTCTCTCTAAAAGAGGCGTGCGACCTTGCAGGTGGGCAAGGGTGATTAGTTCGGTACGTATATTATAGACTAGTGGTCGCCCGCGGCTTCTATCACTTTATTGTCGGTTAAATTATAGCCTATATGTTATTCTGATGTATGAGCAATATTACTGTGTAGTTTCATTAAAATCCATTAAGTAGTTTTTGCGTGAAAGAGTAACAAACATACATCCAGACATCCATTCATACACACTTTTACGTTTATAATATTAGTAGGATATCTTTTCATTCGGATGTTTTTTTGTATTCAACATGTTTATGAACCAATTAACAAATGGAATTGAATTAAAAAAGTAATAATAATAACCGCCCGCTTTCATATTTCTTCCCTTTACGATATTATGAACTACATTATATGTAGTTTGATAACAATTCGAACGGCAATAGCGGTATTTTACAGTATTATTTTATTTTTTTATTTTTATTTATTCGGTGAATCAACAGCTACATATTCTTATATATTAAACAATATGGATAATTGCAAGCCAATAACAGATTCACACATATAACATTAGAATAAAAATTATAACATGAGCACAACTAAACAATTAAAAATAATAATAAGTATAAAAAATACAGCAACTATCCCTATAAAGCACAGGAAAGCTAGAATTAGGTAGGTATACGCTTAGCTTAGCTTAGCTCACTCGCCAGCAAAGAATTGGTCACTGATTAGCGTCCTCGCCGTTCGGTCACTACAACTGAATATATCCAGGTTGAGACTCTTTGAAAACTCGTTAAATTCTTTGGTCGCTCGGTACACGAAACTGTTTTGTCTGTAGTTAGTGCTACACCGAGGTACATGAAAGGGTACCAATCGACGAGTTAAGCGTTATACTAGTCATAAAAATAAGAATATTTTGCATTATGATATTTTCATGTAAGTAATTACATAGAGGGAACCATAGATATAGGAAACTAGATCGGCAATGTGAAAGAGAAAGAGCATATTTCCACATATATTAAAGCGAGATATATAGACGAGACCATTTCACATACACGTAAGTGGCCTAGGTAGGCCCGTCAGTCACGTAGAAAAGACAGCTACTTTCAGGCTGCAGTACTATTTCTCACGCACACATGCGCATTACTCACACGTTGATGCATTTTTTTGGTCTCGCCCTGGTCGACTCATTGCCAATCTATCGTCAGTAATTAAAAATTCTATGGACGGAACATTCAAATTTATGTCGAAGAGTCACAATACCGGAACCTCAATATTTGGCATAAACGTTGTCACTTGTGTTTGGCTCCGACCTGAAGAAAACATAGTTGGCATAAGTTCTTTTCGATTTTCTTCTCCCTTTTTAGTTTTGAAGACGTTTTTTTTCAAATTAGTTCAAGAATAGGACCACATCCACCTACTTTTTTTAAGAATGTCATAACTGGTACGTTAGAGAAGCAAGTGTAATATAAGTTTCACTCCCCTTCAAAAAAACGTCATACTTGTTTGCTTATCCAATGGCATTTTAATACATTATGTTGACGAGTTTTTGATGTCTCCAGTTGAATGATGCAACAGTGAACTTAGCATGATAATGGCATGATATCACCCCGTTGTTACCTGAGTTGGCAATGCATCGGCGTTCACGGGGCGCGTGTTCCGAATATAAGTCGTTGTGTCTAGTTTTCCAATAATCTCAAATCATGTCGTCAGTATTGAATTGTTTCAGTCGCAAAACTTAAATTGAATTTCATGCATTGCATGAAGTTCAAGCAGTTTCTATGTAAGCAATTATCAATTTCATACTCTATTAATTGAAAGCATTTTAGTAGCTCATTAATAGTATATTGTTTGTTTCAACTGTACAGCGTTTACATTTGATGTTGCTCTCAAGCTATACCCTGTTTCTAATTTCAAATACTAGGAAGTTACAATATTCAAATGGAATAATTTGTAATATATTTTACATTATTTAGAATTATACTTAACATGTGTACATACATGACAAATTTCTCGGCGGGTACAGTACGTACAAATGCCAAAACGTACAAATTGCTTGTTTGTCCAATTGTCAAAATGTACAAAAGTTAAAAAGTACACAAATGTGTGAATGGTAAAAGAACAAATGACTAAACAATAACATGTTATGTTATATAAGCCGCAAAGGTCAAACCGTATTAATGCCAAAATGTTCAAAGTGCTTGATTATCCCCGTGTCAAAATGTACAAATTTTAAAAACTTTAACTTCTCGATTGTGCCATTGTGCGACAGCTATGCGTATTTTGAACTTCTCCATGTAGTGCGGAAGCTTTTGGGACCCCGGCCTAAATATGCTTAGTTTGACCTAGGGAACACCCGAGCCTTTGTTACAAAATTGGAATACCTAATAATGTAAAGTGATTTCTTTGCTTTTATAATATCTAATTCATAAATATATAACAAATACCCAAATGTTTTATTTTAAGAAAGAAATTGGTTGTCTGTAAAGTCGGTTTACTGACGATAGTTGAACGTGACAACGTCTTAAGAAAACACTGATGGAATGGTAGCATTTTTCAAAAGAAAAATTTAATTTCATTTGTTTAATAGATTTCGCATTATAGTATGAATAAACTTGTAATAAAATCTCTTTGGCTATACTATTTGTATCTGGCTGGTTTTGGTATCATTGAAAGTTTAAATTTTAAAGAACATAATTCCAAATTCAAATTAGAGAATTAGATTCAGAGCGAGGTAACGCCGCATGGCGTCATGTTTTTTCGTGCGTGCAGCCGGCTCTATCGAATTAAAAAATGTGTCAATATTTATATTTACATCTTCATTCTTTGTGAAATATGTGGAAATTTAAACACTACACATAGTGTGACATATGACCCATGCAGACAGTTAAATATTGGATCACTCGTTCCTTATTTTACACATTTTGACTATAGGGTATTCTGTCATGGAAACATTCCGACAAAAGTTCATTTTGTCTCTTACATGTTGTACATTTTGACAATTGAACAAACAAGAAATTTGTACGTTTTGGCACTTGTAAAACCTAAACGTATTTGGTAGTGCAAAATGAATAAACAAAATTTCACCTTTTGTGGTAGACTGACTTCGTGTTGACTGTAAGTACATCAAAATCAAAGATTTATATTTGAATTTTAATGTTAGTACCTACTTTTAAAAAACATTTTAAAATGTTTCCACTCTTTCGAAAATAATTATTTAAAAGAAGTGGCACAAGATAATTCTATAGCTTACAATTTGGTAATGATTTACAGGCCAGTAGATAAATCAACATGTGTATTGTAAACTAAATTTTTATATTCGTTTATTTTGGACTTGATTATTAATTAAATTAGACACTTTTAAAACTTTCACTTTTATTTTTTAAACGCTGGTTTTAATTCTTTGTCAGACTACGACTAAAAACTAATGTTTATAGAGAGCAAAATAAGCTCTGTCAAAAAACAACCACCACATTATGATGCCCTTGCAGCCTTGGCGCCGTTTGAAAATCGAATGCGCTCTACACAAAGTCGTTTTGGGCAGATTTTACTCCCACGCATTTGGATCATTTAATTATTTTTTTTATAGTTTAATGAGCTATATATATAATTTAGTTTTTACAGTTTTTTTAAATAGCTGCGAGCAGCACGGAGTGATCGGGTTGGAGATATATGGAGGAGGCCTATGTCCAACAATGGCCGTCTCTTGGCTGATATGATGATGAATGTTATTCGCACTATCTGCTATTATGGCGACAGAAAGTGTTAGTTACCTGATTTATAAATGGGATTTTCTCGTGGCTTTTATCTATTCTTACCTAGATTTTATCTGTGATCATGGCAATAATTAATTTATTTTAATCCCTTGTTATCGTTTCTCCCATTCTTCCCCTACGTAATTACTGTAAACAACGTCCAGTTCAGTTAATTATAGCATAATGATCACTTCTCCGACATTTACTAAAATATTGCCGGAGACCTAAGTGTAACCTTTGTCGTCGGAAATCAACTTCGCCGGAAGCTCCAGTGAAAGCCTGCGCCATTTATTAGGCGTAACGACTAAAATGTCAAGTCGCCGTCTATCCCCGACTGACCACGTAATAGACACTATTTTTAGAGTTCGCTTCAATTTAACCTTTACAAGAACACCTTAACAAGAAATCTGTAAATTTCTTTATTAATTATTATATTATTTATTATAGAACTGTCTTGTCTGTCGTTCCTTCCACCCTTTATTTCTCTGCCAAACCTCCGTGTTTCTGACCTTGCTAAGTCGGGGACCATTTAATAAATTTTCATGCGGTTTTCATTGCTATGTTTTGCGTCTGTCTTCGAAGATTTGTGTGCATTCGAATTGCCTTGGCTCATAGCAGCCGAACATTAAAACTTTCAACCGCAGCGAAGCTGGGTCGGGTAGCTATTTGAACAAATTATAAGACGCATAATGGAACGTTGAATATTGTACGCCAAAAGGCTCTTACTTTTTTGCATATTTTGGTAATGAAGGAATGAATATTACTAATTTTCTTTATTGTAGTTTATGATATTAATTAATTAGCGGAATCTTCGTGTTTAAAGCGTAGGATTCAAAATTTTCTTATCAGTTTTAAGGTTTTGAATGACGCTAGCTGATGGCTTAGCATACATACCTAGGCATAATTCAAAAAGGCTTGAGGAAAGTTTTAGGTAACATTAGGTCACACATAAAGCTACATTTGGCAGTAAAGAGCCATGTAGTGCCTCAAAATAGTTAGGTACATGTTGCCAGCCTGGCATCGAACCCAAAAAATAACTAAACCTCAAGTTATCCAACAAACAAAACCTGACAACCAGGACAGGGGTCTCCTCGAGTTATTGACGATCGTTGAAACCGAAACCAAAACCAAACCGGTAACGCTCCCATATTTTTTGACATCTGACAGCTGTCAAACTGCTGTCAAGATGCATGAAAACGGAAGCGTTTTGGAACTGGCTATTGGAGTTTTTCCCGAGTTGTTGTTGTAAAAACACGTGTTGAGAGACTCCATTTTTAACTCCATCTACTGTACAATTGTCTTTTAACTTTAAATATATTTTCACTTGACATTGGCGAAATGCGTAATCTTTATGTGTCGCGATCGCCATTTATTTAAAAGAAGAAGAAGAAGAATTGGCTAATATGCGATCACGATAAATAGCGCAATAAGATCCCAGATGTCACACCAAAGAACGTACCGTCCGGGCTTGGTTTAGTTTGGTTAGTTCTATGTTTTAACAATCGGTGCTTTACATTTTTAAGCGGAGTTTCGATTCTGATTCCGAATTGTCGGAAGTTCAAATTGATATTCGACCTCCGTTTCCGATTTAGGCTCCCATGATATTGAATCGGATATTATAACGAAGATCGGAACGATATACGCATCCTTGGCCAGTGCATTCGCTTGTACAAACGAATAACATATTAAAATAAAATACAATCTAAACAGATGAAAATAAGAATAATTTTAAAACTATTTTGTAAAAAAGCTAATCTTCAATATAATAATGAGTAGTGTTAATCTGGATGCTAACGCCACAAAGAGAAATAGGAATAAAGTTCGTTTTCGGAATCGGAGTTTTATCTAAAGCCGGCTTTAGATAAAACTCCGATTCCGGTTCTGACTTCGGTTCCGATGCCAATAAATTAAATTTAAAAGTTCAGTTCGGACGCGGGTGCCAATAAAGTCACCTCCGTAACATCCCTAGATATGACTTAAGATCTTTCCTTACCTCCACTCCTAAACCTTAATACATCTCATGATTTAAAAAAAATTAAAGGCTCTAAGTTTTTTTTTATTGCTGCACCAGACTTTGAACAAGAGGAAAGTTTAATGTGTTCATTCAGCGTTACCCCCGTCTTAACGATCAGCGAGGCTGAGCTAAAGTATAGGCAGTTAGTTCAAAATTTGTTTAACTAATTAATTAATATTATATATTCCGCAAATATATAATATTAATTAGTGGTCAACAAACATGAAATTGGCTTACACTTTGAGTTCTATTTTTGTTATATTTATACCAAAAGAAATCATTATTCTACCATGCATTCCTGTATAGTAATTTAGATGAAAGGAGGTGCCCCGCTGAGTAAAAGTATAACCTTATATGAGAGAAATATGTTCCTAAGTTTCAAGTAAAGCAAAGATCAATTTTCGAGCATGAAAAGTTATTTTATAAATCAAATTATACAGTAATAAGAGTGGTTTTTTTTTCGTTTTGTTACATTGTAATACTCTTATATAAGACGTAATTTATCTTTCCTTGTGAGGTATGAAATAATCATGACTGGGATGGAAACAATATTTTTATGTTTTCCTCTTTCAATATTAACTATCTCCTCAGAGAAAGGTTCTTGAATTCACGAATACATATGCCGGTTTTTTCTGCTTTCGCCCGCCGTAAGATTTTAAAAAAGGAATAATATCAAGAAGACACAACAACAAAAGTATACTCTCGCTCACCGCAAAATAAAATAACAAATCATAATAGCGTTTAGAGCGACTCCGGTTAAATTCCACTTGAAAACGTCTCCATTGGTCGGTTTATTGCAGAATTTCCTGGAATCCAGACAGGTCAAGTGGGTCGGATAGCCCGACTGCGCAGTATTTTCTCCGTGTTTTCGCAATTTCCTTACTGATTGGCAACATTAACCTTGATGAGAGTGCCCGCGTGATATTGGAAGCGGACGATGAGTAAAACTCTTTGGAACTGGCTACCGTTTGCCTAGTATTGAAAACTTGCTCTCCGAGTTCGCAGTTAGGTTTCCTTTTTGTTGTATATAGATGCGAATTCTTCTTCTACTTTTAAACGAATGGCGACCGCGACACATAAAGATTACGCATTGCGCCAATGTCAAGTGAAAATTTTATTAAAGTAATCGACAATTATTCGGTTGATTGAGTTTAAAGTGGAGTCTCTCAACACTTGTTTTTGCAACAAGAACTCGGGAGAAACTCCTAGATACGAATTGAAGAGGAGCAATAATAAACTCGGAGATATATGTTTAGACACGTGACAACCGCTGCATTTTTTTTTATTGGCCGTCATGATTTGTTTTCTTAGTAGAATGTCAATTATACATTATAGTATGTTAGTAAAACGATAGAGCGATGTATCAATAAAATAAACTTAAAAAAACATAAAACTCGTGGAAAAACGTCAGAAGACATAAAGACTACAATCTAGAGCGAGCTGTAGGCAATGTATATGAAAATTTGTAGTGCCACATCAAAAATTGCTAACAACATAGCGTCCGCCATCGTGTTAAGCAGTATTGTCGTTATCAAGGCATACTGCACCGACCGCAAATAAATAGGGAGCAGGGTAGGAAAATGATATTATTGTCATGTAAGCGATACCCGGACGGCTCAGATGATTTATGTTCGTATTATAGAATAAGTCGCAAGAATCAACGCCGTACTGAGCGTCGTAAGTCTTTATCTATCTGTGCTTGATAGAAAGTGACAAACGATTCTCAAGACATGATTGACTTCTGAGTGTCATTCTGTAATACGGGCCCTAGAGTGTAATATACTTATGTCATGGTTGTTGGCTTTTGTTGGTTCACTGAAGGCTTTTTACTTATTTTTTATTGGCAAACGAGCAGATGGCTCACCTGGTGGTAAGTGATCACCGCCGCCCATTGATATTTGCAACACCAGAGGAATGGCAAATGCGTTGCTCTTTTTTGAACATTTCGAGGTCGTGTCCGTTCGGGAACACCGCTGGCGACAGATGGTTTCATTCTTGTGGTTCGCGGCAGAAACGCACTATTTGGTTTTTCTTTGGTTACTCTTTGGGTTTGATGCCGATTTTGAGTAGACTGGTAACCTCAATATTTTGGGGCTCATACTGGCTAGATGTTGTTTTATATGTAGCCAAATGTTGCCTAAAGCTCTACTCAATACCTTTTGGCCTTGGCCACTAGGCGCGACGCGTTTTGCGTCCGCGGTTAGCGGGGAAAAAATTGGTTGTCTGTAAAGTCGGTTTACTGACGATAGTTGAACGTGACAACGTCTTTTCAAAAGAAAAATTTAATTTCATTTGTTTAATAGATTTTTGCTTGCACTTCAAGCCTTACATGGAACGCCTCAGAGCGAGGTAACGCCGCATGCGTCATGTTTTTTCGTGCGTGCAGCCGGCTCTATCGAATTATAAGACGTTGTCACGTCAAAAACAATTCGAGATGAGCGCGAGCCGCCACGTTGACGCGACCAGAGTACGCGGCAGCCGACAGGCGACCGCGAGCAGCGGAAGACATAGTAGGTAGTACAGTATTAGGTAGATATTTATCACATTGTATTGATTATGATTGAAATTGATACCAAATTAAATAGAAAACGAAAAACATGGAAAAAATTCCTGTCATGGATAATTGCTGAGACGGTACATGAACCCGCGAAACATGAACCCCGAACCTTTCGCTGTCCGGGCGACTGCTCTTCCAATTGAGCTAGACAGGACTGTTTGACCACGACAACTATCTACCACGTAACTATCAATTTCCCAAGTATAGTCTAAAGGAAAAAAAATGTTATGTTGGTGAGCAAAATACATGGTTCTCGTTTGATTGTTCATGTCTTTTACATCCTGTATAATTTGATCGAATTACCCAACGCGATCTATTTAACGCCAAACGATTAGTTAATTAATTGAGATTTAATTAAAACAGAGCCTTGCCACAAAATCGCATACAGTTTGCGAATCTCAAAATAGGCATCTTCAAACTTTAGTGTCTAACCAGATACTTTCCTAAGTTAGCCTTTAACAAAGATAGCGCCCAACTAACTAATCAATACAGTAGCTAATGTTTCTTAAATCAATCTTATTATCAATCTTATTATCAATCTTATTTATAACATGGAGTTTGTAATTTTTTGATTGTGAATAGTTTTATGAAATTTTGTTTTAGGATTGGCAGCGCGCGAGTATCACGTCATTGTTGCAATTGTCTATAGTCTACAGACGCTGCATACCACCAGTCAGGCCATATCATCGAGCACATGGCCATATGCTTGCATGCCAACCCAATATTATAAAAAAACAAAAACACGGAGACGATTAGAGATTGGAGTATTTTTGGATATTTCAATAAAGGGTAAAGAATTACGCACAACCGCACAAGGCATTTTCCTTAAAGAAAACTTTTTTTATAGCCGAATGAACGTTATTTACAATGTAAAAGAATTTAAATATTATTCATAATGAAAAATAGCTTTATGTAACGTGTATGAAAGTGTAATGCGTGAAATTCTCTTTTCATACACGGGGATTAACTCTCAATAAGCTTTTAAAAGCGTCCCTCTTGTGCTGATCCGGACGTAAAATTGAACCATGCCTGTTACGAGTAGGTATATTTTTTCCATTAATGTAAAACATTTTTACATTTATTTCGGTATTTAATCCTTCGCAATGTTTTCATTAATGCCCATATAACGATGGGAAGGAACGCAGTTTAAGTCTACTATCCAGAGTTGTGATTTTTAGCAATAAGAGTGGCAATGGATCAGATTTATAGATAAACACTGGCAACATCATGGGCGTAAATTTTTCTTCTACAATAGAGGAGTAGAGGTCAAAAATAAAGAAAGTATACCGAAATACATAGATTTGACGCCGTTTACGAATTTATAGCACAAGTTTTAATGATATTTAATTACAGAATTATCACTACAAAAATTTTATTGGTGTAATAAAAAGTATTTATTATTTTTTCTTCATAAAAAAAACGTAAAATTCCATGTGCCTATAAACATTTCTTTACAAGACGTCATACTAACAGTAGCGCATCGCCTCTTTTCAACCGACATCAAAAAGGAGGAGGTTATCAATTCGACTATATGTTTTTTATGTTTGTTACCTCACAACTCTTTACTGGGTGTACGATTTTGAAGATTCTTTCGGCCTTTGGAAGCTGGTACTTGTCATGTGGTCCCATTTAAATTTGATCGACATCTTAGGAGTAGTTTTGAAGTTATCCCTAATAATGCCTATTTATTTGACGTCGATGATATCATAATAGTTCTATTATTACAAAAAACATCTCGAGATAGTTTCCTGTAAATTTCTATGCTTAGGTAACATTCTAAAAAGCAAAAAAATAATTTCACTATAAAAAGAAAATTTTGTTTTTAAAAATCATTTTTTTTTAGTTTGGTGCCAACCTCAATATATATTTTATTTCCCCGTTTTTAGTTATGAATCCGGTTTTTAAGAAAAAATATATTTTAGTCCATATTACACACCCTTACATAATTATCATGCGGGCCGCTCTCGTGCTTTTTCTATATAAAAATTTCCCTGCCTGCTCGTATCGGGAGAAAAACCTTCTCCCATCAAATTAAACGCTATTGGCTTCCTGAAGTCCCGTTATTCTGATGGAATAATAATGAACCAATTTCCTGTAGTGAGGCTAACGTGTTGCCTATAACAAATATGGACGCGTTAATTTTGAGTTAGTATCCAATCCATTACTAAGTCACGCGTTAACTAATATACATATTTTATGTGCTGTAAATAAATACCTATTATAGTGTATTAATATATAATAATATTTTCACGCTCACGCCAATTATCGAGCCCAAATTAAGTATCATTAAGAACTTCTGTTTTCGATACTAGAAAGCGGAGAAATATACATAATATACTAGATATTTAATTAATAAACTCAAATAAATGTCTCCCCAAGATGGCATAACGCACTTGCAGTGTTAAGGGATTTACCCTTAATATTGCAAGTGTCTATAGGCTAGATAACCACTTAACACCAGGTGAGCCGCATGCTTGTTTGCCATCTAGTAGTATAAAAATATATATACCTACTTATAAAAAAAACTGTTATCCCAAAATGCTTAAAAACTAAAATAGTCCACCCGTGCGAAGCCGGGACGTGGCACTAGTATATAGATAGATATAATAAAAACAAAATATCAACGCTTCAATGTGATGTTTACCTCCTTTGCATCTTTAAATCCTTTTTAAATGAACAAACTCAGCTGGGAATTACTGAAGCAATAAACCAGGGATTGCGCAACTCGTACTTTAAATGGAGCTCGTGAGCAGAGGTGCATCACCTTTGACAACGCTAATACCAGTTCATGCAGGTTACGTACAAGGTTAGCTTCTCTGACTGCAAATGTTTCTTATTTTGTACTAAAAGTCAGAAGCTAGTAACTATGAGGAAAATATGACGAAAACTCTAGCATTCCATGGATTCGGGTGCTAGGTCCATCACGTTGCAGAGAGGGAATCAGAAGCTGAGTCTGGGACTAGTGAACCAGGTGTAGGGTTAAAGAAGTCTTCTTGTGATGCATCAGCACTCACCTTCATCACCATGGCTTCTCTCGTTGCCTGGCCATTAGCCTAGCGTAACACAAGTAACAATAAATTATTCAAAAATATGTAATAATACCGAATGTTGTATAATAAAAATACTGTTTACGCAAATATTTTAAAGAAACAGATTACGTAAAATTCGGAAATAAATGGGCGAAAACAAAAAAATGTGTTAAAAATTTAGCTTGGTCGCTCGTAATACTTTATTCCTACAAAGTAGAGATTAGAACGTTTTTTTTCTTTAAATAGAGAAATCCCCATCACGCAGATTGTCAAAAGCATTCACAAAATCTATTTGAAATTCACGCATTTATGTAAGCCAGATAGGATTTTGACAATAACAAAGTTTGATCGTGAAAACTAATAACATCAGAGACGGAACTTTTTATATGTATTTTTTAATAGCAAGTATTTTAATGACAACTGAGAATAGGGTTACTCTGTGGTAGGGTTCTACAAATGTTATATTGAATGTGTTTAAAAGTGATTCAGCCAAGTTGGAAAACTATAGTTATATTATAATTCATATTAAATTGACATCGTACTATGGTGGTATTATTTAATATGAATCATATATATAAAAATCTCGTGTCTTAGTGTTTGTGGTCGCAGTCTTCCGAAACTAGACCGATTTTTATGAAAATGTTTATTTGGGGGGTATGAGAATAGGTCGTAAAAGTATATTTCATACCGCTAAAAAGAAAAATATCTATTTGGCGAAACAACGTTTGCAGAGTCAGCTAGTATAAAAAAAAATTATGGGAAAATATTTGTCATTAGAAATGTAGAGTTATGGGCGACTAATCCACTGTGCCCTACCTCTCAAAAATTTTAATTGTTGTTTGCAGAACACAAGTTACAATTCATTACACTGTGAATTCTTGAAAGAAAGAATGCAAAGGTGTTGTCGTCTTTGTATCCTTTTATAGAAATTATGTTTATTTTATTTTATTTTGGGGCTTAAAGCTTACAGAGAAAATTATATTCTGCAGTAGACTACAAAAGCCATTAACAAGCCTACGCAGTAAACCATGATAGTAATTTATATTTAATTTTTTAATCTATTAGACAAAAAGATACACTTGAGAAACTACAATAAACCACACTAGAGCAAGAAGTCAGTTGCCAGGATTTTGTTCACAGAAATTTTATTTAAATTAAGTTAAGTGTGTAGGTTACATTTCGTGTGCATGCGATCTATCAAAACACCATACACACTACAGAAGAGAGAAACCTCTTTCTGTGTTGTAGTATACACCTTTTATTCACGCTTCGAGGAATTTAAAATAACTAAATGCATAATTCAAATAAATTTCTGCAATAGTTCTGTGAAGATAATGCTTTAATTACGAAGAACTGAACTCGAAATCTCAACCTCCAGTCTGTGGCTGTGACAATTAGAAACGCTACGACGAATTCAGGAATCTTCAACGGTGGAGTCTCCATTTAAATTAAAATAACATGACGTATACACGCTGCAATGTTATCACTTTAATTATGACTTCTATTCATTTTTATTCATATTTAATTTTGCAAACTTAGCTTAAAGAAATGGGTGCAGTTTGCTTTAGTATTTTATGCCATTTGGTCAGTAGAATAGCTTTATAGATACATATTTTGATATGTGATATTATGTAAGACTGTCAAGGTAAACCATGTTTGTCCACAACAAAAACTGGTGTATTCTATAAAAAAAATAACTCCTTAGGCTAACTCTCAAGGCGATTTTTAGTTAATTTTTTTATCAAACTGTTAAATCTAAACTAAACTCAAGAACCATAGGTTTACCGTCTTTACCTTAATTACTTACATATAGATTAAAAAATGTTCGATTCCATAGGCAATGAACAAAACCAATATAGCCCCTATATGTAAATAAAAAAGTCGTTTTATTACTTAGCACATCGTTCACCAAGCCACTACGTGGAAATGAAAAATAAAAGTTTTCCAAACTAATCCAGCAGTGAGCAACGAAACTCAAACCATTGTTCTATGTGGATCAACTGGCTAACTATGAGTGGCAGTTGAATCATGAAAACAGAAGTGTAGAGTCAGCTTCAAAAATGATACAACAAAATATTGAATTAACAATTTCTTTTACAACAATTCAATAGGCAAAAACAACAAAATGTTAAAACAAAATACACGAGAGTTAAAACCGGACACTAGTTTTGTTTTATTGTATGTAATAATAATAATAATATATATATTCACACTCACCCCAATTATCTAGTCCGAAGTAAGTATCATTAAGAACTTGTGTTACGGATACTAGATAACGGACATTTTTAAAATTTGTAAATAAACTTAAATAAATATATAAACAACCATGACTTGCAAACAAATATTCGTGTTCGTCACATAAATATTTGCCGCTACCAGGATTCGAACCCGGACCGCTTGATGTGTAGGCAGCTATACTGACCACTCCACCACGACGGCGTCAAATGTATAATTGTACATGTATAGTATTCGCGCAAATTTAAGAGGATATTATTTGAAATGTTTCATTTAATAAAAATTAAAATATTTTGTTTTTTATTCTAATTTATAGGATATTTTGTTTTTGTCGCCATCGCGAAGGTCTGTATCAGCGGTGGCTAATGTTTGTATAATAAACAGGTACAATTTGTTCTCGAATAATGTGATCACAAATATACTTTTCTTTCTTAACCTAATTATGAATCCCGGGGACACTTACAGATTTGTTCAATGCATCTTTACATAGTTTAAAACAAAGTCGCTCCGTCTGTCTGTGCACTTATAACTTTTAAACCACGAACTTCTTGGATCACTCAATCTACTGATGAAAACCTCATTATAATCCGTTGCGTAGTTTAAAAGGTCTAAGTCTACAAACACAGCGCAACTTTGTTTTATACCATGTAAAGATGCATACAAATCTAGAAGTGTCCTCGGGATTCATAATTATGTTATGAAAAAAAGTATGACTGTGTTCACATTATTCGAGAACAAATGTACCTGTTTATTATCTACATTGCACCCTTGCAGAGCCAGGGCGGGTCGCTATTACCTAATACATTAATACAATAAACGCATTGATGCTGGTTACATTTCTCAGTGTTGTGTTTCAGACAGTGAGCAAGATTGCTAAAGCTCCGCGTGGTAAAGCATGACTTTAAGGTTGGCAATGCGGAAGTAACATATCAGTGTTACAATCTTCTTATCTTCTTAATATATAACGGGTGTAAGAGACATGAACAGTCAAACGAAAACCATGTATTCTGCTCACCATCATAACATTTTTATTCCTTTATTGGAATTTGGATTGGGAAATTGATAGTTACGATTTTATAGAATGTCAGTCATAATTTTTTAAGCGCAATAAATAAACCAACTGCTTTATTAGTTTTTTCCAACTCGTTTAAACAAAAAAGAAAAAATTTAAATGTTCCCGCTGACTGTACAAAACACTAGAACCAAGTGACTGCTCCGCAGCACTATGATCCTGCTATTGGCACAACGCGATCGGCTTAACCAAATTGCAGTGTCTGTTTGTTTTTTAGAATGAACTACGATTAGTTGACTCTCCTTTGATTCCTATTGTGTCAGTTAGAAATAGGTCGCAGTACGCAAACTTCGAATTTAGCTGTCAAATACCAACGATTATTTCACAAAAATAAATCTTTTTAAGGATATACATTCATGCATAATTTGATTACACATATAGCCACAACTGCCGTTTGGGGCTTTAGAGTACCCCAAAATAGTGACAGGATGCCAGTCTGTCGCCTAAACAAAGGGGGTGTCTAACACAAAAGCAGATTTTAGACTATAAAATTAGTCAGGATAAATTCAGTTAAAATCGATATGATTGTCCTAATTATAGATTTAATGTCGTCATAAAATACCATGGCTAACTTTGTTTCCGTTAATCAAAACTAGAAATATTGTCTAAAATTTCAGGTGCCATTGAAGTGAACTTCGAAGTGAGAAGTGAATTCTTTAAAGAATAGTACGGCAGAATCATAATTATATAGTATTACTGTTGTTTACAACGCCACCTGGTGGACGCCACCAACACTACCACCGCCCAGGATAATCGATCCACTGCAGTGCTGTTTTGCGATCCCGCCCGCTTCAAGATACTCCCACGCGCCGCTAGAGGGCGGTTCCAAAGACCTATATAAGGCAGTGCCGCGCTTTTATTCGCTCTCTCCCGCCTATTTTGAACGCATAATTTTTAACTATATTGTAATAACTTAAACGCATTAAATTGTTATAAAGAAGTCTATTTATCTTTCTTCCAAACGACCTCAACAAACACGAACACAAACATTGGACCTTCTTCGCCGGATAATCGCACGAGAGAGAAACCAGACCGAAGGAATTGAAGCGAGAGGAATTTGGAAGTGGAGCCAAAATCAGGAGTGTGCTCAGGTTGTAATCCTTTCTTTCTTTACCTATTCCATACAATACCTACAAGTTATCCCCAAGCTTCTTTCAACTGTGCCAAAGCTGTATTTTATTACTAGATTTGCGCAATAAATTTTTGTGTGTAGGTACTCCAAGTTTTTACTTATACCGCCAAAATGAGTGTTGAAAATATTTCTACACGTAGCAAATCCCCAATTCCTCAAGTACACCTTGATGGGAATGATAATTTAATTCGTGACTTTGTAAGAAAGCGCGGAGTGATTAAGGGTAGATTGTCGTTATTTATCAAATTTGTTAACAGTTATGATGGTGCTCAATTAAGTGATAAACAATTATCGGAAATAAGTTTGCGTAGTGAAGTTGCAAAGTCACTATTAACCGAATTTAACAATATCCAAAGCTCCATAGAAGAGTTGGTACCCGATAGTGAGATATCTCAACAATTGGATGCGCGCGATTTATTCGAATCGTCATATTACGATATTATGGCTAAAGTAGATTGTGTGCTAAAATGTAATATCTCCGATCAAATCATTGACAAGCCTAAAAAATGTTCGTTGAATTCTATTGTTAAGCTTCCTACCATTTCACTACCCTCGTTTGACGGAACTTACGATAATTGGTTGGAGTTTAGAGATACCTACCTTTCTATGATTCATAACTCCGAACAGCTTGATGACATTCAAAAGTTTCATTACTTGCGATCGTCGTTGAGAAGCAACGCTAGTCAGGTCATTAAATCTATAGAATTCACAGCTCAAAATTATGCAACAGCATGGGATTTGTTAAACGATAGATTTAATAACACTAAATTACTCATTCACAATCATGTAAAGGCACTCTTTTGTATGCAATCATTATCTAAAGAGTCTTCATTTCATATTAGAAAGTTAATCGACACCGTATTGAAAAATCTACGTGCCCTTAAAACGCTGGGGGAACCGACAGAGTCTTGGGATACCCTCATAATTTTTATTATAGCTTCAAAACTCGACCCCACAGTCGAGAAGGAATGGGAGCAGCATAAATCTAATATTTTATTAGAGTCTAATCGCAAATTAAATTTAGAAGATATTATTATTTTCTTAAGGAACAAAGCGGATACGTTAGAAATGATTAAGGCGCATAATTCCAACATTTCTACCAGCAAATTTCCTATTGATTCGTCTAAAAAATCGTATCAGCACAGAGTTCAAAGCTTTGCTAGTAAATCCATTCGTAATAATTCCATACCTAAAACTACTCATCATACTTGCACAATGTGTAAAGGTAACCATTCGCTTTATGCTTGTAACAAATTTTTAGATTTGTCCGTAAAAGATAGATTAGAATTCGTATCTAGTAAAAAATTGTGCATCAATTGCTTGCGTGCTGGTCATTCATCGTCAGAATGTTTCTTTGGGCCTTGCAAACAATGTGATAAAAAACACAATAGTCTACTACACAGTCAATTACACACGTCATTACCAGTCGCTATAGACACACAGGATTCGAACCCAGTACCTTCGACGTCAGCTTTTCATTCGATTCAATCACGCATTAATATTGGTTGCAATCGCAAGGTAGACGTAAAAAATATTCACGCATTAAATACAGTTTTATTATCTACAGCTGTTGTCGAGGTAGCAGGTATTGATAACAAATATCACAAGGCACGCGCATTACTTGACAGTGGAAGTCAGCACTGTTTTATTACTAATTCACTATGTAACAAATTAAACGCTAAGATTATACAGTCTGCTTACCGAATCGAAGGAATAGGACATTCAGTCACTAATTCCAACAAATCGTGTGAAGTCCAACTCAAGTCTTTATGTGAGGATTTCACTATACGCCTTAAATGTCTAGTTCTAAATCACATTACTAGCACCTTGCCGTCGATTAAAATAAACAATCAATATTTAGATATTCCCAAAAATATTAATCTTGCCGATCCATTGTTTTACGAGCCTTCTAATATCGATTTATTGATTGGTGCGGATTATTTCTGGGAGCTATTAATCGATGGTAAAATTCGTTTACCTAATGGTCCATACCTCCACAACACAACCCTGGGGTGGATCATATCCGGTACTGTACACGCAAATAAATCGTACATGCCACAGGTATCAAGTAGTTTCTCACTAACAGTTAACTTAAACGAACAATTAAAGAAATTTTGGGAGGTAGAGGAAGTTTCTCTGCCAAGTAAATGTTTAAGCGATGACGAACGTTTTTGTGTACAGTTATTTAATGATACAACTAAAAGAGATCAGAATGGTCGATTCTCAGTACGAATTCCTTTTAAAGACACGCTAAGTAAGTTAGGAGACAGTTACACAGTCGCAAGAAATAGGTTTTTATCATTAGAACGTAGACTCGATCGCTCCCCTGAGTATAAAAAGATGTACAGTGAGTTTATGGAGGAATATTTAAAATTAGGACACATGGAACTTATTGAAAACTATACCGAGCCATATTACATTTTACCTCATCACGGCGTGTTACGTGAAAGTAGCATAACTACTAAGTTACGTGTAGTTTTCAATGCGAGCCAAAAAACGTCTACGGGTGTATCACTGAATGATTTGCAATTAATTGGGCCGCCTTTGCAGAACGATTTGTTTAGTATACTTGTCCGGTTTCGTCAATATAAATATGTCGCATGTGCTGATATTGAGAAAATGTATCGACAAATATTAGTTCAGGAAGACCAACGTAATTCACAATTAATTTTATGGCGTAATACTAGTACTGAACCAATCGGTGTCTATAGGCTTAATACCGTAACCTATGGTACCGCTTCCGCGCCATTCTTAAGCATAAGTTGTATTAGACAATTAGGCTTACAATGCAAAAATGAAGATATTTCGCGTGTTATCTTAGAAGATTTTTTTGTTGACGATTTATTGACCGGTCTTAATAGCAAAAATAAATTATCACAGCTATGTCAAGAAATATCTATGATTTGCGCGACCGGTTGTTTCCCTTTACGTAAATGGTCATTTAACTCGCCTACCTTGTATACCAGCGTCGATAATGATAACTCAAAAAGTTTAACTCTAGACGAAAATTATTCAAGTAAGACGCTCGGCTTAGGGTGGTATAACAAAAGCGATGAGTTTCACTTCACTTCCGAATTGCACATAGAAAATAACGCAAAAATCTCGAAACGGTTAATTTTATCATGCGTATCACAAATTTATGATCCTCTGGGATTATTGTCTCCGATCATAATCGTAGGAAAAATATTATTACAACATTTATGGCTGTGTAAATTGGACTGGGATGATGTTGTGCCTACTGACGTGCAACAGCGTTGGAAAACATTCACTTCGTCTCTGTCGAGTTTGCCTAGTATTCGTGTGCCGCGTTATGTAATGAGCGACACAAACTATACGCGCGTAGAACTACATGTATTTACCGATGCTAGCGAACTTGCTTACGGAGCCTGTGCCTACGTTCGCACTTGTTATGATAATAATGTCGTGGTGCGTCTCTTATGTTCTAAAGCACGGGTCGCTCCCGTGAAGCCGCTAAGTATACCGCGACTAGAATTGTGTGGTGCGCTAGTTGGTGCTAAATTATATAAAAAAATAGTTACTTCATTACGTTTACAGTTTCATGAAACAGTATTTTGGACTGATTCAAATATTGTGATTGGCTGGCTTAGAATGTCACCGCACCGGTTAAAAACATTTGTACAAAGCCGTGTAGTACAAATTAATGATTTAACTAGTAACACGGTTTGGCAACATGTAAATACGAAACATAATCCAGCCGATTTAGTGTCTCGTGGTACATCTCTATGCGAATTACAGCAATCTACGATTTGGTGGAATGGACCCACTTTTTTGAAGGAAAATAAAAATCAGTGGGTTCAAAGTCAATTCGAAAGTTTAGATGATTTACCAGAAGTGCGAAGTCTATAAGCTACTACGATAACAGGTACTAACTTTCATAGTTGTATTATAGATATTAAGCGGTATTCAACACTAAGTACATTGCAACGTGTGTGTGCTTATGTTTTTCGCTTTGTAAACAACAGTAAAATGAAACTAAAGTCAAGTCGATGTCTCGGACCGTTGTCGATAACAGAATTAGACAATTCTTTATTATATTTGGCAAAGCAAGCGCAAATAGATTCATTTCACAAAGAATATATTACACTTAATAATAATTTAGAATTAAAATCTAATCGTAATTTATCCAGTTTAAATATATTTTTAGATAATAAAAAAATTATTAGAGTAGGAGGCAGGTTAGGAAATTCTGATTTTGCTTATAATAAAAAACATCCAATATTATTATGTGGAAAACATTATTTCACACAGCTTTTATTTCGTTACGAACATCTTAAATTATTACATGCCGGACCACAGTTAGTTTTATCACACATTAGAGAAAACTGGTGGCCATTGGGTGGTAGAAATCTGGCTAAGAAAACTGTAAGACAGTGTGTAATTTGCTGTCGTATGAAGGGCCAGGTTTATCAACCTATCATGGGGAACTTGCCTAATGAACGTTTGACACCAGGCTTTGCATTTTTGAGCTGTGGAGTTGACTACGCGGGCCCTATGTATATTTTAAATAGAAAGGGTAGGGGCGCTAAACTTGAGAAATGTTATTTATGTTTATTTGTTTGTTTCTCGACGCGTGCTATACATTTAGAACTCGTAACTGATTTGTCATCGGATAGTTACATTCTAGCACTAAAACGCTTCATATCACGTCGAGGAAAACCATCTAACATATTCTCGGATCACGGTAGAAATTTTGTTGGAGCTGCGCGCGAATTTTCAGAGTTCCTAAAAAATAACACTCAATCTATTCTCGATTACTCCGCTCACAACAGCATTTTTAATTTATCCCACCTTATGCGCCTCACTTTGGTGGTTTATGGGAGGCTGGAGTCAAATCATGCAAACATCATATTCGTCGTATAATCGGTAATGCGCATTTAACTTACGAAGAGTTTAATACAGCTTTGGTACAAATCGAAGCTGTCCTAAATTCCCGTCCTATGTACCCATTGTCCTCAGATCCATCTGACTACACCCCCCTTACGCCGGCACACTTCTTGATCGGCCGATCACTGATGTCACCAGCTGAAAGAGATCTGACTGCTGTACCACTTCACGCACTGACACGCTTCAAGAGGGTTGAGTTGCTGCGACAAACATTCTGGAAGAGATGGTCGAAAGAATACATTTCAGAACTTCAAAGGCGCACTAAATGGCAATCGACAAACGAGGACCTTCGTCAAGGAGCCCTGGTTCTCATCAAAGACGACAGCGCACCACCACTCAAATGGCACATGGGTCGCATTCTAAGTGTGGCTTCAGGCAAGGACGGAGTCTCCAGGGTCGCCACTATTTGCACGGCCACTGGCACCACAGTTCGAGCGTTCTCCAAGATCTGCCCGCTTCCTGTACCACTTGAACACGACAGCTGCGAACCTGAGGGAGACCCATGCAACTGACCATGAACATGAAGCATATACACAATTTTGAAAGCGGTGCTTTCAAGGCCGCCGGGATGTTTACAACGCCACCTGGTGGACGCCACCAACACTACCACCGCCCAGGATAATCGATCCACTGCAGTGCTGTTTTGCGATCCCGCCCGCTTCAAGATACTCCCACGCGCCGCTAGAGGGCGGTTCCAAAGACCTATATAAGGCAGTGCCGCGCTTTTATTCGCTCTCTCCCGCCTATTTTGAACGCATAATTTTTAACTATATTGTAATAACTTAAACGCATTAAATTGTTATAAAGAAGTCTATTTATCTTTCTTCCAAACGACCTCAACAAACACGAACACAAACAACTGTGTTCCAGTTTTAATTTGTTTTTAAGCAGACTTCATTGTACTTTCTACTGACAGATAGAAGTTACATAGTCGCAGATTGAATTTCTGGTCCAACGGATTTTTGGTTGACAGTAGTTATTCAGTTTAAGCCAACTAAAATCCACTTGGTTTTGACTATCTCTGCTGCAGCTGTCGTCGAGCTATGTGTGGTAAGTCAGCAAAAACAGTCCACCAAAATTTGTTTGATGCATAGTTTGAAATCCATATTTGTGACACAGTAGATTGTATCGTGTGTTTTCTTTCAATTAATAAGTTTACTTTCAAGAAATGTATTAATTTTGAATATAACCTACGTTTATTTTTAATTTTATTTTCTCTATTAATATGAAAACAAAAGATTTGCATGTATGTGTACTTGTATTTGCTCAAAAACATCTAGAGTATTTTAAATTCTTTCATCACTAGTAGCTATAACTTTTTACTATGTAACATAGCCGATATTACTATTTTTATAAATATTCTGTAGTTATATATTACTAGCTTTTGCCCGCGACTTCGTCCGCGTGGAATAATTACTTTAGGCAGCATTTTTTGTGTAGGTACTTATTATGCAAAAAACACACATACAAACTGCAGTGCACTACAGTAAATGACATTTTTACAATCTACCATTTTATGTTTCTCCATCCTTTGCTACTTACTCGCAACCTTTCATCCCCACATGGGTCAATATTTCAAAAACGCTAGAACAATATTCGGAGGAATCGCATAAAAATTTTCATCTCATATTTCAACCCCTTCATTCCCTTTTTCACAAAAAGGTAAGTAGCTTTTATTCCATTTCGAAGTTTCGTCTATTTTTGTACCAAATTTCAATAAATTCGGTTCAGGTGTTAGGCGTGAAAGCGATTAAGCTAAAAAGTCACGTCCACCATCTTGGATCTCAAAATGGATGCTGTATTCTGAATACAGCATCCATTTTGAGACCTCCGAAAACTACAAAACTGATACCCATATCAAGTTGAAAATTCGCGTCCGCCATCTTGGATATCAAAATGAAACCCTGTAAACCACGAAAATGATATCCATATTAATAATAAGTTAAGTAGCGTCCACCATCTTGGATCTAGAAATTGATGACGTATTTGGAATCGCGACCCTCGAAAACTACGAAATTGATACCCAAATCGCTTTTATGATAAAAAGTCCCATCTGCCATCTTGGACCTCGATGTAGATGATAAAAAATCCCATCTGCCATCTTGGATTTCGACGTAGATGATGTATTTGGAATCAGGACCCCCGAAAACCTCGAAAATGATACCCATATTCCTATTAAGTTAAAAAGTCACGTCCGCCATCTTGGATCTCAAAATCGATGTTTTATTCGTAGTCAGAACCCCCAAAAACCTCGAAAATGATACCCATATCGATTTTACATTAAATAGTCACAACCGCCATCTTGGATCTCGAAATAGATGTCGTATTCGGAATCGGGACCCCCGAAAACCACGAAAATGACACCCATATTGACATTTTGTCAAAAGTCGCGTCCGCCATCTTGGATCTCGAAATAGATGTTTTATTCGTAATCTGGACCCCCCAAAACCACGAAAACGATACCCATATTGACATTATGTTAAAAATTCGCGTCCGCCATCTTGGATCTGAAAATCGATGTTTTATTCGGAGTGAGAACCCCCAAAAATCTCGAAAATGATACCCATATTCCTATTAAGTTAAAAAGTCACGTCCGCCATCTTGGATCTCAAAATCGATGTTTTATTCGGAGTCAGAACCCCAAAAAATCTCGAAAATGATACCCATATCGATTTTACATTAAATAGTCGCAACCGCCATCTTGGATCTCGAAATAGATGTCGTATTCGGAATCGGGACCCCCGAAAACCACGAAAATTACATCCATATTGACATTTTGTCAAAAAGTCGCGTCCGCCATCTTGGATCTCGAAATAGATCTTTTATTCGTAATCCGGACCCCCAAAAACCACGAAAACGATACCCCTATTGACATTATGTAAAAAATTCGCGTCCGCCATCTTGGATCTCAAAATCGATGTTTTATTTGGAGTCAGAACCCCCAAAAATCTCGAAAATGATACCCATATCGATTTTACATTAAATAGTCTCAACCGCCATCTTGGATCTCGAAATAGATGTCTTATTCGGAATCGGGACCCCCGAAAACCACGAAAATGACACCCATATTGACATTTTGTCAAAAAGTCGCGTCCGCCATCTTGGATCTCGAAATAGATGTTTTATTCGTAATCCGGACCCCCAAAAACCACGAAAACGATACCCATATTGACATTATGTTAAAAATTCGCGTCCGCCATCTTGGATCTCAAAATGGATGGTGTATTAGGAATCGGGACCTCTGAAAACCACGAAAATGATACCCGTATTGACATCATGTCAAAAAGTCACGTCCGCCATATTGGATCTCGTTATAGATGCTTTATTCGTAATCCGGACCCCCAAAAACCACGAAAACGATACCCATATTGACATATTGTCAAAAAGTCGCGTCCGCCATCTTGGATCTAATGGGGACCTCCGAAAACCACAAAAGTGATACCCATATCGATATTATATTAAAAAGTCACAACCGTCATCTTGGATTGGATCTTTATTTCTTATCAAGTCCCTAATTTCAAAGTATCATGGTTTTATCTTTAACAATTACGAAGTCCCATACAAACTTTCATCCACTATTTCACCCCCATACAGGTCAAAATTTAAAAAATCTTAGAACAAATATTTATTTTTGTCTTATTAAGTGCCTAAATTCAAAGTTTCATGGTTCTATCTTCAAAAATGACGAACTTCCATACAAACTTTCATCCCCTTTTTCAACCCATACAACCTTTTTTTCGCGATAAAAAGTAGCCTATGTCCTTCCCCGAGATCTAATCTATATTTGTACCAAATTCCATCAAAATCGGTTCAGTGGTTTAGACGTGAAAGCTTAACAGACAGACAGACAGACAGACAGACAGACAGAAAGACAGACAGACAGAGTTACTTTCGCATTTATAATATTATAGTAAGGATAGTAAGGATAAGGATAAGGATTTTTCAAAACAATCACATAGATGAAGTCAAGGGTGGAGCCCAGCCATGCGATTCTGTAAGGATCTCACCTCATATCTTATTTTGAATTTAGCTGTCAAACCCAAACGAATATTGCACAAAAAAGTAATATCGCATAGATTAATATAAGTACTTACGTAGTAATATTGTTAATCAATATGATTTTATTCACCGCACAATTTTTAATACTTTAGTTACAATTTCACTTGACATTGGCAAAATGCGTACGTTAGAAGTATAATAGAATAGAAAAAAAAAATTGTGTGCGTGTAACCTTTACGCGCGATTGAAGTAAAACTTCTTTGACGTAGATCACTGAAATGATTAAATTTTAACTGAAAAAAAAAAAAATATGACAGATACTTACGACCAATCGAAATTACTATTTTTAAATAGCGGAAACTACACAGACTATAGAATACTGTGCGTTACTTCCGTTAGAAAAATCTGAGTTACCCCCTAGTCGCGCCTAAAGAAGTTTTACTTCAATAGATTTTTGTCGAAAGGGAACAGTACTGAACTGAAGTTTTTTTTAATTACATAAAAGAAAGATCTGAACGTTTATTGTTAAAAGTAGATAGAAATTTCTTACCTATTTATCTATATTCAATAGCTTAACCTAATTGTGGCTCGCGTAAAGGAATGAAAAAACTAATAACATCATTTCTTTCAATAACCTTTCAAGGCTGTTTAGCCGAGACAAACACGCAGCATCCACGGAACCACAAAACCCATTACAGTACAAACTTAAACTAATAAACAAGCTTGCAATACGAGTTTTAGCTTACCTATAACCACGTCCACAGGACCACTAAAATTGTTTACGTTCAAAATTGGAATGCGCAGAACAAACACAAACAAAACTTCAATAGTCGGCGTTTATTGCAAGACGGCATGAAGAGTGGAACGATGTACCGATCTGAAGAAATACATTGTCATACTTAAGCAGCTGTGCTTGGCGCTGTGCCAGCGAGGCCGCGCTGTGAGTCACAGCCTGTGACCCTCTGATCGCTTAATGAACATCACTAGGCTAGTACAATTAAATCCATAGTAAGTGCCCACCATCCCATCGGACGGGTACTATACATTGATGTGTATGTCGCATGCGGTACAACACGCCGTATTACAAAACGGCTCGGCGGATGTGAGAATTGTTAACCAAATAAAACCGTTTCTTGATAAATCCGTAGAAGATTCTATCAATAATAGTCTGAATAATAGTCCTAGTCATATCTTTATTCAGATAAAACATGGTATAAAAGGTGTTAACAAATTCGTAAGATCACACGTTTTGCAAATTTCTATTGCATGCAAATGTTAAAAATTATACATTCTTACACTTCCAAAGGTCGTTAATGTCATAGAACATATTTTCTTTTAGCCATGATAACATGTTTTTCTGTTTCTCTTTTATTTTCTAAACGAATGGAGATCGCTCATTATTGTAAGTTTTTTTGTGAACAATCGGAGTGGAATTATTGTCACTCGTCACTCACACACTACAAACCGCCACGCCGTTTTTTAATATGGCATGTTATACCTATGATCCGCCTGTGACGTAATATACAAGTAGGATTTTTGAGATGGGCCAGTAAGAGCAGCAGACGCGACCAACATTCACGATGTTTAAAATTAATAGTACAATCATCTAATTACTAGAACAAGCGACCAATTTATGTTAGTAAGACTGTAAGTTGTATATTCAGATAATGACTATCGTACAAAAGCAACATGAGACACCAAAAATGGACAAATTTATCTGCAACAAATAATATCGGTACAAGGAATTAGGCTTAATGTAAAAAAGTGACAAAATTTTCACACTTATACATAGTCTCATTCACACATTAACAAGATTTCGAAAGAAAAAAATATTGTTTACAAGGACATTAATATTTGGAATAATATACACAAATTGTGATTTGAAATCAAACAAGCTATCAATAATACTAAAACATCACGGATCCGTCATTTATTTAATTACTTATTTTGTAAAAGGTTTTCTGTACCATACTTCTCTATTTGTTTTGAGTTGGATAATACTTATTTTGTTTCCTAAAGAGTAATTTTATTATAGACAGATAAAAATTAATCTATGTACACCCAAATGAAAAGTAGAAGTTATAAAGAAATTATTATTACCTCGAGATTTTAACGGACTTACACGTTTTGGGTCTCCCTGGGTCCAAAAATACCGTTTTTGGAATTACGTCTGTGTGTGTGTCTGCGGTGGGGCTTTAAAAGACCAGGTGGTAGACCGCAAATCAGATGGAAAGATGACATCAGAAAAGTAGCGGGCCAAAATTGGATACTGACAGCCCAAAACAGAGGAAAGTTGAGGGGGTTGAATGAGGCCTACACCAAATTGGTTGACAATTGCTTAAGATGATGATGATGATGTGTGTGTCTGTGCGTTAGCACGATAACTCGAGTGTGCTTTAACTTATTGCAACCAAATTTAACATGCAATATGACATCAAATATAAGGTTTCTATCAACTTTTGAGTCTTTTCCGGTATACGAGAAAGTCAAGGGGAGACCACTCCCGATTTTTTCATTTGGTTGTCCTATATTTATTCTGTAGCTATGTGACTATTGAAAATCCTGTCGTACATAAAATAAAATACACGCTCTGAGATAATGTCTCAAAAATATAAGATCTACTTTTCGTATTGTATCTTGTCAGTGTGTACGGATTTGAGAATGCCACAGGGTCAAGGTCAGCTACTGTAACCTTTTATATCGAGCTTCTAAAGCTCAAGTTTTCTGCTTAACATCCTTCGTTCTGAGTCTTTGTTTGCTACCCCGAATTGACGCAATATGATCACTGATGTGTACCACTCAAATTATGCACGCGTTAAGTTAAAATAATGTACCTAATAACAACATATTAAAACTATTTTAAACAGAGTAGAGATAGAAATTAATTGCAAATTTGAAATTTATAACGAAGGTTCAATAACTATCGTTATAATTTTTTATATATTAGTGTTATAATTACAATAATAGCGTGTTTCCAACAAGGGTTTCAACAGTTCTATTGAAAATCTATTCATATTACTTCATAAATAAATATCTTGAATAATAAGTATATTGCACTAGCTGTCCCGGCTACGCGTTGCTGTGGTAATTTCATACTACTGACTTATAACTTTATATCTGCAGTAAAAAAAATATGACTACTTATCAAGATAAAAACTATCCTATCTCTAAAGTTGAATCAAACTGCACGCGGTGCACAAATTTGATTAAAATCGGTTAAGTAGTTTAGGAGTCCATCGCGGACAAACAACGTGACACGTAATTTATATATATTATAAGATAAGATATGCTACAAACTATATAGATCACTATATACTTTGTGGAATGTATTAAAGTAATTATTATTACTATTGTATTGGGAGAATAAGTACAATTTTATAAATAAAACAACTTTTACGGATAACACGTAATAGTCACGTAACCACGAACGCTGAAAAGTGTTACGAAACGTCGGGTATTAATAACATCATGTAAAATCTAATTACACGCGAGTTAAATCCGTAAAATTTATTTTATTTATAATGTGTAGTGCTCGCGCAAATCTAGGAGAACATTAAGTACAATTTTAGTCAAGGGCACAGCTTGGACTAGCTACTCGATTTTTGAGCAGCCTGATCTGGGGACCTCCACTTTACAGAAAAACACAGTCAAATAATACTACATTTTGTGGTGTTGTGTTTCACAGAGCTCCACGGGGTAGGAAACTAGGATTAACAGCACGCGAGTGTCACGTCGGTGTTGCAAGCTGCTTACGGTGACTGCTGCTTACCAACAGACAGGCCGTATGCTTGTCTGCCAATCGTCATCAAGCTCATATAATGTTTCCACCGAGGGGCTCGAGCCTACCCCACATTATGATATTTCTCTCTACCGTAAAAGCGTCGATTAAACGTACATATGAATTCAAAATTTGAAAACAGATTATTACTTGGCGGGGTTTGAACCGGTGCCTCCCGGGTGGGACAACGCCCTTACATTTTTTACTAGCTGTATGTAGAAGTAATTTGTGCTCCTTAACCTCCTGCCATCCAAATAAGATACAAACATCGTGCGTGACATAATCATATTATGGGTATTGAATAAATGGTTAAGATATAATATCTATTGGCTTTTTGTTTATTAGGCTATTTTCTTGTTTCTGAGCGGACCTATTAAGAGATATCTTCTATTACGGGAAGACGATATCATAGTGCCATACTCTACCTCTTTCTTTGGATTTACTGTTTATGAGATTATGCAACCATTCACTATCGATGCCGTGTTAAGCTACCTTTACAGTAACTTTCAATTTGAAAAGTGCCTCTTTGCAATTTTGTAATGGTATTTGATTAATATTGGATCAGAGATACCTATATGGTATTTCGAGGAATGACCTTTCTTTCGCTTCTTTGAGCATTTTATTTTGCATGTATAAATATTAATCCGACAAGGTCTAGTGATGGAAACCAGCGAATACGGATCCACTATTTTGATCAAGCCCTGCACAAATTCGTACATTTTAGCAGCTATTAGAAGGTCTTGCTCAAAGAAAACAAGGACGCATGCTAAGATGGCGGTCGAACGAAGACAGTTGTAAAAAACGTCAGAGTTCAAAACGTGTGGTAACTTGTAAACTCTGACATTAAGCTAACCATTTCACTACACGTTATGGAACAGATGAACTTTCCAAACCTGGATGTTATTAGATAAGTAACCTACTTGCCTAGTAACAACTTTGTTCAGATTCACGCAGATAATACGACTTTTAGAGAGAATTCACGTGTACTACAACCCCACCACTTAGTGAATGGTACTCATGGGTACTCATTTTTTTTATATTACATTGATTTTATCAAAGGATCAACAAGAAAAAAATACATGATCGATTATATACAGAAAGGATTGTTTGCTGTTTTTGGATGGGGTTTCTTCAGAGTAATATAAATTATGTTAAATAGTGAGTAACATAAAGGTTAATTACTGAAATGTTTTATTTTTGTGTCAAAACTTTGCAATAGCCATTTCAACAGCAAACATAATCCTTTCTGTAAACAATCGATCATTTACTTTTTTATTGTTGATCTTTTAGTAAAATCAGTGTAACATAAAAAAATGAGTGCAAAATCTCTAATGAGGAATTATTACGGAAACCAAACAGATATGTTTAATGAACGGGACTGTACTTTAGAAGTACGAAATTTTTAGTCTGGGTGCCGAAATGAGAAGGTGCCGAAACGAAACTAAACCCAAAATTATATATTATATATAGAGCACTTCCCGTTGACCTAGAACTATTATCGTCTTATAGGTACAGGAAAAACTCTGAACACTATACGTTTGTAATTAAATCATAAAAATATACTCTTTATTTAAACAACGTAATCAATCATCGAGGTTTGCCTTTATCTTGGGAACGCGTGGAGGTGTCGTGTTCAAATTAAAACCTTATACTCAAGTTCACAGTCTCTTGTAGCTGTAAAAAAATCAAACTTCTAAGTTAACGCAAAAAAAGACGGCCGTTTTATATTATTGTATTATATTATATTATAGATACTTGGTCATGTCTGTGTTTATAGTCTGTCAGAGTTATAGATCTGCAAGCTGATGTGATATGCTGAATAGTTTCAGGTGCGCTGTAACAATGAGGAAAAAGGTCTGACTATAGGGTATTAGGGTCTTTTATTATATGTTTCCTGTGATTCTTTGTATTTATAATTTGGTTCTGTATGCCTAACATGAATACTTCGGTTTCTGGAAATAGTTCGCCGTTTTTAGGATTCCGTACCTCAAAAGGAAAAAACGGAACCCTTATAGGATCACTTTGTTGTCCGTCTGTCTGTCTGTCTGTCTGTCTGTCAAGACCCTTTATCTCAAGAACGCGTGGACGTATCAAGCTGAAATTCACATGAAATACTCAGGTTTATTGTCCCTTTAAGCTGTGAAAATATCAAACTTCTAAGCCAAGCCAATCAAAAGATACAGCCGATTATGTCGATATTTTCAACAAATTTCCGACACTCGCAAAGGAATCAAAACCTACAGGATACTTCCCGTAAACTCAGAATCTTGAAATTTGGCCTGAAGCATTGTCATATAATGCAAATATAGGAAAAATTGCGAAAATCACATTTTTTTAGTTATATAATATAATAAAAATATTTTAATAAAATGAAACTTACTACCTTATTTCTCACGAACGAATAAAGGTATCAAATTGAAATTTATACCAAATACCTAGGTCTATTGTCCCTTTGAGCAGTGAAAAAATCAAACTTCTAAGTTAACGCAATCAAAAGATACAGCAGTTTATACCGAGGAACCCTCAGTGTGCGAGTCCGACTCGCACTTGGCCGGTTTTTTAATCAAGCGTTTGAAGAATAGAATAGAATAGAATCAAAGTTTATTGCACATCGACACAAATATCAAAGATTACATACAGTACAGTTTTTCCTACGTTGAAAGCTTTTGAAGCTGTTTTATCTACGTTTGAATTATTGAGTTCTTGAAGATGTCTACCATGCAATGATTTCTGGAGCCATGCGTCTACTTTTTCTTGTGGTGATATCAGCGCTTCCTTATTCTGATTATTATGGCGACAGATTTTGATGATTTTGAACCACTGAGGTAGTTATACAAATTAATAAGACTAAAAGTAGTCAAGCAGTGTGGTCACATGAATAGCGCCACTGCAGGATTTTGCAACTGCGTTGTAGTAACTTCTAAATGTCGTGTACATACGCAGCGCCATAATGAACTCTGCATAAAAAATCTTTACTGTCTTATCTGTAGGAAGTAAACAAAAGCGACTAAATAATGTACAACTTTGTGCTTTTACCGGAATAAGCTGACAAGTAAATTATTATGCGTAGGCACGCAACTAAACAGGGCTCCAGGGGTAACTTGCTAAATGAGACCGTATCACAGGTAAAGACTTACTGCGATCATAATACAATCTTGTAATTACTTTTGATATTATTAACCTTTTCTAACATTTTTCCTTTGCGTAAATTTATATCAACACAATTATTATTAAATAGATAGTTGATGTCGCATTTTGTTAATTAATTTTTACGTATAACTTTATTTTTTACACAGAACATGTTTTACCGTGTCATCGGTAAAAACACAGAGTAATAAATAAACCTCTGCAGTAAGTATCTCTTTGGTCGCGGCATGCTGAACTATTTTTGTAGATTCAAACTCTATTGTTCCAAATTCAAAACTCATTACTGCCCGCCTGCCCGCTATAAAATTCGCAGAAAAGTGTGCGAACCAATCTGCGCTTTCCGAATAGATGAGATGAAAAATTATTAAGGTTCCACCGACGGCGCGGCACGGCATGGCAAGGGATTTTTTCGTGGACAAATGATTTTCGACCTTATTTAAAATGAAATTAGCATTAACATTCTTTTATTTTACAAGAAAAGGTCGAAATATCCCGAAGCGTGCTGCGGCACGCTTCAGGATCCGACGATCGCGTCCTTCAGTACGTGAGACGCACACATTACTACATACTCATTATTTACTGTTCGTAGACCCATATGTAGGGTCGTCTGGTTAGGTACCACCGCATTCCTTATTTCTGCCGTGAAGCAGTTCGCTGTGTTTCGGATTGAAGGGAAAGGTAGCCAATGTAATTACTGGGTATGGAAAGCATTTATCATCTTTGTCTCCAAGATGGCAACGCAGTGATAAACCTTTAATATTGGAAGTGTCTATAGGTGACGGTAACCACTTAACACCAGGTTCACGCAAGCTTGTTTGCCATCTCGTAATATATTTTAAAAAAATTAATAAGTAAATAACAACAGGAAGTAGTAGTAATTATATATTATATAATTTACCCATATATACCTATGTAGTAATGTGTGCGTCTCACGTGCCGAAGGACGCGATCGTCGGATCCCTAAGCGTACCGCGGCACACTTCGGGATATTTCGACCTGTTTGTCTAAAATAAAAGAATTAAAGAAAAGTGAGTGCTAAATAACTAAAATAAGGTTGAATCTTCTCTCATAGTCTACATAGTTCTTAAATTCTACATGAGACACCATGGCACATCAAAAGGAATTTTCCAAATGATGAATGTAAAACAAATGATTTTGGACATTAGGCACCATTAATCCCCTCCTCTGTTTAATAGCTTTGTCAAGTTTATGCGTCTTCCTTGCTCACTGTACCAATATTCCCTCACCCCTATTTGATAACTCTTTCCCCTCTCTCGTCTATCACCCAGATTTTCTTCTTGATCTCGAAGGATTGTTCTGATGCAGAATCCCGCCTTCACTCTCTAAACAGAAAGAAATTAACTGGGAATAGTTGTGTAGGTGCTGCTGTTTGGATCCCCAAATACAAAATTATTTATCATTTCATTTCAAACACTTCGCAAACGATTGATTCGATTTTTTAATTATTATTCAGTCATTTTGTAAATCATGTGGATATCGTGACGCCATTCAGCGTGTCCGATCATTCAATTAATCATTTCATTTTGCTGTTCACGATAACCGAATGAGTCGCACATTCGTTAAATTAACCAATGATTTTTACGGATGATTTGCTTGATTTACATTCATACACAGTAGCATGCCTTTCACATATGCGTAGACAGAGATCATTTATTTCCACTTGCTTCACGATTCTTGTATAGTTATTTCTTTCACTGCCCTTTAACTGGTGGTGGCAGATGTATTGACACCATATTTTGATCTTTATAGATTTGTGATAAGGTTGAAAAACAATGAAAAATATTAATTTCTGTAGGTACCAGTTCTATACAATTTGGAGTACTTCTTAGTGGACCTTTGTCTAAAATGTGTTTGATTTGGTAGATAGACATTTACCTACGTTTCCGCCTCGCAGTTACACTAATTTCCGATTTATATACATACTTTTCGTCAACTTCCTTTCACTCACTTTTTCTAACTAACCAAACCATCTGAACATCATTGAATTTTGTTTCAAATTTTATTTGTTTATTTATTATTGAAATTAAATTATAAATATAAGCTTCGAGCGCACGACCGATTGGTTTAGAGATCCTTGGGAGAGGCCTATGCCCATCAGTGGGCGTCTCTCGGCTTAGAGACTTGATAAAGAAAGCGCCCCTGGCACGCGAGGGCGCAGTGAAGATAAAATGTATGACACGAGGGCGCGCGCCCGCGTCTCCAAGTATAGGTGCTATTTCGCTCGTTGGGTGTTGGGTGTTTGAATGTCGGGCGGTCCGGGTTCGAGAACTGGTAGTGGCAAATGTTAGTGTGATGAACACGATCATTTGTTCATGAGTCATGGTTGTTTATATATTTATTTAAGTTTATTAAGTTTATTTATAACCATATCTAGATTATTAAGTATATTTGTCCGTTATCTAGTATCCATAACACAAGTTCTTAAAGATACTTAATTTGGGCTAGATAATTGGTGTGAGCGTAGAAATATATTATATTATTATTATATTATATTAATGTTTGAAATTTTTACCGTAAGTATAAGTGCCCGAGATGAGGCCTGAACCCGAACTTGTGACACAGTCTGAGACGGAATACTTGATAAATTCATCGTGATCTCAAAGTCGTGTGTAGCTCAGATGGAAGAGCGAAAAGCGCGGGTTCTAGTCTCGTTTCAGGTACTTATCATTATAGGACTTTTTGTCTTTCGTTTTCCATTACATTTGAAATTTTCCAAAAATTCCAATAATTACAAATGAAATTATGAACAAAATGCAATCTTTTCGAGATATTGGTCATGTAGGAAGAGTGAGTGGGAGGAGGTTGAAGAAAAGTATAAATATATGAAACGGAAATTAGCGTAATTTGAAATTTTTTAACTCATCTGAACATCAATAATACCCAGTGAACGATAATTACCTTTTTGTACCTACTATAAAAGTGTTAAACAAGTATATTGCAAGCCTTATAGTAAACGTTAGTAGGTAGTTGGAACCTATAAGTATAATAATAGGGGTTAAAGTATGAAATTGCCGATTTTTTCCTCGTTATTTATTAGTGTATAATTCCTTTAATACAATAGCTATCCCCATTATTATTTTTTTAAGTTTAAACTTCATTACAAGGACTTATATTTATGTAAAAAAAAATCTTATTTTTTTCACTAGAAATACATCTCCAAAAACAGATCGTCCTAAGAGGTGTCCAACTCCATTATAAAATTATGAATATTTTTTTACAGTTATCAATTCTCAATTTTTTTCTCTAAGTATCCTAGAGCTTAATGTTGTCTAAACATGTCCACAATATTACACCAAATTTAGATTTGTGGTTCCTTAAAAGATCGCAAATATATTTGTATGAAAAATTAATTTTCGTTAAATTCTCCATACAAAACGGCAATTTCATACTTAAACCCCTAATACTACTCTCTGACAGAAACACAAACTTACAAAACTATAAGTAAATTGGAATAAATGTAAGCTTTCTGGGTGTTTCTTTTCTGTAAAGTTGACATTATTTTTTATTAGCCGTAAAAACATAATGCTGCTCCTTATATTTTGTAGGTATTACATAGTCAACTGACTAAATAATTGTAGAGATAATTTGAAACGATGTTGATTTTCTAGCATAAAATGCCCCTTATTTTACGCATTTAATGATATATAATTATTTGTAAATGGCATTAGAATCACTGTTGTGACTGTGGACTCTTATTTAAGCAGGAAGAAAGATCGATTTCGAGTTGGAAATGCAGCACTTCTCTTGAGAAAATACTGATTAAATACTGAAACCACGAATATGCCATATATATAATTGAAACATAAATATCTTCATTACCCGTAGTGTTATATTAATTAGCGCGCACAGACTGTTAAAACAATACGTCACATATCAAGCTGCGAACACTTAAGAAAATACTAGAAACAGACCTCTGATATAAACACAGCGAAGCGTTCTCTTCGCTTAATAATATCATAATATTATGCCTAACACACTCCCGTATGTGCAGTATCGACGCCGAGGCGTATGCTTGAGGAGTTTATGGTTCATAAACATAACATGCAAATTGTAATACGGGTCATGCAGCCAAGGCTGTTTGCTTGGCATTTCTTTTCTGGCACACTTGGCAACAGCGGTCATGAATATGTAACAGCGAACCGATACTTTGAAGTCGTGCACCAAAACAAATTCTAGAATCAGAGCTCGCTGTCCAATTGCGAAGTTTGAAACTGATACTCTAAGTATAAACTACAAATTGAAGACATTTTATTACCTAATTGTGACTTCTATTGATTGCAATCTATTTTGTCCGTTTTAGCGTATTTTTCGTTATGTAAGTAATACCTATTTAAAAAACAAAATAAATCTTTTTATGCATTGCTTTCAATTATTATTGTTAATGAATTGCTTTTGGCACAAATGGTCTTCCCTTAAGCAGGAGATTTTCTAAAAAGGCGTGACTTGTTAGGTCCTCGATTCTGTGGAGAGAACTTCACAAAAGGATTTCAAGCCGATAGCTATTTCCTACGAGGCAATCCAGTTATCCTCTAGACTAGAGTATATACCTGTGGGTGCACGATATGCGGTGACGGATTTAGTGTCAATTCCATAATATGTACTTATGTACACAAATTTTCTTAAGTTTTGACAAGACAAAACCAATTGTTGTACTTTGTCTCAGTGTCAAGCATACAAGAACAAGCTAAATGAAATAGAATGAAAACAATAATAAATTATATCCGCGGAAAAAAATTCATATAACTTATCTCCCCTACTCATAAAAGTTACAAACAAGCATTAAACAAATTAAAATTGAGATTCTACATAAAGCTTAAGGCACTGTAACTATGTATGAAGATGATCTATCAAACCAAAGAGCACAGTTGCCTTACTTTTAAGATTTGTAACTTGCAAAAATTTAATACCTACTCCACCAACCTCTATTCATATTACAAACACAAACTTTTAGAGGTCGCAAAGTCACAAACGCGTAGACCCTTTATGACACGATTGAAGCAAAATTACGAGCCTTAATACTGGAAGCTTAGCTTGTGACAGTCATTTTGAAATATTATAAGCCGTAGTCATATAGATGTTTAACAAACAGCCTAAATGACACTTTTCTATGTCTATGTGTGTAAAAACAGAAAAAAAAGAAAACTAAGCTTACAATTGTCATTTGGCCCGTGTATGTCATTCTAGAATTGAAGATTTCAATCTTCCTAAGCGGTTGGACTGACTTTGCTGCAATGTTTGTGTGTGGATTCTAGAATGTCTTAGATTCAAATCAAACTTCTGTTGGGATCTGTAGTTATATACATATAATATTACAATTCATCTGTACTGAAGCCCTTTTAAACAGCCCGGGGCAAATAATTTTTTTTTTTTTTGTTCTCTGGAGTAAGTCCCTTGAAGGTAGGGCTGCAGTCAGATTATAGGATATTTTTGGAGTTTCACCCGGAACCCTCAATAGGTTTGGCTGTCAATTTATTTAAAATAATGTTAATTAGCTGTTAAAACGTAATTCTTCCTTAGATTTTGTTTGCTATCAAGAACTTGTAACGTCATAAGCTCTAAATAGTCAACTAACTGAATATTATGATACGCTTAAAAATCAGACTATAGAAATTTTAAACGAAATAGATGTTTTGGCATAACATGAGCTCTTTTCACGCATTGAAAACTTGGTAATTATGTGTAAAGGCGTCAACACCCTAAAACCAAAGCGTGCGACCCACTTAATCAACTCCTATATAAAAATGTTTGTCTATACTTACTTATGTAACTATATAAAACTATGTTCCGCCTATTTCGTCCAATAATCATCGTTACATAAAATCACTTCGCCCTTTCAGAAAATTTCACCTAACCTCGTGTAATATAGCGAACGAAATGAAATGTTATGAACTCATAATGCCAAAATATTTCTAATAACTTACACGCCTCTAGCTAGAACTACGGTTGTTTCCTCAGTTGTTTTATTATTTTTGGCGTATATATTTCACTAGGTACCGAATCAAGGAAATACCGTAACCCTTACCCTTATTTGAAATAGTTTGGTGTTTTCTGTAAGGAATTAGTTCTAAAATTTGTATTTGGAATGTGTAGCGTGATTTGTAGAGTCAATTCTAAATTAGCGTTCCAATTTAGACTTACGGCAATAATAAAATGGCGGAGGCACCACGCCCGCCGTATTTTAGAATAGATTGAAATAGTTAGTTTATTGTTAATGTATTTTAAAATATTATTTAATATAAACGTATTTGTTTGTTTAATAGCATATTGTGTATAAATCATACCTTTGTACCTAAGTAAATATTGTTCAAAAATTATATTAAAATTATAAATTGCCACATCACCATCTTCCCACATAATGCTTGCTATAATGAAGTACGTTGTCCAATAGCATTTTTTTTAAATGACTCATCTTGCGTGTCCACTCAGATAAAGGGAATATCTTACACTAAGTATTAGAATATAATATAATTTTTTATTAGAGGGCACTTTCATATTTAGCCCAAATGTATGGAGGCTGAGTCATTTAAAATTTATTATTATGTTTAAGTAAACAGTAATAAATCAACTTTAACATTATTATTCATCACATACAACTAGGGACTTATAAACCAGAAAGACAAATATTTTGTGTAAAACTTATTTTTATCCGAAACCAATATTGGAAGAATATCACTATAATCACATGAGTAGATAAACGGATTCCGTTTATTTACTCATGTGCTATAATACTGTCAATTGATGACACCGTCTCCTGTTGGCCCTGTTGACTATTAATCAACCTTACAAAATTACTTCCACATGTCCAGAAAGTTGACTAAATGTGATAGAGTGCCTCAGGATTACGCCGCATGATGGATGGTTGTGCGCGTGCGTTCGCCAAAACAGAAACGCCGCTGTCACGACTGTGAAGCACCCGCGAACCACCCCAAGCTGCGTCATTAAGACAATTATTAATCTTGTTCATATTATAATTTGCATGTCCTCAGTTTACGTTCTAGGGAATATTAAAATTATACTTGCGATGAAAATTCGAGGTTTAGTCGTTATTCTACGAAATGCTTTTTGTCTCACCTAGGGTCAAGATAAGATCTGGGGATTGTCTAATACCCTAGCGCAATCCCCCACCGGCACGTCGTCAGATCACTGTTGCACCGGGCCAGCCCGGGGACGTTTCGGTGACAAGGCGAACGCCAATCCCGAAACACCCACAAAACCGGTACCGGTAGTTTTTAATGGTTACATAGGTCAAACCGGCGTCAATGTCTAAGCGTCGGGGAGTCCCACACACGCCGCATCGTCTAGCTAACGTGGCGGTACGGTCCGTTAATGGATTTTCCATCGTCATAAAAACGGTCAAGATAAAATAAGCCCAAAAGAGGTAGTGCTTTACACCAAAAAGTCTCAATATTGTTTCCTGCTATATAAGCTACTGAAACTTTAGATTTCTGTACTGGCAGCAATTAGAATTGTTATTATAGCAATCAAACTTTGGTAAGAGCGCCTTCAAATTAGTCGCTCAGTGTCGAGCGGCAGCGGCGCGCTGCTTTGTAAATGCATATTGTAATCCCTGACGCTTTTTCCCCCCTCAACCCTCTCCGTGCTTTCCCTTTCGATCCTCCAGGGCAGAGCTAAAGACAGAGCAACGAAAAGAGAATCTATCAGAAGCAGCCGCCCCCTCAGGAGAGGCGAAAGTGCACACGCTGCCCTAGACATTTAGATTAGAGCGTAGAAGGACATCGAACACCATAGTGGAGCCGAACGAAAGTATGTGTAGGGGCTATTCACGCAGTGGCGGAAGGCTACGCGACAAGCCTGGGTTACCAGAAGGGCAGAGAAATTAATCTGATCAGACGCCCACCCCAAAAAGTGGGAGGGGGGAGGGGGGAGTTGTGTAGTGTTGAACTATATGTAATCACATCAGCGCACTAGCACTAAAAACGAACGGACACCAGAGTGGGCCGAACGAAACGGATGGGGGCCTATTACCGAGCCAATCCAGAACAACTTAGGGAGGCAAATTCCTGACCAGCGGCCGCAGTATATTTATATGGGTTTACTTTACAAAACAGAGCGGCACTAAACGACTAATTTCACGGTGCTCTAAGACTGTGGTAACTATAGCCAGGCGAACTTAACGCTAGTTGTGTCACCTACTATACAATCATCTCAGAGCTCTCGACCTTCATCTTAGAGAGCCGGGAGAGATTGAAAACCAGCGCGGTCCGTGAGAGTCACTCCCGTGACTGCATGAGCTGAATCTTTTCCGTTGTCTTTGTCCCTGATTATTATGTTTGTAAAATTTTAGATTATTTAATGTGTTTTATAAAAAAGGCAATTAACTATTATTCTTTTTGTTTCTTTCTTTCTTACTAAATTTGGTTCTGAATCCGGATCATAGTCAATACAATTGACTTTGCAAACCGTATGTAATTAGCATTGATATTTAAATTTTAAACTTGAAACTGAAAGTCATGTTGTCATTGTGTTGAACTTGTTTTTTCGTGTCTATCTAAGTTGGTACGTTTTTTAAACATTTAAAATCACGCTAAATAAAGAGTATAAATTTATGTTAATTTCTTCATTTTGTGATTTAACCGGCATTGTTCTCATCTAATAGGCCTGGGACGTACAGGGACAAACCCACCACCTTCCCATGGCCTGACGCAACCTTACGGTTATACAGGCCGAATCACGGGAGAGTGCGCTGCTAGTTGCCGGAGGCTCTGGTTTCACAGCGCACCTTAATCTCTCCTACACTTGGGACGTACAAATGGTTTTAGAAACTCAACGGTCGCGGATTTGTGTCCCGTCTCAATACAAGGAGAAGAGTAATATATATGGGCTTTTGACCTTGGCCATACTAAATAGAGCGTCCCGCGCGTGCAGAATACATTCAGAAAACACACATAAAACTAAAAAGCTGTTGATTTCTTCACAAGATGCTATTTTTTCAAACATGAATATTTAGATAATCAAATTATCTACCAGTAGGAGTCTAGGTTCTTAAGTACATTTTTTCAAAATTTACGGGTTAGCATATTGATTACATCTTATCGCCCCTTAAAAAATAGCTTTTATAACATTCCTAGTATAACAATTTAAATCTAAAAAAGAGCTAACTCTTCGCGTACGTGAGTGATTGTAAATCCTTTATACTGCTAACGACAATCTCGAGATCCAAATAGAATTCGTCGCCAACTAAAAGGGTTGAGTTACACAAAACTTGTGTATTCCTCGCCTAAGGCTCAGAAGTGTTCCCGAATTTTCAAGTTTCCGGACTTTACCGGATGGCGCTGTTTGGCACAATAAGTCTAATCAGCATACTTCGCGTTTTATTTCATGTTATCGAGTTTTCCCTTTTACGCTTCTTTATACTCTTCAGCCGTCAAGGATAGACTAGCTTTGTATTTCAGTTTTGCGTAATCTTTCCTAATCTTTGCAATTTTATGTTTATTTTAATAAGATAAGAAGAAATGCACAATCAAATAATTGACGGTATCTAAAAATACACATCGATGATTAAAAAATCAGTTTCATTAACGATAAAGTAGGTATCCTTTTATACAATAACTAGCGGCTCGTCCCGGCTTCGCATGGGTGGGAAATTTTATTCGTTACATAAATCTTAAATTTTTTTAATTGGAAAGATTTGTGTTTGTAACGTATAAATTCAAAAACTGCTTGAACGATTTTAATCAAATTTGGTACAAATATTGACTACTACTTATTGGAAAAGGACATGTTACGTTTCATCATTTAGTCGTGTGGAAGTCCAAACAAAATCTTGCTTTTACTCCTCCAATTTTGATAAAGTTTGGTACTAAAATATAATAGACATTAAGATAGGACATAATATAAGCTATCTTTTCACTTCGCATGCACTTCACAGAATAACTTGCGATAATTTTTCATATATTATAATATCTTCGTTAAGCGTTCGTTGGAATCGATTGGCCACTTTTCTAGGCATTCGGTAGTCGATGTTTTTTCGGTTGTTGCTTTTCGATTTTGGTGTCCCTTTTATGGAGGTGACAACCTAGCAACCTTTCACTCTGCATGAACCAACCTCTTTTCGATTATAAGCATGATGATATGTATGTAGTGTTGGCGCGGGTGGCGCCATCTGTCGTTTCACGAAGATAACGAAAGTTGAGTGAAAATAGCGTCAGCGCCGTGCAGGAGATCGCCGATTTGTTGCTGATTTCATTTTATTTCTATCATTCGATTCCCCTCGACCTTTATGTAACTTCACTTAATATTAATTTGTAAATTAGTCGAAACATACAGTTTTTGGTGGAGAAGTTTCATTCAGAAGATTCATTGAAGTAACCCTGGCTATAGAATCTCAAAAATTAGTATACGGAAATTCAGAGCTCGAAACATGTAGTCAAATATATTAAAATTATTATTGCTCACAATGCATTTGAAACCAACTGCTGTTCCAAATAACGATTCAAAATAACATAAACCGCGGTAATGGCGCTGCATTTGCTCCGTATAAATTGGTTTCACAATAGTTCATAGACCAATAAAAGCATATCCTGATAATACTACAATTGGCAAAGATCCAATGGGATAGCGAGTAACGATATCGTCAAAGTGCTAAACGTACCAGCAGTTTGAAATTAGTTGTCGTTGAATTAGACCTTAATGTAAAAACCAGTCTCGATCCAATATTTGATATCAGCTACCAATAAACAATGAGTTAAACATACCTAAAATATTTTAAAAATATACCAAATATTTTTTATAGAATTTTGAAACAAGAAAAACAGAAATTTCGGTTGTGATCAGGGATGGAACCTGCGACTTACCGATCCAGGAACTACTCTTCCGACTGAACTAGGTAGGACTATAAGAACACGATGCATTTGATCCAGTCTAAAGTTCCTTATGACGTCACACGAGTATTTTAATATAATTGTACCTAGGTATTATTAGATACTACAAAATAGCTATGATTTTTTCAAACTATGAAAAATAAAAATAAAATTACGAAAATTATTAAGTTCCTACTTATTAATATAGAAATTATCCAAGAACTACATAGCCATTTTCACTTGCCACAATCCATACTTATTTCCTTTCGCATCATCTAGGTACTCTATTTTATTATCGATTTCGTTCGTTTACCTGGACAAATAGTGTATTGCAAAAATATTTCAATTTTTTTGACTGACAATTAATTACGACCACAGACATCTTTCCAGGGTTGCAAGAAGAAAACTTCTGTAGGATTCTCTTGTTCGTTAGATATAATTCAAGTAAAACCTCTTATGGTTCTATGACTTCCTAGCCATCAGTAGTCAAATCAGGTTTTACTTGAATGACATCTCCAAGCTAGTGGAATACCTAATCCCTTTTTTTTCCGTGAACCCGAAGGGAACGTCTTTAACAAAAACACGAAAATTCCGAAGGCACTTTCAGGGCTCATCTGCTACATGTAAAATAAAAACAAATGAGCAGCGCAATTCTCCTGGCAACTTCCTTTGGGACTACTAATTATCCCACTTTGTTCCTCACGAACGTGGAACTAACTTACAAACTAGGTACTATTATTGTGCATTATTATCTATACGCTGATGTATGGCGTATTATCGTACTGTTTCTGCCTACCTATTGTATTTTAAGTTATTTGTAATATAATTTAATAAATTCTAGTTCTACTAGTCGAAATCTCTAATTAGGATCAGTCGAAAAATTTCGTTAGTTTCATAATTACGAAAACATACGATCCCAAAAGAGGTCGTGCATATCTTCAGACACAGGTAACATTCAGTTACACACAAAGCCATTTCTGGCAATATGGGCCATTCAGTACACGCAAATATGTTATGGATTTTATATGTGATTCATCAATTGCCTGCCATGTTCCCAATTTTATTTAAGGGCTGGCGTAATATGTTTTGTTCTTTCATACTTCTCAATCAGAAGTTATATCAACATTTAAAACTCTTATTTGCATAACTTTGTCAATTTTAGTATTTAAATTAACACCATACAAACCTAACCAACAAAAAAGGATGAATGCTCACTAAAAAAGTGTAAATTTTCACCAAAAGTTGTATTTAGGGAACCATTTTTTGAGCACTGTATTTTTTTTTGTTTGTACTAAAATAAATCTTTTAAATTAATTTTTTTTTAAGATATTTGGATATTTATTTTATGCGATTCTTATGTAGAAAATTTGCAATTATGTAAACTTTGGTGAGATTTTTTTACACTTAAAACAGATGAAAAGCAATGCATCTCAGACGATCCGTTTCTGTAACGGTACCAAATAACTGACACTAGACATTATTAATAATTATAACCTATTGAAAAAAATACATTTACTATTATATTATTTGTACACCGTCTTTGGTATGTCATTGAAACTTTCTCCGCATTCTCAAATATCTAATATCTAAAAATAACTAGCCATCTAGTGCAATTCGATCGTGGCTTTGAATCACAGTAATATATCTTAAGGGTAAGGCTTAAGCGATAAATAGCACCCCGAACTTGCAACTATCTCTTAAAGTAAGCCCTGGGAACATCGATAGCATCAGGTAGAACGACCGGTTTTAAAATATCTAAAAAAGCTACAGAACATACTTATCCTAAATAAAATTAATGGGAATAGTGACGACAGATTTCTTAAACCCATGACTCTTTTTTAATTAGCCTGTATCATCCCACAGCTGGGCAAAGGCCTCCCCCAAACGTTTCCACTGATCCCTATTCTGTGCCAGAGTTTCCCAGTCGCTTTTGAACCTGTTTATATTGTCACACAATCATTTCTTAGGTCGGCCTCGTCGGCGACAGCCTTCCGAGGGTACCCAGTGTGTTACGATTTGGGCCCACTTTTCTGGGGGCATTCTACAAACGTGGCCAGCCCAATCCCATTTCAACTTGGCAGTCTTCTCGCCTACATCGACCAAATTGGTTTTGGAGCGGATGATGGTGTTTCTAATCTTGTCCGTCATTTTTATCCCATGACATAGCCATATATACTGTGGCGTTATCTTCCAAGAGTACGTTATGGTACAAATGAGCTAAGCTGCTCAGTACATACGATAACGTAACTCGGCCGAGAATGTATTGAGCAAAGCTAACGAGTGTCATACAACTGTTTTCAACACACTTGGAGGAAGTAAATTAAACTTATTGATGATTTTGGTAGTATTAGACTTTCATTATAGCGCCTTCGACTTCTCTGAGGATGTTAGGCAGTATTAAATAAATTGCTCCATATAAATAGTTTGTTTACTATCGAAAGAAAAATGTAGGTATGGGAATTTTGATTATTTATATTACAATCTAGATTTAAGTACTTATACGTATTCTGTTATTAACCCTTTCCTAACTAATACACCTGATAGCAATAATTTTATCGAGATTCCTTAATTTATTAATTTCTTGTAAATCTGATCGAAGTTTATCGAGAAATTTGCTGTTATAGGCAATTTAATAAGTTCTTAATCTTTCATACTCACACCACAGGGCGGGAAGAATGTTCATTTTGTCTCGCGCTAATGGCCCGTGAAACGTCTCACCTGTGACACTCCTTTATCAGTATCACTAGGCAAATCGTAGCTCTAAGTAAGATGGCAGCGAAAGCTAGGACGCTGTAGATAACCAAGCAATATAGCCTATGATGACGAATCTCGATATCTTATCATCACTATGAAACGATTGCCATTTTTCTAAGCCCAGGGACCTTTATTACTAACGCAATAAGAGTCACAAGCTGCTGCCAAATGTAGATACTTAACTTATTTTTTTTATTTTCCCTATTTTGAGTCAGGAAAGGAATCTTCTTTCTGGATTTTCGCATTGAAATGTGGGGGTCACACGTTATTTTATATTACAAGTTGGCAAAGAAATTTGCGGCCTACCTGTTGTTAGTGGTTACCGTCGTCTATAGACACTTGCAATATCACTTAACACTGCAAATGCGTTGAAAACCTGGAGACTAAAATGATATGCCTTCTATGCTCAGTAATTACACTGGCTACCTTTCCCTTCAATCCGAAACACAGCGAACTGCTTCACGGTAGAAATAGGAAAGGCGGTGGTACCTATCCAGACGATCCTACATATGGGTCTACTACCTAGTGAAACATTTTAATCTAGGGAGTGCTTGGCTAGAAATGCATGGCAACAGACCTCATGATAGCGACTGATTAACTGGAAATCCCGCTATTAAATTCTTAACGTCATACACACCAGTCACACCACAAAACCTTTATTTCAATGAATCCTTTTAACTGAACGTCAAACACGGATGCTTGTGCATCAAAACAACACCACTTTTACTGGATAAAATCCTCTTATCGAAACAAATATCGACATCCGGACGCCATGGTTTCCCGCCAAACACTCTGTTAACTTAACATAATAATTATAGCAAACTACTATAAGTGTGGTACAAATCGACGTGTATCACCTACATTACTCGTTCTCTAAGGTCGACCCCGCTTGGTCAAAAAAATAACCTTGAACGTACCGATAATAAATTTTACACACAAATGTTTCTTTTGATTGAAAGATTGTTTTACTTTTTATAGCAGTAGATTTAGTGAGACTTTTCATTATCTTCAGTATCCAATTAATATCTGACTGGTCAAACCCCAATTTCATCAATTTGGGTTTCGGCATTTGACTGATCAAAACATTCACTCCTAGGATTGACCGAAAATTCGAGTGTCTAAGGTAGAAAATACGCTATAGGTTTGTACTTTGACTAAGACTCTATGCCAGACCTGAGGTTTGACTAGCCAAACCTAGGAGCGCCGGAACTTCATTGTTTGACTAACATATATACAAATATTATGAAACACGTACTTACCTAAATAAACGAATATCTTTTTTTCACAATAATTAATTCAACACAATTGTTGCAAAAACCATTGTGTAGTAGTTGCCTCTTAAGACCACATCAAAGTAGTACTAATGTATGTAGTATTATTCCTCATTCAATGGAAGAGCAGTTCCGGATTGCGAAAGGTCAAAATCAAAAAGCTAATCATTTAAATGGACTTTGCAAAGTACGTTTCGTGGGTTCCGTCGAAAAAGTCCGGTCCCAACTCTTGGCTTGATCATATCAGGATCTGTTCTTGTCTCTTCGTTTCTATTTAAATAAATTGTTGCATTTTTCAACCATTTTAAAGCATGCCAAATACATAAAAACCTACACCAATTCAGTATTATTCCTGTCCCGACACTTCGGTTGGAGAGATTCTTGAAACGTAATCACAACGAAGGTCGCATTTATCTGACAAAATATCGATGAATATCAAATTTCAAACGAAGCAATGAAAAACAAATAACGTTCTTTCATTTCATTTAATACAAAGTATCTTTTGATTGTTTGTACTGTAATGAGCAAGTTATCTTTTTTATTTTATAGGGATGGTAAACAAAAGCCGATCCGTTGCTTTAGTTAGATATCACTTCATTCCATTAGCTTCAATTCTTTCCTGCCTACTCTGATCAGTCCTCTTCCATGCTAGGCGATTTCCATTAATTACGAGTTTACGAGTAACTCCTGTCTTAAAAATAACAATATTTCCTTTCAAAGTAGACACTATCTATTTCATATTTACTTAATATTCACCTAAACACCGTTACTACATCACCCCGGATAATTTAAGGGACGTTTCTTACATTACATACAAACAACTCTTGCTATAGAATCAACATCGAACACCCCTATCTACGCACCAAAATGTAGCCTTGGAACAACTGTTATTTTTTTCGCGATTTCGATGATGGTCCCCAAGGGTTGTTTGTATGTAATGTTGGAAGACCGAATGGATTGGCGTGCGAATGGGGAGACTCGTGTCCAGCAGTGGGTGAAAATGGGTTGAGAAGAAGAAGAAGAATGTAGGAAGCGTTCCTTAAATTGAGTTGTTAAAAAATTACAGTGTATAGGTAGGTAGTAGGTACTCACCATGGCCGATTTTTATTAAATGACCTCGTAATGTTTTTGATATAATAATCAATATGGTGATTCGAAAACATGACTTAGTGACATCAACACTCGGACACGAAGTAATGGGACACTATTTCCGAATTGTCAGTTTTTAATTTTAATATTTATTTCACTGACTATTCAGACACCATCAAAATATTCGCCTGTTTGTAAAACCGACATCACTTTAGGTTACCACGAACTATCAAAATTTGCCAATAAATATTGCACTTTATAACTAGCGTGTTTACGCGGAAAATCGTTTGGAGAAATTCGTCATTTTGTAAATATAGGGGATATTCGAATTATTAAGTGAAAATCGCTAAAAATTACAAACTTGCTGTAGATAATTGAAAACATACACTTTGGGACCACTTAGAATTTTAATATTTTGTAGAAAATCGTAAGAATGTTTTAGACTATGATTCGTTATAATTTCATCTTGTCCTTAAAAATCACTTTGTACTTCTTAATAGTCTACCTTGTTAATATCTTCACACTACAGACCAAACTTAATGTTAACACCACCGGATAGTAAAGCAATCATGCCAGCTATACGTCATAAATGCTCAAGTTGATTTCGGGGCATTAAACCTTAATTTGACAGTTAATAGTCATAAAACGATCCGACTGTATATCAGCCGGTTAAGATTCTGGTCACGTTCAACGTCTTTTGGAGCCAAAAATAGACGCAAACAATTAATTAGTGATCCATTCTGCGTTACTTAAGACCCCATACTTAGTCACTGTTATTGTTAGTAACTTAGTTACGATTAGGAAATTCAGTCAAAACATTGTTATCAATTTGTTACTGTGTATTATAGGGACAATGAAAAAAATTTCTTGCTTTTTTGTGAGCGGAAAGAAATCAATTTCATTTCATCTAATTTTAATTACGTCTAAGTTTTGGTTGATTTTTGTTCCACATACGTACTCGTATTGCTCGCTGTCGTCGCCCCCGCGCCGAACATGAAACTTGTAACGGTCTTTTGAAACTAATTAGGAACCGCATGGCGGAGCGTTAGATGTCCTGTAGTCGTCTTGCATGATTTACCTAGCGAAATTGGTAGGGCATACAAGAGTCGGTCGAATAATGACTATGTTAGAAATGTATTATGCTATTAAAATAAAATATCAATGTTTGATCTTGAACTTGTTGATGTTGCAAAGTAGGTAACTACAATATGGAATAATTTTATTTTTGCGTTTACAAACGCGTAAATATAATACTAGAAAAATGCACTGAAAAAAATCGACCCGCCTGAGGCAAGTCGATTTTTTTCAGTGCATTTTTCTAGTAGGTAACTACAAGTCATAAATTCAGATCCAACACTACTTTAATTACTAATTAAAATGACAAATCGCTCGCTTGCTAACAACGCCATTAAATCAAAGAACACTAACTTAAACAGAGACAACGCAATACATTTTCGAAAACAATTTCTCTCGCTAACTGGCATATTGAGTAATTTCCTAGCGTCGTCGTCCGCACAAATGCTTTCAGTGAATGCGAAAAAAGGAAAATGGAAAGCCTTGGGTAACATGGAAAGTCTGTTACACGATGCTTTTCATTCGACGTCGACAATACGGCATTTGACTCTACTTTCTATTAAACCAAACAAATCTTGCATAAGAGTATGATTATAATTTTATTTTTTATAAAAAAGACCGAGTAAATGAATCCTTTCCACCTGATGGTAAGCAGAAGTGGAGTCCAAATGCGAAGATAGCTGGTGCGAGTAATAAACTGCCGCGCTAGCCACCCTCGCTTTGCCGACCAGCAAGATGCTTCTTCACGCCTCTTTCGAATGGCCCAGGATTGTAAGAAGGAGGGAACACGTATGAAGAAAGAAAGAAAGAAAAAACGTTCATTGAGACAACAACGCTGAAATTAAACAAAGAATCATACACAATAATTATTTGTCTCAAACTGTCCCAGTAGGCCTATTCGCTAAATTTTTATGACAGTTGAAAGTGATCATCACTGAGTGAATTACATATCCATTGCTGATTTACACGACACGTCATTATTGCACTTGTCGTGTTAAAACAGCAATGGATATGTAATTCACTCGATGATCATCACATTCTTCTGTCAAAAAAAGTTAGCGAATAGCCCCCCAGCTCAGCATAATGCCAGCCTTGCGGCTAGCGCTAGTCTTCCGCTGTAACCGATCTCAACATAGCTAATAATGCATCAAAAAGTACTCCAATAATAAAACTATAAAAAAATAAGATTTTAGAAAACATAATAAAAACAAGATTTAAAAATGGCAGTAGGTGCACAATACATTTGCCTTTTATTCTTATGAATGCTGGCAAGGAATTTCATTGCATGATTTTGAATGTTTGAAAATGATACCAAATTAAATAGTAAACGAAAAGCAAGAAAAAAATCCTGCCAGTGCTGAGACTGGACTTGAATCTGGACTTGTTTGTTCAAGGTTTGTTCGTTTGCAAAACGTCGGCTGTGAAAACAGGCCCATTGTGTGACCACACGTCGCCACCCGCCCCCGGTGTTTTTTGCTCGTAATTCATAAGTTTTATGAGCTTGATGCGGACTCCCTTGGAGTGTCACAGTGAAAATATTGGTAGTACCTGTTACTGGTGTACCTTTCGCTGTCTGAGCTAGTGCTCTTACAACTGAGCTACACAGGACTGTGATATCATGACGAATGTATTCACAGCGTAGATTGAGAATAGAGTATAGATAAGTCATCAGCGTACACCTAAGCGAGATAGCAATGTATCTACATACTATACCTATAGCTACAACAATAGACTAAGTATGGGCTTTTACAGCCAATTATACAACAATTCACCATTACTACAAATGAAATCACACAAAATACTGCGAATTAGAATGATTAGATTGTTAAAACTGACATTATATCACTTAAAATGATGAGAAATATCAAAGCACCACGCTCTTGTCTGCCACCAAAGCAATGGTTGCAAACATAAAAATCCGATACGCAAACAGAGACAAAAAAAAATATTTTAAAAGGGACATGATCCCATTGCTATAGAAATTTTGGGACTTCTGGTCAAAATACCGCGACAAGTGGTTTTGGCAGTCCTCTCCTGATGTTAACCTGACACTGCCTAAAGAATTCTGAAGAGACCGAAACAGGTGGAAATCTGAAGGTGCAAGGTCAGGACTATACGGCGGATGCATTAACACCTCCCAGCCAAACTCTCTTAATTTTTGCTGAGTGGCTAAAGATGTGTGAGGTCTAGCGTTATCATGATGAAAAACCACACCCCTTCTGTTGATTAATTCCGGCCGCTTTCTCTCAACTTCTTGCTTTAATCTCATCAGTTGTTCGCAGTAGAGTTCAGAATCGATGGTCCTGCCTGGTGGTAACAGCTCATAATGAATAATGCCCTTCCAATCCCACCACACACACAGCATTACCTTGTTGCGAGTTAACCCGGGTTTCGCCACAGTCTGTGAAGCCTGACCGGCCTTTGACCACGACCTTTTTCGCACGTTCTTGTCGTACGTGATCCACTTTTCATCACCAGTTATCAGCTTCTTCAAAAATGGTTCGGTTTCATTACGTCGTAATAAAGAATCACAAATGAGTACACGGTTCATTAGGTTTCTTTCAGTGAGCTCGTGAGGTACCCAAATGTCGAGCTTTTTTGTGTACCCAGTTTTTTTCAAATGCGCCAAAACTGTTTTGTGGTCAATTCCCAGTTCTTCAGCTACGTCGTAACTACTGACATACCGATCTTGCTCCACTTTTTCAAAAATGGCATCCATTTTATCTGTAATAGGGCGACCAGAGCGACGTGCATCTTTGTTGACATCAAAATTTCCGGATTGAAAACGCTTAAACCAAATTTGTCCTACTCTCACAGACACTGCACTAGGTCCATAAACATCGCAAATTTTTTTCGCGGCTTGCGTTGCATTTTTACCTTTTTTGTAGTAAAATTTTAAAATGTATCGAATTTCTTCATTAGATTCACTCATCTTGGCGGTACGAAAAACAAATGAAAATCACACATTTTCCTAATTTGAATTTGGAATTATGTTCTTTAAAATTAAAACTTTCAATGATACCAAAACCAGCCAGATACAAATAGTATAGCCAAAGAGATTTTATTACAAGTTAATACATACTATAATGCGAAAAGACTTTTTCCCCAACCTAATATTTACGACTAAAGTGTATTATTATTGTAGTTTTATAATAGTAAAAATAATACAATGTTTTCTTTTGTTTATTTAAATTGTTCTAGCTTTCTATTTATAAATTAGCCTTTATTTAAGAACCAAAAGTGGTTTAGAGATGATCACGCACATAATCAAACTTAAACTGTCTGTGTCAGCACCAAGTTTCAAATACAAACTTTTAAATTCAAAGCATATTTCTAACGTATGACAAAAATTAATATTTGACTAAAAACCTCGTTATAAGAACTTCAATAAAAAAGCTAATACGCAAATGTAAATACGAGCTAGCTAACTCACTAACTGTGGGAGATTGCAAGCCGCTTGGTAAATAGCACTGTTTGTTTTGCTCGCAATAACCCTGTGCACAAATTAGAGACGGGACAGAAGAAACAGAGCACCGTTAAGAAGGTTTAACTGCCTCGATGGCAGTTGAGCCATTGATTCACCTGCTTCCAGAGGTACCGGGCGACGTCTAGAGGGTACAGATTTTTGGTAGGCTAATAAGGTTTATTTAAAATTCACGGCCAAGTGGGTACTAGTTTTAGCGTGTTATTGATAGAAAGTGTTTTCAGTTTTACTTCAATCGAGCGTAAAGATGATTATCCATCTTATCTAAATCTGTCGTCAGGGGCGGCTTTACCTTTGGTGCACATACGCGACTTTTGAATTTTGAAATTGGATCTATGCTCGGTAGGCATGGCAAACCTCTGGCGTCCTCGCCCCCGTTTCATGACAAAAAACCTCAATTTAAAAAGTCAATAATTTTTCTTTAGTCATTTTCGTACAAATCGGCAATTCCCTAACTAACAAACTTGGACTTTAATTTGCCTTCGACGCTCTCTTTATTTTGTGCTCTGTGCTAGTTCACACAAAAAACTGTAAGCAACAAGTTAAACACTTGGTATAAAGTATGCAACTCCTCAATTGCTTCATTGGATTTCATTATGAATTATCGACTACAATAGTTTATTTTAGCTTTAATTGTTGAGGGAAGATATTTTTTTTTATACAAGGAATGGAACTTATTCCATAACATATATTGTTTTTCCAAACTCACACTTATAATTATCTAGATAATGCTATCTATGAAAAAGACAATATATTATTATTATGAGTCAGGATTTATTTTTGTCGGCTTTTGCGGTATTCTGTAATAAGTGGCATAATACATAATTATGTATGAGATAACAAAGGAGCTGTTTCCATAAAAATTAAATATTATTAATATATAAAAACATTTCCCTTTAAAATTACGTTATCCAAAGGTAATATGTACCTACTTTTAATTATTTGCAGGTCCTCTCACACAAAGCACGTACAAGCCAATAGGGCATTATATAAGGTGTCCAAGTATTTTGGTCTTTATAGGATAACAGACTTTATTGAGTGAAATGGATACCATCCAGGTAGGAAACACTAAATCAATCATTACGCAAACATTTCAATCTTAACTCCCCGTGTAGTTTTACTATGGACAGGCCTGACGATAGACTGTGTTGAACACAAGGGCGACTTTAACAGATAATGATGGTAAAGATTTCCACTAACCGACACGAAGGCCCTGATTGATCTAAATCCAAGATTGAATCAATATATGGCCACCATCATGACGAAATTATTTATTGTATCTTTTATTACTCTATAAAGCGCTTCACATATCATAATTAACAAAACTATGGTAAAAGTATGCAAGGGCAAAATTATCTCTACAAGAGATTTCTTCCAGCCAACCTCGAATCAGATCAATGTCAGAGGCTACAAAAATAATCCTTAATCCCTAACCAAACCAAATGACTAGTAATAAAAGTGCAATCGTTACAAAGAGGTACAATTTTAAACGCAGTTAACTTATCAAAAAATATGAGTTAACGAGATATTTTAAGTACCTTTTTATGAGCAATTTTTCGTCCCGCAAGTCGTACTGGCTGTGATCACGAAATCGTCAATCATAAAAATGGGTTACCTAATTCGTTTATTCGCATTGCCAAAATTAAATTTACTTTACAGTCATTATTGTGACGTATAATTTGTTGTATCGATTTTCATCATCATCATTTCGGCTGAAAAAAGCCACTCATTGTTGGACATAGGGCTCCCCCAAGGATCTCCAACCCGATCGCTCTTACGCTGCCCGCATCCAGCAGCATCCCGCGATTCTTATCGTCGGTCTACCTTGTGGAGGGCCTGCCAACTCCACGTCTCCCGGCACGCGGCCGCCATTAATTATAGAATATTTTTTCGACTACTTGGAATAGCGAGTAATATTAATTACTAACATTATGTGGAGACAGTCATACTAAATAGGTAAAAGGGTAAGAAATTATCGATTAGGTACTCGAAATTGAGCGATTGCACTAGGAAATATGCGTCAGTCCACTAACACTTCCTCATAGTATTATTGTGCTTTTGTCGCTAAGTGAGGTATCCAAAGTACTACGGGGTAGGCTATCGTGACTAGTAGCACGTGAGTGACACCTTCGTGAAGCAACCTTCTATCAACTGTAGCAATCGCATGCAATCGGCGATTGCATAATGGCCCTTTAATATGTCTAACATTAATAAAAAACTACTTTATTGTAGTCTCAAATTGCAGATTTTATAGTTTATTGTTAAATATTATACTCGTAGTTCCACGATATAAATGTAGACCCGATAGAAGTTTTCATAGTCTAAATTTCAAATGACCGTGATAACGTAGTGTACATAGTATACGTAGCTATATATAATAGGAGATTTAAATAAAGTAGTAAACTTTAATGGGGTGATAAAAAATAGTGGCGTGATAGTGAAAGATAGTAACGAGGCGCGACGCTCGCGTGTGTTCCAGCTATTAAGGAACCATATAAAGTCAGCACATCGAAGCTTGACTAGATACTTGACACATATGAATAACAGAAGCAGAACTGATGCAAAATCACCTAAAGTTACCTAAAGTTTTATATTTTAATAAGTTAGTTTTAATGATGAATTAAATAAATCTTCTAATATATAAAATTCTCGTGTCGCGGTGTTTGTGGTTAAACTCCTCCGAAACGGCTTTCCCGGTTCTCATGAAATTTTGTGTGCATATTGGGTAGGTCTGAGAATCGGACAACATCTATTTTTTATCCCCCTAAATGTTAAGGGTAATCCACCCCTAATTTTTTTTTATTTTTGGACGAAATTTTTTGTTTTGTATTTTTTTATTATGTGGCATTAAAAAAAACATACAACCCTAAATTTTTACTTTTTTATCACCAACCCCTATTTTTTTATAGCCATTTTAGTAATTTAATCATTTTTGTAAGGCAAAATAACGTTTGCCGGGTCAGCTAGTGTAATATATAACATTCTCGTGTCGCGGTGTTTGTGGTTAAACTCCTCCGAAACGGCTTTCCCGATTCTCATGAAATTTTGTGTGCATATTGGGTAGGTCTGAGAATAGGACAACATCTATTTTTAATTATAAATAAAACAACTTTTACGGATTTAACTCGCGTGTAATTAGATTTTACATGATGATATTATTGCCATCTTTCTGGCGAGCTTACTCATGTTAAGCATGTACTGCAAGCTAATAAACTGCAAGTACCAAGGCCACGTCACCCACGCCGAGTAAAAGCAGCCACAGTTGAGCGTCAACCTGCAGTCTTACCATACATGAAAGGAGTCACAGACAAGATTGGGAACATCTTGAAGCGAGCTTCGATTAAGACTTACTTTAAGCCGCTAAAGAAGATTAACCAATTTCTACGACCCGTCAAGTGTAATATACCCTTTCAAGATGCAGGTATATACAAGTTGGACTGCGACTGCGGGCTCTCGTATATAGGTCAAACAAAGAGAAGCATAGGCACCCGGGTGAAGGAGCATATAGCTGACATAAAACATAGGCGCGAAACGAAGTCTGCAGTGTGTGAACATACGCAAGAAGGGCCCAACCATTATATAAGGTTCGATAAACCACACATTCTCGCCAAGGAACGTCGATACATCCCAAGGATGTTGCGCGAGGCTATTGAAATAAAGAAACACCCAAATTTCAATAGAGAAGATGGTTGGGCCGTACCACCTGCTTGGGATCCAGTAATTAAAATTATTAAAACTCAGGCAAACCACCACACAGCAAGACCTAATGACACCGTGAGCTCCGTTTGCGTGAAACGGAACACTCCAAATTAATAATTAAAGTGACGGTAGATTTAACTATTTCATAAAGTTTGACAACCTACATCTTTAGTCATCCCGTGACCACGAACGCTGAAAAGTGTTACGAAACGTCGGGCAATAATATCATCATGTAAAATCTAATTACACGCGAGTTAAATCCGTAAAAGTTGTTTTATTTATAATGTGTAGTGCTCGCGCAAATCTAAGAGAACATTATCTATTTTTAATCCCCCTAAATGTTAAGGGTAATCTACCCCTGAATATTTTTTTTTTAAATTTTTGGACGAAATTTTTTGTTTTCATTTTTTTTATTATGTGGCATTAAAAAATACATACAACCCTAAATTTTTACTTTTTTATCACCAACCCCTATTTTTTATTCTTTTAAATTTTTTTTAGCAATTTAAAATTTAAAAGTTTTCTGAAGGCGCTATCTGACGGTCACAGTACCACCATGTCATCGGCATAACTAATGTGGTTTACAAATGAGCCATCCACTGAACAGGCTGCCATGGCGCTACCGACCTCCCCAGCTGATTAACGTATAGGCTGAAGAGCCTAGGCGAGGTAAACCCCCCCTGCCTCACCCCGCACTGCAATCTGTACTGCCCAGATAGTGGCCACTTCCCTATATTGCTTTGGTGACTGTACCAAAATTTGATCAGTTCAATGAGCTTTCCAGGCAGAGCCGTCTCCATGTACAGTTTTTCCACAATTTTTCATACGACACCAGATCAAACGCTTTTGACAGGACAAAACATGCGTAGACGGGTATTTTCCTTTATGTATAGTAACAAACAGTATGCTTGATACAGTATTGCTATTTCTGTAGATATTCCTGATCTGACGCCAAACTGGGGATCATGAAGAGTAACATGTTTTTTAAGCTAGCCATCAAGCAAATAAAACTAACCTTCCAAAATATTAACTTTAGGAAATCATATTATTTACTTAAAATAATCAATTAAACGTCTCTGGTGTAAAATCTCAAAAAATAAGATTGAATAAATGAGCATTCATGCAACGATCTGTCGTCTTTGGTCATCCCGTATGCTAGAGTATCAACCAACAATATCATACCCAAGGAGGGTTGACGTCGTAATACTTTCAGCTAAACTTCCATAATATAATAATATGTTTATCAAGAATGGTAAAAGAAGAAAAACATGTTACGCTGACTTCAAATAAGATTGTGATAATGTGAGTGTTCCACTTTATTTTTTATTCCTAAATTAAAGTGTGTGGTCACCCTACCATTAGAGACCGAGCTACAAAATCCACAAGCTCATTCCGTGTGACCGTAACCGCGCCGCAAAATCGGTTACACAATTTACCTTTGTTATTTTATGAAATCCCTGTAGTGGCTTCATTTAGAGGGACACAGCTACATATGCATTGTTATATCAACAAAGGTCACGAGAGGTATTTGTGGACGATAATTTCGAGTACAATTTGGTGATAATATCGCTTGACAGATAAATCATAATTAGTATGCATTGACACCAGCCTCTCTTTTGTTTTAATTTATATCAGGTAACCTCGCTACAGTTCTGGCTGTTGTGACGCAGAATTATTAGCTTCATGTTCGCTAATCTTGTAAAATGAAGATGTATTGTATTCGCCTTATTACTAACCTTAAATTAAAAATAAAACAAAGTACTCGAATTAAGTTTATTTCAGAGTACATTGCAAAACAATAAAATTATGATGATCGATTACTAGATACTTTTAAGCGATAATATAACGACGTATAAAATGTTAAACAAATAATTAATTGTTAATGTCTACTAATATAGTTGTAAGTTAATTTGTTACTTAGATTATTATTATGAGCTATTTCTGAAATAAATCATTTTTATTTATTTTTTTATAAAAAAAAAACATCAACAAGCAACTTTTGTGCGTCCAACCAAACAAACAAACCCATCAGCTTCATAATAATAAAAAAATAACTTAACTTATATTAACTTATATAGTTAAATAAAATTTTGCTCCTAAGTATTTACTGTTTTGTGATAATTATGGGTATTTATAACCCTTAGATACAAAATTATTTCTAAAAGTAATATATAAATAGTGTAAATGTATATTTCATTTTCTTGAAAGAAGCTCAACTTTGCTTTGGATTTTTAAAAATAATATACCTATTTTCCGTCTGTTGATACGAGTCAGTGAAGAGCTTGCTTCTATCGTCCTTTGTTGCAATATCCTGTCTAATACCTTAAAAATAGACTTGGAAAACATAATGCAGTTCCTCAGTACAGTTCCTGTATTGTTCGTAAATAAAATTTTATGGCGTAAACGTTTGGAACAAGTTTAAAAAGGACGTAGAAATAAAATATAGAATTAAATAAGTTATACAGATAATTTAGAGCACCTTGTCTGCCAGTAAATCACAGCTAAATATGTCGTAAGTATAATTACTGCTGACGATTTTTTAAGCATTGTATGTGGACTTTTTTAGTAAACCATTTCCACACTAGTTCTTAACTTATAGATTTTTTCAAAACTCTTTAGCAACAAGAAATTATGTCTATGAATTAAGTTTTTGTGAAAAAGAAATTCGACTGGTTTGTGAATAACATAACCAAATTATGATTTGAGTAAATGTTTTTGAAAGAAGGCTTATGGCTGGTTGTAGTTGTCATCACGTGGATATAAATAAAATATCGTTGCAGTGATTTTAAAATGAAATGATAATATCAGCGAAAACGGAAAAATTATCGTTTCAACGCCGCTAGCGACATCTTGGCGAGGACAAAATTGCTATTGAGATTCTACTCCCCGAAATAAAAAAAAATAAGTTTAATTTACTGTCCTCCAAGTGTTTTGAAAACAGTCGTACGGCTCTACTCAATTATACTCGGCTGAGTTACGCCCTCACCTTCGGCTCATGCTGGAATCCACACCTTCGGGTGTAATGAGCAGCATAGCTCACTTGTATCATAATCTACTATTATAAGTAATTTCCTTTGTCTTTAATAATTGGCTTACAGGTATTTATAGTTGTCCAAAATTATAATAAGGAAGGACCAATATAATGTTATCCACATTATTAGTATCCATAATATTTCCGTACTCCGGATTAAAGTCTATAATAGGATAATAACTGTAGGAACGTAGTGTCGGTATTGTGTCAATGTAAAGAGCTTAACTCCTAAGCTTAACGGTCCGTTGTATTCTAATGACGATAATAACGTACCTAATCTACATAAACAGTATTTGCAACTAAATTTCATACGACGAGCTTGTTTGAGAGTAAAGGCACACTGTTCGGCGGCCTTTCGCATATCTATATATTCGTTTTCGCTGATCGACCGCTTACAGGGCCATGCGGAGGCGTTTGCATCCGTACGCAGCTGTACGGAGTGTGTTCGCGTGTTCGCATTCGTTTAGAGATGTACGCTGCCAAACCGTCTCAAGCATCTCATTTTATTGTTGCTTTTCGAATACGTTGGACAAATGCATGCCAATATCATCATCTGTAGTAATAATATACCTCAAAACACCTGACATTTTTAAAATTATGGTTCAACGGTTGTGCTTTTTAAAAGCTTTTATTTAACTTGCAATGTTGGTATGTTTGTATGTACGTTTTTAAAGCACAAATTCGATTATTTTTAATAAAGCGGTTGTTTATCAATCTACACTGTTAATCATGCCTATTAGACTTTATACAATTGGCAATAGTTTGACATTTGTTTATGTAGGACATTTGAATTTTATTCAATAGGGATAAAATAAATTTAATAATATAGAATACATACAAAAATAATATCGAAAATGATAACGTGCCGAAATTAGCACATTAGGCAACCACTTTTACTAACGATGAAAAAAATTAGGGTCGGAATTATGTAACACCTATTCGTGTTGTTTATAGAACGAAAGGACTTTGGAGATTAAGTATGAAAATTCCACTGTGAAAGACTTTCACAAATCTACTCAGCACTAGCTCTGCGATTTTAAAAGGAGTTCCACGCTTAATACCGCTTTATACACAGCATGAATAAAACCAATGGCCCAAAAATATTGAGCTAACCGCAGTCGTAACAAGCAGAAAATCCTATTAAATTCCCTTTCACTGGAGCTTCGGAACACATTTTTCTTTATCAAACAGGTTTAAATTTAAAAGTATAAAAGAGATAGTAAAGATATAAAAAATCAATCAGCCGTTCGTGCCGGGTCGGCGCTATCAGGGATGGCACACATCGATCCCGACGATTGCTTTGTGCCTCAGGAAATTAGTTTCCAACTTGTGAGAGAGTTCCCTGTACTAGCACGACACCTACTTTATATGTATATGTGTGTTTACAAGGGCCAATATTCTTTATAGACCACTGACGTGAACCATATTGAGTGGCGTATAGTAAACTATACTAACCCTTCTATGTTTGAAGAAGTAAGGAAGATGGCTTGATTCATGACACGAATTATGCATTAGAGGTGAGCCATTATGTAAAACTTAGAGTATATTCTCATTCTAAGTGAACTATGTTTTTTATGAGAAATAAATTCTTAGACGCATTAAGCGAAGTCGGGGCGGATCACTAGTTGTTTATAATATAGAAAGAAACCAAAGAATGGATTATATGTTATGTTAATCGACTGTGTGTTTGATCAACTTTTAGAGGACATCCACATCGCGCCAACTGATGGAAATGGAGTGCTCGTGATTTCCCTACTTTAAAGTTCTTCTCTTTTCATAAGATTGGTCAAGAATCAGATTCAGTATCTTCTATATATATAAAAATGAATACTGACTGACTGACTGATTGACTGACTGACATATCAACGCACAGCCTAAACCGCTGGGTGTAGAGATTCCAAATTTGGTGCGTAGGTTCTTTATAAGGTCCAGGGGTGCACTAATAAAGGATTTTTGGAAATTCGCCCTCTAAGGGGGTCAAAAGTTAGTATGGAAATCCGTCATTTTTAAAGTAAAATCCATAAAAATTGGTACAATCAACAGCACGTCGGGCTATACAAAACTGTCAAATTTTTCCAAACGATTTTCAGCCTAAGCCTATTTAATATAAAGTCTAATCGAAAGTATAATCGATTGGGAAAATTTGACAGTTTGTGGTAACTCAACGTGCTGTTTTCTGTACATGGCATTTCAGTTACAAATTAAGAAAGATGTATTTTAATATTTCTGGAAATTCAATCCCTAAGGGGATAAATAGGGGATGAAAGTTTGTATGGAATTTCGTCATTATTTAAGTAAAATCCATGAAAGTAGGTATAGTGCGCTTGGGTTAGAAGAAATAATAAGAAAATTTAAATGCTGCCCGAAGTAACTATTCTACGCGGACGAATTCGCGGGAATAAGCTAGTTAACTATAAATCTCGCGCATTTTCACTTTTAGGTAACAAAGTGCAGATTCTTAGGGGTCGAGCTAAATAATCCTTAATGGAACTTTGTGTTAGAGCTAGCTACCACAACTTTTTGTATGGATAACTGAGTTCAGTAAAGCGATACACCAGCGATCTTATTTCGTTGCAATAGAAGCTACTTTAGTATGCACGTTTGCCCCTGAATGCATATCAAACATGTATGTAGTTCGCATACTGGATTCTGTTAATCCTGGCGACTTACTACAATGTTACGTTGTCAGCCCTAGTGTTGGCCGGCTACCGAGCTATCAGCAATCAAGAGTAACAAATATACTGGAGGCGGTATGTATACAGGGTGTAAAAGACATGAACAGTCAAACGAGAACCATGTATTCTGCTCACCATCATAACATTTTTTTTCCTTTAGACTATACCTGGGAAATTGATAGTTACAATTTTATTGAAGGTCAAAGTCATAATTTTTTAAGCTATTGCATAGCTTCTATCGCGGGCCTTGAGCGCGGGGACCGAATCCAGAAATTCCGTAACGAAAAAACCTTATGCTCCCCACTCTTTGTTTGTTTGTTTGGTTGAACCCTAAGATCTCAGCAACTACTGACTCAAATTGAAAAATTATTTTTTCGTTGGATAGTCCATTTATCTAGGAAGGCTATAGGCTATATAACATCACGATACGTCCAATAGGAGCTGAGCATCAATGAATAATGTTGCAAAAACGGGAGAAAAATATTTCTTTTCAAAGCTTTCACTGCGTGCGCTGCGTAAACGGTTAAAGTTACGTAAAAATCATGTATGACGGAATTGGTCTCCATTAAATTATCTAAAAAAAAATTTGCGACAGCATATGTCTATCTTTTATGGTTGGCTCACTATATCCTTTCTTTTTGGTAATCAAATTTGTTTTAAAATAATGTATTATCTGCGATGGTGTTTTTGTATGCATGATATTATTCCTTATCAAAATAAATACATTATTTATCACAAGTATTTAATTTTGCACAAAATTGTTCATGACTTCTTTTGATTTCAATGAATATCTTAAGAAATATCATAGTTTAAAATAAACGAAAAATAATAAATTTTGCTTTTCAGAGATTTCTTTGCGTGCGCTGCGTAAACGTTAAAGTTACACAAAAATTATGTAGGACGGAATTATTCTCCTTTAAAAGTTAAAAAAACAAGTTACAGACCGCATTTATCTATCTCTTAAGGTTGAATCGCTATAACCTATTTTTGTTAATAAATTTTGTTCTAAAATAATGCTTTAGATGCGAAGGTATTTTTGTAAACATGTTATTATTCCTTATCAAAATCAATACATTATTCATCACAAGTATTTAATTTTGTACAAAAATGCAATTTTTATGCCATGCAATAGCTTTTTTTTCTTCATTTTTTTATGAAAACGTATTCTATATGTTATTTCTTAATTATTGTCCAAAGAAACATTATATTTTTTTTAGTATTTCATAACAAAAAATGGCTACAAAACGTTAGCGTTCAATGCAGCTCACTCGATGCGCACGGACAAAATTATCTTGGTTTTGCGAAATGCCTGCGAGTTGAGCCCTTTACATTGCGCGGTACAATTTGCAATTTTTTTTAACACCAAAAAATAAAAATCATTTCCCAGCAATATTTTTTTTTGAAATATGTCTTATTTTGATGTATAGAATACATGGTTCTCGTTTGACTGTTCATGTCTTTTACACCCAGTATAATATCACAAAGTGGCGAGTACGTGCGCTTTACGCTCAGAGTAAACAGGACTGGAGTAGCCATTAGTCAATTTCTCTTACATGTTTTTCTGCCATTTTTTGCGGGGGGTGAGGTTACTACTACACTCAATACCAGCACACAGAAACAAAAACTTTTTGCGTATTTACAAACGCACACATGCATAATACGACACACATATTTAAATTTCACGCACATGTGCTTAAAATAGTGTGTTAACGTTCTATTCTAATACACGAATGTCATTGTGTGAGAAGTGACATGACATAGCATGAGAATATCGATATCGATAAATCAGTTTCGTTCAATGAATGAATGTATTACTACGTTAGTATACCTACATTATTAAAAATCAAATGATGATATTACACGCTACAACAGTCAGTTTTCGATATTTATTGCAAAGATATAATATATATGAGGTCTATATAAAACTTTGACAGATTTCGAAGGCTATATCAATGAAACACAAATTTATACGTAATAGTTTATTGCACTTAAAAGGTATTTACAATAGGTGTTATTATATATATGTCGCAGGGAAATGATGAAAATAGAGATTTGATCAAATCCCTAAGGAATTTGATCAAATCCCTGCAGATGTTAATATAACTATTAGATTTCAACATTTCCCTTATAAAATTTAGTCATTTGATCAAATTCCTGAACTGATTTAGTGAAAAGACAAAAAAAGACAAGTCAGGACTTGAAGACCACTGTTTTCGCTAATTATTGCCTCCCCCTTTTCCTCATTTGCAACAAAACATAGCAACACTATTTGGAGCTGATCCAAAATCCGGACTCCAATCTAATCACATTTCAAAAGAATTGCTTGAAAAACTTGTTACTGAAGAGGACTTGGAACAGCTCCTAAAACAGCAATACAATGAAACTTCAACTTCTGAGATTGTATTAGCACCTGAGTTACCAAGCAACAATGAGAACACAGTTTTGGAAGATAAACCAGAAAGTGACTTCAAATTCAGAGGATCCGCTGGCACCTGAATCGTCAAACAATAAACCTATACCAATTTCTGAGTCTATAACACCTATCGCGCCTGTTCCAAAATATAATACAAACGTTTTGCCACTACACCAGAACGTGAAGCAGTTGACAACCAGAAAATAGCACATTGTGTTGTTTGTGGCATCGAATCTACTAGGGTCCATTTATTTCATAATTGCAAAAATGCGTCCAGCATACTCACGGTAGGAGAAGAAGGATATGGATCGAAAATTCTATGCTACTTATGTCAAAAAGAAGTAAATATAAAAGATCAAAGGTTCCATGCTGCAAAATACCTGAAAATATCAGAAGAAAAATGAAAGATTCGTCCCTGAAGACTTTTAAGGAGGTGTTAGTGGGTTCCACTATTTTAATTAATGTTCCAAAGGTAGATAGGGGTCCATTAGATGGAAATATTATTATAGGAACGGTATTAGATATAAAAACGATTTATATGAAATTGGTACTTCAGTCGGCATTATTGGCTTGTGCCACAAATCCATGACTTGTTTTAACAAAAATAAATAAAAACCCCATGAATTATTTTAAGTACTTTTCGTTTAAAATAATTACTTGTCTTAGATATTACCTTCTATAACCATTTTTGTACATTTATAAGTCTTGCAATGTCTGATTTACTTAATAAAAATCTTTTAACTACGTTAGTTTTTTATTTTTGTCATTTCACTAAAGCGGTTCAAGCATTTGATCAAATCACTTAATTTCATAAGAGAAATGATAAAATCTGATAGTCATTTTAACATCTGCAGGGATTTGAACATATTCCTTAGGGATTTGATCAAATCCCTATTTTCATCATTTCCCTGCGACATATATATAGAATTCACTGTGGACCCTTTCGCTTATAACCATAATGGAAAGGAGGAACACTTAAACATTATTTTTAACAAAGCGATAGTGAATATAGTTAGTTTTCTCGTATGATACTGGGAAGTATGTAAACTGGATTTTTTTACGGAATCAGAAATCAAATGTGTGAAACTTAACAGGTAAGCAAATTTATTATTTCAGAACACATCAACATATCTAATGTACATGTATTACACACATATATTTATTAAACACAGCAGTTTTGTAAATTTGAAAATGTAATTTACAATAATCATACGTAAAACATCCAAATCCTATCTATGTTCTTCTGTAGGCAATAATTGCATTATCTTTCCATTTGGAAAACTTTTGCATACCTGCCCAAGCTTTGGTAATATTTGTACCTTTTGGCATAAATTCCTGCCCCTATACCACTCTTTATCTTGGATCCATTCCGTAACATATAAAACTGTTCTCTTTCATGAAACGGAAATACTTTTGGGAGTTTTTAGCCTTCATTTCCATTCCTCTCGTATGTGAGTATATGGATGCTAAATGACCTTTTAGACAACCACGATGGCTGTTCTGCGACGTTTATCATTATTTCAAGATATGCTCACATACGTTATTGCACAGTGCTTAAAGTTAACCCATCGCTTGGCGGCTGTCAAAAGAGCTGCCTTATACATTAGCCAGGCGATGACGTCACCCACCCCGCCGAGCAGAGTAGGAGGGGTAGCAGGTCGGGTTTTTGCTTTGTGTAACTTCCTTTGTTTATAAATAATTACCACGCATGTGGTATATCTTTAGATTCCTAGATAAACTAACTAAAATCTAAGACTACTTTGAATAAAGAACATTGTATAATGATTAATTTACAAGCATTTGAAACCAAGCATGAGGGTATTTCCGACTTTAATATGTCCTAAATTAATGAAATAACAGCCAATAATATAATAATATATTTCCACGCTCACATCAATTATCTAGCCTGAAGTAAGTATCATTAAGAACTTGTGTTACGGATACGAGATAACGGACATTTTTTTTTAATATACATAATAATTTTAGATATTTTTATAAATAAACTTAAATAAATATATAAACAACCATGACTCGCAAACAAATATTCGTGTTCGTCACACAAACATTTGCCGCTACATTTGCCGTGCCTTTTTACTCTTGTCGCTCCTTGAATATGTAGGCCATCAGCCTTACTATGTCCATGGGCTTGAAGAGTCTGTAGTCCTCAGACCTTGGGTAGGCTATTCCCAGGATATTCATTCTAATCCTGGCTATGGAATCACAGTCACATAGCAAGTGTTCCATGGATTCCCGGTCGTGTCCACATGCTCTGCAATTCGATGTTGTCGAAATTTTCATTTGGAGCATGTGGTTTGTGGCGTAGTACCCTGTAAGACCACCCAAAATCCGGCGGGCCTGTTGTCTGCCATCCCCGTATATGAATTTACTACATCCTCTAGGACAGTCTCCTGTGAAGGATGTAGAGTGTTTCATATCAGGCGACAGTTTCCATTCCATATGATGTCTTTTATGGACATATTCTTTGATGGCTCTGCAGATGTAGCTTTTGGAAATTGGGATAAAAGGTTCAGGACCTATGAATGGGTTTTTTGATCCTTTCCTTGCCAGTTCGTCAGCTTTCTCATTGCCTTTAATCCCCTCGTGACCTGGGACCCAGATCAGCTCTACTTTATTGTGCTGACAGACCCTATTTAGTCTCTTGACAGCATTGAGTATTAGATCCGAGTCAATACGAGGGTTTGAGAGGGCTTTGAGCGCTGCTTGACTGTCGCTTAGGATATAGACAACCTTGTTTTTTTTTAACACGTTCTATAATCCTCATTGCACAGAGGATTATTGCATAGATCTCCGTTTGGAAGACCGTGGCAAGTTTCCCCATGCATTCAGTTTAAAAGCACATACCTTATTCTTATTTTGACATCATCATTATTACCTGGTTGCTGAAACAAACTGTAATTTGTCTAAGCTATGTTTTATTATCGACAAGTATAAGAAGAAGAACTAAGAATAGGGTATGTGTTTTTTAAACTGATGACGATGTAAACTGCGGAATTATACAATTTCCTTGCGACATACAAATTTAAACCATAATACATATTGTCAATTTATGTATGTTACTTTCATTCATTCATTCATTACTCACTCGTAAAATCACAATATCGATGAAGTTGACATCACTATTGTGCAAATCAATTATTGTGCAAAAATGTGCAAATCAATTAGGGTTGCTGATTACAAAAAGAAAAAAATTTGTCCAATGGCTCGAAAAAAAATTTAGCTTTCTTAGAAATGATCGGCAGTGCTGGTTAGGCGATGGTACCTACCCTTTTACCCGTGCTTATTTTATGAAGTCAGGGACGCTGGAAGTATATACCTACTAGTACGAGAGCCCACGACCAAAACCATGTCTCATAGCAATACGGCAAAAACCCTATAAAATCGTTAGATTGTATGATTCTAAACCCGACTAGGTGTGTAGTAACGGTCGAAAGTGTAGCAACTGCGTGGGAGGCCATTTCTGCTGTGTCAAAAAAAAAAGACAGTCGGTATTATAGCAATACGTCTGATAGTGAAAATGTACATAGATTTTATAATTGTATTACGAAAAAGTTTGTTTTCAGACATTTTGCGCGTAGCATATAGCCTGAGCGCATTTTTGAAAATGTCAACAAATTTAGCCGACCTGTATCATAGCAATACGGATAATTTTTTTTTTTCAACTTTTCGTATTGCTGCCATGATTACCAAAAACCTGTTTTCAGACACTTTAAGTGTAGCATATACTCCCAACTTCAACTTCATTCCAGTTTCCTTTTGTGCGATTTATTTCAGTCCTTCAACTTCAATGTTACGGTTTCGGGTAAATTCTTTGTTAATTATCATCTAATAAATTCAGGGTCGCAACGTATTCATTGGTTTGTAACAGAAAATTCAAGATGCCTCAATACGATTTTTAAATGATATCTGAGTATCGAAAAGTTGTCTGATAAAGAAGGTGCTACACTTAATTTGTCTGATATAAATTTTTTGCACATGTGGACAACTTATTTTATCATGTCCAACAATTTTCAGACATATTGCTATGATACCGATCGGTAAAATTTGTTAACATTTTCAAAACGGTCTCAAATTTTAATGCGTTCACATTTCCGTCTGAAAATTGTTTCGTTCGCATCAAATAACCAAAATTTACTAATAAAAAAGATTTTCAGACGTATTGCTATGAGACATTTTTTTTGTCTCATTTTTAATTTTTTTAAGTGATATTACGGGTTTGCGCTACACCACTAACGTCTGAAAAAAATTGTTTCCGGTATCTCAGAACTATCATTCAACTACAGTCTGCAAATCAGACATATTGCTATGATGCAGTTCGGTAAAATTCTTTGACAATTTTGAAAATTCGGTCAGATCAAACGCTACGCGGAAAATGTCTGATATTGGTATTTTCGAGTTCAGGATAATCGTATCTATCGATTTGATGCGGTTTTGGCCGTATTGCTATGAGACAAAAATTTTGGTCGTGGGCTCTCGTACTATACAGGATAGTTATTCTTAATGTTTATGAGCTCCGCCCAGCATGAATAAAAAGGCAAAATAGTTTAATTATTATTTTATTTTATTTATTATTTTATATTTCCATGCTGTGTGGCAAACAATAGGCTTCAAGCAGCCTCAAAAGTATAGGTATGTACTTAATACTAAACTAAAGATAAACACGCAACGTACATTGTTAAAACGAAATTATTATTGGTAATTAATTAATACAAAATTACAGTTATTTATTACCAACAAACTGTTTCTAATTTTTGTCTTATTAATTGAAATGCGATAATGGTCAACCCTAGGTAGTCTCGTGGGGAGTGCGCCCGAAGTACGTTTGACAACGTCACGGCCGCACTCCCCACGAGACTATAGCGCGAAATTTGAAATTGTAATTTGCTAAAATATGAAAATATGAAGTAAATAATCATCAAATCTTAAAAATTATACTTATAAATGAAAGTTGACGCCATCTTTTTGCATACTAGATGTTTTAGACTTTTTTTTACAATAAAAAACAGCACAGGCATTCATTTTCGTGGGAGCTCTGCACGGTAAGACGTTCTGATTATTGTGGTTTCAAAATGGCGGCTCAACTAGTTTTATATAACGCACAGGCATCCGATGCTTGTGCGTTTGGCAGAGGGGTAATGTTAGGCAAAGGCTACTCCAGTCCTGTTTACTCTGAGGCTTTACGCGATCGTCTTTTGTTTTTTCTTCACATTAAGGCGTGCTAAGGCCTTGGCCACGCTGGCGCGAAGCGTTTTGCGTCCGCGGTCAGCGTGAAAAATAACCATACTAGATGAACGGGAGACGCCACGTTGACGAGACCGGAGTGCGCGGCAGGCGACTGCAACCAGCGGCAGACACTGTAGGTGGTTGCGCGTCCTGCTTGTTTATCAATTCGTGTTGATTTTTCCATGCTTTCCGTATGTCATGCAGCGGCTTCAACATGGCATACTACAGCGGCAAGGCTCATCATCTTCACTGCGCCGCTTCCGCAGGTCGCCTACGCTCCCCGCAGTTGCTCTAGCGTGGCGACTTAGGCTCCGCGCAAATGGGCCACCGGCGGCCGCCACAGCAGTGTGCACGTTTTTTCATACATTTAGTATAGACTTAGCTCATTTAACATGGGACGTGGCAAGCGAACGCGTTCCCCTCTGCCAAATTACATGAACAAACGTTCATGTAAGTTTATAAAAACTAGTTCCGCGACAACCGACCGCCATTTTGAATTCGTATCTGTCGCTAAGCGGACCTCGTAAAAATTATTGGTTGCGGAGTGTTTTCTTGTAAACGACGACCAGAAACATTAAAGTTATCCTAAAACGGAGTTGCTTATCACACGGAAGTAATTAAGTAATTTTCTATTCAAATAAACTACTATTTCACATAACAATACAATTTTTCATCTACAAATTTGCGGCAGAAACAACGATATAACAACGTTAGGCGATATGGTGGTACGCGGGTTAGCCGAGCACGCGAGTGTGCGCTCATAATAGCGATTAAAATTTTTACAACAGTGTGCACGAGAGAGTAAATGTGTGCTATGCGTGTTTGCCTCACCCCCCGCGAAAAACGGCAGTATGTTTTCAGTACTAAATCTGCGCTATGCCACGTCCCGTGTTAAATTGTTTAAGCGTATAGACGATCCGCACACGTGTGGCCGGTGTGGGCTACCGAACACCATCGTTTGCGAGGTACTAAAGTTGCCTCAAAATAGATACAGATTGCCAACCTATCAAACAACATAAAAGCACCAACAAATAAAAGGCCTCTTTAAAACATATTCGTTAAAGTGAACTAGGTAGCATAAACATGTAGTCGAAAATCCCTTAGAATGACCCATCCGTTGTCTGGTACTCCGTAAAGTGTATGAACTGCGAGATAAACCGCTGTCCACCAGTTCCCGCCCACGGGCGTTGTAAAAGATCCCGTTGACAAGAGGTAATCCCTCAATCTACAGTTCCCAGTTTCGTCCAGAATGTACGACCTTTTCCTGGAAGGCGCCGCGTACCAACACAAGACCGCTCCGTGTGCCAAGAAATATTAGAAAATTTTAGCGATATTACAGTGATTTATCTGTGATAAAGCATACTTTACCACGTGTACGTAAATCACTGATACTTATCATTATGTTTTATGTTCCTATCGTTAATGTAATGTAATGTTCCTATGTAAAAGTTTAAAGGTGTTTGGCGCCCAAAAATAATTGGAAACGAGTTGCTGTGATATTATAAATATTAAAATATGGTTGTATTTGTTTATTTTACGTAGGAAACTTTTTGTCGACAAGAGCTCCAGAGCTCTTTGGAAAATTTATCAATAATTGTGAAATTTTGCCTTAGCTAGATCTATTTTTTTTCTATGACTGGAGTGTTTGGAGCGCTTTCATGGCATTAGGTCAGAGTTTATAGTGAAAATGATATTATTTTAATGCATATATGCATCCTTGTTAGATCAGTTATGACAACTCAGTAAAATAAAGGTTTTTTGGTTTGTATTACATTGAGAATTTTATAGTTGTCAGTCTTATCAGTCGCCAGCATAAAAGCAAAAAGGTGTGACATATAAAAATCAAGAAAGAAAAAATATCAAATAAATACATGCTTGTAACAGATTCCTTTCCCTATCCTGAAAACGGAGAATTTAAAAACGTCTACAAACAGCCATTAAGTGGCTGGCACCTATGGGTAAAATAAAGCTTCTTGTTGAAAGCGCATGAACATTCTGGTGTGTTATTAGCGTTTATAGGCAAAGGTATCGTATGCTTGCTGCCACCACAAAACAAAGGTTACCTTCACACTTCGAATAATAAATTTTAAATCTTGGTCTGTATAGTACTTGTTAAACTGATTTATCGTGTCTGTTGATTACTTATCGCTGTATATTGTATTGTGAAGCGTTCTAATATTTTATTAATAGACGTGGTGGTACAATAAGCTATTCAAAAAAACTTGACGGGCAAGAAAATGACCTTCATCGCTCTTAATGCTAAGTGATGATAAAGTCAACGTTAGAACTTGACCCGAAATCTTCAACCAACGAGGGACTGGCTAGTGAAAGGTCGTGGCACACTTATCAGCTCGGAAAGGGAACGCCTCCTTTTACTATGAAAAAGAGGCGATGCGCTACGTTTCGTAGCTTTTCCGAAGCCGCAGACCCGTAGCGTTCATATTAATAATAAAAACCACGTGCGAGGACAAGTGCGAGTCGGACTCGCCCACCGAGGGTTCCGTACAAATTTGTATTTTTTGCAGCATGAACGGCCGTATCTTTTTTTGCGTTAACTTAGAAGTTGGATTTTTTCACAGCTTCAAGGGACTGTAGGCTTGAGTATATGGTTTAAATTTGAACACGATCCCGAGATAAAGGCAAACCTCGATGAACGATTACGTACTTTAAATGAAGACTATATTTTTTATGATGTAATTACAAATGTATAGTTTTCAGAGTTTTTCCTGTACCTGTGGTATAAGTCGATATTACTTGCCAAATTACATAGTTCTAGGTCAACGGGAAGAACCCTATGAATTTTGATTGCCTTGAAAGTGTCGAAGTATACGTTTTTTGCGGCATAAACGGCCGTATCTTTTTTTTGCGTTACCTAAGAAGTTTGTTCCCCAGATAAAGGGTCTTGACAGACAATCGGACAACAAAGTGATCCGTTAAGGGTGCCGTTTTTTTCATTTTGAGGTACAGAACCCTAAAAAGCGGAGTTAAAGTGTGCTACCTTAAGGCGACGATAAGGGCTGACGACCTTGGTGATATTACGTCAGTACATAGGAGAAACAAAAGTACTTTTAAAAGAACAGCTGGAAACGGGAACATTGCCATATTTGAACAATGCAAATACACGAATGCGCCAAGTGAACTGCGACATAAAACGTATGCCATCAGAGTCGCACCTATATCGTGAGCACACAATGTAAATTATATACACGTTGCAACGAGTTTCGTGCACCTGGTACGAATGGTACTACTAATCATTCATTCCGTTACACGCTAAACTTCGTCACTGACTTGTTTGAAATACCATCGACTGACATTTAGAAGTTCATGCAAACAGTTTAACGTGAAACTTGAAAAACTTTCGTATTTCCAGCAATGCTGCCACAAATCTTGTGTAAAGAAGATTTTGAACATAAATAAATATTGTCAAATATTGTTTTTCTTTTTCACTAAGCATTAGATTTCGGTAAAGGCCGCGGGAAGCCCGGTAGCGCAGGAACCGATTGGGTTAGAAATCTTAGTGAGAGACCTACGTCCAGCGAGCTTTTCTTAGCTGAAATAAATGACGATGATTATATTTTATCTCTATTTTAGTTAAACTACTACATATTCTTGGCAAAATAAAAAAGGCTAATGAAAATAGAAGATTTTCAATATATTTTTTTAAATGTCATGATAGTTATTAATATAATAGTGACTAAAAGTCTAGAAAAATGCACTGAAAAAAATCGACTTGCCTCAGGCGGGACTCGAACCCGCATCTTCCACAATCCGGGCATTTTTTCTAGTATTAATATTTACGCGTTTGTAAACGCAAGAATAAAATTATTCCATGACTAAAAGTCTTCTTAGAATTTCATACGTTATTATCTAATTAGATAAATAAAAAAAACAGATGGAATATCCACTAAGGGGAAAAAAAGGAGGCATATAAAGTGTAGATTCCTACACATTTTTATTGTTTTTCTTAGACATTTTAATCTAAAAATCGCGTGTTGGAATCGAAAACTTTCGCAATAAAAGTGGAACAAAGAATAAGTTGAAGAATGCATATTGATGATTTTTGGTCTACTTTTAGTTTTATCTGTTTACTGAACACGCATCTCGTTTTTATGGCAACAAAAATTAAATCTTTTCGACAACATTCCAATTTCAAGTTATTGGGGATTAAAGAAAGTAACTTTTTATTTTATTACCTTTGTCATACTGTGCAGATTTTGGGCAGTTGTTTGAGTAAGCAACAATACTTTAATTTTCCGCACCCGCACAGCGCTACCATTTTAACGTTCGTAGAAAGCATCATCCGCGCTATCAACGTCCTCTTTTACACGTTTAAAAAGCACCAAATTAAATAAAAAAAGAAAAATAAGAATTATTATAATCTGCTGAGTCTGCGACAAACATTACACTTTAATATCCTAGTTGACTTCATGAAGGTTGTAGCACACTCAGCTCGTAAAGGAAACGCTTCTTTTTACTATGAACACTACAGAACGGCGGCTAATAAGCGGGTACGGACTGTAGCGCATCGCCTCTTTCATAGTACAAAATATTTTGTAATAAAAAAACACTTTCAAAACTAAAAACGTATATATATAAATTCTGTTTATAAAAATCTATTTTTTTTTTTAGCTTGGTTCCTAATACAAGTGACAACGTTTATTCCAAATATGTAAAATAATAGGTTGGCACCGACCTCAAAAAAACATTTAGATTTTTATAAGCAAAAGTTTTTAAGGCGGTTTTTTTATTTAAAAATAATTTATTTTTGCATTTTTGTGTTTTATGTATAGTTTAAATATGTTTTATATATAATTTATGTATTAGTGTAAATTTTCATTTCAAATTTTTCAACTATCTCGGGATCTTTTAGACAAACCCGTATATAGACTTATTACGATATCATCGACGTCAATTGAATAGGGATAACTCAAAAACGACCTGTCAGGTGTCGATTAAATTTAAATGGAACCATATGACAAGCACCATTAGCTTCCATATGTTGAAAAAAATCTTCAAAATCGGTATATCCAGTAAAGTGTTATTTATTTATTTATTTATTCCGGTAAAGCGGTATATCCAGTAAAGTGTTATTTATTTATTTATTTATGTTATTTAGTTATGAGGTAACAAACATAAAAAATATAGTCGAATTGAGAACCTCTTCCATTTTTGGTTCCGACCCGATAAGTGTGCTAAGACTCTTATTCAGCGTGTATTATGTATTGCGTACTGTAAAAAATCCGTACAGACCGACGTAAAACATAACTCATTGCTGTTTTAAACTAAAATTAACTTTGGCAATCTCCTACATCGTGTATAATGCATGTACAATTTTATGTCGGAAATTTATGCATGCTTCGGACAAATAAATTATCTTTATCTTTATCTTATCTTTATCTTATATTTTCATCCTGAAAATACTTTTAATTAACATTGGATGCCAAATAAAATTCCAAACGTAATAATGTAGATTATCATGACCATTCACGCAATACACTTGCCGTCGTTCTGCACAAATATTGCATGGTATTCAGGTTAATATTTCACGAACTGTCAACCCTTCTGGGGTACGCTTACGTTGGCGGTCACCCGTCACCACACCCTTTTACGGAAAGGTCGAGCTAATCTTAGACACAATGGTATCCACTGCCGAGTGGTATCCGCTGCGACATCAGTCCTCAGTATTATATTCATTTGATTTAATACCAGCAAACTGATTCCGTAAAGATAATTGCTTTCATGACTTGCCATCACGTACTGAAAAGCTATTAATATTTCAGGCAACTAGTATTTTAAAAACTGTCAAAACGAACTTTGACCAGGGGAATTCAAAAGATTAACTTTTAAATTATTAAGCGATTCTTAAAGTTGTTTTTTTTATACTAAGAGATGGCAAACAAGCTTGCGGCCCACCTGGTGTTAAGTAGTTACCGTCGCCTATAGACACTTGCAATATTAAAGTAGCACTGCAAGTGTGTTGCCATCCTGGGGACTAATATGATATGCCTTCCATGCTCAGTAATTACACTGGCTACCTTAATCCGAAACACAGCGAACTGCTTTACGGCAGAAATAAGAAAGGCGGTGGTACCTACTCAGATGACCCTACATATGGGTCTACCACCAAATAAAAGTATTGAAGATGTAAGAAAGAAAGAAATAAAAATGCATGTGATAGAGAGAGATGAGGACCGAAGAAATGCTGAATTGACTGTGTAAATGATGATATAGCGGAGAGTCGAATTCCCATCCGACTCGAACGCTCTAGAAACTATTCAGTGTAGACTCCCTCACTGTTCGACTTACAGACTATAGGACCCACCAAGCTCAGCGTTCAGCGAAAATCCCAGTGAGACAAGTCTTTTTTTACTATTTTGCAGGATTTCTCTGATGACCTTCTCTGCGTCACCGGGTTTTGGTGAAGGCGAGGACCTAGGTGTGTCCTCTAGCCTTTAAGTTGAATCACCCCATGACTCTGCACCGATTAGGGTCTCTAAAGCGTTCGAATTGGACGGGGTACAGAGAAGGTCATCTGCAACCACTTGTAGTAATCATTCAAAAAAAAGAGAGTGAAAGAAGAAAACATTACGCCGACTATAGATAAAATTAGGAACAGAGCAGGTGAATGATGACGGTTTCAATATTTAACGACAGGCAGGCAACCTGTCATTTTAAAACACTTCATGGTCCATATTGCCAGATGTGGCTTTATGGCTTTATTTGTAACTAAAGGGTCTGCTTAAACCGTTTGGGATTATGCGCGTGCTGATGTGTGTGTATTTTGTTTGCGATTTTAATAATAAAACTAGTTATTATTTTCATTAAAAAAAAAGATTCGATATATCATAACTTTAATGAAAAGCCCTCAAAATGTTACTCACAATAACGGTCGACCGTGTGGCCAATTTAATTTAATTTGTGGAAATATCGTGCTTAGATTCTTTTATTTCTCATTACAATAAAAATAAACTTATTGACTGTCGTATTTTTATTCCTAAATTTTGATACATTTAGGAAAATACGTTAACTAGGTCAAATACGTAGTAAATGATTTAAAATTTTAAATTATCTAATTTCATTTGTAATCTGATTAATTATTTTATTATTAACTCTAAGTTTAAATGGATTGTTACAAATAAATCAGAATGAAAAAATCTGCAAGAAATTATTATTATTATTACAAATAATTAGCTTCTCTACCAGCCATTGATCCACTATCATTTGTTGGTAAAAAGAAATATTGTACATTGCGTTAGCTAAATGATAACAATTTCCAAAATGATCTCATGGAGATTTAATTGAAATCCATTTGAAAACGGGTAAGCCAAGCCAAAGCGGGTTTGATCAAATGGGCCATAGGACACCTAATCGGGCTACAGAAGGAATTTTCTCTAGCTCCTCCAATGACAATTATCAGCCCCGTGGCCATAGAAATGGTAATGTAGCCTACTTCTGTGGAAAAAATTCATTGCTTTTATACGCTTTTAAACTGCTAACTCGAGCATTCGAAAGAATTACTCTACACGATTGTAATCTAAATTTTTATCAGAATTTTACATAAAAACCCGATAGACGATGTACTATTAAAAAACAAGTGCTATAGGATCGAGTTGTGAATCTAAACCATTCTCGGATCCGCTTGATCACATAGTTAATAAAATGCATCAAAATCGTTTAAATGTTCAACTACCTACCAACCTACATATTTAGTATTCCCGTAACCACGAACGCTGCAAAGTCGAAAGTACGAAACGTCGAGCAATAATGACAAAATTTTAAACCTGAAAATCGGGAGTAGTCTCCCCTTGACTTTCTCGTATACCGGACACGACTCAAAGGTTGATAGAAACCTTATATTTTGATGTCATACGTGCATGTTAAATTTAGGTCAGCCATCGAGTCCCGACCGCGCACTTGGTTGCTTAGCTGTCGTGATCGACGACTCAAAAGTTGATAGAAACCTTATATTTTGATGTTATACACGTATGTGTGTAAATCCGTTTGACGAATTCAAGACTTCCTCTATACTACGTATACGAGAAAGTAAAAACACGCGAGTTAAAACCGTAAAAATAGTTTTATTCCGATAAGTTGTTAAAATAACCGGCTCCTGTGATTCCGTTCAAGTTCAGTGCGTTCCTTACATACGAACCGCTCGCTAGAGGCACATGAACAGTTCGCGAACAAAAGAAAACGAGCGCTGAATTTGACGTGTCCAATAGCCATACGAGGCGCACAGTGTACACCATAGATTTATTATTACTGACGTTTATAGATTGGCCATGTATTGACTAGGGCGGGACCAAAAAAATGCACCAAGGTGTGAGTAATGCGCATGGGTGCAGTCTGACAGTTGCTGTCTTTTCTACGTTACTGACGTAGAAAAGACAGCAAACGTAGTATAGAGTCTTGTAATTCTTAAAAAATTCGACCTCGAGATTTTAACGGATTTACGCGTTTTGAACATCCCTAAGTCTAAAAATACCGTTTTTGGAACTATGTATGTGTGTGTGTGTCTGTGCGTTAGCACAATAACTCAAGTATGCTTTAACTTATTGCAACCAAATTTATCATGCATGTATGACATCAAAATGTTTCTATCAACTTTTGAGATGTCGATCATGAAAGTTAAGCAACCAAGTGCGCAGTCGGTACTCGGATGGGTGACCTATTTAATATGCATGTATGGCATCAAAATATTCAACTTTTGAGTCGTTTGCGGTATACGAGATATCTATAATGGAGAAGCTCTTTGTCTTCATCTCGACTTGTGTCAGATTGAGATAAGGAGTTGGAAGGTTGCAGCGGGTTTCTCATTTAACCTCTGAGGATTGATCTTACCATTACGATCGTAACACAATAGTAATGTTAAAACATCGAGCACGTGTTAAAAGTCATGCGGGCTTGAAACAATCTAACACCAACCAAAATGAGCCTAAATATTTACTCCCCTGAGAATCGAACCCAGAATCTAAATCCAATGGGAAATCTACTACGGAAGCGATTAATGACGTAATTTGCCTTTTGATTGAGTAGTTATACGTCACTTAATATCCGCAGCAGTAGTAGTTGATGATACTTAATAAGCGCTGAATAAATGATGTAAATATGGATCTTTCCAACTTCCACTTGTATTTTGGGATCGCCGTAAAATGCGAACATTACTTTACAAGATTTGGCGTCGTTGTATTCTGTACGGCCGGTACCACAGACGCTTTCCGTAAGGCGCTTTGCAGACGGCGGGGTGGGGCAGTCTTTTTGACCGCAAAAAAGACCGCGTCTGCCTATCGATGCCCGCGGCTTCCCTCACCACGAACACAAAGCACACGAGGATCGGAGGCAGTTAGTTCACGACGATCGTTCTAGGTGGCGCGGACTGAGCTAGCCGCCCCGTACCGCCGTCTGCGTTACTGCATACAAACTGGTTTATGTGATTCAAGACGGGTAGCCAAGGATATTCCGAGCCGCTAGTGCCCTCCGGGCACCTGCAGCGCGATCTTTTTGTTGTTAGTATAGGATTTCCTTTGCGCTATCGTTCGCGGTGAAATTGGCCGGCCCGGCCCGCCCCGCCCTCTGCAATGCGCCTTAATAGTATTAGACGCGACGAAAGCTCATTGTCCGGGCGCCGGGTCCATCTCATAGCAGAGAGGAATGTCAGGAGTGGTGCCTGGAACGCCCAGTAAAAAGTTATGAGGTAACAAATATTTTGAAAAAATTAGTGCATATACCTAAGTACGCGGGTGCGAAGTTATACTTCTTAGCACACGGCAAAGAAATTTTGTTTGCTTTTATTTTTATATTAAATAATTAATATTAAATATTTTTATAATCAAGAATCTTATAATATTTAGTACATATTAAATAAATAAATAAATAAAATTGTTTTTATTAACATAAATTACATTACAATTCATTTGTGAAACATCTCTTTTAAGTAATTATTAAATACTTGTGTTAGAGTGCTTCGCTCATAACCTTTGACTTTATAACATTATGTTAATAAGTGAAAACTATGAAAAGTAAAAGTAAACACACAACAATATAAAAAGTATAAAAAGTTCTAAAATTTTGTTCTTGTGTGAGTGCGTGCTACGAGCACACGCAAGTGTGTGTGTGTGTGTGTGTGTGTGTGTATGTTTTCTTTGTGCATGTGTGAGTGTGAGTAAGTGTGATACAACTAGTAATCCCTTTAAGTTTATATAATTCTTTTTAATATGTTTTCAGTCTCTTCGTATGTTAAAGTTTTTAACCATTTAATTACTATTTCTTTACAACCATGAGTTGTTTTACCATAAATATCCACTTCCCTATTAATTTTATTATAAATAAAACTTGATTGGCTTCTGTATTGTCGCTTAGCAAAGGTCTTATGGACCCTGTCTGAGTGTGCCACAACGTGATTACGTCTGCGATTTAACTTACTGCGATCAAATGGCAACTTTTTATGTAATGTCAGAATAATATTTAAAATGTATAATTTTCTTACTGTAAGGAAACCACTAATGTTATATAGTTTCTCAGTCGAGTATTTCCATGGCTTGAAGTACATTATTTTAATTAGCGATCTTTGCGACCTTTCAAGCTCGAGAAGTTTTGTCTTTGAGGCGCCTCCCCAAACCGGAATGCAATAGGTAATTACTGATTCCACTAGAGCAACATAGATTCGGTTCAGAAGAGTATTTGACATAACATGCCTAAGCGTCTTGAAGATCCATTTTAGTTTTCTTATTCGGCCAATAACTAGGTCTATGTGGTTATGCCAAGACAACCTACTATCAACAATAACGCCAAGATATTTTAGGCACTCTCGTTTTTGAAGAGAAGGACAGGCGCATCGTATGTTTTGGGAACTACCACAATGATGAATTTTGATTTGAAACTCGGATTTTGGTTGGGATCTCTGACTAGGTGTGAAGCAGATGTAATTTGTTTTTGATGTATTCAACGTTAATAGATTTGAGTTCAACCACTCGGTTATCCCTCCCAAACCCCCCTCGGTAATACTTTTTACAACGTCCCAACTAGAACCAGAAAACACCACAGTGGTATCATCAGCGTAAGAAAATATCTGGCCACCTTCGATCCTAAGCTTACACAACTCATTTATGTACACTAAAAATAGTGTGGGACCCAGAACACTCCCCTGAGGGACTCCGAATGTAATTTTTTCTTCATCGCTGTAATAGTTCCCAATTTTAACTACTTGGGTTCTTTCATATAAATAGTTTTGAAAAAGAGACAAAGCTGTACCTCTCACTCCAATGTCTTCAAGCCTACGCACAAGGATGGGAACAGACACGGTGTCAAAAGCTTTTTTAAGATCAATAAAAACAGTAATACATTTCAGATCATTATCAACAAATTTTGTAATTAAATTGGTCAAATCTATAACAGCATCCTGTGTGGAGAATCCTTTTCTAAAACCGTATTGAGAGCCCGATAGTATATTATTTCTAGTGAGATACTTAGTAAGTCTAGTGTTCAAAAGTCTTTCCAGTATTTTCGAAAAACACGGAAGCACAGATATAGGTCTAAAATTATTAATTTCAGTTTTACTCCCACCCTTGTACACTGGCGTGACTACTGAACGCTTCAAAGCCTTTGGAAAAATCCCTGTCTCAAAACATACGTTAGCTAAACGACTTATTAGTGGAACCATAAAATCTCGAGCTCTTTTTATAAGCTTAGTTGAAATTCCATCCCAACCAGGAGCACTGTTAGAGTCAAGACTTAAAAGGATTCCGTCTACTTCTTCTGGATCAGTATTCAACAAAACGAAAGAGGAGAATTATGTCACTTATTTCGATACTTTGACTTTACCCTGTGACTTTTGTGTCACAGTAACGTACGCGCATCTTAAAATTTCACTCTCATATTTTTTTCATAACGCGCCCGAAGAAAAGAACTTCAAAAATAGTCGAATTGAGAACCTCCTCCTTTTTTGAAGTCGGTTAAAAAGAAGCAATGCGCTATGGTCTGTAGCCGTTTCATAGTCGCCATTCCGTAGCGTTCAGAGTAAAAAGAGGCGTTCCATTTTCAAGTTGATAAGTCTGCTACAACCTTAACTAATGCATCAACGCTCACCTCCACTACCTGGTTTCTCTCTCGCTCTCTCCAGACCACTGAACCACCTAGCAAACTGTAAAATTGTTCCGAAACTAGACCTATACTATGCGTACCCTGAAACCAATTTGTTCGTCACGATTAATAGTGCCAATAAATCTTTTTAGATACCTCGGCCCTCAGGCGATTTGCCACGCACATTTTTCCTTTTTAAACGCAAAACTAAAGTAAATGGCACGTGATAAAAGTTGCAGTGAAGCTAATGGTTGGAGGCACGATACCAACTAATCTGCATTAACCCTTGAAAACGTAGGCCTATTGTTATTTAAAAGGATACCGACGAAAACATTGATTTAAGAATTAGTCACGCCCGACCTACATAGATACCATGCGTGAAGTTCGGTAGTAAATGAGAATGGCTTTAAAAGTATTAGGTCATTTCATTTTGTGACAGTTTTACAGTTCGTTAATGAGTTAAGCTTTCCTTTGTTTGTTTTATTTATCATGGGGTAGAAATATCCTCACGATGGACCTAATAATGGATGTTGGCGACAAGCTGGCTACCTGTCCCTATTTTGAAGAGTTGCATTGCCCATGTGCAAGATAGATGTGGCTTTATGTGTAACGAAGCTCTGCTTAACTCTTTTTGGATTATCAATTTGATATTAAGTATGTGTCGTGGCCCTATCATGTAATTGGCCAGATCATGCAAAGTGCGGCATATCATGAAATGCTACTAGATTATAAACTCGACCACTGGTTGAGTAGCCCATTATCTAAAAGTGGTAGTGGTCAGGAGTGATCAGTAGTTTCAATGTTATTTTTTTATGACCAAGCGGAGTGGACTGTTTGTGGGAGAGTCTAATCTACGTATCTGTGTGATCAGTAGGTAGACAATATGCCCAAGCATTTCATGATCTGGTCAATTATTCGATTGGGCCACGACAAATGTGTGGAGCAGGCCTGACCTCAAAAATGGGCTCCTTGACGAATTTTCTCTAACGACTTCCCGAATGGTGCAATGGTACATTTATTAAATAAGGTGGTAAAATTAAGAATGTGTCAGGTCGCAGATATTGTCTCGGAGCTTAAGGCGAGGGCGCCCTAGTTAAAAAATGCACTATTCATGTTCAATGATAATGCACTGTGCAAACATCAGGCTGACATTTTGAATAGGTATTCAAATATATGGTAGTAAGAAAAGAAGGTTCTGGTAGTATAAAAAGGCCGTTTACTTGAATATCACCAGATTATACCAATGTGCATTGAATAATTTTTGAAAATATTTATCATCCTGTCTACTCGTACGTCCCACTACTTACGTACCACCAAGTGTGTCGTATGCTTGTTTGTCATACTTATGGTATAAAAAATTGATATTTTACAGATACATGAACGTAATTGTAAGTGTAAAAGTAAATTTAACTAAGTAAAATCATTTCTTTTCAATTATTCAACGTAACACGTAAGGGATCATTAATCACATAGAGCATAGTATTTTCTGTGAGAAACGGAAATTTATATTAATGGCTATAAAAGTCTATACTTACAGGAGAATATAATTGAGTACCTTCCATTTTTCCCTGTCAAGATCCATTCCGACAAGGTAGAGTACATACGTATAAAAAGAAATTCTTAAAGCCTCACGGAGCGACCTTTATCCGTCCATTTCACGCGGGACAATTCGTTGGACCGCACACTTAATGCTATACATCATCAACACAAAAGCGAAAGTCAAAGCTGAAATAAAATATAACATTTTGTTTTAAGCGTGAAACGTAAAAGTTATGAAGGCAATAAAATTTATGGATTTGATAAAAACACATTGACATCGAGTTGCGAAGCCGAAATGCTATGTGACAAACAAAAACATGTTTTTAAATCTGCCGTAGAGAGAGTTGATTTATTTATACGTTCTACTGCGGTAAGGGTTTCATGATGAAGCTTAAGTGTAGATAAGATTTATAATTGCTTTGAGCTTATGAAGTTACTGGTAACTTTTTTTGGCTATTGCTCTAGGTTGCAAATTGTCTTTACCATGTCCCCAAGGGTTTTAAGGAAGCAAAGAACTCGTAGGTTTAATAGGCAAGCATTTGTTCACTCTCTCACCTAATCTTAAGTTCAGATTCGAATATGCATACCGAAAAGTAGCCATTTTCCCTTACAGTTTGAAGGCACACAAGTTATAATGTTAGTGAACAATCAACAGGTAATAAGTTTCACTCCTTATCTGTTCGCATTATGAAAGAATTAGCAAATCGCTTTGTGCAGATGATCGGGATTAACGTGGTAATTAAACCTGCATCTTGTGTCGATAATAAAATGTGGCTTGCGAATTTACAATGTAATTCAATAATGCACTGTCCGAAGTATACTGGAGAGAAAGGAATGGCAACTTTTTGGCGTGAAGGGCATACCTGGATTTTCGTAGCATTGAAATCCACGAAGTTCGCTGTACTTGATTTGGGTACGAAGTCCTAAGCCAGATTGAGTTCAATAACAAAATTTTGTTGCTTCACTGATTTAGTTTGTAATCGAGAGGTATTCTCCAGCAATGGGGAAACCAGAAGGGATGTAATCACTCAATCATGACAGATTGATACGCACACAACTCCATCCACGATGAGTGAGACTTCATATAACTGGGTTTTATGGTAATCGTATAGACCTATGCCGCTGCCTCATGCATTACAGTGTCTGTCACGTCTACGAAAGCATACTTTGGAATGTAAGCAAACATCGTAATTTAAGTAAAAAAGGCACTTCTCACAATTGAAAATGTTGTAATACAATCTAGAAGAAAGCAATAACTGAAACCGCAAAAGGTAAATCGAAAAATAAACAATATGCGCTCGAGGTTTGCACAACAGAAAAAAAGGCAAAGTACACGAATAAAATCTACCTACAAAACTACATCTGATTCTTACTTAGGTGGCATGCTGAAGTGTTTGTACACTCTGGAAATATCCTGTAATAAAAGAAAATTGCCGATGAATACGTGCAACATACCTTGGTAGAGGGAAACTATTTTAATTTTTTCTAGTACTACACGAATATGTATACTGAATGTGATACCAGTAGGCCTATTCCCTAACTTTTTTTGACAGTTGAAAGTGATGATCACCGAGTAAATTACACATCGATTGCTGTTTTACACGACACGCTATTATGGCACTTGTCGCGTAAAACAGCAATGGATACGTAAATCGCTCAGTGATCATCACTTTTAACTGTCAAAAAAAGATAGCGAATAGCCCCCCAGGTGTTTAATTTTATTTCATTGAAAAGTATTATGAATGACCTACTAACAAATTAATACTAGTCCAGCTAACCCCTCCAACTAAGCTAACGTGCTTGTACTTGGGGTGTGTTCGGTCACGTCGGTAGTCGAATGGAGATTTGAACATTTCCTGCTTAAGTTTTTGTCAACAATGGACTGATTTCTCTGGACAATAAATTTATTAGAAACTAGAAGCAGTTTGCAGCGGCAGGCGCGTTGATAGCAGCAATGTGAGCGACCGCACCAAGCCGCGCTACGCCACGTTCGCTGACACCATTCGGCTACCGAGATATATATAACTAATGTATAAATCAAATAAAAATGTACATAATTATAATTTCTAAATTTCATGAAATTTATGGAGACGCCTTAATGGGGAATTATTTATAATATGCAGCAACCAAAATAAAAGTTGTTTTCTTTTCGAAATGGAAACCAGAGAATGCAACACATAATGTCACGAGCTCTGGCTGAGAGCTACTTGTCAATCGTGGTTTTAGTTAGCTATTTCATATATTTTCATTTAAAATATTTCTTGTCGGTTTTTTAATAATTCCGAGTAAAATAAATATATCTCAACTAAATTACACCAGACTTCATTATAACATAAAATTACATTAGGATCTTGTATTATAGATAACGGACAAACATACATACCTACACATATAATATTATTAGGAGATAATATTATAATCGCGAAAGTGCAGACAAGTGACAAACGATACAAAGCGTTTCTGCTAATTGTGTAACTGTGGAATTGAATGGCCACTTGCCTAGGCACTCAGGGGCCTCATCACATTTTCACCAAATCCAAAACGCTTCCGTTTTGATTCATTTTGACAACATCCAGCTGTCAGATGTCAAAAGATAAGAGAACAGAGCAGGATTCTTTGTCTAAGAAACAGAGGGATCAATTTGGTTTTGGTTTTTACGGTTTCTACGCGAACCGTTTGGTAAGCATATCCTTATTGACCATTCTTTCAGATCCTAATTACTAACTGTACATTCGAGTACTATGTGAAAAAATCTATCGTATAAAAACTTCGAGGTCAAAGCATTGAGGACACCGCAAACTAAACTAATAATCACATTAGTTTTACGGCCAAACATCCGCCATAAACCAGTGGTCACTTTAGTAAATTTAGTGGACCATGTTTTTTCTAAGTAATTAGATTGAAAATCGCGGCGCACTCAATTTTATGTTACTGCGCTTGTTAAAAAGAACTCGGTCTAATGTGCAGGTAATTAATAGTACATTATAATACAAGTGAGTAATGTTGAAAATTAGGTTCGAGGCTGACATTGAGCACGAGCGCAGCGAGTGCTTAATATTCAGCCGAGAATGTGATTTTTAACTGCTCACGAGTGTTATACGTCGTTTTTCAACACCATTGCGAGTAATTAATACATAATGCAAATCTAAATGCAATATCTACTTGCAAAACAGTACTGAAAATTGAAAAATGGCGCGCTTTTACTTTTTCATTGACGGCTTTGTGCGCGAAAGACTAAGGTACCGACGCTTAAACAGCCAAAACAGCAAATTATATAATTTTTACAAAATAAATATATTCTTTTAATATTTATGTATGACTTCTATTTAATAGTTGTAATTTTAAGAGCGTTTACGCCGTGCGGCAGACTCCAAGTTTAGGTATTTACACGCTGTGCGGTCATTCCCTCTCGCATTACTCGCGCTGCCGTCCAGGTACAGAGCACAAAAACAAATTCGATACTTTTTCACAAAATGAAATTAAATATATAATACAAGTTATTTAAATTGAATACTATGGAAAATTAACGGTTACACATTTAACATGAATTAAATTTTTAATATAATTATGTAAGTAATAATAACATCTGGTGGCCACCGGCCACCCTTGTCGCACCTATCATATAGTACATGGGTATAGTAGTTCATGTTACTGTCACGTAATAGGATTTATTAAAACACGAGCGGGCTTTTAAAAAACGAGCCTTGGCGAGTTTTTTAATAATATCCCGCAAGTGTTTTAATACCTAATTATGTGCAGTACATAAACTAGCGTCCCTTTGGCTCCCTTTGCCGTCCTGTTTTGCTCTAAGTTTTTGATTTTTGAGAAAAATAACTGTAACGTATTAAGCCGAACATGTTGCATAATGGTCATTAATTATGCAACAGGTAAATGACCTTTATTTTCATTTTGATTATCTTTGTTAAAAAGAATATCATTTGAGGTATTTCATTGAGATAATAATTTTAATATTATGTCATGAGTGTAGATATTTTTTTGTGTTGGCTATTGCATTTATCGAGGAAGGCTCTAGGCTATTTTATAACCGACATTAACGCGAACGAAGCCGCTGGCGGCTACTAGTATGATATAAATACTTGTCGCGAGATTTACTTGTGTATATTAGCGATTGAATAAATAAAGAGATATAAATAATAGAAGCAAATCTTGCCACAAACATATAAATCATATAACTAGCGCTCAGCCCGTGGCTTCTTTTGCGTATTGTTGGTTATTATATAGTTAGCCTTTCTAGATGCATCGTCTATCTCACACAAAAACAATTTTCAAAATTGGTTCAGTAGATCCAGCAATTACCTCCTACAACGTCACAAAAAAACAATTCACAAACTTTTATCATCACAGCCTTTATAATTCATTTCACTACTGGAAGACAAGACCTCTCCTTTTCAATGAAGGAGGTATAGGCAGTAGTCCACCACGCTTGCATAATGTGGATTGGTAGTCAATACCCCTTTGCTGGCCTATTAGTCGCCGTCTACGACACCCATTGGAACATATGGGGTGATGCTATTCTACTCTGCCGTATCACGTATGGCTATTCACAAACTTACATAAACTATTTACAAACTTTAACTCTTTATCATATTAGTACATACTTACCTATATTTTTTTTAAATGCAATTTAAGTTTACTTTCTTGTTTTTAGAGCAATTAAGTAAAATCTTTGTTTTTAAAGTTTTTTATCAGTAATTTATTGTATAGTTATTTTGACACGGTTTATTCGCATTTTCTCTACAGAGCCTTTCATTTGATACCCATATTATGGTAGTGCTAAAAGTAACAAATCTTGGGTAGTCGACAATTCTGCATTTAAAGTAATTTTTTTTGTTATAAAAGTATTTAGCAAAAACCATTGACTTTGCTAAGTAAAAAATACATAGATTGGAACATAGAACCTCCTTTTGAAGTTCGTGTATAACCTGAAAGAATACATAAGGACAAACAAACATAGGGACAAGAACGAACAGTACAACAAAATTGTACAGAATCAAGGTGTGGAGGGGAAGCCAAAGCAAGGACCACTGGTATATCGTTCTGTACATACCTATGATATTTTAAAGAATTATTCTCCATCTCTTAACCGTTACCGAATATTACTATGTGGACCATAATATTAAAAGAATAATCCTCAAACTCCTAACTTTTGCAGTTTTACCCTCCATCATCAGCTCACCTGAATAACCTGATAGAATAGAAATAGAAAGAAAAAAACTTAATTCAACTGTCGATCTATACGAAGGTACACATAATATTTAAGGAATTATCAGCCAACTCCTAACTATTAGGAGTGTTTTTTTCATCGTCAGCTTACCTGAATAACATAAAATGATACAACTATCGGTTTATAAATACATATATTAATTCAAGAATTATCATTCAACTCCTAATCATGGAGGAGTTTTACCTGCCATCACCAGCTCATTAACATGATATGATGACTACCAGACGTAAATACTTCAATAGCTTCAGGAAATAAGATATGAAGCATATAATACCTGCATATAAAATTTGAGAGTTGCTCTCGATTTCCTCGGAATCTCATCATCAGATCCTGACTTGGTGACAATAGCACCATATCAGAAGTATTTAGAAAATAGGTCCACAATTAACAGAGATATCCGTGAACATTCATAAAATAATACATAGAGTGCAACATAGAACTTTATATGAAGTCGGTTATCAATACTAAAAGTATCAACACCATCGTTCGTTCTGTAGTAGCATTACGAATATTTACGCGTGATCACGGAGCTAGCACCGAGCGACGTGACCTCTCTCCGACAAGCCTCATGGGCGACTGATTTGAAAGCGATTGCGCGGACTGTTTTATACTGATTTTTAAATAATTGTTATAAATATATTATAGTTTGTTCAGATATCATTTTTATACCAAAATTTAGAGTATATATTCTTCTTTTAAATTACATCATTTGTTTCTTCAAATAAGGGATATTAATTGTTAGAAATAGCAATTTTCCAAATCGTATTTTCGTAATACTTGCAGTGTGATTTGATTTTTCTTTAATTAGTAATTCTATGAAATTTAATTTTTTTTCTTTACAACTATTTTGTTCGGGATATTTTCAGTTACACAGTATTTTTTATTTCATTGTAATATTAGCCTTTTCGGATATTAAGGGCTTCGAAATTGCATCTAAACGTAAAATTTTAAAAATGCTGTTAAGATATTTTGTTATAATTTATGAATAAAGAATTAAATGAAATATTTCTCTTTACAACTTTTTGCGAAAGAATATTATCTAGTAGTTTTTATAACATTTATATTGGTAGAATAAGAATTCATGGAAATTAAGAAGCTCAAAAAGTGCCGATTTTCGCAAAATACGCGTAAACGCTCTTAAATAAGGTTTTTATAATAGTATATCTTTAAACAGAGTGTTTCTAAACGCCAAACTTATTTAATTTACAAAAATGTTTCAGCATTTTGCACATAAATTCTCTTTGGTTCCTATTTTTTTTATAAATAAAAGCGTGACTTTTCTTTACGAAACTATTAACTTTTGATTACCAAACTGTGCGGTAGTCGAATTTGAAATTCGAAAGATATTATAAGTTGGTAATATGCACGAAGTTATGTAATATGATACATTGTGAAACTAAAATTGGTGTAGTTACATACCAATTACGAGCAATGGTGTTGAAAAATATTTATAATTATTGACTACTTACTGAAAGTTAAAACTCATGCAACAAACGTCAGTTATAACGACTACCTTATATAATATATAAGGCAAAACTTATAGTCATGTCGACAGCCGAGTTATATTTCTACAGATTTCTTCCGCATATCGCCCAGGCCCAAGAAATTATCAGAGCTAAAAAGGTACCAGTTACGCCTGGTCACATGTGCAATCTCGAGACAAAGCAACATTAACAAACATCTTTTTAATATAGGAGTAACAGACAGCCCATTGTGCAGAGCCTGCATGGCGGAGGAAAAAACAGCCACTCACGTTCTTCTTGAGTGCAGAGGAGTGGCAGAATTACGGGCCCTCTTCCTCAAGTCGCTGAGGAGCAACAAGGAGTTGCTTGGCTTCGTCTAGGTGGAACTGTGATGGCTGGAGTAATCCAGCCGACCCCGTTTGACGCAAAATAGGTGCCATAGCCGTCCAGTTGCAGAAACTGCCCGTACGAAAAGAAGAAGATAAAACATAAAACTAAATAAACAACTTAGAATTTCAACCCTTATTCAGCGGTGTTTAGTTTAACCGATTAGTGTTCGCTGAAAAAGCCATAGCCAGTTCCATCAAAAGTATCAATAATTATATGAAGATAAGTTATTATTAGTGGTAGGATATTTTATGACCATACGAAGCGGAGTCTTAGGCCCGTATTACAGAATCACACTCAGAAATCAATCAGATCTTGAGAATCGATTGTCACTTTCTATCAAGCACAAAATGATAGAGACGTACGACGTTGAGTACTGCATTGATTCTTGAGACTCTTTTATAATACCAGCCTTAGTGTAAGGTGGTCGTTGTGAAAGTCTTTAAAAAATCGAAATTCACAACACTAACTATTTACTATAAAATTGGAATTTTACACTAAACTGAACTTTTTGGCCCTCACTTTTGCTTCGGATATACGCAGATCCGGTTTTTTTTACTCATTTTGCAGGATGTCTCTTAGGACCTTCTCTGCGTCACCGGGGTTTTTTGGTAAAGGCGAGGACCTGGGTGGGTCCTCTAGTCTGGAAGTTGAATCACCTTAGAGAGGATTCCTGACCGGTGAGCATCTCCCTCGGGGGAGTTTCTGCACCGATTAGGGTATCTAGGGCGTTCGAGTCGGGGTCCACGTCCGGAATTCCTCCTCCTTCCTCCTCGTGGCGGATTCTGGTAACGTGGTTGGGAAACTTTCTCGGCGAGTGTGTGGCTTTTGATGTCAAGGGTATCCCCTTGGCATTCGAAGTCACATGCCATAGTCGAGTTGTTTTTTACTGAAAAGGGCCGTCCGGAACTACCACGGCTAGTTCCGGACGGCCCTTTTCAGGGCCACGACCGCGCCCGAAGTCCCCCGGTTGCGGTCCGATGGCTGCTCCCGGTGTCCTCGTCAGGAGGACGCGCCAGGTCGAGCAGCCGTCGGTGAGGAGGCGGCCTATAAGGCCGGCGTCGGCCAGCGGCCCACAGGGGCTGGCATTAGTCGGCAGCCCCTGTGGGCTGCTGGCCACCAATTGGTGCACAAGGAGTACCTAGACGGGCAGCGTTGCGACGGTCTCGGTGTAGTTGCGCCCACGTGCGTAGATCCCGAGCCGTCCTGTAATAGCGCACTGGAGGTCTGGCCGGGGAGGATGTTTCGTGGGAGGGAACGCCTTTACCTCGAGTCCCACATATCCCCCGCGATTGGCACCACCCCGCAGGGACTATGCGTAAATGCATGTTACCTCCCCGACAAAAAAAAAGGGGACGTTCGAGTCAGACGGCGGTTTTCATGTAGGTTTTGATGTTAGAATAGACTGCAATTGAACTTGGGTGCGACAAGAAAAAATCTCTTTATTTTTATGTAAATTAAAGTGTTTTATTTCAGCACATTCATACATAGTGAGTAGGGTTATAACAGTATCAAACTAAGCTCACCCTAATAGTCATTCGTAAAATTCAACAATAATTGTTACGCTACTCTCAATGACGCATCTACATTTATATAACACGGCAGTACCCATTCACTGAATATCCACATTTAAGTGGAACACAGACTGTCATTATCAGATGCGCAGATATTGGGCGTACCTACGTAATACAAGTACCTACTTATAGTTGGGTAATGCTATTTTATAAATATAACTTAAAATGATAGTACGGTGAGCACCGGCTTCATACAAAATAACACAAATGGAGAAATCGTTTTCCTACCGCTATTTCTTATCTGATCTTTATGATATTTTAGAAAGTTTTTTACATAGTAAAATGCTATGTCCGTACGTTTTTTTTTTCAAAATATATTTTTTTTCACAATAACTTTAAATGTATGTCGAATTGTGAAACAAAAGTACAGACATAGATAGATAGATTATTTTTATTAAAAACATTCTAAAACATCAATAACAAGCAACGCAAGGATGGACACCCTTGCCTTGCTAACACCCAGGATTGAAAGATTAAATTTTTTAGGGTTCCGTACCTCAAAAAGGAAAAATTATAGGATCGCTTTAATGTCCGTCTATCTGTCAAGACCCTTTATCTCGGGAACGAGTGGAGGTATCGATTCGAAATTAAAACCATGTACTCAGGTCTAAGGTCCCTTTAAGCTGTGAAAAATTCAAACTTCTTAGTAAACGCAAAATAAATATACGGCCGTATATGCCACAAAAAATACATTTGTACGGAACCCTCGATGGGCGAGTCCGACTCGCACTTGTCCGGTTTCTGATTGTGCGATATAAAAATCAGTTTCATTTAACATAATGTAGTGCTCACGCAAATCTTACAAAAATATTATCATCAACCCGATTTTCAGTTTTAATTACAAACTACATTCATTTTAAAGTACGTACGCTTCATATTACTAAAACGTAAGTCCGCAAAAGCGGATGTATTTACACGTTGTACATAATTGAACATCTTTAATCAAAGTAAGCAAATATTTACAGGGTTGTACATTTCTACCGTGCGTCGTCGAGGTCATAAATATGTCAGCCAGCGTTACCCGACAGGCTTACCTGCTGGAAAGTAGCCGTACTTGAAATTGAATGCCTTTTGGTCGAATATTAAATACTCGAATATTAAATACTCGAAAAATCAAGAATTTTATATTTAATTTTATCTGGCCAGTTTTAAAATGTTTGATTTGTTTTTTTTTTCTTTTATTTCGTTTTCTTTTTAATTTGGTATACCTAAAGTTTAAACATGACAAATTATGAGTTCGGCAATTAGCTAAATGTATCAAATCTTGAATTTCATAAGTTTAACGGATCGAATGCTTAAAGACGTTATCTCGAAGAGGCAGAGTTAAAAAGGTGCATATTTGTATTATGGGTTGATTCAGTTTTTTTTATGATCAACCTAGGCAAGGGTCATTTGCATTCCATGGCCTTTGTTGATGATGGATAATCAATTTACGGACCGTTCCACATGCTGTCTAGGCGTACGTCGTGTGCGGGACGGACGTGGAACAGCGCCAGTCCTACTCACCAAAAACCACCAGATCCCAAAACGCCACATTTAGCGATTAGGAGGGTTCCTAAGCGCTAAATGTGGCGTTTTGGGATCGGCGTACTTTACATACGCCTTTTCACCAAAACGTTCACGTGCTCTCCCTTGCCAAGATTTTGATGCATCGTCGTTCGAAATTTTGATGCATCGAACTGTCCAGCCAAGAGCAAGAAGCCAAGAAGAACTAAAGTTTACGACATAGCCCAAAGAATTGCCCAACTTAAGTGGCAGTGGGCGGGGCACATTGCTCGGATAGCGGATGGCCGATGGGGCCGAACAGTTCTCGAGTGGTGACCGCGCACCGGACAACGCAGTGTGGGTTGGCCCCCTACAAGGTGGACTGACGGCCTGATTAAGCCTGCTGGTCACGCAGTCGGTTCGGTCGGTTCAGCAGTGGACATCATGTGGCTGAAATGATGATGATGAACTGTCCAGCACATGATTTGTCGCTTTCATGCTTGTTCTTCAATGAGAGGTTTTCAAGTATTTAATATTCGAGCAAAACGCATTCGAATCGAAGTAGGAAACGCCTGCTGGACAGGTCACGGCTCACGCCATACGAACTGTTATTTGTTTCATCACGAAATCGTACACCGTCACGTCATGATGGAAATTTCCTCATTTACATGCCACCCTTTTTGGCCTCGCGGGAAATGCGTTGAATATAGGTTATCTGTTCTGTGGTTTTAAGGTGACGGTTATAATAATGTAGCTGTGTTATTATTAAATATTTTTTTATGTTGGAAATCTGAATGTTAATGAGCACGATTCGTTGTGTAAACTAATAGGAAATGTGGTGTGCGTAGTTATTGTCTCATAACCCTTCTTACAAATACAAGATGTTGCATCGTAAGTGCGTTCTATCGACTTTGCCACAGCGAGTGTTCTGTAGAACATTTTTCCTTAACCCCTTCTCCCTTCCTTTTCAAATCCACGCGTTCTGGCTTGTGTTGTCACAGGAAAACGACATTAAAGAAATTTTGCAAGTCATCTCTATGTCAGCTGTGTGTGAATAACAGCCATATGTTACAAGCGGCAATAACCATGTACTATCGGGCTGTGTGCCTAACTACTCGTAATATTATAAATGCGAATATTCTTTGTTTGTTACGCTTCCAACGATTTCCGACTAGATTAACTACTTAACCGACCATCATGAAATTTTGTGCACATCTTAGTACCTACATAATGTACATTTCGTCCAGAAATAGAGACTATTCCCAAGTGATAGTAATACCTTTATGACTTTGTGGCAATATCTTTATTAATCTGAGCGATGCGGCAAATTGTAGTAAACAAATATTAATAAAACAAAACAAGTTACTTACGGCATCTTATTTGAATGCTAAAAAATGTTAATACAGGAAACACCAGTAAATACGTTGTTGTGAAAGAAAACGGGCACTGTGACAAAGTATTCCCAAAATACTGAGTTAAAGTCAACCAAACAAGGAATTAATTAAAACACAATGTAAATACATAAAGAAGGAAAGCCAACAAAATAAAGGGTGACGAAATTACGCTGTGGAAAGAGGACTTCATTGTCCGTGGACATTTAATGAAATGATAGATGAACTGTAGTTATTGCGGGGATTTTTTAAAACAGGCGCGTAGGGAATTGTACAAATTAACTAACTGCCACTCGTTGCGGCCATCTGTTATGTCAACTTGTGGAACTTACAAATAATTCCATACGGATGTCGTTAAAATAAACATTTAATGCAACAAAAATATATTGAGGTTAATAATAGACATAACACTATCCTGTCTTATAAGTACTAGTACTTTTCAACTAGTAATATTTTATAGAATGCCATTAGAAAGCATACTTGCCTGCTTGAGAGACTACCAACAACTATCAATAATATCGCATAAAACTTTGCAGTCTACGATTTGAGTTATGTTGTCTGAAATAAATGATTTATTATTATGAGTATTACTTGATGATAGTATATAAATAAGCAACTATATGGCAAGCTGCAGCAGCTTCCGCTGAATCTCTCAAAAGGTATAAATACGGTTGTCTCTCAGGAGACTACTTATTTGAACGGTTTGGACTAGAGACTCTGGGCTCATTGACTTTCTCGGAATAAGTCACAATAAGGCTGACTTGTATTTCGCGCAAAAAATTAGTCTCGCGATTCAGCGAGGTAATGTAGCCAGTGTTATTGGTACACTTCCTGTTTCCTCTGAAACAGGAAGTGTACCAATAACACTGGCAATAACCTAGGCGAAGTGTTTCATTTGTAATTAAGTAGTTTATAAGTATTTTGTATCTGGTTTTAGTAAACTTTTATGTATTATACATATTAGAGTATTTAGTAATATTTATTATTGTTCATTAAAAACAATTCACAGCAACTACATTCTCACATATAAATAACTAATTACCAAAACTCGTATGTAGCGCCAATGGTATTTGTATAGACTGGAGCCTAATATGATTCCGAACATATTCTACGCAATATTCGACGTCTTAACATTTGGTTCGACGTAAATAATAATTAAATATCGCAACATCTTGACTAACAAGCAGAACGTAATTCCGGAACTATTTCTCGCGAAAATTCCAGAAAACATAATCTGTCATTTGCAGCCATCTTACAAGATGTCGTGTTCGCAGGTGCCTCGTAATTAGAATGAATTTGTCTGACGCAGGCCCTCCCGCGGAGGTCACGCACTCGTAAATCCCTGTCATAATAGCTTGTTTACGCCAGCGTTTAATAAAGATGCGCGCTTTCCTTTATTAGGAGCTTTTAACGAGGCTGCGACGAAAGAGCTCCTTGAGGCATTCTAAATTGACTTTAGTACGCCGCCGTTTTTTAGACTGGTCGCAAAACATTTAAGCGTAGGTATTCCCTGGGTATTCCACATTTATTTACCCATAAAATATAATATGAACATTTTAAAGAACAATTTAATAAGGTATAATTTTATAATAATACTTTGTATTTCCTGACCGGTGAATTTTTATCACCTTTACTATAACGTATATTTTTTAATAGATTACAACTTCTTTTACTATAAATAAGTAGGTTAGTCCAATAAAGTATTTGGATCAAATAAATTTTATTTTAGATAAATGTTAATAAATAACTATATTTGTATAATGTTTTGTATTGATGACAATTATTTTAGACGGGTCGGTTCAAGCATGCGATTTATAAAAAAAATATGCAGCTTACTTACTTGATATAAAGGTTGTTTCCTTTTAGAAAATTTACCATCATCAATAGGTAGTTTTCGTCCTGATACCTTTTTCACTCTGTGTTACTTTAATATCCATATTTCAAGGCTATACTTAAAAGTTCTATATACCCCTTCCACAAGTGCGCGTGCCTAAATAAACCCAACCCCGTTGATATTTGAATTCCTTAACACGCAAAAAACACAACAAAACGAAGCACAGTGTATTCGACTTTACATATAAATGTTCTGCTCTCGCGAGACAATCATGAAACAGATGTACAGCTATACTGTATACCTACACGGAACCCTAAACAATGTAAGTAGGGTATTATTGGGCATTCTGGCACACTTTTTTAGCACTCCATTGATCTCACTATCGTTCGATCAATTTCGTAAAAAAGTGTGCCAGGATGCCCAATAACAGTAGTGAAAATCACGAAGTGGTCTTAAGTTTTGCAGTTTTGCATCACATTGTTCTGTGTAGGTGATTTACTAAAAGGCTGATTTAAAATGCGAAGTGAATTAGACACTCCAATGAAATATTAAATTGAAAGTTATAAATCATCGATCAATGTCGTAAAAAAGTGTGCCAGGATGTCCAATAATAGTAGTGAAAATCATGAAGAAGTTTTAATTTTTGCGAAGTGGCTTGTCGTATTTTATAACATTAGGTATCAACTATAAATCATAATTGTTATATCGAAGGACAACAATATTGTGTGTTTCGATCATCATTAAGTTAGCATACTTGATTTCAGTCTACTGAACACGTTTTCATGGTCTTCAACCTCCGGCTATTAGGCATTTAACTAGGTATAGCAGTGCAATAATGATCACAGAACTTAACAACTTGGGGCTCCCTGGCTTCCAGGACTTTATCCCCGGCTAAGTACCTATCTGTGTCAATATACACTCTAACCTCGATAAATGTGAATCCTCAACCCAAAGGAAAATACTTGTGTGGTTTGACCGAAAGCGGTGTACATTTACATGTTTGATTGCAATTTACTAAACACATTTTCAAGATTTTCTATCCTAAGCTATGGAGGCATTTAACTCGGTATAGCAGTGCAATAATGATCACAGAACTTAACATCTTGAGGCTCCCTGGCTTTCAGGACTTTATCCCCGGCTAAGTACCTTTCTGTGTCAATATACACTCTAACCTCGATAAATGTGAATCCTCAACCCAAAGGAAAATACTTGTGTGGTTTGACCGAAAGCGGTGTACATTAACATGTTTGATTGCAATTTACTAAACACATTTTCAAGATTTTCTATCCTAAGCTATGGAGGCATTTAACTCGGTATAGCAGTGCAATAATGATCACAGAACTTAACATCTTGAGGCTCCCTGGCTTTCAGGACTTTATCCCCGGCTAAGTACCTTTCTGTGTCAATATACACTCTAACCTCGTCAAACTTAAGCCCCCAATGCAGAGGAAAACACTTGTGTGGTTCGATCGCAAACTTCATAAGTCAGCATACCTGATTTCAGTCTACTAAACACGTTTTCAAGGTCTTCAACCTCGGGCTATTGAGGCATTTAACTAGGTATAGCAGTGCAATAATGATCACAGAACTTAACAACTTGGGGCTCCCTGGCTTCCAGGACTTTATCCCCGGCTAAGTATCTATCTGTGTCAATATACACTCTAACCTCGATAAATGTGAATCCTCAACCCAAAGGAAAACACTTGTGTAGTTTGACCGAAAGCGGTATACATTAACATGATTGATTGCAATTTACTAAACACATTTTCAAGATTTTCTATCTCAGGCTATGGAGACATTTAACTCGGTATAGCAGTGCAATAATGATCACAGAACTTAACATCTCGGGGCTCCCTGGCTATCAGGACTTTATCCCGGCTAAGTATCTGTGTCAATATACACTCTAACCTCGTCAAACTTAAGCCCCCAGTGCAGAGGAAAACACTTGTGTGGTTCGATCGCAAACTTCATAAGTTAGCATACCTGATTTCAGTCTACTAAACACGTTTTCAAGGTCTTCAACCTCGGGCTATTGAGGCATTTAACTAGGTATAGCAGTGCAATAATGATCACAGAACTTAACAACTTGGGGCTCCCTGGCTTCCAGGACTTTATCCCCGGCTAAGTATTTATCTGTGTCAATATACACTCTAACCTCGATAAATGTGAATCCTCAACCCAAAGGAAAACACTTGTGTAGTTTGACCGAAAGCGGTATACATTAACATGATTGATTGCAATTTACTAAACACATTTTCAAGATTTTCTATCTCAGGCTATGGAGGCATTTAACTCGGTATAGCAGTGCAATAATGATCACAGAACTTAACATCTTGGGGCTCCCTGGCTATCAGGACTTTATCCCCGGCTAAGTATCTGTGTCAATATACACTCTAACCTCGTCAAACTTAAGCCCCCAATGCAGAGGAAAACACTTGTGTGGTTCGATCGCAAACTTCATAAGTTAGCATACCTGATTTCGGTCTACTAAACACGTTTTCAAGGTCTTCAACCTCGGGCTATTGAGGCATTTAACTAGGTATAGCAGTGCAATAATGATCACAGAACTTAACAACTTGGGGCTCCCTAGCTTCCAGGACTTTATCCCCGGCCAAGTATCTGTGTCAATATACACTCTAACCTTGTCAAACGTGAATCCTCAACCCAAAGGAAAACACTTGTGTGGTTTGACCGAAAGCGGTATACATTAGCATGTTTGATTGCAATTTACTAAACACATTTTCAAGGTTTTCTATCTCAGGCTATGGAGGCATTTAACTAGGTATAGCAGCGCAATAATGATCACAGAACTTAACAACTTGGGGCTTCCTGGCTTCCAGGACTTTATCCCCGGCTAAATAACTGTGTCAAAATACACTCTAACGTCGTCAAACGTGAACCCTCGAGCCAGAGGAAAACACTTGTGTTTTTCGATCACTGTCAAGACATGCTCTGAATTACTGATAAATAATCACGGCTTTTATATATTATTTAGCCAATCAGTTTTCAAAGCATTCCCATGAAAATTCACTTATCAGCAATAACAAATATGAAATGAATTATATTAAATTTAATAAAATTGATCAGGTCTCCGATTACGAGTTCAGTTTAAATAATAAGGCTTCGTACTCACGTTATAATAACTATGATTTAATATGTGAATAAAGATATTGTTATTTAATAGGCTTCCAAGATAAATTGTTATGAAAATAAACTCATAGTTTATGTATAGGTAATCATCCTGATTGTTATGTTATACATACATTGTTAATACCGTAATCTTGGTAATACAGCAAACCTATTTATTGTTTGTAACTTTCAAATACTCTGATCAACAAAGAGTATTGATCACCATATACTCCATCCACCAATCCGCATTGGGCAAGCAGCGTGGCGGACTATGATCTAAAAAACCTCCTTTGTTGACAAGAAGAGACCATGTGTCCCAAGGCTGTTGTGATTATTATGAATCGCTGATAAACGTTTATAAACGAGAAAGTTTGTATGTTTGTTACTCGTTCACGCAAAAACTACTGAATGTATTATAACCTCATAGCTCATACATCAGAATAACATAAAAGCTATAATTATACTAATCCTACGCATACGAAGTCACGGGCTAAAACTAGTATTAAATAATTTTCATTCTTATGAAATAGTCTTTATGTTGCATGTGATGCTTAGAGTCAGCAATTAGACACACGTTCACACGCTCACAGGCATTAGATTAGCACATTCGGTGTCATTTTTAATAATTAATTTAACAAAACAAAATTGATGACATATTGTAATATTATAAGTGCTAATTGGCATCTTTTGTCAGCAAATATAACGGATGCACATAATATAAATGCATACTTCTATTATGGTGAATAAAAATACTCGTTCCATGTCTATTTACATGAACACAAAATTACTTACAGTAGTGTTTTTAATAATACTAATCGGTTTTATATAGAATGGATAATTATAAATAATAAGAAAGGTTGGTCACTCCTGTTCAATTATTGCTAGTTTTGCAGTTTACTTGTAATAAAAAGCGGTAAAATGGTAGTCACCTCACCAGTGCTCCAAGGTGCTTTCTAAGTCACTACTCACCGATAATAGTGCTAACGTAGTACCTACCCACTACTACCTGAAGAACCAGCGAGATTCAAATCTACATCGGAAAAACAAATCGACCCAAACAATGTTCGTAAGTTTTTATCGTCTTTCCACTTTGTTTAAATTTAACTTGCTTCGCTGAATGTTTGTTATAATATGTTGTGTTTGCCAGGAAATTATTTTCCACACATAAAATCTTATCTTAATACAGTATTGGTATTCTTCACATTTCAGGTCTGAAGCCAAGTATACCAAGCGCGCTGCTAAGAACCAGTCAAGCCTTTTCTTTGACACTGACGAAGAAGTCGTAAGGTGACTTTAATTTTCTATTACTTATTAGTTCGCTATTTTACGTCTACGAAATGTAGATGTTAAACTACAATAATTATAAATTATGTTTTCAATTCCTCTAGCTCCAAGAAGAAAAGTAAGACGAAGTCGGTGCCTTCCAAGCAACAGGTGGCATCCTCCTCTTCGACCGAAGCTTCCGAGTGGTTGTTCGACACAGAGTCGGACGAAGAGGTTCCAGTCCGCAACCCAAGTAAAGTCGAGAGCGTCTTGACGCGTCGAGTACCTGGCGGCGTGACTCGTCGCACGGCGCAGCTCAACGGTGGGTTGGTGGCGGAGTTACGACTCTACAGCACGGAAGAGGTACGCGACCTTGCTGGTTTGGAGAAGTGCGACAAGGCAATCGTTTGGTTACGATTGCAGGGTGACTCGGAGTCTGAGGAATTCCTTGCATTGAAGCAATTCGTTAAAATTGCTAAAACAAAATTTACTGAGGAGGGAACATTTTATAATCACAAAAAGAAAATGTAAGTAATTGATTATATTAAGCTGGGTACCTAACTAGTTAATGTTCCTTCCACAGTAAATTATATTTTGGTCAATTAATATTCGTTTTACTTTTTTTCATATACTTAACTTCTTAGTTTACCATTAGTTTATATACGGTGTATTTACCTACATTAGTCACTTCATCGGCTAACACAGTGAAAACAAATTCATTATGTCGAAGACTATATTCTGTTCAGTGTGTAACATATCCATTAAAAATAGGGCTTTCTCTGCTCACTTAAAAAGTATTTTACACAAAGACAATAGTTCGGTTGTTGAAAGTGAAGGCATTGAAAAAGTTCATAGCGCTTTCCGCAGTCGTATAGCGTCATATCGAATTCGATGCGATGGTGTTGCTCGCAATAGCGAGGTACCTGAACAACCGGTTCGTGTGTACACACCCGTTGAATTTTTGTCTCATTTGCGCGGACGAGTAAGTCTGTTACTATCATCACGAATTCAAAGTCATACTAATCTGAAAGTGAATTTCGAGTTGTTTTGTCAATTTTTTTTGCATAAAAATGAGTCAGTTGCCGTTAAATCTTTTGCCACCGAAAACATTATTTTGCACCAAAATTATGACTTTCTTGATTTATTTTCAAATATAACTAGTTTGTTGTGTAAAAAAGTCGAAGAATTTGAAGAAAGAGATAGCGGTTGGGCTTATTTGAAAAGTCTATACCTGGAAGTAAACATAAATAAATACAACCCTATGAGAGCCTCAAGTTATATAGATTTACCTAAGACAATAAAACACAAAAAAGCATGCGTCAATATTCAAAATTTTGACGATTATTGTTTTTTATGGTGTGTCGTGGCTTCACTTTTTCCTGTAAAAAATAATGCGCAGCGAACTTCAGCCTATCCACATTTTGAAAGTGTACTCAATGTTAGAGATATTTCGTTTCCGGTGGGGTTTTCAGATATTAAAATTTTTGAAAAAAATAATCCTCGTATTAGTGTTAACATTTATGGTCTCAAAAATAACAGTCAAGTTGTCGGACCACTATACAAAAGTGAATTTCGAAAAAAACACCACGTTAACATGCTTTTTCTTGAGAATGGAAAACGTACTCATTACTGTCTAATCAAAGATTTATCTAAATTACTTCGCAAACAATTGACTAAACACCATTCTAAAATATATTTGTGCGAAGATTGTATGCTATTTTTTGATGACAATGATAAATTAGAATCTCATCTTTGTAGTGGTGTAGCAACAATTTTACCAAAAAAGGGAAATCTACTACAATTTGAACATTTCGAACGAATGCAAAATATACCTTTTGTTATTTACGCAGATTTCGAATCATTGTTAATACCATCTGAGTCAAACTATGGAGACTGCACATCGTCGTTGCAAAAACATGTGCCTGCTGCATTTGGATACTACATTGTATGTTCCTATGATAGCTCACGCAACAAGTACGTTTCTTATCGCGGTCCCTCCTGTGTAGAAAAGTTCTTAGAACATTTATTAGCGGATGTAGTTATTATTTATAATATTTTACAGTCGCCACTACCAAAGTCTTTAACAGATCAAGACAAAGTTCATTTTACTAACTCATCAAAATGTTTTCTTTGCGATCAAATATTATTTGACGATAAAGTCAGAGATCACTGTCATCTTACAGGACGTTACCGCGGTGCAGCTCATTCATATTGCAATATCAAGTTCCGTTTGCCAAAATTTATTCCTATATTCTTTCATAATTTGGCAGGTTATGATAGTCATCTTTTTATACGACAATTAGGTGAGTTACCAGGTAGAATACAAGTGATAGCAAAGACTAAAGAAAATTATATATCGTTTACTAAACTTTTTCAAATTAATGACAAGGATATCGTACCTGTTCGTTTTGTTGATTCTTTTAAATTTTTGGGGACAAGCTTAGAGAAACTGGTTGCTAGCTTGAATGATAGTGATTTCAAACACCTCCATCGATTTTTCCCATCTCAGAAGCATTTTGACTTGTTACGACGTAAAGGTGTATATCCTTACGATTATATGACTAGTTGGAGTTCGTTTGAAGACCAAGAACTACCACCACACGACTGTTTTTTCAACAAATTATTTAATAGTAATATATCCGAAACAGATTATGAACATGCAAAAAGAGTTTGGAAATCTTTTAAATTATTAAATCTAGGAGAATACACTGATTTATATCTAAAGTCGGACGTACTCTTATTAGCGGATGTCTTCGAAAGTTTTCGAGAAACATGTAAGACAAATTATAAATTAGATCCAGCCTTTTATGTAACAGCCCCTAGCCTAAGTTTCGATGCTATGCTTTTAAAAACAAACGTGAAATTAGAATTAATAAGTAATTTGGAAATATTAAGAATGATTCAAAAAGGTATACGTGGTGGTATATGTTTATGTTCTACAAGATATTCAAAGGCCAATAATAAGTATTTACAAACTTATAATCCAATAGAGAAAGACAATTTCTTAGTTTACATTGATTGTAATAACCTGTATGGTTATGCGATGTGTGCCTCTTTGCCCCATTCAAATTTTAAATTATTGAATAAACAAGAAATTGATAGAATTGACTTTCGAAATGTACCAACTGACGGGGACATTGGATATATACTAGAAGTTGACTTGGAATATCCTGAGTATTTGCATGATGATCATAACGATTTTCCATTCTGTGCTCAAAAATTTACTCCGCCAGGTTCAAAAACTTCAAAATTAATTCCAAATTTATACGAAAAATATTTTTATGTTATCCATTTTGTTCATCTAAAAACATGTTTGAAACATGGGTTATTGTTAAAAAAAATACATAGAGTAATTCAATTCAATCAGAGTCCTTATTTAAAGCAATACATTGACATGAACACAGAGTTACGAAAACAAGCGAGTTCTACCTTTGAACAAGATTTTTTCAAATTACTAAACAATAGTATATTTGGAAAAACCTTGGAGGACACTGAGAAGAGAGTCACTGTAAAATTGGTCAATAAGTGGAGTGATGAGGAAAACAAAACGAAGAAAAGTTTATCAGCTGAGCAACTGATAGCTCGACCAAACTTTCATAGTGCTACTATTTTTACAGAAAATTTTGTAGCAGTTCAAATGAAACCGGAATCAATTATTTTGGACAAACCTATATACATAGGCTTTTCTGTTTTGGAAACATCGAAAAGCCATATGTTTGATTTTCATTACTCGGTAATGAAACCTTTTTATGCTGAAAAGATAAAGCTTTGCTATACAGATACAGACAGTTTTCTTTATTCTATAGAAAGCAAAGATTTTTACAAAGATTTAAAATCACATTTTCTTCAGTATTTTGATACTAGTAATTATCCTGAAAATAACTCTTACGGTATTCCAGATCAGAACAAAAAAGTACCAGGTTTGTTTAAAGATGAACTAGGTGGAAATTTAATTTCAGAGTTTGTAGGTTTAAGGTCGAAATTATATTGTATTAAAACACTGCAAGATGAATTAAAGAAAGCAAAAGGCATACAGAAACAAGTAATAAAAAAAGTTTACTTTAAAGATTACTCTAACATATTAAAAACAAATGCTTTTCTACGAAAGAAGAATATAATTTTTAAGTCCCTTAAACACGATATATTTACACAGGAACAGAACAAAATTGCCCTGTCAGGTAATGACGACAAACGTATCATACTAAAAAATAAAATTTCAACTTTATCATGGGGTCACAGGGATACTTTATCTTAGTATTCATCCATTTATATTTTCTTAGAAGTTATGAATGTTGTTTTCACTGTAAACCTCACAATTTTCACTTGTAAGTTATGAATGTTTTTATTACTGAAAACCCAGTAAGTTGACATTTATCTACGTTTTTCGGATTTCTGGATTAAAATAGACATAGAGTTATAAGTAAATAATGTAATGTGTTAGAAATAAGACCACCTATTGTACTATAGTTTTTGTAGTGTTTGTGTTTCCATATTTCTCAATTTAGGTAATGTTTTGTATTGTAATGTTTTCTACGCAAATGTCAATTTGTAATTTGTATTTAAGATAAGTTTAATAAGATTAGAATGTAATAACGGTACCCAGAATTATTTTAATATTACATAAATATAAACGTTTATACATTAACAACTGCATTTTTATTTTAAATACATCTTCCTAACTGTTCTATAGTTATCATTGAACCTAATAAAATTGTAAACTCACTCATCAAATTGTAATTGTATAAACAGAAATGTGATGCCTAGAACTGTGAGTAATGCAAAAATAGCAAGTCGCGACATGTTATTGATGAGTCCGAAGTCCTAGTAATTTAACTCGTCTTTCTGCTATGTCAGACAAAAAGAAATGTGATGCCTAGAACTGTGAGTAATGCAAAAATAGCAAGTCGCGACATGTTATTGATGAGTCCGAAGTCCTAGTAATTTAACTCGTCTTTCTGCTATGTCAGACAAAAAGAAATGTGATGCCTAGAACTGTGAGTAATGCAAAAATAGCAAGTCGCGACATGTTATTGATGAGTCCGAAGTCCTAGTAATTTAACTCGTCTTTCTGCTATGTCAGACAAAAAGAAATGTGATGCCTAGAACTGTGAGTAATGCAAAAATAGCAAGTCGCGACATGTTATTGATGAGTCCGAAGTCCTAGTAATTTAACTCGTCTTTCTGCTATGTCAGACAAAATTACAGATGTAGGTCAATACAAACGCAAACACATACACACACCTACAGCAAAATATGACTGGTATATATATAATCGCTTATTTGCATCAACAATTAATTCTTGTGAAAACACGAAACTAAGTGAACGTCAGTTATCATGGTGAGTAATAAATATGTCTACCTACCACAGTGAAGATGGGGGGTTTGTAAGTAATAAGTAATGTATCTCACGATAATTCTAATTAATTTCAGAACACTTCTTCGCAAATCACCTATATTCCCGATGACAATTCTGTTGCGAATGAACAGCGAGCGATGTGGCAAGACGCTCAAGATCCTCTGGAAGGGTTCACGGAGGAGTTCGTGAGGAGGCCTTCGAGTGAAGACAGACCTGATTCGCCTTTGCAACGCAAAGTTTTAAAGGCGATGAAGAGGATCACTCGGAGGAGGAAACAAAAAAGAAGCTCCTTCCTGAGAGATTGCCACTCGTTTATAGTAAAGAGTGCGCCTACGCGAGGACGGCGCTTAATCAAAATTGAAATAATAGATATGGAGAGATCTAATGAAATGTTAGAGGACTCAATGGTGTCTGCACAATACGTGGTCACTGAGAATATGGACCCTATACTAGACCAAACGGAGGGTTTGATTAATAAGATCTCCAAATCATTGTGTGGTTATAGCTATAATTTCTAAGGCTATAATCATAATCTATAATTTCATAAATTAAATTTCTCGCGTAGGAATTGTGTGTAACTTCTCTAGTTACATATAATCCTTCGGAGATACATTGTAAATAAAAGAGCGTACTGATGTAAATAGTTTGTCTTAAATGTTTAATATTCTTTATTCTCATTTGATAATTGTAAATATCTGTGTCCTATTCTTATTTCATTATACTACACTTTGAGGCAAACTGTTGTTTGATTTTATCCCACATTATGAGGTATCGTTAGAAATAAAAGACTTACTTAATATACTTTATTTATTTAAAAATCTGTAATTGACATATTATTTTCAATGCACCACTTTTTAATACATATAACATTTCTGAGAGCACAGACATTATTATGGTTTAAACAATTAAAACTAGAAGCACATTTACAATAATTTTCATACAACGTTGCAAAATTAGGACTGCCTTTAGCTTCGATGTCTATCAAGATACAGTTATCACACAAGTCTTTTATCCATTTCTGCTTTTCTACCCCCTTCATTACTATAGTTTTATTTTGTAAAATCGGAATAATTAATCTTTTGAATTCCCTGTAGTCAATATTTCCTTCGCTCCAATAAATATTTCTATTTCTTTCAATCCACCTAACTCTTCTTTTTTCTTCTGGTGTTAACTTTGAATACGGATATGGGGGCTTTATCAAAAAGACTTGAGTAAATTCCTTCGTAGATAACGCTAGCTCCTTTATTATGAAATTACCACGGTAGTCTTTAAAACCTTGAACGTCAACAAAAATAGTTGAACTCATGATATTTTGCGAACAATATTACTCAAAGGTTTGTATTCTACGATACAATCGTTCAATATTAAACAGTATGCTGACGTCTGATCTGGTATTTCTTTATGACTCTCCAGCTCCAGGCGAATATTAATTACGGGTCCAGTTTTTATGTTATCGTTTTGTCTCGAACAATCTATTACGAATAATGGCGCAATGTCTTTATATTCTTGAGCACTTAACAAACAACTAGATCTACGACCATAGTAAGACTGTTGAAAATTTACGAACTGCTCGTATATTAAAGCAAAAGAATGCTTTGCGAAATCTGTATTATAGCTTTCGTACGGATAATAGGTAGAATTTAAATAAACTTTAACGTCACGCAAGTTGCAATGGTCAAATCTGGACATATCCTTAGACACGTCATTTTTTCTGTTAGTTTGTAGTCCAAGAATCACATATCGAGGCTTCTCAATTTGTGTTGAAGTTTTTATAGACCAAGTATGTTTCGTAGTCTTCGGAAGTAATGGGTATTCATAGATATCCCAATTTCTGAACGCTAATTGTATAGGTCTATCTTTTTCAAGAAGTTTAAGTAACTTAACCTTTTCTCTGTCTGATACTTTAATATGAGGCATGCGCCAAATTATTTTATGTATTTCAATACTTCGCACAGTTTCACCGGTGTTAAGTTTTAAAGCGTTAAGGTCTGTATTACTTCGCAATAAAACAAGCTCATGTTTGCAATTTACTATTACTTTTTTATAGTCTTCAGCAAATCCAAGTATGTGACTAAGTGGAATTGATGCAGAAAAATGACCGCCAATATCATTTTTAACGCCTTGTATATCCCATCCCCATGCTTGAGATATCTTCGATTCGATGTCATTCATAGATAATAAAGATTTCATAGTAGTAGTAATGCCCGCATTCTTTACTTTATCTATTTCAACACCGTTCAATTCATAGCGTATATCTTGGAACAGATACATAAGTGAGTTATTGGTAAAATGAAATGACGGCGCTCTATCCTTGTTATCATTTTTGAAAACATTGACGATCCCTTCCAAATACAAAGTGCTTGCACTTGGAAGTATGTATAAGTCTTGTTGGTTTATTGGAATTCTTATTTCATCGTTTCTGTTGAAGCTTGTTATGTAAGGCTTGTATGAATGAGTTTCAATACATTCTATCGAGTTGTCATAAACAGGGGTATTCGTAATATTTAAGATATTCATTTCAACAGCCCAATCAATTTCAAAAATTGTTTATTCTCTTCAGATAATTTCTGTCTTTTACCACAAGCAAGTGTTCTCTTTCGGATCGCACGATAACCACTAATCTTTTGAATGTGTGGAATACTGTTTTTATTGTAATCGATCATATTTTCTTATATGCAAATACAATTGTACTTCTTCACCACGAAGATCGATAAGGTTATTGAGGCTATCCAAAATCCTTATGTTAATACTATTAATAGAGTGTCTATTGACTGGAAAGTATATTGTGTTCTTTGGTATTTCTATTATTCTATAACCTGGTGGCACATTTGGAACAAATTCATGTATTATGTGACTTGATTTTCCGTTGATATATGAACCGCTAACAATATCACATTCGATGCGTACCACTGTTGTTGATAAAATGTTTACAGGAAAGGGAGACTCATGTAATTTATTACTTTTCAGAAGAACTTTACCATAGCCCAATAAATCTCCAAGAGAATTTTGCATTTCAAAATGAATATCCTTTGTGCAGTATATTGTGGTTTTAAGAGTGTTGTTATTACAAAATAATTTGAACATACAACCTTTTATATTAGCCTTAATAAAGTCATATATATCGTGAAGCTCGTAAGTTCCTTCAGGAATTTCTACAACCTCACCATTACCATAATAAAATTTGTTGTTATTTTTTGTAATATTTGGTATAGAATTGAAGGTGGAGAAATGTAATAAAGAACACTCATAATCACCATCCAGTTCCAAAGTTGGTAAATAATTTGTGGTTAATATTGAACTTTTACCAGTTATGGATAAAGTAAAAGACATCGTGGAAATGACGAAATGAAACAAGGGATGAATGTTTATATACTATATTTATTCCAAAAATTCCTTAAAAAAAATATACACAAATGACCACAATTAACACTGTTAAAATTCTGATACCGAGCATAATTATAATAAATATTATTCGAACCTAAATACTCCACTATTTCTTTAGGAGGCTTCAAATCACCGAAACTATCAAAATATTCACAGTAGTTATTAAGTTTTACATAGGCTACCCAATGACTACCATTGTTCATATAACTATCTAAGTTAACAATACCACACTCGATCGGTTTTGCTTTATGAGGCATCATATCTCTCATATAGACTCCTCGGAAATATGGTATATCATGAGAATGGTTAATGATATCAATATTTGTTAGAGCACGTCGGGGTAGCCTACGGACTAGTTTTTTTTAATGTTTATAAATAGACCGCTGCCTTTTTTATACGGTTTGATGTAAAGACCTTTTCCTATAGCAATTGCTTCCATTGTTTTGTTGTGACGCTCCAGCTCATTCAAGTTCTTTTGAGCTGATTTATACTCATTTACTGTTTTAGCTACGCCAGCTGCACCTCCAGCTAAAGCACCAAGAGCAGACAAACCCGCGAAAATAGGTATCAAAGGTAATATCCCACCAGTTTTGGGAATCGGTATGACACGTGGAAGTCGGAAATTTCCACATTTTGGAATAACTTTTTTAGCAGCTTTATAAGCATAATTGATTAACGATGTATGACTTTTTGGTTTCATTTTGTTTATTTTTGAATTTATTTTCGAAACCATTGATTTAAACTTTTTAACTCCAGAGCCTGTTTTTACTTTAGCTTTCATAACTTTGCTAACCAACCACGAAGCTAATTTTTCTCCTTTTCCCACATCTTTTGAATGCAAGCGTTTTTTAGCCATGTCCAACAGTTGCAGGTCTGCTTTGTGTCGGTTAGGTAAATCCGTATAATTTGTATATGCAATGTCGTGGTGCTTACAAGCTTCGTCCAACTGATTAATTCCTTTATCGCCTCTTGCCAATCTTTTTTTTAATTTTGTTCCTGGTCCACAATAGTTGTATCCCGGTAAGTGAAGTTCTACAGGTAAGTTATTAATCAAATTGTTTATAAGTCCTCCTCCTAGCATTTCTTTTTATATAATGATAATGATATGTATAAAGCTGCACTTATATTATTGTACAACTGAATTGCTATTAATCCAACTATTTTCGGTATCTGAAAGACCCAACCACTTGACAAGGAGTTTGCGTCCCATTTTTTTTATTACCCTTTCAATTAAATAAACATTAGGATATTTCGTTTTCTGCAATTCCTCTTGATAAAAAGAGCCTAATATTTGTTGCTTTCTCTGATCTTGAATGTGAAATGTAACTGGAGTAGTTTTATTAACCTTTTTAATTATAAATATCTCTGTAGACCAGTTGGGGGTATACCCTTTATCAAAACTACTTTTATATTTACTTATGCGTACACAGTCACCTATTTTAAAATTAATCTTTTGCTTTTTATTTGGTCTGGTTTGACTGTTTTTGATATTATTCCTAACAATTATTTCGTTTTCAGAATTCACATCCGCTGGTTTAAATTTAGTAATCCGGTGTACATTATTATTGTAGGTATTCAAAACGTCGATCAAAGTTTTCCCTATCCATTTATAACTACCTTTATAGCTAAAAAGCATATGAATTTTATTCTTTAATGTTCGAATTAGTCTTTCAACAATTGAAGCCTTTTTAGTTGAATATGATGAATAGTGATTTATTTTCAGTGACTGCACAAGTGATTTAAAGGAATCGTTGTAAAATTCTGTTCCCATGTCAGTTTGTAAGTTACGAGGGCAACGACCACTTTGCGTCAAAATAGCCGAAAACGCGTTAACGACAGCTCTTTTTGTCTTTGTTTTTAAAGGAATTGCCCAAGCGTATTTAGTGAAACAATCAATGACGACTAAAATATAAGCAAAACCTTTATTATACTTCTTTATGGTCTGGAAATCAATTAAATCAGCTTGCCATAAATCATCTATTCCTTTTAAAATAACAGATCTTCTGTCGAAATTTTTACGTGCTGATCTATGGATTTCGTTTACTACTTGCTGCTTGATCATTATTTCGCTTAGCAATTAACTTTTCGACGTAGTCTTTTGTACAAAATGTTTTCTCTAACTGCTTTAAGCTTGATGCGATTTCCTCTTTTATTGTTACCATAAAAATGGAAATTTCTTTTTTTGTACATAAACCAAAAACTTTTTCATCTACATACTTTTTGTTTACCGCATCATCAGGTACCAATGGTTCTTTGATTCCAGTTAATCGCGATGACTTAGCATCATAATGACCACTTTCTGATTTTACTAAAGAGTTATCTGTTAAATCTAATATTTCCGAGAAACGTAATCTTTTATGAACAGAATGTCCGAATTTATCAATATTCATTTTCGTCCAGAGAAGTAGTCCGAGCAAATGGTGGAGTGATAATAGAAAAATAAAATTATAATATCTAATTTATAATACCACTTTCACGTAATTCCTCAATTATGGATATAATTTCATTATCTAGCCCAGTATTTCCAGCATGTTTAGAGGCAATTAGTAATTTCAGTCTCTCCACAAGCTCGTTAGGATCATCCCAGTAAATATAATCAGTATCTTTTCTATAATTTTTCTTCACACGTAGTCCTTCACCCTCACTAACATAGTTAACATTACTTACACTCGATGAAACAGAAGATGTTGAAGGTTTACGTAACTTAAATAGTGGTCTTATAATATTTAAATATTTTCTGCCTTTATTAGATTTGATTGGCTTCTTTGGATCATAATCTCGACGGTGAGCGTTAGTTTCTATCAGTATTGCTTTATACACTTGTCCATCGCTTTCCGTTATCAGCTCTAAATTGGGTACTTTCTTAAATAAAAGCTCACACAAACCAGGAGTTTTTCTGTACTCATGACCTGCTATTGATATTTTTTTATCATTCATTTCTACACGAGATGTACCCATCATTAATTTACCTCGTTCTCTTCTAACACCAAATGGAACATCCCTAAATATTTCAGAAGACATTGACCAAGAAGTTCCATCTAAACTAGGTATTGAGTCTATTGTTCTGAACGAAAGATTACTTGTGTTGTTAGGATCAGACTCGTCAATAGCATTTCCATCTAAGTTTTGATCCATTTCATCAGAATCTTGAGAACTGCAAATGCTATTTTTATTCTTAAAGGTTTTCTCAAAGTCCTCGGAGTCTAGAGAAAGATTCTCATCTTTCATGAGAAAGGAATCTCTCACTGAATCATTCATAGAATGCTTTGATGTCTGTAAATGTTTTTTATGTTGTATAATTTGATTGAGTGAAGTCGTAACGGGTTTAAAAACTGTATCTAACATTTTTTCATTTTCACTTTCCATTAAACGCATTTCTTTGACTTTCTTTTTGACAGCTTCTGAAGCTTCAACCACTTGATTTTTTATTTTCTGTTCCATTTAATAAACTGTAGAAGTTCACGTGTTATGTCTAATAGTTTTTTAGGCGAAATGAATCTGAACTGGTATGAATCTCATTTTATTTATTAATCAAATTTAACAAAAGTATCAAAATTCATCCTGTATCCACCTTTATTTTTCGGACAATCCTTATTAATTACTAAATAATTATACGGAATCTTCCAAATTTTCGAAGACAATTCTTTAAACTCTGGCCACGACATATCAGTACTAACATGTTCATCGTATACATGACGTAAGTTGATATCGTCTTGTTTGAATAATATTATTAGGTTGGCGTTATCTCTTACCAACTGTTTAGGAACTTTAGTGTAAGTTTGATTTAAGTAAAAACAGTCAATAAATTTATGCCTACCCATTGCAAAATAATCTCGCATGTTGGATTGATTTTCACATGCTACATCATCGAAAATTATTACTGAATGTGGTTTAGCCTCGTGTGGACTCACGATCAAGTCATTATCTCGATATTTTGCGAATGATACCTCTGGCACTAAATTCAAAACCTTTTCTAGGTATACATATTTGGATTGATATAGCGTCTTAGAGTATAAATACACATTTTTAAACCGCAGTCCATTTTCATGTAGTAGAAGGCCAATAAGTAAGTTTGTTTTCCCACAGTTTGACGGCCCACAAACAAGACATCTAATCATATTAGGTAGCAATTTTCCATGTCGATGAACAGATACTACCTCATCTGGGCAAATTTTTTGAAATTGCAAAGATAGTGGTTGTTTAATAAATTTCATCGTAGGTAGTATCCATACAGATCGATGTAGGTAGAGAGAATGAATGTATTTATAAATATCTGGTTTTATATTCATACCACGGCAGTTATAGAGAGGATAATTATCCAACAGCCAATAATCATGAAGGGGGGTTTAGCAGCTAAATCAAAAAACGCTTTCAATTTAATATTGGAGTGTCTAATTCACTTCGCATTTTAAATCAGCCTTTTAGTAAATCACCTACACAGAACAATGTGATGCAAAACTGCAAAACTTAAGACCACTTCGTGATTTTCACTACTGTTATTGGGCATCCTGGCACACTTTTTTACGAAATTGATCGAACGATAGTGAGATCAATGGAGTGCTAAAAAAGTGTGCCAGAATGCCCAATAATACCCTACTAATGTAATATGAATTTATCCCAAATCAACTTGTATTAACAAACTTTGAAGCTACCCGCCCGTAAACCTGCTAGACATAGGTAAAATAACATACGACATTATTATGCAAACAACGCCAAATTAGAGTTTGGTAACATTGTTAACAAAACACCGCAACAATCAGTGGTAAAGTATCAAATTAGTAAAAGTTTACGTGTTTATTAGAACTATATTTGAAGACCTAGAGGAGAGAGGGATGACCAATTCAGCAATCAATATTTTCTTTTCGGGCACTGGGTCCGCGTTAAACTATATACGAATATACAAAAGTATACTGTGCCAGTACTAATACTGTATTAGCGCAGTATACTTTCACGAGCTTTTAAATAAACATGTTGCAAGTATACTCGTTTTATGCGTGATACTAGAGTATAGTTTGCGCTTGATCAGGTATTTAAAATGTTCAGAAACTATACTAGGCTAGTAATAGTTATTTATGACCAAAAGGAGTGAATTTTGAGGGCGAGTCTAATGTAGGCAGAGGTACACTAATTAAGTGAGCATTTGCACTATCGATAGGTTCATGATCATTTTTTATGGCCCAGTGAGGTAGGTCTATGTAGGAAAGTTTTTAGGAAACAAACTCGGCTATTGCATAATCGTAGCAACGCAATTATTATTTTTAGATCGCATCTAAAAATAATAATTGCGTTGCTGCTTGAAAATATTATACGAGTACCCGACTTTTGGTTAATAGTAATGTATATTTTTGGTTAATAATAAGGTATATTTTCGGTTAATAGTTAGGTATACTTTTGGTTAACAGTAAGGTAGGTATACTTTCCGTAACTGATGCGTGCAATTAGAATCAGAATGTATAGGTACTCGAACATATCGCTGCTATGCGCGCTATCATAGTATATTTTCAGAAGAAAAAAAATAAGCAAATTTACAAGCGGTTTATCCATCTTGTGATACTAAGAGTAAGAAACACGACCCGTGTAAGGGACCTGCGATGTAGATGTGGGCTTAAACACATCAACTATCTCCTGCTAAACAGTGCTCATACGCAATCTTCTCCTCGTCCATCGCCAAATACACTACACGCCCACATATTAGACACACCTTTACCCCACACGTTTTGGCAGTTTTGGGTATTCCTTTAGCCGTTTGTACCTTACAATAGACCACAGCCATAAAAATGCTACATTTTCATTTGTTTATGTCGGCAAGTATGCCAACTGGCCGTGTGATGCCGGCAGAGTAGAATAGCATCTCCCCGTATCCAATGGGTGTCGTAGAAGGCGACTAATGGATCAGCAAAGGGGGATTAATCACCTTTTACTCCGTCCACCATTCCGCATTGGGCTAGCGTGGTGGACTACTGCCTAAACTCCTTCAATGACAAGGAGAGGCCTCGTGTCCTAGCAGTGGGTTGAATTATAAAGGACGATGATGATGTCGGCAAGTCGGATTCACGTGGTAGAGGTTAAAGTTGGCAACGTTTGAGTGGTACCTTGCTGTTCGACTTGCCATCACACGGTCCGTATGCTTTTTCCTCACCCTTCTAGTATAAAGAAAAAAAGTGATACTCCTAAAAAACAAAATAAATTTACATCAGCCTGCAAATTGCCGAGAAATTACATGAAAAAAGACGCGTCAAAGAGCACTCCGAAACGAGTAAAAAGATTTCGCTTAAATTTCCCGAGCACGGAAATTTTATGCCATTTTAATGAATATCACTGGTAAACTGAAATATAGGGATTTTTTCCCACTCCATCTACATTCCGTGATGGTAGCTTCCGTACTTAATTAAAATACATTTGTCTTAGGAAGGGTTGACTTTCAGGAACAATTTGTGAGTATTCGTAAATTACTTACTTAATATAGGTCACGTCGAATATGCAAATCGTGACCAACAAAGGAAATGAGTTTTAAATGACTGTGAATAGGAAAATCGTGGAATAGGAGGTCCGTGCTTACTTTTGGAACGCCAAAAATTTACGGTGTGCATTGTTTTTAAATAATTTATTGAAAAATTTGACCTGTACCATAGATCTGTTATTTTTACTGTCAGCATTATATTAAGAATGTCATTGAATCGTTAAATACATTAGTTAGCTATTTTACAGCTATCGCGTATTTTAAGCGGTTTACTGCACGCGCACGTAATTATTTATTAAACGACTTACAAAAAAGAGGAGGTTCTCAATTTTTTCGTTTCAAATAAAATGAAATATTTACGTGAATCGACTCACTGTTTTTTTCTAAATCGTGAAAATACGCATCCGCAATATGAATTTTTCCAACTTTATACCTTTTTATTTATTTTTACATTAGTCTTTGTACTATCTTTATGCCCATGGAATAAGGTTTACAAAAAAGTGGCACATTTTTGTCTGATCTTTTTTTTAGTAAAATATTGCCAAATGATACTAAGTACCTAGGTATATTTCGAAAGTAAATTCAAGCAAAGCCTCAACAATTATAAAAGACTAGTAAATTTCAATATTTTTAAATCAAGCAAGACTCATACAATATGTTTGTGTGTAGTGTATTATGTATAATTTGAAAGACAAGCGATATGGAAAAAAAATAAAGAATTTATTCCACTTCAGTTGTCCACAAGTACCCGCTTTGTTCAAGTTAGACATAGTGTTCTTAGAATTGCAGATCGGAAAGGCGACATTTTGCTGAAAATGGTTTGCTCGAGCTAGCTTCAAAGACTTCCCTGGCTTAATCTGTCACAGCTTGAGATCTACAGAATCCACTTGCTGCGCGAATACGTTAAATATTCATTTGAGTTTGACCATTTCAAATAACCTAAAGCTCTGAGGGTCTATTAAGACGAAGACCCTTTATTTAAAATTTTATATGCATATTACCTGATGCTTACGTATATTTAAGTAAGTTGGCAGTATACCACTCTCGAAGTAAATACTCTGAACAATTCCCATGGATCGTGTATAGATGCCAAAATATATTATTTTAAGCTCAATGGTCGTGGAATAATTAAGGTTGAAAATGTTTTGAAGTTTATCAGTACAATTGGGTAGCCTGATCTGCCGACTGTACTATATATTTATTGTCAACAGTATAACGCAAGTGAATCATCTTCATCTTGTCAGCCGCGAGACGCCCACTGGTCATTGGCCTCCCTCAAGGATCTTCAACCTGTTCATGTCCGCATCCAGCGGCATTCCGCAAGCTTTTCCAAGATATCACGTCGGTCCTCCTTGTGTGAGGCTTACCAACACTGCGTCTCCCAGTACCTACGCGGCCGCCACTCAAGGGTCTTTCCGCCCCAACGCGAGCGAATATCAAAGAAAGTTCCTCATTTGTAAATAATATAATAATTAAAACCTTTCCGTGGTCAGGGATATTGCTAACTACCACGTATACACAAAATCCAAAAGTTTCCATTTTCATAAATTTTGACAACAACTTGACAGCTGTCAGAAATCAAACATAATATGGGAATAGAGAATAACGATTGGTTTTGGTTTCTATCGTCGTGGTCGTAAGTCGTAAATAATGCGATAATGCCCCATAAAAATCACTGTGATCTTGAGTTCTATATAATTGCAAAAATAAGCTACTAAGTTCGCGGTTGGCACTCGGTAGCGAGTCCAACATTGTTATATTCCGGGACTTTATAGTTAAGTTCTCGCATAAAATTTATGAATAGGAGTTCAGTTACGTTAGTTGGTCTCCGTGTATGACCAACATGTTTTGAACTCTGAATGTTGATACAAAAAGCCTGGTGCCGGGTACTCAATCAAATTATTATTACCTGGCGTCAGAATTTTACAAGTCTATATTTGTGGCCTCTGAAGTGATGTGTTTTCATGATCTTTCTATAGTAGCCTCGACCAGACACCAGCTTAACGTGTTTTTTGAACCACGGAGGAAGATTAAGTGGAAACATTTTTAGTCACTCATCCGAGCACTAACCGAGCACTTAGTTGCCTAACTTCTGGGATCTATATGAAAAATCCATGACCGCGGCGCCATCGTCCTCTTCAATGTTTGTATAATAACATTCACTATAGTTTCGGAAAATAAACCTCGCTATTTTCGTACGAGTAAATTAAAAAATGTCACGTTACAAGTCAAACAGCGAATTATGAAACTCACTAACCAAGCTATAACATGAAGAAAGTAGCTATTTCGGAGAATATTTTAAAAGCAGAAATAGAAATGTAAGTTACTATTATAAATACCTAAAATGAAATATGTAGTCACGGTAGCTATTTTTTTAGAGTATTAAAGCAGACACATGTAAATGAGGCTTAGCGAACACTTCGTCACACGTCGCGTCCAGTGAACGGAAACCTTGCAACAGCTTGTTGACAGGCTGTTAATCGCTGTAGGTGTGGACTACAACTGGCAATACATTTTGTACAATTTATAACCTCTACTGACACAACAGAAGTTCTCCAATACTGCCTTTATTATTGGAAATAAAATACAACCATTGCTTGAAACCTGGCACACCTAAACCGACCCCTTAAAGACATACTCAGGTATACTGCTTCCTTCCTTTAGATACTGCTTCCTGCCTTAGATACTCAAATCGGTAGAGAGACATATTTAAAAACATACAGTGGTTCGACGCCATTGAAGTTGCCGCTTTTGTCTAGACATGCAGTGGATCAGCTTAGACCAAACGAGTGTATGGCAGTTTGGTGACGCCACCACGACCCACTTGTCCCATGTCCCGCCTCACGATTGCCCTGACTAGACGTGCCCGTTGGCTGACTGTAAGAACTGAGGTATATAGACTGTGACTCACCAAGCGCTTGTGAAATATACTGTAAAAATACGGTGTTGAACTTGTAGCTTCCTGGTCTCTTTAATGAATGTTATAATTTTGCCTTAAGTGAAGTGTTTAGTGCATAGACTACTCTAAGTAGCATGTACCTGTCGTTCGCATCTTCACAAACAATCAGGTGAGACAATAGATTGAAATTAAAAAATACACCTTTGCATTGAAAGCAACCTTTGCATGTTTGTTGTGACTAGGACTACATAAATCTAATAGATTATCACTATCAGTTCCTTTATATTCATCATAATAAAAGAAAAGTATACTAATAATCAAACCCCGAATCAAGCAATTAATTATTCTTTTAAGATAAATTACTTTCAAGTTTTAGCTATGAATAAGACTTTTTAAATTACGATACTCCGAAGTCTTCAAATTAAAAAGCTTCTTCTGTAACAATATTAGGTCAGTAAATTAAAACTTCATACAAAATTTCAATTACAATTAGGCTTGTTCTGCTGACCGTTAATTAATATCTTGTAGCGTGGCCAGCCAACAACCAAATTGCCACTCGGAAGGTTAAATTAGTTTCTCGTCACACACAATTATTAAATAACATTTTAATAAAGCGCCCGGCAAAGATAAATTCAGTTTGTGCAAACTCTCCAGCTACGATTGCATAATTATATTCTCTTTTCAATTTTCCGTCGAGATGCAGAGCTATGTAGCTGTGTTGTTAGAAATAATATTTACCTACCTACATATTATGCTGTACCTACTATACGGAACTACGCGGAAATGAGAATTTTGTTAAAAAGTAAATTTTGAGCGAAACTTTTGAGTTTCGTGCAGCGTCTATGTTTATCCTAGCTAGTTAGGGAGAAATGTTTTAATTAGCCTTTCCACCAGAGATGTGCTATGCAGCTATACTGCGAGAATGTAAAAGCTAAGCTAAGAAACTATGTGAACTTTGTAGCGGAGTGAGTAAGATGTGCTATGAAGATGGGCCACAGCAAGGTAGCTAAGCGAGAAAGATGCGCAGCTTGAGCTATGCGATGCGTTGAGCGTCAATAGTTCTCGGTTCTTACCACAGCATGCATCCACAGAACGCATCCATAGCACGCATTCTTCCATATAAAAAACACACCATAGTTCAACCCGTTGTCATATGTGCTATGCAATATGAACTGAACAATATGATTGGTGGATATCAAACACATCCATAGCAACGTAGCATAGCATATCCATTTCTCTTCTATCTAATTATTTTAAAATTCCATTTTCTTTCAAATATTAGTTCGAAACATAAGAAATGAATAAATCTCAATTAATAATAATAATCTTTTATTTCTCACCATAAAAAAACGATACATTACAGTTATGGATAATTGTAATAAAAGATATTATGGTGGGTTGATACCTGAACTAGGATGATTCCTGTATCTTAGGTTAACAGCCACTTATCAACCCTCCACCCCATTGAGTGGTCTTATATCCAATACTTAACATTACCAAAACAAGTTAATTCAATAAATTTAAGAAGCACATAGTGGTAATTTAGGAGGGTAGATGTACAATCATTATAATTACAATAAAATTATGATTAGAGGATATAGGTACATGGTGTAATAAGACCTTAGACAAATCCTAAGTCTACGCATTCAATACATCAAAACAAGAAACGTAATAGAAAAATTATTGCTGGGAAACGATTTTTTTTTAATAAACTCCAAAATAATATGCAATGTATACAGCGCCCAAGTCGCTCGGCGCATAGCAACTTGGAGTCCTGTGCGATGTTCGATCGGCTGAGTTGAATGGCCCTGATATCGAGTGGTTACATTGAGCGTCCCGTTCAGGTGCAAATCGGGACGCGCCCCCAGATCCCTGAAAATCGGGACGCCTCGCGCAAACCGCGACGCCTGGTAACATTACTCGTAACATATATAGCAACTCGGAAAGAGAATGCCTCTTTTCTAACTGCGCTACGCTATTGATCAACGGCTACGGACCGTAACGCGACGCCCCTTTTTCATAGTAAAGAGGCGATACGGTTCCGAGCTGTTATGTGTGTTACGACCTTGAAATTACGCGCGAGTTATATCTGTAACAATAGTTTTATTTACTATTCCGAAATAGGGTTGGTGTTAAATTGGATTCAGTGTAGGAAGTAGAAAAAAGTATGTTTTTGTTTGTGGTTTTTGGCTTGGTATCTAAGACCTTTGAGCCATATCTTCATTTATTAATGTCGTACTTCTTGTTGTTTGCATTAAAATATGGACGTCACACATTTTAATGCATTTAGGGAGTGCTTGGAAAGAAATGCATGGCAAAAGACCTCATGTTTGTCACGTCACATACACAAAACCTTTATTTCAATGATTCCCCATAACTGTTCGTCAACACGGATGCTTATGCAACAAAACGACACCACTTTCACTGCACAAAATCCACTCCGAAGCAATTTTGAATTATCGAAATAAAGATCGACATCCAGACGCCATGGTTTCCCGCCAAACACTCCAGAAAAAAGTATGATAGGTAAACGATACGATAAGTTGTCGGTTGAAGTTATTATTTTAAATACCACATAGAATCGTAGTTAATTTTATGGGGTACGGTGGTACGGTGGCATGAGCACAAAAAGTATTTCCTAATTCCAACTTAGTGACTTATTCTAGTTAATCGTATCTTAAGTGTGTTCTGGTCCTAGACAAGAGTGACACGTTAAGGCGACACGCGTGGACAGTATCGATTTCCAAGAATTTGTATAATTGAATTAGCAGTTCTTTCACCTCTGCTGCAAATAAAAGGTTTTGGATTAGTTAATCCAATTTTTAAATTTGTCATTTTAATATATTTGTTAGGGCTTAATAAATATACATATCATAAAGATAAGGGAGGATAAAACTTGTTGAGTTTCTTGCCGGTTCTTCTCAGAACAAGGCCTCCTGGTAGACTCTTGAACCGATGGCAAAATTTGAAAAAAAATTCAACTTCAAAATTGACTTTCATAAGTGTACAAATTGTACCTAAATGAATAACGAAATTTTGACTTTGACTTTGATACATTTAAAAACCTGTCTTCCAAAATACATCCACTCAGTGCCGAATATGGACAAAATATTTGGGCATAACTATTTTAATAATTTAAAATGCCTGGCTACCGTACCATAATATTTTGGGACGATGCAAGAACCGTGCTGCCAGATATGGCTTTGTACTGTATGATATTGTACTGTACTGTTGCCTATGGGCTCTGCTCAAATCCTTTTGATATTGTGGGCATGATAGAACGTAGGTATGTAAGTGATTTACATACCTACCGGATGACGGCGGAGTAGAAGAACATCACCCCTATCACCCCTTATCTTCCAATGGGTGTCGTAGAGTGCGGCTAAGTTATCAGCAAAGGGGTAATTGATCACCTTATAGGTACTCCATCCACCAACTCGCACTGGGCAAGCGTTGTGGACCTAAACATCCTTCGATGACAAGGCAAGACATTGTGTCCCAGAAGTGGGTCACATTATAAAGGCTGCTATGATGATGATGACGTAAGTGATTGGACGCATTGATAAGAATTTACGCATTCCTGTAAAACCAAAACAAACATTAACAATAATAAAATGACATTTATGTCCTTTTCACAAAGTACAACGCACATGCCCCATACGTACCGAATCACGCAACGCGGATAATTTATATTCTTTACATGATTAGAAGCAATAAATTATCATTCATAAATTAATTACGCAAGTAATTTGAGAGCGAATGTAAAATAGAAATCACTAAATGTGATATTAGATTTCTTTTCTATTAATGACAAGAGAGTGAATATATTTTCATAAAGAAACTAATTTTATAAACTTTATACTTATAAATTCACGTGATCATATTCTGTCACATTCTGCATTTCTTTCATTCTGTGTACAGTATGATAAGGATGTAACACAAAGTCCTTTTCAGGGGGTCCGTAAGTGGACCGTGGATCTGAAGTCCAAGGCGGTCAGTAACGCCCTGGATTGCTGGCAGTGTAAATGGTGTCAGGAAGAGCCTTTACAGGCTACGCTGGTGATGGCTCGGTGTATTGCGTGAACACGCAAAGTCCGAGCCACCCCGTTATAGCGCACCTATGGTCAGGGCGGGGAGTGTTTAGTAGGTAGGGAGGGAACGACTTTATCTCGAGTCCCACATATCCCGTGCGGTCGAAATCATCCCGCAGGGACGATGCGTAACATGCATTTGACCTTCTCGCAAAAAATATAAGAAAAGGTCAATATAATAAAAAATTGCCAACTCCACTAAGGTGCACGGAGGAGCTACGCACGTAATATGGTAGTGATACTATCGAGCAAATCAAAATTTTGACTTTACTCTCATAATAATCGCAGAACTGGCTTTTAATGGGAGATGTCTATAGCAAGGATCTGTATTTCAATTGTCTATGTTTTTAGAGGGTTGACACCTCGTGACTAGGGTCCAACATCTATTATATAGGCAACGGTAACCTTTTACCACCTTTTACTAATAGGCGATACGTAATTTAATTATTGTCAGCTATTTTCTCTGTATTCTGAGGCTATTTTATTATAACTGCGTATGTGAGTTTGTTTGTTGCGCTTACACGAAATTAGGTATATTATAATCTCACACATATATAAATATTTTTATATTTTGTTAAATTTGATAAAAAAAACTTACGCTAATTTTAAGAAAACCAAATATAATTCTATCCGTCGTCTCAATACATCTTAGGCTGCGTTTCCATAGAAACGGAGCTGCGCGGAGCAGGAGACGCATTTTTGAATCATTCGAAGTGAATCTTAAATTCATGCACGAAAGCCATCGAGCACTCGATGACGAAAGCAAAAAGTATACGAAATTAGTTTCTATTCCTCCCAATTTTACGTATTTTTCAAACATTAGAAATGAGTGTTGCCCTAAAACTCGAATCTTATAACATTTTTATTTCATGCAGAAATAATAAAAACCGGAATGCCCTAACTCGTTGATTTTAGAAACCGGTAATGAGATACTAGGAAACGGAACGTAAATTAAAAGTTATAATGTCACTATCAGTCATTTGATTTTCTACTGGTAGAATATCGGAAACAAGGGGGTAGGACCAGTCGTTGCAAAATACACGAGTATGAACATTCAAAAAGTGATTTTAGGGATTCGCATACCATAGGGATCGAATCTTACGATTTCATGCTCGATTTGGAATTTTAATGATTCAAAAATGCGTCTCCTGAGCTAAGACTTACAAAATTAGGGCTTAGGGCTTTCTTTTTGTTTAACTGACTGCAACCAACATGTATTCACAGCACAGTCCAGCTCGGCTTAACTTGAGCTAGCTATAATACAGCTTAGCTCAGCCGCTCGGCTCATCTTCAACCAGCTACACAGCTTAGCTCTGCACCACTCATTTTTCCGCAGCTTCTGTGGAAACACTGACCTCTTTACACAGCCCCGCTTAGCTAAGCTCCGCGCAGCCCCGCGCATCTCCGCTTCTATGGAAACGCAGCCTAAGGCACTTAGCATGACAATTTTTATAGTGTATTTCGTCACTAAATAAATGTTTCGTTCCCCTATTTAATTTGAAATATTTCAGACCTAATTTGCTAATCCGGTTATATAAATAAAGAAAATTATGTCATCTTTATACCAATTTAACTATACCTAAGAGAGTCAAACCGATAACCGTAAAAAGACAATAATATCAAAATTAAAGACATTCGAACCGGTTTGATCAAGGGGACTAAAAATGTCAAAAGGATTCGATGAAGAAGTCTTTATGAATGAAATGGAACTCCATTAACAACGTTCTTAAACAACTCGTGGCTGTTTGAATTTAAGAAAAAAGTTTGTGCATAATTTTGTGAAGTTTACTTCAATCAAAATTTCCAAGTTAAATCAATAGGTTTTATTGTGAACAGATATACATTATTTAATTTTATATAGTTTAACTTTTATACTTAATCGAATTGTTTGTATTTGCCATTGACCACGCCTTTACATTGTTGCCGGAGATTTTTTAAGAAGGCATAGTTTGGTGAGTCCCCTAGCCTTTAGGGCGAACATCAAAAAGAGGCTTTCTAGCCGACAGGTATCCTCCTACACATATAACTCTCCACAGATATGTTCCGTGACGTAACGAGTCCTATTTGAAATTCGAGCCAAAGTCAAGGGGCAAATCTGAAGTCGCTTTAAAAGGCTTGAACCGTCGAGGTCAGTTCAGCAATCAAATGTTCGGTTATATGTTTTATACATACATACGATCACGCTGGTAATCCAATGAAGGATTGAGCGGAGCCTTATATAGGTACCTAACAATTTTTTTACATATAAAGTCACATATGGCAGTGCCTCCAAATAGTGACAGATTGCCAGCCTGTCGCCTACATAAAAGTGCCACCAAACCCAAAAAGTAACATTCTTTCCAACCAGGACAGATGTTACACTCAAAATCATGTAAGCAATCCGGGTGCATTATGTTTTATAAAGTGAATAATATAGACTATGTCTTTGTACTCTTATTCGAAGAGTGTGTGGAGTAAATCTATAGCTATATAGCGTATGGTTTTCTAGTGTTAGAGAAACATAACAGAACGGTGCAAATCTTAAGTAATTAAGGTGGGGTTGACTTGATACGCCCTTAATGCTGCTTGCTGTGAGTGCAGCGATGCAAAAGCGCGCTCAAAACTCGCGCTTCGTCTAAGTAAATATTAGGGGTTTCAGTATGAAATTGCCGTTTTGTATGGAGAATTTAACGAAAATTTTTCCATACAAATATATTTGCGATTTTTTAGGGAACCACAAATCTAAATTTTGTGTAATTTTGTGGATATATTTAGACAACATTAAGCTATAGGATACTTAGAGAAAAAAATTGAGAATTGATACCTGTAAAAAAATATTCATTTTTTATAACGGAGACAGGCATAGGCACCACTTAGGACGAGCTACTTTTGAAGATGTATTTCTAGTGAAAAAAATAAAAATAAGAATAACATTTCATACATAAATATAAGCTCTTGTAATGAAGTTTAAAATAAATAAAGAATAATGGACATAGCTATTGTATTAAAGGAATTATATACTAATGAATAATGAGGAAAAAATCGTCAATTTCATACTTTAACCCCTATTATTAACAAGTGTCAGACAATTTCCCGTTAACGAAAATAACAGTGGGCATCTCTCGGCTGATATGATGATGACGATAATATAAGACCCACTCAGTTTGACTATAATCTAAAACTTTTATCAATGACATCTTTATTATATTAATGTGGTAAAAATATATAATGACAAATATATTTTTTAATGGCTAATGACGCGCTTTAATTGGTAATTGTGATTGTAAATTTAAAATTATAATTAGAAAGAATTGTAGATAATACCACGTAAACCGATTAAAAATTATTATGTTGGTAATCACTAAACTTTAAATCTATTTTGAGGGCTTGAGCCGTCAAAGGTTACCAATCGATGAGTATTTCATTTTACATAAAAGTAGCGATACGTATGCTTGCCAGAACAAAATAAATGACTCAAAGGCAAGATAGGAAAATATCTCAAAGGTCGATAATATTATGCTCTCCGGCAGCCACGACCCGAAGGTTCTTTAGATCCTATTGAACATTCCGATGTATAACGTATCAGACGATAAAGGTCGCCACTTTTTCTTCTCCACGGGTATATTAATCATGAAATATTTCACGTCAAGAGCTAACGGGAATGTATTATATTTCGTCAATATTTTAAAATATAAAAGGGCACAGTGGATTTCCCATTCTTCTCCTTACCTCTGGGTTCCAATATACAGAATATAAAAAGACCCAAGACAACGTCCAAGTCTAAGCATTCCAAACATCAAAACTAAAAACATATAAAAAAGTTATTGCTGGGAAATGATTTTTAGTTTTTGGCTTTAAAAAAAATCCAAAAAATACCGCGCAATGTATACAGCGCGTAAGTCGCGCGGCGCTTAGCAACTTGAAGACCGCCGAGTTGAATGGTCCTGATATCGAGTGGTTACATTGAGCGCTGACGTTTTAAAGCCATTTTTGGTGTGAATTACTTAAATTTTTGATAATGTTTCGTTTGGACAAAAATTAAGAAATAATGTTTTCAACACCATTGCTCGTAATTGGTATGTAACTACACCAATTTTAGTTTCACAATGTATCATATTACCAACTTATAATATCTTTCGAATTTCAAATTCGATTACCGCACAGTTTGGTAATCAAAAGTTAATAGTTTCGTAAAGAAAAGTCACGCTTTTATTTATAAGAAAAAAAAAATAGGAACCAAAGAGAATTTATATGCAAAATGCTGAAACATTTTTGCAAATTAAATAAGTTTGGCGTTTAGAAACACTCTGCATAAAGATATACAATTATAAAAACCTTATTTAAAATTACAACTATTAAATAGAAGTCATACATAATTATTAAAAGAATACATTTATTTTGTAAAAATTATATAATTTGCTGTTTTGGCTGTATAAGCGTCGGTACCTTAGTCTTTCGCGCACAAAGCCGTCAATGAAAAAGTAAAAGCGGAGTGTTTCGCTTCTTTATTTCGATCTTTATTTCGATAATTCAAAATTGCTTCAGAGTGGATTTTGTGCAGTGAAAGTGGTGTCGTTTTGTTGCATAAGCATCCGTTTTGACGAACAGTTATGAGGAATCATTGAAATAAAGGTTTTGTGTATGTGGCGTTGAGAATTGTATAGTGGGTGGAAATCCCACTATACAATTCTTATCAGTCACCATCATGAAGTCTGTATCATGCATTTCTCACCAAGCACTCCCTAGACGCATTAAAAAGTGTGGCACCCACATTTTAATGCAAAAATCAAGAAAGAAGATGAAACTAAAGACTTGGCTGTATGGGCTAGATCCCTTTGCCGTCCCGTAACAGGGAAAATTTAACAAAAAAAAAAAAAAAAAGTAAAAGCGAGTGTTTGGCGGGTAATCATGGCGTCTGGATGTCGATCTTTATTTCGATAATTTAAAATTGCTTCGGAGTGGATTTTGTGCAGTGAAAGTGGTGTCGTTTTGTTGCATAAGCATCCGTGTTGACGAACAGTTATGAGGAATCATTGAAATAAAGGTTTTGTGTATGTGGCGTTGAGAATTGTATAGTGGTTGGAAATCCCACTATACAATTCTCATCAGTCACCATCATGAGGTCTGTACCATGCATTTCTCGCCAAGCACTCCCTAGATGCATTAAAAAGTGTGGCACCCACATTTTAATGCAAAAATCAAGAAAAAAGATGAAAATAAAGACTTGGCTGTATGGGCTAGATCCCTTTGCCGTCCCGTAAGAGGGAAAATAAACAAAAAAAAAAAAAGTAAAAGCGAGTGTTTGGCGGGTAATCATGGCGTCTGGATGTCGATCTTTATTTCGATAATTCAAAATTGCTTCGGAGTGGATTTTGTGCAGTGAAAGTGGTGTCGTTTTGTTGCATAAGCATCCGTGTTGACGAACAGTTATGAGGAATCATTGAAATAAAGGTTTTGTGTATGTGGCGTTGAGAATTGTATAGTGGTTGGAAATCCCACTATACAATTCTCATCAGTCACCATCATAAGGTCTGTACCATGCATTTCTCGCCAAGCACTCCCTAGATGCATTAAAAAGTGTGGCACCCACATTTTAATGCAAAAATCAAGAAAGAAGATGAAACTGAAGACTTGGCTGTATGGGCTAGATCCCTTTGCCATCCCGTAACAGGGAAAATTAAACCAAAAAAAAAAAAGTAAAAGCGCGCTATTTTTCAATTTTCTAGTACTATTTTGCAAGTAGATATTTTGCATTATGTATTAATTACTCGCAATGGTGTTGAAAAACGTCGTATAACACTCGTGAGCAGTTAAAAATTACATTCTCGGCTGAATATTAAGCACTCGCTGCGCTCGTGCTCAATGTCAGCCTCGAACGTAATTTTCAACATTACTCACTTGTATTATAATGTACTATTTCAATTTCATAACTATTAATTTACCAGGTATAGTCTAAAAGAAAATAATGGTCGTAAGAATTGTCGGAATACGTAGTTCTCGGTTTTGCCATGGGTCTTTTTATAGCCGTTATTTGTGGTCGGTACAATATGGTATAGGTTTTGGTGTAGTTGGTCTGGCCGCCTGCCTGACACCCTCTCTTCTTGGGGATCGCGCGAGTGACCTCTTGGTGCCATTGCACCTGGTTCAACATCACCCTTAGTTAGCAAACACAAAACCCACGGCAATAAAGCGGTATTCGTCACCGGGACATACATGGGAACAGGCACTCTTTTTAATGACTATCCCTAATTTTATTTATTTTGGCTTTCTCTAATATCGTAAAAAAAACATAAAAGTTGAGAATCCATGGTATAGAAAGCCTGTTATTGAACTCTTTATGCTAAGCAAGCTGAGGCGTTATCGTGCTATTAACGATGTAGAAACCAATACAACTGTTTTGAAATCTAACAGCCACGCTGTTGTCTAAATGTATGAAAACAGTAGCGTTTTGGATTTGGTGAATACGCTTTAAACAGCGTGATAGTTCCTGGGGGGCCTAGACAAGTGGCAAACGATACATTGTTTCTATCGCACGAAATGATAATAGCCCCCCATCCACTAGTATCAGTTCGTGTATATGGTGAAAAAAAGATTGTTTTTCCTCTCGGACGGGCGAGAAATGATAAAGTCGCAGGAAAACATGTAGAGATGATATTTAGTTAGTGGCCTCAACGGGTTTTATCTACAGTTCATCTATGAGGACAAGTTATACAAAAAGCGCTAGTGGATGGGAGGCTAATTTTTGACTACGGTCGTTTTCTCACTGAAACGTCAGTGTCATACATTATTATTATTTTCGTTCTTATTTTCGTTAGACGTTCAACGCGCAATCGACTGGTCACATGGCTAGGCCCTCTGATTAAGTTAAGGCAAAACGCTTCTACGTCGTTGAATAAAATATAAAAAAAATAAGATAAAATAACGCACAGCTTATCCGAGTTCACTCTTCACTACTTTAATCAACTGTGTTAAAAGTTTAAGAGAAACTGTGTTAAGACTTTATTACCGCACAGCAAAATATTATGAATGAGACCGTCGTTACTATATAAACAGTGTTCTGGTCTAAAAATAGCCAGTTTCTGTTTGTGTGGCCTCGGATGGACGACCCTGAAAAGAGCCCACCTCGCCCCTTCACACCCCCGCCCCCAAAGCCATGATTTATTTCCATTAGATCTCTCGCATCGAATTTAATAATGCCATAGGAACATAAAATCTAGACTGTCAAAGCAAATAATGCTGTCGAGGTTCAGTAATCTGTAGAGTTGAAAACTTTATTGCATTCAATTGTTCCAAGATTTTTCCCGCTTAGATAACGGGACTTAGTCAGAGCTCTGTGATTTACTATGCTAGTTCCTTTGAACATTAATAATAATAAATGGAAAGGTTTAATAGAAAGTGTCTTGGTCGCCTACGCTATTTCTATCCATTCTGGCAATGGAGTACAGATAGAATAGTTTAGCCAAATCGATATACAGCATGAGACGCAAATATTCGTCTAGAGATCGTTTTATGCTTGGCAGATAGTAGAATTTGCAGAGACGCTCTTATTTCAATTGTGAATACGAAGCATATTGTAATACAGCTTTTTTGTTTTAAGTTATACTTGTAAGCATTTGTCAAATAAAAATATTTGTATTTGTATATTCAAAATAGTGACGCTCTATTTTAACAGGATTTCATTTTAAAAATAAGAAAGATACAATGTATTCTGAATTTTACATATTATAACATAAGCAGTTTTAGTTTAAGAATGGACCTAAATTAAAATCTTCATTGAAGCAAGAAGAGTCTGGACTCTCTTGTGCTGAGTTATTTTATCCAATGACGTATCTCCGTTGTATGCCGACGGTTGTACGGGTGAATAGAACCAAAAAAACTGGACAAAACACTAACAATAAAAAAGTTAAGTCAAAAAAAATTTCCTTGAAACCTCTTACTTCCTATTGGTCCCTTTCTAACCTCTAGAGTACGTATAACGTATTAGACGGTCACGTGACCGTCTAATACGTGTTCTCTATAGGTTCCCTATCCTCTAGAGCAGTGGTTCTTAGCCTTTTAGTCCTGGGGGACCATTTGGCAAATTTTCCGTTATGCCGTGGACCACCCAGTTGGTTTATTGATTTGGAGGTAATATTCAGTGAATACTAAACTGAGAAGAGTCGGCGGCGCTGCCGTATGTACTGTGCACTCTGTCACACGCATCGCAGGTGTTCTCCCTCATATTCACGACTCTGTACATTCACGCGCCTCGAGTCCACTCTAGTCGCAGTCGGGCGTGTTACGTACGCGCTCGAGTTATGGTGTGTGGACTCTTATCTATCAATGATTTTATTTTATTTTGTTTTATAATAAAATAAAATAAAATCACTTATTTATTGGTATGGCTTGCGGACCACTTGAAATGCTTCCAAGGACCACTAGTGGTCCGCGGATCACCGGTTGAGAACCACTGCTCTAGAGTACGTATAATGTATTAGACGGTCACGTGACCGTCTAACACGTGTGCTCTATAGGTTAGAAAGGGACAATTAAAAAGTAAGCGGTTTCAAGGACAATTTTTTTGACTTCACTTGTTTATTGTTAGTGTTCCTTCCAGTTTTACCTATAAATTTCTTGAAAAGAACTCAAATGTCGCAATCAGGTATATAATCTAAGGTCGCAATGTTTCTGATGCTGGGGCCGCACTTGCGCCTATCGTTACGAAGCTTCGTGCTAGGACACGATACACGCAGATGTGACCGGCCGTTATCGGCTATCGTCACGAATATTCGGGTTGAGTATGCGTTATCGGCCGGGAGGCGGTAGGTCAGGGTTTTAGCGCGCTAACCTATCGCGCTGCGTGGTCAGACATGCGTTGTTCATTTCGAAGGTTGTTCTCCATTAGTTCAGACGCGTACGGGTGACTAAGTATACGATACAGCTGAGTTATTTTTTATAATAAATGCATTACGTAATTATTAGCACACAATTTAGAAGTAAAGAAAGTGATTATGCATAGTTAAACGCAAAGAAGGATAATAATACTACGCAATTTACACGTCTGGAAATGATTTCGGCCATCTTGGATTATTGCACGATACTTAGTTCGTGCAAATAAAGAAATGCCACATGCTTTATCGCGATAAATTTGCTCGGGCCGCACTTGCGTATATCGTACGAAGTATCGCCACGCATTACTTCGGGACGATAGGCGCAAGTGCGGCCCCAGCATTAGACAAAGATTCTTTTTCTAAGCAATGTTTAGGTACTGTTTTTGATTTTGACAGACAATTATTGCTTTCGACAGCTGACATTGAAAGATAACATGAAAGATAAAATCTCAGGATAAAGTATACATACAATATGGGAGCAAATAAACCACTACTATATCGATCGTCGAAGGACATAATGCCAGTTGCTTCTTCTATCTATTACGTATATCAGAAAAGTATATGTTGTATCCACAGAAATAATGGTTGTATCGCTCTATGACATAATGGAATTAAGCGAGGGTCGAGTTTTACACTGCTCATTTCACTTGCCTAGCTTTAATGAAGTCATTGCGAATGGCTATTCGTAACGATATTATATTTAAAAAGAGGTAGATAGGTTACTTGTTTGCAAAAAGTGGCACCCTCAAAGTAAGCTAATTAGCACACCCGACCACAGAACAACATACATCTTTCTCGTTTACTCTATTGCTAGATATCATGTTATCTTACTCACAACTTACAATACGGCCATGTTAACTCGCCACATACGACAATATGAAATCGTAGACTTTAGGTGCCTATAACTATAAGTAGGTATACACATGACGTTTTGGACCATTTTTGACTTCGAATTAGTATGAAGGTAACCTAATTACCTCTTTTTAAATATAGGTAATATCATTGAGAACAACGATCTGCAACGTGAACTTTGTGGCAAATGTCGTAAATTGGCTGCAGTAAGTTTGTTAGTAAAGACGTTAGCATCAAATTCCAAGCCCACAAATTTGCATACAAGAGCCAATTAATATGCCGTAAAGTCTTTGACAGAGTTAGCACACGCGTAGACCTCAAGATAAGCCAGAATAGTTCTCGGTGCTACTATTGAAAGTTATTCAATTCTCTTCAGATAATAGCTATCGGATCTGAACTATTTGGTGTTGGCTTGAACACAGATTGTTTCAGAGTCTACCGAATTCTATAATGGGAATTTCTCGATACCAAGTTCGACATGTTCTTCGTTGTTTGAGGAACTTTCATATGTATAAAGTCCTAATTAATGGCTTCGCGGTTGAAGCCAACGAAGGGCTAATGAATGAGACTATAAAACAGTAATATTTGAAAAATGGTAAGAAAGCACAGCCCTGACGTATTGAAACTAATAATTTTAACGAATTTGACGGGCTTGAATTCACCAATACGTAAAACAAACGATTAAAATTAACCGTCAGTTTTCGGCAATTCTTCTATACGATAATATGTCAAAAACTCGTCCGAGTCGAAAAACATCGGTTAAATAATACTCGCATGTTTATGTGTTGGTGATCTCCAGCCTTAAAAGTCGTAAGGAGGTCGGTTATATGCACTAATGGCCAGTCTGTTTTAATATCCTATCCGATAGCAAGAATAAGCTTAACGTAACGTATTGTTAACTGTTGACTGCACTTAAGGTTAACCACCATACATTAATATATTGACTTAATTGAGAGACCAGCAGTCCTACTGAGACAATTTTTGAGTGTAAGTAACATCTGTCCTGGTTGTTGACTTTTGAGTTTGATTGATTACCGATTTTTACTATTTGGGTTGGATGCCCTTTTTATGGGCTGGCAACCTGCCACTATTTCAACGCACTGCATGACCCATGGTGTCAGATGTGGCTTTATGTGTAACGAATTTTACCTAAGGCTCTGCCCAACCGCTCTTTGGACTGAGAGCGCGATCGTTGTAATTGAGAAAAGATTAGCAAAGTGATTAATGGATAAAAAAATAATTATGAATTTTATCATAATTACAAAAACATAATACAGGGTGTAAAAGACATGAGCAGTCAAACGAGAACCATGTATTCTGCTCACCGTCATAACATTTTTCTTCCTTTAGACTATACCTGGGAAATTGATAGTTACGATTTTATTGAAGGTCAAAGTCATAATTTTTTTTTTCATTTTTTTATGAAAACGTATTCTATACGTTATTTCTTAATTATTGTCCAAAGAAACATTATAATTTTTTTTAGTATTTCATAACAAAAAATGGCTTCAAAACGTTAGCGTTCAATGTAGCTCACTCGATGGGCACGCACACTAACGAACGGGGCCGCCGTCAAGCAAAATTATCGCGGTTTTGCGAGTTACGTGCGAGTTGAGCCCTTTACATTGCGCGGTACAATTTGCAATTTTTTGTAACACCAAAAAATAAAAATCATTTCCCAGCAATATTTCTTTTGAAATATGTCTTATTTTGATGTATAGAATACGTGGTTTTCGTTTGACTGTTCATGTCTTTTACACCCAGTATATACATTATAAAATTACTGGCCGCGTGATGTCGGAAAAGTAGAATAGCATCACCCCATATCCTCTACTGGGTGTCGTAGAAGGCGACTAATGTATCAGCAAAGGGGTATTGATCACCTTATACTCCGTCCGCCAATCCGCATTGGGCAAGCGTGGTGGACTACTGCCTAAACCTCCTTCGATAGCAAGGAGAGGCCTTGTGTCCCAGCAGTGGGTCGAATTATACAGGCTGTTGTGATGATGTGATGACATACATTAAAGATCCGTCAACAAAATATTTCAAAACTTTGGTGGAAAGAAAAAATTATTATATGCCTATGTTTTTATCGCCAACCACTTTTATGAAAATAAAGTGAGTTTACGGTCAAACTGACTACGATTTATGCCAAGTCAAGAAAAAGCAGTTTTATGTGGAGCACTTCATTATTATAGACATGAGAGATTGCTAGAATTTTCTACTAACCTACTTCAAAGCAAAAGATTTATTACAACAAGAGACTTTCGCCTGTGTATTGTCTCCAGAATAATGCGTTATGTATGAGTTGTGTGTCACACAAAGAGACGCTCTCTCAGCTTCCGACAGTCGAAGTATTGCACAATGACATATTAAGTAATTATAACAGACTAATAAACCCGGCTTTGCTGTCTGATATTAATTTTGTCCAAAAGCAGTAATAAATTGTAGGTAACATACTATCGCGCTCGTAATCCCAAAGGGTTGAGCGGAGCTTTAGGTAACATTTAAAGCCACATCGTAAAAATTAATGTCACGACGACGTCGTGATTTATTTTTATTTTATATTTATTTGTGTATAAAGAAAATTACAGCTTTCATTATACAAATAGCAATGGTTTGCTTAGATAATACATAAGTCAATTAGAGTTTCCAATTACCGGACGATACATCCAAAGTGATAGACCAATCGTGGACATACCTACTACAATAGAATGAGTGTCGTTGGATCGCGCGCGGTGCGTCCACACCGAGCCCGCCTTTGGATCGCGGTTCTTGCCGCGCTTGATCGGAGTGCGTTAGATCGACCTGTGTGGACCCGTCTAATGATAAGTTTATCATAATAATATCGATGACATGACAACTGGAAGATTTACTTTAACTATTGATAAGTGATGAGCTACGACTTACGTTAATCTTCTGTATTTTTATTATTTTCTTTATACGTCGTCTCAATCAGGTTATTGCGAAATCATTCGCACCCGCAGATTATAAGCATTGTTTTTAATCATCAGCATTAGCATTCGCAGAATATCAGCACTGTTTTTGATGTCAACATCAGCAACAATCGATGACATTCAAGCCATAAAAACGTGTTCATTGAAAGCGCAAGTCACGTGGAGATTTAACCAATCATAGACAGTTATACAAAAAAACTGTCAGTTGTCTCCTCCTTCAATTGTTTTGACTACATTAGTTGGACGCTTCGACGCTAGTGAAATAACTTGTAACGTGCGTAGTGTCATAATAACAAATAAACCGTATTCAATGCCTCCTCCAATGAAAAGTGTTGAAATAGAAGGATATATTTTATTTGAGTAATTTATTAATATCATATATTTTTATTATATATTATTTCGTTATATCATTTATTTAATAATATATACAGTTAAAACCCTTGTCTCAATAACAGAAGGAGAAGGACATTCGCCTAATATAATTGCGGTTCAATTATCGAGAACTTTAAAAAACAATTACTATTAATGACCTCTGATGAATATCTGATGGTAAGCAGAAGTAGAAAAACCAAAGCCAACGAACCTCGCTTTGCCGTCCTGCAAGGCTATTTCACGCCTCTTGAATGACCAAGCATTGTAAAGTACACGTGTACTGCCAGTGAATTCCAGTATTCTGCGACATAGATCAGACATAGACGGGATGACCCATGGTGATCCCGTGACCCGAACGCTGAAAAGTGTTACTAACTATGGGAAAAAGAACATTATGTACGAGGGTGCAAAATTATATAACAAACTCCCCAAAGATATTAAAGAAGCTAAATTAACGTCCACTTTTAAAAGGCTCTTAAAACAACATATACTTAATAAATATGATATTTGAATAAAAATATAGGTAAATACAAGAAATATAAATAATCTAATATTCATAACTTAGTAAGTAATTATAATCCTTCTTAAATAATGTATTCATAACTTAGTAAGTAATTTTAATCCTTCTTAAATAATGTATTTTGAAGCTAACTAAAATAATCTACTCATAAAAATAAACAATAAATAATACTCAACAATCTATGAAAAAATTAATTAGTACTTTTATTTACAATTATAATCAACTATATTAATATTAATAATCATAACAATGCATATATATTGTAATCATAAATTCCATGATCTATTTATGATACTAATCATCTGTAAATTTATAAAATATAGTAATTAATAATACATTACCTCACTCATCAATACTTGAACGTAGTAAGGCCACATCCAGTTGCGCGCAGTTAATTCCTTGTTCCTACGCTCACATGTCTCCATTTACCGAAATCGGCGGTGGTTGGCAATAATTCGTGTTTGACCGTGATATTGTTGTGCATTTGTTTGTGAACTACCCTCATAATAATACATATTGTTGTGTATTAAGTTGATTTGTGTTGTGTACGCTTTCTTAAATTATGTATTAATTTGTTAATCTCTCACGTAAGTGAATTGTAATTCTTGTGAGAAAAATAAAGATCTTAAACCACAAAAGTCGGGCAATAATAACATCATGTAAAATCTAATTACACGCGAGTTAAATCCGTAAAAGTTGTTTGATTTACAATGTGTAGTGCTCGCGCAAATCTAAGAGAACAATAAGGGAGTTACCTTTCTTAGTTCGCGTTAAAATGGTAAACCAAGTTAACTGTGGATATTCCAGTGATCAGTGATTTTGTAATTTTTTGGAACAGTGATTTTGTACGATACGCGACGTAGATTTTCATATTACGACGACGCAATTTCACGTAGGCGTGACACCGATATTACGACGACGCAATTCCACGTAGGCGTGACGCCGAACGGTCGCTTCAAAATCAAACGGCTAAACCCACAGATATATCAATCTAAGGAGATCGGTCGAATCGCCGAGTTCATAGGAAGACCAAGTGTCGCGATCAGCGGCCATACTACA